>CM059191.1:89423497-90836359 GCA_030323885.1 Branchipolynoe longqiensis | reverse complement strand
TTAAAAGGGAAACACTAAAAATTCGGGGGGGCAATCAACGCCAAGACCTCTGACACCATTAAGGCTTCTCCAGTAACAGGTTCTATTAATATTGACGTAGTATTCCCTTTTATCTTTAAAAATAAAATGCTTAGTTATATATTATAATATATATATATAATATATATACAGAGCTTAGTTTTATATATATATATATATATATAGATATACAGAGCGTGATACAGTAGCACCTCCCAAATGTGCCTGAAGCCTTAGCCGTCAGGTCTAGATCCTTTTTTTTTTCTGTCTTTTTTCTTCTTTTCCTCTCTTGCCTCCAGTATAGGCGCTGGTTCGCTAAATGAGACTGTCTGCTTCAAGCCGGAACTGGTGGGCTACACACCCTCCCCACACCCTACCACCACCACACCCTCCCCACCCCTACCACCACCACCACCACCAGCACCACAACCACTCTACCATCTTCCCCATCCCTGCGCATGCGCATTGTGGCGGCCTGTAAGGCAAAGGTGGAGAGGAGCGGGGCGGGATGGAAGAGGAGAGGCGGGGAGGGGGCGGGGAGGGGCGAGAAGAGGGAGCGGGCGAGGAGGGGAAAGCTGCGGCGGTCAGAGGAGGGGAGGGGGGAGCTGACGGGTGGAGGAAGGGAACGCGACTGGGAGGAGAGGGTATTGGGAGGGGAGTGGGGAGGGCAGGGACCTCAAAGGACGATATGGGGAGGGTGGGGCGGGGGGAGGGTGGGGAGGGGCAGGGGAAGGATAGGAGGGGTGGGGAGGAGGGGACGGACTGGGAGGGACGGGGAGGGGGGAGTCGGGTAGGGACGGAGAGGGGATGGGGAAGTAGGGAGGGGGACATGGGGAGGAAAGGAGAGGGGTGGGCGGGCGGCTGAGAGGGGTCGGGGGTAAGGAGCAGCTCATTGAATATGGAGCGTAATGAACTAATAGCGAGCAAATGTCACCAGTAGAAGCGCCTGAGTGGTTGTAACTGAATGTGGAGCCATGTTTTCTGACCATCCCTCCATATAGACAATGCAGCAGGAGGCAGACTGTCAGTGCCACTGTCTCTATTCTAGCATAACTAGCATCTCTATCAGGTTGATATATATATATATATATATATATATACGCATTAGGGATTTCTGTTCCGACCAGACCAGATGGACTAATCGGTTAGAGCGTCGGCTTTCTTGACGGAAAGCTGTGAGTTCGAATCCTGGCCGAGTTAAACCAATGACTTGCAAAAATGGATACTTGTCGCTACCAGGGAATGTGTCTATATCTAGGTTATCTGTCGCTATCTAGCTTGGTACTCGGCCTTACCAGGATAGGGTGGTTAAGGACCGGTTTGCTCAGGATCAAGGATAATAGGACTGAGTGAGATAGTGGGTCAGGTTGAGATCTCCCGTTGAGGAAGCACTATAAAGTCTTCATGAGTGCACACTGTCACAAGTCGCTGCTTGTCCTGATATCACATCAGACCACACACTACACACCTCACACCACACACCATTCACCTCACATCACATACCACTCACCTCACACACCATCACCCCACACACTCCACACCACACATCCCATATCACAACACCGCACACTACCACACACCACACCCTACACCACACATCCGTCCACACACCACACATCACATCATATACCCCACAGCACACCAGACACCCCATCACACCACACACAATACACCACACACCACCCATCCCTCCACACACCACACCACACACCACACGTCACACACATCACACCACATCACCCACCATATGCCACACAAACACCCCACACCACACACCACAGACAACACACACACCATACACCACCCAGACACCCCATCACACACTACACCCGACACCCAACACCCCACAACCCATATCACACCACCAAACCACACACCACACACTACACCCCCTGCCATACAACACGGTGCTTTGTTGCGGACACTTACCAGCTTTTCCAGCTGCTCCCTTCAGGCCTAAAGTGTTCATAGTCGAGACAACAGTACCAAAAAGAGGGCGCATCCCAATAGTTTGTTTGTTGTTCTTTTACGTCATAGCGACATCTAAAGTCATATTAGGACGGGCACTGACTTGTGACAGAGCGCACTCATGGCGGCTTTATAGTGCTGCCCCACTGGGAAATCAGCCACCGGCACCATGGCCCAATATCCCACTCAATCACATTATCCTGACACTGAGCTAACCAGTCCGTTCCCTATCCTAATTATGCCAAGCACCAGGCTAGGAATCGACAAGTATCAGTTTTAATGTCATTGCTTTGATTCGACCGGGAACCGAACTCCCGATCTCCCTCACCCGATGCCCGCGCTCTACCGATTGGGCCACCGCGCCCGGTCGCATCCGAATATATAGCCCGCCTCACATCCTCCGACATTCCAACTAATCAGTATTTTATGCGACATATCCCACATATAACCCATTGACAATATCGACCCATGTTTAATGCCTTAATTCCTTATTGCATTCATGATTTTATGGCTTAATGCTTTCATGATTGCATGCTTAATGCCTTAATGCCTTCATGAGTTAATACTTGTGTATGACTTAGTGTATTAATGCCTTAATGCATTTATGTTCAACATGTTAATGGCTTAATGCCTTCATGTTTAATGTATGAATGCCTTAATGCAGTAATGCATTAAGGCCTTCATGTGTGGACTCTTAAGCCGTGGTCACATACACATTAGTGAACGTCGTTGAACGTAGTTGAACGTAGGATAGATTATCGTGGGTCAAACATGGTGTAAGTATGTTAAACCACGGTGATAAACGTTAAAATACAGCAGTTTTTGGTATGGATAAATACGTTACGGATACCGGTATGTTCAACTATGTTCAACTACGTTCAACTATGTCCAATGTATGCTAGCCTCCACTATGGTCAACTACGGTCAAGTACGGTCAACTATGTCAAAGTATGCTAATGTATGCTAGAGTACGCCAGAGTATGCTAGAGTACATTAAGAGTATACAGACTTCACCACAGTATGTTTGCCTCTAACATAGCACTCTTTTGAACATGTCCTAAGATTAAATCGGAACCCATGTCCCACCCATGTTATTACCAAGTTATATTAGCATGATGGAGAAGTATGGATACCAGTACTTTCAACTACGTTCAACTACGTTCAACTACGTTAGCCTCCACTACGTTCAACTGCGTCCACTAAAGCATATGTGACCCGGCCTTTAATGCATTCATGTTTTAATGTCTGAATGCCTTATTGCCTTCATGCAGGTGGCCTCCTCAATGGATCCAGAGCCCTACTTCCACAGATGGTGCTACATATGACGTGTAGAAATGGTGGTGGGTGGTGGGTGGGGTACTTGTGGTGGTGGGTGGTGTGTGGTGTTGGGTGGTGGTGGGTGGTGGTGCGGTGGTGGTGGGTGTGGGTGGTGGGAAGGAGAGGCAGGGGAAGGCGTGGAGTGGGGACGGCGGGAAGAGGGGTGGAAGGATTGAGATGGGCAGGGATGTGGGGACTGTAGAGTGCTACTTCTACTTTTGTTAGCAACTTGCCGCCTCACCCCTACCCCCACCGCCCACCCCACCCCCACCTCCACACCTATTCACAAGCAACTTTTGGTATTCAACGTCCGTCGTCGCCTGTCGATTGACGGCCGGATTCTGAGTGGCCGGCGCCGGTCGGGTGTAAGCGGTGGTAATTGCATTGATATAAAGAAAATAAGAATAAATACAACAACAACAACAAAGTGCAGGGCTCAGGGCCCATATGCACGGAGTGGAGTTAGCGAGCCAAAACTCGTTTTGGACGGGATTTCTAGTTTAGCGGCAAAAACTCGCTATGCATGGAGCAGTGTTACGGAAACACCGCGATTTTAAGATCGGGTAGGCTAACACTACTCTGTACCAGGCTTAAGGGTGGTGTTAGGTACCGATTAGGCCCAAATCTATTCAATGCTATCATATTTTACAGAATAAAATTCTCAAAAAGTGAAATTTGGTCAAATTAACCCCAAAATCGAAGCAATATTAACGCCGCCGCTACATCGGCGGCGATATTCATATGTCGAATGTAAACAAAACAAATTGCCGCCGCCGACAGAATAACATTTAAAAAAAGTTAAATTTGGCCAAATTAAACCAGAAATAAAAAATATTAACGCCGCCACCGAATTTTGGTCAAATAAACCAATAATCGAACCAATATTAACGCCACCGCCAATGCCAGATCGGCGACGATATTGTGAATTAGCAGTGCGCGCCGGCAACACGCTCAGAGGGATATCCCAAAACTATAAATAACTGCTAGGTTAGCTAATGCCACTGTGCTTTGGCACCGTACATACCCTGTGACCCATTTCCCAACACCGGCGTTAGCTAACCCGAACCCCGCCCTTAACACCGGAGCCGATAAATAATTATTCATGCATACGGCCCCGTGTGTGCTGTTGGCTGGCCATGTATGCATGGGGTGTGGACGCCTTGACCTGGGAGAACTGGTGTTGGGCGACAGTGATCGCCCAGAAGCATGGCAGCAGAGGTCACCACCAGGGGCCGACACATAGTGGAACAGCACTATGAAGTCATGATGAGTGCATACTGTCACATGTTGGTGTTCATCTTGATATAACCATATATGTTTCTTGGAGGTAAAATTCAAACAA
This sequence comes from Branchipolynoe longqiensis, assembly GCA_030323885.1. NCBI lineage: Eukaryota > Metazoa > Annelida > Polychaeta > Phyllodocida > Polynoidae > Branchipolynoe > Branchipolynoe longqiensis. The sequence continues at coordinate 90,831,714 of CM059191.1, read as the reverse complement.
AGAAACAGTTACAGTTGGTATATATATATATTTGCTTAAATAACTATTCCCTAAGATATTGTGCTGGTCTAATCTTGGTTAATAAGTACAGTAAAACCTCTCTAAATCGACCAATCATGGGACCGACTCTAAGTGGTTCATTTAGGGAGTTGGTCGGTTTAGAGAGGTAGAATATCCTTACAATGGTATTGTTGGGACCCAAATAAAGATATCGATATAGGGCAGTGGTCGATATGTGGAGGGGTCAGTATAGAGAGCCATACGGTGACAAAAATATGTATTCAGACGAATATAATATTTACACACAGAAATGGTGAAGGGAGGGGGGGGGGGGAAATCTACGACTATCTGGTTCAATATGGTATCAGTGAAAAAATGTAACAAATTGATGTAGAGCAAGGACTACTCATACAGTGCGTCACGCCCTTCCCGTAGAGCCTAGTACTAACTCTGACATTCACTATGATGAAAGACAGGACTGCTTAACAATCAATGAGCAAAAGTGTTGGGAAGCTGTTTTTTTTTTTAACTAAATGTATTTATTATATTCAGCGAATAATGTCTTGTGTCAGCACCAGAGCACTGGTCTTCTGGATGTTCATTACAATTTGTTGGTACATAAATGACAATATCAGCTACAATAATAACCACATGAAAAACCTGTTTGATAATAGAAGCATAATATAAATTGACTATTCGTTTTAATAGTAACTGCATACAATTCCAGTTCAACATATGTATTATGCACTTGGTGAGCATGCATCAATAAATGTACAAGATGATTCTAGAATTGTCTTTAAACACTTCTTTCTTCCTTTGCTTTCTCTCTTCTTTTTTCAAAAAAATATAACATATCTCCAATATGCATATATATATTATATGGTAATTATGCCAATCAGTGGATCCAATCACCAATACCAAATGCGAGAAACCTGCCCATTTTTTAATCCCATCACAAGTGTTCCGTATTGTGTGGCCTAATGATGGGATCGAGGTCTGAGATTGCAGTGGGGACTTACATTAGACAGGTTTTATGTCAATTTAAAGGAAAATGTTAGGTAATAGCTTTGAAAGAAGGTGTAGTAGGGGTGGGGTAGGGGTGGGAAGGGGATCAGCATGCAGGGCTGTGTAGTGCATTTGAGAACATTTATATATATATATATATGTATGTTATGGAAATAACCACATGAATTTGCAAAATAAAGTGTTAAATATACAGTGCAAATGCTTATTTATCATAGTATGTTACGTTTGGGGTGCACACTTTATGAAATCATGTAGATTCATGGATTTTAACAGTCGAGTGAAGAGCTTTCTGTGGAACTATCTTTCAGGTTGTTTTGGGGGGGGGGGGGTTGTGTGTGCATTCTCTGCCAATTTCTCAATTTCACACCAGTCTAGATAAACACTGCACACTGGAACCACTACCTTCACAGTTGGACCCCCAATAGCCAATGTCTACTGTTTGTGCCGGGGGATCGTTAAACAAACAAACAACAACTTTCTTTTTAAACCTACAAAGTTAATTCCCACTGAAGCAGTTTTTGCTCGGAATTTAGGCATGGTTATCATTCACACGTTACTCTGGATAGGAGTTGAATCTTTTATCTCGCAACATGGTGCCCGGGTGAGAATCAAAAGGAAGCCCTCCATGAGTGGACTAAGCAGGTCTAATCAAAGATCTAACTTAGCTCTCAAAGGATCTGAATATCTCCCTATGAAATGCATGCCTCAGATTGTTGTTTAAGGATCGCCAAAAAAAGTAAAGTTTGTTTTATTTAATGATGCCTCTAGAGCACATTGATTTTTATCATTGGCTATTGGATGTCAAATATATGGTCATTCTGACATATTTCTTTGGAGGAAGCCTGCTGCTGCCACATAGGCTACTCTTTCCGATGAGCAGAAAGGGAATGTTTATATGCATTTTCCCACAGACAGGACAGCACATACCACAGCGCTTTGATGAACCACTTGTGGACCACTGGTTGGAACGGAAAACAGCCAATGTGAGGAACGCATGCTAGTAAAAGTGGTGTTCTCTGTGGTGAAGTGTTTAGAGTGTCTGACTTTTTTCTTGGTCGGATTCCTAATCTGAAGGTTGGTGGTTCGATTCCCTGCCATGCCCCCACCTCTGCCAATTTGGATTTCCACCGCTGTGTATACCTTACAGCATCATCAAAGGCTAGTTGCTCTCATACCATGTCTATGTGGTGTGGGAGGTTAAAATTCCCTTGGGTCAGTACAGGTGTAGGCTCTGGCTTTCTGTCGACAAACTGTCTAATGGTGAAAACAAGTCTAGTCAGACTTATCCATGACAGGCAGTATAAAATCTTCAAGAAAAAAAGTCACTTGATTGGATTCCTTATCTAGTTCTACGTCATCACACTCCCTCATCCTCGCTTTGGTTTAGACCCACACTGCTTGCACTGCACACCAACTGGATCAACGCGATGTATTGAATGTAAGGCCTGAACAGAGATTAGGTCCCAGCGGGGATGTTCTAGCTGCCATCTGGGATTGGCTATGTCAAGCCTTATGCCCTGCTTTGACTGGGCCGGTTATGTCGAACATTGTCTGATTCTTGTAAATATGGGTTGTTTTGGTCGGATTTTCTTTTTTGATTGGAACCTCTTGTGTTTGCACATATTTTCTTTTGTATATTAGTTTATTAAAGCTGCATAGTCGATGATGTATCACATTTTCGAAACAAAAACAATTATTTAGAATTGATTCTACATATCTAACTTAGATACAGATGCACTTATTAAACATGTATTCCCACACAGAAGCGAATTCTAAGGCAATTTAAAGTTGCATGGTCCGATGGCGTTTGAATGTGTTAGTTATATTTGAGATAAATAGCTCAGGTTGACCATTATATCCTAATATTCATTAGTCCTGAGTAACTTTGATGAAAAATGACTAGTTTTGGAGCAATTTGAGCTGAAAGAACCCAAAATAATTTGACAAGCTTGCCGAAAGTTCAGATATTTTATATTAGCTAATTGCAGCAGACATTCCATGCTGGCCACATCAGCTGGCCCTGAGCATTAATGGTTTGACTGGATCCACTGCAAATACACAGGTTTCTGGGTTTGGACCGGATCCATCATAAAATGTGCCGTTCCACAGTGTATGCATCAGAGGACAGCACTGAGGTCGTAGCACCATATCAGTTTCTACACTAACCTATGATGAACTGCACGCTCTGCGATCCCGAGCCATCCACCGCAGATACGCTGCGGAACGGCTGCTACCCTCATAGCATTAAGCCCAGAACCCGGCACATTTGCAATGGATCCCGTCCAAATGATAACACATAACCAGAACAGTTGCTGTCATCATAGCATTAAACCTGGAAATCTGTGCATTTGCGGTGGATCCCATCAAGCCATTAATGCTCAGGTTCAGCGGGATCATAGAATATGGTAGCTGCCTTCATAGCATTAACGCGCAGAACCTGGCGCATTTGCGATATGCATCCTGTTCATATGATTAATGCATATGGGCACAACCAGATACGGCTGCTGCCATCATAGCATTTAAAACCGGAAACCTGGAATAAAGTTCAGTCCTAAGAATGCACACCCTGTGACACAATTTAGAACTAGTCCGAGTTCATTTGTTTTCCCCGGACAGGTAAGGCTAATTCCCTTTATCATATTTGCATTGCCTATCTAATGAATTTGCATTTCTCATGTACATATTATTGCTCTGTTATTATTTACTGCTAAGTCATCCATATGTCTCATCCTCCCTCATACCATACATAGTCCTGATGGTAGATGCAATTTTAATTGACAAATGTAAAGATTTCAACATTTAAATTACCCAAATTGATTAATTATATTTATAGAGTTCACACCAAACTGCATTGAAATATCCAACATGGAAGGGAGGGGCAACATCCACTTAATTTCCCCTTCCCCTCTATGGCCCTGCACAGTAGACCTACTTGGTTGGGGGGAGGCTAATGAGGTCACAAGATTGGCCTGATTGGTTAATGGTCTCCCTGCATAATGGGTGTTTCAAAGTGAGTGTCCAAAGGGGTGAGGTTATAAATTCACTGGTTATTCTGTATGTGCTGGCCCAAATCATTAGCTAATACACCAGTATCTAAGTTGGATATATAGGATCAAATGTACGTAGTTGTTTTAATTTTGACAAAATTATATTTCATCGGACCATGCAACTTTAACATGTTACTGCAAAAGCCTATGGTGTCAAAGTTTTGGCATGTTTGCCAAAACTAAGTCGACATATTTAAGCTTTAAATATCTCAAAAGTTAGCCATTTAAAATCAAAGTTACTTCAAACTAAAGGAAGGTAGATTATAACAATAGAATTAATATAGTATTGATCTAAGACAAATTACAGAACCAGCAAAACCATCTGACTATGCAACATTAAGCAGGGCAATTTTCAATCGCCGATAATTGGTCTTCCTGATTCCACTGCTCCTTTCCTTATTTTAGTAGTGAAAAGTATCAAGATTTAAGTCATTAGATTGACTCTACCAGGGTTTGAACCTGGGGATTCGAATGACATGACCTACCAAAACGGAAGAGAGACGCTCAACTCATTTGGTTAAGATTGAATAAACGGTGGGTCTTATATTGGGAGCCAGTCAGGGGTGGACTGGTGATGTCTGGACTAACTATCATGTATTGCTGGTTCGTAATATATTAAAGAATTGTGTCTGATTGGAATGGGACTCATCTCACGCATACAACAAGGCTGCACCCTACCCACCCCAACCAGATTGGACAGTCCCCCAACTCCATGGCTTGACCAACTATCGCGAGACCACCAATTCTTAAGTCATTGGGTTGATTGACTCGACCAGGATTCAAACCCATCGGTTCGAATCTCACGACCGACCAAAACGACCAAATATCAGAAAGACATGAAGAAAACAGCCAGGCTTCTTTCAATTCACACAGTGTCCAGAATTGGGGGTTACAAAGAAAGAGCAATTGCCGATCGACAGTCTCTTCAGACTGGCAAGGCGCTCGGCATTATTAGGATAGAGCAAAGACTGGTTGGCTCAGTGGCAGGATAATGTAACTGAGTGGGATGTCAGGTCATGGTGATGGCAGCCATCTCTCCCAGTGAGACAGCACTATAAAGTCGCCATGAGTGTGCACTGTCCCAAGTCGGTACCCATCCTGATATGACCTTAGATGTTGCCAGGACGCAAACAAACTCCTACAACCAACCAACTCGCACTGTCGGGTCAGTTAAACCAAAGCATTAGCGCAGATATAGAAGAAGAAAAAAGAAATGGACAAAGGCCCATGGGAGGCTCGCGGGGACTGGTAACTGTTTGACCACGCCGCCTGCCGGCACCAGAACCCCGGCCAGTGTGTATATTGCGGTCCGGGCCGGCCAGAACCAGATTATTCGCTTCTGCAATGAAAGATGGCTGCACATTGACCGCGTTGGTCCGGCAATCAGCACAAATCTCTTTTACCCTCCTCCCCTCCTTCTCTCTCTCTCTCGCTCTCTTTCTCTCTCTCGCTCTCTCGCGCTCTCTATCTCCAGGGTAGAGACCTTCTCATTCTAGCTCAATGGCTAATGCTGCCCAGACCGGTCCGGGTTTTCTTTCCAGCGCCCTCCCTATCCCCTACCCCCTACCCCCGGTTGGGTTGGAGGTAGGGGGAGGTACAGGCCAGGGGAGATAGGTTGAGGGGCGGGGGTTGAGAGCAAGAGACGGGATGTGGGGTGGGAGGGGCGGGTTGTGTGGGGGGGGTTGGGGCGGGAGGCGGGTTATGGGCTGATGGAGCGGGAGGGCGGGGTGTGGGGAGATGGGGCGGGAGACGGAGTGTGGTGGGATGGGGAGGCAGGTGGGGTGTGGTAGACGGGGGGGTGTGGAGGATGGGGCAGGAAGCGAGTTGTGGGGGGATTGGGCGGGAGGAGGGGGGGGGGGGGGCGATAGGAGGTGGGGGTGAGGCGCGAGACGGGAGGCGGGAAGTGGAAGTCGGGGGTATAAGGGGGAAATGGGATGATGGGGCGGGTTGAGGGATGAGGGCGTGAGGCGGTGGCTGTGGGAGAAGGGGGTTCGGGGTGGGGGGGGTTGTCGAGAAGGCGGAGTGAGGTATTGGAAACTGAGGAGGTGGAAGGTGGGCGGCGGGAGGCAGGAGGCGGGAGGCAGGAGGCGGGAGGCAGGAGGCGGGAAGAGGGAGGCGGAATGCGGGAGGCTCGAAGTAGGGGGTTAGGGGATGGGGTGGGAGGAGGGATTTGGGAACTGAAGGCGGAAGGAGCTGGAGTCAGGGGAGATGATCTTTCAAAGACCTCGCAGTATAGGTGGTGGAGGGCGGGAGAGGATACGGGAGGCGGGAAGCAGGAGGCAGGACGCGGCAGGCGGGAGATGGGAGGTAGATGGTGGGAGGCCGGCGGAGGAAACTCGGAGGGGCACGGCACTGGGAGATGGGAGCTGAGATGAAGAGGAGGGAGCAGAGGAGGGAGCAGAGGAGGCGGGAGGCTGGAGCGGAAGGTGCGGGGTGGTATTCTTTGAAAGTACTCGCGGTGTGGGTTGTGGAAGGGGGTAGTGGGGGGGGGGGGGCTTAGCGGGATGGATAATGGGTAAGGGTTGGTTGGTTGTTGGAGTTTTACATCCTGGCAACATCTAAGGCCATATCAGGATGGGTACCGACTTGTGACAGTGCACACTCAGTGGTGACTTTATAGTGCTGCCCCACTGGGAAGTCAGGCTGCCGGCACCATGACCCGATATCCCACTCTGTCACATTATCCTGACACTGAGCTAACCAGTGCTTGCCCTATCCTATTAATGCCAAGCGCCAGGGTAGGAAGCGACCGGTATGAATTTTATAAGTCAATGGTTTGACTCGACCGGGAGCCGAACTCCCGACTTTCTGCACGCGAGGCCCGCGCTCTACCGATTGGACCACCGCGCCCGATGGAGTGGAGGGAGGCAAGACGCTGGAGCGGAAGGTGTGGGGTTTGGAGTTTGGGGTGATATTCCTTGAAAGTGCTCGCTGTGTGGGTGGTGGAAGGGGGTGGTGTGAGGGAGTGTGGATAGCGGGTAGGGGTGGGTGGTTGGGATCTAGGTAAGGGTTACTGTCGACAGTAGATAGTATCAGCGCCACCTACCCGGGCCCAGCCTTAAACAGCTCAAGCATATCACAATTCTCCACCGACACAGTTATGACCTTTGACCCAGCTAGGCCCCACTTCAGACCTCCTCCCGATAGCGATCCTGATCTCAACTAACGTTACGTTCCTATACCCGAACTGTGCTTATCCAGCAGGCTTCACTCAGCCTCCCCTAAGCGCTACCAACTCTGTCTGGCCCTACTTCTTGCTCAGCTGATACCAAGCCATATCCCATCATTCTAATCTCTATCAACCCTGCCTGCCTCTACCCTCCCTGCCTATCTGGTGCCTGTCCCAATACTAGTCTCTAACTTGTGGCCTTTCAAACCACAATATACTCGACTATCCCTACCCTCCTCTATCGGTACCTCCTTACCCGCACCCTTACCTGTCCATACCGACACCCTTTCCTGTCCCTACCCGCACCCTTTCCAGTCCCTACAGGCCGGCTTTCCTGTCCCTACCTGCGCCCTTTCCTGTCCTTACCCATACCTTTTCCCGTCCCTACCCGCACCCTTTCCAATCCCTACACGCCCCCTTTCCTGTCCCTACCTGCACCCTTTCCTGTCCATACCCGCACCCTTTCCTGTCCATACCCGCATACTTTCATGTCCCTACCAGCACGTGTTCCGGTCCTCACCCGCCCCCTTTCCTGTCCATACCCGAACACATACCTGTCCCTACCCGTCCCCTTTCCTGACCCAACCCGCACCATTTCCTGTCCCTACACGCACCCTTTCCTGACTCTACCCACATCCTTTCCTCTCCCTACAGGCACCCTTTCCTGACCCTATCCACCCCATTTCCTGTCGCTACCCACCCCCTTTCCTGACCCTACCCACATCCTTTCATGTCCCTACCCGCACCCTTACCCGTCCCTACCCATGCCCTTTCGTGACCCTACCCGCACACTTACCTGTCCCTACCCACACCCTTTCCTGTCCATACCCACCGCCTTTCCTGACCCTACCCACCCCTTTCCTGTCCCTACCCGCACACTTTCCTGACCCTACCTGCACCCTTTCCTGTCCATACCCGCACCCTTTCCTGTCCATACCCGCATACTTTCATGTCCCTACCAGCACGCGTTCCGGTCCTCACCTGCCCCTTTCCTGTCCATACCCGAACACATACCTGTCCCTACCCGTCCCCTTTCCTGTCCCTAGCCGCACCATTTCCTGTCCCTACACACACCCTTTCCTGACCCCATCCACTCCATTTCCTGTCCCTACACACACCCTTTCCTGACCCTACCCACACCCTTTCCTGTCCCTACCCGTCCCCTTTCCTGACCCTACCCGCACCCTTTCCTGACCCTACCCGAACCCTTTTCTGCCCCTACCCGCACCCTTTCCTGTCCCTACCCGCACCCTTTCCTGTCACTACCCGCACCCTTTCCTGACCCTACCCGCACCCTTTCCTGACCCTACCTGCATCCGTTTATGTCCCTACCAGCACATTTTCTGGTCCTTACCCGCCCCCTTTCCTGTCCCTAACCTCACACTTGCCTGTCGCTACCCGCACCCTTTCCTGTCCCTACCCATCGCCTTTCCTGACCCTACCCACCCCTTTCCTGTCCCTACCCGCACACTTTCCTGACCCTACCTGCACCCTTTCCTGTCCATACCCGCATACATTCCTGTCCTTACCTGCCCCCTTTCCTGACCCTACCCGCACCCTTTCCTGTCCATACCCGCATACTTTCCTGTCCCTACCCACAACCTTTCCTGACCCTATCCGCATCCTTTCCTGACCCTACCCGCACCCTTTCCTGACCCTACCGGCACACTTACCTGAACCAACCCGCCCCATTTCCTGTCCCTACCCGCCCCCTTCACTGTCCCTACCCGCACCCTTTCCTGACCCTACTCGCATCCTTTCATGTTCCTACCCACACTGTTACCTGTCCCTACCCGCACCATTTCCTGACCCTACCCGCACCCTTACCTGTCGCTTCCCGCACCCATTTCCCGACCCTTCGCGCACCCTTTCCTTACCCTACCCGCACCCTTTCATGTCCCTACCCGCATCCTTTCTTGTCCTTACCCGCATCCTTTCATGTCCCTTGCCACACCCTTTCCAGTCCCTACCCACACTCTATTCTGTCCCTACCCACATACTTTCCTGTCCCTAACTGCACACTTACCTGTCCCTACCAGCACCTTTTCCTGACCCTACCCGCACACTTTCCTGTCCCTACCCGCACCATTTCCTGACCCTACCCGCACACTTTCCTGTCCCTACCCGCACCATTTCCTGACCCTACCCGCACCCTTTCGTGTACCTACCGGCATTCTTTTCTGTCCCTACCCGCACCCTTTCCTGTGCCTACCGCATACTTTCCTGTCCTTACCCGCACTCTTTCCTGACCCTACCCGCACCCTTTCCTGACCCTACCTGGACCCTTTCCTGACCCTACCCGCACCCTTTCGTGTACCTACCGGCATTCTGTCCCTACCTGTCCCTACCCGCATACTTTCCTGTCCTTACCCGCATACTTTCGTATATTTACCCGCCCCTTTCATCTCCCTACCCGGACCCTTTCCTCTCCCAACCGGCACTCTCTTCTGTCCCTACTCGCACCCTTTCCTGTCCTTACCCACATACTTTCCTGTCCTTACCCGCCCCTTTCATCTCCCTACCCGGACCCTTTCCTCTCCCAACCGGCACTCTCTTCTGTCCCTACTCGCACCCTTTCCTGTCCTTACCCACATACTTTCCTGTCCTTACCCGCCCCTTTCATCTCCCTACCCGGACCCTTTCCTCTCCCAACCGGCACTCTCTTCTGTCCCTACTCGCACCCTTTCCTGTCCTTACCCACATACTTTCCTGTCCTTACCTGACCCCTTTCCTGTCCCGAACCATTTCCTGACCCTACCCGCACACTTATCTGCCGCTACCCACACCCTTTCCTGACCATACCCGCACCCTTTCCTGACCATACCAGCACCCTTTCCTGACCATACCCACCCCCTTTCCTGACCATACCCACACCCTTTCCTGACCATACCCACACCCTTCTTTGCCCCATCCCACACCCCTGACAGCCCCTACACACATCCTTGTATGCTCCTACCCATACCCTTGTTTTCCCCATCCCACACCCCTCACAGCCCCTACACACACCCTTGTATGTTCCTACCTGACCCTTGTTTTCCCCGTCCCACACCCCTTACACCCCCTACACACACCCTTGTATGTTCCTACACACACCCTTGTTTGCCCCGTCCCACACCCCTGACACCCCCTACACACACCCTTGTATGCTCCTACCCGCACCCTTGTTTGCACCGTCCCACACCCCTGACAGCCCCTACAGACACCCTTGTATTCTCCTACACACACCCTTGTTTGCCCATCCCACACCCCTGACAGTCCCTACACACACCCTTGTATGTTCCTAGCCGCACCCCTGCCTGCCCCTACAGACACCCCTGACAGCTCCATCCTACAGCCCTGTCTATCCCTACACACCCAGCCATCCCCTTCCCACACCCCTGCCTGCACATCTTACACTTACCCATGCCCCCTAACCCACGCAGTGCCTTCCTAATCCTCCTTCTCCTCTCCAGTATCCCACCGTGTGCGTCCAACACAAACCCGCCCGCTAACCCCTCACTTCTACCATCTCCCCCATGGGGGAGGGGGGGGGTGGGGGGGGGGGGGGGGGGGTACGGGCGGGGGCAAAATGGGATGGTGTGTGGGGGCGTAAGGTGGGAGGGTGTGTGGGGGCGCAAGGTGGGAGGGTGTGTGGGGGCGTAAGGTGGGAGGGTACGGGCGGGGGTAAGGTGGGAGGGTGTGTGGGGACGTAAGGTGGGAGGGTACGGGCGGGGGTAAGGTGGGAGGGTGTGGGGTAAAGGGTGAGGGGATGGCAGGGTATCGTGATTGGACCGCGTGACTTGTAAGGTTGGACATGCAAGCTTCCCCTGAGATCTCACCCAACCCTGATAGCCTGCACTGTCCCGCACACCAGCCCCCACCCACCCCGAGCCCACCTCCCCGCCTCGCCCCTCCCCGCGCCGCCCCTCCTCACCCCTCTCCCGTCGGTTATCTCCTCAGGCCAATTCGCCACCCGCCCCCTGCTCGAGCCCGACCACTATTGAACCAGAAGGTCTGCCTTTGTTGTTGTGACCATGCACAACGACTATCATAGTCTCCGAGGAGAAGCAGGCTAGGGGACCCGTCGATTATATGTACAACTGGTTCCCTACCTCACCCCCCCCCCCCCTCCCAAACTCACACTCATATCTGGATATATATATGTATATATATATACCGATTATTGGAGTTATACGTCCTGGCAACATCTAAGGTCATATCAGGACAGGTACCGCCATATGACAGTGCACACTCATGGCGACTTTATAGTGCTGCCTCACTGGGAGACCAGGCTGTCAACACCATGGCCTGATATCCCACTCAGTCACATTATCCTGACAATGAGCCAACCAGTCTTTGCCCTATCTTAATAATGCAATCTGGCTAAGAAGCGATAAGTATCAACTTTTAAGTTAGTGGGTTGACTCGACCAGGGTTCGAACCCCACGATCCCACGATCTACCAAAACGGTAGACTGACGCTCAACTTATTCGGCCATCCCGTCTGGCCTCTCCCATATAGGTTTGCGGCCATTAGGGGATTTTCCCACATATTGCACGCATACAGAATAGCGTCTATGGAATATAGGCTTTAGACGTCTATTGAATGTCGGCTTTAGACGGGTCCCATTAGAAATCATCAATGTTTAAAGAATTACTGGTCAAACGGTAGGTGCCAGTGTCGGTAGGAATGACGATGCACTGCCTCGTGCAGTACAGGGAAGAGCCTCGTTTGGTCCCCCTGGTGTGATTAATAGACACTAGTCTGTGTCTCTGTCTGCATAGTGTAAGTAGAGATTCATGCTGCTCTCACTCTCAAACGCCCACATTCACAACTACACACTGCGGAGCTATCAAGTCGCCATGTTGTATGTAACCAAGGGAACAGTATCAGCCGCCCGCTGGACGGACATAGATATATATATATGTGATATATAATTTATTACTATGAATATAAAGGGGCGGAGCTGCTATCCTATATGGGGTTAGGATCCTTGCATTTAATGCTGCTATTTAAATAACGATATATATTTATTGGTTTATTTGCTGCGGGCCGGTTCCCGCTACGCTATCCTGGCGCCACCACCACTTCGCCAGATGCCAGTCAGAGCTTGTATGACTCACATCGGCGCCATTTTTAACTTGGCTCTTTATTGTCTCCTCTGTCATAGCCCAATTTATATGTGCTATATAAGTGATTATGTGAATATAAATAAAGAATAGACCATAATGTTTTGGGGCCCCTTCTGGCCCCCACCTATCTATCCACCACCATGACACTGAGCAGAACCCTGGCCTGGGCACTCTCTCCGCTCCCGACCTCGGCACCGGCACCTTGAAGATTTATACTGCATATCATGGATAAGTCTGAATAGACTTGTTTTCACCATTAGACAGTTTGTCGATAGAAAGCCCGAGTCTACACTTTTACCGACCCAAGGGATTTTTAACCTCCCACACCACATACACATGGTATGAGATCAACTGGCCTTTAATGATGCTGTAAGTTATACACAGCGGTGGAAATCCAAATTGGCAGAGGTCGGGGCATGGGGACTCGAACCACCGACCTTCAGATTAGGAGTCTGACCTAGATAAAAATCAGACACTTTAACCACTCCGCCACAGATCTTTGTTAGCACTTCAACATATTAACCCCTCTTTGTACTGAACCTTCTAATACAAGTATTACTAGCCAAACCTAATAACATATGCTTCTAGAGGTATTATAGCCCTGTTATACATAAAACATCATAAATTAAGTCGACTTATCGCTAAATCGACTTAGCACCGCGTTCACACTTGTGCTTAAACCGGATTAGTTAAACTGACTTAGTTAAACCAGTTTAACAGGGATAGAATATAGAGAACAGGGCTATAAAATAGCGTTAAAGATCTAGTCACGCGATTTTACCATTCATATTGTATGTATTTTGATGTAAGATCACTCATAGAATTTTTTTCTTTTTTTTGTGGTCGTTTGTTTATTCTGCTCATAACGGGTAAGTGCATGCACTTGTTTTTTTGCCACTGTGTATTATTGGTCATAATCCATGCGGATTGATTTCCTTTATCAATAATTTCTGTAATTTGTTTGTCGTGTGAAATCGGGGAGTTTCCAATTTCTTTGGTTTTCGATTATACTTACGCGCTTAGTTTGTTCAGTACGGTGTCTCCTATTAGTCTGAGATCTTTTATGGCTTACTTACTCTTTATCCCTGATCTATTACTTAGTACATATTTCGTTATCACTATTTGAATACATTATTTGAGCTTGAACTCAGTAGGTTGGGATTGGTCTGCCCATCACTACTACTAGTACTAGACTGTGAGTAGTCCATAGCTATTATTAGTAGTCTCACTAGGACATTACACAGGAAAGGGTGAATTTATACAGGTTATAGGGTACACTACAAACCCTTCAAATTCACTTGAAATGATAACAGGGTTTGCATTACATTCCAAGTCGGTAAAATAAGCTCGTTTATGGCACTGAGTCCAGTCATTAGGGCTGGATGACACTAATATCCATAGTCTGACCATGGTTTGAGACCCTAAATAACTTCCACAGATTAAGTTGTTCCATGCTATTCAAATTATGACTAGACATATTCGATCCTAAAAGTGCCTGTTACACCTTACCGGATTGAGCAACGGACATAAACCGGACAAAGAATTGTCTAGTCCGGTGGTGTTCGGTATCAAAATGGACCGAAATGTGTCGAACTGTTGCAATGGCTGCTGGACGAAACGGACGCTAAACGGACAAGGAATGTACATTAACGAACATCCACCGGACGATAACAGGACGACAACCGAATGTCAAACGGATGGACCAAACACCAAATGGACACATACCGGACTGATCACGGACACGCCAAAAATATATACTGACCGAATTCCCGCAACAGCATCAACGGACACTGCAGGAAGCAAACCGGAGAGGTAATGGATGGGTAACGGACATGAACCAGACAAAACGGACTAAACGGACTTAAAACGGACACCAACCATACACGCCAGTCCGGCAGTGTCCGGTACAAGTTTTGTGAATGTTCAAAAGTTGCTACCGTACACACTGGACACCACAGGACACAGAACGGACACGCCGGATGCGTACCATATATAAACCGTACATTGCCGTATTTCACCGGACAGTGTCTGTTTTCTATCTGTTTCCCGTGTCCGGTAAGGTGTGACTGAGCCTAAAACCAATGAGGTAGAGCGTCCGTCTCCCATGTTGGTAGACCATGGGATCATGGATTCGAACCCTGGTCGAGTCAAACAAATTACTTAAAAATGTATACTTGTCCCTTCCTAGCCAGGCACTCGGCATTATTCAGATAGGGCAAGGACTGGTTGGCTCAGTGTCAGGATAATGTGACTGAGTGGGATATCAGGTCATGGTGCTGGTGGCCTGGTCTCCCAGTGGGGCAGCACTATAAAGTCGCCATGAGTGCGCACTGTCACAAGTCGGTACCCGTCCCAATATGACCTTAGATGTTGCTAGGACATGAAACAACAACAAACAAATATTCGATCCTAATGATTGTGAATAAATAAAGTTGTTGTAATCATGTTTTCAGCCCTCGATCAAAAGATAACAATTTTAAAAGCAACGAGATAAAATCCCATATCGACCAATAATTGCTTATTACCATTACCAAGGAAGGATGGTCTGGAAGAATTACAAAGAACAGAGAAAAATGCTTGTATACATAATTATTCAAGAACCGATGGATTGACATGAAGTAATCCACTCAGCAGATATTTAATCTTGTTCTCTGTTTCTGCACATGACTGGGAACCAGACAAATGAGATTAACACACTCAGTAAATCTCCGTATTTTTCTCCCTTGATGTTGATAATCCCATTAGGCTAACTCCTCTTACGCAACCAAAGCCTTCGACCGGCTTGTGTTTTTAATCAGCGTTCCCATTGATGGTTATTAAACGGATGTGTTTGTGAAATCTTAAGAGCATTGCTATTCTCTTTCATAATTCAGTAAAGTGAGACCTAATGGCTGCGGATAATTCATGACCTGCACTCACTGAAAGCAGGACATCCGCCAGACGCTGGAGGTGTTTATGCGCACCAAAGAATAAACCCGAAGAGCGATAAATGCCTACCAGACATTTGTGCTAACAATGCCGCCAACCTCGGCAATTGGCTGCTGGGAATCGCGTAATCAGAACCCAGAAATCATTGTTAGAGCATGGCCGCTTTTATTAAGTCAGCTAGGTTTGCAAGTCCTGCAATTGTGTATGGAATTTGACAACCGAAAGTTATGTGAGATTCTAATCGGAAGGTGTCTAGTGCACAATCATATTGGTAAGTGTTTGTGTGGTAGGGCATATGTGTGTGTGGGGGGGAGGGCATATATGTATGGGATGGAGGGCACATGTGTGTGTGTGTGGGGGGGGGGGGAGAGTTCATATGCTTGACCGGGTTTGCCACTGAAGCGTGTTGTGTGTGGGAAGATAGGCGATTTGGGGAGTTGGAGTGGAGTCGGGGTGAATTTGCTAATAGAGGTGAGGGGGGGCATAGGATGGCACTCAGGAGACAGGCGGGGTGACCTGGGCGCTGTAAAGCTTGAGAGTGGCATTCTTTATTGGGCTGACAGTCTAGGGATTTCATCCTATACAGAAAGGCGATGTGGAGCTTTTTAGGAAATTTCATATATGCTACTTTTTTTCCAATCTAAATGACTAGTTTTGCCATTCTGAATAGAAGGCAACATCACCCAAAATGTTAGTCATATTTGGTTGAAAGCTAAATGTCCACTTGATGTGCTATGTAGAAACATATGTTCAGCCTTACACAATAAGATAAATGATTTATTTGTCTTGCTCTTTTGTGTCTTTTTTTGTGGGAGAGGATAAATATTATTATTAGTTAGTAATTAGTAACACAGTGGCCAGCAGAAAGGCACCACTCTGCTGGCGATTATTTACAGTTGGTTGGTTGTTGGAGTTTTACGTCCTGGAAACATCTAAGGTCATATCAGGACAGGCACCGACTTGTGACAGTGCACGCTCATGATAACTTTATAGTGCTGCCCAACTGGGAGACCAGGCTACCAGCACCATAACCTAATATCCCACTCAGTCACATTATCCTGACACTGAGCCAATCAGTCCTTGCCCTATCCTAATAATGTCGAGCACCTGGATAGTAAGCAACAAGTATACATTTTTATGGCATTGGATTGACTCAACCAGGTGTAAAAATATACGGATTTTCGGTTCGGAATTATATATTGGCAGAGAGCATTATTATCCTCGGGCGACGGAGTGGGGACCAAGGTTATGTAATAGAAAAGCAGTGGGTGCCCCACTCGCTGTGTGACATATTAGACTATGGGAGATATATGTTAATACATAGTGCCCGAGATTATGACGAGATGTTCCTATATAAGAGACAGTTAATGTTTGGTGAAATGTTCCCTCTATGCACCAGAAAGGATGCAAGTGGAGGAAAAGGACATTTTTAATATATATATTTATTGTAACTGTCTGCAACTACCTGTTACCACAGGGCCGATGGGCCAGCACACCAGCCATACTGCATACATTATGTACACCACCTGCAGCTGGGTTGGGTGACCGCTGCCTGTGGGTGGGGGGGGGGGGGGGCGTCGCCTCCCAGGCTGTGGAGGGTGCCTGATTGGCTGGCTGTGGGAGGTCCAGTCCCCTGCACCCCCTTGCCCACCTGAACACACTAGCCTCACTTTGATATTGATTATTCTAGACACTGCTCCAGACACACTGGGCAGAAACACTCTACTCCTGACTATTGAGTGAGACACACTCTCTCTTGGGCAGGTACCCAGACACTCTGTCTGATGCGCCACCTTTCATATATACAAACTGAGCTGTGTGCAACAACCATGGAACTCCGGTTCAATGGGCTATAGGCACTGATTCATAGACATACTAAAGAAGTAATGAGGCTTGGTGTGGTCAGAAGCTAAGGGGGTCAGGGTGATAGGTCACTAGTAGGTGAACAGGAGTTGATGCCAATAAAGCACAACTTCTTCACTGTCAATCTTTCGTGACTTGTCTTCCCTTTCTTCCTTATGAGTTTGTTTGAGAGGGGCATCAGATGTGAACTGACAGACAGTTGTCAGAACGCATCTGGGAAGAGTTTTGTGGTATTATCTGGTGCTCAGATGGCCGGGCATCCAGACATATTATGCAGGGTTCGGAATCCCACGATCTACGAAAATGGGAGACGGACGCTCAACTCATTCGGCCATCCTGTCTGGTACGAATATTTACACAAATCATTTTAATGATGAATAGATCTGTGAATGAGAATGTGAGACGTAATGGGAGATGATGTGCATTGACACATTTTGATTGATGGTGGGGGTGTCAAAGTCAGAAGTCAGCCACGCGACAGGTTTCCTAGTGTCAGTACACAATGGCTGTTAGTTTCAGTGGTTGGATTAAGATGTCCCGTCATGCAGTGCATATTGGAGAAAACATGCATATAAGGTGGGTCATTCTGTTCTGTTATGGCAGAATTATGCCAAGCATCCCATCTCCCCCGCCGACTAATAAGAATCACCCCTGACTGCTGCCATACTAAATCTCACCTATATCTTCCATAGACCATAATTCCATTACCATAAAGGATTCTGCTTTCAGCGTGATACCGGTGGATGTCAGGATTCCTCTTTCAATGTGATACAAGTGCATGTCAGGATTCTATTGTCAATGCGACTCGAGTGGATATTAGGATTCTACTTTCAATGCAATCATCGAGTCAATGTCAGGACTCTACCTTCAATGTGATATGAGTCGATGTCAGGATTCTACTTTTAATGCGATAGCAGTGGTTGTCAGGATTCTACTTTCAATGCGATACCAGTGGATGTCAAGATTCTACTATAAATGCAATACCAGTGGATGTTAGGATTCTACTTTAAATGCGATACCAGTGGTTATCCTGACACTGCGCTAACCAGTCCTCTCTATTCCATTTCAGTGGTTGTCAGGATTCTACTTTCAATTCAAATAGCAGGGGATGTCAGGATTCTACTTTTAATGCGATATGAGTGGGCATTAGGATTCTACTTTCGATGTGATACAAGTGGATGTCAAGATTCTACTTTCAATGTGATACCAGTGAATGTCAGGATTCTACTTTCAATGTGATACCAGTGAATGTCAGGATTCTACTTTCAAAGCGACACCAGTGGATGTCATGATTCTGCTTTTGATGCGATACCAACAGTTTTTACAGAAACTGTGTGTTAAATTGTCTCCAAAAGCCGGCACACATTGGGTCAACTCCGAGTAGTTATAATTTAACGCATGTGTGTCGGACACAGTCCTGACAGTCACGTGCCTTGAAGCACGCCGCTACTTGCTGTTCTCCCTGCATGACCTCAACAATATTGCCGGAAGATCCTTCTTACATACCCCGGGGGAAACCACTTTGCCGCTATACTACTTACCAGGGCCGCGGACACGGCATAGTTTGCCTATACTGCTTACACGTGTATATCGATCAGGGAACTTCTGTTTCCCTCCTCCCTCCGCCCTCCTCATCCTCCCTTTTTGTCTCATCCTTCTCCTCTCCATTCCATTCCCTCTCTCGAATCCTTTTGCCCCCTTCTTTCATTCCCGCATCCTCCCTTTTTGCCACATCCTTCTCCTCTCTATTCCATTCCCTCTCTCTTCTTTCATTCCCTCATCCCCCTTTTTGTCTCATCCTTCTCCTCTCCATTCCATTCCCTCTCTCGACTCCTTTTCCCCCCTTCTTTCATTCCCTCATCCTCCCTTGTTGTCTCATCCTTCTCCTCTCCATTCCATTCCCTCTCTCGACTCCTCTTTCCCCCTTCTTTCATCCCCTCATCCTCCCTTTTTGTCTCATCCTTCTCCTCTCCATTCCATTCCCTCTCTCGACTCCTTTTTCCCCCTTCTTTCATTCCCTCATCCCCCTTGTTGTCTCATCCTTCTCCTCTCCATTCCATTCCCTCTCTCGACTCCTCTTTCCCCCTTCTTTCATTCCCTCATCCTCCCTTGTTGTCTCATCGTTCTCCTCTCCATTCCATTCCCTCTCTCGACTCCTTTTCCCCCCTACTTTCATCCCCTCATCCTCCCTTTTTGTCGCATCCTTCTCCTCTCCATTCCATTCCCTCTCTCGACTCCTCTTTCCCCCTTCTTTCATTCCCTCATCCCCCTTTTTGTCTCATCCTTCTCCTCTCCATTCCATTCCCTCTATCGACTCCTTTTTGCCCCTTCTTTCATTCCCTCATCCTCCCTTGTTGTCTCATCCTTCTCCTCTCCAGTAGCAGATAGATAATTGGTTGGTATGGTTAGTAGCCTATGTTAGTTTTTTTTAATTTTCTTGGCATATATGTATTTATTTTGTTCTACTCTTATTGCTAGACTAGCCTACTCCTATTTACATATCATAGGCTTGTATGTAGCTGTGTGGCTATTCTTGGCATGGTTACCTTCCATTGGGCATCCCACTGGTGGGCCGTGACATATCACATGCCCCTTTGCAGTGCAGCTTAGTGGGGGTTTCCTAGCCTAATTTGCACAGATATTTTTTGTAAGTTTTTAGGTCAGGAATTTGTGAAGTCATGATGACTTAAAAGTGCTGCCCCCATTGGGAAATCAGGCCACCAGCACCATGACACGACATCCCACTCAGTAACATTATCCTGACACTGCGCTAACCAGTCCTTGCCCTATCCTATTAATGCCGAGCGCCAGGCTAGGAAGCAACAAGCATCAATTTTATAGGTCATCAACTGGGAACCGAACTCCCGATCTCCCGGACACGAGGCCCGCGCTCTACCGATTCAGCCAACGCGTCCGGTATTGACATGTGTACACAATATGTTATCTGGACATACGCTTAGTGAACATGTAGATTATCGTTATTTCTTCGGTTGGCTTTAATCTGCTGAAACCATTATATTTGCACTCACATATATATTCAAATAACAGGACAGTCTGACACATGTGCCAAGATAAAACTCAGTTCAACAACATGGTTGAACGGGGAGAATATTACAAGTCTCGTCATGTGATATGCGAAGGCAATTGATGAGGGGAGGTAATTAAATCTGAAATGAGTAGATGCAGAAAATTATATCAATTTTTGTGGGCTAATTAGAACTAATTACACTGCAATTAGAAATGACAGCAAGGATTCTCATATTTCAGAGAATTGACACTGATAAAGTCGTGGCTACACTGGGCGACTAGGCAGTCGTCCCAGAGCCCGCCATCTTGGATCTTTGCAGCACAACTCCACCTATCGTCTCACCACTGCATCAGTGTCGCCATGTATTTCCCCTCAGACATATTTTCTTTGTTTGTTTGGGTTTTACGTCCTGGGAAAACTTAAGGTCATATCAGGATGGGTACCGACTTGAGACAGTGCACACTGATGATAACTTTGTTTGCTTGTTTGAGTTTTGCGTCCTGGGAACACTTGAGGTCATATCAGCATGGATACGCACTTGTGACAGTGCACACTCGTGATGACTTTATAGTGTTCCCCAACTGGAAGATAAGGCTACCGCCATCGTGCATGTTAATTCTAACATGGGTAATTCACACATGAGACTGGACACCCGACACTTACCAATACGATACTGTGCCGCCACCTTGTGGATCCTGCCCAAACTAACCAACCAGCGGCCACCATCGCTCCGGTGGCGCCACCTTCAGGAACCTGGCTCAGTACCTATATGCTCCATAGGTGGCGAAACAATATCAAATTTCCCGCCAATTCGGTCACGTGACCCTACGGCGGTTTGAACTCCACTCACAACCGTCGCAGCCGCCGCCATCTTCGCACCATCCAGCTTTCTCCGCCCACCCACCCACACCACTAGATAAAGCTTGAATCTATAGGGTTGAGGGTTCGAGTCCCACTGACCCATTCATCAGCAGTGGACCAGAGGAAGCAGAACGATGGCGGTTCCGGTTCCATCAACTCATACCTGTACCAATGACATAACCGATAAAATAAAGCCATTGTACCAAATGCTGTCTCGTGTTGTGAATTATTATCCAATATCTCACTCAGACACATTATCCTGATACTGAGCTAACCAGTCCTTGGTCTAGACTAGTAATGCCGAGCACCAAGCTAAGCAGCGACAAGAGTGATTGTCAATTGCATGTGCCTAGCCTGGGATTTTTAGGTGGTACGCAGATGGAATAAAATGCTATTGGAATAAAACGCGACAAAATAAAATGCTATAAAACATCATAGATTTTAATATAACACAATATTTGTTATGTTCGGTGGTACGCAGCTGCGTACCTGCATATATTTAAGCAAGGCTCATGTACTCCATGGGGTATTTATCTGTGTATGTGGCTCATTATAGAAAGCCTCATCTATGACAGCTCTTCCTGGTGGGTGAGTGGGTGGATGGATGGGTGGGTAGGAGGATGCGGGGCAGGTCATCATCAGGAGAGGCTCAGCTTCCCTGATCCTCACCAGCTTGTTTACGGGAGTAATGTGTACGTGGAACTGCGTATAAGGCGACTGTCACCCCCCTGGCGGTGTTGGGCAAGAATAAGGGTTGATACCGGAACAAGGAATCCAGTCGCCTCCTGAGAATCAGAATCTGGCAGGCAACACTAAGGGTAGTGGCTTAGAGTTGTGTGTATGTGCTGGAAGTAGGTGGTTTGGTGTCATTTGCATCTATGCATTCCCGCCTATATTAACCAGGGTGTATAATACAATTATATGTATATATATGTGATGTATAAGAATTATGCGAATATAAAGGCACGAAAGGGAAGATTCCCTATAGACCCCTCTCAATGCTTATAAACATTGTGTATGCGCACGCAGCTTGGCTGCAGAATGAAGGCACACTGCCATTGAGTTTGCCGGTACGCGCAGTGCAAAACGTTTATTTTATTCAAAATTAATAGAAATGCAGAAGCCTAGCCATATAAATTTAATATAATCTATTTGGTGAATATGTTTTCTATATGTGTTCCAAGCGGTTTGTGTCTAGGTGGTGTTGTTTTAGAGATATTTCACTTTTTCTGTATGAAGATTGCTCACGGCCATTGACAATGCATGGAGTTTTCCGGTACGCGCAGTGTAAAACGTCTATTTTATTCAAAATTAATAGAAATCCAGAACCATAGCCATATAAATTTAATATGATCTATTCGTTGAATATGTTTTCTATATGTGTTCCAAGGGGTTTGTGTCTAGGTGGTGTGGTTTTAGAGATATTTCACTTTTTCTGTATGAAGATTGCTCACGGCCATTGACAATGCATTGAGTTTTCCGGTACGTGCAGTGTAAAACGTCTATTTTATTCAAAATTAATAGAAATGCAGAACCCTAACTGTATAAATTTAATATAATCTATTCGTTGGATATGTTTTCTATATGTGTTCCAAGCGGTTTGTGTCTAGGTGGTGTTGTTTTAGAGATATTTCACTTTTTCTGTATGAAGATTGCTCACGGCCATTGACAATGCATTGAGTTTGCCGGTACGAGCAGTGCAAAACGTCTATTATTCAAAATTAATAGAAATGCAGAACCCTAACTGTATAAATTTAATATAATCTATTCATTGAATATGTTTTCTATATGTGTTCCAAGCGGTTTGTGTTTAGGTGGTGTGGTTTTAGAGATATTTCACTTTCTCTGTATGAAGATTGCTCACAGCTATTGACAATGCATTAACTTTGCCGGTACGAGCAGTGCAAAACGTCTATTTTATTCAAAATTAATAGAAATGCGGAACCCTAACCGTATAAATTTAATATAATCTATTGGTTGAATATGTTTTCTATATGTGTTCCAAGCGGTTTGTGGCTAGGTGGTGTTGTTTCAGAGATATTTCACTTTTTCTGTATGAAGATTGCTCACGGCCATTGACAATGCATTGAGTTAGCCGGTACGAGCAGTGCAAAACATCTATTTTATTCAAAATGAATAGAAATGCGGAACCCTAACCTTATAAATTTAATATTATCTATTCGTTGAATAAGTTTTATATATGTGTTCCAAGCGGTTTGTGCCTAGGTGGTGTGGTTTTAGAAATATTTCACTTTTTCTGTATTAAGATTGCTCACGGCCATTGACATTGCATTGAGTTTGCCGGTATGCGCAGTGCAAAACGTCTATTTTATTCAAAATTAATAGAAATGCAGAACCCGAACCTTATAAATTTAATATTATCTATTTGTTGAATATGTTTTATATATGTGTTTGGGTCTAGGTGGTGTGGTTTTTCGAGATATTTCACTTTTTCTGTATGAAGATTGCTCATAGCCATTGAGTTTGCAGTGTGACAGTGCATCGTCCTGCAGCCAAAAGGTGCACACACTGACCTAGATACCTACGCTGACGTCATATGAAATAGGTCTATATTGATCACCCATATGATGTGTACTACTTTATGTGTGACCCCTTTTCACTGTTGGGACAGGTGGCGCCACTACCCCCAACCCTACCAGTGTTGCGAATACTGTCACTTGCGCACTGGTATATATTAAGATAATACTATATATATATATATATATATATATATACAGTATAACCCCGTTAAACCAAACTTGAAGGGACCCTAGAAATTTGTTTGGATTAACCGATCATTGGTTTAACCAAGCTTTGGCTTCGACTTTGACTTTGACTCCCCCTACACACACTCAAGCTACTGCCCACACACACACTCACTGTCCCCGTCTGACTCACCATCCTACTCCCCCTCCCTCCCACATCCCCTCCCACGTGCACACTACTGCCCCCACACACGCATTTCCCCCATCCGGCTCACCACCTTACTGCCCCTCCCCCCCCCTCCCCCCCCCCCACACACACACTACTGCTAACACTTATTCAAAGAAGTGTGGTGTAAGAGGCGGTGGGGTCTCAGATGACCTTATAACCACATGAAAGTTTGGTTTAACCGTACCGGAAGTGGCCTGCGGTCCGACAATTTTGTTTGGATTAACCAATAATTTGGATTAACCAACTTTGGTTTAACCAAAGTTTGTTATATGATAAATGGTAGTATTTTGCCGGGCCACCAAAAAAGGTTTGGATTAATCGATCGTTTGGTTTAACCGAGCTTGGTTTAACGGGGTTATACTGTATATATATCTTCTTCTTTTTTAATTATTCTATGGTGCGACTGACACTGGTCAACAGCCGGTGGAGGCCAGAGGGGCCGAAGGTGGTACCAGTGGCGCAGTGTTGGGTCTTACGAAGGATATAATATGACAATAATTCCCTTCCATATCCTTATACGAGCATAATTCGTTATATATCACGCACATATATTAACAATTTTCTTCATTATCAATATAAAGCTGGGAATTATATATAACTCTAAATAACTTAAGAAAGTTGTGGAAAAGATAAGAGACTTAATATATATATATATACATTACATAACTTTGTTTCACTATATAATAATGTTTCTTGTAAATAAATAGTGTAAATAACTAACATTGGACACGGAGAGAACTTAGAATACCAGTCTCTCGACAGTACACCGCCAATTCTGCTAATGGACAAAGGTATAACACATTGTATAATTGCTTCAATCCAGAGGTCACCCCCAGTTTATTACTGCTGTGTGTAGGCGAAGTGACCTATAACTGCATATCCGGTTCCTGATGGAACCTCATGCAGGAGATGGCCGCTAGGGGGAGGATGGATTGGGGTGAACTATGAATACCCCCGTCTAGCTAGCATGACAGTCATTCTAACATGAGAAGAATGAGTGTAGACATAACCACCACTGTGCTGTAATGGGACTGCTTGATTGCTTGGTTTCTTGATTGATTGATTGCTTGTTTGATTGCTCGATTGCTCGATTGATTGCTTGATTGATTGCTTGACTGGTTGTTTGTCTGGTTGCCTGATTGATTGATTGATTGATTGATTTATTTATTGGTGGTGGCTTCATGGCATGTCAGTGGCAAAGGCCATATTCACTGGAAGTGGTGTTCACATTTTGTTCTGCCATATTATTATTAAAACCATTGCTTTTGCACAGAAATGCCGAAGCTCACAAATCTTTTTTTTTTTAATTGGTGTCAAATAACACTTATAGAAAATGTAAAAACTCGTAATTAATTATAAAAATTGTTCCAAAGGATCCGAACTCCCAAGATTCCACACGGGAAGCCTGCGTTCTTCCCACTTCGGCCACCCTGTCCGGTTAATAGTGTTTGTAAAACCTAGATGTTTGTTGTTGCTTTATGTTATAAAGTGACATAATTTAAGTATTTAAAATTATGAAAGGTTTTGATCAAATAGATATGAACCAATTTTTCGCCTTGAATAAACGAGAAGGCAGTCGGGGCCATACTCTCAAACTAGTAAAACCCAGAGCCATTTCAAAGTTAAGGCAACACAGTTTCTCAAACAGGATCATAAATATATGGAACAGTCTCCCACAAAATGTTATTGATGCCGAGTCAATAAATTCATTCAAGAACAGATTAGAAAAAGCATGGGCTGATGATCCAGGGAAATTTGACCCCTTATTCACCACATGCTACTAATTATTCCTTGTGTTGCTTATTTACTTGCACTCAAGCAAAAATGAGAGACAAATAAGTGTTCACACTTCCTGTCTACCATTCGCTATTTCGCTATATATGGTCATATCAGGACGGATACTGACTTGGGACAGTGCACACTTATGATGATGTTATAGTTCAGCCACACTGGGAGACAAGGCCACTGGCTCCATGCCCCAATATCGCACACAGTTGCAATATCCTGATACTGTGCTAACTAGTCTTTGTCCTATACTATTGATGCGCGAAAAGGAAGAAGGGAAGGCGGGGGTGGGAAAAAGGCGTTTTATTAACGCCTCAACAGAGCATACAGAGGAACAAATATACAGGCAAGGAACAAGGAAGGGGCTCATGAGGAGCAAGGAAACAGGCTCGAGAGGAGCAATACAGTGAAGGGCTCATGAGGAGCAGAGATAATGCAGGAGGGGCTCATGAGGAGCAAAGTCAGAGTTCTGGTAGAGGGGGTGCCGAGGAGCCCTCCGCCAAAAATAAGGAGAGGGCTCGAGGCGCGCCCGAGGCGCGCCCGAGGCGGGGGCGCGGGCGCCCAAGGCGGGGGCCCGGGGAGGCCGGCCTGGGCGAGGAGAAGGTCCGGGGCCTAGGTGGAGGGGGAGCGGGCGGCCAAAAAAGGGAGGCCCGCTCCTGAGGGCTGGGGGGAGGAGGTCCGGCGAGGGTCGAGCAGGGGGGCAGCGAACTCCTCAGGGCTGGGCGGGGTGGGGGTCGGGGTCGGGTCGGGGGGGTTCATGAAGGCGGTGTCGTGAGCGTCGGTGGCTGGGCTGTCCGGGGAGGGTCCCTCGTGAGGCTGGGCCGTGTCGCCCGAGGTGTGAGGTGCGAGGTGGTGGGCCCCGGCTTCGTCTGGGCGGCGTTTCGATTGGTGGTCGCTGGGAGGTTGTCGGTGGAAGTCGCGGGGCTGTCGGCAGTGGTGAGGGTGAGGCGCCGGGAGGGGCCCCCCGGGCCGGCCGGGGGGGGGGGCCGGCGGATCAAAAATCCGCCGAGGCGGCCGGGGTCTGGCGCTCACGGGCTTGCTTGGTGAGGCATTCGGCCTCGCAGTGCCTGGTCAGTAGGCGCCGTACATTGGCGCAGTAGGCGCAGATGTGCCGGCGCCTGTCTCCCACCTCGCCGTGGGCCTCCCCGATGTGGGCCCGATCGCACGAGGCGGGATTCGGCGGTTCCAAGCGGGGCAGGGGGCCCCGTGAGTGTGCCTATCGTAGGCGGTTGCGGGCGTCGGCTTGGGGCCGGGGCGGGTGTGTGCCTCGGGCCCATTCGCCTCGGGGCAGGTCCTCGCCTCGGGAGACTGGTGTTGCCGGAGGGGTGGGCGTGGTGATGGAGTCCATCCTCAGGGTGTTGAGGGCCACAGGGTCGTGCCATCCGTGGGGGAGCCTCCCGTCCGCTATCCAGGTGAAGATGGCCTCGGAGTAAGCGGCGGACGGTAGGCCACGGATGCACGAGGATATCCCTCATCACGGTGAGGTGGTGGTGGCGTAGGCCCTGGAGGGAGTGCTCGGGGAAGGCTGGGTGGCCGGCGAGGGTGAGGAGGGCGAGGTTGTACTCATCGCGGGTGGCCTCCCCTCTCTTGACCGGCTTCCGCTCAGGGCCCCTCTCGATGAGGTCCGAGGGGAAAATGTATCCCGAGGGGATGCCTAGGCGCCTGCCGGCGCGCTGCGCCTCGGCGGAAAGCGAGGATGTCTCGGACGGCGTCGGCCGCGGATGCTGGGGTGTAGTCCTCGGCGACGTCCTGGAGGTAGGCCGGGGGAGGCGCGGGGCCCGCCTCGGGCGGCGAGGCGGTCGTAGTGCTGGTAGTGGGGGTGGGCTGCCCCGGGCAGAGTCGCTTGAGGTGGCGGCGGGGGCCGGGCCCCGGCGGCGGTCTGCGCCCGAGGTGCTGGGGCGGGCGGCGTGCTGTATCCTGCCTGCGTGTGCTCCGGCGCTCCTCGGGCTCCCGCCGACTCGAAGGCGTCCATGCGCGTAGTGAGGCGCTGGAGGGCTTGGAGGATGATGGCTGTGTCGGCGCCCGAGGTGGCCGAGGGGGAGGCCAGGGCCGGTGATGTTGAGGCGTCGCCGGGCGAGCCCGAGGCGGACCCCGGCGTGGCCCGGGCGGTGAGCCTGGTGTTCTTGCGGCCTCTTCCCTTCCCGCGTCCGGGCATGGTGCAGGAGCCTGAGGCGGGGCAACGGTCCGAGGAGGAGAAGTCAGGAGAAGAGAGGTGAGGTCTGGAAGGCGGCAGGAGGGCGAGTGCCTGAGGGAGGCTGGCGGGCGGCCTTATAAGGGAGGGAGGGGCGCGGGCGACAGCAGGTGAGTTGTGAAAGCTGCCGGCCCGGGGGAGGGCGAGGGAAGGTGAGGAGCGGGCGTCGGGTGAGGCGCGAATGCTGCGCGACAGGGGGGCGGGGGAGGAGGCGGCGCGGCGGGGTCTGGCGAGGTGTGAGCGCAGCGCGACAGCCCGGGGCGGGGGAGGGTCTCTTCCTCTCCTCGCATCAAACGTAATGCTTCGCATTACGACCAATGCCGAGCACCAGTCTAGGTAGCAACATGTATCAATTTGATAAATCATCGGTTTGACTCAGCTGGGATTCAAACTCTCTACCCCCCACATGTGAAGCCTGTGCTCTTCCCGATTCGGCCACCCCGTCCGACCAATAGTGCTTATAAACGATGAATATTTGGAACACCGAACATATATTACATATACAGTACAACCCCGTTAAACCAAGCTCGGTTAAACCAAACGATCGGTTAATCCAAACTTTTTTCGGCGGCCCGGCAAAAGACTACTATTTATCGGTTAATTCAAACAAAATTGTCGGGCCCCAGGCCACTTCCGATACTGTTAAACCAAACTTGCATGTGATTATAAGGTCATCTGAGACCCCACCGACTTTTTTATATGATAACTGGTAGTACTTTGCCAGGCTGCCGAAAAAAGTTTGGATTAACCGATCGTTTGGTTTAACCAAGCTTGGTTTAATGGGCATATACTGTATATACATATAAAAACAATAATCAAAGTGTCCACATACATTGTATATTACATTCATAATGCACACGCATTTTTGCCAAAGCCATGTCAAAGTTGAAACCAAAGCTCGGTTAAACCAATGATCGGTTAATCCAAACACATTTCTAGGGTCCCTTCAAGTTTGGTTTAACGGGATTATACTGTATATGGAATATTGATTGGGACTTGACTTACTTGTGATAGTAAGAGTAATTTGCTGTGATATAACAAGTTAGGCCACGCAAATGTAGGCGTCTCCATGCCTTAATGCAAGTCTCGTCCTCAATGGATTAATGAATGAGATCAGTTAGTGCCGTAATCAAATGACTGAGTGCAAATAGTGTAAAAACGATTGAAGGTAAAAATGTCCCAAAGACCGGTGCCTTGGCACTGAAGAAAGATTACATTCCGATGAATAAAAATGCTTACCAAAGAAACAACATTAAAACAGATTCAATCTGCGAAATGGCTGTCCTTAAAGCTGCATAATCTGAGGAAAGCATCAAATTTGGTTAAAGTTGCATACTCCGATACTTAATAAGTGTACCAGCTTCTAAGTTTAATATGTAGAACAAATCTAGATACGTGTTTGGATTTGGATTTCTTCATCCCACTCATGTTGAAATCCAAATGGCAACATGAGTGGGATGAAAACATTAATAAACTTAAAGAAATTGAACCATCTGTGGGAAAGCCACCACAGACTCATGCGGGCGGTCGGCGGGACCAAGTGGTCCTTAGCCGCTGCCGTATTGGCCACTCGTGGCTTACACATGCTTTTCTGCTCAAGGGGGAACCTCCCCCTGAATGTATTGGGTGTCAGTCCCCGCTGACACTCAAACACATTTTACTAAGTTGCGTTGATTTTTTGGCCCTGCGCCAACGGTTCTACACTGCATACAGTATGCATGACATTTTTACTAAGGTAAAACAGGAAAACATTTTAGCCTTTTTGAGGGCAGCTGGACTGTACCACCTCATATAGTTTACTAAATAGATTCTATCAATTATTAATAAAACTTTTCTTTTTCTATGGGTATTTGTTTCTCTTGACCACAAATATATGCTTGTGAGCTTTCTAATTTAATGAGTGTCTATTGGCACATAATTGATTGTTTGCTTTTACATGTAAAAGCGATAGTTTGAACAAAAAACAAACATTTCTCGCCGTGAATATGGCCTATGCTGCCGACACGGCATAAATCACCAATCAATCAATCAATCAGATAAGTGTGTTGGATTTGAAAATGTAATGCTTTCATTTGATGATGCAGTTTTGAAGGAAACACTTAGTGAGAGGTAATTCTACATACTGAAGCTTTGAATATCAGTGTACTCATCATGCATTTATTACACTGTGGTGTTTTCCTGTTACACTGCTATGCGTGAAAATGCAGTAAAGCATAATTACGACCAAAGACTGGTTAGCACAGTATCAGGACATTGCAACTGTGGGTGATATTGGGTCATGGTGCCAGTGGCCTTGTCTCCCAGTGGGGCTGCACTATAAAATCATCATAAGTGTGCACTGTCCCAAGTCGGTATCTGTCCTGATATGACCTTAGATGTTGCTATGACATAATTACCTAATATTTCTGTGTGCATGCCACAACTAATGTTACATGCATGTTTTAAATTCAAATATGTGCAGAGTTAGCCTATTAAAATAAACGTTATTTCAAGCTAAAGTGGAGTAGATTGTTCATGTTGGTTCGCCAACATGGGTAATTTGCGCGCGAACAAGGAGTCTCCCCGGTGGCACCACCTGGATTCGATCCCTTACCCACCACGCCCCTCCTGGGTTTCCCATGAACCAAGTCTCTCGCAAGACCTCTGACGTCACCGCCCCCCCAATCATCGGCCCCAGGGGTCCATCAAACATCACTACGACTCCAGCAGCCGGACAACCAACACACCACCCTCACTCAACCACCCACCCATCCCTTCAAACAGACAAACAATGTCAAGCGAGGTTGAGGGCCTGAGTCAAGGAACAACTAATGGACGAACACTCAACTGACCACCTATTTTTGTAATGAACACTACAACCGTATATGTTATTGAATCAAATCCATTTCAATGAGCTGCTTGTTCGCATTGTGAATTATAACGCTTAACCAAATGTATTCATCAAAGAAATGTGGTAGAAGCTCAAAACCGTCCGACTGTGCTGTTTTAAACGAAAGGAAGGTGACTTGCTTTTTACTAATGCGTGTAATAATGGTTTTTATGAATCACTTAAAGCTGCATAGACCGATGACAACATCAAATTTTCAAAACCAAAATAATTATCTAAATTGGCTTCTACATATCTACCTTCGATACCGGTGCACTTATTAAACATGTCTTGGCACACATATGCGAATAGTGAGGCAAGTGAATAGAACCTGTTAGTGCAGAAGGCTATGGTGTCAGAGTTTTGGCAAGCTTGCCAAAATTAATTTAGCATGGTTGCACTTCAAATATCTCAAAGGTTACCCACTTAAAATAAAAGTTACTTCAAGCTAAAGTAAGGTACATTATAACGATCAACCTAATATATTTATCTCAGAAAATGTCAAAATGTCAAAAACAATCGGACTATGCAACTTTAATCAGGTGATGAAGGATGGTTCCACAATTAAGAATCTAAAATAACATCTTTTTGAATGGCTATTTGTATGCACAATTCATTACTAAACTTTAGTTCAAAACTTTGTAGAGTAGGGATTGGAATGAGAGGGAAAAAACCCAATAAATTGCAATATAGTTATTGTGGGGTTAGTTAATGCTCAATTATCAGCCGACTCCAAATTAATGAATTTATTTATTTGCATGGTGACAGTTTTACGACGCAATCCTTAAAGTTGCCTAATCTGATGAAACCATAATATTTTCAAAACCGCAAACCACTTATAAAAATTGAATCCTCCATACTAAATTTCGATCTTGGCGCCCCCATTAATCATTTCATAAGAGTTTTTTGCCTAAGGAAAATATCATGACTCAGTGGTTTTTTACATGCGGAATGTGACCTAGTTGATGTCTGAATGGTGTGTTGAGCTTGGCTTCAACTGGTATGCACACACAAATTATTATCAATGCATTCACTTCAAATATCACCAAAGTTAGTCACCTATCAAAAACATTATTCTAAATTAAAGTACAGTAGGTTATAATAGTCACGCTAGTCTATTTTTAATTTCTATAAATATTTATTTCAAATGAAATTTACTCAATTTAAAAGCATGTGGGGGTGCAGAGAATCTAAATCAACAGATTGCCCAATCTTTACTTTGGCTTCATCACATGAGCATCAATATGACGAGTAATATAAAGTGATTGTATAAGGATCACTGAGCCTATATATAGGCTTAGGCCTACGCTGGTGCCTTAGGAGCCATATAGAAACTAGCTCAATGAGGGGAGCAGTCCCTGAGACGTGGATAATGAGAAAAGTGGAAAATGACGCCAGATTAATGGCCTGAATCGATGGTGATTGCAGCACCATTTTACATGGTGATAAACATGCTGTTTTGAGACAAGATTGTCACATAGTTTTCCACTTGCGTGAAGCCACAATCGCCTATAGAATCACCGAGTTTATTTGGGTCAAGTTGATCAAAATAACTGTGTTTTGTAAACGCGAATTTAAGGAAAATAGCTATTTGGATTTCTATTATATATCCTGCCAGACCGGACGCGGTGGCCGAATCGGTAGAGCGCAGGTTTCCAGTGTGGAAGGTCCGTAGTTCGAATCCCAGCCGAATCAAAGCAATGACTTATGAGATTGATACTTGTCGCTACCTAGCTTGGCGATCGGCATTAATAGTATATGCCAAGGACTGGTTAGCTCAGTGTCAGGATAATGTGACTGTGTGGGATATCGGATCATGGGGTAGGCAGCCTGGTATCGCAGTGGGGCAGCACTATAAAGGCACCATGAGTGTGCACTGTCACAAATAAGTCCGTGGCAAGGTGTGACGAGGCCGCGAGTTGTGGGTCTGAAATAAACCAGTTGTGAACCAGACTTCAACATGTGCAGATCAGTCCTTTATAGAAACACTACACCTATCCAGATATGACCTAAGATGTTGCTCGGATGTAAAACCCAAACAAACAACAATCTATCCTGCAATTTTGTGCCGGTAGTATACAACAATCATCGTTCCATCCGCCCACTTTATGGGGCTAGATTGTTTGAATGACAATTTTTGTCTAGTGTCAATCAATCAGTTGAGCACCATATTCCCATGTAGCAGGTTTAGTTATAGGTTTTTGAACCATGAGTTCAAACATCGGCCGAGTTCGGCAAATGTTCTTAAAATTGTATACTGCATGGTCGCTATTTATCCTGGTGCTCAGCAGTACAAGGATAAGGCATCACGACACCGTCAAGGAGGAAGCCCAATCGTCTGTGATTAAAATATGTCCTGTTTAATCAAAGAATACAATATATGGTGAGAAAAAACATTTTAAGATTTATATATTGGCAAAGAGCATCACTATTCTCGGACGACGTAGTGGGGACCACGAGTATGTATCAGAGAAGCAATGGTGCCCCACTCTCTTTGTGACATAAGCGCCTATGTGGAAATGTGATAACACACAGCGACTGAGATTGTCATGTGATATTCATACTTACGAGACAGTTAATAATTATTTAAATGTTCCCTCCATGCACCAGAAAGAATGCAAGTGGTGGGGAAGGGCATTTTTAATATATGTTTGTTGTAACTGTCTGCAGCTACCTTTTACCATGGGGCTGATGGGCAAGCACACCCAGCCATCCTGCATACATTATGGACACCACCTGCAGCTTGGGGTTGAGTGACAGCTGCCCCCTATTAGGGCATCGCCCACCCAGGCTGTAGAGGGTGTCTGATTGGCTGGCTGTGGGACCCCAGTCACCTGCATTCCTTGTACCTGACACACAGACCCCACATGAAGCACTGTTGGCTAGACTCTCTAGCAAGACACACTCCACTCTCTACACTTGAACGAGCAACATCTATTCCAAAAGACACTGAGCTGTGTGCAACAACCATTGGACCCAGGTTCAATAGATTGTAGCCACTGATTCTGAGATACACAAGTGGGAGTGATGAGGATCTGTGTGGGCAGTTGGTAAGGAGTAAGGGTGATAGGTCGCCAGTAGGTGAACAGGGGTTGATGCCAATAAAGCACAACCTCTTCACTGTCAATCTTGCATGACTTGTCTTCCTTTCTTCCTTATGAGTTGTTGAGAGTAACGATCGGTGGGAACTGACAGACAACTGTCAGAACACACTGTGGAGACTAGTAATGTGCGGGGTTTAGACGGCCGAGCACCGACATATTACACAGTGACGAATGTGCTGACCTCATTTTCAACCAAGTACGAGTGATTCAATACCAAACACAAATTTAAGGCTCAGTTCCTTTTTTTAATTTTCAAAGCATGCGTTATGTTAGTAAAAACCTCCCCAGTGCACCGACACTGTTATACTGTTAGTAACACACGGCGGAGGCGGATCCATGGAGCTAACTGCCCGGAATGGATTGGAGTGTATCAGTGTCGTAAAAGAAATCGTTGAAAGAAAAACTCCTATTAATTGGCGACTGACGATGTCGTAAAATTGCCGGTTGTCGGCGACTCCAGCCGACTGAGTGCGGACGCTGGCGAAGTCTGGTTGCACCGCAGCATTCCTAAGGCATATAAACAAATATATACTTGTTTAGCGTCCACGCATTAACATTTTTCCAGGTCGGGCGGGAGGTTGTTTTCATTTTGAATGTAGAATGCTAGTGAACAGGAAGAAGAAAACTCGCCATGGTGTAAAAATATACGAGTTTTCGGTTAAGAATTATATATTGGCAGAAAGCATTATAATTCTTGGACGACGGAGTGGGAACCAGGTTATGTAAACTAAAAGCAATAGAATCCCACTCCCATTGTACATGATACTGAGGATGTGAAATATATGTTATATATGATGCTTGGAGTTAATGAAGAGATGTTCCTATAAAAGAGACAGTACATGATTATTGAAATGTTTCTCTATGTGTTCATAAAGAATGCAATTGGATAAAAAGGACAATTTTAATATATATATCTATATATATATCTGTAACTGTATACAACATCCTGTTCACCCATGACCACTAGACTGACCCACCTGCCTAATCTGCATATGTATAGAGTGCACCACCAGCATCTGGTTTGAGTGACAGCCCCTACTGGGGGTGGCCACCCACCCAGACTGTGGGGGGGGTGTCTGATTGGCTGGCTGGGGGATGTCCAGTCACCTGACTTCCTTGGCCTATCCTGACCACACACTAGTCTCAGATAATTAATTATTCAAAACTCTGCTCCAGGTAAGCTGGAGAGAACTCACTCTACTGCTAGCTCTTGAGTGAGACACACCTACTTTTGAGCAGGAACCCCATACACTCTGTCTGATGCTATCTAAATTCACCTATTCAAATTGAGTGTATACACAGCCATAGGACTCCTGTCCCATGGGCTGTAGGCACTGCTTTCAGTATACAGGCTAAAGTGATAATGAGACATAGTGTGGGCAGCATATGAGGAGTGAAGGTGCTAGGTCACATGTAAGGGGGGTGGACAGGAGTTGCTGCCAATAAAGCACAACTTATTCACTGTTCATCTGTGTGACTGGTTTCCCTTCCTCTTTCCAGACTTGGTTAAATTGATTTAGGCTGATTGCATCACAGGTGAAATGAAGGGGAGAGTTTATGGTTTCATGAGTTGCTCACAGCGGCCGAGCATCCTCGTGTTTCTATAATGGTATTCATGGCCCGAAGGCGTGATAGGAAGACAGAGAAGACCATAGACACTTTCTAGCTAGAAATTGATCAAGAAAACATTAACATTACTAGACAATCTTTAATCAACTGAAATCTCAACTACATGAATTTAATGTGATAATGTATTACACGTTGTTTTGAGTTTCAATATTTTATTTGAAGGTTTAACAAAAAGACAAAACCGTTAAATATTTGGAGGTCGATGCTTTTGTTAGGTCGGGCGGAGATGCTAAGCAAGTTGTTTTCATCTGCCCTAAGGCTAACAAGGTTTTCAGCTCTTTTCTTCTTTATTTGTTGGGTGTTTCTGCTGTTGTTGTTGCTGCTGCTGTTGTTATGGCCTAGTTTCTCTCATAGTGCCTCCTGGCCCGAGACAGCCACATCTAGAGTTGCATAATCCGGAAGTGCCAGGTTGATATATCTGTCAATAAGGAGATCTCCCTAATACACAAATTGCAAATAGAGAGAAATAGCGAGGCCAATGTAGGGAGGGTGCAAGAAAAGGAGACCCCCCGCCCCCCAGAAAGTTTGGGACAAAAAGTGATGTAAACTGGTGCATTTTGGTGCATTTTTATGAAAATATGTGTAAAAAAAATAAATGTTAACAACTATATAAGTTGATTTCATTCATTCTACGCAGCAACAAATATCTACATTTGAGAGCGAACCAGTATTCTAAGTTAAAGATGTAAGCTCAATGTTTGGGTTTCGAAAATGTTCTGCCTCCATCAGACAATGCAACTTTAAAACTCCCTCTGCCAACAACATCACTTGGGCAACGTTCAGGGTATGCCTCAGAGTCGACGCTGAGTTGGCTCCGCAACGTCTTTTTGGCCTATATGCATTCAGGGTGTGCCATCGAGTTGCCTTAGAGACGTCTCGCTTTTCAGATAGGAGGCAAAAGCGCCTAGAAAATGGATGCCGGATTCAATGGTTTCAGCCAATCAGAGCTGTTCTTTTCAATTGCAAATGGCTGCCCCCTATGGAGGCTGCCATTTTCGAGGCACATGACAGCTAAAGTTGTTCAGACTAACATGACATCAGGAATATCTCCAAGGCGCCTCCGAGGCGTACATTGAACGTGGCGTAGATGATATCAGTGGTGCTCTCCTGGCCCGGAGAGTGGGTGTGATTACAACACTGGTCCCCTTCCAGCTCACCCACGCGCTGTGTTATCTGCACCCATACGTCACTCCGCGGTGGTGTGACCTGGATGCATCGCGCCGCCCACGCCAGCGCCATTGTCGCCGCGTCCCGTTAGGCGGCGCTGCGTGTTCTAATATTAGCGCCACTGCCGCCATCTAGCGGTGGTGGTAAGCTGGTTATGACGCGAATGTCTTATGTGGTGTCGGGTTGTGTGTGGGGGGAAGGGACGAGGAGAGGATGGGTAGGGGGAGGGGGAGGAGAAAGGGAAGGGGGTAGAAGGGAGGGGGGAGGGAGGAGGAGAGGAGGGGGATGGAGGTTTGACATACGGCAGGCGTTGTATGTTTACAAGCAGTCTTACTAGTATATGTGAGACTGAGCCGGTGAAGGCTATCTGCAACCACCAGAGGGCGTGCGATGTGGGATGTGAAGTGTGCGATGTCGAGTATGGGATGTGGGATGAGGTTTGTCTCGCGTCGCAGGTGAGTGTGTGAGAGTGTGTGCGTGTGTGTGACTACGTTGAGGTGAGTGTGTGTGTGTGCAGATGTGCATGGTTGTGAGTGTATGTGAGGTGGGTGGGTGTGAATGTGTGTAGTTGTGTGCATGTGCGCGTGTGTTGTTTGTGTGTATATATAAATATGTGTGTGTGTGAGGTGAATGTATGTATGAGTGTGTGTGTCTGAGTATGCATATATATGTGTATGAGTGTGCATGAGGTGAGTGTATGTGAGGTGGGTGGGTCTCAATGTGTGTAGCTGTGTGCATGTGCGCGCGTGTTGTGTGTGTGTGTATATATATATATATGTATATATATATATATATATATATATCCATATATGAGTGTGAGTTTGGGGGGGAGATAGGGAACCAGTTGTGCATATAGTCGACGGGTCCCCTAGCCTGGTTCTCCTCGGAGACTATGATAGTCGTTGTGCATGGCAGAGAGCGTGTATACAGATGAGAGGGACAACTCCCATACTACACCATGTAACAGATGCCGACTGTGGCGCTCCAAGTGGTGGTTGTTGAACAGTATATGACACAGCTGTCAAACTCAAGGCATTGTCAATGGTCGTGTGCAATCTTCCTACAGAAAACGTTAAATATCTCTAAAACTACAACACCTAGAAACAAACTGATTGGAATACACATAGGAAACATGTTTACCAACAAGATTATATTAAAGAGATATGGTTAGGGTTCTGGATTTCTATTAAT
This sequence comes from Branchipolynoe longqiensis, assembly GCA_030323885.1. Taxonomy (NCBI): domain Eukaryota; kingdom Metazoa; phylum Annelida; class Polychaeta; order Phyllodocida; family Polynoidae; genus Branchipolynoe; species Branchipolynoe longqiensis. The sequence goes on along the minus strand of CM059191.1, from coordinate 90,793,814 downwards.
TTGGAATAAAACTGACGTTTTTCACTACGCGTACGGCAAACTCAAGGCATTGTCAATGGTGGTGAGCAATCTTCCTACAGAAAACGTTAAATATCTCTAAAACTACAACACCTAGAAACAAACTGATTGGAATACACATAGGAAACATGTTTACCAACAAGATTATATTAAATTGATATGGTTAGGGTTCTGGATTTCTATTAATTTGGAATAAAACTGACGTTTTTCACTACGCGTACGGCAAACTCAAGGCATTGTCAATGGTCGTGTGCAATCTTCCTACAGAAAAAGTGAAATATCTCTAAAACTACACCAAATAGAAACAAGCCGCTTAGTACACATATAGAAAACATGTTTACCAAAAGGATTATATTAAATCGATAAGGTTAGGCTTCTGCATTTCTATTAATTTTGAATAAAAACAAATGTTTTGCACTACACGTATGGCAAACTCAAAGCTTGTTCAACACTAACCGCCAGGAACGCCACTGTAGCCTGTGTTACCGATTTTCGCGGGAGTTGTCTCTCATCTATATACACGCTCTCTGTGCATGGTCATAACAACAAAGGCAGACCTTCTGGTTCAATAGTGGTCGGGCTCGAGCAGGGGGCGGGTGGGGAATTGGCCTGAGGAGATAACCGACGGGAGAGGGGTGAGGAGGGGCGGCGCGGGGAGGGGGGGAGGCGGGGTGCTGTGCTCGAGGTGGGTGGGGGCTGGTGTGCGGGACAGTGCAGGCTATCAGGGTTGGGTGAGATCTCAGGGGAAGCTTGCATGTCCAACCTTACAAGTCACGCGGTCCAATCACGATACCCTGCCACCCCCTCACCCTTTACCCCACACCCTTCCACCTTACCCCCGCCGGTACCCTCCCACCTTACGCCCCCACACACCCTCCCACCTTACCCCCGCCCGTACCCTCCCACCATACGCCCCCACACACCATCCCATCTTGCCCCCGCCCGCACCCTCCCTCCCCCATGGGGGAGATGGTAGAAGTGATGGGTTAGCGGGCGGGTTTGTGTTGGACGCACACGGTGGGATACTGGAGAGGAGAGGGAGGATTAGGAAGGCACTGCGTGGGGTAGGGGGCATGGGTAAGTGTCAGATGTGCAGGCAGGGGTGTCGGAAGGGGATGGCAGGGTGTGTAAGGATAGACATAGTTGTAGGATGGGGCTGTCAGGGGTGTCTGTAGGGCAGGCAGGGGTGCGGCTAGGAACATACAAGGGTGTGTGTAGGGACTGTCAGGGGTGTGGGATGGGCAAACAAGGGTGTGTGTAGGAACATACAAGGGTGTGTGTAGGGGCTGTAAGGGGTGTGGGACGGGGAAAACAAGGGTCAGGTAGGAACATACAAGGGTGTGTGTAGGGGCTGTGAGGGGTGTGGGATGGGGAAAACAAGGGTGTGGGTAGGAGCATACAAGGGTGTGTGTAGGGGCTGTAAGGGGTGTGGGACGTGCAAACAAGGGTGCGGGTAGGAACATACAAGGGTGTGTGTAGGGGCTGTAAGGGGTGTGGGACGTGGCAAACAAGGGTGCGGGTAGGAACATACAAGGGTGTGTAGGGGCTGTCAGGGGTGTGGGTAGGAGCATACAAGGGTGTGTGTAGGAGCATACAAGGGTGTGTATAGGGGCTGTCAGGGGTGTGGGATGGTGCAAACAAGGGTGTGTGTAGGAACATACAAGGGTGTGTGTAGGGACTGTCAGGGGTGTGGGATGGTGCAAACAAGGGTGTGTGTAGGAGCATACAAGGGTGTGTGTAGGGGCTGTCAGGGGTGTGGGATGGGGCAAACAAGGGTGTGTGTAGGAACATACAAGGGTGTGTGTAGGGGCTGTGAGGGGTGTGGGATGGGGCAAACAAGGGTGTGTGTAGGAACATACAAGGGTGTGTGTAGGGACTGTCAGGGGTGTGGGATGGTGCAAACAAGGGTGTGGATAGGAACATACAAGGGTGTGTGTAGGGGCTGTCAGGGGTGTGGGAAGGGGCAAACAAGGGTGCGGGTAGGAGCATACAAGGGTGCGGATAGGAACATACAAGGGTGCGGGTAGGGGAGGGCATGGTGAGGAGAAGGGCAGGCAGAGGTGCGAGTAGAGGTTGTAAGAGGTACGAGTAGGGGAAGGTAAAGGAAGGCAGGGGCACAACTTAGGCTGGCCGGGTTAAGGGTATGGTCAGGAAAGGGTGCGGGTATGGATAGAAAAGTGTGTGGGTATGGTCAGGAAAGGGGGTGGGTAGGGTCAGGAAAGGGTGCGGGTATGGTCAGGAAAGAGTGCGGGTATGGTCAGAAAAGGGTGCAGGGTATGGTCAGGAAAGAGTGCGGGTATGGTCAGGAAAGGGTGCGGGTATGGTCAGGAAAGGGTGCGGGTATGGTCAGGAAAGGGCGCGGGTATGGTCAGGAAAGGGTGCGGGTATGGTCAGGAAAGGGTGCGGGTATGGTCAGGAAAGGTGCGGGTATGGTCAGGAAAGGGTGCGGGTATGGTCAGGAAAGGGTGCGGGTATGGTCAGGAAAGGGTGCGGGTATGGTCAGGAAAGGGTGTGGGTATGGTCAGGAAAGGGTACGGGTATGGTCAAGAAAGGGTGCGGGTATGGTCAGGAAAGGGTGCGGGTATGGTCAGGAAAGGGTGCGGGTATGGTCAGGAAAGGGTGCGGGTATGGTCAGGAAAGGGTGTGGGTATGGTCAGGAAAGGGTGCAGGTATGGTCAGGAAAGGGTGCAGGGTATGGTCAGGAAAGGGTGCGGGTATGGTCAAGAAAGGGTGCGGGTATGGTCAGGAAAGGTGCGGGTATGGTCAGGAAAGGGGGTGGGTATTGTCAGGAAAGGGTGCAGGTATGGTCAGGAAAGGGTGCGGGTATGGTCAGGAAAGGGGGTGGGTATGGTCAGGAAAGGGTGCGGGTATGGTCAGGAAAGGGTGCGGGTATGGTCAGGAAAGGGTGTGGGTATGGTCAGGAAAGGGTGCAGGTAGGGTCAGGAAAGGGGGTGGGTATGGTCAGGAAAGGGGGTGGGTATGGTCAGGAAAGGGTGCGGGTATGGTCAGGAAAGGGTGTGGGTAGCAGCAGATAAGTGTGCGGGTAGGGTCAGGAAATGGTTCGGGACAGGAAAGGGGTCAGGTAAGGACAGGAAAGTATGTGGGTAAGGACAGGAAAGGGTGCGAGTAGGGACAGAAGAAAGTGCCGGTTGGGAGAGGAAAGGGTCCGGGTAGGGAGATGAAAGGGGCGGGTAAATATACGAAAATATGCAGGTAGGGTCAGGAAAGGGTGCGGGTAAGGACAGGAAAGTATGCGGGTAGGCACAGGAAAGGGTGCGGGTAGGGACCGAAAAGAATGCCGCTAGGTACACGAAAGTGTGCGGGTAGGGTCAGGAAATGGTGCGGGTAGGGACAGGAAAGTGTGCGGATAGGGTCAGGAAAAGGTGCTGGTAGGGACAGGTAAGTGTGCAGTTAGGGACAGGAAAGTATGTGGGTAGGGACAGAATAGATTGCGGGTAGGGACAGGAAAGGGTGTGGGTAGGCACATGAAAGGATGCAGGTAGGGACAGGAAAGGGGGCGGGTCTGAACAGGAAAGGTTGCGGGTAAGGACATGATAGCCTGCAGATAAGTATGCGGGTAGGGACAGAATAGAGTGCGGGTAGGGACTGGAAAGGGTGTGGCAAGGGACATGAAAGGATGCGGGTAAGGACAAGAAAGGATGCGGGTAGGGACATGAAAGGGTGCGGGTAGGGTAAGGAAAGGGTGGCGCGAAGGGTCAGGAAAATGGTGCGGGAAGCGACAGGTAAGGGTGCGGGTAGGGTCAGGAAATGGTGCGGGTAGGGACAGGTAACAGTGGTGGGTGGGAACATGAAAGGATGCGAGTAGGGTCAGGAAAGGGTACGGTAGGGACAGTGAAGGGGGCGGGTAGGGAACAGAAATGGGGCGGGTTGGTTCAGGTAATGGGCCGGTAGGGTCAGGAAAGGGTGCGGGTAGGGTCAGGAAAGGATGCGGATAGGGTCAGGAAAGGTTGTGGGTAGGGACAGGAAAGTATGCGGGTAGTGACAGGAAAGGGTGCGGGTAGGGACAAGGAAAGTATCCGGGTAGGGACAGGAAAGGGTGCGGGTAGGGTCAGGAAAGGGTGCGGGTAGTGACAGGAAAGGGTGCGGGTAGGGTCAGGAAAGGGTGCGGGTAGTGACAGGAAAGGGTGCGGGTAGGGACAGGAAAGGGTGCGGGTAGGGACAGAAAGGGGTGCGGGTAGGGACAGGAAAGGATGCGGGTAGGGACAGGTATGTGTTCGGGTATGGACAGGAAAGGGGGCGGGTGAGGACCGGAATGCGTGCTGGTAGGGACATGAAAGTATGCGGGTATGGACAGGAAAGGGTGCGGGTATGGACAGGAAAGGGTGCAGGTAGGGAAAGTAAAGGGTGTCGGTATGGACAGGAAAGGGTGCGGGTAAGGAGGTACCGATAGAGGAGGGTAGGGATAGTCGAGTATATTGTGGTTTGAAAGGCCACAAGTTAGAGACTAGTTTTGGGACAGGCACCAGATAGGCAGGGAGGGGTACGGATAGAGGCAGGCAGGGTTGATAGAGATTAGAATGATGGGATATGGCTTGGTATCAGCTGAGCAAGAAGTAGGGCCAGACAGAGTTGGTAGCGCTTAGGGGAGGCTGAGTGAAGCCTGCTGGAGAAGCACAGTTCGGGTATAGGAACGTAACACTAGTTGAGATCAGGATCGCTATCGGGAGGAAGTCTGAAGTGGGGCCTAGCTGGGTCAAAGGTCATAACTGTGTCGGTGGAGAATTGTGATATGCTTGAGCTGTTTAAGGCTGGGCCCGGGTAGGTGGCGCTGATACTATCTACTGTCGACAGTAACCCTTACCTAGATCCCAGCCACCCACACCTACCCGCTATCCACACTCCCTCACACCACCCCCTTCCACCACCCACACAGCGAGCACTTTCAAGGAATATCACCCCAAACTCTAAACCCCGCACCTTCCGCTCCAGCGTCCCGCCTCCCTCCACTCCATTGGGCGCGGTGGTCCAATCGGTAGAGCACGGGCCTCGCGTGCAGAAAGTCGGGAGTTCGGCTCCCGGTCGAGTCAAACCATTGACTTATAAAATTCATACCGGTCGCTTCCTAGCCTGGCGCTTGGCATTAATAGGATAGGGCAAGCACTGGTTAGCTCACTGTCAGGATAATGTGACGGAGTGGGATATCGGGTCATGGTGCCGGCAGCCTGACTTCCCAGTGGGGCAGCACTATAAAGTCACCATGAGTGTGCACTGTCACAAGTCGGTACCCATCCTGATATGACGTTAGATGTTGCTAGGATGTAAAACTCCAACAACCAGCCAACCCTTACCCATTATCCATCCCGCTAAGCCCCCCCCCCCCCACTACCCCCTTCCACAACCCACACCGCGAGCACTTTCAAAGAATACCACCCCGCACCTTCCGCTGCAGCCTCCCGCCTCCTCTGCTCCCTCCTCTGCTCCCTCCTCTTCATCTCAGCTCCCATCTCCCAGCGCCGTGCCCCTCCGAGTTTCCTCCGCCGGCCTCCCACCATCTACCTCCCATCTCCCGCCTGCCGCCTCCTGCCTCCTGCTTCCCGCCTCCCGTATCCTCTCCCGCCCTCCACCACCTATACTGCGAGGTCTTTGAAAGACCATCTCCCCTGACTCCAGCTCCTTCCGCCTTCAGTTCCCAAATCCCTCCTCCCACCCCATCCCCTAACCCCCTACTTCGAGCCTCCCGCATTCCGCCTCCCTCTTCCCGCCTCCTGCCTCCCGCCTCCTGCCTCCCGCCTCCTGCCTCCCGCCCGCCCACCTTCCACCTCCTCAGTTCCAATACCTCACTCCGCCTTTCTCGACAACCCCCCCCCCCCCCCCCACCCCCCCCCCCCCCCCCCGACCCCACCCCCTTCTCCCACAGCCACCGCCTCACGCCCTCATCCCTCAACCCGCCCCATCATCCCATTTCCCCCTTTTACCCCCGACTTCCACTTCCCGCCCTCCCGTCTCGCGCCTCACCCCACCTCCTATCGCCCCCCCCCCCCCCTCCTCCCGCCCAATCCCCCCACAACTCGCTTCCTGCCCCATCCTCCACACCCCCCGTATACCACACCCCACCTGCCTCCCCATCCCTCCACACTCCGTCTCCCGCCCCATCTCCCCACACCCCGCCTCCCGCTCCATCAGCCCATAACCCGCCTCCCGCCCCAACCCCCCCCACACAACCCGCCTCCCACCCCACATCCCGTCTCTTGCTCTCAACCCCGCCCCTCAACCTATCTCCCCTGGCCTGTACCTCCCCCTACCTCCAACCCAACCGGGGGTAGGGGGTAGGGGATAGGGGAGGGCGCTGGAAAGAAAACCCGGACCGGTCTGGGCAGCATTAGCCATTGAGCTAGAATGAGAAGGTCTCTACCCTGGAGATAGAGAGCGCGAGAGAGCGAGAGAGAGAAAGAGAGCGAGAGAGAGAGAGAAGGAGGGGAGGAGGGTAAAAGAGATTTGTGCTGATTGCCGGACCAACGCGGTCAATGTGCAGCCATCTTTCATTGCAGAAGCCTTCTCTGAGGGAACTAGCGAATAATCTGGTTCTGGCCGGCCCGGACCGCAATATACACACACTGGCCGGGGTTCTGGTGCCGGCAGGCGGCGTGGTCAAACAGTTACCAGTCCCCGCCAGCCTCCCATGGGCCTTTGTCCATTTCTTTTTTCTTCTTCTATATCTGCGCTAATGCTTTGGTTTAACTGACCCGACAGTGCGAGTTGGTTGGTTGTAGGAGTTTGTTTGCGTCCTGGCAACATCTAAGGTCATATCAGGATGGGTACCGACTTGTGACAGTGCACACTCATGGCGACTTTATAGTGCTGTCTCACTGGGAGAGATGGCTGCCATCACCATGACCTGACATCACACTCAGTTACATTATCCTGCCACTGAGCCAACCAGTCTTTGCTCTATCCTAATAATGCCGAGCGCCTTGCCAGTCTGAAGAGACTGTCGATCGGCAATTGCTCTTTCTTTGTAACCCCCAATTCTGGACACTGTGTGAATTGAAAGAAGCCTGGCTGTTTTCTTCATGTCTTTCTGATATTTGGTCGTTTTGGTAGGTCGTGAGATTCGAACCCATGGGTTTGAATCCTGGTCGAGTCAATCAACCCAATGACTTAAGAATTGGTGGTCTCGCGATAGTTGGTCAAGCCATGGAGTTGGGGGAGTGTCCAATCTGGTTGGGGTGGGTAGGGTGCAGCCTTGTTGTATGCGTGAGATGAGTCCCATTCCAATCAGACACAATTCTTTAATATATTACGAACCAGACATCACCAGTCCACCCCTGACTGGCTCTCTTCCGTTTTGGTAGATCATGTCATTCGAATCCCCAGGTTCAAACCCTGGTAGAGTCAATCTAATGACTTAAATCTTGATACTTTTCACTACTAAAATAAGGAAAGGAGCAGTGGAATCAGGAAGACCAATTATCGGCGATTGAAAATTGCCCTGCTTAATGTTGCCAGATGGTTTTGCTGGTTCTGTAATTTGTCTTAGATCAATACTATATTAATTCTATTGTTATAATCTACCTTCCTTTAGTTTGAAGTAACTTTGATTTTAAATGGCTGACTTTTGAGATATTTAAAGCTTAAATATGTCGACTTAGTTTTGGCAAACATGCCAAAACTTTGACACCATAGGCTTTTGCAGTAACATGTTAAAGTTGCATGGTCCGATGAAATATAATTTTGTCAAAATTAAAACAACTACGTACATTTGATCCTATATATCCAACTTAGATACTGGTGTATTAGCTAATGATTTGGGCCAGCACATACAGAATAACCAGTGAATTTATAACCTCACCCCGTTGGACACTCACTTTGAAACACCCATTATGCAGGGAGACCATTAACCAATCAGGCCAATCTTGTGACCTCATTAGCCTCCCCCCAACCAAGTAGGTCTACTGTGCAGGGCCATAGAGGGGAAGGGGAAATGAAGTGGATGTTGCCCCTCCCTTCCATGTTGGATATTCAATGCAGTTTGGTGAACTCTATAAATATAATTAATCAATTTGGGTAATTTAAATGTTGAAATCTTTACATTTGTCAATTAAAATTGCATCTACCATCAGGACTATGTATGGTATGAGGGAGGATGAGACATATGGATGACTTAGCAGTAAATAATAACAGAGCAATAATATGTACATGAGAAATGCAAATTCATTAGATAGCAATGCAAAATGTTAAAGGGAATTAGCATACCTGTCCGGGAAAACAAATGAACTCGGACTAGTTCTAAATTGTGTCACAGGGTGGTGCATTCTTAGGACTGAACTTTATTCCAGGTTTCCGGTTTTAATGCTATGATGGCAGCAGCCGTTCTGGTTGTGCCCATGCATTATCATTTGAACAGGATCTATCGCAAATGCGCCAGGTTCTGCGCTTAATGCTATGAAGGCAGCTACCATATTCTATGATCCCGCTGAACCTGAGCATTAATGGCTTGATGGGATCCACCGCAAATGCACAGATTTCCAGGTTTAATGCTATGATGACAGCAACTGTTCTGGTCATGCGTTATCATTTGGACGGGATCCATTGCAAATGTGCCAGGTTCTGGGCTTAATGCTATGAGGGCAGCAGCCGTTCCGCAGCGTATCTGCGGTGGATGGCTCGGGATCGCAGAGCATGCAGTTCATCATAGGTTAGTGTAGAAACTGATATGGTGCTACGACCTCAGGCTGTCCTCTGATGCATACACTGTGGAACGGCACATTTATGATGGATCCGGTCCAAACCCAGAAACCTGTGTATTTGCAGTGGATCCAGTCAAACCATTAATGCTCAGGGCCAGCTGATGTGGCCAGCATGGAATGTCTGCTGCATTAGCTAATATAAAATATCTGAACTTTCGGCAAGCTTGTCAAAATTATTTTGGGTTCTTTCAGCTCAAATTGCTCCAAAACTAGTCATTTTTCATCAAAGTTACTCAGGACTAATGAATATTAGGATATAATGGTCAACCTGAGCTATTTATCTCAAATATAACAAACACATTCAAACGCCATCGGACCATGCAACATTAAATTGCCTTAGTATTCGCTTCTACGTTGGAATACATGTTTAATAAGTGCATCTGTATCTAAGTTAGATATGTAGAATCAATTCTAAATAATTGTTTTTGTTTCGAAAATGTGATACATCATCGGACTGTGCAGCTTTAAAAAACTAATATAAAAAGAAAATATGTGCAAACACAAGAGGTTCCAACCAAAACAGAAATTCCGACCAAAATAACCCATATTTACAAGAATCAGACAATGTTCGACATAACCGGCCCAGTCAAAGCAGGGCATAAGGCTTGACATAGCCAATCCCAGATGGCAGCTAGAACATCCCCGCTGGGACCTAATCTCTGTTCAGGCCTTACATTCAATACATTGCGTTGATCCAGTTGGTGTGCAGTGCAAGCAGTGTGGGTCTAAACCAAAGCGAGGATGAGGGAGTGTGATGACGTAGAACTAGATAAGGATCCAATCAAGTGACTTTTTTTCTTGAAGATTTATACTGCCTGTCATGGATAAGTCTGAATAGACTTGTTTTCACCATTAGACAGTTTGTCGACAGAAAGCCAGAGCCTACACCTTTACTGACCCAAGGGAATTTTAACCTCCCACACCACATAGACATGGTATGAGAGCAACTAGCCTTTGATGATGCTGTAAGGTATACACAGCGGTGGAAATCCAAATTGGCAGAGGTGGGGGCACGGCAGGGAATCGAACCACCAACCTTCAGATTAGGAATCCGACCAAGAAAAAAGTCAGACACTCTAAACACTTCACCACAGAGAACACCACTTTTACTAGCATGCGTTCCTCACATTGGCTGTTTTCCGTTCCAACCAGTGGTCCACAAGTGGTTCATCAAAGGCTGTGGTATGTGCTGTCCTGTCTGTGGGAAAATGCATATAAACATTCCCTTTCTGCTCATCGGAAAGAGTAGCCTATGTGGCAGCAGCAGGCTTCCTCCAAAGAAATATGTCAGAATGACCATATATTTGACATCCAATAGCCAATGATAAAAATCAATGTGCTCTAGAGGCATCATTAAATAAAACAAACTTTACTTTTGTTGGCGATCCTTAAACAACAATCTGAGGCATGCATTTCATAGGGAGATATTCAGATCCTTTGAGAGCTAAGTTAGATCTTTGATTAGACCTGTTTAGTCCACTCATGGAGGGCCCATATGTATGAGCCAATTTTTAACCGCACCTGGGTTAAAGGAGGGTGCCAGGTTAGCTAACCCCGGAGTTCCAAATGTGTCACGGTGGATGTATGGGTCCAAAGCGCGCCCGGGTTAGCTAACCAATCTGTTATTTATAGATTTGGGAAATCCCTGTGTGCATATTTACATTCGTCGATTCGACACTATTAATATCTCCACCAATGCGGCGGTAGCCTTAATAACAGTTCGAATTTAGGGTTAAGTTGATAAAATTTCACTTATTGCGTATGTAATTGTGTTAAATATGATCGCATTGAATAGATTTGGGGCTAATATATTGCCACCGATTCGGCGGCGACGGCGGTGGCCATTTTTATTTGACGTTAGACAGTATGGATATCGACGTCTATGCAGCGGCGGCGATTTGTTTACGTTACATTCGTCGATTCGAAAATATTAATATCGCCGCCTGTGCGGCGGCACTGTTAATATTGCTTCGAATTTAGGGTTAATTTAATGAAATTTCACGATTTGGGTATGTAATTCTGTTAAATATGGTCGCATTGAATAGATTTGGCCCGAGTCGGGCCCTAACCCCACCTTTAACCCTCCTTTCGCATGGGGTTAGTGCAGGTGACTTTACGCTCGCCGAGTTATACCCCTGTCACACTACGACGTAACGAGCCAACGTGAGCCTAACGTGATGATTTTTCGTCATTACGTTGCCGTACGTTGGGTCACGTTATGATGACGTCATAATGACGTTAGAGTGACGTCGAGCTACGTCATGTTACGTCGTATTACGTTGGCGCGCGTCGAGGTTTTGAACCTGTTCAAAACTTTCGACGTATCTCAACGTGAAGCCGTTACGTTGGGATGACGTGACAATGACGTTAGGTTGACGTTCCGCGATCGTTATAGCAACGTAAATGACGTTAGAGTCACGTTATGTCACGTCAGACCGACGGCCCGGGTGGGAGCAACGTGTGGGCAGCGTTTTGCACGTTACGGTCACGTTACGGTCACGTTACGGTCACGTTACGGTCACGTTACGGTCACGGTTACGGTCACGTTACGGTCACGTTACGGTCACGTTACGGTCATGTTACGGTCACGTTACGGTGGCGTTACGGTCACGTTACGTCCACGTCGCACCCGTTACGGCGACGTTACGCTCACGTTACACTAACGCCCGGTCACGTCGCCAATTACCCCTCCCCCCTAACGTTGTCACGTTACAGCTAAGGTCACGACGTACACCCACGTTACTTTCACGTTACGCTCACGTCCACAATTTGCATATTACGCCGATAACTTCGACGTGATATCATTATTTTCACGTTGTGGTTACGCTGACGTAGTCACGTCGTAGTGTGACAGGGCCATAAGTTTAACCCCGAGACATACATACACACTTTTCGCCGCTAACCCGGGAAATCCGCACGACACCGGGTTACGACCGCTAACCCGGACACATACATATAGGCCCAGAGCCCTGCACTTTGTTGTTGTTGTTGTATTTATTCTTATTTTCTTTATATCAATGCAATTACCACCGCTTACACCCGACCGGCGCCGGCCACTCAGAATCCGGCCGTCAATCGACAGGCGACGACGGACGTTGAATACCAAAAGTTGCTTGTGAATAGGTGTGGAGGTGGGGGTGGGGGTGGGCGGTGGGGGTAGGGGTGAGGCGGCAAGTTGCTAACAAAAGTAGAAGTAGCACTCTACAGTCCCCACATCCCTGCCCATCTCAATCCTTCCACCCCTCTTCCAGCCGTCCCCACTCCACGCCTTCCCCTGCCTCTCCTTCCCACCACCCACACCCACCACCACCGCACCACCACCCACCGCCACCCACCACCCACACCCACCACCACCGCACCACCACCCACCGCCACCCAACAACACACACCACCCACCACCACAACTACCCCACCCACCACCCACCACCATTTCTACACGTCATATGTAGCACCATCTGTGGAAGTAGGGCTCTGGATCCATTGAGGAGGCCACCTGCATGAAGGCAATAAGGCATTCAGACATTAAAACATGAATGCATTAAAGGCCGGGTCACATATGCTTTAGTGGACGCAGTTGAACGTAGTGGAGGCTAACGTAGTTGAACGTAGTTGAACGTAGTTGAACGTAGTTGAAAGTACTGGTATCCATACTTCTCCATCATGCTAATATAACTTGGTAATAACATGGGTGGGCCATGGGTTCCGATTTAATCTTAGGACATGTTCAAAAGAGTGCTATGTTAGAGGCAAACATACTGTGGTGAAGTCTGTATACTCTTAATGTACTCTAGCATACTCTGGCGTACTCTAGCATACATTAGCATACTTTGACCATACTTGACCGTAGTTGACCATAGTGGAGGCTAGCATACATTGGACATAGTTGAACGTAGTTGAACATAGTTGAACATACCGGTATCCGTAACGTATTTATCCATACCAAAAACTGCTGTATTTTAACGTTTATCACCGTGGTTTAACATACTTACACCATGTTTGACCCACGATAATCTATCCTACGTTCAACTACGTTCAACGACGTTCACTAACGTGTATGTGACCACGGCTTAAGAGTCACACATGAAGGCCTTAATGCATTACTGCATTAAGGCATTCATACATTAAACATGAAGGCATTAAGCCATTAACATGTTGAACATAAATGCATTAAGGCATTAATACACTAAGTCATACAAGTATTAACTCATGAAGGCATTAAAGCATTAAGCATGCAATCATGAAAGCATTAAGCCATAAAATCATGAATGCAATAAGGAATTAAGGCATTAAACATGGGTCGATATTGTCAATGGGTTATATGTGGGATATGTCGCATAAAATACTGATTAGTTGGAATGTCGGAGGATGTGAGGCGGGCTATATATTCGGATGCGACCGGGCGCGGTGGCCCAATCGGTAGAGCGCGGGCATCGGGTGAGGGAGATCGGGAGTTCGGTTCCCGGTCGAATCAAAGCAATGACATTAAAACTGATACTTGTCGATTCCTAGCCTGGTGCTTGGCATAATTAGGATAGGGAACGGACTGGTTAGCTCAGTGTCAGGATAATGTGATTGAGTGGGATATTGGGCCATGGTGCCGGTGGCTGATTTCCCAGTGGGGCAGCACTATAAAGCCGCCATGAGTGCGCTCTGTCACAAGTCAGTGCCCGTCCTAATATGACTTTAGATGTTGCTATGACGTAAAAGAACAACAAACAAACTATTGGGATGCGCCCTCTTTTTGGTACTGTTGTCTCGACTATGAACACTTTAGGCCTGAAGGGAGCAGCTGGAAAAGCTGGTAAGTGTCCGCAACAAATCACCGTGTTGTATGGCAGGGGGTGTGGTGTGTGGTGTGTGGTTTGGTGGTGTGATATGGGTTGTGGGGTGTTGGGTGTCGGGTGTAGTGTGTGATGGGGTGTCTGGGTGGTGTATGGTGTGTGGTGTTGTCTGTGGTGTGTGGTGTGGGGTGTTTGTGTGGCATATGGTGGGTGATGTGGTGTGATGTGTGTGACGTGTGGTGTGTGGTGTGGTGTGTGGAGGGATGGGTGGTGTGTGGTGTATTGTGTGTGGTGTGATGGGGTGTCTGGTGTGCTGTGGGGTATATGATGTGATGTGTGGTGTGTGGACGGATGTGTGGTGTAGGGTGTGGTGTGTGGTAGTGTGCGGTGTTGTGATATGGGATGTGTGGTGTGGAGTATGTGGGGTGATGGTGTGTGAGGTGAGTGGTATGTGATGTGAGGTGAATGGTGTGTGGTGTGAGGTGTGTAGTGTGTGGTCTGATGTGATATCAGGACAAGCAGCGACTTGTGACAGTGTGCACTCATGGAGACTTTATAGTGCTTCCTCAACGGGAGATCTCAACCTGACCCACTATCTCACTCAGTCCTATTATCCTTGATCCTGAGCAAACCGGTCCTTAACCACCCTATCCTGGTAAGGCCGAGCACCAAGCTAGATAGCGACAGATAACCTAGATATACACACATTCCCTGGTAGCGACAAGTATCCATTTTTGCAAGTCATTGGTTTAACTCGGCCAGGATTCGAACTCACAGCTTTCCGTCAAGAAAGCCGACGCTCTAACCGATTAGTCCATCTGGTCTGGTCGGAACAGAAATCCCTAATGCGTATATATATATATATATATATATATATATATATATATATATCAACGTGATAGAGATGCTAGTTATGCTAGAATAGAGACAGTGGCACTGACAGTCTGCCTCCTGCTGCATTGTCTATATGGAGGGATGGTCAGAAAACATGGCTCCACATTCAGTTAAAACCACTCAGGCGCTTCTACTGGTGACATTTGCTCGCTATTATTCATTACGCTCCATATTCAATGAGCTGCTCCTACCCCCGCCCCTCTCCGCCCCGTTCTGCCCCGCCCACCCCTCTCCGTCCTCCCCATGTCCCCCCTCCCTACTTCCCCATCCCCTCTCCGTCCCTACCCGACTCCCCCCTCCCCGTCCCTCCCAGTCCGTCCCCTCCTCCCCACCCTCCACATCCCTCCTATCCTTCCCCTGCCCCTCCCCACCCTCCCCCGCCACACCCTCCCCATATCGTCCTTTGAGGTCCCTGCCCTCCCCACCCCTCCCAAACCTTCTCCTCCCAGTCCGTTCCCTCCTCCACCCGTCCAGCTCCCCCCTCCCCTCCTCTGCCGCCCAGCTTTCGCCTCCTCGCCCCTCCCTCTCCGCCCTCCCCGCCCCTCCCCGCCCTCCCGCCTCTCCCGCCTCTCCTCTTCCATCCCCGCCCCGCTCCTCACCACCTTTGCCTTACAGGCCGCCACAATGCGCATGCGCAGGGATGGGGAAGAGGGAGAGTGGTTGTGGTGGTGGTGGTGGTGGTGGTAGGGGTGGGGAGGGTGTGGTGGTGGTAGGGGTGGGGAGGGTGTGTAGCCCACCAGTTCCGGCTGAAGCAGACAGTCTCATTTAGCGAACCAGCGCCTATACTGGAGGAAAGAGAGGAAAAGAAGAAAAAAAGAAAGAAAAAAAGGATCTAGACCTGACGGCTAAGGCTTCAGGCACATTTGGGAGGTGCTACTGTATCACGCTCTGTATATATATATATATATATATATATAAAACTAAGCTCTGTATATATATATATATATATATATATATATAACTAAGCATTTTTTTAAAGATAAAAGGGAATACTACGTCAATTTAATAGAACCTGTTACTGGAGAAGCCTATGGTGTCAGAGTCTTGGCGTTGATTGCCAAAACGAATTTTACGTGTTTACATTTAAAATATCTCCAAAGTTAGCCACTTAAAATAAAAGTTACTTCAAAATAAAGGAATGCAGATTAGTACAATCAATTTAATATATCTATCTCAGAAAAATGACAGAAACTCAAAACCATCGGACTATGCAGCTTTAATATTACTTTAAGTGAATATTGTTTAAACCGCAGCGTTATATGTTCTGTCCTTATCTCGATTGTATTAATGTGTATTGTTTCTTGTTAAGTAGCCATTGCACACACTGTATCCATCGGCATCTCTGAGCCACCTGGACACCTGCTGAAATGCACGTAATCAAACTAACACCCCTCTATGGAGTACATTTACATGCATACAGTCCTCTCTTTGTGAATATGGCCTATGCTGCCGACACGGCGTAAAGCACCCACCCATCAATCAATCAAACTTTGTACCATATGGGATAGCCGAATGAGTTGAGCGTCCGTCTCCCGTTTTGGTAGATCGTGGGATTCAAACCCATGGATTCGAACCCTGGTCGAGTCAAATTAATGACTTAAGAATGTAGACCTGTCGCTTCCTAGCCAGGCGCTCAGCATTATTAGGAGAGGGAAACGACTGGTTGGGTCAGCGTCTGGATAATGTGACTGAGTGGGATATCAGATCATGGTTATGGTGGCCTGGTCTCCTAGTGGTGTGTATCCCGTGTTGGTAGGCCATGGGATCGTGGGTTCGAACCCTGGTCGAGTCAAACCAATGACTTGAAAGTTGATACTTGTTGCTTCCTAGCCAGGCACTCGGCATTATTAGGATAGGGCAAGGATTGGTTGGCTCAGTGTCAGGATAATGTGACTGAGTGGGATATCAGGTCATGGTGCTGGTAGCCTGGTCTCCCAGTGGGGCAGCACTATAAAGTCGCCATGAGTGCGCACTGTCACAAGTCGGTACCCGCCCTGATATTACCTTAGATGTTGCTAGGACGTAAAACAACAACAAACAAACAAACAAACCTGGTGGGTCAGCACTATAAAGTTGCCATGAGTGCACACTGTTACAAGTCGGTACCCCTGCTGATATTTTTGTTTTTGTTTTTGTGATGGGTGTATTTATGCTGCCCATAATGGCTAAGTCTAATGACTTGTTTTCGACGCTAGACAGAAATAGTCTTGTGACACCCCTTCTTGTTATCACTGGTTATCACCTTCAGTTGTTGTGTGGCTAACTACTGCATGCATTATGACCTTAAATATTGCCAGTATGTAAAACCCTAACAGCCAACAACCTCTCTTTGTAAGCTCCAATCTGAGCATTTCTCGCCCAAACCTAATTATAAACGTGTATTTGTCCTTGACAAAAGGATATAAAGAATGTAGGTCTGCGTCTGGGCTCTGAGAAGTGAAGTCTCATTGGGAAAAAACAAAATCACGGTGCCAGTGTCTGCATTAGTATCGTCTTGATGCTCGCAGCCTGACTCGCTTCTTTGAAGCTATTTATAGATCTTCTCAAAATAGCGTCTTGTTTACGTGCACAGACTGCGTAGGTATCACCTATGATCACACAGGAATCAGGATATATAAGGATCATTACCGTCTGGGTAGAAGGGTAACACCAAAGTGACACAGGCATGGTTTCCCTGCAATCCAGAGCAGAAATATGACACAAGCTGGGAGGAGGCGGTGTTGCGGATTCCGAGGGACACCAGTTTCACAGGGACACATCGCTCCTGCACACGCGTCAAACTCGAACAGCATCGTCACTAACCTTATAAATTTAATATAATGTTTTTGCTAAACATGTTTTCTATATGTGTACCGAGCGATTTGTTTGTAGCTGGTGTCATTTTAGAGATATTTCACTTTTTCTGTATTGTCTGTATGAAGACTGCTCACGGCCATTGACAATGCCTTGAGTTTGACGGTATGCGCAGTGCAAAACGTTAGTTTTATTCAAAATTAATAGAATTCAAGAACCCTAACCTTATAAATTTAATATAATGTTTTTGGTAAAGATGTTTTTCTATATGTGTACCAAGCGATTTATTTCTAGATGGTGTAATTTGGGAGATATTTGACTTTTTCTGTATGAAGATTTGCTCACGGCCGTTAACAATGCATTTGAATGGAAGTGTCCCTGTGAAACTGGTGTCCCTCGGAATCCGCAACAGCGGGACTGTAGGTAGCGTAGGGGAGGTAATGAGAATTTGCGTGTGACGTAGGCATCACACTACTCCTGGATCGTGTTTGGATAGAAGCAGTTCCTTCTACTCTCAAGTGTATGTAAATAAAACAAAAAACACAAATCTATTCACTGCTACGATCTAATTCTGTTATTTAGAATCATGAATATTCAATTGGGGGTTGAAATAATGTGTATTTAACAGAATAACTGACTCAAAAAGTGAAATCCTATCAAATTAAACCCAAAATCCAAGCGATATTGAGGCTGTCACCACATCAGCGGCGATGGCTTAGTCTGAGGTAAACAAAACAAAAAGAATAAATCTATTCACTGCTACGATCTAGTTCTGTTATTTAGAATCATGAATATTCACTGAGGAGTTGAAATAATGCTTATTTAACAGAATAACTTACTCAAAAAGTGAAATCCTGTCAAATTAAACCCCAAATCAAAACAATATTGAGGCCCCCGCCGCATCGGCAGTGTTACTAACTGTTAGGCCTATAGCCTAGCTGTACTTTCTATCAAACCGTGATGGCTGACGAGGAACTGGTCACGTGGTGCTAATCGTTTGACCCAAGTCATCAATACATGATATTCACACGGATGCGATGTGGCAACGGTCCCACAACCGTAGTGTTCGTCGTCGCCGTCAGATGTCGCATGCGTTGTGAATATTGTGTATTAATAGTAACTGACTAAGTCGGGTGGACAGAGGAAGGATAGAGAGAAGAGCAGTGAAGTGAGCAGTGTGTGGGATATTATAAGTCAGTTGGACAGAGGAGGGATAGAGAGAAGAGCAGTGAAGTAAGCAGCGTGTGGGATGTTATAAATCAGTTGGACAGAGGAGGGATAGAGAGAAGAGCAGTGAAGTAAGCAGTGTGTGGGATGTTATAAGTCAGTTGGACAGAGGAGGGATAGAGAGAAGAGCAGTGAAGTAAGCAGTGTGTGGGATGTTATAAGTCGGTTAGACAGAGGAGGGATAGAGAGAAGAGCAGTGAAGGAGGCAGTGTGTGGGATGTTATAAGTCAGTTGGACAGAGGAGGGATAGAGAGAAGAGCAGTGAAGTAAGCAGTGTGTGGGATGTTATAAGTCAGTTAGACAGAGGAGCGATAGAGAGAAGAGCAGTGAAGGAGGCAGTGTATGGGATGTTATAAGTTGGTTAGACAGAGGAGGGATAGAGAGAAGAGCAGTGAAGTAAGTAGCGTGTGGGATGTTATAAGTCAGTTGGACAGAGGAGGGATAGAGAGAAGAGCAGTGAAGTAAGCAGTGTGTGGGATATTATAAGTCAGTTAGACAGAGGAGCGATAGAGAGAAGAGCACTGAAGGAGGCAGTGTGTGGGATGTTATAAGTCGGTTGGACAGAGGAGGGATAGAGAGAAGAGCAGTGAAGTAAGCAGTGTGTGGGATATTATAAGTCAGTTGGACAGAGGAGGGATAGAGAGAAGAGCAGTGAAGTAAGCAGTGTGTGGGATGTTATAAGTCAGTTAGACAGAGGAGCGATAGAGAGAAGAGCAGTGAAGGAGGCAGTGTGTGGGATGTTATAAGTCGGTTAGACAGAGGAGCGATAGAGAGAAGAGCAGTGAAGGAGGCAGTGTGTGGGATGTTATAAGTCAGTTAGACAGAGGAGGGATAGATAGAAGAGCAGTGAAGTAAGCAGTGTGTGGGATGTTATAAGTCAGTTGGACAGAGGAGGGATAGAGAGAAGAGCAGTGAAGTAAGCAGTGTGTGGAATGTTATAAGTCGGTTAGACAGAGGAGCGATAGAGAGAAGAGCAGTGAAGGAGGCAGTGTGTGGGATGTTATAAGTCAGTTGGACAGAGGAGCGATAGAGAGAAGAGCAGTGAATTAAGCAGTGTGTGGGATATTATAAGTCAGTTAGACAGAGGAGCGATAGAGAGAAGAGCAGTGAAGGAGGCAGTGTGTGGAATGTTATAAGTCGGTTAGACAGAGGAGCGATAGAGAGAAGAGCAGTGAAGTAAGCAGTGTGTGGGATGTTATAAGTCAGTTAGACAGAGGAGCGATAGAGAGAAGAGCAGTAAAGGAGGCAGTGTGTGGGATGTTATAAGTCGGTTGGACAGAAGAGGGATAGAGAGAAGAGCAGTGAAGTAAGCAGTGTGTGGGATATTATAAGTCAGTTGGACGGAGGAGGGACAGAGAGAAGAGCAGTGAAGCAGGCAGTGTGTGGAATGTTATAAGTCTGTTAAACAGAGGAGCGATAGAGAGAAGAGCAGTGAAGGAGGCAGCGTGTGGGATGTTATAAGTCGGTTGGACAGAGGAGGGATAGAGAGAAGAGCAGTGAAGTAAGCAGTGTGTGGGATATTATAAGTCAGTTGAACAGAGGAGGGATAGAGAGAAGAGCAGTGAAGTAAGCAGTGTGTGGGATGTTATAAGTCAGTTAGACAGAGGAGCGATAGAGAGAAGAGCAGTGAAGGAGGCAGTGTGTGGGATGTTATAAGTCAGTTGGACAGAGGAGGGATAGATAGAAGAGCAGTGAAGTAAGCAGTGTGTGGAATGTTATAAGTTGGTTAGACAGAGGAGCGATAGAGAGAAGAGCAGTGAAGTAAGCAGTGTGTGGGATGTTATAAGTCAGTTGGACAGAGGAGGGATAGAGAGAAGAGCAGTGAAGTAAGCAGTGTGT
The DNA here is from genome assembly GCA_030323885.1 of Branchipolynoe longqiensis. NCBI lineage: Eukaryota > Metazoa > Annelida > Polychaeta > Phyllodocida > Polynoidae > Branchipolynoe > Branchipolynoe longqiensis. Next base: position 90,773,554 of record CM059191.1, on the reverse strand, counting down.
GGGATATTATAAGTCAGTTAGACAGGAGCGATAGAGAGAAGAGCAGTGAAGGAGGCAGTGTGTGGAATGTTATAAGTCAGTTGGACAGAGGAGGGATAGAGAGAAGAGCAGTGAATTAAGCAGTGTGTGGGATATTATAAGTCAGTTAGACAGAGGAGCGATAGAGAGAAGAGCAGTGAAGGAGGCAGTGTGTGGGATGTTATAAGTCGGTTGGACAGAGGAGCGATAGAGAGAAGAGCAGTGAAGTAAGCAGTGTGTGGCATGTTATAAGTCGGTTGGACAGAGGAGGGATAGAGAGAAGAGCAGTGAAGTAAGCAGTGTGTGGGATGTTATAAGTCAGTTGGACAGAGGAGCGATAGAGAGAAGAGCAGTGAAGTAAGCAGTGTGTGGGATGTTATAAGTCAGTTGGACAGAGGAGGGATAGAGAGAAGAGCAGTGAAGTAAGCAGTGTGTGGGATGTTATAAGTCGGTTGGACAGAGGAGGGATAGAGAGAAGAGCAGTGAAGTAAGCAGTGTGTGGGATATTATAAGTCAGTTAGACAGAGGAGCGATAGAGAGAAGAGCAGTGAAGTAAGCAGTGTGCGGGATGTTATAAGTCAGTTAGACAGAGGAGGGATAGATAGAAGAGCAGTGAAGTAAGCACTGTGTGGGATGTTATAAGTCGGTTAGACACAGAAGGGATAGAGAGAAGAGCAGTGAAGGAGGCAGTGTGTGGAATGTTATAAGTCAGTTGGACAGAGGAGGGATAGAGAGAAGAGCAGTGAAGTAAGCAGTGTGTGGGATGTTATAAGTCAGTTGGACAGAGGAGGGATAGAGAGAAGAGCAGTGAAGTAAGCAGTGTGTGGGATATTATAAGTCAGTTAGACAGAGGAGCGATAGAGAGAAGAGCAGTGAAGGAGGCAGTGTGTGGAATGTTATAAGTCAGTTGGACAGAGGAGGGATAGAGAGAAGAGCAGTGAATTAAGCAGTGTGTGGGATATTATAAGTCAGTTAGACAGAGGAGCGATAGAGAGAAGAGCAGTGAAGGAGGCAGTGTGTGGAATGTTATAAGTCAGTTGGACAGAGGAGGGATAGAGAGAAGAGCAGTGAAGTAAGCAGTGTGTGGGATGTTATAAGTCGGTTATACAGAGGAGGGATAGAGAGAAGAGCAGTGAAGGAGGCAGTGTGTGGAATGTTTTAAGTCAGTTAAACAGAGGAGCGATAGAGAGAAGAGCAGTGAAGGAGGCAGTGTGTGGGATGTTATAAGTCGGTTAGACAGAGGAGCGATAGAGAGAAGAGCAGTGAAGGAGGCAGTGTGTGGGATGTTATAAGTCAGTTAAACAGAGGAGCGATAGAGAGAAGAGCAGTGAAGGAAGCAGTGTGTGGGATGTTATAAGTCAGTTAGACAGAGGAGCGAATGAGAGAAGAGCAGTGAAGGAGGCAGTGTGTGGGATGTTATAAGTCGGTTGGACAGAGGAGCGATAGAGAGAAGAGCAGTGAAGTAAGCAGTGTGTGGCATGTTATAAGTCGGTTGGACAGAGGAGGGATAGAGAGAAGAGCAGTGAAGTAAGCAGTGTGTGGGATATTATAAGTCAGTTAGACAGAGGAGCGATAGAGAGAAGAGCAGTGAAGTAAGCAGTGTGTGGGATGTTATATGTCAGTTAGACAGAGGAGGGATAGATAGAAGAGCAGTGAAGTAAGCACTGTGTGGGATGTTATAAGTCGGTTAGACAGAGAAGGGATAGAGAGAAGAGCAGTGAAGGAGGCAGTGTGTGGAATGTTATAAGTCGGTTGGACAGAGGAGGGATAGAGAGAAGAGCAGTGACGTGTGGGCTACTTTCACGGTGAGACTACTTCATCATGCAACACAAACAGGTTCTCACACAAAAATGTGTTAGTCCGAAGGGTATCTCACATAAATATATCCATTCGCTGGTGTGTGCTAACTGAACTAATTACTTGATCCAGGAAAATAACATGTTCCTGTTTTCCTGTTTCAGTTCACCGCCGTCGTCTGCATGTCCATGATGCTGCTTCGATTTACAACAAAGGTTGATTTAGAAATCCACGCAGGTAACAAGATACAAATATTATTAATATAATATCGGTATATATATATGCTCTATAATATATTATGCGAATATAAACAAGGACACTATCTATCTTCAGTTCCCTATATAATAGTGTACTCACTATAGCCTATCTAACTGGCTCTGTGTAGTACTTTACAGTATTAGCCACACTGGCGTCACCTGTAAGGGGCTTTAAGTACTGTATGCCAGCTGTGTCTGGCCGTTATCGCATAAAGACCCATTTGGACAGAACAATTTTATACCATCATATATATATATATATATATATATATATATATATATAGTCATCCTCTGAGACTGGGAATTTTGTTTCCACATTACGATGATGATAATTAATTCTTTCTCTTGTTGGTAGCAAGTCAAATAATTATTGTTGGCGTTACCTGTGACACAATGCACTGCAATCCATGCACCCACATTTATTAGCGGCTTACTATTTAACATTGTGAACAACATTCAAACAGACCACTCAATTACAACATCCAGATCTTTGCCTCAACCCATCATGACCACCCTCTTAACGAGTATCTCCCCCCTCAGACATACATTCGGTTATGCCCCTCCCCCTTACTCCCCTCTCAACATACTAGTCTAAAAACATAACTAACCCCCCCTAAATTTACTTCTTCTGTCTCATTCTGCGTTCATCGTTGAGATCAATGCATTACACTGTATTTCCCTGCAATTTGTCATTTACATTGTTAGAACTTTGCTTATTGTATATGAGGAGTTCACGCGCAACACACCGGAAGCGCAAATACAAAGATTGAGGTGAACATTGGAATCTAACATTCAAAAAGTAAATTTTTTAACATTCCTATTTGTGTGTCCCTTGCTCCATAATGAGTTCATGACAAGAAATGTGGAATTAGTGAGAATTAAATTTAGCTCTAAGTAAACATCTTTTACTTTAACAACATTTTTGGATTGTTGTTTACAGGGGTTTAATAGCGAAATAGCGAATGGTAGACAGGAAGTGTGAACACTTATTTGTCTCTCATTTTTGCTTGAGTGCAAGTAAATAAGCAACACAAGGAATAATTAGTAGCATGTGGTGAATAAGGGGTCAAATTTCCCTGGATCATCAGCCCATGCCTTTTCTAATCTGTTCTTGAATGAATTTATTGACTCGGCATCAATAACATTTTGTGGGAGCCTGTTCCATATATTTATGATCCTGTTTGAGAAACTGTGTTGCCTTAACTTTGAAATGGCTCTGGGTTTTACTAGTTTGAGAGTATGGCCCAGACTGCCTACTCTTTTATTCAAAGTGAAAAATTGGTTCATATCTATTTTATCAAAACCTTTCATAATTTTAAATACTTCAATTATGTCACTTCTTTTCCTTCTGTAGGAAAGGGTAGGAAGTTTCGCCTTAACTCATCATATTAACATTTGTCATTAGTGCTGGAAGACCAGTGCATCAGCAGTGACAAGATATTATGCACAGAAATAAAAACACTTGAACAACCAAAAAAACCACCAAAAAACACTACACATACACACACACAATCCAGCCTTCCTTATAGCAATCATCGTTAACCCGATTATATGCGGTCCACTCGAAGTGTATTTATTTAGTTTGATGGGAAAGGCGAGGTTTCCTTAATAGTGTTGGCAGACAGAACCAATTTCCTTCTCCGGGCGAAAGAGGATTGACTGTGGCATAAATCACGATTCAAAACGAGGCGCCCTCTAGTAGACAGTCGCCTCCTGGCCGCACGGCTCGAGCCCGCTCCCCCTGTGGGGATGTTTGGGGTGTTGGTAGGAGTTGAGGGTGGTGGAGGGTGGGGTGGGGGCGGGGGGAGTCATTTCAGCGGGATCCAAGAACTTTGGGTTCTTTTTGCTATCAGTTTGCCGGCTGGTGTAAGCCATATATAGGAATGCTTATCCTTGATGACATAATAGCTATATATATGTACAGTAAAACCTCTCTAATGGTACGACGTAATGGACAACGAGTGTCCGACGAGAGGTGGTTTTGGTCATTTCGTCGCGTCATGTTCAGGTCACGTTCGGATGTCGTCTCATCTCGTTATGCTCTCGTCACATCTCGTTCGCTCTCGTCGGAGGACGTCGAGGTTTTGGACATGCTCAAAAAAGTTTGATGTAGTGCAGCGGGGCAGCTTGTAGCAGCGCAGGTTGCAGCGGCGGAGGTTGCATGTACTGGTTCATGTAACCCGCACTTTGTGATGCCCATGGCGTCCCGGGGGGTGCTTGGTGCCACCACATGTCCGTGTCGGGCTGGCAGGCGTCAATCAGCCACTGGTATGAGGCATTGGAGTTTGTTGATGACGAGTAGGCGGACGCAGAGGGGGGGCTGCACCATATGACTCGTGACAGGGCCTGCCTGCGACAGAGCCGGCCCCGAGATCACGGTCCCGTCGTCCGCCACTTCCGACTCCATGACCTGGTCCAGCATAATGTTCATGACTGACGGCGTGTACGTGAACTGGCCCTTTGACATGGCCAGCAGACAGTCCCTCACATAGTTCGCGAAGGCCGTCCGAGGGGTGCGTATGCTAAGAGAATCCAACATCTCGCTCGAGACTTCGACGTGTTGTTTCAGGGCATCCAGGAGGTCCTGCTCCATCGTCCTCACCTGCTTGCCCTTGCGTCGCCGGCCGGATAGGGCTGGTTTTTGGAGTCTCCGCAGCCCCCAGATCGCCCCGCGCTGGGTCCACCGCAGCCAACACCTGCAAGACAAAAAATATAAAACCATTAAGTATTAGATTATTCCAAAAAAGAGGTCTAAATGATTTAAATAATTCAATAATTAAATAAAAAAATTAGCATTGAATGCAAATTTAGAAATATAGTACTTACACTTCTGCAGGGCTCCGACCGGTGCCAGACGAATGAGTGGAGGAAGCCGAACTTGTTCAGGATCCACTGCTCCCACTCTGTCCACTCGGGCGCACCATCTCCGCTTTTCTTCTTGTGAAGCCTGGTGTGGCTGTCACGCATGGACTTGAACCACCCCTGGAGATGTGTGGTGGTTCTCCCCATCTTCTGGGCCTGCTCCTCCTACAGCCTGGCCTTTTTGTCCGTCCGGCGATAATCAGTCAGCTTGACGTTCCATAATATCGGCATTGCATGCAGAAATTCAAGCAGGACCTCCTCCTCATCTCCAGGCAGGGTGCTGTCGACCTGTGACACCCTCTTCCTTCCTTTCCCTTTCCCTGCCTGACTTTGTGAGGCAGTCGCGGTCATGGTCGTAGTGGAGGCTGCAGATGAGGCATGTGAATGGGCCGAAGAAGGAGACAGTGACTGCATGTCCATAATCTCCTCTGTGTCCGGGCGAGGCTGTGACAAGGCCATCGGAGACGGTGGAGACTGTGGTGCTGTAGGTGGTGTTGGAGGTGGGGCTGGAGGTGGTGCTGTAGGTGGTGTGCTCGGCATGGTCTTCCTGCCCTTCCCCCTCCCATACCAGGGGGTAGAAGCTGTACTGGAGCTGGAGCGTGAGCGTGGGGTCTTCTTTCCTAGCATGTTGTTGAAGTTATGAAGAGACAGAAAGAAACCGCTGTGTATATACTCCCGGCGTGGATGGAGCGGTTAGAGTACCGACCACGTTCCGGTGTCGTTTCAACGACGTCGAATACTCGTAGAAGCCCCGTTACGTGCTCGTCGAAGCCCCGTTACTCACGCATAGAAGTCCCGTTATGATGTCGCTCGAGTCTCGATGGAGTCGCGTCAAAACCCCGTCGACCACTTTAGCGCCACGTTAGTCTGTCGTTATTCGCTCGTTGCGCTAAACCGGTGGAGTCGGACGTGACAACGCCCACTCGCCGTTACGCCGCCGCCACCCATGTCGACCACGCCATGGTCTCGTCCAACTTGGCCCCTAATTTTGCATAACACGTCGGGTTTTTCGAAAGTCGCCCACGTCGAGCTCTCGTTGTCCATTACGTCGTAGTGTGACTCACCATTACCGACCACCTCCACAGTTCGACCACTCCCTTATATCGATCGCTTTATTTGGGTCCCAAACGATCACCAATACAATACTATTGTAATGATTTTATAAAAACCGAGAGGTTTTGCTGGGTGTGTATATATAAATATCCCTTATGCCATATATATATATATATATATATATATATATATATATATATATATATATATATATATACCCACATATATACAACGTATATGCGGATGTAACCGAATTGCACAGTGCTGCCACCCAGGGGGCTCCTGGGGGGCTCACAGGATAGTGCCATGCACTACCACCAGGTGGGGCAGGAGCCTCCCTACACCTGTTGTTTATGTTGGCTCAGTCTGTCCCTGGCAGCCAGAGCCTCCACACTTGTTTTCAAAACTTTTTTCTTGTCCATTTAGGTAGGGCATTTGAGGCCCAGCCAGGTGCATTACTGTTCTCTACTATTCTCACTTCCTGTAAATAAATAATGTACCCACCAATACTGTGTTGCCGTGCAATTCTTACATATATATATATTTATAGATTTATATATATTTATATATAAATATATATATATCAATATATATATCAATATATATATATATATATGAGCCTGTCTCAAAAGATGATAACTCTTTTTTTTTGTCCATTGTAACAATTTACACAAAACAGCACAGACCAGGATTCAAACCCACACGTCTTGCCATTCTGAGACTAACATGCAAACCATTACACTACCCAGGCTCCCTGATACAATCACACTATCCATGCCTACCTGTCTATGTGGGTCTTTGCCTGAGATGTCAGTGCAGACTACTATACTCGCCCACTTCAATTGTAAGTCTTTTAAATGGTTTACGTCCATAAGTGGTTTAATGCTTACACTAACATACATACAGGCAATGCACTTACATATATATGAGCCTGTCTCAAAAGGTGATAACTCTTCTTTTTTTTGTCCACGTAACGATTGACACAAAATAGCACAGAAACGGTTACACTGAAAACACAAGGACATTTGCTTCAAATCAATATGTATTCCATTGGGATTATGAAACACCATAAATCAGTTTATCCTGAGAAAATACATAAGCAGATAATATGTTGATCGTTACAATGGACAAAGTTTTGTCCCAAATTACTTAGCACCTTTTGAGACAGCCTCATATACATACACTGGCTAGGTTCAATAACCGCACAGTGCTTCGTTTGTTGCAAGATCCTATTCACAGCACCAGTGTAACGGGGGGTGGGGGTGGGGTGGGGGGGGGGGTAATACAAATCGGAAATATCATGCCTCGAGCAGGATTTGAACCCACACCTCTTGCATTTCCGGGCTAGTATGCCGACCATTACACCACCATATATATATATATTTGGTAAATATTTTTTTTATTCATCTGAATACATATTTTGTCAGCGCCGAGGCACTGGTCTTCCAGCTGTTGGAGCGATCACATTTGATTTGTACATAGTGGAAGTGGAATGTGTTGCATTGTGTGCAGCACAACTCATTCTGAACATATGTGACGTATAATATGGTATGCGAGTTTACAGATGCAGTTATTATTGGTATACTCTGTAAGATGCAACACTGTATGGTTGGCGCCATCTCGGCCCACCTCACCTCGACCGGATGTTGACCAGTGTCAGTTGCACTGGATATATTGGAAGCTGAGCCTTGCCACCATTTCATTCTCTCCCATGAATCCTTATTTGTGTTAGTAAATAAGATTAAAAGAAAAGGAAGATGAAAAGTGATATTCTAAACACTCATTATCACTGCTAGGTATGGTTGACTATGATCATATTACATACTCCATTTCGTCTGTATCTGTTCTGTCGATTTGTCCCCGTTTATATCACACACTTCATTTGTTCACAACGGTATATAATACAGCTGAGTTGGAATGACAACGCACACCAACACACCCACACCCACACCCACACCCACACACAGAGAATATCCATCGTTAATCACTTGTTTGCCAGAATCTACAGCAGAACTAAGTGCTTGCTACCAGCTACAACAATGACAATCAGTTCCTCCCAAATGTTCATCGTTAGCAGAAATTCACTTAGGGTCCTTCTCATTTATCCAGTTAAATCAAGACGAAAATGCTTTCCATGGCATATATGGCAGGAATCGTTTTAATTGTTAAGGGTATTTTGGTCAAAGAGGTAATTAATTATTCCATATGGCAGAGGTAAATCTGAGATCACTCTCTTCTATTTCACATGTCCCCCCTGTATTTTAGCATTTTCTGACTTGTCAAGTCTAATAATCTATTTGAATATTAGATTGCTGATAACAACCTGGAAGGCTTGGCCATCAATATTGGCAACTAGCTGACTAGCACTCTGATACCTAGGTAGACAGATTAATAACCTCATAATGTCATTATATGTTACATTCAGTTTGCTAATGCTCTGTATACGTGCAGCCGTGCAACAAATAATGATAGCCTCTTATTCCTACTTCCACCATACTTTATCTATCCAGCCATACAATAATTAACGATACCCTCGTATTCCTACTTCCACCATACTGTATCCATCCAGCCATACAACAATTAACCATACCCTCGTATTCCTACTTCCCCCATACTGTATCCATCCAGCCATACAACAATTAACCATACCCTCGTATTCCTACTTCCACCATACTTTATCTATCCAGCCATACAATAATTAACGATACCCTCGTATTCCTACTTCCACCATACTTTATCTATCCAGCCATACAACAATTAACCATACCCTCGTATTCCTACTTCCCCCATACTGTATCCATCCAGCCATACAACAATTAACCATACCCTCGTATTCCTACTTCCACCATACTTTATCTATCCAGCCATACAATAATTAACGATACCCTCGTATTCCTACTTCCACCATGCTGTATCCATCCAGCCATACAACAATTAACAATACCCTCGTATTCCTACTTCCACCATACTGTATCTATCCAGCCATACAACAATTAATGATACCCTCGTATTCCTACTTCCACCATACTGTATCTATCCAGCCATACAACAATTAACAATACCCTCGTATTCCTACTTCCACCATTCTGTATCCATCCAGCCATACAACAATTAACGGTGCCCACTTATTCCTACTTCTTCCATACTGTATCCATCCAGCCATACAACAATTAATGATACCCACTTATTCCCACTTCCACCATAATGTATCCATCCATACAACAGGTAACGATACCCTCGTATTCCTACTTCCCCCATACTGTATCCATCCAGCCATACAACAATTAACGGTACCCACTTATTCCTACTTCCACCATACTGTATCCATCCAGCCATACAACAATTAACCATACCCTCGTATTCCTACTTCCACCATACTTTATCTATCCAGCCATACAATAATTAACGATACCCTCGTATTCCTACTTCCACCATGCTGTATCCATCCAGCCATACAACAATTAACAATACCCTCGTATTCCTACTTCCACCATACTGTATCTATCCAGCCATACAACAATTAATGATACCCTCGTATTCCTACTTCCACCATACTGTATCTATCCAGCCATACAACAATTAACAATACCCTCGTATTCCTACTTCCACCATACTGTATCCATCCAGCCATACAACAATTAACGGTACCCACTTATTCCTACTTCTTCCATACTGTATCCATCCAGCCATACAACAATTAATGATACCCACTTATTCCCACTTCCACCATAATGTATCCATCCATACAACAGGTAACGATACCCTCGTATTCCTACTTCCCCCATACTGTATCCATCCAGCCATACAACAATTAACGGTACCCACTTATTCCTACTTCCACCATACTGTATTCATCCAGCCATACAATAATTAACGATACCCTCGTATTCCTACTTCCACCATACTGTATCTATCCAGCCATACAACAATTAATGATACCCTCGTATTCCTACTTCCACCATACTGTATCTATCCAGCCATACAACAATTAACAATACCCTCATATTCCTACTTCCACCATACTGTATCCATCCAGCCATACAACAATTAACGGTACCCACTTATTCCTACTTCTTCCATACTGTATCCATCCAGCCATTCAACAATTAACGATACCCACTTATTCCTACTTCCACTATACTGTATACATCCAGCCGTACAACAATTAACCATACCCTTGTATTCCTACTTCCCCCATACTGTATCCATCCAGTCATACAATAATTAACGATACCCACTTATTCTTACTTCCACCATACTGTATCCATCCAGCCATACAACAATTAACGATACCCTCGTATTCCTACTTCCACCATGCTGCATCCATCCAGCCTTACTACAATTAACGATACCATCGTATTCCTACTTACACCATACTGTATCCATCCAGCCATACAACAATTAATGATACCCACTTATTCCTACTTCCACCATACTTTATACATCCAGCCATACAATAATTAACGATGCCCATACAACAATTAACCATACCCCCCTTATTGCTACGTGCACCATACTGTATACAAACACCAGCACATCAATTAAAGATGCCCTCTAGTTCAAACTTCCGCCGCTGCTTTTCCACTTCCGCTGCTGGTTTCCCACTTCCGCTGCTGGTTCTCAATGTGCCCCTTTGTTTGCTACCTACAGACGTGTCGGCGCTCAGCTACGGGTCCCTGGCCATCTACAGCATCCACATCGTGGCTTCCTTCGTCCTACTCGCCGGGGCCAACTTAGTAAGCATAGCAGCAGCTGCAGAATTGTCTAAAATTAATATTCAAATGCTCCAATGTTCAATATCTACTATAACTACCATACTTGACATAAGCGCTATTTTCAGTAGATATGCTACCAGTAGTTATGCTTTTGATCAACGACCCTATAATACTAAGACGCCTCACTCCCTATCTCTCCCATGGTAATGTAAATTTCGCAGTGCCACCTTGTGGTGGGTTTGATCAGCCCGGCTGCTGGTTGGTGTTTCACATGTAAACACATACAATTATATTATACATGAGATAGGTAAGTATGAATACACATCAATATGAAATTGCTATGAACAAATACACATGATCATCAGCATCATCATCAGCATCGCCATCATCACACATCTTTCACATTCATATATACATTTATACATATAATATAGCAACTGTTTAACCAAGAGAACAGCCAGTTCACCAAGTGGTGGGTTTGATCATTTTGATTACACAATACAGGCTGAGTGAGCCGTCTTAGTATTATAGGGTCTTTGTTTTGATATAGTAATATACGATATAGGAAGTAGAAAATATGGGGGTGGGGTCAATATTTACATATAGCAACTCATTAGTTGATTTGTAATCTGAATTGGATTGAATGGAAAATTGGCTCTCATTCGCTGTCATTGCTGGGCACAGAGAAATGCCATTACCCAGACCATCACTGTATGACCCAAGCTCACCCTGCCACAACCTGCTCCTACCTGCCTATATCGCAGCACCAGACGGGATGTCTGAATCAGTTGAGCGTCCGTCTCTCAACTTGGTAGATCGTGGGATTCGAATCCACGGGTTCAAACCCTGGTCGAGTCAAACCAATGACTTACAAATTTATACTTGTCGCTTCCTAGCCAGGCACTTGGTATTATTAGGATAGAACAAGGACTGGTTAGCTCAGTGTCAGGATAATGTGACTGAGTGCGATATCGGGTCATGGTGCCGGCGGCCTGATTTCCAAGTGGGTTAACACTATAAAGTCACCATGAGTGTGCACTGTCACAAGTCGGTACTCGTCCTAATATGACCTTAGATGTTGCCAGGATGTAAACCTCCATTATCCAACCAACATTTGTACTGAGCCGACTGGTGTTTCAGGACAGACGCGGCACCTTCTTCCCCTGGGTGGCTTGGACGGCCGTCGTCATGATGTACGAGGCGCTGGCAGTCCTCCTCTATTTCACAGCCTCCAAGCACAAGCAAAAGGTGAGCGGTGGTGGGTGCTGAGACATGCCTCATCAATGCCCAGTGAGTAATGGTCATCCACAGCTGATCATGTCTCAGGAAGTAATGGTTGTCTACACCCGGTCATGTCTCAGTGAGTAATGGTTATTCACGCCTGATCATGCCTCAGTGAGTGATAATCGCTCACACCTGATCAAGTCTCGAGAGAGTTAAAATAAAAGAATTGACCTGATCAAGTCTCAGTGAGTAATGGCTATTCACACCTGGACAATGTCCTGTGTGTAATGGTTATTCACACCTGAGTAATGCCCGGTGAGGAATGACCATTCACACCTGACACATTTTCCATGAGTAATGGTTCTTCACACCTGATCAATGACCTGATCAGTGAGTCATAGTCATTGATACCTGATCAATGTTCAGTGAGAAATAGTCATTCACACCTGATCAATGCCTGGTGAGTAATGATCATTCACACCTGATCATTTCTCAGTGAGTAATGGTCATCCACACCTGATCATTTCTCAGTGAGTAATGGTCATCCACACCTGATCATGTCTCTGTGAGTAATGGTTATTCAATCCTGATCAATGTCCCGTGAGTAATGCTTCTTCACACCTGATCATGTCTCAGTGAGTAGTACTCGTTCACACCTGATCAAGTCTTAGTGAGTAATGGTTATTCACACCTGAGCAACGGTCAGTGAGTAATGATTATTCAATCCAGATTATTGCCCGGTGAGTAATAGTCATCCACACCTGATCATGTCTCAGTGAGTAATGATTATTCACACCTGATCATGTCTCAGTGAGTAATAGTTGTTCACACCTGGCCAATGTCCCGGGAGTAATGGCTATTCAAACCTGATCACCCCCATTGAGAAATGATCGTTCACAACTGATCAATACAGTGAGTTATGGTCATCCATAACTGATAAATCACCAGTGAGTAATAGTTATTCAGGCCTGATCAAGTCTCAGTGAGTAATGGTCGTTCACACCTGATCAATCCCAGTGAATAAAGATCGTCCACACCGAATCAATCAGTAGTGAGTAATACTCATTCACACCTGATAAATTGTCAGTCAGGAATAACCATTCATGCTTGATCAAGTGTCAGTGAGTAATACTAATTAACGCCTAATCAAATCTCAGTGAGTAATCGTCATTCTCAACTGATCAAGTGAGTGTGAATAATAGTACTTCACACCTGATCAAATCTCAACGAGTAATAGTGAACTTGTAAAATTTTACATTTAAGATACTGATCTATTTTCACGGGCAACATAATTATTTAACAAATCAAAATTTGCTATTTTAAAGAACACAGATCCATTTTTGTGTAAGGTGACCATAAATTTAGTGAGTTCTCCAAATTTCATTGGAGAGAATCTTTGCTGTCATTTGAGACACAAATCTGACCATTTCAGATTTTCACATCAATTTCAAAATAGGCATATACATGTGATTAATAACCGACTGAATAAGCACCACTAGTTTCTCGCCATGAATTACGACCAACTTTGCCCAAGTATTGCTGCATTATCTTGGGGGCAATCAGGCTCTCCTTAATGAAGTCAGTGCTGGGTATCACCAGAGAGCGTGTATATAGATGAGAGGGACAACTGCCGCGAAAATCTGTAACACAGGTTACAGTGGCGCCTCTGGCAGTCATTGTTGAACAAGCCTTGAGTTTGCCTGTATGCGCAGTGCAAAACATTAGTTTTATTCAAAATTAATAGAAATCCAGAACCCTAACCTTATGACTTTAATAGAATCTATTTGGTAAACATGGTTTCTATATGTGGACCAAGTGGTTTGTGTCCAGGTGGTGTGGGTTTAGAGATATTTAACTTTTTCTGTATGAAGATTGCTCATGGCCATTGACAATGCGTTGAGTTTGCCGGTACGCACAGTGCAAAACGTCTATTTTATTCAAAATTGATAGAAATCCAGAACCCTAACCATATAAATTTAATAATCTATTCGTTGAATATGTTTTCTATATGTGTACCAAGCAATTTGTTTCTAGGTGGTGTGGTTTTAGAGATATTTCACTTTTTCTGTATGAAGATTACACATGACCATTGACAATGCCTTGAGTTTGCCGGTACACATACAGCTGTGTCATAAACTGTTCAACAACCACCACTTGGAGCGCCACAGTCGGCAGCTGTTACATGGTCTAGTATGAGAGTTGTCCCTCTCATCTATGCACGCTCTCTGGTATCATCCAGGAGGCACTGCTCTATTCCCAGGGTGCAGTGTTTCCCTGAATCACATTAACCCCTGGTGACCTATATTCTCTTTCTGCCTGATTCTTATCCAGGGGCTTCGCCGCTGGGATATCTTCAGCTCTTTCTTCTATGTCATAAGGACCTCGGTCAATGTGAGTAAAATAACTAAGCTTTTGTATGTGCGTGTGTGTCGTGGGGCCATGAATAAGGTTAAATTGTTTGTCAATAAATACATGTCATACTCTTTGCACACACAAAGGAAAGTTTGTTTTATTTTAAGCTGCATAGTCGGATGAATCATCAAATTTTCAAAGCCAAAACAATTATCTAGATTTAATTCAACATATCTAAGTTAGCTACCAATGCACTTATTAAGCATTTGTTGTGATATAGAAGGGAATACTGAGTCAATTTAATAGAACCCCAGAATGCGACGGCCATCCATGCCTGAAGAAGCTATGGTGTCATAGTTTTGGCGGGCTTGCCAAAACTAATTTGACATGTTTATACTTCAAATATCTTGAAAGTTAGCCATTTAAAATATAAGTTAATTCAAACTAAAGTAAGGTAGATTATAACAATCAAATTAATATGTTAATCTCAGAAAAATGACAGAAACTCAAAACCATCAGACTATGCAATTTTAACAATGCCTCTAGAGCATATTGATTTTCATCATCGGCTATTAGGCGTCAAACATATGGTCATTCTGACATATTTCTTTGGAGGAAACCCGCTGCCCCCCCATAGGCTACTCTTTTCTGATAAGCAGCAAGGGGTCTTTTATATACACTTTCCCACAGACAGGACAGCATATACCACAGCCTTTGACAAACCAGTTGTGGACCACTGGTTTGGAATGGAAAATCGCCCAAACTGCAAATCTATGTGTCCACTCAGCAGGATCGATAGGATGACCCACACCTACAGAGGTGGACACTCTACCGCCTGAGCTACGTCCCGCTCCCCTATTTGCACACAAGCACACACCTTTGTGGGTTGAGTGCTATAGACGGGATTATCGGCCATAACAATAATCGGCTCCAGTCGGGTGTAATCGGAGCAGTTAGAGTCATGCATTTCCCGCGCTGCGTTAGGCCTCTGAGGGGAATTCCAGATACATTTCCGGTATGTTGATTACATCTGCACCCGCAGCTCTATCAGCATGACACGAGCTGGCTGCATTTAGGGACCCAGACAGGTTTTGTTTTTTTGTCTGTTTTTTTACCGTCTATTGTATTCTGACTGCTGTTCTCATAGTGCTTTAGAACCAGAACCCCCGTGGATTATATATCCTGTGGTGTATATGTATATATACAGTAAATCCTTTCTAAATCGACTGACCTTGGAACCGACTTTAAGTGGTTCATTTAGGGAGGTGGTCGGTTTAGGGAGTTAGAATAATGATTACAATGGTATTGTTGGGACCCAAATAAAGCGATCGATATAGGGGAGTGGTCGATCTGTGGAGGTGGTCGGGTAGAGACGTTTTACTGTATATATATATATATATATATATATACATAATTATATATATATAAATTCCAGGGCTTGAATGACAATGGGAAAGTCCGTAGTTCAGGTGGAGGCCGAAGGTGGCGCCACCAGTAGCAGTATGTAGTATAGGAGGTGAATACACCGAGGACAATGGTTGGTAGATAATGAAATAGAAGAATAAGAATAATAATTCCCTTCCACGCCTTTATACTCGCATAATGCTTATACATCACATATATATGTGGAGCTTTACATCATTGCAACATCTAAAGTCATATGAGGACGGGTACCGACTTGTGATAGTACGCACTGATGTCAAATTTATAGTGCTGCCTCATGGGAGACCAGGCCACCAGCATCATTACCTGATATCCCACTCAGACACATTATCCTGACACTGAGCCAGCCAGTCCTTGCCCTCTCCTAATAAAGCCGAGTGCCTGGTTAGGAAATGAACAGCACACATTTTTAAGTAATTGGTTTGATTTGAATCCCACGAGCTACCAAAACGGTGACTGATGCTGAACTGATTCGTCATTCCCGTCTGATATTAATGCACTACTCAATTTGTCTAAGATCAAAATTAGAAAGAGATAATTGTTTTTTAACCCTGACACTTTAACATCTACGGTGTCGATTATGTGCACATATTATTCTAAATTGAATTCAAACTAAAGTCATTACTGGGGGTTGTCTTTACAATATGCACAACATATAAACCTTCATATAAACATGGATTTGGAATGATTTCTGCTATTATTTGGAATGTTTTCATGTGTGGTTTCCATGCCACCCTTTAGTGCCCAGTATCAGAGAATGACCCAAATACATCAGCCATCAACATACCACGTGATCATACACTTTTTCACACTATGACAAAAGTACGTGGAGGTGCTGCCACCTGGTGTCTAACTGAAATATCACATCGCACTATGACTTTGCCTTCAGACGATGTTCACCATCAACCCGCCCTCTGACGGCAGTGACAATGACTAATGCTCAGTGTCTCGGATGCTTTGTGGAAAAAGTCTCATACAGGATTTTATGCAGTAATGCTAGACTTACGAAGTAAGTTGAAGTATCACTAAGATTCTTCCGAATCTTACGGATACCGAAACCAGTGATCAGTGGAGAGATATAAATAGACTCAGCCAGTTAGCCCGGATCAGTTATTTTGTAGCTTAATCAGAAATATTGAACTAATCCCCACTAAAACATCCTTAAACGGACCCGGTGTGGCGGTTTCAGCGTGTTCCCGTGCTCAGCCGTGTCCCGTTGCTTCTGCTCATGCGCGGATTTCGCATCAACTCGGATCACCCGAGACACTTATTGGCGCATGCGCACATCCTACAAACTCGGGTCGAATAATCGAATACCCTTCTCCGTGCTCGGGTGGACATTTTTTATTTAATTCTTTTTAATAACCAATACAAAATACAGCAAAATAGGATTTAAAGTATTTTATGATGGCCTAGTTTACCTATATTTCCATTTAATTAATCTAAGTTATTCTTTTTTTGCACACGGCACGTGTATTTGTCGACTCCACTCGCCGTGTTCTATTTGAAATTCTGACGACTGGGATGACCCGAGTCGGCCGGGTAGTGTTAATCGATTACGGCCATGTTTATTAGATTCTGACGCATGCGCAGAAGCGAGATACATGTCTGAGCACGGGAACACGCTGAAACCGCCACACCGGTATAGGCTGCTGAGACTCGTACCGTACTCTGACAAATGCTCTCCAAGCATACCTTTGCAGCTTTTCAGTGTATGCAACTCCATACGTGGGGGAGAGTGCTGAAATTGGTTGCTCCTGTTGTGTTGTAGTTAGTCCAGCAGCACTGACAAGGCTTTTAGACAACCATACAGACAAATGTTAGAATTTGCAATCTAAAATGCTAAATATAAAGTTCAAATGTTTATTTCTCATAAGCAGCTACTTTTTGTTTGAATAATTGATAGTAATATTTCAACTTACTACGTAAGTCTAGCATTACTGCATATTCTTACCTCATCTTACGAATACCGAGAACCAGCGAGCATGGGAGAGACTTTGTAGCTAAATTAGTTCATTATTCCCCCCTAACAATATCATCCTCCATAATTAATTACTCAAATCCTTTCCATTTCTTTTCCCCTATTTTATTCACATCCAAACCCCCGTCCACTCACAATCGAGTCAGCATCACGTAGATTTTTCAACAAACATTAAGGCTCAGTCACACCTTACCGGATTGGGGAAATGGATAGACACCGGACACTGTCCGGTGAAATACGTCAATGTCCGGTTTATATATGGTAAGCATCCGGCTTTTCCATTCTCTGTCCAGTGGAGTCCGGTGTGTATGGTGTCACGTTTTGAACATGCACAAAACTTGTACCGGACACCGCCAGACTGACGTGTATGGTTGGTGTCCGGTTTAAGTCCGTTTAGTCCGTTTTGTCCGTTTCATGTCCGTTACCCCTCCGTTACGTCCCCGGTTTGCTTCCTGAATAGTCCGTTGATGGTGTTGGGGGAATTTGGTCCATCAATTTTTTCGGCGCGTACGTGAACAGTCCGGTGGCTATTTGGTAATGTTCGGTCTGTCCGTTTGACATCTGGTTATCGTCCGGTTATCGTCCGGTGGGTATTCGTTAATGTACGTTCCTTGTCCATTTAGCATCCGTTTTGTCTGGGCGCCTTTGTCCCGATAGCGCAACATTTCGGGACATTTTGATACATTTTGATACTGAACACCACTGGACGGGAAAATTCTTTGTCCGGTTATGTCCGTTGCTCAACCCGGTAAGGTGTGACAGGCACTTTACAGTTGCTGTGCAAGCAGAGTTCATAGTACATTATTAACAACAGTATCCAACACAGCTGTGTGAACCCTACCTGGGTCTTCCACCGTCTTGTGGTAGTGCTTAGCGAAACTACTCACATCTCTCCAAGAGGCATTTATCAAAACTGCATTAAGATTCATCCCCATGTTCATTTCAGATGATATGACTGGGCGCGGTGCACAATCGATAGAGCACAGGCCTCGCCTGCGGAAGATCAGGAGTTCGCCAGTTTGGTTCCCGGTCGAGTCAAACCAATGACTTAAAAATTGATACTGGCCGCTTCCTAGCCTGGTGCTCAGCATTATTAGGACATGGCAAGGGCTGATTAGCTCGGTGTCAGGATAATGTGACCGAGTGGAATATCGGGTCATGGTGCCAGCAGCCTGATTTCCCAGTCGGGCAGCACTATAAAATCACCATGAGTGCGCACTGTCACAAGTCGGTACCCGTCCTGATATGACCTTATATGTTGTTAGGACGTAAAACAATAACAAACACCTCTTGTGCTATGCCCTTTAAATCTTTAAATATCAATACCAGGCAGATGTAGGGAAGTCAGTGTCCAGCGGACTAAAGTTCCCCTAGAAATGGCCCTGAAAGGGGCAATATAGGAAAGAAACAACTGAGATTCACCATCCCTCATCTTCAATGTACGAGCCAAATAAGTAGTTATGGCCCTAACCACACACAAGGACTTAGAATGCGGGTAAGCATAGGACGTGATAGAGTCCAATGGTTGGCCCAATTGGTTATGTTTTAACAACACTGACATACCAAAGGTAATGGAGGATTTCCTACACAACATTTTGTCGACCTTCAAATTTAAAATAGTTTGTCCCCTCTGTGAGGACACCAGCAAAAGTAACAATGTTAGCTTGAAAGACAAGAACTTCAGTGGTATGGCAGTATTAGAACCTAGCGTAATCAACCATTTCAGCACTTTGTCCACAGACCAAAAATTTGTATAACGAGGCTGATGGGGTCTCTGGACATAACAGCTTTTACAAAACCACTTTACCGAAAAATGTTCACCAATCACCTTACCCTCCTTTCTTGGGAGAGAATCACACTCAATGCACACCTGGCTGCATTTACAGCTCAATACCCAACACCGGTTTCAAAATAATATCTGAAATATGCCAAGACATTGGCAATAGAGGGGTTCAAAATCAACACATTCCTTTTTTTCCGCCCACAAGACCCATCTGTTCCAATCGGACAAATATGCCTTCTGAATCGACTGATCCAAGTACACTTGAAATAATTGAAAACGTTATCACTGAACCTATACTCCTCCAGGGAGTGTTTTAGAAGAGAAAGACCGTCAGTTGTGTCGCCCTTATTGCCTCGCCTTCCAAACAGTCCTTCGGGTGGCCCTGTCCCTTCAGATTGAGAGGATCCTTGGGGTAGGACCTGCTGTCTCTGGAACACTCCTGACGCATTGTCCACCACGGTTGGCAAGTCCAATGTGGAGCCAAGAGTAACGCCCTCGGCTGCTTGTTTGTTGTTGTTTTACGTCCTAGCAACATCTAAGGTCATATCAGGACGGGCGCCCTCGGCCTCTCCTTCTGTATTTACTGGAGTACCTTCGGAATCAATCTGAATGGTGGAAAGCAATATATAAATAAACCCTTCCACGAGAAAGTGAATGCATCCATTCTCCAGGCTCCTGGGTCTGGCTACCAGGACTCATATATAGGCAACTTGTTATTCAAACAAGAGGCAAACATGTCTATTTCCGGAGTCCCAAAAAATTCACAAAAATAATTAAAAGTGACCTAATTTACGGACAATTCCACATTATCTTTGAATTTTCGGGATCTCAGATCTGCCAGAACATTATCTATACCTGGAATATGTTATCACTGACAACCAGCATTCACTCAGGTGTGCGGTCCGGATAGTAAAGGCGAAGCCTCAGAGGGGGCAGATCCCTCCCTGTTTAGAGTCACAGCAGGTACCGGTGTAAAGATTTCAAATTCCCCCCATATTCAAGTTCCCTCCCAGGAACTTGAAAACGTTTTCAAATTCCTCCCAGGGGAATTTGAAAACGTTTTCAAATTCCCTCCCTCATTTTAACTTTCCCTCCCCCCCATTTTTGGGGAATTTTCTTTATTTTTGTAATTTTTTGTTATTTTTGATTATTTTTCATGACAAATATTATAATATACAGAGAATAACATAATGGAAATTATTACTAGTACAAATGACACAAAAAGTCTCCAAGATGGTTAAGAAAAAAATATTATAGGTCTGAAATTTAAAACGTTTTTTAAAGTATTTTAAACAATTTTAAATTCCCGGAGGGGGGAATTTGAAAATAGGGGGGGGAATCTGAAAACTGTTTTTAAGTTCCCCCCCAGGAATCTGAAAACGTCTTGAATTTCCCTGGAGGGAAGTTAAAAACGTTTTCAGATTCCCGGGGGGTAACTTGAGAAGGGGGGAAGTTGAAATCGTTACACCGGCGCCGACCGTGTAGATGCAAGAGAAGCTTCTGGAACAATCAGATTTTCTTAAGACAAACTCACCGAAACAGGGTTCCTTTCCTCATTAACCGCTGGGACTAACCATCACACAAATAACCCTACTCATCTTCAATATCGGAATCATAAATATTGTACGAATAAATAAGTGGCCAGCGTATTCTTCAGTGTTATGTGTGGTCTACTGTAATGTATCGGGCTGAGACATGTACAATCTCTAAGAAAATGTACAAACGTTTAGCAGCATTTGAGATGTGGACTTATCGAAGGATGATGAAAATATCATGGACAAAGAAGATCACCAACAAAGAAGTTCTTAGAAAAATTAAAAATAAGAAAAGCTTGTTTGCCACTATACAGACAAAGAAAGTTATTTATTTTGGCCACATCATTCGTCAGAGTTCAATATACCGTACATTGTTGGAAGGGAAGGTGAATGGCAGCAGAGGGAGAGGGAGACCAAGAACATCATGGTTTACAAATATTTCACAGTGGACAGGCTTGAATTATTCACAGTCTATCAGAACAGCACACCATCGGGACAAGTGGAGAACCATTGCATCCAACCCTCGACTAGAGGACGGAACTATTGATTGATTGAGTCTGCTGTAACGTCCGAACCCGGCTGAGGCAGCACACACTCAAGGTCTTGGCCGAACACAGTCACACTCAGATAAATGATGCACCCCATACTTGTACTACATGGGTGAATGACAACGTAGCATATATACGGGCGAAAATAGCTTTAGTATGGAACAGGAAGTAGAATGCCTGTCTCCAGTATCAAATGGGTACTTATATTGGCACAGAGTTGGTGAAATGGGAGAGAATGCAAAAAGACAAGATGGCGGGCCATGGAACGCCATCGATTTCACCTTTAAATTCTATTAAACTATATGTTTTATTATATTTTTCAACTCAAAGGTAGCGGGGAAATATGAAGACATATAAAAAAGAATAATTGTTGCTTCTATAGCTGTGTTTACATGGGCAAATGTAAAACGATTTAGACAAAGCGATTTATATGAAGCGATGTAGTGGCGCGTTTACACGCAACTAGTTTGAAGGCGGAAATCGATATCTGCACATGAGCAAGTCCAGACTAACCAGCGCCAGTAGTGGTGAGCCTGTAGCCGGCGAGCACTGCTATTTGTTTAGTTTACATTCGTCGATTCATAATATGAATAACGACGCCAATGTAGCAGCTATGTTAATAGCGCTTGGAATTTAGGGTTAATTTAATTTAATTTAATTATTTGAGTATGTAATTCTGTTAAATATGATCGA
Source organism: Branchipolynoe longqiensis (assembly GCA_030323885.1). Classification (NCBI taxonomy): domain Eukaryota; kingdom Metazoa; phylum Annelida; class Polychaeta; order Phyllodocida; family Polynoidae; genus Branchipolynoe; species Branchipolynoe longqiensis. The sequence goes on along the minus strand of CM059191.1, from coordinate 90,751,293 downwards.
ATTCAATAGATTTCTACCTAATCTGTCCCTAACACTGCTGGACACCAGCGATAGTTACAGCTGAGCCTGTAGCTGGCGAGCACCGCTATTTTACACTATCGCCGCCCGGGAACCAGCTGTATTGCTTCATCTATACTACCTCCCAAGGTGGTTTACATCTACCGATTTATATGAATCGATTCAGCCCTAAAACGCCACAGTGTCGCGTTTACATGGCAAATGTAAATCGATCTAGGCAAGTGGTTTTATATGAAGCGTTTTAACTCGCCCGTGTAAACACGGCTTTAGATTGTGAAATTAGGCTCTCATTTCATTTCCCCGCTTTTTCGACAGCTTCTATATAGGGTTGGTATTCACCCTTGTACTGCGAGTACAGGGTAAATCCTTTATCTAAGTCGCAGTAGACATTACATCAACAGTACAAGCGTCAACAACTGGTTCAACCGCCCCCAATTTCCTCCGTAATTGGCGTGACCTGGTAGTGTCAATCGAAATAGCCGAAACGGTCTTTACTATCTAAGACGTGGCCTTAATTAATTAATTAGAATCAGAAGCAATACTCGAGCCTGGAGAGTGGACAGAAATCGAACTTTTCGCCTTCCGTACATATTTCATTTTGTCAACAACTGGAATGTCTCCATCTGATTCACTCAACGTGTGTGGTTCGGTTCTGACCGATAATGTGACTGAGGCACTTTATTCCTCAAGTATACAGCCGAGGCGTAATGTCGTGCACCGGTGTTTTAAATTGCCTTGTCTACTATGTTCCAGATTTACTGCCTCATATGTGTTATATGTCGACATCGGCTCATAAGGGCTTCTGAGGAGACTCCTTGTACTTATATATTCCCAAGTCCAGACCATGTAAGTATGTGCATTGAAACCTATTTGTTTTGTTTATTCTCAATCCATGTGTAATGCGTAAATCTAATATATATATGTATATATATACATATATATATATATATATATATATATACTAGCTTTAACCCATGGGCCGGATTCGATTAACACGACCCACGCGACTCGGGTCACTCGAGTTGCTAGAATTTCAAATCGAGTGGAGTTGACAAAAACATGTGCCGTGTGCAAAAGTCCCGACCCCAGTAACCCACCTCTTGGCTGGGGTTGGCTAAGAGCGATGATGTCACATTTGTGCTGGTACCGTCCTCTAGCAGTACAAGTCCTATGTGTTTTGGTTTTGTTTTATTTTTCAAAATAAATTAGATTAATGAAATGGAAATATAACTAAACTATGCCATCAAAAAATACTTTAAATCCTATTTTGCTGTAGTTATATTGGTTATTTAAAAAAAGAACAAGTTTTGTATTAAGCCTCCATTTTTTCTATCCCGGGCGTGGAGAAGCGTATTCGATTATTCAACCCGAGTCTGTAGGATCTGCGCATGCGCCAAAAAGTCGGTCAGCTGACCCGAGTTGATTAATCGAATACGCCTTTGCTGTGCATGGGTTAAAGGTAGGCTCCGCTTAAATCCTTTGACCAATATTGTGTTGAGCTCTCATTATATATTCACAGTCTCTGATTATATTCAGAGACCATCGAAAAATCTAAGTTCTTTCCTATATTCCTGATTCATAAGAGGTTCTGTTTCAATATAGTGCCACCATCTGGTGGAATTAATCTGTACTCTTATGACGTAAACCATATCAGTGGTATTACCTAATGGTGGAGTTAACAACACTCACGGTTACATGACTCAAATTGGATGCCACTCTGGTGAAGTGACCATCATCATCATCATCATCATGTCGGTCACGATGTGACAAAGACTGCTTTCATTACTTGACTGCCGCTCTCCATTTAGCTCTCTGCTGTGAGAGTGATGTCCATGAGTCAGTCTTTATGTCTCTCAACTTCAGGTTTCTCTTGATCGTTTCATGAAAGCTGCCTGCAAGAGTATTGAAGTGCTGCTGGCTTTTGCAAGTTACCAGCGGCACTCTCTCGGGTAGCAAATAGAGGCAAGAACATGTCCAGACAGGCGCAAAACTATTTGTCCCTGCAGTGGCTGGTCGGGAGATGTTGGGAGTTCCACACATCAACCGCCCTTGATGCTGCCACAGTGACATGGTTTTCTGTTCAGGGTTTGCTCCCTTAGCCTTCGGTTCTGTCAAGAACCTGTACCACAAGGCAGTGGTTTACAACTCTGCAGGGCAGGGGCGTCAAACTCCCTGAGGTATTGCAATACCTGCAGTGAAGTGACCAAAGTTAGTTTTTGTTTGTTGTTGTTTTACGTCCTAGCAACATCTAAGGTCATATCAGGACGGGTACCGACTTGTGACAGTGCGCACTCATGGCGACTTTATAGTGCTGTCCCACTGGGAAACTAGGCCGCCGGCACCATGACCTGGTATCCCACTCAGTCACATTATCCTGACACTGAGCACACCAGTCCTTGCCCTATCCTAATAATGCCGAGCGCCTGGCTAGAAAGCGACAAGTATCAATTTTAAAGTCATTGGTTTGACTCGACCGGGACTCGAACCCACGACCCCACGATCTACCAGCACGGGAGACGGACGCTCTAACTCATTCGGCCATCCCGTCTGGTCCCAAAGTTAGTAAAAACCATCAAACTTAATATGAAATGTATGGTAGGCACAAAAAAACATGCTATTGGGAACCCATACATGGCAAAGCATCAGTGGAGTAAGATGACGTTCATTGGCAACATCGATTAACAGAAGAGTAGTGATCAGAATGACCCTAAAACTTAACCACCGTTTGGTATAATATATATATATATATACAGTACAACTCCGTTAAACCAAGCTCGGTTAAACCAAACGATCGGTTAATCCAAACCTTTTTCGGCGGCCCGGCAAAATACTACCATTTATCATATAAAAAAGTTGGTTAAACCAAAGTCGGTTAATCCAAAGTATCGGTTAATCCAAACAAAATTGTCGCCCCCAGGCACCTTCCGGTACAGTTAAACCAAACTTTCATGTGGGTTTAAAGTCATCTGAGACTTTTTTTATATGATAAATGGTAGTATTTTGGCAGGTCGCCGAAAAAAGTTTGGATTAACCGATCGTTTGATTTAACTGAGGTTGGTTAAATGGGGTTAAACTGTATATACATAAAAAACAATAATCATAGTGTCCACATACATTGTACATTCATAATGCACCCCCGTTTTTGCCAAAGCCAAGTCAAAGTCAAAGCTCGGTTAAACCAATGATCGGTTAATCCAAACAAATTTCTAGGGTCCCTTCAAGTTTGGTTTAACGGGGGTATACTGTATACATATAGCATGTCCCACACTGAACTACTGCTTGCTTGCAGTGCGGACGACGAGACCGCCACCCGAAGGATCTCATCACCGTTGTGGAGTCGGCCTTCAGACCCTCCTCACAGAGCCTCGACATCGCGCCCAACACAGTCTTCCTCATGACGTCACTTCCGCCACCTTACGAGGCGACAGAGCCGCCCCCTTACGGCGGAGACGCGGAGCACCAGCAGCGCCGCCTGCCCAACCCACGTGACGTGACGCGGGTGGTCGTCGAGTGCGACGTGGCCGCCGGCAGGGGGCGTGATGGTTACCTGCCGGCGGACCAATCAGCGGCCGGCCAGCTGACCTTGCTGTGGCAAAAACATATTTGTGACTGCACCGGAAGGGCCGCGGCCGGCGAGGTGCGCGCGCAGACGAGACTGCGCCACGGGACCATTATGTGGGACGCGGAGAGTGATGAGGGGGAGGGGGATGGGGAGGCGGAGGGGGAGGGGGAGGATGTGAGGCTGGCCTGCCCGCCTGGAGGTCAGGATGCTGGAAGGCGGCTGACAATCGTCTACAGGAACCCAATGGTTGCAACAGGCACCAGCTGCTCCCCACCTGAGGAGGAAGAGGATTAAGAGAGGAAGAGGAAGAGGAAGAGGAGGAGTAGGAGAAGATGGAGAAGGAAGAGAAGGAGGAGTATAAAGAGGTGACTGAGGAATAGGAGGAGAAGGAGGAGGGGATTGAGTGGGAGGAGTAGGAGTGGGAGGAGGAGATGGAGCCGGGGGAGTAGGAAGAGGAGCACTAAGAGTAGGAGGAGGAGCATGGAGAGGTGGAGGAGTACGAGTAGTAGGGGGGAATAGGAGGATTAGGAGGAGTATGAAGAGGTGGAGGAGGAATAAGGGGAGGAGGAGGAGATGGGGTAGGAGGAACAGGGGTGGGAGGAGGAGTATGAAGAGGTGGAGGAGTAGGAGGAGTAGGAGGAGATAGAATCGGATGAGGACGAGGAGTTGGAGGAGGAGAACTAGCGCCACCTGTCGCAATCCTACTGTCGCAGTGAAACAGTTCACTTTTGGGGACTTATCAAATTTGTTAAAGCTGCATAATCCGATGGTTTTCAGTTTCTGTAATATTTACTTTTATTTAGATAAATATATTAGATTGATTGTTATAATCTAATTTACTTTAGTTTGAAGTAACTATTATTTCAAGTGGCTAACTTTTGAGACATTTAACGAACTTTGATCTGAAGTGGTTACTATTTTTTTTATAGGTGATATTAACAATTAACTTTGACGTGCCCATCATAACTCTGGCACGATAGGCTTCACCACTAACATGCTCTATTGAATTGACTCAGATCGCCATTCTAGGCAGCAAATGTTTCTTAATATACACATCAGGATTCAAGTTAGATATGTAGAATTAAATTGAGATAATTGATTTGTTTTTCGAAAAAAATGTGTTGCTTTCATCGGATTATGCTGCTTTAAACTTTCATATCCCGATGAAACCATAATATCTTTTAAAGACAAAATACTTGGCTACCTTTGATCCTACTGTCGTGGGGGTGATGAAAATGGGAAATACTGCGCCTAGAGCGGGACTCGAACCCACATCTCTTTGCATTCCGGGCCAGTGTGCTAACCATTACACCACCTAGGCTCCCTGATATCAATACACTCCCCACGCCGACCTGTCTATGTGGTTACTTGCCTGAGAGGTCAGTGCAGACCACTACACTCGTCCCCCTGGAATTGTAAGTCTTGTAATGCTTACAATTACATACATACAGGCAATGAACTAACACATACATACACATGGTAGGTTCAACAACCATACAGCGCAAAGCTTGTACAGGATCCTGATCACGGCAACCAGTGTCGTGGGGGTGATGAAAATGGGAAATATTGTGCCTAGAGCGGGACTCGAACCCACATCTCTTTGCATTCCGGGCCAGTGTGCTAACCATTACACCACCTAGGCTCCCTGATATCAATACACTCCCCACGCCTACCTGTCTATGTGGTTACTTGCCTGAGAGGTCAGTGCAGACCACTACACTACATATGAGGATCATATTACTAGTGGACATACAAACCGGATACTGCTGTATATGAAGAATAGTCAGTCAGGTTAATACATCTTGTTCATTGGTGCAGGGAAAAATACTAAGTGAGTTAAAGTTGCATAGTCCGATGGATTCTGAGTTTCTGTCATTTTCTGAGATAAAGATATTAGGTTGATCGTTATAATTCAAGACACGAGACACAAACAGTATATAATGGGTTTTTAATAGGTTTTTGTTTCATGGTACAGAGGTCAATTGTTCAAATGTTCAAGTAGAGTTTATATTGTTCAAGGGGAGGCTGGACCACGCGATCAACCCTATTATCTGTTAGATGGGTGGGTGGGATGGCTAGAAAGTCGTACAGAGTCCAGAGCCACGCGGCAGGTTCGGGCGCACTGGTCGGTGTGAGCTCCTCAGGCTCGCGCCGGCCAGGCGCGGGAGGCCGCTGTGGGGAGGTTCAGTACTGGGGTTGAAGTGTAGGTGGCGGCAGGGTCGCCCATAGGAGCGAGTGCTGGGGGAGGTGTGGGAAGTGGAACCAGGTGGCGGCAGTGTCGCCCATAGCCGGCGGTGGTGGAGGAGGAGTTTGATCCCGTGCCCAGAATTACCCATGTTGCCGCCGCAACATGCACAATCTACCCTACTTTCATTTCAAGTAACTTTTATTTTAAATAGCTAACTTTTGAGATATCTGAAGCGCAAATAAGCAAAATTAGTGTCGCCAATCTTGCCAAAACTCTGACACCATAGGTTTCTGCAGTAATAGGTGCTATTAAATTGCCTCAGTATTCCCTTCTATGTGGTGACAAATGTTTAACAAGTGCACCAGTATTTAAGTTAGATATGTAGAATCAAATTGAGATACTTCTTTTGGTTTAGAGAATGTTATGCTTCATCGGACTATGCAGCTTTAATAGAACCGTGTACTGCAGCAAGTTATGCAAGCCAATGATGGCAAACATTTCGGTGTGCACACCAAATGTATTTTGCATGATTTCAGATAATTTATCTCCAAAGTTAAAACTTTAAAATAAAGGTTACTTCAAATTAAATTCTAACCAGCCCAAAGTGAGTGATCGTAGTGGTGGCTGAGGCGTGGACGATATGGTGGCAACCACGTGGAGAGCTGAGGTTGTATCAGTAGATGACCTAATGTATAGACTCAACCAGTGGCTGTGGAATAGATGGAATCTTCCGGCCTTATTATACTCGAATAATGGCTTATACAACATGTATGTGACAGTATTCGTGGCACTGGTAGGGGATGAGGGTGATGGTGCCACCTGTCTCAACCGTGAAAAGTGGTCACCCATAAAGTAGTATACAACATATGGGTGATCAATATAGGGAATCTTCCCTTCCATGCCTTTATACTCGCATAAGTCTTAGACATCACATATATATTCTTTTTAAATGGCAAAGACAGAAAACCATTAGAATATGCAACTTTAATGTGTCCATTGCCAGTCTCTGCTCTTCAAGAGATTTGTGGTTTATATTTTCATTTATAAAGTGCCTGTCATTCCTTACCGGATTGAGTACCGGACACAATCGGACAAAGAATTTTCTAGTCTGGTGGTGTTCGGTATCAAAATGTACCAAAATGTGTCGAAATGTTGCGGTTTTGGGCCAAAGGCAGCCAGATGAAACGGATGCTAAACAGACAAGGAACATACATTAATGAATAGCCAACACACGAGAACCGGACGAGAACCGGACGAGAACCAAATGTAAAACAGACAGACTCAACATTAATGAATAGCCACTGGACATGCCGAAAAAACCAACAGACCGAATTCCCCCAACACTGTCAACAGACTATTCAGGAAGCAAACCGGAGGCGTAACGGATGGGTAATGGACATGAACCAGACAAAACAGACTAAACGGACTTAAACCGGACACCAACCATACACGTCAGTCCGGCGGTGTCCGGTACAGGTTTTGTGCATGTTCAAAACTTCCCACCGTACACACCGGACACCACCAAACAGATAATGGACATGCCAGATGCCAACCGTATATAAACCATACATTGCCGTATTTCACCAGACAGTGTCCGGTTTCTGTCCGGTTCCTCAATCTGGTGAGATGTGACTGGACCTTAAGACATTGGCTCTTCTAGTTCATCGCGATATATATCCATATATCAACAAATTCATATCTGTACTGTGACACACACATATATATACATATAGATATATGTGACATTCTTTCAAAATGTCATTGCTCTAGCCCAGTGCTACATTTGCATAGACATATTTACATATATATATATATTATACACATATATATATATATATATACATGTATATGTGTACAAAAAGGTACATGTTATATAAATATTTATAGATGCATATATGAAGCTATGGAAAGATACACACATATGTGATCTAAGAAAATAGAGTTCCTCTAGTTGGCTGATCTATTTCTATGAACATATTCATATATATATATATATAGATATATATATATATAGCTGGGATATATCCTATATCCTGGTCTAGGGATGGCGTGGACTTCCCCCCCCCCCCCCCCTTCTCACTCTCCTCCCCCTCCCCTGACTTATGGTCTGGGAGCTTGAGAACTGGTCTGATGACGGCACAGAGTCTCCCTCTGTTGGCTAGTTGCTACACCTATATATATGGTTCTGATTATTGCCACCTGGACTAGCCAGATGGCGCTGCGGCACCAGGCAAGGGGTGGGCGTGACGGTCGATACGGCCAATACCGTTCCGACACAGACGAAAGCCATTGGTGCTCAAAATGTGGGAACGCATCACATAAGGGATATCAGTGCAAAAAAAATTAGATTTGAATGAATGCCGGGCTCGTGGTACGGTCGAGTCGTTAGGGGGTCAGTCGTATTATTCGACCGCCCAACCAGTGTTAGTTGCCGCAGGGCAAACGGCGGTTAAAATCTTAGTTGATTCAGACAATGCGGAACAATTACCTGAGACAATAAAGTATGACCGAATACCGACTATAACCAATTGGCGACCTCTAGACTCCGACTGGTTGTCGGTCCGCGCTGGGCCCGAACTGTTATTTGTTACTGCAGTCGATTATACCAATGACTGTCTTACAGTTTGTTTCACTGTTTCTAATCAATGTTTACTCGGTTCTTGTACTTGTCAACATTACATTGCTGACTGCCTAACACAGTTGAAATGTTGTCGCTTGTTCTCGGAACTATTTTTATTGGGCGAAGTTGACCAAAATTGGGAATTTTTGTTACACGGTTTCATCTTTGGTTTTCAAATAATTAACCGCAATTGCAGCACACATTATTCGGCCCGTAATAACTTTAAAATGAACGAGAAGGAGCACAAGTTTATTACTAATAAGTTAAGAATTGAGGTTTCTGCAGGTTTTTTTAGACCGGTAGCCGAACCGCCAACATGTACTCATAATGTTTTTTGTGTTGAAAAATCGTCTACTGACGACTACAGAGTGGTGGTCGATTGTTCCAAGCCACTAACGGAATGTGTCAATAATTATGTTTCTGACGTATGTAGAACATTTTCATATACGGGGATAGATGCGTTAATTGGTAAAATGTCAGTATCGGACTATATCGGAGTAACGGACATCAGTAACGCTTATCGCTCTGTTTCAATACATCCCAGCTGTCGTCAGTTTCAGGGTATATTATGGGATTTTGGTAGTGGACCCGAATATTTTGTGGACACCCGCATGTCCATGGGACTTTCATCAAGTCCATATATCTTTACACAAATAGGGGACCTTGTTAATCGGGCGGCTACCAGACGCGGTGTTTATTGTACTATTAATTATCTTGATGACTTTGCCTTTTTAGGCCACTCTAGACTAGTTTGTTCTAATAATTTATTAATTATTAACAGAATATTGAGACATTTAGGTTTCTTCATTAGTTATTCGAAAATAAGATCGCCATCGCAATGCACAGTATTCTTAGGGATAGAGATTGACACGATTAACCTTCAATTACGATTGCCTGAGAAAAAGTTACTCAAATTAATTACTACCTTAAAACCATTCCTAAAGATGCATAAGGCCACTAGACGAGAGCTGGAGTGCCTAGCCAGGCGATTGTCCCATTGTGCTTCCGTTGTACGTGGTGGTCGTTCATTCTCTTCTAGAATTTACGAAGCGATAAGGACCTTGAAACTCCCGTATTACAAATTTCGTATTAATGCCTTGTTTAGAGAGGAAATTTCCTGGTGGATAAGTTTTGCTGCAAGCTTTAAAGGTTATGCCCAAGTTTTGGGCAAATTTGCGCCATTAATTTCCGTCTATTCGGACGCTTCTAGTGTAGGTTTTGGTGCGATACATAATAATGACTGGGTTCTAGCCATTTTTGCTCCTGACGCTTCGGACGTCCGGGATGAAGTCGGCCACCACTATACTGTTCCGGACGCTCGGTACAACAGCTCACATTAACATAAAAGAGATGAGTGCGGTAATGGCGGCAACTAAACGTTGGTGCTCCAGCCGGCACAATAAATCAGTAATTTTTATTACGGACAGTAGTACAGTTCGAACAGCTCTCAACTCGGGTAAATCAAAAAACCCGGTTATTATGGGTTGGATAAAGGAGCTGTTCTGGTGCTCGTGTTATTATAATTTTCAAATAAGTTCGGCTCAGATAGGTACAAACGTAAATAACATTGCAGACGCCTTGAGTAGGTGGTCTAACTCGGCCAAACGAACCATACTGGCCGCTGATGAGTCAAAATCTTTTTGTTGTAACCACCTATTCGAGACCTAACTCATCGACTTTTTGCTTATGCTTCAGGTCTACATCAGGAAATGAATGACTTGCGTTCACAATACTACTCTCCCAATTCACGCTTAACGCGCTCTATGCAAATTAGGACGTACATGCGTTTCATCGACGACTTCGCTGGGCTTCTGACGCCAACCCTGTGTCCGCCACTTCAAGTGGCGCTATATATTACTTGGTTAACCAAATTTCTAAAATATAACTCTATAACAAATTATTTAAGTGGATTGAATTTTTTTCTCAAGGGGGAGGGTACCTCCCCTATTGATTATAGCTCTCATTATGTTAAAACAGTTCTTGGTGGCGCGAAACGTAAACTCGGTTGCTATGTTCGGCGTGCGGCGCCATTACTTCCTAAACAGTTGATTACCATGTTTTCCTTTCTAACTGATTCAATTGGCCACACGGCCATAAGAGCCGCTTTACTAACGGGCTTTCGCGGTTTGCTCCGCAAATGCCAGCTTACTAATTCTGACTCAGTTTTGTTACGAAAAGACTTTAAGTTTTACCCTTGGGGTATGATTATCGCAATCAGAAAGTCTAAGACGATGCAGTTTAAACAGAAGGAATTATTAATTCCGATCGCTTATGTTCCTAACTATCAGTTATGCACTGTTTTTTTGGTTAAAAGACACTTCCCTGAGGCCCCAGCGTTGGATGACGCTCCGGCCTTCCAAGTTCCGGATGGCAACTCCGGTTTCTCTCCCTTGGATTACCCTTCACTCCAAGCGACAATTAAATACTTGGCCGATCGTTCTGACCTTAACCCGGATGATTATTCATCCCATTCTCTCCGTAGCGGGGGGTGCACCTTTCTAGCCATGCAGGGTGCACCCCTGGATGAGATTAAGACAAGGGGGGATTGGTCGTCCGACACCGTATTTGCTTATATATGTTCTCCTCTATCGGAGCGTATCCTAGCTGATATGTGTGTTGCGACGGCCCTCACTGACACTTGAGGGTTTGGCTGGGGGGACGTGTGCGTCTGTGGCGTTTAGTCCCAGCCAGATACGGTTCACTGAGAAATTGTTGGGATGTCATTATCCGATTGTTGTTGTTTGAATAAATCCGTGTCAGCCATTATCATTACTGTCTTCCTTGTCTGTGCTGGGATATATCCTATATCCTGGTGTAGGGACGGCGTGGACTTCCCCCCCGCCCCCCCCCCCCTTCTCACTCTCCTCCCCCTCCCCTGACTTATGGTCTGGGAGCTTGAGAACTGGTCTGATGACGGCACAGAGTCTCCCTCTGTTTCCTAGTTGCTACAACTATATATATGGTTCTGATTATTGCCACCTTGACTCGCCAGATGGCGCTGCGGCGCCAGGCAAGGGGTGGGCGTGACGGTCGATACGGCCATTACCGTTCCGACACAGACAAAAGCACACATGCTTTTTTTTTTTTGGTACTAGAAGGATTATTGCTATTTTTACTATTGTTTGAATAAATCCGTGTCAGCCATTATCATTACTGTCTTCCTTGTCTGCGCAGAACTACATATATATCTGAAGTGCTCTTTTCCAAAACACCAATCCAAAAAAATAAGTTTCTAATGCCAATACCAAGTTTGTAGATCGTGTTTTTTTTTTTTTTGTAGAAAAGAGCTCTTATGAATAACTCTCTATATATATGAAGAGCTCTTTTCCAAAACACGATCTATGAACTTGGTATATATTGACATTGCAAACCCGTAATTTGGTTTGGCGATAATCACGTTTTGGAGAGGAGCTCTTCATATATATATATGTATGTGAATGCACACAAATAGGCATAAAGTGCATAAATATACACCTGAATAAACAACAGATTGGAATGTATTGAGTCATGCCTGACAGACCAGTACGGTCTTATTTCGTTTGTCTCAAACATGAAGGTTGGATGTGGCTCGAAGCTGATCGGATAAATCTGGCTTGTCCAGCATACACAAGTATCATCCCCAATTATTATGGGCGATAATGTGGATTGTCACCATATATATCTATAGACCTTTGTATATAATATTCATGCGTGAATTAGCTGCTATTTCCTCAGTTGAAATGCTTGATTAAAAATGGGCGAATTCCAATGATACCCCAAATTACTGTCCAATCAGACGCATATGTTATTGCGGTGCAACTTCTTACCATTGCCATGGAGGATCATTTAAGTTCTTATCCATTGCTAGCTTTCAGGGCCAACGGTTTAATCCATGAATTATACAAGTTCTATGATATTATATATAATTAATATACCTGTTCATCCACTCGAGTTTAACAGACATGCTGACTTACTTTAAACTAGAGCTTTTTAATTAGATTTCCTACTTGTTACAAGTCCTGACGATGGACCTTTATCCTTGAAATCTGTTACATTGCCAATAAAATAGTGTTACAAATACTGACTTGAATTTGAAAGCTAATATTTATTTATAGAATTGGATATGTACCCCTCTACTCATCAATTATAATTATTATAAGTAATAATTGTTGTTATTATTATTAGTGTAGTAGTCTGCACTGACCTCTCAGGCAAGTAACCACATAGACAGGTAGGCATGGGTAGTGTGTTGATATCAGGGAGTCTAGGTGGTGTAATGGTTAGCACACTGAGTGTAATGGTTAGCACACGGAATGCAAAGAGATGTGGGTTCGAGTCCCGCTCTAGACGCAATATTTTCCATTTTTATCACCCCCATGACATTATTATTGTTATTATTGTTATTATTGTTATAAGTATTACATACCATCGTGGAAAAAGCTGGTTCTAGGAAATTTGCCACCCACTATTTGCCACCCGCTATTTGCCTCCCGCTATTTGCCAGCCGATAATTGCCCCTCTATTTGTCCCCCGCTATTTGCCAGCCGATAATTGCCAGCCAACATTTTCCCGGACGGTATTTGTGCCAACCGAATAGATTCGTTCATGCACAATAACCACACGCTAACATCTGCACACATGTTCATGCACACAAACACATGCACACCGATATGTTCTCACATGTGTACGCACATTCACACACACACTTGCGCGCACACACGCACACACACACATGGACACATTCTGGGACACAACAACAACATATAATCTGCTGACATATTGTTGTTTTTCTTTTTAGAAATAAAAAAGTGGGCAAGAAAGAGGAGTTTTAAAGAAAATCCCGGAACCATGCAAGGCTATCTACCGCATATCCATCACATGATGATACTAGTATTATACTAGTATGATACTACAGTATAACCCCGTTAAACCAAACTTGAAGGGACCCTAGAAATTTCTTTGGATTAACTGATCATTGGTTTATCTGAGCTTTGGCTTCGACTTTGACTTAGCTTTGGCAAAAATGTGGGTGCATTATGAATGTAATATATAATATATGTGGACACTTTGATTATTGTTTTATTAAAATGTATATACAGTATAATCCTGCTAAACCAAGCTCGGTTAAACCAAATGATCGGGTAATCCTAACTTTTTTCGGCGGCCTGGCAAAATACTACCATTTATGATATAAAAAAAGTTGGTGGGGTCTCAGATGACCTTATAACCACATGAAAGTTTGGTTTAACCGTACCGGATGTGGCCTGGGGTCCAAACCAATTTTGTTTGGATTAACCGATAATTTGGATTAAATGACTTTGGCTTAACCAACTTATTTATATGATAACTGGTAGTATTTTGGCGGGCCGCTGAAAAAAGTTTGGATTCACCGATCATTTGGTTTAACCAAGCTTGGTTTAACGGGGTTATATGGTAGTATGATAGTAGTATTATTGAACTGTAATTGTATGCAGTTTACTATTTATTACAACTGATAGCTTCTTTTATGTTTTCAAACAATGTTACTGACCGGATGGAAGACCAGTGCTCTGGTACTGAAAAAAGGATATTATTTAAGGAAAAATACTATATTTAGCAACAAGAACACAATCACAGCTGACAAAAGTCCCAGCCAGGAAATTGTTGTGTGGTAATTATCAGCCGGCAAATAGTGGCTGGAAAATTGTGGGCGACAGAATGTCGTGACAGCGAAATAATACACCCAACGGGCCCCGCCCCCACACGACCACAACCACACCCTGTCCTTCCAGTAATTACAACATTACCACATTGCTCTAAGGGTACTTGGGAACAGGGAAGCCAAAGTGGACAAAACAAATCATTATACAAATAGACCATGTAGGAAGCTTAACCCACACACTTGGGTGGACAAAACAAATCATTATACAAACAGATCATACAGGAAGCTTAACCCACACACTTGGGTGGACAAAACAAAGCATTATTCAAACAGATCATACAGGAAGCTTAACCCACACACTTGGGTGGACAAAACAAAGCATTATACAAACAGATAATGCAGGAAGCTTAATCCCACAGACTTGGGTGGACAAAACAAATCATTATACAAACAGATCATACAGGAAGCTTAACCCCCACACACTTGGGTGGACAAAACAAAGCATTATTCAAACAGATAATGCAGGAAGCTTAATCCCACAGACTTGGGTGGACAAAACAAAGCATTATACAAACAGATCATGCAGGAAGCTTAACCCCCACAGACTTGGGTGGACAAAACAAAGCATTATTCAAACAGATAATGCAGGAAGCTTAACCCCCACAGACTTGGGTGGACAAAACAAAGCATTATACAAACAGATCATGCAGGAAGCTTAACCCCCACAGACTTGGGTGGACAAAACAAAGCATTATACAAACAGATAATGCAGGAAGCTTAACCCCACAGACTTGGGTGGACAAAACAAAGCATTATTCAAACAGATAACGCAGGAAGCTTAACCCCCACAGACTTGGGTGGACAAAACAAAGCATTATTCAAACAGATAATGCAGGAAGCTTAACCCCCACAGACTTGGGTGGACAAAACAAAGCATTATTCAAACAGATAATGCAGGAAGCTTAACCCCCACAGACTTGGGTGGACAAAACAAAGCATTATACAAACAGATCATGCAGGAAGCTTAATCCCACAGACTTGGGTGGACAAAACAAAGCATTATTCAAACAGATAATGCAGGAAGCTTAACCCCCACAGACTTGGGTGGACAAAACAAAGCATTATACAAACAGATACTGCAGGAAGCTTAACCCCCACAGACTTGGGTGGACAAAACAAAGCATTATTCAAACAGATAATGCAGGAAGCTTAATCCCACAGACTTGGGTGGACAAAACAAAGCATTATTCAAACAAACCAGGAAGCTTGAAGCTTGAAGGAAGACAAACCAGGAATGCCAAGCAACTCGCTGACATTGGCACAATACTTTGTCCATGAATACATGTACATGTCATAACCATAAAGAATAAACAACCGATGCAATTTCTGAAGAATAGCGGGACTGTCGGCCCCTATCTATTCTCTGTTCTTGCTATGAACCATAACAAATAATGAAAACATAACTAAAACACAAATTGACAATGACAAGTCTAAATCCAGAGGTGGATTAGAATAGAAGTGTCCTGTAATTTTGTACTGATTTCTATTGTTTTGGGGTACTATCCTGATTACGTAAGTTCTGAAACCCTACCCACATCACCAGTTCTTGCCACTGCTGCCAGGGGGCTGGTTAGTGGTAGGAATTGTTAATGTGATAACTAGACATGGTGGCTGAATGAGTTGAGCCTGCGCCCCCTGTCTTAGTACGTAATGGGATGTGAGGCCTTGGGCACGTCAAACCAATGAGTTAAAACTATATACTTGTCGCTACCTAGCCTGGCGGTCGTCATTACTAGGATAGGTCATGGAGCAGTTTAATGACGAAGACCAATTTTTCACAATTGAAAATTCACCCCGCTTAATCAACCAATGTACCAACAACAAAAAACAACAAAATAAATCTGACTCACACATCCAGTTTTGGACCAGATACTCGGTCACCAGCAGAATTGGAGCATGTCTTCTTTAGTCGGTCCAGTTTAAGCTCGGTGTGCCAAATAACCCTGCTCTGATTTCACCCAGTTCCTATTCTTTAACCTCACATTAAAGCTGTATAGTTCGACGAAAGTCTCACATTTTAGAAACCAAAGCCTGTCTGTAGAATTCATCCTACATATTTAACTTAGATATTGGTGCACTTGTTTCCTATTTGTTGCTGCATAGAAGTGAACATTGAGTCAATTTACTCGAACCTATTACTGCTGAAGCCTATATATGGTGACCACATTTTTACGTGCATGCCACAGTTAATTGTTCATGCTTTCACTTCAAATATCTCAAAAGTTAGCCATTTAAAATGAAAGTCTCTTCAACCTAAAGTAGGGCTAAGTACCACACCGGTACCTAAGGTGAATATTTAGGATCAAATCTGAAGATGTGCTTAGATTGATCAAATGTGACGTTTTCATCTAGTTGTAAAGCTTTAAATTTGCATAGTCTGATGGTTTTGAGTTAGTAATTTTTACCAGATAATGGCCCTGTCACATTACGACACATCTCGCCAGCGTGCCGCCAATGCATAAAATCACTTTTTTTATGTCGAGAAGCATCAAAGTTTTCGGTGTGGGGGGCAAAGTTGGACGTATAAATACCGTAATCACAGCGTATGGCCAACTTATGACCAACGTCTGTGTAAAATTTCCCGATAATTAGACATTGGCGGATGTGTGAACTAGTCTATAGTAATTACAATTGTTATATGAAAAGATAAATGATATATATAGGGCCAGAGGCATTAAGGTATTATGTTGTGCTGGTGATCCTTTACTGAGTTTTATATAGATATTATGTAGTTATAGATAGTGTGAGAGGGGCACTACTTTTAGTGTGACAGAGCCTTAGCAGCTCTGCACACATACCCCATCCCCCAACTGTTATTTACGGATCACTGCACATCCAGACACAACAGGGCACTGTAGCCATAAACAATCAAGGCTTGGATACAAGCATATTGAATGTTCATTGGTTGATTGGAGAATGCCTACTGCTGATTGGAGGAGCTGATCAGGTGTGACAGCCATCTTGGATTCATGAACCTATATAATAATAAACCTGAGGGTGCAAGCTCTCTGTCTTTCTGTGCATTTTCTACTCTACCTTTCCTTTGCCTGTAGTGATTTCATATTTAGCCTACCTACACAACTACAGCTGCCAGCCGTCGACTTTACATATGGCTAACGTACCTCCTGGCGAAAAATGCTTGAATTACGCTCATGGTACGTTCAGAGAACGCAGGTGAACATTATATACGTTATTCGATCACCAGAACTATGCGTCATACATTACATATGTCAAGACACGCTGGAGAAACGCTAAACCTGCGTTAAACGTACGTTAGGCGTACATTATCCACACATTGTCAGTACACAGACTGTACGTTGCCACTGCCTTTAAAGTAGGTCAACATAGTGCAATGTAGTGAACAATATTTGACTAATGTACATCGATGTACGCGTAACACATACATACCATATGGCAGACATAAAATCCACACATTGTCGAACGTTGTCGTACGTCGAAAGTTTTCTGCATGAACAAAACTTTGCCGACCCCTTGACGTGCGATGCCGTATCTCGATGAACGTTGATATACAATGACGCATACCAACAAGTGCCTAATGCACGCATAACGCATAACGACATATCCCAATGTAGTGGCAAAATATCACATACGTTGACGTACATTTGCGCGATGCGTCGTAATGTGACAGCACAATAACACATAACATTAAATAACATCAGCCTGACATTATTATTTGGCTATGGTACATTATAATGTCATAGTAACATTATACTGACGTCATAACATGTACTCTAATGTTTTGGGGTCTATTCTGACTAAGACAGAGGGCAGCCATCTTGGATGGTTAAACCAAACTTTCATGTGGTTATAAGGTCATCTGAGATTTTTTATATGATAAATGGTAGTATATATATGTGTATATATATATATATATTTGTACGTGCTTGCCAGAATTATGTACACCTCATTGCACTTCAACTATCTCAAAAGTTACTCATTTCAAATAGAAGTTACTTCAACCTAAAATAAAGTAGCTTATACTTATAGCGATGAACCTACTATATTTATCTAAAAATTGACAGAAACACAAAACCATCGGAGCATGCAACTTTAAGTGGTCCGGTTTATAGTGTTTTTTTTGTCAGTGATAGGGCGTGAGTGGCACCAATCCCAACTCCCGGTGTGTAAGCTGAAACTGTCACCGGGCATGCTGGGTCGCACCTTCAGTCCTTCACGAGGGACCAGGAATACATGCATTCAGCCAGACCTGAATCAGAACGCGCTTAACCGGACGCGGTGGCCTAATCGGTAGAGCGCGGGCCTCGCGTGCGGAAGGTCAGGAGTTCGGTTCCCAGTCAAGTCAAACCAATGACCTTAAAATTGATACTTGTCGCTTCCTAGACTGGCGCTCAGCATTAATACTATTAATAATAGGATAGGGCAAGGACTGCTTAGCTCAGTGTCAGGATAATATGACTGAGTGCGATATCGGGTCACGGTGCCGGCAGCCTGATTTCCCAGTAGGGCAGCACTACAAAAACACCATGAGTGCGCACTGTCACAAGTCAGTCGGTACCCATCCTGATATTACATTAGATGTTGCTAGGACGTAAAACAACAACAAACAACAAAACAAGAATGCGCTTACTCACTCCTCAGCCAACTAACTTCCCACTAATTCCAATCTTTTTTTTTTGTAAACATTTTTATTCATCTGAATAGTGTCGTTTTTCTGCGTCAAGCCACTGGCAGAACTGCCACATTTTTTTTTTGGCAATCTGTATTTTTCACTTAAAATCCTGTAGGAATCTGTAGGAATCTGTATCACATAATAATTCATATACATATGTCCTGCATGCCATAAAATAAACATTTGAGTACAATAGACTACATCACGGTTCCGACTGCGCATGCGCTGAAAATGGCATTGGGAGCAAAGCAAAGGCGTACGCCCATTGAGTTTGCCAATACACGTAGGGTAAAACTGGCATTTTATTCAAAATAACTAGAAATACATAAGAATTTGGCATAAACATGGATGGAAGGATGCAATATAATAATATAATGAATATGTTTAAGACACAACTCTCCATAAACCATAGAATAAAATAAAAACATGAATAAAATAAATAAAACTGACTCGGGCTATGGCTCTAACACTAGTCTGAGTGCCTAGATTTGTCTAAATCTAAATGGCATAAGATGTGCTGGTTATATTGACATAAATGCAATGCTGGATAAAAAGATTAATATCTTAATTTATTATATATATTTTTTTAGTTGGTATTCTATGTTTCAAACAAGAGCTGAGATGAGCTGAAACTAGCACATTTCATAGCTGCACCTAGATAAAAGATTCACCCGTACTTGTAGTACACGGGTGAAGGACAACGTACTGTAATACGGCGAAAATAGCTTGTATGGGCGGGGTACATTCCTGTCCAGTGTCAATGTTACTATACGGCACAGAGTGGGAAATGGAGAGAAGCAAAAGACAAGTGCGCCGAGAACGCATCGATTCACTTTAAATAAACTAGAATTATATACATTTTCAACTCAAGTGGGGCTAAAAAGTAGATGTAAAGAATAATTGCTTCTAGATGTGAAATAGCTCCATTCTTTGACCGCATTCGACAGCTTTTACATAGGGTTGGTTTGCACCCCTACTGCAGCAGTGATGTAGTCTATTACATAATTTTATTACTCAAACATGATATGCACCAAACTACATTGCATTCACATACAACATTCATCACTGTGGCTGTGGTTACACATTTGTATTTCAATTTGACTGAAAATCCACTTCAAACTGGAGTACGGCCGTATCACTAAAAATAACACCAAACTCCGTATCGGATACGGGTAGCCGTATCATGTGGCAGGTCTGCACTGGCCTTCCGGCCATGCTTAACTTCAGTCTTTTTGGATAGTTTTTTTTTTGCAAATGAATTTTATTCAGATATATCTTTTGTCAGTTTTTCAGCACTGGTCTTCTGATCGTAAGTGTTACGGGTATATAGGTATTTACACAGACCCTTTTAAATGGTGTATATAGTAAATTGAAATTTTCAGGTATTTACAGACCCTTTTAAATGGTGTATATAGTAAATTGAAATTTTCAGGTATTTACATACCCTCTTAAATGGTGTATATAGTAAATTGAAATTTTCAGGTATTTACACAGACCCTTTTAAATGGTGTACATAGTAAATTGAAATTTTCAGTAAATTATTAAATTAAAGCCCACAAAATGCAATAAGTAATGAGTAAGAAATAAGGCTAAGGTGCACTTTTCTTCTATTTATTTTATTTTTGACCGAACGCTGTGGCATAATAAGGTAGAGCGCAGGCATCCCGTGCAGAAGGTCAAACCCCAGCAAAGTCAAACCAACGACTTATAAAATTGATACTTGTCGTTACCTAGGATAGGGCAAGGACTGGTTAGGTCAGTATCAGTATTATGTGACTGAGTGGGATATCTGGTCATGGTGCTGGTGGCCTGGTCTCCCAGTGGTGCAGCACTATAAAAAGTCACCATGAGTGCACACTGTTACAAGTCGGTACCCATCATGATATGAACTTAGATGTTGCTAGGACGCAAAACAAAAACAAACAAACATATCTATTTTGTTATGGGTGAGTGGATGGGGATTATTCATTGATTACACATTTTAATTCCAGTGAAATGAGACCAATTCTCTGTGGAAATGCTGAATGCTAGGTGGCGACAATTATGCAGTTTGTTTGACTCAGCGAGGATTCGAACCCACGATCTGCTGTGCACCGGAAGCGAATGCTGAATTCATTCATGCGGCCATCACGCATTGTGCATATATATAGTGTTATAGACAAAATATAACTAAATGATGTACAACAGTCCCCACAGGGCCTCCTCCCCCCAGTGGCAAGTGGAAGTATATGAGTGGGCCACAGACCAGCATATACCTCCATGGTTGACTGGAGGTGCCCTATTCAAGCTATTGTTTAGGAGTTACTGCTATACCAACACAGTACTATCATGACAGTTCTGGCCTGCAGCCATTTGTTGTAACTAAAGAATTATTTCCTAATATTCACTGCTAATTTACTCAATCTGGTCCCAACTAAATATCCTGGAAATATTCTGGAAATTAGATATAAATTAGATATAATTATTTCCTTTCTAGTGATGTATTCCAATATGTAAACATCCCAAAACTCAGTGTGTCACAGCCAAAACTGTCAAACTGCACCTTAATCTTATATAAAATTTGACCTTCGTAATTCAATCGGACATCCAATAACCCCAGTAGCCCAAACGAGGTAAGCTCTCCAACGTAATGAGATGTCCTAAATTATTTTACATTTACATGCAAGGTTTTATTTGTTGGTTTAGGATTTCCAATTCAATAGATACAAATACCTTTAATTACTAAAGTCATAGTTCAACATGACCAGATACTCTTTTATGTATCATGTAGTTTTGTACGCAGTAGGATTTCGGTGTTACACATACACATACGACACACCAGCGCACACTACCACCACCTGTTCTGCGAAGCCATACTTGTAAAGTAGGGCACCTTGGCCTAACCGACGACACACCCCGCCCCTCCTCCCCCCCACACCCATTCACTGCCCCCACCCCAACATACACACACTACACACGCAGCCAACAGCACTCACGGAGTTAGTACTAGTAGTCGTAGGGCGGCGGGCGAGCAGGCTGACGGCCGGGCCATGGAGGAGAATTACCTGAAGCCTGAGTCCAATTGAAGCTACCCCAGAGAGAGGCGGACTGCTCCCGGGGGAGGGTCGCCCCGGAGTGGGGCGTGGTGCGGGACACAGACCCGGGGCCCCGAGAGGACCTGGCCGGAGCCCCGAGCCCCGGATCCCGGCGTGGGGTGGGAGACAGACCCGGGGCCCCGAGAGGACCCGGCCGCAACCACCATGCGGCGCTGCTGCTTCTGCTGTAGCTTGAGGAGTGGGTCCATGTTTGTGGCCACCTACAGCCTGGCAAGTCACTCTCTCTCTCTCTCCGCCCCATCTCTCTCTCTCTCCGCCCCATCTCTCTCTACACACACACAGACACACACATACACACACACAGACACACACACGCACAGACACACACACAGACAGACACACACATACACACACACACACAAACACACATACACAGACAAACACACACACATACACACAGAGAAACACACACACATACACACACATAAACACACACACACATACACACATACACCTACCTACCTAGACGCATACACACACCTACACACAGCTAACCAGACTGATGGCCGAATGAGTTAGAGCGTCCGTCTCCCGTGTTCGGTGTTGTTGGATCGTGGGTTAGAACCCTGGTCGAGTCAAACCAATGATTTAAAAATTGATACTAGTCACTTCCTAGCCTGGTGCTCGGCATTATTAGGATAGGCACAACTCGGTACCCGTCCTGATATGACCTTAGATGTTGCTAGGATGTAAAACAACAAACAAAACAAAACCCACCTGCACACACCTGCACACAACTATCCGCCACCACCACCACCACATGCATCGCACGGGGACGCACAGACATACATACATATAGAGGCATAGGCACACACATAAACACGCCCATATAATTACTCGAAGTGATGGAAAAGAGATGGTCGGTGTCGGTACCCAGCAGCTGGAGGGAAGCAGAGAGTGTCCGTCTATAGGGGGATTTACTTTACAGAGCATAATTAGCCGAGAGCCTATGTGTCTGAACACAGACACCGAAACAAATTAACCGTTATGATTAGGGACTATTCTTGATTTATATACACATAATATATAATGTACTATGTATGTATGTATATATATATATATATATATATATATATATATACACTCACACATATACGTACATGCACACATAAATACATGCACCTACATAATTTATTAACAGTTTAACACATTGACATTGCATGATTGATAATGATATGCATGCGCGCAAGCACTCATACGTAAACATGATATGATTACACATGTCACATTCATGATAAAGTTTCAGAGTTAGGTACGATACATAAAAAATAGAAATAAATTATAATGCCTTACATTTATGATAGTTAGGTAGCTAGACTAAACCAAACCTCAGAACAATTTAAATTATCCCAATATCTTCAATAATACCACAGTTATGATGATTCTAAGATTGCCAAATGGGGCATCAATTCTAAATAGGGTTTTTATGGTGAATAGAATTTGATGAAAAATGTATAAATATATTCTCAATGCTTGCACTTAGGACAATGAGAATTTGGATGTGCGTAGGCTAAGAGGAAATCACTACAGGCAAGGAAGGAAAGCAGAAATAGAGTGAAAGTAGGAGATCTAGACTCACTTCTTTATTACATTTATAGCTTCAGGAATCAAGATGGTGGCACACACCTGATCAAACTCTCCAATCAGCAACATGCATTCTTACATCAACCAATGATATTCAAGAACCTTGTAACCAAGGCATGGTTGTTTAGGTCTACATAGATAAAAGATTCACCCGGTACTTGTAGTACACGGGTGAATGACAACGTAGTCTAAATACGGGCGAAAATAGCTTTAGTATGGACCAGGGAGTAGAATGTCTGCCTCCAGTATCAAATGGATATTTATATAGGCACAGAGTTGGTGAAATGGGAGAGAATGCAAAAAGACAAGATGGCGGCCGTAGAACGCCGTCGATTTCACTTTAAAATCTTATTAAACTAGATATTATGTTATATTTTTCAACTCAAAGGTAGCGGGCTAATAATAAGACAGATGTAAAGAATAATTGTTGCTTCTTACATTGTGAAATTAGGCTCTCATTTGATTGACACGTTTTTTCGACAGCTTTTACATAGGGTTGGTTTGCACCCCTACTGCAGCAGTATGGGGTGAATCTTGTATCTAAGGTCTACAGTGCTCTGGTGTGTCTGGGTGTGCAGTGATCCATAAATAACACTTGGGGGGGAGGGATGGGGTCTGTGTACAGAAGTCCAAAGACTGTCACATTTCAAGAAGTGCCCCTCTCACACTATCCATTATAATACACGATTTCTATCTTAACTCAGTAATGGATCACCAACACCACACAATCCTATATGCCCTTGGTTTTACGTACCATTTACCATTATATAGACCATTTGTAATTTATTATAGAATAGTTCACACCATAACCAATGTCTTAAATATCGGGAAATTTTACATTGGGGTGCTCTTTCACATACTCAGATACTGCAATCAAAATTAATGAAATACAAACAGTTTTAGAGTTATCATGGTTGCTATGGTTGTAGAAAATCCATACTCATGATACTGTATATTTTTGGAAGGCTGCTTGAAATTTACGGGTGAAATCAGTTGACCAGAGTGACCGATTTGATATGAAACAAGGTCTGATAAATCGGTTTATGGCCTTAAAATTCAGTTTAATGGTGCCATACTATCTTTTTTGACAGATTGAAAACTTCAAAGTCAATTCTTCAGTACAAGAGTAGTCAAAATCGGAATTATTTAATAAAACAAAGCCACATCAAAATGCATCTGAGTCAAAATTATTTTCAAAACCAGAAGTATCTCAGCAAATATTCCCACAGAGGATGTATGGGAGTAAGTTAGTTGAGGGGATGCACAAAGCATTTACTTCATGAAAGCACACTATTTTGAATGCATTGCGATGGTGGCGCCCCCGGCGACTACGTGCGTGCCTATCAGAGTATGATAATTAATACACACACTTACCTACATAGTGTAGTGGTCTGCATTGACTTCTCAGGCAAGTATCCACATAGACAGGTAGGCGTGGGTAGTGTGTTGATATCAGGGAGCCTAGGTGGTGTAATGGTTAGCACACTGGCCTGGAATGCAAAGAGATGTGGGTTCGAGTCCCACTCTAGGCGCAATATTTCCCATTTTCATCACCCCCATGACACTGGTTGCCGTGATCAGGATCCTGTACAAGCTTTGCGCTGTATGGTTGTTGAACCTACCCTGTGTATGTATATATATGTTAGTGCATTGCCTGTATGTATGTAATTGTAAGCATTAAAAGACTTACAATTCCAGGGGGACGAGTGTAGTGGTCTGCATTGACCTCTCAGGCAAGTATCCACATAGACAGGTAGGCGTGGGTAGTGTGTTGATATCAGGGAGCCTAGGTGGTGTAATGGTTAGCACACTGGCCCGGAATGCAAAGAGATGTGGGTTCGAGTCCCGCTCTAGGCGCAATATTTCCCATTTTCATCACCCCCATGACAATATAGTATTTCACATAGCACATAGACATATATGCATACATACATATGCATGGGTACATATATAACATGCAGGGGTACATATATAACATACATATGACAAGGTGATGACAATGGGAAATATTGTGCCTAGAGCAGAATTCAAACCTACAGTTCTTGCTATTGTGTATGGCTCAGATCATGGGTAATAAAAGTGTTACACTATAGCCATACAATAAAAGTGGCAACAGGGTCATAGAAGTACATACACTGCATTGTGTGGAATATCTCCTGACGAATGAGTTATAATTTAGAGCAAGAAAGTTTGTATTTTGACTTTGTACTATTCACCTGTTGCAAAATAAGGGTAAAAATATGCATCATTAATGGTCACACATGGAAATCGGACACGACAGGTTATGTACAGAAGTGAAAACTTGCTACATTAATGAGCTGGCTAAAAAACAACACACTGAACGATACAACAATCTGTCAGTAAAACAAACACCTGTTTAACTCATTAATGTGGAAATTAAATTGTTATTGTCATTCTTTTTTGGCAAGAGCTTTGTACACATATGCTCTACGCAAGTACAACATTCAGACACAATAGGTTATGTACAAAAGTGAAAACTTGCTACGTTAATAAGCTGGCTAAAAAACAACACACTGAATGATACAAGAATCTGTCAGTAAAACAAACACTTTTTTATCTCATATAATGTGGAAATCTAATTTTTATTGAGTGGCCTTATAATAGAAAAGAATAGAGTGAGTGATGCCGTGTAATAAATGAGTGCTATTTTTAGCTAATTTGAAAACAAAGTTTTGTCCCTATGTAAAGGCTAAGGCTCAAATCTATAGTGAAATCAATACAGACAAAGAGAAAGGAAGAGTATAAAGTATAACGAAGAAGAGAGAGTCAAGCCCTCTGGTTTATTATGTATATGGTTACATGGGTTCATTGTAGAGTGTCACCCCCACCCCTTACCCCAATGGGAAACAAGCATTCTTGGCCCTACCAATAGGGATCCAGCATTTCTGGTCCCCATGGCTACCAGTGGTCTGCCCACCACCACCAAGCTGTATGGCCCCTTTGGACACCAACAACCTTGACCCTTGAGTTGGTGATCACTATCCTAGCAGAGGGGGTAGGCCCTGAGTGCCCTCACTCCCAGACCTGCCAGCAGCACTATGTCTATTTACATCCCACTCAGGCACCACCAGCCTTTACATATATATACACATACATATGCCTGGTCACGTACACCGATCAGTAATAGAACATTTGCATTCCCCCTATGTTGAATATCGGAACATTTTTTCTCCTAGCTACAATTGTACAGCACTGCGGCCATAATGTCTGCTTTCTCTAGGCTACTGAATATCACCTATTAGCAGGGGGCATGACAACATTTTGAAACTGTGGACCATTTAGTGGTTAGATGAATATATAATGGGCAGATACTGAATGGCCCCATGATCAGAGCCTTACACACTTCCATGGCTAGTGTGCTAACCATTACACTACCTAGGCTCTCTATCACAATCACCCTATCAATGCCTACCTCTCTATCAATCATAAGTACAGACTACTACAGATACATATATATGCATGCATGTATACAGAGACACACACGTGAGGTCACACATACATATATAATTATAACACATGCAATGATGTATGCATACATATGTAGTAGTCTGCACTGACCTCTCAGGAAAGGAGCCACATATACAGGTAGGCATGGATAGTATGGTGACATCAGGGAGCCTATGTGGTGTAATGGTTAGAACACTGGACCGGAATGCAAAGATATGTGGGTTCGAGTCCCGCTCTAGGCACACTATTTCCCATTTTCATCAACACCCACGACACATATATACATATATACATACACACATTCATACATACACCTACATACATTCATATATACTCAGAGACATACATACATATTACCTGCACAGGTGCACAGATATGTACATACAGTAATACACACGTGCATACATACATATATAATAATGTACATATATAATAATGTACATATATAACAATATAGATATATACAACAAATCTACACATTTCCTTAATAGTGGCAGTATTATGATAATTATCATCCTAAACCACATACCCTTACCGTTAAAGGCTTACAAAATAAGTTACGTAATATCAAGGTTGCCAGTAAATAACTCAACTCAGTGTTGTTTTTAAATGAAATCCAAATTGTCATCATAATTGTCACTATAACGACTCATTCAGCAGAATAAACATATTTCCTTAAAAAATAAAAATTCAGCCACACCCACTGACTGACTAAGACTCAAGCAACACTAGACATCTTAGTGTTTTTAAATGGTTATCATCATCATCTCATCATCATCGTCATTAACTAGACAGCCAGAGTCAAAGTGTCTAGACAGCCGACAATGTCGGCTGTGGGTTCGCAGAGTCTGCACAACCGACAATGTCGGCTGCCTAGACTTTTGAGATTCTAGACCTTGTGCAGCCGACAGTGCTTAAACCTTTTTTTTACGTTAATTTACTACAAATATGAGTTGGCATAATTTCCCAATGATTCAAAGATGAATATAGTTTTATATTACCGGCAATATAGTTCTATTACCAGCACTTGCAATGTCTAGTTATATACACACTTTTTTAATATTGTCTGTCATTCACAGTACTGATATTGCAGACCTTCTATCAGCAGCTTTAATTCTGTTCACTTATAAGTTATATACATTTTTTTTTGTCCATTAGTTGTTTAAGCAGGGGAAATTTCAGTCATAGACGACTGGTCTTCCTCATTCCACCGCTGGTTGATAGAAAGCCCGAGCCTACACTTTTACCGACCCAAGGGATTTTTAACCTCCCACACCACATAGACATGGTATGAGAGCAACCGGCCTTTGATGATGCTGTAAGTTATACACAGCGGTGGAAATCCAAATTGGCAGAGCTGGGGGGCACAGGGAATCGAACCGCCGACCCTCAGATTAGGAGTCTGACCTAGAAAAAAAGTCAGACACTCTAACCACTCCGCCACAGAGAACACCACATATACACATAATACATAATGTACTATATATATATATATATATATATATATATATATATATATACACTCACACATATACATACATGCACATATCAATACATGCACCCACATAATTTAATAACAGTTTAACACATTGACATTGAATGATTGATAATGGTATGCATTATCTATGAAATCATAATGGACAATATTTTCATAATATCCATTTACTATATATCAAATTGATTATATACCGATATTAGTATTATTACATAAAATGTGTTACTAAAATGCCAGTCCTTGCATATTGATAACTGAAACTACTAATCACCACCAGGGCTTAAACTTAAGGAGTTTGGCCTATGGGAAAACCAGATGCCTATGTTGAGATATATAGGCATACACATACTAATAGGCATACACAAATGTAACAAAAGGAATGATATAATACAACCGTCTATGGTCGCATATGCAACTGTTTTGTTTTTCTCTGATTGGCACATCCAGTGTTCCCCCCCATGGCGACCGCAAAATTAGGCCTATACATGTATTTAGATTTTAGTTTACTTGTTTATTTACTGCTATTTAATGGCGAGTTCCATGCCAAACTAGTTTTGCCACAGGTGAATTCACCTTACCCACGACTCCCATCCTATACTATAGTTGTTGGTTATATAAGACCCTATTTTACAATTTACAAACACATTAATGGTGATATGTAAAGTTTTATGCTATCTTGAACGTGTGAATAGTTAGTGAGACCCACCCCAAACATGACTAAGGAAGGGAAATTTTAATCGTGGACAATTTATCTTCCTCATTCCACTGCTCCTTGCTGTATCCTAGTCCTAGTAGTAATGCTAAATGGTGACAACTATAATTTTTTAAGTCATTGATTTGACTTTCCAAGTGCTTCTACCAAAACCTACCAAACATCTCTAGATATGAACTCTTTGATCACCCACCGCGGTGGCCGAATCAGTAGAACGCAGGCCTCCCATTCGGGAGATCGGAAGCTCATGACCTTACTATAAAAAGGTTCTACCTGACGAAAGTCACCGAATTGGTGTTATGGATGTAAACATGTTCTATCTACAAAAGGCTATCAACCAGTTACACAACTGTTTCTCAACTGGTATTTTTCACTGAGATATATTACAAACAATATAGTTCTATCTGCTTTACTATCAAGTATCGTGCAGTTACACAGCTTCAGTCCTCATTATCTCAAAAGCACCATTTTGTCAGAAAGAACCTTTTTCTAGTAAGGTCGTGAGATCAATTCCAGGTCGAGTCAAACCAATACCTTATAAAATTGATACCTATCACTTCCTAGCTTGGAGCTTGGCATTAATAGGATAGGGCAAGGACTGATTAGCTCAGTGTCAGGATAATTTGACTGAGTGGGATATCGGGTCATGGTGCTGGTGGCCTGATTTCCCAGTGAAATAGCACTATAAGGTTGCCATGAGTGCAGCATTGTCACTAGTCAGCACCCGTCCTGGTATGACCTTAGGTGTTGCAGGACGTAAAACTCTGATTACCTAACATTTACTATTGTAGTGGTCTGCACTGACCTCTCAGGCAAGTAACCACATAGACAGGTAGGCGTGGGGAGTGTATTGATATCAGGGAGCCTAGGTGGTGTAATGGTTAGCACACTGGCCCGGAATGCAAAGAGATGTGGGTTCGAGTCCCGCTCTAGGCGCAGTATTTCCCATTTTCATCACCCCCACGACACTGGTTGCCGTGATCAGGATCCTGTACAAGCTTTGCGCTGTATGGTTGTTGAACCTACCTTGTGTATGTATGTGTTAGTGCATTGCCTGTATGTATGTAATTGTAAGCATTACAAGACTTACAATTCCAGGGGGACGAGTGTAGTGGTCTGCACTGACCTCTCAGGCAAGTAACCACATAGACAGGTAGGCGTGGGGAGTGTATTGATATCAGGGAGCCTAGGTGGTGTAATGGTTAGCACACTGGCCCGGAATGCAAAGAGATGTGGGTTCGAGTCCCGCTCTAGGCGCGGTATTTCCCATTTTCATCACCCCCACGACACTATGATCATCAACATGCGTGTCAATCAGACACTACATGTGTTATAGTGGGGCCTGGCAGGTGGGTGCAGAGAGTGCTGTGAGTGCTGTGGCTGTGTTGTTGTTGGGGTGTGCTAGGTAGGTGGTTCAGTCACGCATTATAGTGTGTAGTGTGTCTGTTTATGGGACACGTCGTGGTATGGTGCTCTCACTCCCACGGTGACACATATCTACCTACCTCTGAATAGACGGCGCACCCCCCCCCCTCCCCCCCACCTCACCGCTACCAACATACCGTAGCACGAGGCTGTTCTATTAATAAATCACACTCAATCATACATATTAAAGAACACACATAATCCCCCCCTCCCGTCCTAATATGACCATATCTGTTGCTAGGACGTTAAACCCCACCAAATAAATAAATCCCCGACCACCACTCCCATCTTACCGTGGCATAAGGCTGTTCTATTAATAAATCACACCCAGTCGTACATATTAAAGTATGCACAGAATCCCCCTTGCCACCACTACCAGTACACAATGTCATGATGCTGTTCTATTAATAAATCACACCCAGTCATACATATTAAAGTACACACAGAATCCCTCTTGCCACCACTACCAGTACACAATGTCATGATGCTGTTCTATTAATAAATCACACCCAGTCATCCATATTAAAGTACGCACAGAATCCCCCTTGCCACCACTACCAGTACACAATGTCATGATGCTGTTCTATTAATAAATCACACCCAGTCGTACATATTAAAGTACACACAGAATCCCTCTTGCCACCACTACCAGTACACAATGTCATGATGCTGTTCTATTAATAAATCACACCCAGTCGTACATATTAAAGTACACACAGAATCCCTCTTGCCACCACTACCAGTACACAATGTCATGATGCTGTTCTATTAATAAATCACACCCAGTCGTACATATTAAAGTACACACAGAATCCCCCTTGCCACCACTACCAGTACACAATGTCATGATGCTGTTCTATTAATAAATCACACCCAGTCATACATATTAAAGTACGCACAGAATCCCCCTTGCCACCACTACCAGTACACAATGTCATGATGCTGTTCTATTAATAAATCACACCCAGTCGTACATATTAAAGTACACACAGAATCCCCTTGCCACCACTACCAGTACACAATGCATGATGCTGTTCTATTAATAAATCACACCCAGTCATCCATATTAAAGTACACACAGAATCCCTCTTGCCACCACTACCAGTACACAATGTCATGATGCTGTTCTATTAATAAATCACACCCAGTCGTACATATTAAAGTACACACAGAATCCCTCTTGCCACCACTACCAGTACACAATGTCATGATGCTGTTCTATTAATAAATCACACCCAGTCATCCATATTAAAGTACACACAGAATCCGTCTTGCCACCACTACCAGTACACAATGTCATGATGCTGTTCTATTAATAAATCACACCCAGTCGTACATATTAAAGTACGCACAGAATCCCCCTTGCCACCACTACCAGTACACAATTCATGATGCTGTTCTATTAATAAATCACACCCAGTCATACATATTAAAGTACACACAGAATCCCTCTTGCCACCACTACCAGTACACAATGTCATGATGCTGTTCTATTAATAAATCACACCCAGTCGTACATATTAAAGTACACACAGAATCCCCTTGCCACCACTACCAGTACACAATGTCATGATGCTGTTCTATTAATAAATCACACCCAGTCGTACATATTAAAGTACACACAGAATCCGTCTTGCCACCACTACCAGTACACAATGTCATGATGCTGTTCTATTAATAAATCACACCCAGTCGTACATATTAAAGTACGCACAGAATCCCCCTTGCCACCACTACCAGTACACAATAGCATGATGCTGTTCTATTAATAAATCACACCCAGTCGTACATATTAAAGTACACACAGAATCCCCTTGCCACCACTACCAGTACACAATGTCATGATGCTGTTCTATTAATAAATCACACCCAGTCGTACATATTAAAGTACGCACAGAATCCCCCTTGCCACCACTACCAGTACACAATGTCATGATGCTGTTCTATTAATAAATCACACCCAGTCGTACATATTAAAGTACACACAGAATCCCTCTTGCCACCACTACCAGTACACAATGTCATGATGCTGTTCTATTAATAAATCACACCCAGTCGTACATATTAAAGTACACACAGAATCCCTCTTGCCACCACTACCAGTACACAATGTCATGATGCTGTTCTATTAATAAATCACACCCAGTCGTACATATTAAAGTACGCACAGAATCCCCCTTGCCACCACTACCAGTACACAATGTCATGATGC
This sequence comes from Branchipolynoe longqiensis, assembly GCA_030323885.1. NCBI lineage: Eukaryota > Metazoa > Annelida > Polychaeta > Phyllodocida > Polynoidae > Branchipolynoe > Branchipolynoe longqiensis. Next base: position 90,718,583 of record CM059191.1, on the reverse strand, counting down.
TGTTCTATTAATAAATCACACCCAGTCGTACATATTAAAGTACACACAGAATCCCCCTTGCCACCACTACCAGTACACAATGGCATGATGCTGTTCTATTAATAAATCACACCCAGTCATCCATATTAAAGTACACACAGAATCCCCCTTGCCACCACTACCAGTACACAATGGCATGATGCTGTTCTATTAATAAATCACACCCAGTCATCCATATTAAAGTACACACAGAATCCCTCTTGCCACCACTACCAGTACACAATGTCATGATGCTGTTCTATTAATAAATCACACCCAGTCGTACATATTAAAGTACACACAGAATCCCTCTTGCCACCACTACCAGTACACAATGGCATGATGCTGTTCTATTAATAAATCACACCCAGTCATCCATATTAAAGTACACACAGAATCCCTCTTGCCACCACTACCAGTACACAATGTCATGATGCTGTTCTATTAATAAATCACACCCAGTCGTACATATTAAAGTACACACAGAATCCCCCTTGCCACCACTACCAGTACACAATGGCATGATGCTGTTCTATTAATAAATCACACCCAGTCGTACATATTAAAGTACACACAGAATCCCCCTTGCCACCACTACCAGTACACAATGTCATGATGCTGTTCTATTAATAAATCACACCCAGTCGTACATATTAAAGTACACACAGAATCCCCCTTGCCACCACTACCAGTACACAATGTCATGATGCTGTTCTATTAATAAATCACACCCAGTCGTACATATTAAAGTACGCACAGAATCCCTCTTGCCACCACTACCAGTACACAATGTCATGATGCTGTTCTATTAATAAATCACACCCAGTCGTACATATTAAAGTACGCACAGAATCCCCCTTGCCACCACTACCAGTACACAATGTCATGATGCTGTTCTATTAATAAATCACACCCAGTCGTACATATTAAAGTACGCACAGAATCCCCTCTTGCCACCACTACCAGTACACAATGTCATGATGCTGTTCTATTAATAAATCACACCCAGTCGTACATATTAAAGTACGCACAGAATCCCCCTTGCCACCACTACCAGTACACAATGTCATGATGCTGTTCTATTAATAAATCACACCCAGTCGTACATATTAAAGTACGCACAGAATCCCCCTTGCCACCACTACCAGTACACAATGTCATGATGCTGTTCTATTAATAAATCACACCCAGTCGTACATATTAAAGTACACACAGAATCCCTCTTGCCACCACTACCAGTACACAATGTCATGATGCTGTTCTATTAATAAATCACACCCAGTCATCCATATTAAAGTACACACAGAATCCCTCTTGCCACCACTACCAGTACACAATGGCATGATGCTGTTCTATTAATAAATCACACCCAGTCATCCATATTAAAGTACACACAGAATCCCTCTTGCCACCACTACCAGTACACAATGTCATGATGCTGTTCTATTAATAAATCACACCCAGTCGTCCATATTAAAGTACACACAGAATCCCCCTTGCCACCACTACCAGTACACAATGTCATGATGCTGTTCTATTAATAAATCACACCCAGTCGTACATATTAAAGTACACACAGAATCCCTCTTGCCACCACTACCAGTACACAATGTCATGATGCTGTTCTATTAATAAATCACACCCAGTCATCCATATTAAAGTACACACAGAATCCCCCTTGCCACCACTACCAGTACACAATGTCATGATGCTGTTCTATTAATAAATCACACCCAGTCGTACATATTAAAGTACGCACAGAATCCCCCTTGCCACCACTACCAGTACACAATGTCATGATGCTGTTCTATTAATAAATCACACCCAGTCATCCATATTAAAGTACACACAGAATCCCCCTTGCCACCACTACCAGTACACAATGGCATGATGCTGTTCTATTAATAAATCACACCCAGTCGTACATATTAAAGTACACACAGAATCCCTCTTGCCACCACTACCAGTACACAATGTCATGATGCTGTTCTATTAATAAATCACACCCAGTCGTACATATTAAAGTACGCACAGAATCCCCCTTGCCACCACTACCAGTACACAATGTCATGATGCTGTTCTATTAATAAATCACACCCAGTCATCCATATTAAAGTACACACAGAATCCCCCTTGCCACCACTACCAGTACACAATGGCATGATGCTGTTCTATTAATAAATCACACCCAGTCATCCATATTAAAGTACACACAGAATCCCTCTTGCCACCACTACCAGTACACAATGTCATGATGCTGTTCTATTAATAAATCACACCCAGTCGTACATATTAAAGTACACACAGAATCCCCCTTGCCACCACTACCAGTACACAATGTCATGATGCTGTTCTATTAATAAATCACACCCAGTCATCCATATTAAAGTACACACAGAATCCCTCTTGCCACCACTACCAGTACACAATGTCATGATGCTGTTCTATTAATAAATCACACCCAGTCGTACATATTAAAGTACGCACAGAATCCCTCTTGCCACCACTACCAGTACACAATGTCATGATGCTGTTCTATTAATAAATCACACCCAGTCGTACATATTAAAGTACACACAGAATCCCTCTTGCCACCACTACCAGTACACAATGTCATGATGCTGTTCTATTAATAAATCACACCCAGTCATCCATATTAAAGTACATACAGAATCCCTCTTGCCACCACTACCAGTACACAATGTCATGATGCTGTTCTATTAATAAATCACACCCAGTCGTCCATATTAAAGTACATACAGAATCCCCCTTGCCACCACTACCAGTACACAATGTCATGAAGCTGTTCTATTAATAAATCACACCCAGTCATCCATATTAAAGTACATACAGAATCCCCCTTGCCACCACTACCAGTACACAATGGCATGATGCTGTTCTATTAATAAATCACACCCAGTCATCCATATTAAAGTACATACAGAATCCCCCTTGCCACCACTACCAGTACACAATGGCATGATGCTGTTCTATTAATAAATCACACCCAGTCATCCATATTAAAGTACACACAGAATCCGTCTTGCCACCACTACCAGTACACAATGGCATGATGCTGTTCTATTAATAAATCACACCCAGTCATACATATTAAAGTACACACAGAATCCGTCTTGCCACCACTACCAGTACACAATGTCATGATGCTGTTCTATTAATAGATCACACCCAGTCGTACATATTAAAGTACACACAGAATCCGTCTTGCCACCACTACCAGTACACAATGGCATGATGCTGTTCTATTAATAAATCACACCCAGTCGTACATATTAAAGTACACACAGAATCCCCCTTGCCACCACTACCAGTACACAATGTCATGATGCTGTTCTATTAATAAATCACACCCAGTCGTACATATTAAAGTACGCACAGAATCCCTCTTGCCACCACTACCAGTACACAATGTCATGATGCTGTTCTATTAATAAATCACACCCAGTCGTACATATTAAAGTACACACAGAATCCCTCTTGCCACCACTACCAGTACACAATGTCATGATGCTGTTCTATTAATAAATCACACCCAGTCGTACATATTAAAGTACGCACAGAATCCCCCTTGCCACCACTACCAGTACACAATGTCATGATGCTGTTCTATTAATAGATCACACCCAGTCATCCATATTAAAGTACGCACAGAATCCCTCTTGCCACCACTACCAGTACACAATGTCATGATGCTGTTCTATTAATAAATCACACCCAGTCGTACATATTAAAGTACACACAGAATCCCCCTTGCCACCACTACCAGTACACAATGTCATGATGCTGTTCTATTAATAGATCACACCCAGTCGTACATATTAAAGTACACACAGAATCCCCCTTGCCACCACTACCAGTACACAATGTCATGAAGCTGTTCTATTAATAAATCACACCCAGTCATCCATATTAAAGTACATACAGAATCCCTCTTGCCACCACTACCAGTACACAATGGCATGATGCTGTTCTATTAATAAATCACACCCAGTCGTACATATTAAAGTACATACAGAATCCCTCTTGCCACCACTACCAGTACACAATGTCATGATGCTGTTCTATTAATAGATCACACCCAGTCGTACATATTAAAGTACACACAGAATCCCTCTTGCCACCACTACCAGTACACAATGGCATGATGCTGTTCTATTAATAGATCACACCCAGTCATCCATATTAAAGTACACACAGAATCCCTCTTGCCACCACTACCAGTACACAATGGCATGATGCTGTTCTATTAATAAATCACACCCAGTCATCCATATTAAAGTACACACAGAATCCCTCTTGCCACCACTACCAGTACACAATGTCATGATGCTGTTCTATTAATAAATCACACCCAGTCGTACATATTAAAGTACACACAGAATCCCTCTTGCCACCACTACCAGTACACAATGTCATGATGCTGTTCTATTAATAAATCACACCCAGTCGTACATATTAAAGTACGCACAGAATCCCCCTTGCCACCACTACCAGTACACAATGTCATGATGCTGTTCTATTAATAGATCACACCCAGTCATCCATATTAAAGTACGCACAGAATCCCCCTTGCCACCACTACCAGTACACAATGTCATGATGCTGTTCTATTAATAAATCACACCCAGTCGTACATATTAAAGTACACACAGAATCCCCCTTGCCACCACTACCAGTACACAATGTCATGATGCTGTTCTATTAATAGATCACACCCAGTCGTACATATTAAAGTACACACAGAATCCCCCTTGCCACCACTACCAGTACACAATGTCATGAAGCTGTTCTATTAATAAATCACACCCAGTCATCCATATTAAAGTACACACAGAATCCCTCTTGCCACCACTACCAGTACACAATGGCATGATGCTGTTCTATTAATAAATCACACCCAGTCGTACATATTAAAGTACACACAGAATCCCTCTTGCCACCACTACCAGTACACAATGTCATGATGCTGTTCTATTAATAGATCACACCCAGTCGTACATATTAAAGTACACACAGAATCCCTCTTGCCACCACTACCAGTACACAATGGCATGATGCTGTTCTATTAATAGATCACACCCAGTCATCCATATTAAAGTACACACAGAATCCCTCTTGCCACCACTACCAGTACACAATGGCATGATGCTGTTCTATTAATAAATCACACCCAGTCATCCATATTAAGGTACACACAGAATCCCCCTTGCCACCACTACCAGTACACAATGTCATGATGCTGTTCTATTAATAGATCACACCCAGTCGTACATATTAAAGTACACACAGAATCCCTCTTGCCACCACTACCAGTACACAATGTCATGATGCTGTTCTATTAATAAATCACACCCAGTCGTACATATTAAAGTACACACAGAATCCCTCTTGCCACCACTACCAGTACACAATGTCATGATGCTGTTCTATTAATAAATCACACCCAGTCGTACATATTAAAGTACACACAGAATCCCTCTTGCCACCACTACCAGTACACAATGGCATGATGCTGTTCTATTAATAAATCACACCCAGTCGTACATATTAAAGTACGCACAGAATCCGTCTTGCCACCACTACCAGTACACAATGGCATGATGCTGTTCTATTAATAAATCACACACCCAGTCATCCATATTAAAGTACACACAGAACCCCCCCCCCCCCTCTGTAGGAGAAGGACACTACAGCCATTATTACACGCCATAACAGTGTTATCACTATCCATATATATATACTACTAATCCCCATACTCATATATGTAAACATACGTAAACATCTACATGGTTACAACGTCATATATATATATATATATATATATATATATATACATACAAATATACGTATATACATATATGTTCTACCACCGGATGCAGTGGATGAATCGGTAGAGCGCAGGCTTCCCATGCGAAAGGTCGGGACTTTGAATCCCAGCCGAGTCCAATCAATGACTTATAAACTTTATACTTGTCACTACCTAGCCTGGCACTCGACATTAACAGGAAAGGGCAAGGATTTCATTAGCACAGTATCAGGATAGTCTGACTGTGTGGGATATCAGGTCATGGTGCTGGTTAGATACAAGATTCACCCCATACTGCTGCAGTAAGGGTGCAAACCAACCCTATGTAAAAGCTGTCGAAAAAACGGGTCAATAAATTGAGAGCCTAATTTCACAATCTAAGAAGCAACATTTATTCTTTACATATGTACTATTGATAGCCCGCTACCTTTGAGTTGAAAAATATAATATAATATCTAGTTTAATGCAATTTAAAAGTGAAATCGACGGCATTCTGCGGCCGCCATCTTGTCTTTTTGCATTCTCTCCCATTTCACCAACTCTGTGCCTACATGGGTAGCCATTTGATACTGGAGCCAAAGTTTCTAGGTCATGTTCCATACTAACGCTATTTTCGCCCATATTTATATAAGGCTGGTCTTCACCCGTGTACTAGAAGTACCGGGTGAATCTTTTATCTAGGTGCTGGTGGCCTCTACTCCCTGGAGTGTGACAGCACTATAAAGTTTCCACGACTGCACACTGTCACAAGTCGGTGCCCGTCCTGATATGACCGTAATTGTTGCTAGGACGTAAAACAATAGCAACAGCTATATGTTCTGTTGACCCTATTATGTTGTGTTTGGGTCAGGCCAGGTGTGGCGATGTGGGCTGGGGTTTAGGCCACTGTTGTCACTGGTCAAGTAAGTATGTGCTTTTATAGCCCTGTCACACTATGACGTATCTCGCCGGCATGCCACCAACGTGCAAAATCACTTTGAATCGTCGAGAGACGTCAAACTTGTTGGCATCAGTGCAAAGTATTGGTAGCGTGCGGCCGACGTTGTGGTAAAAGTTTGGCGCGCCGTCCTGATGTGACCTTAAATGTTGGTAGGATGTAAAACAACAAAAAGCAACCGTTTGGCGCAATGTGTGGTAACGAGCCTCACACGTGCGCGGCGTGTGCTTACCGTTCGCATAATGATCTTCAGGCGTGTTTAACGTATCTCGACGCCCCCCTAACGTCGCCATAACGTTGGCACCCGCGCTTTGTCGCACGTTGAAAGTTTTGCGCAAGCACAAAACTTCGCCGATTCCCTAACGCATGCTGCCAACCGTCGCTGACCGTCGCCATAGATGAACCAATACCAATACGCGCATAACACTTCCAGACGTCTCCCCACGTTTCGCCAAAAAATGACACACGTCGACGCGCGTTAGCGAGAAACGTCGTAATGTGACAGCACCATAATAGATTGGTGTGCGGGCGTGAGGCTAGCGCTGGTTGTCGGGCGACATCGGGTCACGCCTGAAGGAACACCTGGAAACAGGGTCACCAGCGGAAACTAACCGCAGCTATACCCGTTGTATCACTTAAGCCAGATAAAAAACAAACTTGTTTAGCGTCCCCACCCAACCTGAGACATGCCCCTGACCTTCAAATATTAAATTTTATTTTGTATTTTTTTAAAACCTTCAAAGAGATAACGTATTCCCCTCGTATGCTATGGAACAGGAAGTAGAATCCCTGGTTCCAGTATCAAATGGCTACTTATATTGGCACAGAGTTGGTGAAATGAGAGAGAATGCAAAAAGACAAGATGGCAGCGATAGAACGCCGGCGATTTCACTTTTAAAGTTCCTTAAACTACATGTTTTATTCTATTTTTCAACTCAAAAGTAGCGGGTAAATATGAAAAGAATATATATTTTACTTCTTAAATTAAGAATTTATCCGCTCAGTTAATTTCCCCAGCATGTCGAAATTCTTCGCCAATTTTTCTAATGGGTTGGCTTTCACGCCTACTACACGTACGGGATGATCTCTTATCTAGGGGGCATGTACAGTAAAACCTCTCTAAATCGACCGACTTTAAGTGGTCCATCTAGGGAGGTGGTCGGTTTAAAGAGTTAGAATATCGTTACAATGGTATTTTTGGGACCCAAATACAGCGATCGATATAGGGGAGTGGTCGATCCGTGGACCGGTGTGGTGGTTTCAGCGTGTTCCCGTGCTCAGACGTGTCCCGTTGCTTCTGCGCATGCGCGGATTTCGCATCAACTCGGATCACCCGAGACACTTATTGGCGCATGCGCACATCCTACAATCTCGGGTCGAATAATCGAATACGCTTCTCCGCGCTCGGGTGGAGAATTTTTTTTTTTTTTTAATAGCCGATAAAAAATACAGCAAAATAGGATTTAAAGTATTTTATGATGGCCTAGTTTACCTATATTTCCATTTAATTAATCTAAGTTATTCTTTTTTGGCACACGGCACGTGTATTTGTCGACTCCACTCGCCGTGTTCTATTTGAAATTCTGACGACTGGGATGGCCCGAGTCGCCCGGGTAGTGTTAATCGATTACGGCCATGTTTATTAGATTCTGACGCATGCGCAGAAGCGAGGGACACGTCTGAGCACGAGAACACGCTGAAACCACCACACCGGTCGGTATAGAGAGGTTTTACTAGACCAGATTACATTTTGGATTTAAACTTGCCTGTTTTCTTAAAGCTACATAGTATAATAACAGTACAATATTTTCGAAACCAAAATGCTTCCCGTGATTTGAACCTAGCCATCAAAGTTAGATAATGATGCATTTATTAAACATTTATTGTTGCATAGAAGGGAATAATAGTGCTGCCCCACTTCAAAATCAGGCTGCTGGCATCCCACTCAGACACATTATCCTGCCACTGAGCTAACCAGTCCTTGCTCTATCCTATTAATGCCGAGCACCAGGCTAGGAAGCGACAAGTATCAATTTGATAAGTCATTGCTTTGACTCGACCGGGAACCAAACTTCGGCTTGGGAGGCCTACGCTCTACTGATTAGTCTATCATGCCCAGTCCTTGAGTCCATGCAGTCTACTCTCCTCACCCAGCACTGGGCACGGTGGCCGAATCGGCAGAGCGCAGGCCTCGCGTGCGGAAGATCGGGAGTTTGCGAGTTCGGTTCTTGGTCGAGTCAAACCAATGACTTAAAAATTGATACTCCTCACTTCCTAGCCTGGTGCTCGGCGTTATTAGGATAGGGCAAGGACTGGTTAGCATGGTGTCAGGATAATGTGACTGAGTGGGATATCGGGTCATGGTGCCGGCGGCCTGATTTCCCTGTGGGGCAGCACTATAAACTCGCCATGAGTGTGTACTGTCACAAGTCGGTACCCATCCTGATATGACCTTAGATGTTGCTAGGATGTAAACCACCAACCAACAAACAAACAAACTCCTCACCCAGCTGGAGTTGTATAAGTCTTAGATGGATTAACTCAAAACTCGACTTACCAGAACGGGAAACAGATGATCAATTCATTCGGCCATCCCGTCTGGTTAACATGTGTTATAAGCTACGTTGGCAGGCACAACACGCTGAATGCTCTAATTAGCCTAATCCGATGAAAGCATCAGATTTCTGATTTGATCCTACTGGTGGACTCATTAAGCATTTATTCAAGTCTGCTGCTTCTGTGCTACAGTGCTGTGCTAAAAATGGGTAAACGAAGCTTATAGTTATTATGTCCCGCATTTCGGTATGCTTAGCCTAATTAATTTAGCATGTTTTGACTTCAAATACACTACAAGCATAGTTAGTTAAAATAAAAGATTACTCGAAACAAAAGTAAGGTATCAAATAGCTACCTATTATATTTATCTGTTAAAGCTTACACATACGTTGACAATCTAAACTGACGTTTCGCCCATTAAAATCACTATGTGACCTCCGCCACTTAGCTGTGGATTCATGACTATAAACATCATTGCGAAAACAGCGCGGTTGCGTTAAATCGGGATTCAATTGACTGAATTACCGTTGAATTAAAGAATCGCGGATCCAATGAATCATCGCGCTATATCCAAATTCGCGTATAATGGGGTTTCACTGTATATGACATCAATCGTTGGTATGGATGCTTATATAGGCATTGCAGGTGGCGCCACCAGTGCTAGTAGCGCAGGGAATATACAGTGCTACCCTAATGGGTCAATAGAAATAATTACAAATAAAATAGCTTTCACCCATACTGTGCATGGGTTACAGCTAGGCTCTGCATACATTATTCATGGTCTCTGTAATATATGTAAACAAGGGTCGGAGCGGCGGGCGCGTGGTCTCGCAGGTTGCAGGGCTACACGAGATTGTGACGTCATAGAGTCGATGTGGTAAGGTTGGAGATAAAAAATAAACCAGTCGTTAAACTCCACTCGCTGTGTCGACAAGTTATTCTTTACATATTTTTATCTCCAACCTTACCACATCGACTCTATGACGTCACAATCTCGTGTAGCCCTGCACCCTGTGAGACCACGCGCCCGCCGCTCCGACCCTGTTTACATATATTACAGTCTCTGAGTATATTCAGAGACCCTGTATATATCTACGTTCTCTGCTATATTCCGGACTCATGCATGGTCCTTTTCAATATAGTGCCACCATCTGGTGGAATCCATCTTAACCATTATGCAGCGAACCATATCGGTGACGCTCTCTCATGGCAGAGTTAACAACAATTGCGGTTAAGTGACTCAAAATGGATGCCACTCTGGTTGAAATCACCAAAGTTAGTAAAAACCATCAAAATTAAGATGAAATGTGTACTGTAGGCACAAAAAGACCTGCTATTAACAACACATACATGGCAAAGCATCAGGGGAGTATGACGATGCACGTTGGCAGTGCCGATTAAGAGGGAAGTAGTGATCAGAGCGACTCTAAAACTTAACCACCATTTAGTCTTATATATAGAATAAACAATAGTCAGACGAAACCCTCCGTCCGCATCCATGCATTATATATATATGCATATTGCCTTATATCTGGGGTATAACTAGTTATGCTAATATTATTTAGGCTGATGGGGGCCCTATTGTGACGCGACCGGCTGGGGGTCGGTCGCTGTGCCGCCTCTACTACTCCGTCTTTTGGTTCGCTGAGATGCGGGCCCCCGCCAATCAGGAGGAAGATTTGCGGGGGAGCCATTTTCCGGGCTTCGGGCTATCCTCCAATCAGGAGGAAGATATGTGGGGAGGCGACTTCGGGCGGCGTGACACGCATTCCATGTCCAATCGGCCGGAATTATATACCATACAAAAAACCCTGGCAGAAACTGAAAAGCATGGGACTATCCAACTTAAGAGGAGTCACATACTAAATCCTCATTGTCAAGCATTAACAAATTGATTATGCTGCCTGATTGTTTAGGCTGTCTGCAAAGTGGTTGTGGTTTTAACAACAGGGTTCGTACATGGCTTGCAAAATCTTGAACTTCATTTGCCCCATTTCAAGGCTTTGACAAACTTTGAATTTAATCTAGTTTGGGTAATTGGTCTTGAAAAGCATTGAATTCCAATAAACTGTCCCCACTGATCTAAATTGTGCATGTTGCGGCGGCAACATGGGTAATTCGGAGCGCGGAACAGAACTGCCTCAGCCTTGTCCTCTATGGCCGACACTGGCGCCACCTATATATTCAGAACCACACCACCATACTGCCCTGCCGCCTGGCGGATCCCGCGAGTACTGGTCAACCTGAGCCTGAGCGGCTCACACTGACCAGTGCGCCCGAACCTGCCGCGTGGCCACTGGAGCTTTCTCGACTTTTCTTAGCCATCCCACCCTCCCATCTAACATATGACAGGGCTGAGCGCGTGGTGCAAGGACATGAACAACAAATGAACACTAAACGACGACCATTGTAACTAAGAATACCATCTCAAGAACCATAATAAATACCACTTTATACCAGTTTGTGTTCCACGTATTGAATTAGTCTGAAATCGCCATTTGCCATTTTTGTTTTCCACTGACATCGAAAAGAAAATAGTTTTGAATTTCTATCAAGAGCAGCCTTGAAAATGCTTGAAATAGCCTCAAATTCCATACCTTCACATGTGTATGGACCCTGTGACCACTTCAGGTTACTTGTATTGTACATAGTGGTAAAGTGCTGACTAAACACCCTGCTTTTAATGCACATATGAATGTGGTCAGAACCGCCTGATACAAAGTCCTGCCTCATGATGAGATGAATGTGCATGTTTGTTTGTTCTTTGTACTGACTTGTGTGACAGTATGAACTCATGCTTTATTTACATCCATGTCCCTCTCGGAGACTAGGTGGCCAGCACCTTGATAGAATATCCCAAATCACATTATTCTGCTGTTGTGCAAATCAGTCCTTGGACTATCCTATTAAAGTTGCAGTCCGATGGTTTTGCGTCATTTTCTGAGCTAACAGAAACATTTGGTTGATAGAAATCAGCTTATGTAGGGAATTAAACTTGTTACTTAAACATTATGGACACTCACTGTGGCACATTATTCGGTGATGTAGAATTACTTTAGCAGTTTCTGGTGTAACAATTAAGCACATTAAGTCATGCACTAGTTGTTTCATGAGCTCGTTTGTTAGTGTAATATCAGCTAGAGGGAGAGACAGAGGGCATATATAATTCACTTCCACCTATGTGTTCTCGCTTCAGGACATGTTTAATCTCCCCCCAAAGCCCTTATGTAATCATCAGGTAAACTCCATAAACATGATGGAAGTGACAATTCTAAATAGTGGAACAGTCAACAGAGCATGGTTTTGTTTGTTTGTTGTTGTTTTACTTCCTAGCAACATCTAAGGTCATATCAGGATGGGAACCGACTTGTGACAGTGCACACTCATGGCAACTTTATAGTGCTGCCCCACTGGGAAAGTAGGCCACCAGCACCATGACCTGATATCCTACCCAGTCAGATTATCCTGACACTGCACGAACCAGTCCTTGTCCTATCCTAATAATGCCGAGCGCCAGGCTAGGAAGCGACAAGTATCAATGTTTAAGTCATTGGTTTGACTCGACCAGGGTTCAAACCCACAAACTCATGGGTGAGATCCCCCAATCTCCCAAAACAAGGGACGAATGCTCAACTCATTCGGCCACCCAGTCTGGTCACCAGAGCATGGTGGTCGTCAGCAAGGAGAAAAGAACAACGAAAAAGTTTGTTTTATTTAATGATGCCTCTAGAGCAGATTGATTTTCATATCATCGGCTATCGAATGTTAGACATAGGTTCATTCTGACATATTTCTTAGTAGGAAACCTGCTGCCGCCACATAGCCTACTCTTTCCGAAAAGCAGCAAGGGGTCTTTTATATGCACTTTCCCTCAGACAGGACAACACATATGATAAACCAGTTGTGGACCAGTGGTTGGAACGGAAAACAGCCCAAACTGCAAATGGGTCCACTGAGCAAGATCAATCCGATGACCCACACCTTCACAGGTGGACACTCTACCGCCTGAGCTACGTCCCGCTCCCCGAAAAGAACTACAAATGCATGTTTATGCTCTGTTAAATCTTCACAGGCCCAACAAAGCATCAACCTTTGTTTGTTTGTTTGTTTGTTTGTCTAACGACCCCCCCGCCCCCCGCACAAAAAGTACGCATAGGTAATGGGGGGGGGGGGGGGGGTTGTTAAAGCAGCAACCTAATGGAATCTAAACATATACCTACATTTGAACTTACATGTCCAATATCATTAAGCATGTGTTGCTGGATAGAATGGAACACAAAGTTAATTTGACAGAACCAGTTATTGCTGAGGACTATGGTGTCTAGCATTTCGATATATGCATGCTAAAATTAAGTTGACATGTTTTCACTTCAAATATTTGATATCAAACCATCATATACTCGTCCTGTAAGGCTAACGGCGGAAAAATCATGTTGACTGTATGTATACTCCACACTTGGCATATTATGGGATGTGTTGAGGGTGGGTGGGTGGGCCCGTGGGCATGAGCCAACTGGAACGAGACCAGACGGGATGGCCGAATGAGTTAAGCGGCCGCCTCCCTTTTTGGGCGATCGTCAGATTCGAACCAACGGATTTGAGCCATGGTCGAGTCAAACCAATGACTTAAAATTTGATTCTTGTCATTTCGTAGCCAGGTGCTCGTCATTAATAGGATAGGCCAAGGGCAGGTTTGCTCAGTGTCCAGATAATGTGACTGAGTGGGATATCAGGTCATGGTCTTGGTGGCCTGGTCTCCCAGGGGGCAGCACTATAAAGTCACCATGAGTGCACACTGTCACAAGTCGGTACACATCCGAATATGACCGTAGATATTGCCAGGAGGTAAAACTTCACCAACCAACCGATCAAGCGAACTGGAACAATGACGGTGTGTGGCACAACCTCTCCATGTTTGTGAGGATATAATTCAGAAAAACGAAATATGTGGTTGGAGAAGTTTTGTTAGAGGACAGTCTCAGATCAGAACAATGGGCGTACACAGTGTATATACACTCTCCCAGTACACTCTCCAATCACATGGTCTCCGCCATCTGGTGATTCAATGGTGTACTAAACGAGGCAGCTTACGGTGGGAGGGATCCAATCATATAAGGCCATTCAAAGGTTTTTGGGGATCAGCCAATAGGAGCCTTGGTTAGCTTCTCACTCGGGTATGACGTGTTGCGGGGAGAGTTGCCAAAGATTAGTCACATAAAGTGGCTAACGTTCAGAAGAAGTAAAAGGATAAAAGATTGCTGAGGTATTTAGGACAATACGCCCAAACTCCCTTAAGCCCAACTTGTTGCTGATTTGTCAGTTATAGATATGCCATGTTCAAACATTACTATTTAGAGTGGCACCTTGAGAAGTTGTGCTCTGTGGTTGGGTTGATGGTTGGGGTGTGTTTGGGCTGGTGGTTGGGGTAGTTGTTAAAGTATAATAAAGCTTGTTTTATTTAATGACACCACTAGAGCACATTGATTTTCGTATCATCGGCTATTGGAACTCAAGCATATGGTCATTCTGTCATATTTCTTTGAAGTAAACCCACTGTCACCACATAGAGGCTACTCTTTTGGATAAGCAGCAATGGGTCTTTTATATGCACTTTACCACAGATAGGACAACACATACCACAACCTTTAATGGAACAGTTGTGGACCACTGGTTGGAATGGAAAATAACCCAAACTGCAAATGGGTCCACTGAGCAGGATCGATCGGATGATGGACACCTTCACAGGTGGACAATCTACCGCCTGAGCTACATCCTGCTGCCCCAGGGGTTGAAGGGTATTTGTTGGGCTCATAGTTATACTACTGCACGTACCACACCTGTGAAGGTGTCCACCATCCGATCGATCCTGCTCAGTGGACCCATTTGCAGTTTGGGCTATTTTCCGTTCCAACCAGTGGTTCACAACTGTTCCATTAAAGGTTGTGGTATGTGTCATCACTTGTTCATTCACATCATGGAGACCAGCTAGATAAGCATCGCTTTTCTGGGATCCTTTCTGTCTGTAAGGAATTTGTATGCATTTATGGTATCACCTCAGTTTATTTTAAACATACCTTGGAGAGAATTAAAATAAAAGAAGTGAATTGAATTGACTGGCACTTTTGGTGACTGTCTATCGGATGCGGTGGCCGAATTGGTAGAGCTCAGGATTCCTGTGCGGAAGATTGGGAATTCGATTCCTGGTTGCATCAAACAAATGCGTTACAAACTTGATATTTGTTGCTACCTAGCCTGGCGCTCGGCATTACTAGGATAGGACAAGGACTGGTTAGCGCAGCATCAGGATAATGTGACTGAGTGGGATATCAGGTCATGGTGCCAGTGGCCTGGTCTTCCAATGGGGCAGTACTATAAAATCACCATGAGTGTGCACTGTCACGAGTCAGTTCCCATCGTGATATGTATGACCTTAGATATTTGCCACAACATAAAAGTCCAACAAAGAAACAAATCTGGTCACCATACTGACAGGATTTATTGATGATCTCCACTGCATTCCAACCATTTTACCCAGCATGCTCCAAAGGCCAGTTTCTTTGTAGCTGCTTTATATTCTTCACTTTATTCATCACCATATCTCTTTCAGAATCCCTTCTAATACATTTGTTCTCTTCTGGCTTACAGCTCTCCTCAGCATTCTTCATCGCATTACTTCTCATTCGGAACATTGGTTACCAGATAGTCAATTCATCAATAAGTAAGTCTCTATTTCATTCTCCTAACCTTGCACAGTCACTGGGAAGCGAGGGCATCTGATGTCACGATTTCAATTCAATTTTCATGACTCTGAGATAGTTGTTTGAACAATGGACACACCTTTTTCAATTCTCATAGGGTCATTTTTAAGCTAGTGTTAGTTAAACCAGAAATGGGTAGTGTTTATTGATCGCTGATGGTTTAAAGCTATGCAGTACAACCCCGTTGAACCAAGCTCGTTTAAACCAAACGATCGGTTAATCCAAACTTTTTTCGGCGAACCAGCGAAATACTACCATTTATCATATAAAAAAGTTGGTTAAACCAAAGTCGGTTAATCCAAACTATCGGTTAATCCAAGGAAAATTGTCGGACCTCATGCCACTTCCGGTATGGTTAAACCAAACTTTCATGTGGTTATAAGGTCATCTGAGACCCCACAAAATTTGTTATATGATAAATGGTAGTATTTTGAAGGGACCCTAGAAATCTGTTTGGATTACCCGATCGCTTGGTTTAACCGAGCTTGGTCTAACGGAGTTATACTGTATGTACATAAAAAACAATAATCAAAGTGTCCACATACATTGTATATTACATGTGCAATACACCCTTACTCAAAGTCAAAGTCAAAGTCAAAGCCAAAGCTCAGTTAAACCAATGATCGGTTAATCCAAATAAATTTCTAGGGTCCCTTCAAGTTTGGTTTAACGGGGTTATACTGTATTAGGATCAAGGGCCCATATTCACGTGGGCCCATATTCACATTGGCAGTGATGTTCACAACACAGATAATTGAGCGCGCAGACACAGCCACTCGATACCCGGCTCTCGTAACTAAGTACACCGCATGCTCTCGCCGCCTATCGGCAATGCCCTGTACTAACTATGCTCCTGGAACTCGAGCCCCATCTGGCGCACTAAACTTAATACGAAACCCCAGTAGCCCAAGTAAATATGGGGCCCGTTACTGCCATCAGATCTGTCATAACTTACGTAACTAACTAGTAACTGCCCCGTCTAGCGGCAATTTCTTAAATATCTATATAAGATGCCACACAACCATAGCCGGGTTACTTCAACCTGAGTGCTAATGAGGACACAACTACCAGCCTTAATATTACCACCCACCCAGCCCTACAAGAAACAATTTAGCAGAATGTTAACAAAAACAACTTTGTACTGTCAGGGAATCCATACTAAATGCAATATCTACTGTATATTGCTGTTTGCGTCGCCTAATTATGATAAACCATTGTTTCCTCAATTGTGATCAATCATTGTTTTCTTAACCATGATCAATTCCTGTTTATGTAACGATGGTCAATCATTGTTCCTGGAATCGTGATCACTCATTGTTTACATAACCATGAGTAATCATTATTCCTTGAACCATGATCAGTCATTGTATCCTTCACCATGATCTATCCTTGTTTCCTTAACCAAAACCAATCATTGTTTCTTTAATCATGATTCAAGACAATGCCAGCTGACATACGAAATCAATCGAACTGCAGTGTGCAATCATTCAAAAGGCAGCTTGACAAGGTGTTAACAATAATACCAGATCAACCACAGATTCCAGGATATAACCAGCTAACGTCAGCAGATTCAAACTCATTACTTCACATTACAAAACTGAACAGAGCATCTCTGACCTGACCCGAGCATACAGCTCAAACACTCTAATCTAATCTAAAATCATTGCTTCCTTAACCATGATCAATCAGTTCTCAAGCTAGAAAACAACAAGTACACTATTGCTGAAGAATAGTAGTTTTTGTTTGATCTCTGCATTTTGTTTCATCTGTGCATGGGAGGGATTCGTTCCATCCCACATGTGACGCCTTTTCATAGCTGTCCCGTCAAGGGTTGGCTGTGGTCAATGTCTTACTAACCCTGGTTCCGATAAGCAGAAATGGGTTTATATGCACTTTCCCACCCGGTAATACTGTACCTGTATGCTAATTGCGGCGTCATTGTTGACATGTTCGCTGCATTCTTCAGTCCACGCTCTGGTGACGTATGGGTCCTTCGTCATGTTTGGGATCCTCATGCTGGTGTCAGTGGCACTCATCATTGGCATACACCAGGTAAGTAGGGCATGACTCTCCCCATCAACCTCCCTATTTTCGCTCACGGAATTACGCGGAGTGTAGAAACCGACATAATCCATTTCGTTTAGTGTAATTCATGTCGAGGCAAAGGTGCTTTATTTTTATCAGTGACACGTTAAGAGTGAAGTGACCTATATCAATGTTTGAAACGCAATCCACCGGATGACCAAATTGGTATAGCGCTGACTTGCAGAAGATCGAGAGTTCAATTCCCGATCGAATCAAACCAATGACTTACAAAATTTGTACTTCTCGCTTCCTAGCCATCGCTTCCTAGCCAGGTGCTCGGCATTATTAGGATAGGGCAATGACTGATTGGTTCGGTGTCAGTATAATGTGACTGAGTGGGATATCAGGTCATGTTGCTGGTGGCCTGGTCTCCGAGTGGGGCAGCATTATAAAGTCGCCATGCGTGCAAACTTGGACACAAGTCGGTACTCGTCCAAATATGACCTTAAATGACGTATAACACCAATGAACAACCAACTATACATATTTATGATAAATATAAGCTATTTACATATATATTACTTATTATATTAAAGACTAAAACATACAGATCATCCTATAAGGGTGCAACATTACCGTGATATATTGTGTGACATATAACACAGGTCACTTTAATAACAGCTAAGGCATTGAAGCGGTCACATAACCATGGTATATTGCGGGATATATAACAAGTCACTTTATAAATGACTACAACTTTTAAGATGTTATATTACAGTGGGATATTATGGGGTATAGTACATGTCACTTTAATAAAGGCTAAGACTTTACAGGTGCTATATTACAGTGTTATATTGTGGAATATAGCAGAGGTCACTTTATAAACGGCTAAGACTTTAAAGGTGCTATATTGCATTCATATATTGCAGCATATATAGCACATATCATTTTTATAAACTACTGACACGTTAAAGGGGTGATATTACCATGGTATATTGCCGGGTATAACACATATTACTTTATAAACGGCTACCACTTAAAAGGTGCTAAATAGTAAATTACCATGGTATATATCAGATTCCATTTTAATAATATTTTACAGTGCTATATTCGGGGATAGGTCACCACTTGGATTTATTCGACTGACTATCTTGTTCCCATGGAACTTGTCTTCTAGCTCTACTATCAAGTGCTGTTGCACAATAAACAAAGATAAAACAATATAGATAGTCATGAGAAAATGCAGCGAAGAGCATCTATATGCATTGAATAGGCAAAGAGTATATTCTGAAAGTAATAAAGTAACCTAATTAAGTAGTCTCAAGAAAGTTAATAATACTTAGATTTAGAAAATATGAACAAAGTAGTGACTTCAATGATAGACATATTTGTGTCAATGTAATTTTTGTTGATGCTTGTAACCTGTTAGAACTACAACCAGTGGTCCACAACTCATTCATCAAAGGCTGTGGTATGTGCTGGCCTGTCTGTGGGAAAGTGCATATAAAAGACCCCTTGCTGCGTATGAGAAGAGTAGCCTATGTGGTGGCAGTGGGTTTACTTCAAAGAAATATGTCAGAATGACCATATATTTGACGTCCAATAACCGATGATACAACTCAATGTGCTCTAGAGGCGTTGTTAAAATATTTTTAAAAGATTTAAAAAAAAGTTGGAACTATGACTGACTTTTACTCTTTTATTCTTTTATTTATGATCTCCTGGATTTAGATCATTCGACATAGACGGTCCAATGCTGCCATATGTGGACACTCACATGCGATAGTTTCGCTTCGTGAAGCATAACCCGTCCCCATTAACTCATGCCAACGTCCTGGCTACTTTATGCATGACTGATGACAGGTGTGTTCGTCGCGCATGTCTTCGAATGACACATCTGCATCCAGAACAATGTTGTCCGGATATATAGCCGGTTTCCTGACCTAACAGGTGTCCTATTATGTAATTTGACATCACTCGTCCTGTGGCAATATGTATATATGTATGTGAAATACATACATATATGTATACATACAGGGAAATACCTAGTTCCATGTAAACATTTTAATTACTGATTTGTTGTAACAATATGTTACTGCATAAGTATGAACTTTAATTTAGCGGAACATTTGTTGCTTGGCTGGATGATCACCCCTTGGGGAAGCCATTCAGCTTTACTACATGTTTGTGATTAAAGGTGCATAGTCCGATTAAGAATAACAATTTAAAAATCAATACCCTCACCTAGATTTGATTCTACATATCTAACTTAGATACTGATGCACTTATTAAACATTTGTTGCCATATTTAATGGAACACTGAGTCAATTTAATAAACCTGTTACTGCATAAGCCTATAGTGTCAGAGTTTTGGCATACTTGCCAACATTAATCTGACATGTTTGTCCTTTAGATATCTCCAAAGTTAGCCATTTAAAACCAAAGTTACCGCAAACTAAAGTAAGGTAGTTTATAAAATATAACAATCAATTTAATATATTTATCTCAGAAAGTGATAGAGATTCAAAACCGCCCGACTATGCAACTTTAAAGTTAAAGTAAAAGAAAAATCAAATGAAATCAAATGAAATCAAATGAAATCAAATTAAAGTTGTAGACTAATGTACCTTTTGTGGCCGCTTACCTCCAAGGCGAAGAGGGTGCTGTTCATACCGTGGTTGGTGCAGACTCTGGTGGCCATTATCTTCACTACCTGCACAATAGTCTGGCTCATCATCACTGTCATACGCAGCAAGACAATGGTAAAGTATCCCTTGGCATAGATAAAGGAGTAAACCCTACCCAGAGTTGGGTGAATGATAACCCTGGGTAGATCGAAGCAAAAACTGTTTCAGTAGGAATTAAATACGGATGTGGTGGTTCCAGTGCCCAATCTATAACTATATTGGCTTACAGTTGAGAAATTGAGAGTGAATGCAAAAAATACGCCCCCAAAAAACACAAGATGTCAGCCACAGAATTCCCTCAATTCAACTTTTAAAGTGAATTATTCTATGCAATTTCATAAATTATTTTTACTCAACAGTAGCGGGCTATGATTAAAAAGTATTTCAGCTATATATTTAACACTTTAGATTAAACAGTTATGTGGTTATTTCTATAGCCCCCCCCAGCCTTCTGACACTTTTTCTGTCACCGGAACAGGGCTGCGACAGTGATTGGTGATGTTGCTTCGGCAAAGTGGGTAATTCGGGACTGAGACGGGACAGATATGGCCCCTAACCCCCCTTTTAACCCACACCACCGCCTCCACACCAGCCTTCCCCCCCCCCCCTTTTATTAATAGGCCATCCCAACTTCCTCCAGGTGGTGACACCAGCGCATGCACCAGGGTCGCAGCCTGTATCCAATGACCGACCTCTAATGTCACTCCCACCCATCCCGACGCACCAACGGCACTCACCACCCAAATGCCGGACTGACCACACCACCCTCCTTTTCCATAATCCATGGAATTATCCATACTATGTAGTTCCCTCTCGTGTCCTGAATTACAATTGGACCAGTGCTTATAACATAGCCCATTCATACTGAAGCCCATGCCATATATATCCAATATATCCAATTTTAATTTAATTTATGTTGGAAAGTAATAAACGAAGAGTTCCAGCCCAACCCACGTTAATGCCAATCCAGAAATCTAGTTTAAATAACAGATTTTTACCTGAAAATAATTTTAATTTGAACTAATTCCACTTTTCATATGACCATATGGTTATGGAGCAATGAACAGAAAAGGATGAATATAAAAATAGAAACTTTTGTAGGTTTGATTTCAATATTTATTTCCATTTTTGGATTATCGCTTACGTGGTTTTGCACCTGAACTCTTCAAATATATCAACCCATTCATTTAAATCCTTGTTCTCTATTTATCATTCTATGTGACTCTGCAAGATCTAAGGATTATATCCCTGATTGCTTTTTTCAAAAAGGTATGTACGTAAACATAGCATCTTAACCTTTTTTTGTGTTCACTTATCAGAATTCAAAAAGTGAATATATCATGCATTTGCGACCAGGTGCCGTAGCCGAATCGGTAGAGCGCTAGCTTCCCATCCTGAAGGCCGGGGGATTTTGAATATCGTCAGACTTACAGAATTGCTTTTTGTCACTACCCAATCTGGTGCTATGGATTATTTGGATAATGCAAGGACTGTATAGCTCAGTATCAGGATAATGTGACTGAGTGGGGGATATTGGGTCATGGTGCTGGTGGCCTGGTCTTCCAGTGGGACAGCACTACAAAGCTGGCCTGAGAGCAAACTGTCACAAGTCGGTACCAGGTCTGATATGACCTTAAATGTTGCTAGGATGTAATAATAATACAAATAATAAAATATTTATTTCCACATTATCATTGTACACACAAGTTGATATTTATGCCGGTAATTTTTCACATAAAAAAGGAGAAAGCAGAAGTAAATAAACATGTTTGAAATATATGCCATCACCTATGTTATTTATGCAACATTTAAAGTGTTCTTTTTTGAGACGAAATTTATTTATTTTGATTCAATTAGGAGATAGAATCGTGGGAAATCACACTGGTGACCTTCCACGCCGTCAACACTATTTGCTCGGTAAGTTGACAGCCTTAGAGTTGCCTAACATAATGATTGTGAGCTGCCATATCCTTAAAATTAATATATGAGGTTGTACATTGTGCATGTTAACATAACATGATTAATTCGCGGGGTGGAGGCAGGGGGGCTCAAAGCGACACGCTGACCAGACTCCACCTACCGTAATATGAACAAACTAACCCGGCCCCCTACTCCGGTGGCGCCACCTATCAGGACCGGTGGAATTATGCCGCCCGGTTAGAGGAGGAGCCAGACTTGAAACTGCCGCCAAAAACATCACGTTACCAGATTCGAACCCTACTGCCTCCATGGCTACAACTCCTCCAGCTGCTGACCGGTCAACTTCACCACCTTTCTTTAAAAAAAGCCACCGCCTCCACCGACAACACCAACCAGTAAACTCCTCATGGTTTTTGCTGAGTGGCTCCACCCCACATCGCCACCAGATGGACGAGGAGCCAGATGACACCACAATCACCAGCAATGAACAAGACACCATACATGAATAACATCGCTGATACAACGAACGTAAACAGCGAGACATATGCCGGCTGGAGGAAACGCCCCCCTGAACCTGACATTGTCAACCTGTGCAAGTGATGCCGACTGTGATTTTGTGATGGTAGCATTGGTGACATCACCGGAGGGCACACCCCCAGCAACCCTGGCGCCACCAGTGGTCCCAGTAGATACCACCCCTACAGTACTCACCGTGCAGTATCCTCCACCCATGATGTTATGAACTGTGTGTGTGTTGACATCTCTGACTGCAGTGCTTGTAATGGGGGCACCGGCGATGCCAACAGTGACAATGACAGCAGTCTGACAGGACTCAGCCTCCCCATCCCCCACCCCGAGCATATGAAAAGCCGTCAGTTATATATGTGTATGCTCGGACGACCTTAACTGTCATGTCTGGCCCAGTGGTGTCACTGATGGCAGAGCTGACACCCCAGCCACACACACAGGAACCTGGCACCAAACCCCTGGCGCCACCAGCAGCACACGCTTCTCACACAATCTTGAGAACTGTATATGTGCCGACCTGTCAGACTGCAGTGATTGCAACGAAGGAGAGACGATGGTACCAATGTTGGCACACATCCCCACCATGGCGCCGGTGCCAGATGGGGCCATGACCACCATGATGATGCCCACAATGACAGTGGCGGTCCGCCATGGATGAGTGACACCCATCAAAACACCAAGAAATGCCAATGCTGTGACTGTGGCCATGACTGTAGCATGCACTGCCTGAGCGGCGGTGCCGGCTATGGCCATGTGACTCCAGGCGGTGCCACTGGCAGTGGCGACATAAACAAACATGGCCACCACCGACCTGGCAGTGAACCATGACCACACACTGGTAACGTCACAAAACAACATGGTGACCCGGTAACCACAAGAAACCCACTCCAGTGCATGGTGCTGAGAACACAGACCACGGCACTGCTGGACACGCAAGGGCAACAACCACACTGACACTGACATGAGCGAAGCAGCACATCCCGACACAAAATGTCTACGAATGAGTGATGCTGACCATTACCTCAGTGATGCCACTCCCATCGCTGGAGATGGTGATGTGGCACCATACACTACATTACCACTACTCTCGCCCGAACAATACCATGACACACTCAACACGATATGGCCCCAACCTGTCGAGAGCCAGTGGACACACCATAAACAATATCTCAACACCTAAAATGACTTTTCATTTTTATCTTTATCTCTCTCTATATATATGATATATAGGAATTATGAGAGTATAAAGGCACAAAAGGGAATGTTCCCTATATTATCACCCATATGTAGTGTACTATTTTATGGGTGATCCCTTTTCACAGTTGGACCAGGTGGCGCCACCTCACCCCAACCCTACCACTGGTGCGAAATACTGTCAATCGCACACTGGAATATATACAAAGGCACTCCCCCCACACAAGATATATATAAAAGAACTAGTTCATATGTATACGTTAATATTGTTATGCAAGTATAAATAACCGAAATTACCTAATAGAAATCACCGAAGTTACCAAATATAAATAATATGCAAACAAACTAGTTCACATATATGTGATATATAATGTCTGTGCAAGCATAAAGACAGTTACTCGACATCCTTGATTATTGCCCCTTATTCGCTAAGCACTGGCATCACCCACTGTCCAACTTACTAACCACTCAATACGACCAGTGTCAATCACTGCTAACTTTTTTTCTCGTTTAGGTAGGGCGCAGGTAACCTCTTACAGGTTTTCCTGAACATGTGGAGATCATATCAGAAATACAGCGCTACCCAATTGCGGACATATTCAGGCGCTTCCGGACTGTTAGCATGTGAAACTTGCGGGTGCATTTGGGCACTCCCGGCATTAAAGGGTTAATTCACTTCTCTCTTTGTTTTCCTGGAACAGTAGCCACTATATTTTTTGCGGCTCCTGGAACAGGCGGTGGAGCATCAATAGTAAGGAAAAGGAAAGATTGGTGGCACCACCAGTCTCCGGGAGAGGGAGGCTAATATTATTTTACATAGGCCAACCTTATTGGAGGAAAATAGATAATAACCTTCCGATTAATTATGCATGCATAATCCATATACATCACACATATGAAAGTGTTGAAAGTGAGCAGAGTGACAGTTGGCTCACGGCGTACAGGAGGCTGGGAGGAGAGAATGCCCGCTCCGCAGTAAATAACATGGAAGTTAAGGTGGTTAGAGAGAAACATTAAGGAGCTGCCGTTATTTATATCCACATAATACATTATATAGTACATATATATTGCAAGGAAGAAAAAAAGATATTCCCTCAGTAGCCAGATACTTCAAATTCGGGGAAAGGTGAGGCAACACACAGCATTACAATTGGGTTGCTAGTCACCCAGTGGTTTGCTAGGTCACAAACCCCCTCCAGACCTCGAACTTTTTCAACTAACATGCTGTTGACTTCACCAATTTTCTCTGAACCTAATTTCACTCTTGACTGGTATGGTGGGTGTGGGTAGCGGTTGGGGTGAGGGGTGGGTGATTACTCGAACCTACCTTGTAACCACGTGATCTGCTCCTGCCTTACACCAACCTTTCTAACTCTTCATCTCACCACCAGGCATATTGCGTAATGTGTGTAATCGCCCTCTTCCAAGACCTCGGCATCGGCGACGCTTACGGACAAGGTCCACGGAGACGGGTAAGTTGGCCATAATGATGAACAGAAACAATATACATAACCTGAACTAAAAACTGTAGAAGTGTACCTTTTTTTAGGTCAAATAATTATGATCTGTATGCGGGAAAACTTTAAATGTGCTAGTTTAGGAGAAAGCTCCACAAAGCTTTCTAAATTGATATACTCTACTTAAACAGAAAGCTTCTCAAAACCTTAAAAGAATTATCTGCAGTGGTGTATAGTCTACCTATTATTTTGAATGGAGTCCACCTATATTGCCTGTCTGCTATTAACCTATATATGCCATTGTGTTGCTATATATATCGATGGGGTTAATTAATTACCGAGGCCGCAAAGGACGATATACGACTGAGTGCTATTATTATATAACTATGTATTTGCGGGCCACCGGGTCGACATGCTCAAGCCTGTTGGAGGAGCAGTTCTTATGTTTGTATATACTCGCTTTGCTATTTGCTCATTACACTGGGCTGGAGCGCCTTGGCTACCAGCTCAATGCCCCCAATACGGGGGGCTAACACTTTCTGAAATTGTATGTGCTACGTTAGGAGAAAGCTCCATAAAGCATTCTAAATCTATATAATCTACTTCAAAAGAAAGCTTCCCAAAACGTTTTGAAATGTATATACTGTACTTCAAAGAAAGATCCCTAAAATACTTTATGAAATTGTATCTGCTACTTTAGGAGAAAGCTCCCCAAAACATTCTAATTTATATGCTCTACTTCAAAACATGAAGTAAACATGCTCCCCAAAAGATTCTGAAATTGTATGTGCTACTTTAGGATAAAGCTCCACACACATTCACAATCTACATATGAAGACTTCAGGAGCAAAACCCTTTAAACGCTAATCCAAAATTTTAATTAAAATAAACTACTTTTACCTGAAGGTAATCTTACTTCTCACTGATTCCACTTTTCTAGTGATGTAATGACTATAGAGCAATGAACAAAAAAATAGGAACATAACAGAAAGAACTATTTGAAGGTTTGATTCCAATGTTTATCTCAATTTTTAGATTGGCCTTTATGGGGTTTTGCGCCTGAATCCTTCATTATTACGCTACTTCAAAAGAAAGCTTCCCACAGCCTTTCTGAAATTGCATACGCTACTTTAAAGAATGCAAATCTCAGAAACTTCATAAAATATTGCTCTAATTGTTTTCACCTCCAAATCCAGCGACAAGAACGCCTCATACGACAGAGCGGGATAGGGCGAGGCGACATCAACCACGGGGCCGACATGACCGACGTGACGCCTGTTCCGCCGCCGGTCTTATCGCTCCCCACCCCGCCGCCGTACTGCGACAACCCGCCGGACTACACCACTCTCCCGAGAGACTGGCTCACTAGAGCTACAGGCAGAGACGGAATCTTGGTCGAAATCCGTGAGGAGGGAGAGGAGTTCAGAGATCCCCCATCGTACCTAACGTCCATCATAACCCCGCCTCCCCGCCCGCCGCGCCCTTCGGCACTTGACCCGCTTCAGGAGGCAGTGACGCTAGCTGGACATCCCGAGCCAGAGCCAGAACCGGAATTGGAAGTACAGCTGGAAGCTGAACAAGAGGTGGCGCGGTACACTGGGCCCATCACTTCTCATGCCTCTGGGGATTCCATGGCTTTCCAAAACGCTGTGCCTTCTACAACCACTGCGACAATGGGGACTTCAAGAACATCTGTGACCTCTATAACCTCTGTGACATCTGTGACCTCTGTGACTTCTCTGACCTCTGTGGCCTCTCTGACCTCTGCAGCCTTTGTGAGCTCGAATGTACTTTCAGAGGAGGAAGTCCAGACGGAGCAGGAGCCTCCGAAGGAACCGGAAGTGATTGTCACTGATCCGGACAGGACTTCCGCCCTCGACACATCTGATCATGTCCCTATCATCCAAAATGTTTCGGACAGTACGTCCTCAAACACGACACTTGCAGTGGAGCAATCTTTGCAGCTGCAAATTATGGAGACTGCAGCAGCAACACCACCAGCAGCACCACCAGCACCACAAACACAACAAGCACAACAAGCACCAGCATCACCACCACTAGCAGCATCAGCAGCAGCAGCACCACCACCAATGTCACCAGCACCACCCAAGACTCCAACTCCACCGACTGTCAGTGCTGACAGTGATGCGAATCCTTCTTCCGCCTCCTCCATCGACGATGACGAGCTCTACATGCCTCCAGAGAGAGACCTTCCTCTTGAGACATCACTCCTGGAATGCCCGGCGCCTGGTAGGAGGATGCAAGCAGATGCGGATGCAGATGCGGACGCGAATGTGGACATGAACGCAAACAACGAAACCACCAAAGGGCTCACTGACAGGGAGACCGAGATAAGAGCCATCAAGTTGCGTCTTCGGAGAGTGGACAAGGACAACCCTAACGGCCTGACCAAAGTGCCACCAAGTGCTTCTGAGGACGGCTTGAATGCGGTGACCGACATTTATGCAGTACCGCAGAAGAGGCAGCTTCAACAGACAAAGTCTGCACCAGTAGTGTTGGCCATGAAGGAAACAAACAATGATTTCGTGAAGCTGGAGATTTCCCCTGCCATCGAGTCCCAGAAGAAGGAGTTGCAGACCAACTCAATATATGTGGAACTCGGCGAGGGTGAGAGTGAACCAGTGAGCATCGGGAAGAATGGCGTGGCGCACATCAAGATGCGGCAGAAACTGGAGGGCATGTTCGGTGCTGGAGGAGGTCGCTTGAGCTGTTCCTGGAAGGAGAGACGCGCCAACATCCAGCACCACAAGGAGAAACAGAAACGGCCCCATACCCAGACCCAGACCCAGACCCAGACCCAGACCCAGACCCAGACCCAGACGCAGACCCAGACCCAGGCCCAGACCCAGACCCTGATTCAGAAGCAGACCCAGAGCCATAGCCAGACCCAGAGCCAGACCCAGAGCCAGCAATCCGGCAGTGACGACGGACCCACCTTGACAGGAGTGCCTGCAAGAGGTTCTAGGGAATTCCACCAGGTGGCGCCACAGTACGCCGCGACGACAGCGCGGACCGACGGCAAATCCATCGCAGGGCGGACATCCGGGGATGCGCGGCGGGAGACCGGGGAGGCGCGGCGGGAGACCGGGGAGTCGTGTCGGCGGGAGACAGGGGAGGCGCGGCGGGACGAGGCCGGCAGGGAGAGGTATCGGCAGCGCGGCCCCCTAGCCGGGGGACAGGAGCAGTATCCCCCGCGGGAGAGGACAGTGACCTGGGACAGGGACACGGTGCCCTATCCCCCGACACATCCGAAGCGACACTCTCCCCAGAGCTACTCCTCAAACTCCCCGTCACCCAACTACCACGCCACCAACCAGCCCTCCTCCAATAATCACCCATCTAACTACAAGCCACCATCCAACTACCCATCATCCAACCATCCCTCCTCCTACCACCGTTCCTATAGCCACCCCTCAGATAGCCATCCCTCCGCTAACCACCTGTCCAGAGACGCGACCAAAGCGGGCCCGGAGCCCTTGCTCGGAGGGGACATTCTCTATGACGGCCGGAGCCACCACCCGATTCTAGACTATGAATATGAGCTCCCTCATTCTTCCAAACACCACCAACAGAGATCCTATCGGGAGAGCACAAGTGGCGATCCTAACGGGGACAAACGGCAGCACTCTGGGAATGCCAGAGGCGCCACCGTGCGGGTAGAATCGAACCCAAAGGGACGCAATTCGAGAGGAAGTAAGAGGAGATAAAATGAAATGTTTGTTTCAACCGTGTTTAAAGTTGCGGAAATATTCGTGTGGCCACAGTGCTAAAAGTAGAGTGGACATATTGTTGAAACTGGGGCGTTGCAGTGTTAAATGTGAGGTGGTAACAGTGTTAAAATGACCAAATTGTTAATTAAAACTTGGGATTGGGTGCAGTGGCCCAATTGGTAGAGCGCGGGGCTCGTGTGCAGTAGATTGGGAGTTCAACTCCCGGTCGAGTCAAACCAATGAATTATGAAATTGATACATGTCGCTTCCATGCTTGGCGCTTCACATTATAAGGATAGGTCAAGGACTGGTTGGCTCAGTGTCAGGATAATGTCACTGAGTGGGATATCAGCTCATGGTGCTGGTGGCCTGGTATCCCAGTGGGGCAGCACTATAAAGTCGAATTTAGTGTGCACGGTCACAAGTCGCTACCCATCCTGATATGACCTGAGATGTTGCCAGGATGTAAAACTCCAACAAACAACCATCCTTTGAACTAGGCCATTTGGCATGTTAAAAAGGTGGTGCGGCGTGAGGGTTAAACGGTCGCAGTGTTGAAAGTGTGGTGATGACAATGTTAAAAGTAGGGGTGCCCCATTGTTAAAAATGGAGCGGCGAGTGGTACAAGTAGGACCTCACTGTGTTAGCAAGTGGGCTAACCATAGTGCTCAAGTGGGGGTGGTAGCAATGTTAAAAAGTAGGGGTGGTCACAGTATTTAAATCAAAGTTTTAAAAGTTGGGTGGCCAGATGTGAAAAGTATGCTGGACCTGATAGGGACCATGACAGCTGAGTGCTATGCCTGTTATGTTTAGGTTTTAAAGTTGCAGTCCGATAAAAACATCACATTTTCAAAGCTAAAACACTCACCTAGATTTGATTCTACATGTCTAACTTAGACACTGGTGCACTTATTAAGCATTTGTTGCTGCATAGAACTTAGAACCCGTTAGTACTCAAGCCTATGGTGTCAGAGATTTGGCATGCTTACCAAAATTAATTTGGCACGTTTTCACTTCAAACATTTCAAAAGTTAGCCATGTGAAATAAAAGTTACTTCAAACTAAAGTAACATAGATTATAATGGTCAATCATATATATTTATCTCAGAAAATGACAACAACTAAAAACCATCGGACTGTGTAACTTTAATGTGATCACAGAGGGCGCCCCGGGGTGCCCACGGCGCCGTACTAACCACGGGCCTGAACACAGGATCGGAACATTTAGTAAAACATTAAATATTTTTGTAAATATTTTTATTCATTTGAATACATATTTTGTCAGCACCGAGGCACTGGTCTTCCAGCCGTTGGAGTGATCACATTTGATTTGTACATAGTGGAAGTGGAATGTGTTGCATTGTGTGCAGCACAACCCATTCTGAACATAAAAGGAAAGTGGTGGAGCAGCCTATGCTGTATAGTGTACGGCATAGGTACTCAGAATAGTGCAAGGTATATGCATTAAGATAGAGTGTGCAGTAATGTGCAATAGTTGTTAAATCATATGCTGTGTTTGTATATCAGTTAGATTTGGTTTTAATAATGGTTATTCTTTTAATATTTATTTAAACAGAACAACTAGCTATAATTTAGGTCAGATTTAATTTGGCACTTTATTGCTGGTTCCCGACTGACATACGCTGAGGGATGGGGTGGAGTTGTCATGAACCCAGTGGCATACGTAGGGAATGGCAGGTATGGCATGTGACATGCACACTACTTAAACAGGGAGGGGGGGGGGGTACTACGGAGCAATTTGTTATAAAGTTGCATAGTC
The DNA here is from genome assembly GCA_030323885.1 of Branchipolynoe longqiensis. Classification (NCBI taxonomy): domain Eukaryota; kingdom Metazoa; phylum Annelida; class Polychaeta; order Phyllodocida; family Polynoidae; genus Branchipolynoe; species Branchipolynoe longqiensis. The sequence continues at coordinate 90,687,165 of CM059191.1, read as the reverse complement.
CGCTGGTTTGAGTTTCTGTCATTTTCTGAGATAAATATAACAGTTTGATCTCAATAATTTACTTTCGTTTAGTTTGAAGTGACTTATTTTAATTGTCTAACTTTTGAGATAATTGAAGTGGAAACATGCCAAATTAATTTTGGAAACATGCCCAAACTATGACACCATTGGCTTCTGCAGTAACATGTTCTATTAAATTGGTTTAGTATTCAGTTCTATGTGGTGACACATGTTTTATAAGTGCACCAGTGTCTACGTTAGATATGTAGAATCAAATCTAGATCAGTGTTTTGGTTTTGACAATTTTATGTTTTCATCGGACTATGCAGCTTTAAAGTCAAAGCAAGGAAGGTGCAGCTGTAACTGTTTGAACAGGGGCACAACTTTAGTGCTTGTCATAGGCACTATTTTCCACAGATATAGACCGCATTAACCATATAAGCACCTTAATGTAATTCTAATTAAATCATTTAACATATGTATAAAACCCACAAGGCCACTAGAAGTTAGAATGGCGGTGATATATTCTATGATATAACACGGTGCCCCCCTGTGTTGGTTACTAAATCAGCCATCTTGGGTTTTCATTCGAATCAGCGCTAAAAACTCACAACAACTAAGGTTTGCCTATGTTAACAACACCAAATATAACAACAGATTTTAAATCAACATTGACAAATTTAGTTTATCTAGTATTTAATTAAGCTCTCCATATAGTGCAGTCTTAATAAATCCATGATTTTGTCCCAACTTCCTGGCTATGCATTTGACACCTTATCAATTTAAATCTAGGGGTCTGGATTTAAATTCAGAATAGGATTCACAGGTCAATTTTGTCTTATTTTCTTAATCAATTTGATTATCCACAGAGGCTCATAACGAGTACAGGGATCTGGCGTGCCACAATGAATACTGGGTCTCCCAGATATGTATGTCATGAGATGGCTGAATGACTTGAGCACCAGCCTCCTCTTTTAGTAGGTAATGGGATTCGAACCCTGGCCGAGTCAAACCAATGACTTAAAAATGTTATACTTGCCACTCCCAGTGCAGTGGAATGAGGAAGACCAATTGTCTCTGATTGAAATTTCTCCTCCTTAATCAATTAATGTAGTCCGCTGTAGAATACCAGATCCCTATCAATTATATTAGGCTTCTTCTTCACCAGGAACTATTCAGGTAACATATTGATTGCTTGGAATATCAAATGTCATATCTATATAGATACCGACATTTGGAAGTCGGCACTCATAGCGACTATATAGTGCTGCCCGACTTGGATAGTCTGAAAATCACCCCACGACATGATACCGGACGTGTTGGCCGAATCGATAGAGCGCAGGCTTCCCATGCGGAAGGTAGGTAGTTCGATTCCTGGTCGAGTCAAACCAATGACTTATAAACATTGGTACTGGTAACGCCTAGTTCTCGACATTACTAGGGTAGGGCAAGGACTGGTTAGCTCTGAATCAGGATAATATGACTGAGTGCAAAATCGGGTCATGGTGTTGGCGGCCTGATTTCCCAGTGAGGAAGCACTATGAAGTCGCCATGAGTGCGCACTGTCACAAGTCAGTACCCGTCCTGATATGACCTTAGATGTTACCAGGATGTAAAATTCCAACAACCAACCAACCATCCCCCCGTCCGGTGTAGCAGGAAATCGCAAACCCCTGGAAATTGTACACACTGGGGTTTGCGATTTCCTAGGAAATCACAACCCCCCACTGGAGATCGCAAACCCCCCATGCTTTGTAGCATTTATCACCCCAAGCATGGCAGCTATATGTTTTACTTTGAACTTCTACCAGATCTGGGGAAATAAAATGGATTCAACGAGGATCAAGATGGATTAATCCTAATAAAAACATCTTTGCAATAGTCTAGTTCGTAATTCCGACTGCACATGCACTGAAAGCAGTAGCCTGGTTGTCTGGCCATTATTCACTTCAGCATCATGTAGGATAATGATACAGATAGTTGTACTGGCTTTTCTTAATGATAGAGTCTAGTATCTTTGACAAGAATTGACCTGTTCCCCTATCCTTCTTGTGAGTGATCGCAGTGAATATGGCCCTTGCTGTGACAGGCATGAAATTAAAAATTACTAATTAACCCATCTTGTGAGTGATCCCCCTTATATAAAAATAAATGTGGCTTAATCATGCTTACATAAATACAATTTTTACAATAGACCAGTTTGTAATTCCAGCGTCATACGGCATTGTGGCAATTTTAAAAACAAAACAAACATACACAAAGCACATGTGCTTGCTATAAGACTGCCAAACATGGGGGGTTTGTGATGTCCATGGGGATATGTGATTTCCTAGGAAATCGCAAACCCCCCATGCCCATATATGGTATGGGGGGTTTGCGATTTCCTAGGAAATCAAAAGTGGGGGTTTGCGATTTACGGGGTTTGCGATTTCCTGCTACACCGGGTTGATATCCGACTCTGTGACATTATTCTGACGTTACACCATCCTATGCCTGCTTGGTATATCTTAATAATCCCAATTACTATTCATGGTAGCGATAACTATTATTTTAGTAAATGTTTGGGTTTGACCCAGTTGAGAACATGCTTCTTGCTTGCCATCCACTCCGGTGGACTCTCTAACCACCTTGCCATCCCGTCTGATATTTCTGTAATTCCAATGCGTGTAATTATTGCCGATGTTTTATAATATGCACACTTACAAGAATGAGGGCTACGTGCAAAAACAAAATGGCGGAACTCTGACTTCCGTAAATTTGATGAGAAGGGTAAACAGGGATGAGAACAGGGGAGACCCAACCAGCTCTCGCATGTCCACTGTGTGGACTTAAAAAGCCCTTTACCGAGCAGACATTTTCACGGTAATTCTCACATTCTTCACACTATTGATGTGGTCTTACTTAAAGTTGCATAGTCCGATGGTTTTGAATTTCAGTATTTTTTATGAGATAAATATATTACATCGATCACTAGTATCTACTTTACATTAGTTCAAAGTTACTTTTATTTTAAGTGGTAAACCTTTGAGATATTTTGAGTGAAAATTAGTTTTGGCATGCTTGCCAAAACTCTGAAACCATAGACTTCTGCAGTAACAGGTTCTGTTAAATTGACTCAGTTTTGCCTTCTACGCAGAAACAAATGCTTAATAAGTGCATCAGTATCTAAGTTAAATATATGTAAAATCAAATCTAGATCATTGGTTTGGTTTTGAAAATTTGATATTTCATCGGACTATGCAGCTTTAAACATAGGTGGAAGTATAGTAAATTTTGAATGTACTTCAAAACCTGTGCTGTACTTAAATAACATTTGTGATTATGTCTGAGTACGAAACTATTACTACTATATCTGAGTTACGCTGAGAAGGTCTCACTGGATTGTTTCCAAAAGTTTGCCCTGTTTGGGTCTTCCTTGTTGTTGTGCTTGTTATGCTTATGGAAATGACTCAGATGAGTCAATAAAAAAAATGGAAATCCACCGAAAAGTTGAAATATGTACAACTCGGTTTTACAAAGTTACACTATGATTGCAATTACTGTGAGGACAGGTTGCTAACTCTTACCAATAATTGATCTCAACTGAACACTGTTTGATGTCTCTACGAGGGGACCGGACCGACCAGACGTGGTGGCCGAATCTATAGAGCGCAGGCTTCCCGTGCGGAAGGTCGGGAGTTCGATTCGCGGTCGAGTCAAACCAATGACTTACAAAATTGGTACTTGTCGCTTCCTAGCTGGGCGCTCAGCATTATTAGGATAGGGCAAAGCCTGGCTAGCCCAGTGTCAGGATAATGGGACTGAGTGGGATATTAGTTCATGGTTCTGGCGACCTGCTCTCCCAGTGGGGCACCATGAGTCTGTGCTGTCACAAGTCGGTGCCTGTCCTGATATGACCTTAGATGTCATGACGTAAAACTCCAACAACCAACCAACCAACCAACCAACTAGTGGACTGATGCACGAAGAGGAATAATCTTACTTGGTAACACTTGTCGTCCTGATATGACGTTAGATGTTGCCAGGACGTAATACCCCATCAATCACCCAACAAGTTGGTAACACTGCGTCAGTAACTAACCTTTTAGTTTGTGACAGTAGCATGACAGTAAGTCATTGCTTTGATTCTGTTCGGATTCAACCTACCACAGAGGAAGCCTCCGCTTTCACCAATTCGGTCAGGAAGCTGTTGTTTATTGTTGTTTTACGTCCTAGCAACATCTCAGGTCATATCAGGACGGGTACCGACGTGTGATAGTGCACACCCATGGTGGCTTTATAGTGCTGCCCCATTGGGAGACCAGGCTGACAGCATCATGACCTGATATCGCGCGCAGTCACATTATCGTGACACTGAGCCAACCAGTCCTTGCCCTATCCTAATAATGCCGAGCGGCTGGATAAGAAGCGACAAGTATCAATTTCTAAGTCATTGATTTGACTCGACCAGGGTTCGAAAGCACAAACCTGTGGGTCCATATACCCTGATCTCCCAAAACAGGAGATGGATGCTCAACTCATTCGGCCATCCCGTCAGGAAGCACATTGGTCTTCTCCAAATGACACTACTCTTTGGTTACCCATATTAAGGAGTAACCTTAGAATAAAAAATAACACCTGACTTATGCAACATTTATTCCATGTTATTAGTAATTGCCGATTATCCAAGATAAATGTAAAAGTGAAATTTTTGACTGATGAAATCGAGCAGTCACTCAAAATGAACAAATCGAGTTAGTCTAAAATAGGCCCTTATGTAAATGAAAATAAAATAACTATATACTTTGTAGCTTGTCCATATTTGCCCAGGGTATATAATAATTATTATGATATATATATTTTTTTCATTATTGAGAATAGTCTCAAATTCTATCTAAAATTGGTGATATTTTTTTAATGATTGCACAGCCATGTATTTTAGAATTGCTGAATATAGATCCAAGATTGTCAGTTATTACTTCAGATATCTTCCAAATTACCCATTCCTAATAAAAAAAATACAAAGTATATAATAATGTCATGGCGGTGATGAAAATGGGAAATATTGCGCCAAGAGCGGGACTCGAACCCACATCTCTTTGCATTTCGGGCCAGTGTGCTAACCATTACACCACCTAGGTTCCCTGACGTCACCACACTACCCATGCCTACCTATTTATGTGGTTACTTGCCTGAGAGGTCAGTGCAGACTACTACACTCGTCCCCCTGGAATTGTAAGTCTTTTAATGCTTACAATTACATACATACAGCCAATGCACTACACATACATACACAGGGTAGGTTCAAAAACCACACAGCACATAGCTTGTACAGGATCATGGTCACGGGACCAGTGTCGTGGGGATGATGAAAATGGGAAATATTACGCCTTGAGCAGGATTCAAACCCACATCTCTTTGCATTCCGGGCCAGTGTGCTAACCATTACACCACCTAGGCTCCCTAATATCACCATACTACCCATGCCTACCTGTCTATGTGGTTACTTGCCTAAACGGTCAGTGCAGACTACTACAATAATGATCAGCGATCAACAAAATGACAACACTCAGAACTATTGAACTTTAAGCCTGCAACTATAAACCTTATGCAAATTAATGTCACCCTAACGAGGCATAACTGTGATAATAGGATAATGTCAAGGGATTCTGTCTGAATTATTACTACTATTATTCAATGCTGAGATTGTATATTGGACATATGATAGCATTCGCTGGCTATATATTGGACTGATCTTAATTCATGGAATAAATATATGAAGCGTTCAGGCACAAAAGCCAACAAAGACCGTCTAGGCTGATATGAAACCATGACTACCATGTTGGAGTTGAAACTGACATCATTCCGATAATCAAATCCATGTTTTTCCTGCAGAAGCTGCCACATCTCCTAGGCAATGTCTATCAATATGAAATTGATAGACTTTCAACTGGAAAACACAACAATGCATTCTATTTTGACAGAAAACAACAGAAATAGATTTGTCCGCTTTTGCACCTGAACCCTTCATAATGATACTATATATACACAAATAACACAACATATGTTACTTTCTTAAGCTGCTGCCTGTTGGCTTAATGTACATAAAGAGCCACAGCATGTCTCGGATCTAATACAGCCAACTCTTGATTCCTGTTCTAACACAGAATACATGATATATGCGCATGTGTCATGTTGATTATTTGTTGATTATTTGTTGATTAATCCAGAGACAAGAATGCAGCGTAAACCGTTACAAGATGACATTGAATAAACAAATCATACATTGTTACATTATATTTGTAGAATATTGCGTTGTGTTGCATGTGAGTAAAATAAATCTAAGGGCGGTAACTGAAAGTCATGTTGAAAATAAACTCAGCTTGGCGGTAAATGTTACACAATCCTATTTACCGCCATTTGGATGGCAAATATCTCCACAAGTAACCATTAATAATTAAAGTTGCTTCAGACTAAAATACATTAGATTGTAATAATTAATTTAACGCATTCATAATGCAAATATGGGAGAAACTCAAAACCATTATTTGCATACACGTATATATGTAGATGAGAACTTTAGATGAGTAGATCAAGGTTCCTCCAATCGATGACTGAGGGAGGAGTTAGGGCTGATGAGCAGATGGAAGCTTCCGGCCTTATTATACCCGCATAATGGCTTATACAACGTATATATATACGATATATGAGAATTATGGAGGTATAAATTAGCAGAAGTTTCTTCCAACCTGTCGGTCCACTTGTAATATTCTATTATACTATATTCCATACACGTCCCACTAGACTAACCCCGTGCATGCTGACTTACTCCCCCCTTCAATTTATGTTGTTATATATTGAGCTACACACACACACACACACACATATATATATATATATATATATATAGCGCCAAGAGCGTGTATGTTACGTAATAACATAAATAATTCAAAACAACGACAACAAGTGTGACAGTGGCTCAAGTAACTAGGCACGGCTGAAACAAGGTGGTTATCCTGGCAACGCATGCTCCCGTGACGTCATTGGAGCTATCGTCCGAATTCTTTGGCTAATGGTCAGTCAGAGACACATCCAGAGAGTCAGGACACCGCGGTTATCGTCATCCTAATTCGACCATCCCACCCACCAAACGATTTTTTCATGTTCCAGGATAGAGGTCGAGTGTAAAAGGTGCGGCCTTGAGACTCCTTAACAAGGCATGATGAATTTTGTTCATAATTAACGAAATATATTTTATATATATATAATAGTTTATTATGCTATATGGTTTCTTAAGCAGCTAATATTAAATGGTTAGATATCCTATCAGCGCATTGACCTTACACTCTCTCTTTTTCTCATGCAGCACCAAGTAATAATATTCCTAGTCACTTCTCACTCATATCCCGTTATGGCTTCAATGTTTAGTTCGATCGCTTTCCGCTAGACGGAAGCACTACACCAAATAAGGGCTGTGACACAAACTACCCATGCGCTGGGTCTATCCAGCGGTCGGTGGGACCGGGGGCAGTCTCTCTCGGGTTGTGCAAAGCATGAGCGATGATTGGGCCAATGCCACTTAGGATGTTTGTTGTTGATTTACGTCCTAGCAACATCTAAGGTCATATTAGGACGGCTAGCAACTTCTTTCTTTGATTAACGACGCCCGACTTGTGACCATGCACACTCATGGCACATTCTATAATGCTGCCCCAATGGGCGACCAGGCCATCGGCACCATGACCCAACACAGTTAGATTATCCTGACACTGAGCTAACCAGTCATTGGCCTATCCTAGTGATGCCAAACGCAATGCTAGGAAGCAACAAGTTTCACTTTTATAAGTCATGGGTTTGACTCGGCTGGGATTCGAACTTCCCGACGGGAAGCCTGCGCTCGACCGATTCGGCCAGCGACAAAAACTCAAAACCGGGCAACTTTAAATGAACTCATCCTAATACCCCTGTCACACTACGACGTAACGAGCTAACGTGAGCCTAACGTGGTGATTTTTCATCATTACGTTGATGTACGTTGGATTACGTTATGATGATGTCATAATGATGTTAGACTGACATTGAGCTACGTCATATTATGTCGTGTTACGTCGAGTTACGTCGAGGTTTTGGACATGTTCAAAAATTTTGACGTAGCTTGAACCTAAGGGTTTACGTTCGCCATACATTCTGTCCACGTTCAGCAAACGTCAATGATGTTAAACGGACGTTAGGCAAACGCTGCTCACTATGTTCAACTACGTTCCACTATGTTGACCCACATTAAACCGGGTGGAAATGCCCACGCGGCGTAATGGGAACGTCAGGAGAACATCAGGAGAACGTCAGGAGAACGTCAGGAGAACGTCAGGAGAACGTACATTCAACGTACGTTCAATGTCTCATGACGTATGTAACGTCATGTAACGTTCTTCTTGCGATGGAATAACGTTCGTAACGTTCCGTGAGCGTAATGCCGTTGTCCTCTCTCGTTGAATGACGGTATCACTACGCTTTACCGACGTTACGCTCTCGTCCACTACACTGCATCCACGTTCAACTTGTGCCCAAATATGCAGGCTACGCCGAGAAGTTCAACATTCTTCACGTTCTCCCTACGTTGACGTCGTTACGTCGTAGTGTGACAGGGCCATTAGGCTTACACGAGTGCCTCCGAGCAAGTCCTCAATTAAATGAGCCCGGGCTCATATCCCAGCTGGGTAGCTGTGACCGATGGTAGGAATCCGGATTTTGTATTGCAGACGGCAACAGGCCTCAAGACGGCTACTCACATATAAGGGCACTGGCACCTGTCGGCAAGGGGGGCTGGCCTCTGTCCGGCCTCCTGGCGACAGAGGTTAGCTGTTTGTTTGTTTGGTTGTTGTTTTACGTCCTAGCAACATCTAAGGTCATATCAGGACGGGGCAGAGGTTAGCAACGGCTGTGCATATATATATATATATACATATATATATAATGCATATATACAGCGATTCAAAATTTGTGTGACCAAAAATACTTCATTCTGACCTCGGTTGAGTTAATTGTGACATTCGTATCTGCACTCCCTCTTAGGGCGTAATCGATTAATCAACTCGGGTCACCCGAGCCACTTTTTGGCGCATGCGCACATCCTACAGACTCGGGTCGAATAATCAAATATGCTTCTCCATGCTCGGGGTGGAAAAAATGGTGGCTTAATCCAAAAGCTTTTTTTTTTTTAATACCCGATATAACTAAAACAAAATAGGATTTAAAGTATTTTATGATGGCATCGTTTAGTTATATTTCCATGCCACAAATCTAGGTTATTACCACAAAGAAAGATGTTTGACTGGTACGGGTTGCTGTTATCCGGCAGGATGGTACCAGCGCAAATGTGACGTCATCGCTCCTAGCAAACCCCAGCCAAGAGGTCGGTTACAGGGGTCGGGTGGTTTTGCACACTCGCGGTGTTCGATTTGAAATTCTGACGACTCGGGTGACCCGAGTCGACCGGGTCGTGTTCATCGATTACGGCCTTAGAGTCGTGTAGTTATTATCATCGCACCCCTCTAGGGTAATCGATTAATCGACCCGGGTCACCCGAGCCACTTTTTGCCGCATGCGCACATCCTGCAGACTCGGGTCGAATAATCGAATACACTTCTCCATGCTCGGGGGTAAAAAAATGGTGGCCCTTTTTTTATGTTTTTTAATAGCCAGTATAACTACAGCAAAATAGGATTTAAATTGTTTTATGATGGCATAGTTTAGTGAAATTTCCATTTCATTAATCTATGTTATTACCAAAAAAAATATGTATGCCTGGTACCGGTGGCTGTTATCCTGCAGGACGGTACCAGCGCAAATGTGACATCATCGCTCCTAGCCACCCCAGCCAAGAGGGGCGTAATCGATTAATCGACTGTGGTCACCCGAGCCACTTTTTGGCGCATGCGCACAACCTGCAGACTCGGGTCGAATACGCTTCTCCACACTAGGGGTGAACAAAATGGTGGCCCTTTTCTTTTGTTTTTTAATAGCCGGTATAATTACAGCAAAATATGATTTAAATATTTTTATGATGGCATAGTTTAGTGATATTTCCATTTCATTAGTCTATGTTATTACCAAAAAAAAAAATATATGACTGGTACCGGTGGCTGTTATCCTGCAGGACGGTACCAGCGCAAATGTGACATCATCGCTCCTAGCCACCCCAGCCAAGAGGGGCGTAATCGATTAATCGACTCTGGTCACCCGAGCCACTTTTTGGCGCATGCGTACAACCTGCAGACTCGGGTCGAATAATCGAATACGCTTCTCCACGCTCGGGGGGGAAAAAATGGTGGCCCTTTTTTTTGTTTTTTAATAGCCGGTATAATTACAGCAAAATAGGATTTAAATTGTTTTACGATGGCATAGTTTAGTGATATTTCCATTTCATTAATCTATGTTATTACCAAAAAAAATATGTATGACTGGTACCGGTGGCTGTTATCCTGCAGGACGGTACCAGTGCAAATGTGACGTCATCGCTCCTAGCCACTCCAGCCAAGAGGTGGGTTACTGGGGTCGGGTTGTTTTGCACACGGCACGTGTAGTTGTCGACTCCACTTGCAGTGTTCCATTTGAAATTCGGACGACTCGGGTCACCCGAGTCGCCCGGGTCGTGTTAATCGATTACGGCCTAGGCGATTATTCGCACTTGCTGGTAACGCTCCCTCATGCGCGCCTGCACATATACCTGCTAAAGATTGCGTACCCGCCCTCATCGTGAGATCGTGAGAGTCCGAGGTGAGAAGTTCAGTAAGAGAGAGCCCCAAAGAGCCCTCTACCTTAGAGGAGAAAGGGTGAGGAGAAGGAAAAAGAAGAGAAGAGCAAGGGTGTGTGGGTGGAAAGAAGAGACGTGGAACAGGAGGCGGCTGGAGGCGGAATGGTTGGAAGCAGCGATGGCCAGGGTTATAAGGGGGAGAGAGAGGGGAGGCGAGAAAGCCCCCGCGGGGGGGGGGGGCGACCAGCAGTGAGGAAAGGCAGCGAGGTCAGGGGCGAGCAGCAGCGGTCAGGTGTCAACGGCGGAGAGGGGGCGGTCAGGTTATAATAACACGGATGCTCTGCCGCTGTGAGCACCCTATGTGATTACAAAACTCTCCCCCTTCATTTCACCTGTGATGCAATTAGCCTAATCAATTTAACCATGTCTGGAAAGAGGAAGGAAAACTAGTCACAAGGATGAACAGTGAATAAGTTGTGCTTTATTGGCAGCAACTCCTGTCATCCCCCTTACATGTGACCTAACACCTGTACTCCTCATATACTGCCCACACTATGTCTCATTGTCACTTTAGCCTGTATATTGAAACAGTGCCCACAACCCATGGGACAGGAGTCCTATGGCTGTGGATGCACTCAATTTGAATAGCTGAATTTGGATAGCATCAGACAGAGTGTCTGGGGTCCTGCTCTAGAGTAGGTCTGTCTCACTCAAGAGCCAGGATGAGAGTCATTTTCCTTCAGTGTGTCTGAAGCAAACTTCTTGAATAATTCATTAGCTGAGACTAGTGTGTGGTCAGGATAGGCCAAGGGAGTCAGGTGACCGGACATTCCCCAGCCAGCCAATGAGACACTCCCCACAGACTGGGTGGGTGACCACCCCATTAGGGGCTGTCACTCAAACCAGCTGCAGGTGGTGTACTCTATACATATGCAAATTAGGCAGGTGGGTCAGTCGGTGGTCTTGGGTGGACAGGATGTTGCAAACAGTTACAGATTTGTATATAGTAAAATCATTCTTTTCCTCCTTTGTATTCTTTATGAACACATAGAGAACATTTCAACCATCATGTACTGTTTCTTGCAAAGGAACTCTTTTCATTAACTCCAAACATCATATATAACAGATAGTTTACATCATTCAGCATCATGTACATTTCCATCAACTCCACTCATAATATATAACATATAGTTTACCTCACTCAGCATCATGTACAATGGGAGTGGGATTCTATTGATTTTAGTTACTTTTAGTTTACATAACTTAAGTCCCACTCCGACATCCAAGAATAATAATGCTCTCTGCCAATATATAATTCTTAACCGAAACTCCGTATATTTTTACAAGGTGTTAGCAGAAGTGGGGGGGGGGGGGGGGGGCTCTTCTCCCGCCGCGAACCAATTTGATATATATATCTATATAAATAATCCTACCTTTTACATTAATTAAAAAACAGAGCATAAGCATGACGTGGTCTTACTATAAGTAGTATACATTGACAGTATGACTATATATATATATATATATATATATATATATATATATAATAAACCAGACTTGCCTGCTTTTAAATAGCGACCACTTGGAGGTAATTGAAATTAGCTGGACAAAGAGACAAGGGCACTCCGAAAACGCACTTAGGGCCATTGGAATGAAGTCAAAGTCGGAGAGTGACAGACAGGCGCGAATCCTAGGGGTGTGTGTGTGGTCGTGTGGGTGTTAGTGGCGATTAGTGGGGGTTGGTGGGGGTTTGTGCGGGTTTGTGGGGAGGGGATTGTGAGGGTCAGTGGGGATGGTGGGGGTTGGTGGGAGTCATTGGAGGGTGATGGGGGTTGGTGGGCCTTTGTGCGGGTTTATGTGCGGTTTGTGAGGGTCAGTGGGGATGGTGGGGGTTCGGTGGGAGTCAGTGGAGGTTGATGGGGGTTGGTGGGCCTCTGTGCGGGTTTATGTGGGGTTTGTGGGGGTCAGTTGGGTTGGTGGGGGTCAGTGGAGGTTGATGGGGGTTGGTGGGCCTTGGTGCGGGTTTGTGAGGGGTTTGTGAGGGTCAGTGGGATTGGTGGGGGTTCGGTGGGAGTCAGTGGAGGTTGATGGGGGTTGGCGGGCCTTGGTGCGGGTTTGTGTGCGGTTTATGAGGGTCAGTGGGGATGGTGGGTGTTCGGTGGGAGTCAGTGGAGGTTGATGGGGGTTGGTGGGCCTCTGTGCGGGTTTATGTGGGGTTTGTGGGGGTCAGTTGGGTTGGTGGGGGTCAGTTGAGGTTGATGGGGGTTGGTGGGCCTCTGTGCGGGTTTATGTGGGGTTTGTGGGGGTCAGTTGGGTTGGTGGGGGTCAGTGGAGGTTGATGGGGGTTGGTGGGCCTTGGTGCGGGTTTGTGAGGGGTTTGTGAGGGTCAGTGGGATTGGTGGGGGTTCGGTGGGAGTCAGTGGAGGTTGATGGGGGTTGGCGGGCCTTGGTGCGGGTTTGTGTGCGGTTTGTGAGGGTCAGTGGGGATGGTGGGGGTTTGTGGGACTCAGTGGAGGTGCTGACTGGTTCATGCTGAGTGGTTCATGCTGAGTGGCTGGTTGCTGCTATGCGAGTTACAGTCTTGGTGGCTAGAATTTGCAGAGCAGCTCTGTGAATAGCCAGTGCGAATTAATTTAGGAATGCAGGTACACATTCTGACATAACAGGCTTTAGCAGCAACAGGTTCTATTAAATTGGTTTAGTGGGTCTGCCCTCTTTTATGAAGCAATGCTTGTTGAATGGGTGCACCAGAATCTGAGGTCGACATGTGGAATCAAATCTAGGTAAGTGTTTCGGTTTTGAAAATTTTACGCTTTTATCAGACGATGAAGTTTTAATGGTTGTGATCTTGATATATACTGCAATATTTTACTTTTCTGTTTTACTGTGGGCCGGCATTTTCTTACCCAGCAAGATTGTGTTATTACATAATAAAGAATCGGCCCCAACTTATATGTATGTATATATATATATGTATGTATATATATATCTATATGTATATCTATATATTTATATATGTATGTATATATCTATATATATATATTTATGCATATATATATATGGTTGGTTTTTGGAGTTTTACATACTGGCAACATCTGAGGTCATATCAGGATGTCTACCGACTTGTGACAGTGCACAGTCGTGGCCACGTTATAGTGTTGCCCCACTGGGAAATCAGGCCACAGGCACCCTGACCCAATATTCCACTCAGTCACATTATCCTGACACTGGGCTGACACTTTATCCAGTCCTTGCACTATCCTATTAATGCACAGCACCATCCTAGGAAGCGACAAGTATAAATTTGATAAGTCATTGGTTTGACTCGACCGGGAACCAAATTCGCCAACTCCGAGGCCCGCGCTCTACCGATTCGACCACCGCGTCCGGTCTATATATATATATCTATATCTATATATATATATATTTATGTGTGTGTTTTACTGTTGTGACAACAAAACAACTTTAAAAACCTGGGCCCGTATGCATGGGCGGCTTTTGGTGTTACAGCCTGATACCGTTTAGCTATCACTGAGGTCAGGAAATATGTCAAGCGGTATGCAAGAGCGCGTAACACTTTGATTATAGCTAAACGTGAAGTTATTTACAGATTTGGGAAATCCTTCGATTCGACAATATGAATAACGCCACCAATGCGGCGGTGGCGTTAATATCGGTTCGAATTTAGGGTTAATTTGATTAAATTTCACTTATGGCGTATGTAATTCTGTTAAATATGACAGCATTTAATAGATTTGGGCCTAATATATTGCCGCCGATTTGGTGGCGGCGGCGATGTTTTGTTGATGTTCGACAGTATGGATAGCGACGTCGATGCGGCGGTGGTGATTTGTTTAGTTTACATTCGTCGATTCGACAATATTAATATCACCGCCAATGCAAATATAGGGTTAAATTGATAAAATTTCACTTATTGTATATGTACTTCTATTAAATATAACAGCATTTAATAGATTTGGGCCTAATATATAGCTGCCGATTCGGCGGTGGCGGCGATGTGTGTTTTTTTTATATGCGACCGTATGGATATTGACATCCATGCGGCGGCGGCAATTTGTTTACTTACATTTGTCGATTCGAAAATATTAATATCGCCGCCGTTGCGCTGGCAGCGTTAATCTCGCTTCGATTTTAGGGTTAATTTAATAAAATTTCACTATTTGACTATGTAACTCTGTTAAATATGATAGCATTGAATAGATTTGGCCCTAATCGGTACCTAACACTGCCTGTAAACCAGCTATAGAACAGGTTTACCGTAACCTAGTTTAAGCTTGTGGTGTTAGGCCTAACACTGCTCCATGCATAGCGACTTTTCGGCGCTAAACCAGAAATCCTGTCTAAACGCGTTTTGGCTCGCTAACACTGCTTCATGCATATGGCCCCTGATCCTAAGACGGCTACCAGATGCAATAGAAGTCAGATGGCTGAATTTGATAGGTCTCAGAGTGTTTTTACAGCTAGTTTTACGGCAGGGAAAGTCGCGGTAATCACAGTCTAATTATAGCGCAGGTATCCAGTCCAATAATGCCTGACAACCATAGTCCGATAACAGCCTAAGCGCCCTACTCCTTAAGCTTCCAAAGTCTGATGTTTTTTAGTTTCTGCCACATAACTTTTAGATAAATATATTAGGTTGATGACTATACCTTGATTTACTTTGAACCTTTAGCATATATAGCTACCTATGGATATATTTGAAGTGTAAACAGACATACTTACTTTTTATGTGCACTCCGAAAAACTGAACACGAGATGGCCGAATGAGTTGAGCGTTCGTCTTCCGTTTTGGTAGATTGTGGGATTCGAACCCACAGTTTCGAACCCTGCTCGAGTCAAACCAATGACTTAAGAACTTATACTTGTCGCTTCATAGCCAGGCTCAGCATTATTAAGATAGAGCGAGGACTGGTTGGCTTAGTGTCAGGATAATGTGACTGAGCATGATATCAGGTCATGGTGTTGGTGGCCTGGTCTCTAAGTGGGGCAGCACTATAAAGTAACCACGAGTGCGCACTGTCAAAAGTTGGTACCCATCCTGATATAACCTTAGATGTTGCCAGGATGTACAACTCCAACACCCAACCAACGGAAAAACTGTTCACTGCAAGCTTCAGCAACAATTCATTCTATTAGTATTAAATTTTCCGTTTTATTTCGCAAGCAAATGTTTAATAACATTGATATATAGGATCAAACCTAGGTTAAATATGCACCTTTAAGATGGAGGAGGCTCAAAACGACAATACGTAATTCCTAGTATGGAATCGCCCAATATGGACAGGAAGACGCAAGCAAATACAGTGTGGAAAATGTCAGTCAAACCAAAAATAACTTGTGAGATAAAATACATATGGCTTGTTTTTTAGCAAACGCAAAATAAGAAGACAACACTTAAAAACATCGAAATTTATTTAAGTAGTGCATCTGTGAAATTCAACTTTGCCTTCACTTCCTTATTCGCCTTCACTTTCGCCATCACCTTTGCTTTCTGTTTTGCCTTATTTTTCTCCAGTGTTTTCATCGCCATCTTCAGCTCGACCTCTGCCTCTACCTCCGTCTCTGCCTCCGTCTCTGCTTCACTCTCCGTCTCTGCCTCCGCATCTGCCCCTGCCTCTGCCTCCGCCTCTGCCTCTGGCTCCGCCTCTGGCACTGCCTCTGCCCGTACCTCTGCCCGTACCTCTGCCTCTGGCACTGCCTCATCATCTGCCTCTGTCTCCGCCTCTGCCTCTGTCTCCGGCTCCTCCGCCAGCTCCCCAAGCCTCCGCCTGCATATCATCTGCCTTTGTCCTCATTTTCGGCTTATTATAAAGCTTACAATGATAAAAACACAACTAGCCTACAACTATTTATCATATAGGCTCAACGAAAGCAGGCTAATTGGTGGTTTCCCTCACAAACTCCAAATTAAACCCAGCCACAGGAGGGAATCACATTTCAGGACAAGGCAAGGGTATAGCAGCAGATCGGACAAGGTGTAATTAGATATCATTGGGTCCGAATCTAAATTTTAAATGTAAGCTAAGAAACTGTTGAAATCAGGACGACCATTGAGGCTTTAAGTGCCCATAGAACATACTACGAAGATTGTTTGTTTGTTTGTTGTTGTTTTACGTCCTAGCAACATCTAGGGTCATATCAGGACCGGGTTTCATACTAGGAAGAAGAGAGGGAGAGATCCAAAGGGAGAGATAGGAAGAGGAAGAGGGAGAGAGAGGGTGTGAGAGGGAAAGAGAGGGAGAGAGGGAGGAAGAAAGAAAGGGCGAGAGGGAAAGATCGGGAGAAACAGGAGCAGACGAAGAGAGAGAGAGCGAGAGAGGGGGAGAGAGGGAAAGAGGGAAAGAGAGGGAGAGAAGGAGAGACAGGGAAAGGAAGAAATAGGGATAGGGAGGGAGAAAGGGGGAGAGCAAGAGAGGGGAAGAGAGGGAGAGAGAAAGGGAGAGCAGACAGAAGGATATAGCTATGGACAAGAGGGAGAGAGGGAGAGAGAGGGAGAGAGAGGGAGAGAGAGGGTGAAATAGGGAGAGAGGGAGACAGGGTGAAAGACGGAGAAAGAGGAAGAGAGACGGAGAGATGAAGAGAGAGGGAGAGGAGAAGAGATGGAGAGAGAGAAGGAGACAGAATGATACAGAGAGAGAGGGGGATAGGGAGAAAGAGGGATAGAGAATGAGAAAAAGAGAGAGTGAGATAGAGGGAGAGGGGGAGAGAAAGACAGAGAGAAAGACAGAGAGAAAGACAGAGAGAAGAGTGCTTGCCAGAAGAAAACAAAACATCAACAACAAGTTCAACAAATTTCTGCAGAAATACCTTTTAGAGAAATAATATGATTGTCGGGGACATGATTTCCCCATTATGTTTATTAAATAGAGGGGCATGTAACTGCATGATGTCCCATTAGTGAGGCAATAATATCTCCTGCCACCCACACTCCCGCCAGGTGACACTCAAGTCAGGGCTTCCCAGTTGGTGTCAAGGGTGAACACAAGTCAAGGCAAAAATAATAATAATAAAAAGACTAAAGAAATAAGAACAATATTCTCGTTCCTGCAGAACCTTCATCATATTTGTTTGTTTGTAAATATAGTTTATACATTGAATAAAGTCTCTTGTCAGTGCCATGGAAGTGATCTTCCAGCCATGTGGCAATACCGTTATTTACAATAGATGTATATATGTATACTGATATTGTTATCAGCAGCTAGCTCAAGTCAGCTGAAATAACAATATTAATCATTCAAAGAATTACATATGGTGTAGTTTCACAATTTACATATGAGATAGTAATTATTATGTTTTATACACTATTTTTCTCATTCAACAGACTCAATGCCATTCTGCTATTCCAGGGGTCTAGCTTCCATATACGCAGGTACGCGGATCTGCATACCACCTGAGATTATAAATATCTTTAAAGAAATTAAAATATATGATGTTTGATATCGTTTTATTCCAATAGTATTCTATTCCATCTGCATTTTTTTTTTTTACTAAATGTATTTTATTCAGCGAATAATGTCTTTTGTCAGTGCCAGAGCAGTGGTCTTCCGGCCGTTCATTACAATTTGTTGGTACATAAATGACAATATCAGTTGCAATAATAACCACATGAAAAACCTGTTCGATAATAGAAGCATAATATAAATTGATAATTTGTCATGATAGTAACTGCATGCAATTCCAGTTCAACATATTGTCGTGGGGGTGATGAAAATGGGAAATACTGCGCCTAGAGCAGGACTCGAACCCACATCTCTTTGCATTCCGGGCCAGTGTGCTAACCATTACACCACCTAGGCTCCCTGATATCAATACACTCCCCACGCCTACCTGTCTATGTGGTTACTTGCCTGAGAGGTCAGTGCAGACCACTACACTCGTCCCCCTGGAATTGTAAGTCTTGTAATGCTTACAATTACATACATACAGGCAATGCACTAACACATACATACACAGGGTAGGTTCAACAACCATACAGCGCAAAGCTTGTACAGGATCCTGATCACGGCAACCAGTGTCGTGGGGGTGATGAAAATGGGAAATACTGCGCCTAGAGCGGGACTCGAACCCACATCTCTTTGCATTCCGGGCCAGTGTGCTAACCATTACACCACCTAGGCCCCCTGATATCAACACACTCCCCACGCCTACCTGTCTATGTGGTTACTTGCCTGAGAGGTCAGTGCAGACCACTACACTCGTCCCCCTGGAATTGTAAGTCTTGTAATGCTTACAATTACATACATACAGGCAATGCACTAACACATACATACACAGGGTAGGTTCAACAACCATACAGCGCAAAGCTTGTACAGGATCCTGATCACGGCAACCAGTGTTGTGGGGTGATGAAAATGGGAAATACTGCGCCTAGAGCGGGACTCGAACCCACATCTCTTTGCATTCCGGGCCAGTGTGCTAACCATTACACCACCTAGGCTCCCTGATATCAATACACTCCCCACGCCTACCTGTCTATGTGGTTACTTGCCTGAGAGGTCAGTGCAGACCACTACACTCGTCCCCCTGGAATTGTAAGTCTTGTAATGCTTACAATTACATACATACAGGCAATGCACTAACACATACATACACAGGGTAGGTTCAACAACCATACAGCACAAAGCTTGTACAGGATCCTGGTCACGGCAACCAGTGTCGTGGGGGTGATGAAAATGGGAAATATTGTGCCTTGAGCGGGACTCGAACCCACATCTCTTTGCATTCCGGGCCAGTGTGCTAACCATTACACCACCTAGGCTCCCTGATATCAACACACTCCCCACGCCTACCTGTCTATGTGGCTACTTGCCTGAGAGGTCAGTGCAGACCACTACACTCGTCCCCCTGGAATTGTAAGTCTTGTAATGCTTACAATTACATACATACAGGCAATGCACTAACACATACATACACAGGGTAGGTTCAACAACCATACAGCGCGTAGCTTGTACAGGATCCTGGTCACGGCACCAGTGTTGTGGGGATGATGAAAATGGGAAATATTGTGCCTTGAGCGGGACTCGAACCCACATCTCTTTGCATTCCGGGCCAGTGTGCTAACCATTACACCACCTAGGCTCCCTGATATCGATACACTCCCCACGCCTACCTGTCTATGTGGTTACTTGCCTGAGAGGTCAGTGCAGACCACTACAATATGTATTATGCACTTTGTGAGCTTGTATCAATAAATGTACAAGATGATTTGTAGAATTGTGTTTAAACACTTTCTTCATTTACTTTCTCTCTTCTTTTTTCAAAAAGATATAACATATCTCCAATACACATATATATATTATATTGTAAATATGCAAATCAGTGGATCCAATCACCTGAACCATGCATACCACCTGACAATCCCAAGCTAGGCCCATGTATACTTGCTCCCTAATCTTGTAATTCAGTTTTTATAAACAGCCATCCCTTAATATCTTAATTAATGTGGTGTTCTCTGTGGTGGGGTGCTTCGAGTGTCTGAACTTTTTCTAGGTCAGACTCCTAATCTGAAGGTCAGTGGTTCGATTCCCCATGCCCCCCACCTCTGCCAATTTGGATTTACAATGTTGTGTATAACTTATAGCATCATCAATGGCCAGTTGCTCTCATACCATCTCTATGTGGTGTGGGAGGTTAAAATTCCCTTGGGTCGGTAAAAGTGTAGGCTCAGGCTTTCTATCAACAAACTGTCTAATGGTGAAAAAAAGTCTATTCAGACTTATCCATGATAGTCAGTATAAATCTTCAAGAGCAAAAATGATGATTTTATTTAGCTGACCATACAGTGCATTGCTGAAGTTCACTTAGCTTGTCGGAGTATTTAGTGTGTGAATAAGTCATCTCATCTTAAATAGATGAGTATGATCAGGATTAAGACAATCTTTTCCCCTCGAAATGTTAATCTCTAACAGAACATATTCTGTTGGATGACAAGGATTAGGCGTGTATGTTTTCTGTGAAAGGCAATCACGGGATTCATTTCCGGATTACCTTATACCCCTATCACACTATGACGTAACGAGCGAACGTGAGCCTAACGTGGTGATTTTTCGTCATTACGTTGACGTATGTTGGATTACGGTATGATGACGTCAGAATGACGTTAGACTGACATTGAGCTACGTCACATTACGTCGTGTTACGTTGAGTTACATCGAGGTTTTGGACATGTTCAAAACTTTCGATGTAGCTCGAACATAAGGGTTTACGTTCGCCGTACGTTCTGTTCATGTTCAGTGAACGTCAATGACGTTAAATGGACGTTAGGCAAACACTGCTCACTATGTTCAACTATGTTCCACTACGTTGACCCACATTCAACCGGGTGGAAATGCCCATGCGGCGTAATGGGAACGTCAGTTGAACGTCAGGAGAACATCAGGAGAACGTCCATTCAATGTACGTTCAACGTCTCATGACATATGTAACATCACGTAGCATTCTTCTGGCGATGGAATAACGTTCATAATGTTCTGTGAGCGTAATGACGTTGTCCTCTCTCGTTGAATGACGGTATCACTATGCTTTACCGACGTTACGCTCTTGTCCACTATGCTGCATCCACCTTCAACTTGTGCCCAGATTTGCATACTACGCCGAGAAGTTCAACGTTCTTCATGTTCTCCCTACATTGATGTCGTTATGTCGTTGTGTGACAGGGCCTTTAGCAGACTTAAATAATAAGAAGAGGAACAGCGAGTTTGCATTTACACTATTAATACGCATAGATGATTAATCAGCCATTTTACTCAATTCACAACGCGACAAGGAACTACAAGTATGGGAATTTTACTCATCAAATAATTAGTTAAGAAGATTGTTCAAGTCAGTAAGTCAATTGATCAGCAGGTTCTTGGTTCGAATCCGGAGACCCTGGCACTTAACCCTACCTACTAACTGTGAGCCGGGTGAGTGTAGGGTTGGGTTTGCGGCCAAGAAAAGGCAGAGGGGTGTCGGGCTTTCGGCATCTCCTAACAGCTCACTGTCCTGGAAATATTGAGGAAATTAGATATACTCTTTTGCTTTCTAGTGATGTATTCTAATATAAAAACATCCCAAAACTCAGTGTTCCACACCCATATTTGTGAACCTGCATATTAATTCTATATCAAATTCGACCTTGGTAATTGAACCGGGGGTCAAATGAAGTATTTTAACCACTGTAGCCCAAACGAGGTAAGCTCTCCAACCTGATTATGCGGTAAACCATTTTGGTGGCACCATCTAATGGTAGAGATAACAACACTCACGGTTACATGACTCAAAATGGAATAAACTCGGGTCAAAGTGACCAAAGTTAGTAAAAATAATAAACATTAATGTGAAATGTGTATGGTAGGCACACAAAAACATGCTATTAACCACCCATACATGGCGAAGCAGCAGTGGAGTACAGTAACGCACTGTAAAATCTTTCGGAATTCTGGGGTAGCTAAATAATAGTCTAAAAGCATGTTGTATGTGCATATAATGATATAGAGGTAATAAATATTATTAATGTGGTTGCAGGGTAATAAAGGTACTATTGCACAGAAAAAGGGCGTCTATGTGATAGCTACCTTATACATTACTCTGCAAGCAAGGGGGGTGCCAGGTACAAGAAAGCTAGGTCACATGACTAATGACCCAATATAAATAGGGGTGCATGTCAGATGCACTCTCTCTCACCACCACCACCAGCCAGTCCAGATCTGGGTATAACATGTGCTTGTGTCAACTTTAGTTTGGATTAAACCATGTGAGTACAATATTGTGTCTTCTTGTGTTATATTTCAGATACTGAGCCCAACAAGTGATTTTAGAAGTAGATAGTTGACAGTATCTATATAAAGAATATGTGTAGAAGTTCTGATGACTACTTCAATTTAATCTAATGTAAACTCTTATCTTAATACAACATAGAATTTACACCATCAATTGTTCAGAGATACACACACTTTTCAACACGTTTGCAATGCCGATTAACAGAAGAGTAGTGATCAGAACGACCCTAAAGCTTAACCACCATTTGGTATTATATGTAGATTATATTATATATTCTCATGACTCAGGAGATGTCAGGGATGTGGGTTGCAGTTTGCAGACAACTAGCACTTCCTTCCCCGCGAAAAGTCCCGCGGTAAACAATGCGCGTTTGCAATACTGGCGCTTGCAATACTTGCCATTGCTGTTCCACCCTTTGAGGTTTTAAGACCAACACGTGAGGTTGTTAGTGGGAAGGAACGAGAGTTACACGAGAGTTACTAGTTGTAGGTGCGTTTTTCTAAGTTGCTCGATAGCAGACGACATTTAGACGTGGAGATGCTGCATAAGAAAGGCAGCGCTGAATGCGGCTACAGCGGCTTAAAGAGTCCGCCTATCAGCACAGGCCTGAGCCTGCGTCATGGGGCGCCAAGTGTGTGTTATATTAACAAGACAGAGGATTGTTTGTTTGTTTGTTGTTGTTTTACGTCCTAGCAACATCCAAGGTCAAATCAGGACGGGTACCGACTTGTGACAGTGGACACTCATGGCAACTTCATAGTGCTGTCCCACTGGGAAACCAGGCTGCCGGCACCATGACCTGGTATCCCAGTCAGTCACATTAGCCTGACACTGGGCACACCAGTCCTTCCCCTGTCCTAATAATGCCGAGCGCCTGGCTAGGAAGCAACAAGTATACATTTTTATGTCATTGGTTTGACTCGACCAGGGTTCGAACCCACGACCCCATGATCTACCAGCACGGGAGACGGACGCTCTAACTCATTCGGCCATCCCGTCTGGTCAGTAAAATAACACACTAATAATCATTGAAACTAACTATAAACATATACCAAAAAGAAAACTTGCACACAAATGAAATAATAATAACAAAAATGAACAAGGACAAAATAGCAGCTAAATATATAATAATAATAACAACCTTCACCAAACGTAACATGCTAGTTTGTTGTTGGTTTACGTCCGATCAACATTAAATGTTAGATCAGGACGTGGATATGCTAGTTAAGTAGTAATAATACCCATGAACAAACATAATACAGAAGGTAAATACGAATACTAATGAAGGAATACTATACAGAAGTTAATATCAATGAAAAAACATAATTTCGAAGTTAAATAATAGTAATAAATAACATGCCGTTAAATAGTGATGTCGTGGGGGTGATGACAATTGGAAATATTGTGCCTAGAGCGGGACTCAAACCCACGTCTCTTTGCATTCAGGGGCGAGGGGGGGGAGGGGGGAGGGGGGGAGGGAGGGAGGGGACGGGGAGGTGGGGGGAGGGGGGGTAGGGGGGAGGGGGGAGGGGGGGGGGTAGCCCCCGTGTCCGCGTGCAAATTACACATGTTGTCAACCAACATGGACAATTATACATGTTAACGTAACGTGGCTAATTCGCGGGGCGGAGACGGGCCCCTCCCCCCACTGAACCATCTGACCCCACACGCCTCCAGGGGAAAGAAACCCATACCCACAGCGCTGATGGCACCACCTAGCGTTAAGGAGGAACCTCCTCCACCTGGTTACAGGAGGAGACACACCCCCCCCTCCCGCCAAAAACACCACGTGACCAGTTCGAATCCAAACCGCCTCCACGGCCACACAACTCCTCCAGCTGCTGTTCGGATAACTCCACCAGCTAACTTCACCCACCCATCCACACCTCAATGAACAAGTAATGGGAAGGGTTAAGGGCTCGACTCCGGCCCAAGACCACCATCACTGGGATCGATAACCCCGAGGAGCCAGTGACGAACAAAACACACCGACTAGCACCCATAAAATGTCAACCCTGAATGTACCGAGCTGAAAATGAAATAAAAACCACTGTATCATAACTCTGTCTCCGCCCTTAGTGATTTAATCAATTCTACCCAAACAAACACACAGAAGGTAAATAGTAATATTTAACGAACAAACACTATTCTAAAGTTAATAACAATGAAGAACCAGAACTTCGAAGTTAAATAATAATAATAACAACAGTGACAATAATTAATCAAATTACATGACAACCTTAGAAACCCCCCCTGTAATTAATACATTCTATCCGTAAGAAATAATAAGGCCATGGAATTGTGGCTATCTACTTACCATCTTCCGCAATAACATCTGCGCCCGATTCATAATTACACGGATAACAAAAATGGTAACAGAAAACTATGCTTTACCTCCCTTTCCAGAAACCCTACCCCAACAAAAAAAACTAACAACAAAACCCCCCAAAACCGGAGCCAACGGACATCAAATTAAAAGTAGCTGCAATATTATTTTTAAATGGGGAAAGCACCTCATAAGTATTGTACTTCTGCTTTCTCCTTTTTCATGTGAAAGAAATTACTGATATAAATATCAACTTGTGTGTACATTGATCATGTAGAAATAAATATATTATTATTATTGTCTCCCGCCTGCTGCATGGTGGAATTCATGCCGTAAAAATATGCCATTTCCAGTGGCGACCCCTGTGGCCGCTGCCCTCGCTAATTGTTACTGCGGTAGCTTCCTTGCCACTACCCCTATAATTCAGGACAGGAGGCGGACTACATAGTATGGCAAATTTATTCAAGGAAGAAGAACAATGAGTAATGTATGCAATCAATTGAAGTAGCGAATGATAAGAACTGAATGGTAGAACATAAGTAGATAATAATTAAGTGGTAGAGGTTAATAGTTAAGGCAATGTAGTAACATCTTAATGAGGTCAAGTGTCAGATCGAGGCAAAGTCATGTATGTCATTAGAGTCTTAAGTGACCCGGGCCTCAACCCTAGTCGAAGCAATAGTTGGGTGGGTGGGATGGTGAAGGTAGGTCTTGGTGGTGCGGTGGCAGGAGGAGAAGTGGTCGAGTTGATGGGGAGGCGGAAGAGAGGAAGGGGGGGGAGGTACCAGCGGAGGAACCAGCGGGGGAACCAGCGGAGGGAGGAGGGGGGTCGTGGCGACATCTGGAGGAAGTGGGATGAGTGAGGGAAGGGGGAGAGGAGGGAGTGGTGGCGCCATCTGGGTGGTAGGAGGTGTGTGTCGGGTAGTGGTGTAGTGGGCGGGCTGTAGGGTCGGGGGAGGGGAGGTCGTCCGCCTCCCCCCGAATTACCCATATTGCCAATGCAATATGGACATTGGGTGCACCAATACTACATTTTAATATGCTAATACACTAAGACATGCATATGCTTCTTCTAACAAGATTTTGGAACATAACTATATATGTGTGAATATACATTCTCTGGTGCGACTGACATTCAAGCCCTGGCATATAACCAGTGATTTCATTTTCAACTCGGTACATTCAGGGTAGCACTTACAAAGGTGCTTCGGCCTTTCTCTTCTGTATAATAAAAAAAAAACCCGACTTTATTCGCTGAATAAAATAGAATTTAACTCCCTCCCATATTGGCCCACCTCCCGGGGAGGTGAGGTGGGCCAATATGGCAGTTGGCACCACTGGTATAGTGTTGCATCTTATGGAGTTTAACGATAATCATAATAATAAGTAATATTCCCATACGTATCTTTATACTCGCATAAAAGGTGGGCTACGCCCTAGTAAGGAACGACATAATGAGGAGTGGTGGGAAGCCTTAGTTTATTTAACCGATGCCCTTGGCTGAGCAATAGATAGTCCTACCTGTAAAAGTTTTGAAATTGAGCTGATGTGACGCCCACGCCGGCCGACTGGCATATGCCCAGGAGGAGGCTGGCCTCAAACTATCCTGGACCCACACAGACCCGCAGTAAATGGCAGATCGGTCCAGAATTGCACTAATAAATAGAATGGCGAATAATAATATAATAAATAGCACAGGCCTACTCTGCCCATTTTATACTCATATAATTAATTATATATCACATAATACGTTATGTGATGTATAAGCATTATGCGAGTATAAAGGTGTGGAAGGGAATTATTATTAGTATTATTATTATTCTTCTATTCATTACCTACCAACCATTGTCCTCGATGTATTCACCTCCTATATCTACTTGCTGCTACTGGTGGCGCCACCTACGGCCTCCACCTGTACTACGGGCTCTCCCACTGTCATTCAAGCCCTGGAATATATATAGATATATATATAAATATATCGACTATATACATATATATATATATATATATATATATAAATGTGCAGATACACACATGAACTGTTTTGGGGCAATTGCGATGGAAGTGTATCTATCCATCAAGTGTATATTCCCAATTTTATATATATTTGCTAAAAAACAACAACAAACAAAGCTAGTCCACATGCTTTCTCATAGATGCTCACCGATAGGTGTATCACCACACCCATATCTCCCATCACATTACCTTTTTTTTTACTAAGCATTTATTCATCAGAAGATAAACATTTTCAGTGCGCTATTCTTCCAGCTATTCATGTTGCATATATTCACATTGTTCGCAATGCTAAAGCATTACGGGTAATTTGGTGGCAAATACAGCCAAGCGCTAGTAACTAAGGCTGCTTGATATGTCGCCGACTGGAGGATCCTTGCTGAACTAACTTAACTATAGCATTAACGCCGAATAGCGGTTTTCTGGCACTTCCGCCATATATCGCCCAGTAAACAAGGCGACTGCGGCTCCACCGGTGTCGTATTTCTGAACTAAATTACCCCGTCTTCGGCTATAAAAGCGACTGCTAGCTGCGAACATTTCACTTTCGACACGGGAGCCACGAGGACAACAACTGCCTTAAATTGCCATCCCACCCACCCCACGATGAGAAGGGGATATAGGGTTATAAGCGTGCCTAAGCCTCACATAACTAAGAGACTGTACTGACAACAAGAGATAAAATTGTAATAAAAAAGGCATACTATATTTGCTGTGTTTGTTTTGCTTATTATATATACAGAGCCCAGCTTGGGATTTTCAGGTGGTACGCAAATGGAAAAAAACACGATATTTGATTCAACACAATGGAATAAGACACTGTAAGCATCGGAGCTGCCTAGGAACGCCAAGATCAAAATATTTTGCTCCATGGTGAAGCCTGTTCTTCTGTATGGTGCAGAGACTTGGAGAACAACAGTCACCACCATGAAGAAAATCCAGTCCTTTAACAACACCTGTCTCAGATGAATCCTAAGAGTACGCTGGCCAAACACCATCAGTAACCTGGAGCTATGGCAGCAAACAGGACAGCAGCCTGTTGCGGAGGAGATCCTTCGGAGACATTGGAGATGGGTTGGCCATACCCTTCGCAAGCCTGCATCCAACACCGCAAGACATGCCCTCTCCTGGAATCCAGAGGGGAAAAGGAAGAGAGGCAGGCCAAGAAACAGTTGGCGCCGTGACCTGGAAGCAGATGCGAAGAGGTCTGGCCATACATGGAGACAGCTGGAGAAGATGGCCCAGGACCGGGATAACTGGAGAGCCCTTGTTCGTGGCCTATGCCCAAAGTTGGGCAGTAGGCGTAAGTAAGTAAGTAAGCATCATATGTTTTAATTTGTTGTTGTTGGTAATCTTCAGGTGGTATGCAGCTGTATGCCTGGATATACGGAAGCTGGGCCCCTGACACTTAAAAGTTAGTTGCTACTTAAAACATTAATTATACTCAGGGTAGCACTTACAAAGGTGCTTCTGCCTTTCTCTTCTGTATAATAAAAAAACAACCCGACTTTATTCGCTGAATAAAATAGAATTTAACTCCCACCCATTGTAAGAAGTAATATACACACCACCGCCATCTAGCGGAAGTGGACCAGACGGGATGGCCGAATGAGGTGACCATCTGCTCCCGTTTTGGTAGATAGTGGGATAGGTTCGAACCCTGGTCGAGTCAAACCAATGACTTAAATATTTATACCTGTCGCTTCCTAACCAGGCGCTCGGCATTATTAGTATAGGGCAAGGACTGGTTGGTGCAGTGTCAGGATGATGTGACAGTAGGATATCAGGTTATGGTGCTGACAGTCTGGTATCCCAGTGGGGCAACACTAGTGCGGACCATCACAAGTCGGTACCCGTCCTGATATGCCCTTAGATGTAAAACTCCAACAACAAATAAAACAAATCTCACGAAGTAGCATCTTATCCATGAACACTTGGCGCCCCTTCTGCGCGGTTTTCATTTTGGCGAACAAGCGGGAACACTCTCTAGGGGGCGCTCAATCGCAATCAGTGAAGCTGTCACATGACTGCATGAGATACGTCACGTGGTTGCGGATCGTGGGCCCTGCAGGCACGCCAGACGGCTTTTGTTGAGCGATGGTCGGGTTTAATTGAGGGAACATTTCGCCTAGTCCAATCCATGTGATGCGCCTGACCTCTCCCGATTTGGTGGAAATATACATCTTTTAAATAAGCCCTCATGATTTCATGGCGGCATAGTTTGGTGGCGATAGAGGGTGGGTGTGTGGGGGTGGGGTGGGAGGCTTTGGACTTACTTAGGCTATGGGGCAGGACCTTCCCATATCCAGATGCTAGAAAATACTAGATGAGCCACAGAATGTAAACTGTTGTCCTGTATTAGTAAGGAAAGCAGATATTAAAGAATACCAGAAGGAGCCCACAATCAAAACTATGGTCTGTTATTATTAAGGAAAGTAGATGTCAGAGAATACCAGAAGATTGGTTGATTGATGTTGGAGTTTAACATCCTGACAACATCTAAGTTCATATCAGGACGGGTACCGACTTGTGACAGTGCAACCTTATGAACACTTTATAGTGCTGCCCCGCTGGGAAATCAGGCTACCGGCACCATGACCTGATATCCCACTCAGTCACATTATCATGACATTGAGCTAACCAGTCCTTGCCATATCCTATTAATGCCGAGCGTCCGACAATCTTGTTTGGATTAACCGATAATTTGGATTAACCGACTTTGGGTTAACCAACGTTTTTATATGATAAATGGTAGTATTTTGCCCGGCCGCAGACAAAGTTTGGATTAACCGATCGTTTGGTTTAAAAGAGCTTGATTTAACGGGGTTGTACTGTAGAAAGGTGCTTTCCCAAGGGGTGATCTTCCGGCCGAGCAACCAATGTTAGAAACCAATATTACCAATATTAATGCAAGTGTCATTCTTATTGGCTTATCAAACAATTCCGAACAAAAACAACTTTACCAAAAATCCCCAAAGACCCCAAAACACCAAACTATTTTGTGGAGGGGCATATAACCAGCAATCATACTCTTAGGTGTAGAATCAAATTGACTTGTTCACGGAAAGCTGTCACGAGGAGAGGGACGTAGTTCAGGCAGTAGAGTGTCCACATGTGAAGGTGTGGTGTGGGTCATCCGATCGATCCTGCTCACTGGACCCATTTGCAGTTTGGCCTATTTTCTGTTCCAACCAGTGTTCCATGACAGGTTCATCAAAGGCTGTGGTATGTGTGTCCTGTCTGTGGGAAAGTGCATATAAAATACCCCTTGCTGCTTATCGGAAAGAGTAGCCTATGTGGCAGCAGCGGGTTTTCTCCAAAGAAATATCTCAGAATGACCATATGTTAGACAGCCAATAACCAATGATAAAAATCAATGTGCTTTAGAGGCGTCGTGAACTCTAACAAACTTTTTGGGAAGCTGTCACTGTTTTGAATGGACCTTTTCCGCAGGGAATTTATAGGGAGCTGCTACCATCAACATTAGTTCTTGCCACTCCCACCATATGGCAGGCTTTAAAAAAAAAAAATTTTGATTCGACTGAATAATATTTTGTCAGCGTCGAGGCACTGGTCTTCCAGCCGTTGGAGCGACCACATTTGGTTTGTACATAGTGTTGGGGAAGTGGGATGTGCTGCATTGTGTGCAGCATACCCCATTCTGAACATGGAAAGTGGGAGAGCAGCCTATGCTGTATAGTGTACAGCATAGGTACTCAACATAATGCAAGTTATTTGCATCAAGATAGAGTGTGCAGTAAAGTACACTAGTTGTTAAATCATATTCTGTGGTTGTATACTAGTTAGATTTGTTTTTAATATCAGTTAGTCTTTTAATAGTACAATGTTGTGCATATAGAGTGGATTATTGCTTGTTCATTGGTGGTTGATGATGTAGTTATTCAGTGGTTTTGAATGTTATTTTGTCACTGAGTTAGTAGTTGTTTGTCAAAGTGTGGATGGGGGGAGGGGGACCGATGGGTAGGGGAGGAGACAGGCAGGGCGAGAGCAGGCATGAGAGAGGGTATGAGTCAATGGGTCATTCAGATGGTCACGTTATATCTTTGCACTGCCAGGTTTTGGGTGTGAATAACCAGGTGAATACTGTATGCATTTTTAAAGGCAAGGATCGAAACAATTATCTAGATTTGATTCTATGTATCAACCTTAGCTATTGGTGCATGTATTAAGCATTTGTTGCCACATAGAAGGGAATAATGAGGCAATTTACCTGTTACTATAGAAGCCTATTGCGCCAGAGTTTTGGCATGCTTGCCAAAATTAATTTATCATGTTTGCACTTCAACTATCTCAAAAGTTAGCCATTTAAAATAAAAGTTATTTCAAACTAAAGTAAGGTAGATTATAACGACCAACCTACTATATTTATCTCAGAAAATGAGAGAAACTCAAAACGATTGGACTACTCAACTGTATGTAAATTTATCGCTCTTCTGTAGCCTTCGGTAAGATAGCGACTTAGCTTGTCTTGCCGCGTCAAATTCTATTAAAGCGGGAGAAGACTGTGGACCCTAGGGCTCGTCATCTACTGCTCCAACCTACTCAACCTCAGCTCCGACGGTGGTGCAACCTCCCACCAGTCGCTATCTGCTATTAACTCTCTCTATGCATATATTTA
Organism: Branchipolynoe longqiensis; assembly: GCA_030323885.1. Taxonomy (NCBI): domain Eukaryota; kingdom Metazoa; phylum Annelida; class Polychaeta; order Phyllodocida; family Polynoidae; genus Branchipolynoe; species Branchipolynoe longqiensis. The sequence goes on along the minus strand of CM059191.1, from coordinate 90,655,674 downwards.
TATATATTTATATATATATATTTAACTATATCTCTATATCTATATTTATATATATTTATACATATATATTTACATTTATATATATCTATATATATTTATTCATATGCATATACATGTATATCCATAACTATGCTATATGAATCTGACATCGCCGAGGTTTGCACTTCAACTATCTCAAAAGTTAGCCATTTAAAATAAAAGTTATTTCAAACTAAAGTAAGATAGATTATAACGACCAACCTACTATATTTATCTCAGAAAATGAGAGAAACTCAAAACGATTGGACTACTCAACTGTATGTAAATTTATCGCTCTTCTGTAGCCTTCGGTAAGATAGCGACTTAGCTTGTCTTGCCGCGTCGAATTCTATTAAAGCGGGAGAAGACTGTGGAGCCTAGGGCTCGTCATCTACTGCTCCAACCTACTCAACCTCAGCTCCGACGGTGGTGCAACCTCCCACCGGTCGCTATCTGCTATTAACTCTCTCTATGCATATATTTATATATATTTATATATATATATTTAACTATATCTCTATATCTATATTTATATATATTTATACATATATATTTACATTTATATATATCTATATATATTTATTCATATGCATATACATGTATATCCATAACTATGCTATATGAATCTGACATCGCCGAGGCATGCGCTGTCCGCCCCCCCCCCCCCCCCCCCCCCCCCCCCCCCCCCCTCCCACACACCCGATCTGTTTGTACCGACCGTTGACGCGTGCCCCGTCGCCGTCAGTCACCATTTGTGGGCAGGTCTTTACGTCGCCATGAATCAGTGACTCTACAGAATGCCTGCTTGTGTCTCAGGTGCAGCGTGTGTTAGCCACGATGACTCACCCACACAAACCAGGGGGCGCCACTAAAAGAACCACGCACCCACCCATCCAACCACCCGCCCCAGAAAACATATACACAAAAAATCCCCACCAAAAAAGAAATCAACCCACCAAACAATGTACAAAACAAAACGTTGCTGCCACTTTGGCTCTGCGTCGGCGTGTTTTTGCTTTGTTGCATATAGCAGAGTTTTCTCCTATTTCCGCTCACGGCACTCATAGACTATTTGAGTGTATGCAGCCTGCTGAAGTATCTGACATGCCAGCCTCCTCCTTTACGCACTTGTGGAAGTACTGGGGACCGGGGTTGTAAACGCGGCAGGTGTGTACCGTGCGCGAATGATTTGCGCGATAGGAATAATAGAACAGGAAGAACAGAGCTTCGCCGTCCCCATTGCTAGTGTCGCCGCTGCCCGCCGCTACTGTTACTCCTGGCGCCACCGTCGCCCTGCGTACTGCGCTGCCGTCTAGCGGCAGGAAGTGTGTTGTGTTTGTCATCAGACTGAAAGCGTGGTGATTGCAATAGTTCAAGTTATGCTATTTGCACCAGTAAAAGCCTATTTAATTATATATAGATTATCTGCCAAGTGTGTACTGTCACTGCCACGGTCATCACCAACACTCGGCAGCATTACCTTTATTATTATTTATTTTTACTATATGTATTTTTATTCAGCGAATAATGCCTTTTGTTAGCGCCAGACCACTGGTCTTCCGGCCGATCAGTACACGTTGTTGGTACATAAATGACAATATCAGTTGCAATAATAACCACATGAAAATCCTGTTCGATAATAGAAGCATAACATAAATTAACTATTAGTTGTAATAGTAACTGCAATTCGAGTTCCACAAAAATATTATGCACTTGGTGAATATGCATCACATGGTATTGCATGATTCTAGAATTGTCTTTAAACACTCATTCCTTTGTCTTTCTCTCTTCTTTTTTCCCCACAAAAGATATAACATTATCATCCAACCAGACGGGGTGGCCGAATGAGTTGAGCGTCCGTCCACTGTTTTGGGAGATCGGGAGATCCGAACCCATGAGTTTGTGGGTTCTAATCTTGGTTGAGTCAGACCAATGACTTTAGAATTGATACTTGTCACTTCCTTGCCTGGCGCTCGGCATTATTAAGATAGGGCAAGGACTGGTTGGCTCAGTGTCAGGATAATGTGACTGAGTGGGAAATCAGGTCATGGTGCTGGTGCCCTAGTTTCCCAGTGGGCAGCACTATTAAGTAGCCATGAGTGCGCACTATCACAAGTCGGTACCCGTCCTGATATGACCTTAGATGATGCCACGACGTAAAACTCTAAGAACCAACCAAATATCCTTCTACATAATTCCAATTCAAATAGCGAAGACAACCACAGCTATAGTGACAGGTCATTGGCAGGTCAGTCACCATAGCAACTCTCCACAGTCACCATAGCAACTCTCCAGTCAGTGTTTATAAACAGCAACCATCTGGCCACATGGATCCACTCCGTAAGTGTTCTGATTGGTGGGCGCAGGAGCGGGCCATACACATCCATGCTGGAGGCAGCACCACGTGACCTCCTGAAGTAGGATGCCTACCCCGAATAAGGCTAATGAAGGGCCAGGGTCTTAATTGGCAATTGACTGGGTCGTCCCGTCTCACTGCTGCTGAGACTCTGGCCTTTAAGTGAAGTAGTAGGTACCTGGTTTCAGGGGTTTGTTGTTGGAGTTTTATGTCCTGGCAACATCTAAGGTCATATCAGGACAGGTACCGACTTGTAACAGTGCACACTCATGGTGACTTTATAGTGCTGTTCCATTGGGAAATCAGGCCGCCAGTACCATGACCTGATATCCCACTCAGTCGCATTATCCTGACACTGAGCTAACCAGTCCTTGCCCTATCCTCTTAATGCCGAGTGCCTGGCTAGGAAGTGACAAGGATCAATTTTATTAGTCATTGGTTTGACTCGACCGGGAACCAAACTCCTGATCTCCCGCATGGGATGCCTGCGCTCTACCGATTCGGCCACTAAGCCTTACACTATTGCTTTTCCTTCTACTACTACTACTACTCGCGCCACCACCGGCCAGTGTGGGCGGCTTGCTCGCTCCCCGTCAGTTAATAACCGGAAGAGGTCACGTGCCTGACCCAGCCGACCACGTGACTGGCAGGGTGGGGCGCCGAGTACCTCCGACAGTCCTCTGGCTGCTTCCCGAACAGTGTTCACAGATGAACAGCGGAGACCTGGCTGTTGTAGTGTCGCCTCGGCAGCATGCCGGGAACCGGTTGTGACGAGATTAGCTCCCACTACATTATGCTTGGGCTGTGCCGGAAGGAAGGAAGTCAGCACATGCACATGCGCATAAATGTGCTGTAGTGTTTCGGTTGTGGGATTTTTTTTCCGGTGAGATTGGTATAGGTGTAGATGAACGGTTAGAGAGGCGGACGCACCTAGGAGGCGCCACAAGTCGTGTTTGGTAGAGTCAGACATAGTGAGGCAGTTGAAGAATGAGGAGGGGGGTTAAAGAACCTCGGGTAATTATACTTGTATAATTCATATATATCAAATATATATGCTGTATAAGAATTATCATCATCATCATGATGCTGTCAGTCGCGATGCGACAAAGACTGCTTTCATTACTTGACTGCCGCTCTCCATTTAGCTCTCTGCTGTGAGAGTGATGTCCATGAGTCGGTCTTAATGTCTCTCAGCTTCAGGTTTCTCTTGATGGTATCCTTGAACCGGAGACGAGGGTACCCTCTCTTTCTGTAACCTTGGATGTTTCTAGGACGTAAAACAACAAACAAACAATCATTATCATCCTCACCCTCAGGCTCACTTTCATGCCCTCTCCCACTCACCCACACATTGACCCTCAGCCTCAGTCTCACCCTCACCCCCATTCTCACCCTCATCTTCACCTTCACCTTCACCCTGACCCTTACCCTCACTCTCACCTCCCCCTCCTCCTATCCCTCCCTCTCCTCCTTGCCCTCACCATCACTCTCACCCGCAACCCCATTCCTGTCCTCCATAGTCTGCACTGACCTCTCAGGCAAGGAGCCACATAGCCAGGTAGGCGTGGGTAGTAAGGTGATATGAGGGAGCCTAGGTGGTGTAATGCTTAGCACACTGGCCTGGAGTGCAAAGAGATTTGGGTTCAAGTCCCGCTCTAGGTGCAATATTTCCCATTTTCATCACCCCTATGACACTGGTTGCTGTGACCATGATCCTATAACGCTATATGCTGTCTGGTTGTTGAACCTGCCCTGTGTATGTGCATATAAGTGTATTGCCTGTATGTATGTAATTGTAAACATTAATAGACTTACAATTCCAGGGGGACAAGTGTAGTAGTCTGCAGTGACCTCTCAGGCAAGGAGCCACATAGACAGGTAGGCATGGGTAGTATGGTGATATCAGGGAGCCTAGGTGGTGAAATGGTTAGCACACTGGCCCAGAGTACAAAGAGATGTGGGTTCGAGTCCTGCAATAGGCACAATATTTCCCATTTTCATCACCCCCATGACACTATCTTGTGCACTTATTTCTGTAACAGCCCTTGTCTATGCATCCAGATATTTATGAACAAAAAGTGATACCACAATCGCGGAGGACCTGTACCTCAGAACTAAACAAAATAACTTTGTATGGTGAATACATTTAAATGTACTAAGCAAGCACCCCTTTCACAATCCGATTGCTTTTGGGTTTTTGCCATAGATTTGAGATAAATATATTAGGTTGATCGTTATGACGTACTGGACATGTACTTTAGGTTGGAGTAGATTATATATTTTAAGCGGTTACTTTTAGCAGTGAAAACTTAAAAGATACTTTTCCAGTCCAATTCTAAGCACTATACAAAATAGGCTTCAATAATGACCTATTCTATTCTATTAACTTAATATTCCTTCTCTCTAACAAACAATGTTAAGCAAATTACATCAATATCATAGTTGGATTTGTAGGATCACTTCTGTATTAAATGATATAACAATGTTGTCAAGGAATTGTGAATGGCGAGTAAGTAAATCGGCCTCAATAGTTGATTGTGTTACGGAGTGTTGCGGGGGGTGATGAAAATGGGAAATATTGCGCATAAAGCAGGATTCGAACCCACACCTCTTGCATTTAATAGAGCCTTTTTACTGCCGAAGCCTATGGGGTCAGAGTTTTGACAAGCATGCCAAAATTAATTATTATGTTTCTTTACACTCCAAATATCTCCTAGGTAAAGCAATGTTACTTCAAACATAAATTATCAACCTAATATATTTATCACAGAAAAGTGACAGAAATTCAACCATTACAACACCTAGGCTCCCGTGGTGTCATCGCAATATCCACACCCACCTGTCTATGTGGATCCTTCCCTGAGACGTAAGTGGAAACCACTAAAATGTTAGTTCAATGGCCACTGTATGTGCATGTAAAAAGAGCCTTACAATGGGGTAGTGCTAAGAGGTGCATACCTGTATACCGTATTATGTACTGGCAGTAATTTTGTAGGTCTTGAAACTGGGCAGTTAAGTCAGGTTAATCATACAGTGCTAGCTAAATGCAGAATAACAAAAACAACCCAGAAAGGTTCCATCTTGTTTACTTTTCAAGATATTCACATTTTAAGATTGAGTTATTTACTTGAACACAATTTGCCTTTAACACTGAATGAAATATGATGTGTTCTTTTTTGTTTGGCATACTTTGATTTTGTTTGAGATACTTGTCTATGATATACCAAATTAAAGCTCATCTAGTGGACCTTTAGATAAAATCTGGTAATAGCCTGTGTACTCAACAGTGATTCAGCACTGAGTGAAATAAAGCCGCTTGCTTTGGTACTTGTTCTGATTAATCTGATGCAAAAGAATGTTCTAATTAGCCAAATTGCCAGTCACAAAAGTGCCTTTTGGTGTGTTGTCTTAATATACAGCCCAGGTAATTTTGGTATGAAAATAAGGTCGGTTATTTGTTGGAGTTTTACGTCATGGCAACATCTAAGATCATATCAGGATGGATCAAAATAAGGAATACAGCTTTAGTTCATTCACATTCACAGTACTTGCTGGGTATTGTAAATTTAAACATACACCCACATAGGAGAACTAAAAAAATAGCAATTTTTCATGATTTTCATACTTTCTTCCAGTATTATCGAAGTACTGCCGGTACCTATACAGTATAGCATAACTATTTTGGGATAGATATTTTGTTGCATTCATCTGGCTATGGAGCTACATCTGCTAAAACCCCAACCACTCACTCACTCACTCACTCACTCACTCTTCCCTCTGAAGAGCGACGGCGGCCGAGAGCACACAGTGGCAATGGGAGCTCATCACCTGCCTTCTTGGATTCAGAATCACCTGCGGAAATGTGATCTATTAACAAAGCCAGATCTCTCCCCACTGCCACCACTTTGAATTAGTTCCGCGCGCCACCGCCGCCCGCTACGCCCACGTGACCGACAATTAGTTTCCGGAGTCTGCGGCGTGTTCACATTCTCTCTTATTTTCCCCTGGGTTAAATTATGCTTTTATTATCCGGTAGGGGAGTGAATTACGGTCAATTAGTTACTCCTCCTCCTCGTCTTCCCTTTCAAGTTTCCCACGTGTGAAACAATACGGGTAGACACTGGGTTCATTTAAAAATAAAATTCATGTGTAATTGATCAAAGTTGCACAGTACAATGGTTCTGAGTTTCTGACAGTTTCTGAGATAAACATATAATGATGATCGTTATAATCTACCTTACTTTATGTTGAACCCAGTTGATCAATATAATCTACCTCACTTTATTTTGAACTACCTTTATTTTAAATGGCAAACCTTTGAGATATTTGAAGTGCAAACATGTCAAATTAATTTCGGCAAGCATGCCACAATTCTGACACCATAGGTCTCTGCAGTAACAGGTTTTAGTAAACTACTGCTCAATGCCGGATACTAGTATTATCTGACCAATCAAAATCATCGACACATTTTAGCGTTCGTAAGAGACCCTAGGCTACTATCACTTCTAGAGTTAAAACCAAGGCAAGGAACAATACTTAAGTAGGTCATCTAAGGACAAACAGGTCATCTAAGGACAAAAAAACCCTTCACCATGCATGGACGCTCTCAGAAGGGGTCATCTAAGGTCAACAGACTCTCTCAGAGGGGGTATTTAAGGTCAATGGACTCTCTCAGAGCCAGGATGACGTAATTTTACGCTCAAAAGAACCCTCCTATACTACTTCTATTGCTTGCGTGTTAAATTTTGCTGTCATTCCAAAATTGCACGTGAGATCAATTTGTTGTCATCTGACACAAAATCCAGACTTTCATGTAAATTTCACTGTAAATATATAAATATGCTTTACACATTTCTTTTTCATGAAACAAAGAGGGATAACATAAATTCCACTACTTGTTTGCAGTGAATATGGTGCTTACTGCTGACACTGCATTACTGAATCAATCAATCAACTAATCGATTACCTTCCTGATATGACTTTAGATGTTGCTAGGACGTAAAACAACAACAAACAAACGAATCAATTAACACATAAATTAACATATGAATCAACCCAATTGATCCAACCAATCCAACCAATCCAACCAATCCAACCAATCCAATCAATCCAACCAATCCAACCAATCCAACCGATCCGACAAATCCAACCAATCCTAGCAATCCAACCAATCCAACCAATCCAACCAATCCAACCAATCCGACCAATCAAATCTAGTGAATCTAGTGAATCTAGTGAATCTAGTGAATCTGGTGATTCTGGTGAATCTGGTGAATTTAGTCAATCTGGTGAATCTAGTCAATAAGGTGAATCTAGTCAATTTGGTAAATCTAGTCAATCTAGTCAATCTAGTAAATCTAGTAAATCTAGTCAATCTAGTCAATCTAGTCAATCTAGTCAATCTAGTCAATCTAGTCAATCTAGTCAATCTAGTCAATCTAGTCAATCTAGTCAATCTAGTCAATCTAGTCAATCTACTCAACCTAGTCAATCTAGTCAATTGACAAATCTGTCAATCAATCGATTCTATTCAATCAATCAAAACAGTTATCAACTCAGCATATTGTTACCCATCGGCACAGTTAAAGGAAATAATTGCGCACGCGCACATAAACATGAATATATATATATATATATATATATATATACATATATATACGTTAATTTCCGTTGAAAGGATTAACTGCCCTGATAGCGAAAGGTCAAGGTCAATGCAACCAGAGTGAACGCGCTTAACACAGCCCTAGAGAGTCGGCAAGTAGGGGTAATTCAAACACACTCCAGTGGGCCGGGGAGACTTGCCTATAAATGAGGGCCAACACTCCAGTTGTTCCCGGCAGCCTCACCTAAAGGACCGCCACTTGACTCCGGAAAGGGCCTGGCGAAGAGAGGTCACGTGACCGAGCTTCTCACGAGCAGGACCAGGGGGCGGGTGAGTGCCTCCACCTGACGCTCGACAGATAGTGAAATGGCGCGTGGAAATCTCTCATAGCGACACTATTTACTGCCACTACAGTTGAATATTTGCATAGGTCGTGGAATTAGCACACTGACTGTCTGCCCAGTAGTTTGACAACCAGCTGCATTATATGCGGACAGAAATGGAGTGTTCGGGCACAAAAACTGACAAATCCATTTTAGTTGTTCCACGTAGAATAGAATTTGTTATTGTGCTTTATAGGTGAAGTCTGTCAACTGTCTATTGGGAAATACCTTACATAAGGGATGTATTGGTTTCTGTGACAAAAACATATTTGATTGTTGGAAGGATGGCAGCTTCAGTTCAAACCTGGTACTCATGGTTTCATTTCGGCCCAAATGGCGTTTATCGGGTTTTGTGCTTGAACTCTCCAAATGTACCTACCTTTGATGGATAATAGTAGGTGAACTTAGTTGAACGTACCAGTATCCATACTTCTCCGTCATGCTATCGTGGTAATAACATGGGTGGACCATGAAATCCGATTTAATCTTTGGACATGTTCAAAAGAGCCCTATGTTATAGGCTAACGTACTGTGTTGATGTCTCCATACTCGTAATTACTATAGCGTATTCTAGCATACTCTAGTGTACTCTAGCCTACTCTAGCATACATTAGCGTACTTGGACGTAGTTGAACGTAGTTAACCATAGTGGAGGCTAACATACATTGAAGTAGTTGAACGTAGTTGAACATAGTTGAACGTAGTTGGACATAGTTGAACGTAGTTGAACATAGTTGAATGTACCGGCATCCGTGCCGTAACGTATTTATCCATACCCAAACCTGCCGTACCTTAACATTTTTCACCGTAGTATAACATACTTACACCACTTTTGACCCACGTTAATCTATCCTACGTTCAACTATGTTCAACTATGTTCACTAACCTGTATGTGCTGAGGGCTTTAGATTTGATATAGTGCTACTTTAGTCCGCCAAGTACCAGCACCGGACCTAAACAACAGCAGGTAATTAACTATCAGGCTGTACAGATATTACGGGGATCTTAAAGTTGCATGGTCCCATGACATTTGAATTTGTTAGTCATATTTGAGATAACTAGCTCAGGTTGACCATTATATCCTAATATGCATTAGTCCCCAGTAAATTTGATGAAAAATGGCTAGTTTTGGAGCAATTTGAGCTGAAAGAACCGAAAATAATTTCAACAAGCTTGCCAAAAGTCCTGTGGCTATGACCCAGATGGCGATCTCGCAATGACCCCATGATGTGAGATGACCTACTAATCCTAGGTATGGCCCTGCATAGTAGGCCTACTTGGATCTAATGAGGTCACAAGATTGGCCTAATTGATTTATGGCCTCCGTGCAAAATGGGTGTTTCAATGTGAGTGTCCAAAGGGGTGATGTTATAAAATCACAGGTTATTCTGTATATGCTGTCCCAAATCATTTGCTAATACACAAGTATCTAAGTTTGATTTTTGGATCAAGTATAGGTAGTTGTTTTAATTTTGACAAAATTATATTTCATTGGACCTTGCAGCTTTAATTTGTACTTGTGGACTGGAGAATAGTCATTTGACTCTAGAGCATTTAACTGATTTGCGGTTCGCAACGCGCATGGGGCATGGTGCATGGCGCATCGGGCATCGTGGATCTCGCATCGCGCATTGCGAATCGCGCATCACGCAGCGCACATCGCGCATCGCGAATCGTACATTGCCCATCGAGCATCGCGCGTCGAGCATCGCGCGTTGAGCATCGCGCGTCGAGTATCGCGCGTCGAGCATCGCGCGTCGAGTATCGCGCGTCAAGCATCACGCGTCGAGCATTGCGCGTCGAGCATCGGGCGTCGAGCTTCGCGCGTCGAGCATCGCGCGTCGAGCATCGCGCGCCGAGGCTCGCGCGTCGATCATCGCGCGTCGAACATCGCGGATCGCACGTCAATCATCGCGCATCACGCATCGTGCATCGATTATCGCGCATCGAGTATCGCGCATCGAGTATCGCGCATAGCGCATCACTCATCGAACATCGCTCATCAAACATCGCGCATCGACCATCGTGCATCGAGCATCGCGCATCAAGCATTGTGCATCGAGCATCGCGCATCAAACATCGCGCATTGGTCATCACTCATCGAACATCGCGCATCGAGCATCACGCATCGAGCATCGCACATCGAGCATCTCCTATCGAGGATCGCGCATCGTGCATCACTCATCGAGCATCATGCATCAAGCATCGCGCATCGAACATCACTCATCAAACATCGCGCATCAAGCATCACACATCGAGCATCAAGCATCGAGCATCACTCATCGAGCATCAATCATCACGCATCGCGCATAGCGCATCGAGCATCACTTATCGAGCATCGTGCATCGAGCATCACTCATCGAGCATCACATATCACGCATCACACATCATGCATCATACATCATGCATCATGCAGTAAACATCGCGCATCGAGCATCACTCATCGAACATCGCACATCGAGCATCACTCATCTAGTATCGTGCATCGCGCATCATGCATCGAGCATCGCGCATCACACATCAAACATCACTCATTGAGCATCACGCATCGAGCATCACGCATCGAGCATCGCGCATCGAGCATCGCATCGAGCATCGCATCGAGCATCGCAGCGAGCATCGCAGCGAGCATCGCAGCGAGCATCGCAGCGAGCATCACACATCGAACATCGCCAGGCCAGGCGGCCCACCTGCATTTATTTATGCATGTTGGCAGCCTGGTCATTTAACAACATAAAGACGAAATCATGTTCACAAAATCTGCATTGTTCCCTGCTCCAATGTCCATCAGTCCTTTCGTCTTCACCTTTCAGAAGCTGCTCTTAAAGCTCTTCTGATTTAACCAGCATCTTCTTTTGTTCCTAACCACAATTAGCTCTTCATCGCGCGTTGGCTCATAGTTCAGCTGCATCGGTTCTACCAGCTGTATAATTTATTATACAAATATCAATAGCGTATAGATCTCCATGATATATGTTTATCAGTGTGTATGCTCTACACAGTTATTTACTTGCTGTGGGTTGACGAGTCCTACTCTCCCCACAGCAGACCACGCCAAACAGACTCGATGGCCAAATGCACTGAACACCTCTCTTCAAGTTTGATAGGTTATGGGACTCGAACCCTGAGTATGAACCATGGTCAAGTCAAACCAATGACTTAAAAATTGATACATGTCACAATCTAGCCTGGCGCTCGACATTACTATGATAGGGCAAGGAGCTGTGGAATGAGGAATAACAAATTGTCTGTGATTCATATTTCCTCTGGCTAAGCAACTAATTCAACCAACGCAAGGCATGTACAGTATAAAGTGGCATTTATTCTTACTATTTCATTGTTACATTTAAGCCATGAGATGTTTGATTTGTTAAGATTTCGAGGATTTCAGGCACGTAGCCCTATGAACGTCCTGTCGATCGAAATGCTCTGGTCGAAGTGTCTATAATGAAACTGGGTCGCATCTCGTTATGGCAATTTACAGAAGATGGCACCACAGTCGGAGCATTATTAATAAGAAAGACTTTATAGATGGCACCAGTAGTCGCCTCAATATTAAGTAAGTACTTTTTCTTGCGGGTTAAATTACCCATGTTGAAATCAACATCGACAATGTACCATCACTCCCAACAAAAGACAACCCAAACTACTGTCATATACAGCAGCTTTCGCTTCCAGCTGAAGTACTTCATCCTCAGGCGCCACATAATATTCCATGGTGGCCATTTTGATTTTAAGTTGTCACACAAATTGCTCAATGGTGAAAGCTTGTCACCCGGCTGAAATAATGTTTCAGAAGGTCCAATCAACTAGACATTTTATATACCAGGAAACATACTTTTCTGTTCTGCCACTGGACTATATGCTAATATCAAGCTGTGAGCATGAATCGATGCAGGTGATCTCCTACTATTGGGCTATATATATTAAAGTTGCATAGTCCGATAATTTAGAATTTCTGCCATTTTTCTGAGATCAGGATATAAGCTTCAATGCTATAATCTAGCTTAGTTTCATTTGAAGTGACTTATTTTACATAGCTAACTTTTGAGATATTTGAAATGCAAACACATAAAATTTCGGCAAGCACGCCAACACTCTGACACCATAGGTTTATGCAGAATCAGGTTCTTTTAAATTGACTCAATACTCCCTTCCATGTGGGAACAAATGTGTAATAAGTGCAGTAGTATCTAAATTAGATATGTAGAAACAAATCTAGATAATTGCTTTGGTTTTGAAAATGTTATGCTTTATCGAACTATGCAGCTTGATTGTAGGTGGCGCCGTCAATGGCTTCCATAATTACACCACATGTTACCAGAGTCATCCACTAGCAGCAAGATTAATCTGTCAATATGTAATAAGCCTAGGTTGATAAGCCATCGGAAACATGCCATGCTTTGCTGGTTGGTTGAAGAAATTTGACATCCTGGCAACATCTAAGGTCATATCAGGACACACCGACTTGTGACAGTGTGCACTCATATGCCTTTATAGTGCTGTGCCACTGGGAAATCATGCTGCCAGCACCATGACCCGATATCCCACTCAGTCACATTATCCTGACACTGACCTAACCAGTCCTTGCCCTATCCTATTAATGCCATGTGCCAGGCTAGGAAGTGACAAGTATCAATTCTATACGTCATTGGTTTGATTCGACTGGGAACTGAACTCCCGATCTCTATCGATTCGGCCACCACGCCCGGTCTGTCAATATGCAGTAAGACTAGACGGATAATTCAAAGGAAACATGCCCTGCTTTGCAGTCTGCACTTATCTATTCACGTCAAACCACGGCTCAAAACCAACCCTAGTTAACTTTACCGGGATTGAATTGACGTGTTTAACTTGGAAACCGCTACGCAAACCAATTATCCTAAAACTCATTTTTAAGCACTCAAGACTTTCCAGCAAAATAATGTCATTAGTTTCTTAATAGGTTAAAATGTTCCTCGTGTTCTCGCATCTCCGACTGCTTAGTCTCTTTTTATTGGCCCCTTCATCCACCAAAACAAAAATCTACAAAGAAAAACAAAGAAGGAAATAAATCCTCATCTCTGTCCTTTTGTTATGTTTTCTTTTGTTTAACTTCCAGAACCAGTGCCAAAGAGTCCTCGATTGTCAATTGGAACTAAGCATAGAATACTGAACATCGTTCTATATGCTGAGCTTACAGTGTCAATAGAGTATGCTCAACGAACCTAACGGTCAAAGTCAGCAGACCAATCCTCCTTCTCAAATAACAGGTGTTTGGAAGTTAAGAAATACATTGTTGTAAAGTTTGCCATCCTCATGTGAAGGTATTACTTCCTACATCAGTGCATTAAACGCTCTTAAGCTATAGTAATGCACATGGCATCCTGTTGGCGGAATATACATGTATTAATGATTGCTAGTTAGAGTTTTACGTTCTTCCAACATCTAAGGTCATATCAGGAAGGGTACCGACTCATAACAGTGCGCACCCATGACGAATTTATAGTACTGCCTCACTGGGAGATCAGGCCGCCAGCACCATGACCTTATATCATAAACAGTTATATTATCCTGACACTGAGCCAACCAGTCCTTGCCCTATCCTAATAATGTCGAGCGCCTAGCTATGAAGTGACAAGTATAAAATATTAAGTCATTGACTCGACCAGGCTCGAACCCATGGGTTCGAATCCAACATTCTCCCAAAACAGGAGACGGATGCTCAACTCATTTGGCAATCCTGTCTGGTCCAGGTATGTATTAATCTAGGCAACATGCTATTGTGGGCATGCATTAATGCAGTTACTCTCCTGCTGTCGGGATGTATTAATGCAGGTAATATTTAGCTGTAGGGGTAGAGTAATGCAGGTAATGTCCTGCTGTTACCTCAATCATTATCCCTATTATCCCGAACCTCAATTGGAGATTCTACCAATCACCGGCATGTCATTTACAGTGGTACAGTGAGTGGTGGTTACAGTGTACAGGGGTGGTGGCGCCACCATCGGAGCTGGGGTTGGGGAGGCTGGAGATACTAAATCAGTCCATGGAGCTGAGTGAGTGATGAGGGAAAGGAGGGATATTCTGGTTTATTATACTCGTATAATTCTTATTACTGCTGAAATACAGAGGAGAATGGCCAAGGCTATCACATCTTTCGGCCGACTACGCCAGAGACTCTGGAACAACCACCACCACCGTGTGTCCATGCGGGTCAAAGGCAAGATCTACCATGCAATCATGCTATCCACCATACTATGTGGAGCCAAGGCCTGGACAGTGTACAGACGACAGGTGAAGAAGCTGCATGCCTTCATGATGTGACATCTGCGTTCAACCATGAGGCTAACCTGGAAGGACAAAGTGACAAATAAGGAAATACTCGAATGGACAGGGCTGCCCTCTATGGAAGATCTTCTGATCAAAAAGAATCTCCGGTGGACTGGGCACCTCATGAGGATGTCATCAGACAGGCTACCAAAGCAGATCCTCTACTCTCAACTGTCTTCTGGTTACAGAAAGAGAGGGCGCCATCGTCTCTGGTTCAAGGAAACCATCAAGAGAAACCTGAAGCTGAGAGACATTAAGACCGACTCATGGACATCACTCTCACAGCAGAGACCGAAATGGAGAGTGGCAGTCAAGTAATGAAAGCAGTCTTTGTCGCATCGCGACCGACACGATGATGATGATGATAATTCTTATACAGCATATATATTTGATATATATGAATTATACAAGTATAATTACCAGAGGTTCTTTAATGCCCCTCCTCGTTCTTCAACTGCCTCAATATGTGCGACTCTACCAAACTCGACTTGTGGCGCCTCCTAGGTGCATCCGCCTCTCTAACCGTTCATCTACATCTATACCAATCTCACCGAAAAAAAAAACCCACAACCGAAACACTACAGCAGATATATGCGCATGCACATGTGCTGACTTCCTTCCATCTGGCACAGCCCAAGCATAATGTAGTGGGAGCTAATCTCGTCACAACCGGTTCCCGGCATGCTGCCAAGGCAACACTACAACAGCCAGGTCTCCGCTGTTCATCTGTGGACACTGTTCGGGAAGCAGCCAGAGGACTGTCGGAGGTACTCGGCGCCCCACCCTGCCAGTCACGTGGTCGGCTGGGTCACGCACGTGACCTCTTCCGGTTATTAACTGACGGGGAGTGAGCAAGCCGCCCACACTGGCCGGTGGTGGCGCTAGTAGTAGTAGTAGAAGGAAAAGCAATAGTGTAAGGCTTAGTGGCCGAATGGGTAGAGCGCAGGCATCGCATGCGGGCGATCAGGAGTTTGGTTCCCGGTCGAGTCAAACCAATGACTAATAAAATTGATCCTTGTCACTTCCTAGCCTAGCACTCGGCATTAAGAGGATAGGGCAAGGACTGGTTAGCTCAGTGTCAGGATAAGGCGACTGAGTGGGATATCAGGTCATGGTACTGGCGGCCTGATTTTCCAGTGGAACAGCACTATAAAGTCACCATGAGTGTGCACTGTTATAAGTCAGTACCTGTCCTAATATGACCTTAGATGTTGCCAGGACATAAAACTACAACAACCAACCCCTGAAACGAGGTACCTACTACTTCACTTAAAGGCCAGAGTCTCAGCAGCAGTGAGATGGGACGACCCAGTCAATTGCCAATTAAGACCCTGGCCCTTCATTAGCCTTATTCGGGACAGGCGTCCTACTACAGGAAGTCACGTGGTGCTGCCTCCAGCATGGATGTGTATGGCCCGCTCCTGCGCCCACCAATCAGAACACTTACGGAGTGGATCAATGTGGCCAGATGGTTGCTGTTTATAAACACTGACTGGAGAGTTGCTATGGTGACTGTGGAGAGTTGCTATGGTGACTGACCTGCGAATGACCTGTCACTATAGCCGTGGTGGTCTTCGCTATTTGAATTGGAATCATGTAGAAGGATATTTGGTTGGTTGTTGGAGTTTTACGTCGTGGCATCATCTAAGGTCATATCAGACGGGTACCGACTTGTGACAGTGCGCACTCATGGGGACTTTATAGTGCTACCTCACTGGTGATACGTCCAGCCTTATTTTGGCCACCCACTACCTCTAGTAAGGACATTTATACGCGGTAGATTTTAACGACCTGGAACCCTCACCGACGACCTCATGCTGCTCCTACATGGCGGGGCGCAAACCCATTTGAATGCCATTGTGTGAATTCATAAAGTTCCATAAATATGAGTCGGTTGTCCTGCGTTTTGAATCAAAGGAAACAACATCGCGCCTCTCTCTGTACCTCTCTATCCCTTCGTTACTTACTCGACTTCTACCAACCCAGCCACCGCTAACCCACTCAAGCATTAAATACTCCGCCAACACCTTTTTCCCTTCCCCCGAGGAACTTAAATCATAACTACCCATGCACCCCATTAACTAAGCTACTATACAGGTTACTTCCACTACATTTATCACCAGTCAAGCTTATGTAAAACAAACAATTAAATATGGCAGAGGAAAGCAGATAAAGAAAGAGAATACACATCAACATGTCTGCTATTCTCATACATCATCCCATTTCTCACATTTATTGTCATCCCGAAAAGAACTGCTTAAATAACTGTCAGCACGCATGACCTAAAGTAAAGTTTGTTTTATTTAACGACACTTCTAGAGTACATTGTTTTTTTATCATCGACTATTGGACATCAAACATATGGTCATTCTGACATATTTCTTTGGAGGAATCTTACTGCCGTCACATAGGCTAGTCTTTTCGATAAGCAGCAAGGGGTCATTTATATGTGCTTTCCCACATACAGGACAACACATACCACAGCCTTTGATGAACCAGTTACGGACCACTGGTTGGAATGGAAAATAGCCCAAACTGCAAATGGGTCCACTGAGCAGGATCGATATGATGATCAACACCTTCTCATGTGGACACTCTACCGCCTGAGCTAAGTCCTCCTCCCGCATGCATGACCAGTACATTGATGGTGAGAAATGATGTAGAAGGAGTGTAATATGGAAGAATTATGGCTGATTCACAGGAGTGAGGAGATGCCGAGACAGCCACAACACACTCTCCCAGGAAGCACAGCTTGTGAGCCTTTGTCAGCCTATCTGTGAACTCTGCTGAGGCACCCCCTGCTGCCACCTACCAGAACTCACCGGTTGGCCACTGCCGACACCAGCACTTTTCGTGCATCAGCCGAAAGGGAGACAGACTCTTCCACCCACCCACCTGACTTTAGCTTTTTCTCCTGCACTTCTGTTTATACGGTGTCCTATACTCAGTCACGGTAACCCGGTTTATGGCATCTATAGTAGTAGTCCCAGATTGGACCCTCAATCTCTCTAGGGATTGAAGTCTCTATGTGTCGCTGAAGTGTATATGTGAAGAGTTCAGGTACAAAAACCCGTAAACGCCAATCCAAAAATTGATATAAACATTGGAATCAGACCATCATAAAGTAAATTGTTTTTTACATTCCTACTTT
This sequence comes from Branchipolynoe longqiensis, assembly GCA_030323885.1. Taxonomy (NCBI): domain Eukaryota; kingdom Metazoa; phylum Annelida; class Polychaeta; order Phyllodocida; family Polynoidae; genus Branchipolynoe; species Branchipolynoe longqiensis. The sequence continues at coordinate 90,637,852 of CM059191.1, read as the reverse complement.
TTTGTTCATTGCTCCATAATCATGTCAACATAAGACAAGTGGAATTAGTCAGAATTAAAATTATTTTCAGATACAAATCTTGTATTTAAAGTGCATATTTTGATATTGGCGTTTACAGGGTTTTGCGCCTGAATTCTTGTGTTGCTCAACTCCGCCTCCAGGTTCTCTCTTCGGGAATCAAGCTATTAGTATTAATTTGATTCTGCCCGTGACACTGGTGGTAATGGCTAATTAAGGTGGATCTCCATTCTAGACACCCACTTGTTTTTTTTTTCAACTCGACTAATATAAACCTTCATGCTGTCAGCAACACCCGGCCGAACGCCATCTTGAAGATCTAGTCATCTGGCTTCAGCATGTATTCCACACTTGAATTTTCATTCTATTTATTCATGTTAATTGTTAATATTCATGTTAATTGTGTTTCACCTAGAAGTGATTATAAGCAAGCACAGAATAGTCATTGGATCCTTGGTCGAATGGGTTTGTGAACTAGGGCCAGGGAAGATATAGGTGGATTTATCCACAATAACCACAATATTTTCTTTTCTTGAAGATTTATACTGCCTATCATGGATAAGCCTGAATAGGCTTGTTTTCACCATTAGACAGTTTGTCGATAGAAAGCCCGAGCCTACACCTTTACCGACCCAAGGGATTTTTAACCTCCCACACCACATAGACATGGTATGAGAGCAACTGGCCGTTGATGATGCTGTAAGTTATACACAGCGGTGGAAATCCAAATTGGCAGAGGTGGGGGCACAGGGAATCAAACCACTGACCTTCAGATTAGGAGTGCGACCTAGAAAAATGTCAGACACTCTAACCACTCCGCCACAGAGAACACCATATATATATATAGTCGTTATATTGTAGTTATAATATAATTATACTTCGATTATACTATTATTATGCTACAATTTCACTATAATTATACTATTATATCATTACTGGGATGAACGAGGAAGCAGGGCTGGGAATGACATAACTTTATTCTCATGACAATCTACTCCAGCGGTGTTTTCCGTTTACATTGTGCGTAATGCTTTGGCATTGCGGGTAATCAGGATCGCGAATACAGACCAAGGCGTGCCAGTACTAAGGACATCTATTGTGTCGCAGACTAGCGGAATTCTTTAGAACTATGTAACAAACTCAAACGCCGACTAGCAGCTCTTTTCTAAACCTGATCGCTGATCGGGTAAACACGACTTGATGACGTATTACGCAATACACTCGAACTGCCGATTCGCCCCTTTTCAGGAAGACTTTTGTTATATAAGGCGGCGCAGCGACAGGGTTTGGTCATTACGACCAGAGGAGACAATAACCAGCCTTAAAGTGGCCTCCCACCCATCCTACATGTGAAAGTGGAAAGTAGGGCTATAGCATCTCTAGCCTCGTCTCTTAAGCATTTGTGAGCTGACATTTGTATAACCTGACGTTTAACTTTCCTTAATTAAAAATGCCATAACTATATTTGTTGTGTTCGCATTTTTCCTGATTACTCATAGTTCGAGCAGACCCGCAGGCGAAGTCTGACAGGAGCATGAAGTTATGCGAGGAAGATACATTAGGTGTCTGTGGAAGAGTTAAGAGGAGGGGGAAGGTAGGAGCCGGAAGAAGAGTGGGGCATAGGGAGCCTGTGATTTGCTAATGATGGAGTGGGCCTCCTGGCTGGAGGTGGGTGAGTGATTGACAGGTGGGCGTGGCTGTTTCACTGGCTCCCCCCCGCCCCCAGGAATGGCATCAAATGACCACTTCTGTGGTCATTTAACCCAATATTCAAAACCAAAAGAATATTCTAGAGTTGCTTCTACATATCTATCTTAGGTACTGATGCACTTATTAATCCTTTGGTGCTAGTCCATTATTAATCATTTGGTGCTACATAGAGGCAATTTAATAGAACCTTCCACTGTAAAGCCCACGGTGTAAGAGTTTTGGCGTGCTTGCCAGAACTAATTTGACATATTTGCAGGTCAAATATCTCAAAACGTAGCCATTTGCAGCATTAAGGAGGACTACGGATTGGAAAGGGGGAAGTTTTAAATGCGAGTGTGGGTGGTGGTGGAGGTGGAGGTTGAGGTTGAGGTTGAGGTTGAGGTTGAGGTGGGAGTTTGCTAACTCTCTCTTCTAGCTTTAAACCTCCTGGGTCCCGGGTCTTCGTGCTGGTGTAGACCTACTCAAACGGGAAGGCTGTGGGACACGTTGAGCCGAGCATGCGTACAGACTGTCTGTTACCTGCGTAATCTGGCCCCGTCACTGAGCTGTCAACATGCTCTGGGGCTGTCAGTGTGTGAATGAGTCTGACCGAAGGCATAGTGTGACTGCGAGGACTGTGACAGTACATTCTGACAGTGTGGGTAATGTGACACTGTAGAATAGCAGTGGGAATACTTCCCCCAACCAAGTCCCTCCTAAAACAGTTGGTTAGTTGATTGTTGGAGTTTTATGTCCTGGCAACATCTAATGTGATATCATGATGGGTACCAACTTTTGACAGTGTGCACTCATGGCAAATTTATAGTGCCGCCCCACTGGGATACCAGGCCATCAGCACCATGACTTGATATCCCACTCAGTCACATTATCCTGATACCGAGCCAACCACTCATTGCTCTATCCTAATAATGCCAAGTGCTTGGCTAGGAAGCAACAAGTATAACTTTTTAAGTCATTGGTATGAGTCAACCAGGGTTCGGAACCCACAATCTACCAAAGCGGGAGACGGATGCTCAACTCATTTGGCCATCCTGTCTGGTCCCCTCCTCTAACATTTGTGAAGCCATTATTAATGGTGTATGTAACAGCTAACTGTGGACATGCTATAACAGATCTAATAGAGGATTTCTACCACCAGCCTACCCGCTGATGACAAAGGCAAGAAGGACTGTTGTGGGTAGCAGCTCACTGTGCAGCTTGCTCAGTAGAAAATGTCTAATAGAAGATTTCTCCCACCATCCTACACACTGATGGCAACGGCAATGGGCATTAGCTCACTGTGCAGCATGCTCTGAAGAAAAGGTATAATAGAAGATTTCTACCGCCATCATACCCACTGATAACAACGGCAATGGGCATAACCTCACTGTGCATCATGCTCTGTAGAAAAGGTCTAATAGAGGATTTCTCCCACCATCCTACCCACTGATGACAATGGCAAGAACTACTCTTGTACTCACTGTGCAACATGCTCTATAAAAAGGTCTAGTAGAAGATTTCCACCACCAACCAACGCTCTGACGGCAGTAGAAGAATTACTCTTGTCGGCAGCAGCCATTGTTACCTCTCCCATGCAATGAAGTAATTACCCTTGTTACGGGGCAGCGTGGAAAATGTAACTCTCGTCACCACTCATAGACAAATCACAGCATCGACACCATTATTGATTTACCATCTCAAGTATATCCGGAAATTGAGCCGCTCAAATATGAGGAGTGTCATTCAGCATTCAGGGACGAGGCACTGGTCTTCCAGTCATACCATGTTGCATTCATTCACGTTTATAATAAGAGTCCTGGCGGCTCGATTTACAGATAATGCGGTATGGCAGTCAGCTGTGATACCGGAAGTAATAATGACCGGAAGTAATTAGTACCGGAAGTAGCGCGTCTATGCATCTTTGTAAGAACCCCCCTCGAGGGGAGACAAAAGGCGCAGTGGTCTCCTCATGGAGAAAGCTCAACTTCCGGTTCCCATTCATTCCCACTTCTAATTATACGAGCACACATTACATATTTCTCGACCTGAATTGTTATGTTTAACAAACATTACATTTTTCTTTTACCAAATTTCCAATGGTGTTGCATGGATGTTGGAGTTTTACATCCTGACAACATCTAATGTCATATCAGGATGGGTACTGACTTGTGACAGTCCACACTCATGGTGACTTTATAATGCTGCCCCACTGGGAAATCAGGTCGCTGGCACCATGACCCGATATCCCAATCAGTCACATTATCCTGGTAGTGAGCTAACCAGTCCTTTCCCAATCCTATTAATGCTGAGTACCAGGCTAGGAAGGTCCAACTATCAATTTGTTAAGTCATTGGTTTGACTCGACTCGACTCCCAACTTTTCGCCCGCGAGGCTCGTGCTCTACCTATTAAGCCACCGCGCTCGGTGTTTCCAACGGCATTGCATCTAAATTACTGTTGTATATATAGACAGCAATTACAGAACTGTGAAAACTGACATTTGGGCTGTCCTATCGTCCGCTGCCATTTCTTCGTCATCATCGATCAATTTCTTATTATTATTTGGGTGTTATTGTTATGTTGCTTTGTCCTTCTCCAGTTGCAGGGCATATGTCACGTGACACTGTGCAGAGATGTCCCTTAACTGTTAATGTTCAGTTTTCCATCCAGAATTAAACTAGCTGAGTGTTGGAGAGCATGTTATATGTGACTGCTTCTTTTATTGTTGTGCTTAAAAGGAAGAGACTTAATAAAACACAGGGAAATTGGTCCAGACGGGATGGCCGAATGAGTTAGAGCGTCCGTCTCCAGTGTTGGTAGATCGTGGGTTCAAATCCTGGTCGAGTCAAACCAATGACTTCAAAATTGATATTTCTCGCTTCCTGGCCAGGCACTCGGCATTACTAGGATAGGGCAAGGAGCAGTGGAATGAGGAAGACTAGTTGTCTGTGACTGAAATTTCCTTGCTTAAATTTCCTTGCTTAAACAACTAATGTACCAAAAAAAACACACAAAAAACAACATATCAATATAGACATGTCCGGCCTTAGGAACTACGGGGCCCAGTGGGGAACATTTTTTGCGAGGGCCCACAAGTTGACATGAAGGTCTGCTTTTTTAAATACATTTATTTGATGGGATGTTTATGCTGTCCATAACATATGAGCTCGGATGGTCGAGCTTGTATTCAATGCTGAGCAGTTTTGTGGTTGTGTTTCTTATAGTTTGTGGTTTGTAATTGATGTTAGTTAAAAAAAAATTTGGCAAGAGTTTTTCTCTTTTATTTTGTTCCTACATTTAATTCTAGACTAGCCTACTCTATTTAAATATTATAGGCTTGCGTGTAACAGGTGGTTGGTATATGTATGGATTTGGTGTTATCTGGCTGTTTTCTGGCAGGGTTGACTCTCGTGAACTGTCCAGCTGGTCAATGCTTTAGTGAAATGACTTACATTACTAGAGTAGATTACCCTATCGCGGGGCCTCCTTGGGCATGGGACCCAATTGGGAGAAATTGGTCCAATTGGCTTAAACCCGGCCCTTTTGCCAGATAGAGGTATGAAGCTCAGCAGTCCCAGTAATCAGCGTAGACCCGAGTTAGACTCAATATGATTAGACTAGACTAGAGACTTGACGGTTTGAAACCTTTGTCATCAGGTTGCTTTTCCAAACAAAGAAGGAAAGAAAGACACAAAGACTAGATTGTCGCTGTAGACTTTTGTTCTCACGACCGACCAGGTGCTGATCATGGATGGACTGACCTTGAATGTGTAAGCTGCATGGTCGTGAATACCACACCGAGGTGCGGGACGTAGCTCAGGCAGTAGAGTGTCCACATGTGAAGGTTTGGGTCATCCGTTCGATCCTGCTCAGTGGACACATTTGAAGTTTGGACTATTTTCAGTCCCAACCAGTGGTCCACAACTGGTTCATCAAAAGCTGTGGTATGTCCTGTGCTGTCTGTGGGAAAATGCATATAAAAGACCCTGTGTTGCTTATCGGAAAGAGTAGCATATGTGGCACCAGTGGGTTTCCTCCAAAGAAATATGTCAGACTGACCATATGTTTGACGTCTAATAGCTGATGTTAAAAATCAATGTGCTCTAGAGGTGTCGTTAAATAAAACAAACCTTTTTGAATACCATACCCTAAATGGGGGTGGGGGTGGTAGGGGTGGTCACCTGACCACTGACCGTTCAGCTGTGGTTTCGTATAAATAGATGTCTAGTGCCCTACACTAACACTCCCCTGCAGTAACCAATGGTGTGTTTGTTTGTTGGGATTTTACTGCCTGGCACCATCTAAGGTCATACACCGGACGCGGTGGCCGAATCGGTAGAGTGCGGGTCTCGCGTATGGAAGGTCGGGAGTTGATACTTGTCGCTTCCTAGACTGGCGCTGGGCATTAATAGGATAGGGCAAGGACTGGTTAGATCAGTGTTAGGATAATGTGACTGAGTTGGATATCAGGTCATGGTGACGGTGGACTGATTTCCAAGTGGGGCAGCATTATAAAAGTCACCATAAGTGCCCACTGTTACAAGTCGGTACTCGTCCTGATATGACCTTAGATGTTGTTAGGATCTAAAACTCCAACAACCAACCAACCAACCAATCTAAGCTCATATCAAGACAGGAGTAGCTGATGGAATGTGATAAGTGGGCGGTGAAGTGGTTTGGTCTATCGGGTCCCTGACCACACTTCCATATTTTGGGTAATAATGCATTTGATGAACTATCCATAGCTTCCATATCTCAGGATTTCTAATTCACTAAAAGCAATTCCTCCTGGAAATTCCCGAAAACTTTGCGCCACTTAAGCAAAAGCAACAAATTGGTTGTGGAGCTTTAGGTACCAGTTTCCAGTGTTTATCTATATTGCTGTAGAGTTGTTGAAATGGAGGAGAATGCACAAAAACAAGATGACGGCCACTTACTGCTCTCAATTTGAATTTAAAAATGTATTAATTTACATGATTTCAGAAATTCCTCATTCCAAAGCAATTGGGCTATGGTAGGCAAGTATTTGAACACTATATTTACCCTGCAAATATTTGAACAATATACTTAGCATATTAATTAGCCTGCAAATTTATGTGGTTATTATCCATAAGCCAGCCTTCCAACTCTTTTTCTATCGGGTTGTCTGGCAGCCCAGCCCTGTCAAAAAGACATTTCTGTGGTAGGAACTAGAGTGGATAGATTGATATTGTCAAGCAAGCTAAATAGACAAATGGAGACGGTGGGTTCGAGTCCTGAGCCTAGTAGAGGTGCAATGGTCCTGTTTGTTTGCAGTCATTCTCATGGAAACATTAAATTATATATTTCTTTGAGGTATGTGAGCATATCCACTAACATCCCAATACATCTGTCAGTGCTGTCCTCATATGCATCCTACCCATACAGTCGTCTGAGTAACTCGGAAAGCTAGACTCCATCATTTAACCTAGTCAACTATGTTGGGGGTGGCTTTGCATTAAGGTTGCCCCGTAAATTACTCTGTAAGCAGCCACTATGTAAGCCTGGGGCTTCCTTCCCCCTATAAGCTGCTTGTTACGGCCTGTTAGTCACTTAGTTAGCAGCAAACTGTTGTAAAGTATTGCAGCCTAGAGCTGGGAGTAGTCCCTAGAGGGATGAAGCCGGGCCGCTGAGCTTAAGTCAAATACTCTTTCTTCTTCTTCTTCTTCTTCTTCTTGTTTTGTTGTCGTTCAGGCATTGCTAACTATACGTATATATAACCAAAGACCCTATAATACTAAGATGGCTCACTCAGCCTGTACTGTCTAATCAAAATGATCAAACCCACCACGTGGTGCGTTGCCTGTTCTCTTGGTTAAACAGCTGCTATATTATATGTATAAATGTATATATGAATGTGAAAGATGTGTGATGATGATGCTGATGATGATGTGTATTTCTTCATAGCAATTTCATATTGATGTGTATTCATACTTACCTATCTCATGTATAATATAATTGTATGTGTTTACATGTGAAACACCAACCGGCAAGCTGATCAAACCCACCACAAGGTGGCACTGCACAATTTACATTACCATGGGAGAGATAGGGAGTGAGCCGTCTTAGTATTATAGGGTCTTTGATATAACGTCCATGACTGTCACTACCAACTTGTAACTTTAGTGAACTTATTTAACATTTGCTGTTGCTGGGAATGGGATAGAATCTACTAAGCCAATTTAATAGAACCTATTTCTGCTGATATACATGGTCTGAGAATTTTGCTATGCTTGCCAACATTAGTTTGGGATGGTTTCACTTCAAATGTCTCCAAAGTTAGCCACTTAGAAAACGAGTTACTTCAAACTAAATAAAAATAGATTATACTGATCAATCTTATGTATTTATTCCAGGAAATGGCAGAAACTTAAAACAATTGGAATATGAAACTTTCAATGAACTGATGCCACAAATAAAAGTCGAGCTTATCATCGAATAATGAAGGATGCAATAAGTTACAACCAAAGACTGCCAGCTTGGCTACTTTTCTGAGAGTTTTTATGTTCAAAATGGCCTAGATTAGGGACACAAAATGGTACTGTCCTTGGCTGAAAATGGTACGATCACATGAACTGTCAGGACAAGCGGGGGTTCGGATTTATGTGTGTGTTTCCCCCCTGAACTACAATTAAATGCAACAGACAAAATAAAGCTGCAACAAAAAATGATTTTGACAAATAAACAAACCGAATGAATTATTCAATAAATATAATTCCAAATTAATCCCAATACTGGTGAAATGAAATCGATAATTTGGCAACGGATTAAAAAAAACATATTAATGTAACAGATACTGAGAATCGAATTTAATACCCAGGGAGAAGAAGCTGCCTTTGTCTGGCATCCGCGTACCAGTTTTCTGAGGGCTTTATTACACCAGCGATGCTGAATGGTGACTGTTGTCACATGAGATGGTCAATCGCTCTCTTCAAATAGTACTGTCGTAGGGGTGATGAGAATGGGCAATAATGGTGGCGTTCTCTGTGGCGGAGTGGTTAGAGTGTCAGACTTTTTTCTAGGTCAGACTCCTAATCTGAGGGTTGGCGGTTCGATTCCCCGTGCCCCCAGCTCTGCCAATTTGGATTTCCACCGCTGTGTATAACTTACAGCGTCATCAAAGGCCGGTTGCTCTCATACCATGTCTATGTGGTATGGGAGGTTAAAAATCCCTTGGGTCGGTAAAAGTGTAGGCTCGGGCTTTCTATCGACCAGCAGTGGAATGAGGAAGACCAGTCGTCTGTGACTGAAATTTACCCTGCTTAAACAACTAATGGACCAAACAAACCCAAAGAAAACTGTGCCTCGAGCAGGAATCAAACCCACACCTCTTGCCATCCCGGGGCTAGTGTGCTAACAATTACACCACCTAGATCCCCTGATGTCATCACCCTATCCACCTTCACCTGTTTGATAAAATGATTAGGTGATCAGATCTTTAACCCAAACCTTCTGGTGCCTGTTGCAACCCACCTCCTTAGGATCCAGAATATATTGAAACTTTTATTTGCTTTGATGTAATGGACCCAGTAAAATATCCAATAATTCGCTACTCTCGGCTGTCAGGGAGGAGAAGACTAGGAAAGAAAGAAGACAGACAGAGAACTGGTTTAAATAAAATTTAATAGAAAACAAATCGGACCTTGGGCAGGTGGAACAACATGTAACAGGTGGCGGCATGGCAGAAATCATACGCTGACTGGAGTGCGTAACCAGTAGATCAGTCCCAGGCGGGTTGCAGTAGATTCAGGTAGATTCAGTTCGAGGATCAGCGCTCACCCCCCGAGAGAAAGGGTGGGTGGGTGGGGAAGCGATGTGTACAGTAGCAGTGTCAAGCGGAGACTGAGTGGAAAACAGAAAGACGATTCAGCAGGAAAGGTAGAGACCGGCAGCCTCGTGAGCAAATTACCCATGTTAGCCTCGGGCCAACATGCACAATTCGCTACACTCGGCTGTCAGGGAGGAGAAGACTAGGAAAGAAAGAAGACAGACAGAGAACTGGTTTAAATAAAATTTAATAGAAAACAAATCGGACCTTGGGCAGGTGCAACAACATATAACAGGTGGCGGCATGGCAGAAATCATACGCTGACTGGAGTGCGTAACCAGTAGATCAGTCCCAGGCGGGTTGCAGTAGATTCAGGTAGATTCAGTTCGAGGATCAGCGCTCACCCAACAATTGAGCGAGCTCTGATGGAGCGGCAGTGATCTCGACGTGATCCAAGTAGGCTTGAACAGACCTGGTTTTCCAGGTTCCAGCAGACATCAAGGACAGCAAGGGTAGTCCAGCAGCGGCACATGCTTGGGCGGCACCCCATCGGAGGCTATGGAGAGTAGGTAGTCGTTTAGCGGAGAATGATGTCGGCAGGGCATCACGGAGCTTTTTAGTCAGCATACGGAGCGTCAGTGGGCGTGATGTCGGCAGGAGGAAGGCAGGATCGTCAGGGCTAGGAGTAACAGAGTCTATATAATGATGCCATGCTTGAACGGGGCAACAAGGTTCACGGGGAAGAGCAGGGAGCATGAAGCGGAGTGGGCAAGAGGAAGCAGGGCGGGTTTTGGTTGAGTAGACTAATACTCGGAGACCTGACTTAGAGAGACGAACATGCTTACATTTCATAACGTGAGGGCTAGCAGATGAGGAGACAACTAGATTGCTTTGCAGTAAGAGACATAAATAACCAATTATCAGAGCAGCTATAGCAGCAACTGGAGGGGTAGGTTTAGCAAGGAGATTCGAGATAACTCTACGAAAACACCTGGGTGAGAGTGGTGGGGCGGGTGTGAGGACATGTGGGGAAGAGCGAACCACCGCTCGTTTCATCACTACTACTTCGTATGCATCAAAGACTGAGATATTCCCGGAAAGAGATGAGACCCAGACCTTTACTGAGCTGAAATAATTCATTACGGTTCCTGGCGAGCGGAGTGAGGAAGCTAGGTAGAGGATGAAGGAAAGGACATTATAAAGGGCGGGGGCATGAGGAGGAAATGAATGTCTATCTGCAAATCCTAGGTAACGCCTTATATGTGACGCCTTGTTTTGCCAGGTATGCGAGGCCAGTCCAGAATGGTACATCGAGAGGAGCAGTCGGTGGTGACTCATCGTGTAGGCTGGAAGATATAGGCAAAAGATAATATCTTCCAGGGTGGCAAGATCACATATGATTACAATTCGAAATCTAGCAATCTTAAAGCCAGTGACACCTTTTGTTCAACTAGGCCAAGTGACTCACACAGCACGGACGCTTTAACTCTAAGAGTAGTATCATTAAATGATCTGCTTAACGCATCAGCCAAGACAAGCTCGGAACCTGGTTTAAACCTTACTTCAAGTTCGAAATTGTTTTTTGCCGAGAGTAACCACAGTTGTCGGGCACATGCACATAGTATTGGATCCCTACCTCTACCTGAGGACAGTACCTGTTGTGAAGCTGAATTGTCTGTATTGACAACGACAAGATAATTAACTGGATCTGGAGGCAATAATGCCGTGACTGCCTGTACTAGATTGAGGGCCTCGAACTGAGCAATATTTGAGAATTTAGCTAACACCTGAGTCGGGAATTGTGCCCTGTAATAGTTAGTACTCGAGAAAGCACCAGCGGCCGCTAGCGTCGTGTCACATTCGATGACCCAAGGGATAGGAGGTTGCTTTGGAAGTAAGAGAACCGCATTAAAGGAGACTGCAAACTTTTGAAACCACTCCAAATCTTTGAGGAGATCAGGATTAAATGGGAATGACCCCTTCGGTGGCGTCGCTCTTAGAGCAGTCAGTTACCTGTTTGTAAACCTAGTCGCTGGCTTTATGCACTTAGCTAAATGATTAAGCTTCCCCGCTACACTCTGAAGCTCTTTCCGGGTAGCCGAAACCTTTGATTGCCAAGCTGCACACACACCTAGAATTTCTTTCACCTTCTCTAATGGTAGGGAAACCTTCATTTCTACGGTATCTATTTCAAAACCTAACCAAACGAGACAGTTACACGGAGGGAAGCATTTCTCGGGAGCTAACTGAATTCCCAGCAAGCCGGCTAGTACATGTAACCGACTATAAGCCTGTGACTTATAGTCGGTTACATGTGCCTGTGACTTATAGTCGGTTACGAGAAGAAACCCTCTCCTCGCAACAACCACACTAATGCTCTTGTTGTTCTGGCGCAAGCCAAGGCTGATGTTCGTGAACCAAAAGGCGGACCAATGTCTACATAATATTTACTTTTAAGAATAATTCCCAAGAGCGGAGCTGAGAGAGGACAAACTCTCAATTGCCGATACACCCTCGCCATATCTGCTGACCAAAGCCAAGCATTCGGACCTAACAAGGACAATCTATCAGTCAGTGTCGACACTGATGGAAGTGTAAAATTAAAGGAATTACCTAAATAAAAACCTTTCTTTATTCCAGCATTTACACTTTTCCCTGGCGGAAAACTCGAATCTATGATGACCCGTCGCAAAAGAGAATTCTTTTTCGGGCGGGTCATCATCGGGCTGACCTGGAACCAAGGTTCAAATGGCGGGTCAGTGAATGGACCTAACAGAGCACCTAAACTCACCTCTTTCGTTACATAGGCAGAAATATGTATATCAGAATCAGCTGCTGGAGTGTGATTAGTAAGTGACGGAGACGGAGGAGAACTAGCCGTAAAATCCAACGGCCATCCGAATTTGAGATGGTCGATGAGCAAGGTATCCGGAAACAAGCATTGCCCTCCTGATCGGGATATTCAAACCTGAAGGGACGGGCAGTCTTGCTGCTAAGTAATTCGGGAGCGCCGTACTACGTACAACATCGTAAATCTGTAAATACCGAGGAAAGTCAACCCACAAATCTGATCTAGCAAAAGGCCAAAATGACGCTAATGTTAGACTAAGCAACCTTGGGGAGGGAGGGGGGTCCGGAACCCTATGCCTAACATCAGTGGGAAGGGCAACAGAGTCGAAGACAGGGCCACCGAACCAATCAAAAACCAACTCTGGAATAGTCAAGTCAACCTCAGTCGAATCAGTAATTAAACTCATTCCATCAATACCATCAACCTGCGGGCCAGGAGAACGTGAGGACACAGGTTCAACATGTGAGAAGCAAACAGGCAAGGCAGAAATATTAGGAGAACAATGAAATGTATTAGAACTAACATGGGAAGGAGAACAGAGTACCGTATCAACAGGTTTCAACTGACTTAGGGTTACACCGGCCAAACCGACCGAAACAGCTGGGCTATGAAACAGCTGATCTAAACAGGGCAGTGGTACACATACTGACTGTGGTGGGGAAGGAAGGGGGGGGGAGGGGAGGGAGGGAGTATTATCAACTCGGACCGACACGTCACAGCTGGGTGAGCCCGGGGGCGACAGCGAGAAATGTTGTTGGAGAGGCCCCACTTGACTCGGGAATGTTGTTGTTATACTGGCAGCACATGACTGCACCGGCACAGTAACAGGTCGAGAGGGACAAGCAGCAATTATGGCAGACTGTGAACCATCGGGTCGACTAGTTAATAAGAGCTCTGTCACACTTACATCTTGCTGAGTTTGCACACCTTCTGCCGCCTTCTTGTCAGAAGCCTTCCTCTTTTTCAAACAGTCTTGCTCTTTGTGAGGGAGCGACCGCTTATATCTATAGGCACAGAATGCGCATATATGAGACTGCTTATCAGGCAGGGTACCGTGCGTGACACTGAACCCGCACGGATGTCCCCAGTTCCAATTGAAGCAGGCTTTCCCGTCGGTTTCTTTATTGTATTCATCTCTACTATTAATCGGCTGTGAAGCCTGCACCGGCAACGGAATTGAAGCGGAAGCAGAAGCACGTGACTCAGTAAAGGAATATGCTGGCCTAGCCATGGCCAACCGATTCGCTTCAGCACAGACATCTCTTTGAATCCCAGAAATTGCCGCATGGTCTAACCACCCATGCCTAAGCCTACCATCTTCAACCATTTGAAATACTCGTTCTGACCACTTACGACATGTAGGCCAATCCCAGATTATTGCCATGTTAGAAAGTTCTAGTTCGTGTTTGAGCAAAGGCGGCCACCATTCGTCTGGGAAGTCAGGGTGGGAAGCCAACTGTCTAAGTGCAGAAAAATACTCGGCCCATGTTGCTTCGCCAAACGAAATCTTCTTAAACCTCTCTCCACGTGTGATATAAGTATGGGGAAGCAGCTCCCTACCTTTCAGTTTTTTGAGACCCGGAGTTTCTTCCACACGCCTGCCGACAGCGACCGAGCGGTGACGAGCTGGGCGCTGGGGCGGGGGCGGTGACGGCGACAATGGCCGCGGGGGCGTGTAGTGTGACCGGGACCGCCGCCGGTGGGGAGTTGACACCCCAGGCGAACCCTGAGAGGAGCAGCTGGACGACCTGACAGCTTTCTTATGACTGCGCCTTCTGACCGGAGACCGAGACGCTCTAGAGAGCAGTGACGAAGACGACCCTGACACTGCCGGCATCTCTGCAGCTTTCAGAGAATGGCGACTCACTGCCGAGGTAAGCCTCTTGTTCTCACGCTTTAATCTCCTGATAGTTTCTTTGTCTGAGCAAGACACTGAGGACTGCGACGAGACTCTTCTGCTATTACTATCTGGCGAGGAAACATCCTCTGACAAGTCTTGACTCGGCGCACATGAAGACCATACCCGCCTAGCCGGCTGAAGTCGCTGGGACAACGGCGGCCGGCCTCTCCTTTTCCCAACCGGTGGCATATATAGGAAGTGATGTGTACAGTAGCAGTGTCAAGCGGAGACTGAGTGGAAAACAGAAAGACGATTCAGCAGGAAAGGTAGAGACCGGCAGCCTCGTGAGCAAATTACCCATGTTAGCCTTGGGCCAACATGCACAATGACAAAATCTTTTTCTTCTTCTTATAGTTGCATAGTCCGATGTTTTTGAGTTTCTGATATTTTCTGAGATAAATATATTAGGTTGATTGCTATAATCTACCTTACTTCAATTCAAAGTAACGTTTATTTTATATGGAAAACTTTTGAGATATTTAAAGTGTTAGCATGCAAAATTAATTTTGGCAAGCATGCCAAAACTCTGACACCATAGGCTTCTACAGTAAGAAGTTCTATTAAATTGACTCGATCTTCCCTTCTATGTAGGGACAAATGTAATAATTAAAGTATAATTTAAAGTTGCAGACGCCGATGGTTTTGAGTTTTGGTCACTTAACAAAAAGAGATAAATACATTAAGTTAATTATTATAATCTGCTTGCTTTATTTTCATTTTAATGGCTAACGTTTGAGATATTTGCAATGCAAACATGCACAGATAATTTTGGCATGCACATTGAAACTCTGACACCATAGGTTTCTGCAGTAAGAAGTTCTATTAAGATTGATGCAGTGTTCCCTTCGATGCCGCAACACATGTCTAATAAGTGCGCCTGTGTCTAAGTTAGATATGTAGGAACAAATTTAGATAATTAGTTCAGTTTTGAAAATTTGATGCTTTCATCGAACTATGTACCTTTAAGTACAATTTGATATCTTCATCGGATTATACAGCTTTAAATGGACTCCAGTCGTACTTTCCCACGCTTCCCAATTTGTTTGAGCAGAACAACACCTGAAAACAGCTCTTCACTGCAAACTCCTTCCGCTTTGTGCTTTGGCTCTGTTATAACATTGGTTGTAATTCTTGCATTGCGTTTGATTCGCGGCGAAGGAGGAGTGCTCCCCCCTCTCTCTCCACTCCTCCTGCCTCCCTCGCTTCTGACCGTTGGGGTTATGTAATACCTCCCCCCCCCTCTCCTGGCCCTGATAACCCGGGCCTGCTGCTGCATCCAGCCACTCCGCCTCCAGCCGCCTCCAGTAGCGCTCCCCTGCATTTCTTCCACCCACCTACCCTTACATACCTACTCTTCCCTTCCTAGGGTGGAGGGCTCTTCGGGGCTTCCTCCCCCTGAACACTGACATTACCTCACTTGCATTGTTTAGTTAGCCTTACCTTGTGTAGTTAGCATATTACTATTCCTATTTACCTGCTTATTGTACATTACCAGCTGCACTTTGTTCTCCTCGCACCAATAAAGTGTTCTTATTCCACCCTTGCCTTTGTCTTCCTCCTTCGCTGCGGATCATGAGGTGCCCAGCTTGGAATTTTCAGGTGATACACAAATGGGAATTAAGCGCTATCAGAATAAGGTACGATGGAATAGAATGCTATAAAACATAATATATTTTAATTATTTCTTTTTAGTAATCCCAGGTGGTACGCCGCTGCGTACCTCCATATATAGTAATGACCTTTCAGGCAAGGATCCCCATAGACAGGTAGGCGTGGGTAGGGTTATGGATGAGGCGATGAGATGGCATGACCAATATAGACAATAGCAGGTTGAAATCAGGCATTATAAATATTATGGGGATCTTAGTTTGTACATGTAGACTGGAGAATTGGACCTTTGGATTATATCATTGATTTGCTGATCGTAGGAGGCGACATTACATTAACGCAATAGGTATGAGTTGCTGTTACAGGTAGTAGTGGATTTTGGATTATGCAGCTAATCATTGAATGATTTATTTAAATTGTCTTGGTCAACTACAGCTTTGTGGTTAGTATATGTCTTACTAGTTCGGTCAGGTATTATAGGGTGGTGGTTATACTTTGGTAGTTGTTGTTATTCATCCCGTGCCCACCTGTTCATGCGGCCCTTTCCTGATGAGATGAATGTCGGGCGCCGACCTCCATCATTAATAAACTCACATCATTGGTTTCCCACCTGTTTATGATCAAGCAACCAGTGCAGCTTGTAAAGCTTGCCTAACCAACCTACACAATGTCCAAAACATGGTTTATTACTAATGACCCACTTACTAACCACCCACTTACTAACAACCCACTTACTAACCACCCACTTACTAACAACCCACTTACTAACAACCCACTTACTAACAACCCACTTACTAACAACCTACTTACTAACAACCCACTTACTAACAACCCACTTACTAACAACCCACTTACTAACAACCCACTTACTAACAACCCACTTACTAACAAGTCACTTACTAATACCCAACTTACTAACACCCACCTCACTAACAACCAACTTACTAACAACCCAATTACAAACAACCCACTTACAAGCACCCCACTTACTAAAACCACACCTTAATAACAACCCACTTACTAACAACCCTCTTACTACAACCAACATACTAACATCATACTTACTAACAACCACCTTACTAACAGCCCACTTACTAACAACCCTCTTACTAACAGCCAACAGACTAACATCATACTTGCCAACAACCAACTTACTAACAGCCCACTTACAAACAACCCACTTACAAACAACCCCCTTACAAGCACCCCACTTACTAACACCAAAACTTACTAACATCACACTTACTAACAACCCATTTACTAACAACCCACATACTAATACCATACTTACCAACAACAAACTTACTAACAACCCACTTACTAACAACCCACTTACTAACAACCTGCTTACCAGACCTACTTCGTGTTGTTAAAACACATGACCTTCAAACCGCAACCATGCAACTGATTGTAGTTTAACGCAATAAACAAACCTTTCTACTTACACTGCATCTTAAAACTCCAATCCCCAACAACATGACACTTACACAATCCACACTGCAGGCATGCAGACCTGGGATGGGAAACCATACATGTAGCCATTCCATACATGATTGATCTAATGAATATACGCCCATACAGATCATTAGGATATCTGGGTATAAAACGTCACAAACATTTCCTCCCACCCACCCTACAACTTTCTCTTTGTATTGCCTTCATAGGGATGGGCTCTGATGCTAGTATAATACCTTAGTACATTTTTGTTTCCTTCACTTCCTATCTGTGTCGTTAGTTAGCTGACACTTTATACATACTTGTCAACTTCTATAGTCTAGTCTAGAAGTTGCATAATCCAGAGAGACCATCAATCTTTCATAAACCGAAGCACTTACATAGACTTGATCCTCCATATCCAACTTAATCACTGGTGCACTCATAAGACATTTATTGCGTCATAGAAGGAATATTAAGTCAATTTAATAAAATACATCATTGCTGCAAGTTGTGTCAGCCTCTGATGTTCAGTATTTTAGTATGTACATGCCATAAATGGGTAGATTAATACACTTTAAAAGTCGAATCTTGAGCATCCAGTGGCCGCCATCTTGTTTTGCATGCATTCTCTCCCAGTTCATCAACTCTACACCAATATAGATAAACACCACATGCTGGAACCAGGTCCTCCACCGCTTGTTTTTAGTTGATTCATACAGAAGCAGTTCTTGCTTGGCTTTATAAATGGTCGTCATGAATATTTTACTTAGGCTATCTAATATCCCTGTCACACTACGATGTAGCAGGCCAGCGAGTGGGCAACGTAAAAATCACATTTTTACGTCCAGATTCGTTGAGATACATACAAATTCTCAATGTTTCAGGGCCAAAATGGACGTCAGTGCAATGTAGTGGACATATGCAAAACATTGGTCCAACGTAGTTGTAACATGTCTCAACGAATTAGAACATCAACAAAAATAAATGGCCCAACGTAAAGCTAAAGAGCCTCCAGCGTGCGTGGCATCAGCCTAGCAAAACCCTAGTGTCAGCTTAGTGTAGGACTCACGTAATTACCCCCGCCCTAACATAGTTACGTGTGACTCTGACATAATTTGTAATGTGAGTCGACATCAGGCCCGCGAGTGAGCAGCGTCAGTCTAACGACAGTCCAGCATGCTCAGCATAAGGACAGCGAGTGCTCGACATGAGTGGAACATAGCCTAACATGCGTGGGAGCACCCAACCCACCCGCGCCTCGGGTATATAAGGGTGCAGTCTGGCTCTCTCCTAGCAACTCCTGATTTGGCGCGGTGGCCGATTCGGTAGAGCGCGGGCATCGCATGTGGGAGATGGGGAGTTCGGTTCCCGGTCGAGTCAAACCAATGCCTTATAGAATTGACACTTTGTAAAGTCCACGGCTGGAATCTGTGGTTGTGTAGGTAGGCTATGGTGAAATCAATACAGGCAAAAAGAGAAAGGAAGAGTATAAAGAGTGAAAGAAGAGAGAGAGCCAAGCCCTCAGGTTTATTCTTATATAGTACATGGATCCAGTATGGCATATCACCTGACCACATTCTCCCAATGAGAATCAAGCATCTGCAGCTCTACCAATGAGAATCCAGCATTTCCAGTCCCCATGGTTACAGTGATCTGTCCACCACCACCAAGTGGCGTGGCTCCCGAGGTCACCACCTGCCCTGAGCTGAGTGTGTGGTGATCCGTGACTAGCAGAGGGGGGAGGGGGTAGTGGGTAGAGCTCCAAGTGCCCCTTACACACTATCTTACTAGCACCACAGGGCGTAATTGATTAATCAACTCGGGTCACCCGAGCCACTTTTTGGTGCATGCGCACATCCTACAGACTCGGGTTGAATAATCAAATATGCTTCTCCGCGCTCGGGTGGAAAACATGATTTTTTTTTAATAACCGATAAAATGACAGCAAAATAGGATTTAAAGTATTTTATGATGGCCTAGTTTAGCTAGATTTCCATTTTATTAATCTAAGTTATTCTTTTTAAAAAACATGTATGACTGGTATTGGTAGATATTATCCTGCAGGACTGTACCTGCGCAAATGTGACGTCATCGCTCGTAGCCAACCCCAGCTACGAGGTGGGTTACTTGGGTCGCATCGTTTTGCACACGGCACGTGTATTTGTCGACTCTACTCGCAGTGTTCGATATGAAATTCTGACGACTCGGGTGATGAGTCGCCTGGGTCGTGTTAATCGATTACGCCCACAATGTCAATTTACCAATGAGTCAAGCACCACCAGCAACTACATAAACACATCTATGCACCTGGCCCTATATACCTTTTTAATAAGTAGAACATTTGCATTCCCCCACCAATGCGTCATTATCAGAATATTTTACAGCCTGATGCTCGTCATTAATAGGATAGGGCAAGGACTAGTTAACTCAGTGTCAGGATAATGTGACTGAGTGGGATATCAGACATGGTGCCAGTGGCCTGATTTCCTAGTGGGGCAGCACTATAAACTCGCCATGAGTGTGCACTGTCACACGTCGGTCCACGTCCCGATATGACCCTATATGTTGCTAGGACATACAACTCCAACAAACATCCAAGGGGCGGCTGAATGATGTGGCAGGCACCTATACCTCTTTGGCCAAGTGGTGTCAGTAGAGGTACCTGGGGTGACGCCAGGTGGCGTGGGATGCGTCGCTAAAGGTCTAAGTGTGAGTGCACATAGTGGAGTTTTTGTTGTGCCGAATTTCTTTACCCTTCTCATAAGGGATAAGTGTGTTAACACCTTGTTTTCACGCTGGGCAGCACTAGTCCAATTTGATTCAAATCTTTTGAATTTTGTTTGAGTAATAAGTATTGCTTCTTGTTTATGGCTTCTAACTGTTTGTAGATTGAAAACACTTTACGAGCTTTCACTATACTTTGTGTTAATCCATTTAAACATCATTTTCTAGACTAGACCGTAGACTTGTGGTTGATGATGGGAACTGTACAGATAAATTAGATTAGGTACGAATCCCACTCTAGGCATAATGCTACCTGCGTTTACAAAACACCCCCCAAGATGATGCAGATATGGTCCATACGCGGTGCTGATATGACATCGATGTTGTATTGATGTTTCAGATGTGGCGAGGGTATGCTTCCAATATTGCGATGATATGACGTCGATAATATGGTTCTTAAGGGTACTGATATGACAATGATCGATGTTGATTTGACGTTAATATGGTGCGGATATAGTGCTAACATGGCATTATTAGGTGCTGATATGTCACAGTTAGGTGCTGATCTGGAACTGGTAGGTGCTGATAAGGCGCTTGTAGGTACTGATATGGCACTGTTAGGTGCTGATATGGCACTGTTAGGTGCTGGTATGGAACTGTCAGGTGCTAATATGGAACTGTTACTTGTTAGGTACTTATATGTAATTGTTAGGCACTTATATCGAATTGTTCAGTGCTGATATGGAACTGTGCTGATATGGCACTGTTAGGTGCTGATATGGAACTGTTAGGTGCTGGTATGGAACTATTAGGTGCTGATATGGAACTCTTAGGTGCTGATATGGAACTGTTAAGTGCATATATGGAATTGTTCGGTGCTGATTTGGAACTATTAGGTGCTGATATGGCGCTGTCAGGTGCTGATATGGTGCTGTTATGTGCTGATATGGAACTGTTAAGTGCATATATGGGATCTTTCGGTGCTGATATGAAACTGTTAGTTGCTAATATGTAACTTTTATGTGTTGATATGGTGCTGTTAGGTGCTGATATGGTGCTGTTATGTGCTGATATGGTGCTGTTATGTGCTGATATGGGGCTGCTGTGTGCTGATGTAGCACTGTTAGGTGCTGATATGATGCTAATGTGGCACTAATATGGAGCTGATAGGTGATGATATTGCACTGACGGGTGCTGGTATGACACTGTTAGGTGCTGATATGTACTACTATTGTGCATGCTATGGGGATGTGATGGTGTCACTATGTGCTAATATGTCACTGACAGGTGCTGCTATGGCACAGTTAGGAGCTCATATGGAACTTTTAGGTGCTGATATGTCACTGACAGGTGCTGATATAACACTGTTAGGTGCTGATATGTACTACTATTGCGCATGCTATGGGGCTGTAATGGTGCCAATAGGTGCTAATATGTCACTGACAGGTGCTGATATGGCACAGTTAGGAGCTGATATGGAACTGTTAGGTGCTAATATGAAACTGACAGGTGCTGATATGGCGCATCTAGGTGCTAATATTGTGCATCCTAAGGCGCTTTGATGGCGCCGATATGGTGAAATAGCTTCTTCAAACTCCCAGCAGGAGGTTGGCTCTGACACTTGACACTGACATTTGGCAGCTCGAGTCCCAGCGTCCATCAACAGTTGAATGCTGGGTAATGCTACCCCAGGGAGAACGTGACATTAAGAACTCCTGCCGGTTGGCCATCGGGGAGGAGGTCATCAGGTCAGCGATTCACTCCAGCCAGATGAGCTTATCCAAAGAGAACAACAATGGCTACTTAAAATACTCTTTTTTCATCATCTTCTTTTTATTCAAAGTTGCATATTCAGATGAAGCATCATATGTTCAAAACCAAAACATGCACCTAGGTTAGATTGTGCATATCTAACTTAGATACTGATACAATTATGAAGCATTTGTTGCCAGATAGAAGGGCATAATAAGACTTTACATTGTTACAACAAATCGGCAATTGAAATCGCTACCTAGAATCACGTATGCATACATATCTGTAAGGATTTCAAATGCATATATGGGTCATTCTTTAAAACTGGGCACCACATATTTGGTTTCCACATTACGATGCTCATAATTTGTTCTTTCTTTTATTGATTGCAAGTCAAATAATTATTGTATCCTCTGTCTATTAAGTATGTTAGCAATAGTACATTGATTGAGACAATCCCAAGAAAGAAATTAAAAGTTTACTTATATGTTTTTGTGCTTATGCGAATAATTGAAAATTTACACATTTACACTATGCAATTGGGCAAACTTTTTTTCAACTTATTTTTCAACTTTTTTTCTTGTAAGCCCTAACTTTGTCTGTTTAAGACTAATCAATAAAATCTTGTTTGACTATGTTGTATATGTTAAAATGAGGTTCTGGATGTGCCTTTGATTTTCATGTTACACGAGCGATATTAATGTATTGCTCAATTTGTATAAGATCTAATTCAAAAACAGAAATTCATTTTTTTCAACTCTGACATATGCACAACATGCAAAACTTCACAGGACATTGGATTAGGCTATTATTTGAAAGGTTTTTTGCTATTATTTGGAAGGTTTTCACTTTTGGTTTCCATGTCATGCTTTCGTGCTCAGTTTTAACGAATGACCCATATACGTATGGCCAAAGGACAAGTGATGTCAAAGTAGGCAATAGTGACTCCCTGAATAATCTTGACTCAATTTGTTCCTATTTTAGGAGACATGTCGCTGTAACTTTCATACTTATACAAGATACCTTATTAAATCAAATCAGCAATTGATATTGTTTACATGATTGGAAGTGGAGGAGCCACATCATCAGGTTTGCCAACGCCTGCTAAACACCCACCTCTAACTCTAAGACTTCCCGATGCCTACATGTGCATCCAGCAATCGGAGGCTGCCTCCCCATCCCACCCTGCTGCGACATAGCTTCACGCTTCACACTTTCAGTAGGCCAGCTTCACAGATACTTGACCGCATGACACACATTTTACCACCCACAGGCGTAACGTGTATGTTGCTTCTTGCACTGTTCTAGATCCTACCTACCTGGTTCTCTACCCATTTACTGATCTCAAACTGATGGGGCAGCATCACCGAGCGCATGTAGCCTCGCTTTCAAATTCAATCGAGGTCAGTGCTGAGAGGTTGGCCATTGTATTGAATGTATAGTGAACCATTGGAGGTGCAAGGACACTCGCCAGCACACGGGACAAACTTTCCCCACGCAGTCTAGTGCATGCAAATCGCAATGTGATCTGCTAGAAGCATCTTGCGTCCAACCACGGCTATGATTGTAAATATTAGGCTGTCTAAATATAGTGACATGCACATACTGCCAAGATCCAAATTTGCTTAGCCAGTTTCCAAAATGTCATCACATGGCCATTATTTGGTCATCGTAATTTAGGAATCTGGGTCATAACTACAGGAGTTTTGACAAGCTTGTCAACATCAATTTAGGGTTTTTTCAGTTCAAATTGTTCCAAAGTTAGCCAAGTGTTTCATCAACGTTGCTCCAGACTAATGCATAATAAGTTACAATGGTTAACCTGATAGATCTAAATTAACAAAATAAGGCAACCCTTCAAAAGCAATCGGACTATGCAACTGTAATCTAATTGATCTAATCAGTATATATATATGTATACACCATATAATTACTATCTCAGAAACGCCCCGCCCTCAGCGTAGCTAGTGTACTAATAAGGAATAAGAATCGTGCAATAATGATGTAAAATTAATAACACACTCTCACCATTATTGGCTGGTGGTTGGAGTTTTACGTCCTGGCAACATCTAAGGTCATACCAGGACGCATACCGATTTGTGACAGCACACACTCTTGGCAACTTTATAGTGCTTCCCCTATGGGAAATCAGGCCGTTGGCATCATGACCCGATATCCCACTCAGTCGCATTATCCTGACACTGAGCTAACCAGTCCTTGCTCTATCCTGTTAATGCCAAGTGCGAGGCTAGGAAGCGACAAGTATCAATTTTAAAGTTATTGGTTTGACTCGACCTGGAACCGAATTCCCGATCTCCTGCACGCGAGGCGAGCGCCGACTGATTCGGCCATCGCACCCGGTCTCTCACCTTGAGGATCCATCATAAGGCTATGTACACTAGAACCATACTATGACCTAATTGCAGGTTTTATGGGTAATGCTTGTGGTAGTAATATGGACATTGCTTCAACATTCAATCAACGTCAACATTCGTCGTCAAATTATTGTCGGACTATGACAATGAAATTAATTAATAACGTCTCACGTTAAAGTTGCATAGTCCGATCGCGATTGAATTTTTGTCTTATTTTTTAGATAAATATATCAAATTGATCATTATGACCTACTAATCATTAGTCTGGAGTCATTTTGATGAAAAATGGCTAGTCTTGAAGTAATTTGGGCTGAAAGAACCCAAAATACTTATGACAAGCTTGCCAAAAGTCCTGTCACTATGACCACTATTGACATCTCGCGATGACCACATGATGCAGAATGACCTAAATAAAAAATAGCCTGGTAACCTGGCATTTTCTAGTGATGGCGCCACGGCACCATCATTTGTTTGTTTGTCATGTGATGTGATGTGGGCTGACCTACTGATGTAAGTCGTTGTAGGTCATGGGATTTGAACCCATGTGTTCGAACCATGTTTTAGAGCTGCATGGTCTGAAGAAGTTTAAAAAAAACCAAAAAACCATATACTTACATTTGATCTCATATTTCCAACTAAGATGGGACAATATTAGACGGAAAATCTGAAAACACCTAGTTGTTTTATGTGTGTATGTTTTTTGTACATCAGTTGATTAAGCTGGTGAATTTTCAGTCACAGAAAATTTGATCTTCCTATTTCCCCTGCTACTCACCCTATCCTAGGATAGGGTGAGTAGCAGAGGAAATCGTAATTTATCTTATAATATATTAGTTTATAGGCTATCCATTTACCATCCCAGGTTGAATTGGCAAATTCCAACCTAGATCTATCAGATCAGAAAAAGGTTTCGATTTGACTATGTAATAATATATTATAGTATTAATTTAAATGATATTGTGTTAATTTAAATTCTAGTCTGTTAATTTAAAATCTCCAAAAGACCCGAAATATATATATATTTTTATATATTTAACCGTTTCAGCTATTATTTGCCTAAATGTTAGAATAACCTATTATTTGCCTAATGTTAGAATAAACTACCCGGCCATCTTTCAGTAGTACAACTATCGTGGGTCATATTTCTTGGTTACTTGCATAATGTTACTTTTTAAATTTAAATGACAGTCCTACCAGCTATTGATGAAACAGCTATGGTGAAAGGCATGGTTAATTCAGTGAAATACATATAATATATGAGTGCAATAAATACATGGTAAAATAAATAGCAATACCAGGGGCGTAGCTAGACCTTTAACGATGTGTACTCCTAATTTCGGCAGGGGGTTTAGGGGGCCACTTAAGCTTAAGCTGGCGGATTTTACACATTTTAGACTTGAGTTTTCGACACTCAGGACTACTACATGCCTCCCTTCAAAATGTTGTTTTAGGGCTCCTGGAGCCTATATACGATTAGGGGATCGTCCAAACATTTATTGAAGACACTTGGATTGACTTAAAGTTGTGTTTTTCTCTCTGGTTGTATTTACAGTTCTAGTCTCTTTAACATTGCCTGGTTTCCATTCTTTATTGATAATGTACATAATTCCTTATTTTCACTAACCAGAGTTATCGCCCTTATTACATGGAATAGATAGGGCAAAATTCACTTTTTATTTATTTTTGACAAAACGATGAGGATGTCTTGGCGAACGCGCGTATACCTAGCTACGCCCCTGAATACCCAGAAGTTGACTTGGTGAATATTAGTCAACTATCAAGCCAATTTGAAAAGTGCTCCATGTGAGAAGTGGCATAGCCAATTCTTTGCGGCCGAAAACATCCAAGTCCATGTCAGGGCAGTACACAGTTAACAACGTCACCAGTCCAGTTGAAAACAGGCAGCGTCCAGAAACCGAACCTGGCAATTTCCACTGACAGTGTTGTTATTGGCTGGGCTGTGCTTCTCTCTGTTGTAGTGTTGACTAGTACAAAGTTTTATATTAGTTTATCCACTTACCATCCCCAGTTGGATTGGCAAATTCCAACATGGCCTTATCAGAGCAGAAAGTGTTTCTAATATATTAATTTAGAAAATATTGCCTCAAAATTCTTTCAATTTAATTTCCAGTCTGTTAATCTAAAACCCCAAAACATTCTAAATGTATATATATATAAGTATATATGCAAAAGTAAACCCTAATTTTGGATTAAAAGTAACATTAATGCCAAAAATAAAAGGTATTTTACAGAAGACGACAAAATCGACCATGAGAAATCGATCTCCTGGTCCCCACTCCCTTCTCAGCGGTCTCACATATTTTCTCAGTTCTGATCGGAATAATTCTATCAAATAAAACTAATTAAGCATCAAACTATTCAAGTCAGCTCCCCAAAGTGCTGTTCTTACCATTTCTGACCACACAAATGATGTATTGTCTTCTAACTATTCAAAATCCGAAAAGTTACCCTGTTGCTAGATAACTGGCAATTTGTTTAAAATTGCCTGGCAACCGGGCTTGACTTGTTGACAGATACAGCAACATATTGTAGTGTTGACTGTTGTTAGTTTATATTAAATCCCAAACATCCCAAATGTATAAATATAAATAAATGAATACAAAATATACCCTAATTTTGGATTGAAAGTAACATTAATGCCCAAAATAAGTCATTTAAAAGAAAACACGACGAAAACGATCGTGAGAGGCCAATATCCTGGTCCTCATGCCCTACGCTGCGTTCGTCTGTGTATTTTCCGGTTCCCTGCAAATAAATACCCTAGTGATGTTACTTTATATGAACCCAAAACCATCCGAAATGTATAAATATAACGAAATATGCAAAAATAAACCCTAATTTTGAACTAAAAGTAAGATTAATGCCAAAAATAAGACTTGATCGTGAGAGGCCGATTTTCAGGTTCTCACGTCCTAACGTGCGCTCCTCCATGTCTTTTCTAGTTCTGTTCGGACAAATTTACTGGCCGTTCCTGTGCAGTCGTTCCTGAGTTTTAACTTTACATGGTGTCAGATGTAACTTTACAGGTCGAGAGCTGGCCGAGAGCCTATATTTCTGCCATTCTTAACCATTAGGCTACCTAGACTCCCACATAGTATCAACCTGCCCACATCTACGTATATGTGGTATTATTTCACATGGGGAGGTGATTGCAACTAATTGCACTCGTGAATGTGTAAATGTCATTATTACAATTACAAATGCAGTATGGCCCTATAATAACACGATTGTTGATTTCCTTAAAATAGTATTGTGAAAAACTGGGGTCACGCTAAATCGGGGTTCAAGAATATATTTTTGTTGTTATGGTAGGAATTAAATACAAATTGATCTTTAATAAAGCTTTTCAGTAGCCAAAACAACAGTTTATTTCTTTAAAACGATTTTCTTTTCTACCACCTTTTACCGTTTTGATCTAAAAAGACAAAAAAAAACACGATATTAATTCACTAAAAAAACTTGTCAGTTCTCAGATTTTTAAAGAGAAGATTTAAATGATTCACTACGTTATGTCTAAGTTCATGTTACTTTGGTGGGAGGGGGGATAAACAATCGGGGTTTCACTGTGTTCAGATAGCGAACTTCCAATGATAAGAGGGAAGGTCCAATAGTACTATACAGTTCTCATATACATCATCCTGAGCACAGTACCAGTATCACTGGAAGAGTCAAACCAATTGTAAAGTCTACAGCTCGAATCTGTGGTTGTGTAGACTAATTATCATATGAGTTGTGTGAGATAACTAATCACTATTTGACCTGCACATAAGTAATATTTAACTGTAGTCATATTGTTTATCAGGTTGTACTACCTGCAAAATTAGTGTAGATAAAAGCGAATAGGCTCAATTTTACTATTGAGAGGAGCTTCAATTAATATTGTTCTATAGTGATAGAATTACAAAGGCTGTGTAAAAATTTATTAAGCCTGATTAATAAATTTATTAGCCCAAAAAGTGATTATCTATGTCTGGTTTTGAATTATAACAATTTCACCAGTGAACTTTTTTTTTCATAAGTATTGAGTCAATATTTATTTGCTAACATCCATGATATGTAAGATATGTAAAAGCATTTATAAAAACATACAAAATGCATACTCAGTTGGCTTCATGTGTCATTTCTTATGTTGGCATGCGTTGTGTCCATTCTTTGTTTGACCTTAACTATGTGTCGTTATTAATTATTGTACTGCTTTTCCAGCATGTCACTTACTTAATTATAACAATTGCATCAGTGACCATTAGTTGTTTGTTTAATAAGTATTGAGTTAATATTTATTTGATAACATCTATGACATGTAAGACAACTTAAACAAGGCATTTATAAAAACAAAATGCATACTCAGTTGGCTTCATGTGTCGTTTCTTATGCATGTGTTGTTTCCATTCTTTGTTTGACCCTAACTATGTGTTGTTCTTTTTGGACTGCTTTTCTAGCATGTCACTTGCTTAATTATCACAATTGCATCAGTAAACACTAAAAAAGTATTGAGTCAATAGTTATTCGATAACATCTATGACAACTTAAACAAAGCATTTATAAATGGGGAAAGCATCTCATAAGTATTGCAATTTTATATCAACCCAGGCTATGGTGCCAGCAATATTACCACTGGACATCCTGGAACCTGACTAGGTAGTTGGAATGAGGGTCAAGGCTACTGGCCACGAGATTGACCTAATTGGTTAATGGCTTCCTTGTGTGCTGGGTTTCTCAAGTAGGATGAGGTAGTAAATTCACTGATTATTCTATATATGCTGTACCAAATCACTTGTTAATGCACCAATATCTAAGATGGATATATATAATCAAATTAAGATACATGTTTTGGGTTTAAAAAATAAATATTTCATCGGACCATGCAACTTTAACTCAATGTAATAAATTTAATTACTGTTAATCTGTTAATTATATTATGACACGCTTGGCTTTCGCAGTAACAGGTTCTACAAAATTGACTCAATTATGCTATGCCATTCTACTCCGCAATGTATTTTGAATAAGTGCACCTGTATATAAATTAGATAAGTAGGATCAAATGTAGATGAATATATTAGTTTCGAGAATATGATGCTTTCATTAGACTATGCAACTTGAAAAGGTGAACCAGTATCTAAGTTGACATATAAGATCAAATCTAGCAAAGTGGTCTGGTTGCAAAAGTCTGATGGTTTCATTGGCTCATGCCGTCCTAAGGGGTGGGGAGTGTAAAGAGTGGACGGACCATTTGGTACTGAATGGCTATCTTAAAACATAAATGTCTTACCTTATCCATTACTGACTTAGTAGGCCATAAGCCTCTATCTGCATTTCAAAGTGACCTCCCATAACCTAAAGTGACCTAAATAATACCCCAGTCACACGAGGCCTGCGTTCGCTAACGATCGATTCACAACGTCAAAACATCCTCCTTGCGCCCTCCTTACGCCCTGATTGAGTGCTGTCGCCACGAGGACGGCAACCACCCGGCGTCCATTTCGGGAATTTTGGACGCAAGGAGGTTGCTGCTGCACGTGCAACCTCCTTGCGCCCTGTTCCGGCGGCGCCATTCAAAATGGTTGGCGCCCTGGCGCCGCCCTGGGTTGGTGCCAACACGTGCGATGCTGCAGTCACCATGTGGTCGGCGCCGACCTGGCGCCGACATGGCGCCGACATGGCATCGACATGGCACCGACATGGCGCCTAAAATGTATTTGAATCCATGTATCGAATGAAACGCTGGGTGGTTGGCGTCCTTTTGGGCGTAGGGAGGTTGGCGGCGAACGCTGCCTCTCGTGTGACTGGGGTATAACATGCAGTACCTATTTACCAATATAAAACACAAACAAATCTTGCAGCTCCTAAGAACAACTGGGTTATAATGCCTCCTCTAATTTTGGATATGTTTTGGAAGTTAAATTTCGCTGTCAGTTGACACAACTCTCCCTATTTAAAAATTACATTAAATATGATTGTTGCTATCATTTGACATGGGTCTGACCATTTTGGAATTTCATGTACATTTCAATGTAGCCATGTGAATTTGACCACTGAGAAGACTGGCAAAATATATACCTCTAGCTTTCCGCCAAGAATATGTCCCTTTTCTTCTTCTTTTTTTAGGTGACAAGGTTGTTATTCTGTCCATAGCGTATAAGCTCCCATGAGGGTGCTTGTTTTCAACGCTGGACAGCTGTGATACTGGATTGGTCTGGTCCCGTACCCAGGAGTCTTTACCTGATCTTTCTCGGGCCAACCTTTGCGGTTTTGGGTGTTAGTAGTTTCTATATTAGTTTTTTTTTAATTTTCAAGTTTTTTCCTAACCTTGCTGCCGATATAGCATCAAACCATCGTCTCCAAAGGTAAGCATACTTTTAAAGGCTACTTCAAAGTGAAGAAACGTCGATTGAAACGATCAAATTAATGTATTTATGTAAGAAATGGCCGAAACGCAAAATCATCGCCCTATGCAACTTTAAAGCTGCATAGTCCGATGAAAATAGCAAATTCTCAAAAGCAAAACAATTATCTAGATTTGATTCTACATATCTAATTTAGATACAGATGCAATTATATTAAACATTTGTCGTCACATAGAATGGAATACGCAGTCAATTTAATAGAATCGGTTACTGCAGAAGCATACTCTTTGCACTTCAAATCTCTCAAAAGTGAGCCATTTAAAGTAAGAGTTATATCAAACTAAAATAAGGTAGATTAAAACGATAAATCTAATATATTTATATCAGAAAATGACAGGAACTCAAAAACATTGGACTATCAAACTTAAAATATTTATTGCGGTTTACTGCTCTTCTGCTGCACTATAATTACGACCCAAATAAGGGATTATATGACATGGACTTTATTCAAGAAGAGGTCAAGTGTATAAGGATAATGTCGAATAAGGTCATCAGGTCAAAGTCCATCAAATCAGGCTCTCAACCCTATCGCTTTAACTGGGTCGTATTGCAGGGATGGGTTGGCGGCCGAGTAAGGTGGTCGTTGTTGTAGGTCCAGCGTCTGGAGGCATACTGATGGCAGCAGGACTTGGCGGGCTGTCGATGACCGGAGGTGACGTCACAGATCTCGCGGGCGATGGTGGTTCACGGGAATTCTGGCAGGGGGCGTGTTGGTTGGCGAGATCAAACCCAGGTAGCGCCACCGCAGAGACCTCTCATTCACGCACAAATGGGGGACATGTGGCATAGTTCATTTTCTGACACTTGGTGGCGCGTCGGTAGTAGTGGGCCTACACGGGCATTGACAATGTTTTGACTTTACCGGTAAGCCTAATGCAAAATGTCGATTTTATTCAAGATTTATGGAAATCCAGAACCCTAACCATATCAATTTAAAATAATCTTTTTGGTAAACATGTTTTCTATATATATTCCAATCAGTTTGTTTCTAGGTGTTGTGGTTTTAGAGATATTTAACTTTTTCTGTACAAAGATTGCTCACGGCCATTGACAATGCATTGACTTTACCGGTACGCACAGTGCAAAACGTCTATTTTATTCAAAATTAATAGAAATACAGAACCCTAACCTTATGAATTTAATATAATCTATTCATTGAATATGTTTTCTATATGTGTACCAAGCAGTTTGTCTCTAGCTGGTGTGGTTTTAGAGATATTTTACTTCTTGTGTATGTAGATTGCTCATATCCATTGAGTTTACAGTGTGACAGTGTGCAGTTTAGGCCCACTAGATCAGTGGCGACGCGAACGGCAGGAATTTGAACTAGAAAGTCGGAGGTCCCCCATTACCCACGTCGACGAGCCAACATGAACCATTCTCAAAAACAGATAACCAAAGTCCACGTTCAGCATTTCAGTGATGACACCCAAATTAATTTAGCATATTTTCACTTCAAATATCTCACGAATTAACCCTTTAAAATTAAAGTTACTTGAAACAAAATTGAAACACAATAGTAACGCATGTCCTAATACATTTAAATGAAAAGAAAAATATGGCAGAAATCCAAAACCATTGGATTGTGCAACTTTAAAGAAAGCTGGCTCAGGCTTCTTTGAGAGTCCATCAGCGTCCAATTCAACTGATCCGGCCCTAGGGTGCAGCAGGCATCACCCTGTGACTGCAGACTAGGTGTGAACAAAACTGAAGAATCCGCCCCTGGAACACCCATTAGCCCACCCTCTCAGTATAACTTAAGTAATACCCCTGTCACACTACAATGTTTCTCTCCAATGCGCGTCGACGTGTGTCAGTTTTTGGCGAAACGTCGGGAAATGTCGGGAAACGTTAGGGGGACGTTATGCGAACGTCGGTACACGTCGGTACACTATCCTGGACATCGACAGTCGCCGGAGGATGGCGGTGTGCGTAGTTGGTCGCTCAATGTTTTAAGCGTGTCAAAAAAACGCGACGATCCATAACGCGCGTCAACGCGGGGGTTCCAATATTATGGCGACGTCAGAAGGATGTCGACAGCGCTGGAATAACGTTATGCGAATGCTAGGCAGTCGCCACGCACGCATGATGGTTGTTCTTACACGTTGCGCCAAACTGTTGCTTTGTTGTTTGACATCCTAGCTACATCTAAGGTCATATGAAGACGTCGCACCACACTTCTTTTTTTTTCCTCACACGTCGACACCCGTTGGCCACGCGCGAATAACGCGCCATGCTGACGCCAAACTTTTTACCCAAACCACCGAAAAGTTGGACGTGTCTCGATGCGTAGAAGATATTTTGCGTGCTGACGGCGCACCGGCGAGAAGCGTTGTAGTGTGACAAGGCCATGAGAACAACTTGTTGATTGATTGGCTAAATTGGCTAATTGGCACAATCTGAGCGGATCCTCTCAGTCAGGAACATGTGGAAAGCTCCCGTAGTGTTGCGCAGCCGAGCTTGGGAAAGTATTAAATTTTAATACTCTGACGATGTCAAACAGGGCTGTTTCTGGTGTCACCATGTGAGGTAGTCGGTTCTTCTTTGTAAGTCAATATGCCAGGCATGTTTCGTTAATGGTACTCATGCTATTTGACGAGTACTACTTTCAATGTAGGTCAGCTCTAACTGAACCAATGTGACACTCCACCATGTCTGGCTATAGAGTTGGGACAAGAAACAATAATTGATTGGCTAATTAACAGAATCTGAACGGACCATCTCATTCAGGAACATGTGGAAATCTCCACTAGTAGTGTGCAGTCGAGCTCTTGAAAGTATTTATTATACAACCGATGTCAAACATGGCTCTTTTCAGTGCCACGATTATGAGGTAGTCGATCCTTCTCGGTAAGTCAATGCGACGCATGTACGTTAATGGTACTTGTATTGTTTGACCGCTGCTACTTTCAATGTAGGTCAGCTCTAACTGAACTAGGTTGACTTTCCAGATTCTCTGACTGTAGAGTTTGGACAAGACAGAATAAAAATAACAATGCACAGCTTGAAAATAATCAGTGATGTCCATGAGTCAGTCTTAATGTCCCTCAGCTTCAGGTTTCTCTTGATGGTATCCTTGAACCGGAGACCAGGGCGCCCTCTCTTTCTGTAAACAGAAGACAGTCGAGAGTAGAGGATCTGCTTTGGTAGCCTGTCTGATGACATCCTCAGGAGGTGTCCAGTCCACCGGAGATTCTTTTTGATCAGACGATCTTCCATAGAGGGCAGCCCTGTCCGCTCGAGTATTTCCTTATTTGTCACTTTGTCCTTCCAGGTTAGCCTCATGATCGAACGCAGATGTCGCATCATGAAGGCATGCAGCTTTTTCACCTGTCGTCTGTACACTGTCCAGGCCTCGGCTCCATATAATAGTATATGAGTGAGTATACATTAAGAAAATCTTGAAATGCGACTGACACTTGTCAACATTTGTTGATGGTGAGGAGGGCCGCAGGTGCTGCCACTGGTACACCCAAACTATAACCATATGATAATAATTCCCTTATGTATCCTTATACTTGCATAATGAACTATTCATCACATATATACAACGAGATGGAATAAGAATATATAATATTTCCGTTTTACAACCCACATGTCATTCATTGCCATAGCAATTACAGTGGTAAATCATATAATATATTACGCAAATTTGGTCTGTCTAAACTAACAGTTTGTGTGGGGAAAGTGATGCTAGACTTGCTGAATCAAATTAGGTCAGCTATAACTTGAAACAAACCATAATCAGCAATCAGCAGTAGTAGCGCTTCTCCCGCGTTCCTAACACCGCCGACCTGAATCTCTCCTAAAACTAGGCCATTTTTTGAATCCATCTATCCTTACAACAGAACATTTCCTACCGAATCGGTACGAGCGCTGGCTTCCCATACCGAATGTCGTGAGTTTGGATCCCAGCCGAGTCAAGCCAAAGACTTATACTTGTTGCTACCTAGCATGGCGCTCAGCATTATTAGGATAGACTTGTTGCTACCTAGCATGGCACTGAACATTTTTAGGATAGACTTGTTGCTACCTAGCATGGCACTGAACATTATTAGGATAGACTTGTTGCTACCTAGCATGGCGCTCAGCATTATTAGGATAGACTTGTTGCTACCTAGCATGGTGCTCAGCATTATTAGGATAGACTTGTTGCTACCTAGCATGGCACTCCGCATGGTTATTAGGATATACTTGTTGCTACCTAGCATGGTGCTCCACGTTATTAGGATAGACTTGTTGCTACCTAGCATGGTGTTCCACACTATTAGGATAAACATTTGGCTACCTAGCATGGCGATCAACATTATTAGGATATACATGTTGCTACCTAGCATGGCACTCAGCATTATTAGGATATACTTGTTGCTACCTAGCATGGCACTCCACATTATTAGGATAGACTTGTTGCTACCTAGCATGGCCCTACGTTGAACTATGTTGAACTACATTGAATTACGTTAAACTATGTTCAACTACGTTAAACTACGTTCAACTATGAACAATTATGTTCAACTACGATCAAATACGTTCAACTATGTTCAAGTACATTCAACTATGTTCAACTAGGCTCAACTACATTCAACTAAGTTAACCTCCACTATGTTCAACTATGCTCAACTATGTCCACTAATGGCTATGTGACGAGGGCATGCGCGTCGTGGAACAGCCATGGTTTTGTGTGGGTCAAAGTATGCTAGAGTATGCTAGTGTATGCGAGAGTATGGTAGAGTACATTAAGAGGTATGTTCTACTATGTTCTACTACGTTCAAATTTCAGCGTCTAACATAACGCTCCTTTGAACATGTCCAAAAATCGGAGATCACGCTCACTGACTTTATTACCAAGTTAACATCAAGGACAAGTACAGATGCTGGTACGTTCAACTATGTTCAACTACTTTCAACTACGTTCAACTACTTTCAACTAAGTTGGCCCCCACTACGTTCACCTACGTCCACTAACAGCTATGTAACCAGGGTTTTACTCTTAGAGACTAGGTTCTTTCAAGCTATAGGCTACAAACTATGACTAGTCATAATTCAAGACAGGACAGCGAGTGGTATAAGTTGCCTTTTATTCAACATCAAGTAGGATCAATTAACTAACACAGGGAAACTCGAGAAATCTCTACCCAACAAATATGAAACATTTCTTTAGTTGAGGGGTTGGTGGCGGCAAAATTCAGGCATTCTGCTAAACCTCGCCGTCTCGGGTCCAAGCGCCAGGTGAATGACGGAGCTGTGAACAGGCTCTGACGTCACTGCCGGTATGGCCGAACCCGCTAGGTGGCGGCAGTAGAGAACGTCTTTTTAGTGGCAGAGTATTCCGATAGGTGACGAAGCTGAGGGTAGGTCTGGGCGGGCAGTTTTGACATCAAGGCAGGCAAAAAGAGAAAGGAAGAGCATAAAGAGTGAAAGAGGAGAGAGAGTCAAGCCCTCCAGTTTATTATTTATATGGTACATGGATCCAGTATAGTGGATCGAAGCTAGGCGGAGGCAGAAGAAGACAGGTACAAGGTTAATGATTCCAATATGAACTGATAGGTGGCGGCATCGGTCGTAATGCGAGCATTGCGTTTGATGCGTGGAGAGGAAGAGACCCTCCCCCCCCTCCCCGGTCGTCGCGCGGCATTTGCACCTCGCGCGACGTCCGCCTCTCAGCTTTCTCCCTCGTCCTCCCCTGGGCCCGCTGCTTTCTCACCTCCCCTGCCATCGCCCTCCCGCCTTCCCTTATAAGGCCGCCCGCCGGCCTCCCTCAGTCACTCGCACTCGAATCCGCGCATGCGCAGAAGCGATATTTGGGAAATGAGACTTGTGGGAAATAAGACGCTGACACCGGTGATGTGGATTCCGAGGGACACCAGTTTGCCAGGGACACTTCCATTCAAATGCATTGTTAACAGCCGTGAGCAAATCTTCATACAGAAGAAGTCAAATATCTCTCAAATTACACCATGTAGAAACAAATCGCTTGGTACACATATGGAAAACATCTTTACCATTAAGACTATATTAAATTGATAAGGTTAGGGTTCTTGAATTCTATTAATTTTGAATAAAACTAACGTTTTGCACTGCGCGTACCGTCAAACTCAAGGCATTGTCAATGGTCGTGAGCAATGTTCATACAGAAAATACAGAAGAAGTCAAATATCTCTAAAATTACACCATCTAGAAACAAATCGTTCGGTACACATCTAGAAAACATCTTTACCAAAAACATTATATTAAATTTATAAGGTTAGTGACAATGCTGATCGATTTTGACGCATATGCAGAAGCGATGTGTCCCTCGCAAACTGGTGTTCCTGGGAAACCGCAACACCGGCGCGAATTACCCATGTTAGCCTAGCATGTACAAATGATCACAATAATTGTGAATCAGTAAAGTTATATTGGTCATATTCGATACCCTTTAAAAGATTGGTTATTTTGAACTTCTGTAAATGAGATTAAAAAGTTATAGAATGAATGCTTCCAAACAGAGAAAGAATGGCTGCAGTGGCTACACAACAACTGAAAGTAATACAACAAAGGGTAACCATGAGACTATTACTGTCTAGCGGCGAAATCAAGTCATTAGACTTAACGGTTATGGGCAGCATAAATACACCATCACTAAAAAAAAACACTAAAAAATTGGTCATCTTACAGCGCCTTTAAAAATAGGTTACCTTAGGTTACCGTAACTGAGGTTAACAAGTTATATTGGTCATGTTGCAGACCCTTTTACTATAAGCCCCTACCACTATAAACTACAGTAACTGAGGTTAAACAGTGACATTTCTCATGTCACAGCCCCTTTAAAAAATAGGTTATTTTTACCTATCGTAAGTGAGATAATAGCAATCTCAGTGATATATTTAGCTAAGAACTATAATAGAAACTCACAAAAACCTTCAGATTGCACACATTTTATCTTATTTTAATACTAAGGTTATTTCTATGGAGATAGAAGTAGATTACGTCATATTGTCATAGTGATATCCAATGAGAAGAGCGTGGGAGAATAAGCATTGCTCGTATTAAAGCACTACTGAACTGATTGCCGGTGTAACAAAATAAAATCGGCCCCCGAAACTTGTCTTTCCCCAGTGAATCTATTTTGAAACAAATCCTGCCGTCTTGAAATTGAATCGCTCTGAACCACCAAATGCAGTTCCATATATATATATGAATATATATATATATATATATATAATGTATAGCGCATTATACAAGTATAAAGGCTAAGGGAACATATATACTTTGCTACTTCCTCCATCGGCGTATTGGTGGAGTGTCCCCCCACCAGCTATCAGGGAATTCTGTGCGGGTGGCCCCCATCTCGCCACACACACTGGGGGAATTTGTATACAAATAATATACATATAAATATGCATACAACTATATATGTAAACCCGTGGTTTGATTTCAAAATAAAATAGAGGGAGGTGGAGGAATGCTGGAGGTGGGGGGGGGGGAGGAGGGTGGTGGTTTACAGGGAATTAAGGGACAGTG
Organism: Branchipolynoe longqiensis; assembly: GCA_030323885.1. Classification (NCBI taxonomy): domain Eukaryota; kingdom Metazoa; phylum Annelida; class Polychaeta; order Phyllodocida; family Polynoidae; genus Branchipolynoe; species Branchipolynoe longqiensis. The sequence continues at coordinate 90,599,785 of CM059191.1, read as the reverse complement.
GGAGGTGAAGGAGGTGTGCAGGAGGTGGGGGGTGAGGGGATGAGGAGGTGGGAGGCGAGTAAGGGAGGAGGCAGGTGAGGGGAGGAAGGGGAGGAGGGGGAAGCGAAGTGAGGGGCCGGGTTAGTTTTATTTCGAAATAAAATCTACTGGGGGGGGGGGGGGTCGATTTCATTTCTCAAAAAGAATCACCGCGGTGGAGACAATTTTGTGGAGGTGATTCTATTTCATGACACCGGCATTGTGGACCGGTGTTGCAGTTTCCGCGGCACACCAGTTTGCAGGGACACATCCATTCAAATGCATTGTGGATCGCCGTGAGTGATCTTCATACAGAAAAAGTCAAATATCTCTCATATTACACCCCCTAGAAACAAACCGCTTGGCACACATACAGAAAACATATTCAACAAACAGATTATATTAAATTTATAACATTAGGGTTCTTGATTTCTATTAATTTTGAATAAAACTAATGTTTTGCACTGCGCATACCATCAAACTCAAGGCATTGTCAATGGTGGTGAGCAATCTGCATACAGAAAATACAGCAACAGTGAAATATCTCTAAAACCACACCACCTAGAAACAAATCGCTTGGTACACATATAGAAAACATCTTTACCAAAAACATTATATTAAATTTATAGGGTTAGTGACGATGCGGTTCGATTTTGACGCATGCGCAGAAGCGATGTGTCCCTGGCAAACTGGTGTGCCGCGGAAACTGCAACACCAGCTTAATATTTTCTCTTCACAAATTCGAGCTACCAGATAACCCATTTAAACGTGGGAAGGGTTCTGAATGGTATTCAACAAGGCCACATTTCTAGACTTCAAATTTGTCTCAATCTCATGCCTTTACGCTCCTGCTCTGAGGTCGAAAGCACTACTGCAAGGCGACGACATGATGCCAAGCATTTTCCTTTTAGATAATCTGCCTCAAAGGGAGTGATGAATGGAAGTGTGTCTCGGTGAGAGGTTTTTTTTTCTCTCACTGCTCTGCTTCGGCGTGCTGTTACCATATTCCAACTGGGGCTAATGGTGGAGGTGTTTGGGTCGTCGAAATACTACTAGCAATGGAATAAAGACAACTTCCTTGCACAGTGTAGCATTTCCGCAGGGCATCAATAACATGATGCTTTCGGATTGAGTTGGTCTGGCTATGTTCCAAGAGGTAGCATAATCTGTATGTATTCAGTGTTGGTTTATCTTCTTGCCCTAGGCAATGCTGCTCTGATTTAGAATAGTGCTAAAACCTATGATGTCACAATCTTTCTTTATTATTGTTGGGTACCGTTGGCGATTAAAATGGCATAGTGTGGTAAAAGCAGAAACATTTCGAAAGCAAAACACTCATCTAGATCTAAACCTATATATCGCACGTAGACACTGGTGTACTTATTGAAGTTGCATAGGCAGAGGAAATACAGTAAAACCTCTCTAAATCGACCGACCGTGGGACTGACTTTAAATGGTCCATTTAGGGAGGTGGTCGGGTTAGAGAGTTATAATATCCTTACAATGGTATTGTTGGGACCCAAGTAAAGCGATCGATATGGGATAGTGGTCGATCTGTGGAGGGGTAGGTATAGAGAGGTTTAAGTGTAATCATATTTTCAAAACCAAAACACTTATCTAGATTTTATTGGACATATCCAGCACGGATACTGGTTACTAAAGCTGTATTCACATGGGAAAGAAGTAACACGATCTAGGCAAAGCGTTTTACCTAAGGCGTTTTAGAGGCGCGTTCACACGACCGAATTTGAAAGTGTTTCAGCTGCTGGGAACCAGCGGGCTTAGTGGTGAGCCTGTAGCCGCCGAGCACTGCTATTTGTTTAGTTTACATTCGTCGATTCACAATATGAATAACGACGCTGATGTAGGGGCTACGTTAATATCGCTTGGAATTTAGGGTTAATTTAATTAAATTTCATTATTAGAGTATGTAATTCTGTTAAATATGATCGCATTCAATAGATTTCGGCCTAATCGGTCCCTAACACTGCCGGGCACCAGCGATGAGTTACAGCTGAGTCTGTAGCCAGCGAGCACTGCTATTTGTTTAGTTTACATTCATCGATTCACAATATGTATAACGATGCCGATGTAGCGGCTACGTTAATATCGCTTGGAATTTAGGGTTAATTTAATTAAATTTCATTATTAGAGTATGTAATTCTGTTAAATATGATCGCATTCAATAGATTTCGGCCTAATCGGTCCCTAACACTGCCGGGCACCAGTGTATAGTTACAGCTGAGCCTGTAGCCGGCGAGCACCGCGATTGCACGCTATCGCCGCCCGGGAACCAGCAGAACCGATTCATATAAACCACCTAGCGAGGCGGTTTACGTGAAACATTTCATACAAAATGTTTCAGCCCTAAAACGCCCTAAGGTCGCATTCACACGTCAAACTGGTTTTACCTGAGGCGTTTTAACTCGCCCGTGTGAATACAGCTTATGAGCTTGTTGCTGAATAGGAGACAATAGGCCTACTGTGTCAATTTAATATAAGAATGTCCCTCAGAAGCCTATGGTGTAAGAACTTTCACATGCTTGCCAACATTAATTGTCCTTCTTTGCGCTTCAAGAATACTTTGACTTTGCTAAAATAATATTGGTATAACTAGTTGCACTTCAGAAACCATTTAAAAGACTTAATACAGTAGGATTGTAATAGTCTGCACTGGCCTGTCAACCAAAAAGCATATTGACAGGATAGGATGATAACATCATGGTGCCTAGATAGTATAATGGTTAGGATGCTAGCCCAGAAATGTAGAAGATTATTGGTTGTTGGAGTTTCACATCCTGGCAACATCTAAGGTCTTTTCAGGACGGTTACCGAATTGGCGCATAATTTAGAATTGTGGTTGATTCGGGCGTGAAGCCAGGGACCCACCACGCCCCAAGCGGCAAAGACGAACACCTACCGAACCTACTCCCGCACAGGCATTCAGTTGTGATCCTCCACGGTGGAAACATTTCACCATGCCCACCAGCCCTCTTTTTTAAGGACTACTGCATAGGGGTCAGCTCCGGCGGCCTCAGAGCCATCCAAGAAGGCCTGCTCGACATCGATGAGTTGGACTAAGACCCCCGTTGTGTAGCCCTCCCTCACTGTGTCAATAAATCTCTTTACTCCCACCACGTCTCTGGCTTCCTTACTCGAATCATGACAGTGTACACGCACGCCAACTTTATAGTGCTATCCCTCTGGGAGACCAGGCCGCCAGCACCATGACCTGATATCACACTCAGTCACATTAACATGACACTGAGCCAACCAGTCCTTGCCCTATTCTAATAATGCCCAGCGCCTAGCTAGGAAGTGACAAGTGGGTTCGAACCGTACGATCTATCAAAACGGGAGACGGACGCTCAACTCATTCGGCCATCCTATGACACCCTGATGGCGGTCCGCTAGTCAAGCACGCACTTGTTTATTGTGTTCTGGGTACAAAGGCTCTCAGGGGGTATACTTAAACAAGGGTGGTTTTGGGCTGACTAGATCAAAGCATTGCCTACCCTCCCGTCGACGTGTTGCATTTTTGGGGAAACGTCAGCACGCGTCGGGACGCGTTAGCGGCACGTTAGCGGCGCGTTAGCACTGCGTCGGTACACGTCGGTACATTATCTTTGACGTTGATCGGCGGCGGACAACGTCGGCACGCATTATTGGTCGCTGAGTGTTTTCAACAAGTCAAAAAAAAACAATGTCCAGTAGCGCCCGCAAATATATGGGTAAGGACGTTAGGAGGACGTGAGGCAGACATCGAGCTCCGTTGGATGCGCCGGAAGAGCCTTATGCGAACGCTAGGCAGACACCGCGCGCGCGGGCGAGTTGTCTCCACACATTGCACCAAATGGTTGCTTTGTTGTTTTACGCCCTACCAACATCTAAGGTCATATGAGCACGTTGTGCCAAACCTTTTTTTTTCCTCACTCGTCTAAACCCGTTGGCCGCGCGCTAACAAGCTCTATTCACACGCTGCGCAAACGTCCAATTGTCCCATATTTCCCCTAAATCTTTAACGTTTCTCGACGCTTTAATTTTATTTTCAACACTGACAGGTCGCCGGTGAGAAGCGTCGTAGTGTGACAGCCCCATAACCTTCCTTTTGATATGTCCTTTCGACTATGGGTTACTGGAGGTTGGGGTCCGGCCTGCAGACCGGGAGGCCTGCTTCCAAGCCTCCCCTCCTTCCCTCCAGGCGCCCCTCACTAACCTGGTATTTTCCCATTTCGCCAACGATTTAGCTCAATAAAATTAAGGGTAGGTCTAAGGCCCTGTCACATTACGACGCTTCTGCCGGCGCGCCGGCAACGCGCAAAATATTTGCAACCCGTCGAGAAACGTCGAACTTTTCGGCGCTTTGGGAGAAAGTTTGACGCGGCGCAGCGTGTTAGTGGCGTGTTGGAGGCGCGTTATTGGCGCGTTATTGGCGCGTTATTGGCGCGTTAGTAGCGTGTTATTGGCGCGTTGTCGGCGCCCTGGTGGCGCGCTATCGGCGCGTTTACAGCGTGGAGGGAGCGCGTTGGTATCGTGTTAGTATTGCGTCAACCCGTACATATCCGCCAGCAACACGTTAGGACGCGCCCGCAGCGCGTCCACAGCGCGCGGCCAACGCATCCAGGCGCGCCGGCAACACGTCCAACGCGCCGAGAAACGCTGGAGCAACGCCAATGGCATGCCCACAACACGTCGATGGGACGTTCCCGACGCGCCGACGGAACGCTCCCAATTTTGGGGAAAAAGAGACAACGTTAACCAACATTGATCAACGTCCTGCCAGCGTTCCGCCGGCGCGCCGCCAACGCGTGTCGACGTGTTGCTAACGCGTTCGTAACGCGCCCTCCAACCCGTTGGCGCGCGTCGCCGCGCGTCCAAAGTTTTGTGCATGCACAAAACCTCGACGCGCGCCGACGCGCGCGCCGACGTGTCCATTCACACGTTGCTATGTACCGACGCGCCGGTAACGCGCCGGTAACGCGCCGGCAACGCGGCGGTAACGAACCGGACGTGTACCGACGTGTTGAACAAAAACCCAACCCGTCGGCACGCGTCGAAGCGCGCTGGGGAGAAACGTCGTAGTGTGACAGGGCCTTAAGGGCCAGCCAGATTTATAGGCTCGATTCATACAAATGTGTTGACTCCATTTCTGTGATCTATTATGTTATGGAAGGAATTAATAATGCAGTAACAAGTTTGATTAAATTGACTCATAATGCCCTTCTATGTGGCAACAAATGCTTGGTAAATGAATCAGTATCTAAGTTTGATATGTGATACTACAGCAGCTGAATGTATTGGATTTGAAAATGTGATGCTTCATCAGACTATGCAGCATTCAGTTAAAGTTGCATAGTCCGATGGTTTTAAGAATCTGCCATTTCTTTCAGATTATTTCAACATTTCAAAGCAAAATATGTGGGTCCAGCAGCCTGTAGCCAGCTGTTGCAGCCCCGGGAGGTGGTTGCCCTGAGTGATTGCAAGTGAGCAGCTGTCCAGGTCCCTTAGCAATGCCTCGACCAGCACGTATGGAAAGGTAGAGAACTACCAACGAACAAGCACACATAGTACACTATAGAGTAAGCTAGCGGTGCAGAATTTGCAACACTGCTTCAGAAATAATATTGTATTAACAGATTATACTTCATATAAATAGACTAGGTTGATAATAGACTACATCACGGTTCCAGCGGTGCTGTGCATTGTGGGATGCGTCAGAGCAAAACAACCCCCCCCAGAAGCACATAGCACATGCTAATACACTGGGTGCAGCTATGAAATGTGCTAGTTTCAGCTCATCTCAGCTCTTGTTTGAAACATAGAATACCAACTAAAAATATATATATAATAAATTAAGATATTAATCTTTTATCCAGCATTACATTTACATCAATATAATCAGGACATCTTATGCCATGTGCATTTAGATTTAGAAAAATATAGGCACTCAGACTAGTGTTAGACTTAGAGCCATAGCCAGAGTCAGTTTTACTTATTTTATTCATGTTTTTATTTATATCCTATGGATAATGACATATGTAGAAATAGAAAATGAGTAGGGTTAATCAGATATTGGTTATATATTTCTTTGAAACAAGTTTCTGTTGACAGATTTGACATTTTAATATTTAGAACAAGAATTACTTCTGGCTAATCACTGCATTGTCAATGGCAGTGAGCAATCTCCATGCAGAAAAAGTAAAATATTGATAAAACCACACGACCTAGACACAAACCGCTTGGAACACATATAGAAAACATGTTTACCAAAAAGATTATATTAAAATAATGAGGTTAGGGTTTTGAATTCCTATTAATTTTGAATAAAACTGACGTTTTTCAGTGCGCGTATTGGCAAACTCAATGGCCGTACGCCTTTACTTTGCTCCCAACGCCGTGTTTAGCGCATGCGCAGTCGGAACCGTGATGTAGTCTATTAAATCACACCTTTCTTTACTTTGAAGTAACTCTTTCTAAATGTGTAAGTGTGAAGTTATTTGAACTAAAACCATGCGACATTAATTTTGGTGTGACTATCAAAATTCTGATACCCTGGGCTTTAGCAGTAACAGTGTCTATTAAATTGACTTATCACAATTCTGACACCATTCACTTCAATGGTGAACGTGTCTATTAAATTGACTTAATAGCCCTGTGTACGCAGACACAAATGCTTAATAAGTGTGCCAGTATTTAAAGTTGCATAGTCCGATGGTTTTGAATTTCTGTATTTTTTCTGAGATAAATATATTAGTTTGATCACTAGCATCTACTTTACATTAGTTCAAAGTTACTTTTATTTTAAATGGTAAACTTTTGAGATATTTTGAGCGCAAACATGGAAAATTAGTTTTGGCAAGCCCGCCAAAACTCTGACACCATAGACTTCTGCAGTAAAAGGTTCTGCTAAATTGACTCAGTATTGCCTTCTATGCAGAAACAAATGCTTAATAAGTTTAGATATGTAAAATCAAATCTAGATAATTGGTTTTGTTTTGAAAATTTGATATTTCATCGGACTATGCAGCTTTAAGTTGGAATGTATAGGATGAAATCTAGGTCAGTGTTTTGGTTTTGAAAAGGTTATGTTTCCATCAGACTGTGCAGCTTTAAAGACAGTGTCGCCATCGACAAGTTTATGACATATTTAAACACACCGCCTTCTACAGATTCAGAATACAAAAAAAAGCGTTGCTAAATTTGGACGGCGCTAAAACCTTTCAAAGTTTCATCAATGTGTGGAGTATGGTCCAACCTGCCATATCTAAATAAGACAGACATTGCCAGTCACTCGCAGATTAATCAAAGTGATTCAAGAACGATGCCTTTTACCGACAATTTGCAATCAAGAAAAGTCGATGTTGTACAGAAAGGTGCATTGCAGAAACCGCAGATGTTGTGATCAAAATGATACAAATAAATTGAAAAAAAAACACACTCTATGGTTTCTTACTCTTTCCTTTGCATATGAGTATGACACAATAATCGACACAACCTTTGCACATTTGGCCAACGCGAATTAGGCCTATTTTATTTGTTTCATTTTATTTAAACAACCTAAAGGTTCACATTGGAGAGGTTTTGAGTGACGGCATGCCCCGTACTTGATTACATTATTGTTTCCAGAGAGATTGGGTATTTCCCTTAACACAATGAGATCTCTGATTGAAATGAGATTGAAATGTCTATAATCTCACCCATCTGCAATGACTCGCCGATGTTATGGCCCTGTCACACTACGACGTTTCTCTCCAACGCGCGTCGAGGTGTGTCACTTTTTGCCAAGACATCGGGAAGCGTTACGCACGCGTTAGGCGCGCATCGGTAAATGTCGGTACACATTGATGGACGTCGACGGTTGGCGAGAAACGGCTGCACACGTAGTTGGTCGCTCAATGTTTTAAGCATGTCAAAAAACCGCGACGACCCACAACGCGCGTCAATGCGCGGGTTCCAATATTATGGCGAAGTCAGAAGGATGTCAACAGTGCTGGAATAACGTTATGCGAATGCTAGGCAGTCACCGTGTGCACGTGAGGGTCGTCTCCACACATTGCGCCAAATGGTTGCTTTGTTGTTTTACGTCCTACCAAAATCTAAGGTCATATGAGCACGTCGTGCCAAACTTTTTTTTTTTTCCTCACTCGTCGACTCACGTTGGCCGCGTGTGAATAACGCGCTGTGCTGATGCTGATCTTTTTCCCCAAACCGCCGAAAAGTTGGACGTGTCCCGACGCGTAGAAGATATTTTGCGCGCTGACGGCGGGCCGGCGAGAAGCATCGTAGTGTGACAGGGCCATTATGTGGAGCTCTGAACGCAGGCAGGGCGCCAGGTGCAGTTTGTAGTCGAGAAGAGGAGGTCGCTAACGCCTTGCATGGACAACAGCAGGGCGCAACCCACAATGTACATATATGCATATATGTGATGTATAACGTATTATGCGAGTATAAAAATACAAAGGGAATTGTTTCCATTATATATATATTAAATATTATATATAATCGTTATTACCATTGTTTTACTCCATAAGACTCCGCACTTGACAGGTGGCGTCACCTGTGGCCCACCTCCCCTCCAATGGGTGTCAACAAGTGTCGGTCGCAGTATATATGGTGTGTAAGCACTATGCGAGTAGAAAGGTGCGGAAGGGAATTATTAGTATTATATTGTATCATTGTATTATATTATTATATTAGGCCTATTTGATTTACTTAAGTAGTCTCCTGAGGTTGTGTGGGGCGTGGCCTAGAAGGTGTCCAGTAAAACCACCACCCGCATATCCATCATTAATCTTTCCACCACCGACGCCTTCAGATATTGGCGCACACAATCAGAGAGAAAGTCGCCCCACCCCGGCGTAAGCTGTGGGTGGAGAACTCACTGGGTGGCAGCCCACATGTTGCACGCATTGCTTTTATTACCTCATTGTAGTAGTTGTATTTTAAAGGTACCAAGTAACCTGCCCTGGGAACCCTGAACACTTGCGCATCCATCGGGGCAGGACACTGCTCTTGATGTTACTGTACCCAGAAAACTGCACACAACTCCCTATTCGCCACCTTTGCAACAGGGATCCTGTGGATCCTCTCCCTAAACTGATTCGTTTGAGATTTTCGTAGACACACCGTTACATCCCTCTGGAACAAGGCACAATCTGAGTCCATTACATGCGCCTTCCTGAGCAGCACCCTAAATGACAACAACATAGCCGCCCTAATTGCGGTATGACTCCCTTGTCGGCTGCATTACTCTAAATATCCGCAACAATTCTAGTGGTAGCCAGGACACAGCCTGTTTCACCTCTTGGCCTTTTAGCCTATGAATTCCAGCCATGCACTTTTTGATACCGTGATCCCCATAATCGATGGGATAGCACCCAAGATCTTTCAAATGGTTATTGAGGCCACGTAAGTAATTTCGTATTGGTAAGAAGTTTTTTTCTTGACTGTTTTCTTGTCTGACTTCTCCGATTTCTCCGATTTCACCTTCACTTCTAGCTTCTCCGACGTGCATTCTTCCTCCCATCCTGGCTGTCGGTCTGCCTCCTTCATTGCTGCACTGAGCTCCTCCTTCCATCGCTCCCGGTTGTGCGAAGTGAGATCTTTTCAAAGTGCTCGCTCTGCCTCATCCTCTTCGTACGCTTCTTGTGCCTTCTGCCGGTCCTCCCGTTGGCGCTGGATGGGGGCATTTGTGGTAGCCTTGACCGGTTTAGCCTCCACATCTGGAGCCTCATCTCCTGATGACTGAAGTTCTGACTTAATCTTCTTCATCAATTTCATCCTCTTGCACTTGCTACACCGGGGAGGCTCGTGTCCCTCCCCACAGGTTGCACACAGGTCCAGTACCATCACGCTGGTTGACCAAGCCCGGGACGAGCTGGTGCAATGTCTGCTTAAAGCTAGAGTTCAGAATCAAATGCGCCCACTGGATAGGAAAACTGTTGGACGCCAGAGAAAGCGTGCCCCCCCCCTCCCCGCCCCCCCTGGCTCAAGCAGCTTGCCAGGCAGCAGGCTGCTGTAGCTCCTGTACCCACATAACTGGCATGAGGGTCACACGTTCGAATCTAGCCGAGACAAGGTAATACACGACGGGTTCCATTAAAAATAATATTTGTATAATGCTTATACTGCAAATATATAAATATATATATATACATATATACATATATATATATATATATATATACAGTAAAACCTCTCTAACTGACCACCTCCACAGATCGACCACTCCCCTAAACCGACCACCACCCTAAATGGACAACTTAAAGTCGGTCCCAAGGTCGGTCCAAGGTCGGTCAAATTAGACAGGTTTTTCTGTATATATATGTATGTGATGTATAATGCATTATTCGAGTATAAAGGCATGGAATGGAATTATTTCCTTATTATTATTGTGTGTATTATTATTATTACAATATATACTGTACTGCCTCCTTCATGTTCATGACTGGTGGCGCCACCTCCGGCGCTCCTCGGTACCTGCATACCATAAAAACATCACTCCCGTCGGAGGATATATATGTGTGTGTTCTGCAGTATAACACCACCAAACTGTACATGTTCGACAGCAAACCGCCAGTTAGATGGTGTAGTGTCAGGTTGATTCGAAATTTTATAGATAATCTGAAATCAAAATATTAAATTGATTGTTATAATCTACCTTGCTTTGAATTGACTTTGATTTTAAATGACCAATTTTCGAGATATTTGGTAAACAAGTGTGGACAATTTATTCTGGCATGCGTGCCAAAAGTCTGACACCGTAGATTGATGCAGTAACAAGTTCTGTTCAATTGATTCAATGCGCCCTTCTGTGTGGCACCAAATGCTTAAATGGTACATCGGTATGTAAATTAGATATGTAGAATACATTCTGAAAAACTGTTCTGAAAAACGTGATGCTTCGTGGGACTATGTAGCGTTAATTTTTCAGTTAAGGGGCTGTCACAAAAAGTCATTATGACGCATTGTGCCAACGTATGCCGACGTATGTAATTTTTGGCCACTACATCAGGATACGTTGTTATGTGTTATGTGTGCATTAGGTGCTCATTGGTATACGTCAATGTACGTCAACATTCGATGAGATACGCCATTGCACATCAGGGGGTCGGCAAAGTTTTGTGCATGCACAAAACCTTCGACGTACGACAACATTCGACAACCTGTGGATTTTACATCGGCTGTACATTATGTATATGTTAGGCATATGTGGATGTACATTAGACAAACATTGTTCACTATGTTGCACTACATTGACCTATGTTAAAGGCAGTGGGAATATACAGTCCGCATACTGACAACGTATGGATAACATAGTCTAATGTATGTCTAATGTATGTTTAGCATACATTTAGCATTTCTCCAGCGTGTCTTGACATATGTAATGTATGTGGCATAGTTGTGGCGATCGAATAATGTATATAATGTTTGCCGGTGTTCTGTGAACGTACCGTGAGTGCAATTCAAGCATTTTTCGTCTGGAAGCAGGTTTGCCATACATTGGTCATATGTTTGCCATAAGCTATGTATGCAGTATGTATACGTCCGACTTTATCCCCCGTGCCGAAAAGTTAGAAGCTTCTCGATGTGATTTTACACATTGGCCACGCGCTTACGAGATGCGTCGTAATGTGACAGGGCCTTTAGACACACACTACTATTCAGTGTGTGCATGTGAGTGTGTGGGTCTGTGGGTGTGTAGGTTGTGGAATAATTGAAGAGGTCGTGACTTTGTCCCACATCAGAGAAGCGACAGATTAATTGCATGCGCCACTTTGAGATTAATGCTCACGCAGCGCAGAATTGTAATTTTGTATTACAACTTTTAATGTGCCCGACAATAATTGCTTTAAGTGGTGCTCATAAAAATAAAAGACAAGCATTGTCTGGTGTCTGTGTTCTATCAAGGAAAGTCACGCACATGTTCGCGCATTCTATTATTAAACATTGTTTTGACTTCATGCAGTTAAAAAAATAATTAAAATTATTGCCGATCTAATGGCGCTTATTTAAAAATAAACACAACCGAAGAGATGCACCTAAATACTAGGCTCGGATTGGTAGAAGTAAATGAAACCAAGAATGACATCGTAATGAGCTTGGCTCACCAGACACGAATTTCAGAACCTAAATAAGTTCGTTTGTTGGGGATTTCCATCGTAGAAACATTTAACGCCATATGAGGATTGATGCCGACTTGTGACAATGCGCACTCATGACAGCTGTATAGTGCTGCCTGACCTGAAGACCGGGCCGGCGGCACCGTTACTCGATATTTCACTCAGTCACATTATCCTGATGCTGAGCTAACAAATCTTTTCCATATGCTAGGAATACCAATCGCAGATTCTAAGTTGCGACATGTATCATTTTTGTAAGTCAGTGGTTTAACGCAGACAGGATTTGACCGCCTGAGCTTCTGCTTGGGAAGCCATCTTGGAGATTTTACCCATTCAGCCAGTGTATGCAGCCAAATATTAAAAAAACCTATTGGTGATCATCCTTTTGATAACACAAATCAGGGTCGGGCGGGCGTTATTTATTTATTAATTTGTTTATTCTTGCGCATGACGTAGATGTAATATGTAACTATGTTGCACAGATTGTGTGCTTACAAAAGTTGAATTGCTGCTAGGCAGACCCATTAAAAACAGCTTAGAAAGACATTTTAAGCAATTAAAATCAGGTGCAGGCGATTTCTGAGGCATGGGTGGGGATGATTTTGTTTTTCATTTGGCCTAATGGAAGAAATAGAAAATATGCAAACATTGCAGTGTCAGTACAGAGTATTGCTCACCTGATTGTTTGGGAGGAGGACTTGGACAGACCTCATGTCTTGTGCATGATTAAATACATGTTCTAGATTGGAGGGCTGGTCATGTGACCACTGATGGTTTACTTGTGGTCTGGTATAAATTTCTGTGGTCTGGTATAAATTTCTGTGGTCTGGTATAAATTTCTGTGGTCTGGTATACATTTCTGGCTACATATTCAGGAATAAACTTGCAGCTCTTTTTGTCCATAATCAATTCAATCACATTTTCAAGTGTATTGCAGGAGTGAACTAGTTCTTCTGAGCTGTTAATCTCAATGTTTTCTAGTTTATGCTTTTGCTAAGGTAAACCAATGCAATGTTGTCTTTGCGGGCGTATTCAGTCGCATTGACACATTAAAGCCTGCATATCTGCAGCACTGTATGGGTACCAAAGCGGGTCCCATGCTGCCAGGAGTTGGCCTTTTTTTCTTTTTTTTTCTTTTTTTCTTTTTTTCATCTGAATATGACATTTGTCAGCGTCGGAGCACTGGTCTTCCGGCCATCTTACTATTGTAGTTGACAGTGTAAATAATCTAAGTTTGATCAGTGCTGCATTAGTTACAGCATCGATCCTATAGAATTAAGGGAGTGGCTCCTGCTGTATAATGTACAGCACCAGTCACTGTAGTTCATGCAGGAATGGGGAGCAGCACCGAGTAGAAAATGTATACTCGGGGCAACTCAACAATCATTGTGGGTTACATTTTTCTCTAATAAAACAATGTAAGTTTATAGTTGACCATGCATTTTGTCTGTCTTGTATAGTGTTCAATGTGTTTAAACAGGTTGATAGTTGTGTAGGATGTTCGGTGTGTTGATGGTTTGTTCTTGATGGTTAAGGGTGGTGGCAGGGGGGTCCCATTACGGTGGGTGGCCGGGGGAAACAACCCACAGGAGAGCAAGGATGCTTCTGGTGGGTAGTGGTCAGAGACTTCAGGGAAGGAGCAAGGGGTGGGTCGGAGGCAAGGTGGTCGGGTTGGCGCGAGCGGGTGGACAAAAAAGGTAATCTCAGAGCCCAACCCCGGTCCCCTAAGAAGGCCAGGGAAGGTTGCACACTCATGGTTACTTTGTAGTGCTGTCTCAGTGGGAAATCAAGGCACTGGCACCATGAACCAAATATCCCACTCAGTCACATTATCATTATACTGTGCTAACCAGTCCTTGCCTAACCTAGTAATGCCAAGTGCCAGGTCATGTAACAAAACGCAACAATTTCATTCGTTTGACTCGGCCGGTACTCGAACTCTAGACCTTCCTCACGGGAAGCTTGTGCTTTTTCGATTGACCACCACGTCTGGTCAGGGCCGGGTGAACAAGTGAGGTGGAGGCAGGATTGGCTAGGTGGTGGGTGCCAATGCAATGTGAAATCCTTAGTGAATATACTTTCACTGTCAAACAGTCAGAATTTGGAGATTCAATGACTGACAGGGCAGTCAGTGTAACAACTATCTCCTTGGTGTTTTGTCCGTAGATGCCTCATGGCCATCTGGCTAGGAACCACTGCACCAAGTGTCTACTCTCAGTCCTTGTAGTTGGACACAGGGGAGTCTTATACACATCAATACTTGAAGCAGTGTCTTGTGACCTTCTCAACTAGGCCACAAGGAGTAGCTGCGAGGCTGGGTGTTAGTAGGAAATGATGGTTTTCTTCTGTCTTGCCACTGAGAATTCAGCCGTCAGATGATTCAATATATAAACAATTACAACTATATGTCCAATTGATGATTTTCTAATTGCAAATACTTTTTATTGAAGATTTATACTGCCTATTATGGATAAGGCTGAATAGACTTATTTTCACCATTAGACAGTTTGTCGATAGAAAGCCCAAGCTTACACTTTTACCCACCCAAGGGATTTTTAACCTCCCACACCACATAGACATGGTATGAGAGCAACTGGCCTTTGATGTCGCTGTAAGTTCTACACAGCAGTGGAAATCCAAATTGGCAGAGGTGGGGGCACGGGGAATCGAACCACCGACCTTCAGATTAGGAGTCTGACCTAGAACAAAGTCAGACACTCTAACCACTCGGCCACAGAGAACACCATATATCTGGGGTACAAATTACTAAGATCTTAAGTGCCTTATTAATATATAGTACACCCAGCCCAATCCCCTTAACGTCATGTACATCAGAGATCTCACTGATATCAAAGTCAATATGTAATAATCAATACCCCAAGTTATCCACCATTCCAAACTATCTGTCCGCCACCATCAGGAAACGCCATTAAAGGCCTTCATGTCATTCTAGAGGCACTGACATTAACCAAAACAATATCTACTACTATCTAGAAATTCACCATCCCCAGAACATACTTTATCTAATCATCATCACTAGACGGGGAGGCCGAATGAGTTAAGCGTCCATCCCATGTTTGGGAGATTGGGGGATTCGAACCTATGAGTTTGTGCATTCAAACCCTGGTTGAGTCAAACCAATGACTTAACAAATTGATACTTGTTGCTTCCTAGCCTGGTGCTTGGCATTACTAGGATAGGGCAAGGACTGGTTCGCTCAGTGTCAGGATAATGTGACTGAGTGGGATGTCGGGTCATGGTGCTGGTAGCCTGATTTCCCAGTGGGTCAACACTATAAAGTTTCCATGAGTGTGCACTGTCACAAGTCGGTACCCGTCCTGATATAACCTTAGATGTTTTTAGGACGTAAGACAACAACAAACAAACAAATCTAATCATCATGAACAACACGCTTACTTCAACTATTTTCTGTAGTCAAGACCACACCTGTCTGTTATAAGCACAACCATGCATCTAACCACGCTCTAACAGAAGAGACAAACCATTTGTGTATCTCAGAACAATTGATGGTATTAAAGTGTATGTTGTTAGATTAAATTGAAATAGTTGTCAGAGAACTTCTACACATATTCTTTAGATATATCAACTATCTACTTCCAAAATCACTTGTTGTGCTCAGTAACTGAAATATCACACAAGAAGACACAATATTGTACTCACATGGTTTAATCCAAACTAAAGTTGCTACATGCACATGTACATAGTCTGGGCTGGCTGGTGGTGGAGAGAGCACACACGCGACCTGCACCCTTATTTATAGGTTTAAATCCGGGAACCAGTCAGGTGACCCTATCCTGTACCCGGCAGGCCCTTGGCTGCAGAGTACCAATGCAACCAGGTACCAGTCAGGTGACTCTAGCATGTAGCCAGCAGGCCCTTGGCTGCAGAGTACCAATGCAACCAGGTACCAGTCAGGTGACCTAGCCTTTACCCGGCAGGCCCTTGGCTGCAGAGTACCAAATAAAAACCACCCCAAAATTCCCAAATATTTTACAGCGATAAATCGCCCCTAGAATCATGGATGTCTACCGTAGAGGTTTTTCCTCATTCCAATACCATCCAGCGCAGCCATGATTCTAACAAATAGAGTTGGAAAATATCATATGAAAATGTTTACATAATAACTTGGCTCGTCATTTTATTCTTCATTTATTGTTATTATCTACCTACTTTACTTTTTGTACTTTTATTTTAAATGGCTAATTTTGGAGATATTTGAAATGCAAATATGCCAAGTTAATTTACTGAAGCATGCACAAACTCTGGCACCATAGGCTTAGGCAGAAACATGTTCTATTACATTTATTTTATTTTTTTCTTGAAGATTTATACTGCATATAAATAGTGGCTAGGGAAAGACAACAAAAGACACAACTGGGTTGAGAGAGTTTTACTTGCCTCTGGCACAGAAAAATGCCCATACCGTAGTAATATAAAAAAAAAAAATTCAGAAAGGACTGCCGGCTACAGGCAGTCTGATCACCCGTGACACGGCGGACGGGGCCCAGGATCGTCCAGCCGGAATGCCGGAACGTGAGGGGAAAGGGATTCGAAATAGAATAGTAATAAATAATAATAATAAATCGGGTAAACATCGAAGTAATATATTAATAAATATCAGATTAATCAGGAACGCTTAACTATTCCTCCACAATTTATATTTGTATAATTCTTATACCTCAAATCATGGATAAGTCTGAATAGACTTGTTTTCACCATTAGACAGTTTGTCGATAGAAAGCCAGAGTCTACACTTTTACTGACTGAGTATTCCCTTCTATGCAGCAACAAATGCTTAATACGTGTGTCAGTATCTAAGTTGGACATGTAGGATCTAATCTAGGTAAGTGCATTGGGTTTGCAAATTTGATTCTTCATTGGACTATGCAGCTTTAATATCAGTAGATATTAGATTACATTTCACAACTATTGTCATATCAGTTTACAGTTTTGAAATTGTAGAATATACAAGTCCAAAAGACATATACTATGTTTGTGAACCTTCTTTGTGATGTAGTCTATGTCTGACAGACCGGTGACCCCGCCCTGAAAAAAGACCAATTCAGACAGAGCAATACAATATTTAGCACTCAAAAAGTGATTAAGCAGGAGCAGTACCAATATTTATAATATATGTGTTTTCTTTTGGTGGTAAATGCCACTTTTATTTAGCGAATAAAAGTACTATTTCTTTTAGTACCGAGGCACTGGTCTTCCGGTCATGTTATGTTACATTCATTCATATATATAATAGTCTAAAATCAACAAGGGTTTGATACAAAGACAATAGAAGAAAGAAGAATAGTGCTCTTACACAACATCATTGAGAGATAACAGGGTGTACATTTTGTATTGTCAGTGTCATGGTTAGGGTAACTTTGTACTAATAGGCATGGTGAATATGAAGGTATTCTGTTAGTATAATTTGATGCAGTTAAACCCTATACTTCAGTGCAGATTTGATAACAAGTATACAATGTTTGGTGTGGTTTCCTCGTGTTATTGTTAAAGCTAGTTCAGTGAACCCCTTTGGAAGAAATGGTATGTATGTATGGTCAAGTGTTAGTAGATAATATTATAGTGGTGCTACTTAGTTAGCTTAGCGGCGAGTGGAGTGTGGTATAGAAGCTGCAGCTCTATCAGCGTATACTACTAATACGTTGTTAAACGTGGCAGCACTACCAGCGTATACTAATATGTTGTTAAACGCCGCAGCACTATCAGCATATACTAATAGCAATTAGTGGTGCAGACACCGCAGCACTATCAGCATGTCATGATAGTGTTTTGAACTTGGGTAGTGTTTTGAACATATGTAGGGGTAGTGTTTGGGACAAAGCAGTAGTGTTTTGAACTTAAGTTCAAAACACTAAAGTAGTGTTTTGCACAGGGTAGTATTTTGAACATCCTACACTGGGTCAGTGGCAGGGCGGCGCCGAATCGGCGCTGGGGTGGCGCCAGGTCGCCAACCACTTTTTAATGGGGCTGACCAAACTGGTTGCAAGGAGGGTGCAAGTGCAGCAGCTGTGTCCAAAATTTCCAAAATTTCCTCGTGTGGCTGGTGTATTAGCTAGGCTAGTATATGTGGGTTTAATGTATAACATATATTATAACTCACGCCTGCAATATATGCATTCTCATATTTTCCTTCCCTACCAAATGAAATTCCATGCCCACAACATATTAACACATTCAGCAATTGAACTATGTAAAACCCCCATCACACCCAAGTAGTTCTTACTACGTTCTTGAAAATGTTGCCGAACAGGCTCAAACTGTGTGCGAACATAGTGAACATAGTAGCAACGTTTTACTAACTTTTTATTAACGGCATGGACGGGCAAGGATGGAAGGGTGCTCTAGAACTTTGAGCATGCTCACAATTTTCGGCGGCCACATTCTACCCCGTTTTAGAACGGGGTCGGACGTTATGAGAACTAGTTTGGTGTGATGGGGATTTTAGAGGCGATATTGATTAGAAGCTTAGTTAAAGTTGTACACTTCAATGATGTTGCTCTCCTGAAACATTCGTTAGATTAATATATAACATGCACCTGCATAGTGTACCATAATTTACTATAACGTAGACATTATTTTAAAGGGCAATATTTAATTTTTTTATATTTCAGTAAAAACATATCAAATAAATAATATTGGTGTGCTCCATGGAGTGCTGGACATTATTTGCTTCAGCAATAATAGGTTCGTTTGAATTACTTTCATCCTCCTTCTAAGCAGTAATAAATGCATAACCGGTTGTAAAGTCGACGGCTGGCATGTGTGGTTGTGTAGGCAGGCTATAGGAAATCAATACAGGCAATAAGAGAAAGGAAGAGTATAAAGAATGAAAGTAGAGTGAGAGCTTGTACCCTCAGGTTTATTATTATATAGTGGTACATGGATCTGGTATGGCATACCACCTGACCATTATCTCCAATGAGCAACAATCATCTATAGTTCCACCAATGAACAGTAAGCATTCCTGTGTCACCATGGCTACTGTGATCTGCCCAACACCACCATGCAGTGTGGCTGCTTGGCCACCACCTGCCTGAGCTGTCTGTGTGGTGATCCGTGACTAACAGTTGGGGGGGGAGGGGGTAGTGAGTAGAGCTCCTGAGGCTGCTTACACACTATCACTAGTGCCTTCTTCACATTATCTACCTAATACACAATGACTATTGACCTTAAGTAAAGGATCACCAGCAACTACATAAATACATTCATGCACCTGGCACTATATACCATTTGTACTCCATTATAGACCATTTGCATTCCCCACCAGTGCGTTTTATCAGAATATTTTACACGGTGCTCATGTGTTTAAATCTAGGTTTGCTCCTTGACTTTGAAAATGTAGTATTTTCATCGGTCTATGCAGCTTTAAAGCAGAAAATGGGAAATCCGTTGATTTGCATAAAAGAATGTTAAATATTTACCAAATCTGCAGTTAATTTGCATAAAAGGATGTTAAATATTTACCAAATCTGTAGCATCAACAGTGGAATAGCATATGAGATGAAACAGTGAATAGTTGATGTATATATGTACTATATACATATATATACAAGTATCGATTTATTAAAAGCCTTACTGATGTTGCTAATGTATTTTTTTGTCGTGATATAGGTATCATGGCATTGATCAAGACGATCATCACTATCAAGAAAAAACCCACAGCAGATGGAGATAAAAGACCTTCTGCCTCATGTTCAGAGACGACACTTGATAATGTCAATACTACCTTTAGTGAAGAGCAATCAGCGCAGGACTTTGAAAGATGAGAGGCGAGTACAGAACATATCCTGTCAACCCACTTGACCTTTGTTGTGAATGTTTCCTGTTACAAATACTACTTTGTCATTTGTATATGTCACAGCTAGAGGCAAACTTGCAGATTAATTGTAGTGTCGCCCAAAACGCAGCTATGAAGCAATTGTTCTTTCAGTTTGGACTACGTCTTATGTACCAGATAAAGTGCTTATGGATGCAGCCATGAGTGTGTAAACCTACACCTGTAGCTGATTCTGGTAGCTTCCACCCTAATAACTCATAAGGTTCTTGGAACCAACGATGCTTCGGGGGCTCAGTCACCACCCACCTCTTACCAGTCATAATATCCTGCTATTATAAACCTAACAGAAACATCTTTTAATTAAGGACAATACTGAGGCACTCTTCGGGTATATTCATATGCATATTCATAGTCCACCAATAGTGCCAGATATGTATAAATATTGATCGATCAATTAATTGTTGACAAGTTAAAGATGCATCAGCATCAAAGGCCATATTCACTGCCACAAGTGTGTTTATTCGTCATTACGTTGAGGTACGTTGGATTACGTTATGATGACGTTAGAATGACGTTAGACTGACATCGAGCTATGTCACGTTACGCTGTGTGACGTCGGCGCGCATCAAGGTTTTCAACATGTCCAAAACTTTCAACAGAACGCAGACGTAAGGCTGTTACGTTGGGATTATGTTATGTACGCATTAGGCGAACATCAATGACATTAGACGGATGTTAGTCAAATGCTGCTCACTACGTTGCACTATGTTGCATCGCGTTGACCCACAATAAAGGCGGTGGGAATGTTCAGGCCACGTAATGGCAATGTCATGATAAGGTAGGCCTAATGTACGTCCAACGGATGTTTAGCGTTTCGCCACCGTTTCATGACGTATGTAACATAATGTAACGAAACGTAGTTCTGGCGATCGAATAACGTATATAACGTTCCGTGAGTGTCATTACTTTGTCCTCTCTCGTTGAAAGACATTATCACTACGCTTTACCGATGTTACCCTCTCGTCAACTACGCTGCATCGACATCCAACTTGTGCCACAATTTCCATACTATGCCAAGAAATTTGACGTAATATAATTATTTTCACGTTGTGCCTACGCTGACGTCGTTACGTCGTAGTGTGACAGGGCCTTTATAAAGCATAGCCAAACTTATAGGAGCCGATACCTTCAAGTTGTTATCAGGAACTCTAAAATGTGTTTGCGCGTAACATTGGTAAAACATTGAACAAACTAATCATTATGAACTGACCATAGGAGCTGCTCCTCGCCAAGAACCAGTTAGAATGCTTGAGTACCAGACGGGATAGCCCACTGGGTAGAGTGCTTGGTTCCCATGGGCGAAGGCGTAGATTCAACGTCTAGCCAAGTCAGGTGAACTACTTTTAAACATTGGTACTTATTGTCAACTTCCCGGCCAATCAGCATTACTAGATTCGGGCCAGGACTGTTTGGATCAGAATTAGGATAATATGATTTAGTGGGATAGATTGGCATGGTGCAGGCATCACGGTAACTCAGAGGTGCAACACTATTAAGTGATCAAAACTTTGCTCTGTCGCAAGTCGGTTCCTTTCCGGATATGATTTTAGATGTTCCTAGGATGTGAAACCCCAATAATCCTGAATCTGATCTGTAGGATGTTTCAATATGGATGGTATTTCGAGAAGTGAACATTTCAATTCGATGTCCCCAGACAATTTCGTAGGAAGACCATCTATTTTCTGCTGTAACATGATGCGGAATTCAACTATTTATAGAACGACTGAAGAAGCCCTGGATCATAAAATAATGTCGTCCTATTACCGAATCTCGCATGCGTGATGCTTCTTGTTGGCATGGTGCCAACATTCTAGGCATATTCCCATGTGATATTTGTTAACATGGAAAGTCGTACCGTTCATTGTAGTCGTTCCTTAAAGGGGCACTTACATGACGAGCACAACTTTTGTTATTCACAATTATTAACCAGTAAAGGGGCAGTAACATGACCAGCACGACTTTAGTTATTCACAATTATTAACCATTAAAGGGGCAGTAAAATGACCAACACAACTTATTCACAGTTACCATGATAACATTGGATAAGTCATCCTTCGCCTATATTAAAAGAAGGTTGATTGTTATAACCTACCTTACTTCAATTTGAAGTAACTTTTATTTTAAATGGCTAACTTGATCTGAAATGCAAACATGCTAAATTAATGTTGGCATGTCTGACAACACTCTCAAACCATAGGTTTCTGCAGTAATAGGTTCTATTAAAATGATTCATCATTCACTTCTATGCGGTAACACATGCTAAGTCTAAGTAGCATGCTAAGTCTAAGTCGTATCACATTTAAATATGTAGAATCAAATGAAGAGTTCAGGTGCAAAACCCAGTAAATGCCAATCCAAAAATTGACTTAAATCTGTTTTAATCTATGTGAAGGTAATTTTAATTCCATCTAATTCCACATTGACCGTGAAGAACTTATTATGGAGCAATGAACTAAAAAATAGGAATATATAAAAATGACTTTTCTGAGGATGTGATTCCAATGTTTATCTCAATGTATGGAATGGCATTTACGGGGTTTTGCGCCTGAACTCTTCAAATCTATATAATGGGTTTTGGTTTGAAATTGGGTTGAATAAGTGTGGGGGAGCTTATTGGCTGTCATTGATGGGGCACGGGGGGTGGTGGGGGGCTCTGAATCGACCCCCCACCCAGGCCCCTCACATTGGGGGGGGGGGGGTAGGGGCCGGGACCTACACACCCCCCCCCTCCCTCCAGCCACGACACACATCACTCCTGTCACACCCCAACGCAGCGTTCAATCACACTACACTTACGTCACACCCATTACAGCTGCCTCAGCCTATCACAGGCACTCACTCCTCCTGACAACTTTCCTCCTACACCGCGGGGCCTCTTCTTTATACACCCACCCGCCCATTTCTCTGCCTGATTTGGTGAGAACATAACCCACCAATCAGACAAAATATAACAGTATGACGTCAAACCGTATATGGGTCAATGATTTACAATCGATTGAATTGATTAAGTGGTCTTTAACTATCCCCTTGATTGAGCCTTCATTATCATAATTCATATTGCATTTTGTCTTGTCTGTCATTGTTTACTCATGGAAATAGTTACTGGCATGACATAATGTCTATGCGGGGGAGCGGCTCCTCTGTCTGAGCTGCTCCAAGCATATGAGAGGCCAGCGGCCCTAGGTGAGTGTTCATGTATGGTAATAAAGCAATGTTTGTCCTAGCCAGCAGTTTTATCCGACTATGCAGCTTTAAGCTAAGATTCCATATTTTATATGCATTATACGTTATGCGTTATGCGTTATGCAAATGCAAATGTGAATGCGAATGCAAATGCGAATGGGACAAAATGGAAAAGCATGTAAATGCACAGTGTAATGTATGTACTTTACATAAGCGGCTCGTGCATATAGGGGTGTGCTATTGCAGTGTGCATAGCCGGGCCAGTGTGGTGGGGGGACCAGGATGCTAAGAATAAACCAGTCTTGAATCTCCACTCGATGTGTCGACACGTGTTGTTCTTTACATGGTGTCAGATGTTCTGAACCCATACAAATGGCGTTGACAGGATTAAAGCCTCCCGGACCACTTTCCCTAGAGGGGAACCTGGCATTAAACTGGAAGTCGTGGCTAAATTCGTACCAAATTTACGCAACCGCGTCAGGGGCTTCCAGCAAAAGTGAGAAAGTGCAGTGCTGCATATTTCTACATGTTGCGGGCGTACAGGCACAGAAACTACACCAGACATTTAAAATTCAAAGCGCCGATAAAGAAAAATTGCAGCCGCTAATTGACGCCTTTGAAAATTACTGTCTCGGACGAACAAGTATAACAGTCATACGGTACCGATTTCACTCATACAATCAATCGTCAGAGAACATCGACACATACATATGCGAAATGGAGCATCGCATTGGGTTATGCGACTATGGAGAAGTAAGAAGACTCATTACTATGTGACAAGCTGGTCTGTGGAGTAAAAGACAACAAGCTCAGAGACAAGTTGTTACAGACTCCAAATTTAACTCTAGACCAATGTCGGGACATTTGCCGAATGAGCGAGAATTCGTACACGCAGCTAACTAACGAGAGAGGCACAGAGGAGAGTGTTGACAGTGTCGGTGCTCGCAGTGCGGAGCCGCAATGGCGGTCCCGAGGAAAAACCGACAGCACCACGTGGTCGAGCATGGACAGATCGCCGCTCAGCCTCAAATACAACACGCATACAATGCATAAAGTGTGGGTATACACATATCCCAAATCAGTGTCCTGCCAAAGATAAACCTTGTTTGTTCTGCAAGAAAATTGGACACTTCCAACGAGTATGCAGGGCACGGAAAAAGGTGACAGCACATATAGATGAACTCGACATAGAAGACGAGAAGCTCAATGAACAATTACAGCTAGCAGATATGGAGAGTGACGATTTACTCTTTATAGGTGAACTATCTGATAATGACAATTCAGAGCACAATCTATGGTATGCCAAGTTCAAGGTACAAAACGAAGTCATCAAATTCAAACTGGATTCAGGAGCTCAAGCAAATGTCATATCTAAAGAAGTATACGAGAAGCTACAGAATGTCGTGCTACACCCATCAACATGCTGCCTGGTGACCTACTCCGGAGAGCGTATTCGGCCGGAAGGGAAAGTACACTTGGAAGTCGGAGGACGTTCACTATGCTTCCAGGTCGCCGCCGCCGGCAGCCCGATCCTGAGTAAAGATGCGTGCGTGGACCTGAAGTTGATAAAGCGCATCAACGAGATCAAGTACGAACGAGTGAAACCCAAGCGCACGTCCAGCAGTCAGGAGAAACCAGCAGACGAACAAACAGCCGCAAATAACCTGGTAAATAAATATAATGATGTATTTAAAGGACTGGGTACTATCAAAACTAATGCTAATATATATGTCGATGAGAATGTAACACCATGTATAGACCCTCCTCGTCGCATTCCACATGCTATTGCAGATAAAGTCAAAAATGAATTAGACACTATGCTTAAACTAGGTGTGATTGTCAAGCAAGACGAGCCCACCCCCTGGGTCAGCTCAATAACGGTGGTTAGAAAGCCAAATAAAATTCGGGTGTGTCTCGACCCGACGAAGTTAAATCGTGCTATTTTGCGTACTCCATATCCCACTCGGACGATTGAGGAAGTAATTGCCAAAACCGCTAAAGCCAAATATTTCTCAGTCCTAGACGCCAATAGTGGCTACTGGCAGATCAAGTTAAATAAAAAAAGTTCACAGTTATGTACATTTAACACCCCGTGGGGTAGGTACAGTTATACACGCCTCCCCTTTGGGATAAAAACGGCCGGCGACATTTTTATTAATGAAATGAATATAATTTTAAAAGATTTGCCAGGAGTAAATGTAGTTACGGACGATATCCTAGTATATGGAGCTACAGTGCAAGAGCACAATTGTAACTTAGAACGAGTATTAAAACGAGCACGAGAAACAGGTCTAAAATTAAATCCAAAAAAATCTCTAATTTGTCAAACGCAAGTACAATATGTAGGTCACGTATTAACACAACAGGGTCTCAAACCCAACAAAGACCGAATACAGGCAATTACAGACATGATAGAGCCCACAGACAAGGCAGGGATACAGCGTTTTTTGGGAATGGTGGGGTATGTAAATAAATTCATACCAAGATTTTCGGAAATCACAAAACCATTACGGGCTGTATTAAGTAAAGAAGTAGCCTGGCACTGGCAACATGAACAACAAACAGCGTTTGACTTGTTAAAGAGCCTATTGATAACAGCCCCAGTATTGCAATACTATGATGTGAATGAAAAAGTAACGATACAAGTCGATGCGTCAAAATCAGGGCTAGGGGCTACCCTATTTCAAAAACATAAACCTGTGGCTATGGCATCTAAAGCTCTAGATGAGGTACAGTCGAGCTACGCAGTGATAGAAAAAGAACTGCTAGCCATATGCTTCGGCTGTGTCAAATTTCATGAATATGTATATGGCAAAGAAATAACAGTCGAAACGGATCACAAACCGTTAGTTAATATAATGTCAAAACCACTGTACATGTTGTCCGCGCGTATGCAAAGGATGCGGATGCGTCTGCAAAACTACAATATAAATGTTATACATATAAACGGCTGCAATATGTATTTTGCAGATGCAGATGTAAAACAACGCCGAATGACCTTTTCGACAACCAGCTGTCCATAGCTAGCATCGACATGGCACTGACCATGCTGCAACGCGTAAAAAACAACATGTTGACAGACGACACGATGAAACAATTAATATGGTTAGTCAAAAATGAGTGGCCAACAGACAAACAAAAATTAACATCTAATGTAAAACCCTTCTTCACCTTCAGAGATGAAATAACGATAGAAGATAATATATTATTTAAAGGAAGTCAAATTATCATACCAGCTAAACTACAAGGAGAGGTATTGCAGTTATTACATGAGTCGCACATGGGAATAATTAAAAGCAAACAGCTAGCCCGAGACAATGTTTTCTGGCCAGGCATGAGTAAACAACTAGAAGACCTGATAAATCGATGCACAATATGCCAACAACATCGGAATCGGCCACATAACGAACCGTTAATATCCCATGAAATACCTAACGGCCCGTTCCGGAAAATAGGAGCTGACCTTTTCCAAATTGAAAATAAAGTATTTTTGATAATCATTGATTATTTCTCAAAATACCCAGAGGTGAGAGAATTGAAAAATACAACCAGTAAAGATGTAATAAATGCAATGTTTGAAATATTCGGGGCACACGGAGTGCCGGAGACAATCATATCAGATAACGGACCACAATTTGCTAGCCAGGAATTCGCAATGTTCGCAAATGCATATGGTTTCAGCCACGTGACATCAAGCCCGCATTACCCACAGAGTAATGGGCAAGTCGAACGGTACGTGCAAACAGTCAAAAGGTTAATAAAGAAAGCACACATGACAAATAAAAATTATAACATGGCATTATTAGACTACCGAAACACACCATTGTTAATCATAAATGCATCACCAGCACAACTGTTGATGAATCGCAGACTGCGGTCCAAATTACCACCACAGAAAGTCATTTAAGACCGGTCATTCCGAAATCAAAAATAGTCCAGAGAGCTAAAATACAAAAAATACAACAGACCTACTACAACAGGCGTGCAGGGAAAGAACATGTAAAATTACAAGTAAACGATGCAGTTAAATACATAACACATGAAGGGAAATGGGCAGACGGACTAATTTCAAAAGCAAATAACCCGGGGCCCCGAGATTATGAGATCATTAACACGCAAGGACACAGACTCAAGCGGAATCGCAAACATATATTCAAAAAACCAAATACGGATAAAACCACAGAACAAGACACAACACGCATTCCTGACAAAACAAAAAAAAAGACAAATAGCAGAACCACCGGCTAGTGAGTACGTGACCCGATTTGGTCGGGTCGTTCGCAAACCAGAATATTAGCCGTGACACGCACCAAAATAGAAGCAATTAGGCGTGCAGACACAGACAGGGCGACCAGCCGAAATAACAATTAGACACCTGCCAAGTCAAACACAAAGCGGCCAAGCAGAAACACAGGCGTATGAAAGACAAGCGAAAAGTTAGTTTAAGTAACCCGAAGACCTATAAACGTATAAAACAAGACAAAAGTTGTTAGTATTAAGTTTTGATAACTTTTATATTTCAGACATATAGATATATGCACAGGTGTTAGACGTAAGAAGACCATGATTGTTACATTGTATAATATGTTCTGTTCAAAAAAAAAAAAGAAAAAAAAAAGGGAGATGTAATGTATGTACTTTACATAAGCGGCTCGTGCATATAGGGGTGTGCTATTGCAGTGTGCATAGCCGGGCCAGTGTGGTGGGGGGACCAGGATGCTAAGAATAAACCAGTCTTGAATCTCCACTCGATGTGTCGACACGTGTTGTTCTTTACACACAGTGGTCCTTCCATATTTCCGGATGCAAATGCAAATGCGAACATGAATGTGAAAGTGAATGTGGCAAGTGGATCGATCCATGGATCGATCAGTGCGAATGTGAATGTGAATGTGAATGTGAATGCTGCTCCATTTGCCATAGAGCAACCAGAAATGTTGACGTTCCCTCACTTATTTGGAGCAAGTTAGACCGGAAAAGGCATCCTGCATGCCGCATATGCATTCACATTCACATGCCGTATACCGCATACTGCCTATACGGAATCTTAGCTTTAAAGTGAAAATAACATTCCTGTGTCTGGGTTTGAAATGCAGGGATAGACTAGTTCATAATTCCAGCCGCCCGGTGCATTGTGGGATGTTTGGCAGCAAAACAAACCCGCAGGAAGCACATGGCTCATGCTAAACCATTGAGTGCAGCAATGAAATCTGTTAGGCTTCAGGTCATTTCAGCTCATGTTTGAAATGTAGAATACCAACTAAAAAAATATATATAATAAATTAAGATGTTAATCTTTTATCTAGCATTGCATTTGCATCAATCTAATCAGCACATCCTATGCCATCTGCATTTAGATCTAGACAAATCTGGTCACTCAGACTAGTGTTATAGCCATATAGCCACAGTCAGTTTCACTTATTTTATTCATGTCTTTATTTATATCCGATGGTTAATGACATATGTACAGTTAGATTTAATCAGACATTGGTTATATATTTCTCTGAAACAAGTGTTTGTTGACACATTTGGCATTTTAATATTTAGAACAAGAATTAATAATGGTGATATGGTTATCAGCCTTCAATCAGTCAATAGTTCCATCCTCTAGTCGAGGGTTGGATGCAATGGTTCTCCACTTGTCCCGATGTTGTGCTGTTCTGATAGACTGTGAATAATTCAAGCCTGTCCACTGTGAAATATTTGTAAACCATGATGTTCTTGGTCTCCCTCTCCCTCTGCTGCCATTCACCTTCCCTTCCAACAATGTACGGTATATTGAACTCTGACGAATGATGTGGCCAAAATAAATAAGTTTCTTTGTCTGTATAGTGGTAAACAAGCTTTTCTTATTTTTAATTTTTCTGAGAACTTCTTTGTTGGTGATCTTCTTTGTCCATGATATTTTCATCATCCTTCGATAAGTCCACATCTCAAATGCTGCTAAACGTTTGTACATTTTCTTAGAGATTGTCCATGTCTCTGCCCCATACATTAGAGTAGACCACACATAACACTGAAGAATACGCTTCCTTGTTTGTATTAATATCTTACTTGATGTTAACACTCTATTCATTTTGGAGAATGTTGTTCGGGCTATTGTTATCCTTCTTTTAATTTCTTCCTCACATCTCCCATCATTTGTAATCTTTTGTCCGAGATATATGAATTCGGATACTTGTTCTATGTTTGTGCCATCTATGGTTATATTGACATTTGGTTTATCTGTCTTTTTACTTATAACCATTGTTTTGGTCTTCCTGGCATTCATCTTCATGTTGAATAGTATTCCAGCTTTATTGATTCTATTCACTATATCTTGTAGGTTTTTCTCACTGTCTGCTAGTCTTACACTGTCATCAGCATATCTAAGATTGTTGATGTTCATGCCACCTATTGTCAGCCTTAAAGTGACTGATTGTTTTATGTGGAATTTGATCTGTCTTAACTCAAAATGCTTAACTATGGTTAGTCTTGTCTTAAATATATTCATTATGTGTATTATAATAACAATTATAATTATATAAATAACGGAGCTCACATATAGGTTTATTGTATTTATTAATGCCCATACTTGCTATTGTTGTGTTGGAGTCGTGCGTCAACCTCCCTCGGCATGCGCGCCTATGGGGCGCCACCTGTATTGCGCCATATTGGATTCACTTCTCACTGAATTTCAATTGAAGCAGACGTGTGTGTCGAGAGCTCATTATGTATTGCGATTTGTGTGGTGCGTCGCACAAAACAGACAAGTGCAAGAAGAAGGGGCGGAAAGGAAAGAAGTTGATATCGACTAGAGTTACACGTGCTTCATCTCGACAAACAGGTGACAGTTTGAAAGATTCGAGGGAGAGTTCACCTGAAATTCTGAAAAGAATGTCGTCACTAACGTTAGACGAACAGGAGACTTCACTGTTGAAAGAGATAAAAGAGATGGAATTGGAGGAGCGAGTCCTAGATTTGCGAGAAAGACGGACAGTCATGAGAAGAAGACGACTGGAGCGGCAGCAAGCAGACGAGGACGAGTTGGTGAAAGGGACAACGACTGCGGCGGTGACCTCGACAGAGCGAGCGGGGGCAGCCATGACAGACGAATGGCCGCCGACGGCGATAGCCGGTGCAGGTGCCGGGGCGGCATTGGGCGGGAAGGATGAACACTCAAGCTACGGTGTGTCGAAACCTCGACACAGGTCGCGAACAAGGCGGAGGCGGCGAACGCCGTCGGATTCGAGGAGTCGAAGCAGCAGTAGTAGTCGACGACTTCGAAGTAAGTGGAGTATCAGAAGATTTGCTGTATTAGGGAAAGAAGTAAAAAAGCTAAATTGTTATGAACTGCTCACAGCTTCAATTAGGTGGTGTCTAGATATACAAGGCTTCACTATTGCAGACTATCGTTCTTTCCTTGAGCATATATGTTTCATGGCGTCAAGGGCTCGACAAAATGATTTCATGGACTCGACACATGTTGAATACGACAAAGACGTTCGTAAGCTAGCAGAAATACAAGGGTTTGCAGCATTCGGTAGCAGTAACACGGGC
Source organism: Branchipolynoe longqiensis (assembly GCA_030323885.1). Taxonomy (NCBI): domain Eukaryota; kingdom Metazoa; phylum Annelida; class Polychaeta; order Phyllodocida; family Polynoidae; genus Branchipolynoe; species Branchipolynoe longqiensis. Next base: position 90,569,047 of record CM059191.1, on the reverse strand, counting down.
CTGTGCATGTACCACTATGGCATGCACAACATGCGGTCGAAAAAGCAGTCGAGTAATGTGCGTAGAACAACAGCTTATACAAAGGAAGGTAAGACTGGATGTTTCAAATGGAATAAAGACGGTGGCTGTAGTAGGAGTGAGGACAATTGTAATTATGGTCATTGGTGCATGAAATGCGGCAGTAAAAGCCATAAAAAGATTAATTGTACTAAGGACTGACGAGTTAGGTCAAGTATCAAGCCTGCTAATGTAAAGGGGAATAAGTCTGTAATACATGACAAATTGACGAATAGCAGTAATAATATTGGTATGTCTAATATTAACCCCATGGTAGGCGTGAAAAGTGCAGCAAATAATAATGTTCCGGTGACATGTAGGAATGACAATGTTATAGGACATAGGAGTAAAGTTATACACTTGGATCAACATAGTACTAATGAGAAATTACATGATAAGCATGAAAGTACTGACTCGTGGCCAATTACTAAGAATGTTACATGCGCACTGTCCGCGAAAGAAGTGGGCGTACCTGACATGGTTCAAAATGCATTGAGCATGAAAGTAGCTAATTATACTCAAGTAGAACCACGAGCTGTGAGCCAAGTTAACTGTAGTGCCCCTTATGTCATAATAAATGAAGTTGCATGTGCTATAGACAACCAAACAGTAGGTCAAAGTATAATGAGTAAGCAAATAGGTGGAAGTTATGCTGTTAAGGCCGAGGTGTCACAAATAAGTAGTCAAGTCAACAGAATATGGCAAAGTTGGATTAATCATGATAGTAGTAATGAAAATGACATGTTATATGTTAAAACAATAAGGGAAGAATACAATTGTTGGGATTTTTATATTAAGGAATTCCCGTATAGTAAGCCAATTGTAATTCGAGTTGGGGTCGACTGTGTGAACGGTATATGTACATGTATACATTACGTAGAAGACAATCAGATGCAGCTTAAACCTTGTCGGTTCATTTGTGAGCTATTTGTGAGGGGTGACACAGATCCAGATTGGGTCTATTTTTTGTGGGGAGTAGTTTTTGGCTTCCACGTTACCAATATCGACTGTACGGTGGAATATGAACCTACATTTAAAAGAATCGGTAACGCTATTTATAGGGATAGTATAACGCAGAAGTTGTTGCTAGAATTAAGCCAACAGATGATTACCCTGACAGATAGAAAACCTCAATGTGTGCACAATATTTTTTGTATTCCTAAGGAGGGGGGGGGGGGGGACGAGGAATAGTCGACTGCTGCAGGCCAAAAAATAAATCTATTAATAATTATACAGAGAAAGTAGCTTTGAAGTTTACTTATAGAAGTTTAGATGATGTGGTAGACAAGATGGAACAGGGGGATTATTTGGCCACTGTGGACTTGAAGGATGCATATCGCGCTATTCCTATCCACCCTTTAGACAGACCTAGACAAGGTTTGGTTTGGGATTTTGGTGGTGAAGATAAGAAGGGGCCTGTATACCTATTGGATAATAGGCTGTGTATGGGATTAGCATCAAGCCCATTTGTTTTTTCGAAAGTTTCAGACTTTATAGTAAGATGTGCAGTTAGAGAAGGGGTGAGTTGTATAGTAAATTATTTAGATGATTTTTGTATCATCGGTGCGACATATGATGAGACAGTAATTCTGCAAAACAGATTAATTAGCTTGCTTCGAAGGTTAGGTTTCTACATAAGTTATAAAAAACTAATTAGTCCCAATACAAAAATTAGGTTTCTGGGGATATTAGTGGATTCAGTAAAACTTGATTTAACTCTTCCGAGAGATAAGTTGGATAAGTTAGGTAGAACTTTGGAAGCTTTCAAGGGGAAGAAGAAAGAGACAAGAAAGAACCTGGAGAGGTTAGCCGGATTGTTAGCCCACTGCGCCAAAGTAGTGCGCGGTGGGCAAACTTTTTCTTGTCGAGTATACAACTTAATAAATACAGTATCTCGTCCATACTATAAAGTGAGACTGAACTCAGCATTTAGGGAGGATGTATACTGGTGGAGCCATTTTGCAAATGAGTTTAATGGGAAGGCTTTAATGCTGGGGAGGTTTTCATCAGTTAAAGCAGTTTATAGTGATGCGAGTAAGTGGGGATATGGCGCGATGCACAATACCGACTGGTTAGTAGGATGTTACGACAAGCAAGCCGATAGACAGTTGCAGGAAGTAGTTGGTCACCATTATGACCGTCCTGAAAGCAAGGTGCTGGATGCCCATATTAATGTACAAGAGATGTGGGCAGTATATGCAGCGGTAGAGAGGTGGGCGCCTGGATGGCAGGGGGCGTCCATAGTAATGGTGACAGATAGTGCCACAGTCGAATCAGCGTTAGCCACAGGGAGGTCAAAATGCAAATTAATAATGCATTATATAAGAAGACTGTTTTGGTTATCCATAAAGTATAATTTTGTATTTACCGCTGTGCACATTACAAGTGAGGCAAATGTTATAACGGATGCTTTGAGTAGGTTAAATGATGACTATATGCAAAGTGTTATATATAAATCAGATTGTAATAAATGTTTATGCTGTATTAGTCTATTTGAGCGGCCATTCTCTTTGCAGGGGTCGATAGACTTAAGCAGGAGCAGAAGGAATTCCAACTAAAATCCTACGCTCCTAACTCTGTGATGGCTAGGGAGGTACAGGTGAATAAATATCTGACTTTTGTTGGGGAGTTTTCGGATACGCACGCTCCGTTCCCCTGCAATTCATTACAGGTGGCGTTATACGCGACCTGGTTGGCAAGAACTTTAAAGTATTCCTCGATTATTAACTATTTAAGTGGCCTCAAATATTTTTTTAAGAGGAATGGTGCGGTACCTATTGACTATTCAGACTTTGTAGTTTCTTCTACATTACGAGGGATTCGGAGGGAGCTTGGTGATGCACCTAAGCAAGCAATGCCGTTGTTGCCAAATATGTTGAAATGTATATTTTCCCAACTATCAAGTAGTTCAGGTCATACTGCTTGGCGGGCGGCCATCCTGTGTAGCTTCAGGGGGTTACTGAGGAAGTCAAATGTAACATGTTCAGGAGCCATGCTCCAGAGGAAGGACTTTAAGATCTACCCATGGGGGATGATTTTTGAAAATTTGTAAGTCTAAGACAATTCAGTTCTCGGAAAGGTCACTAATCATTCCTATTGCTCGGTGTGTAGAATTGGAGTTATGCGCAGTCCATTGGACGGAAAAGCATTTTCAGGATAGTCCGGCCACAGGGGAGGATTTTGCCTTTTTATTTCCAGACGGTAAGGGAGGTAGGTTCCCCTTATCCTATGAAATTTATCAATCGACATTAAAAATATTTGGAGGTCGAGTAGGATTAGATGTTGAATTATTATCATCACACTCGTTACGAAGGGGTGGATGCACGTATTTGTCAATGTGTGGTGCCTCGCTGGAGGAGATTCGCGCAAGAGGAGACTGGAGTAGCAATGCGGTTTTTGCATATTTAAAAACGCCATTGACTACTAGGATAATGAATGACATGAAAGTGGCAGCCATGTTGGCTGATGTTAATTGAGTTGAGTTGGGGACCTGGTAGGTTTTGGGCATATTTATCAGTCCTGCCAGAGACTAATAAAATAGTACTCAGCCCAACTCATGATTTGTTACCTTCTGTCGCAGTGACCTTTATGTGTATTATAATAACAATTATAATTATATAAATAACGGAGCTTACATATAGGTTTATTGTATTTATTAATGCCCATACTTGCTATTGTTGTGTTGGAGTCGAGCGTCAACCTCCCTCGGCACGCGCGCCTATGGGGCGCCACCTGTATTGCGCCATATTGGATTCACTTCTCACTGAATTTCAATTTTTGTGGTGGGCATATTTATCAGTCCTGCCAGAGACTAATAAAATAGTACTCAGCCCAACTCATGATTTGTTACCTTCTGTTGCAGTGACCTTTATATCATTATATTGCATGTGTGCATCCATGTTTATGTTATGTATTTCCATTAATATTGAATAAAATCAAAGTTTTGCCCTTCGCGTATCGGCAAACAGAATGGCCGGACGCCTTTGTTTTGCTCTCGACGCCAATTTCAGTGCATGCGCAGTCGGAATGATTAACTAGTCTATTCTCCATTCTTAACACTTCACCAGGGGTATGGATATTAATAACTACAGGCGCCTGAGATCAATGAATGGTTAGATACAGGCGAGCATTGATGCACACTGAGCACCTTCATGGAACAACCAGACGGGATGGCCGAATGAGTTAGAGCGTACGTCTCCCGTGTTGGTAGACCATGGGATCGTGGGTTCGAACCCTGGTCGAGTAAAACCGATGACTAAAAAATTGATACTTGGCGCTTCCTGGCCAGGCGCACGGCATTATTAGGATATGGCAAGGACTGGTTGGCTCAGTGTCAGGATAATGTGACTGAGTGGGATATCAGATCATGGTGCTGGTGGCCTGGTCTCCCAGTGGGGCAGCACTATAAAGTCACCATGGATGCGCACTGTCACAAGTCGGTATCCATCTTGATATGACCTTTGATGTTGCTAGGGCGTAAAACAACAACAAGCAAAACAAACCTTAATGGAACCAATTGAATGCTTGCGCATGATAAAGATACATGGACTTGACATCATTAGAACTGTCAGAAAAAACCCCAGCCAGTCACATCAAAGGTGAGTGCAATGATAACAAGACATGCACTTGAGAAGAAAGTCTAGCCGAAGGCGGATAGGCGTACACTGTGAAGGAGTTTCCATGTTGATATATCTTCTCTTTTGTAATCACCACGCTGAGTGAAATCAAAGTGAGGCTTTCATGTTTCAGTTCACATCCGCTGTGTGCCGCCTGCTGTCAATATGTGCGTTGAACATGGTGGCCGACATGAAAGCACCCTGGACCTTACATGTTGCCATGATCTAAACCTCCAACAAGCAACCAACATGAAAGCACCCTGTGAGGCCTGTATTGCTTGAAGTAGGAGTGGGATTCAAAAGGACAGCGTGTTTTGTCATACCTTGCATCGATCAAGTCAGAATACTCCCGAAAATCTATTTATATATCACCATCCAATTCCACCAGCTGACCTGTTCCTTGTTACTAACGCATTAAAGCTGCATAGTCCGATGAAACATCAGCTTTTCAAAAGCAAAACAATTATCTAGATTTCTTTCAAACATAATATAACTGAAATACTGATGCGCTTATAAAACATTTGTCACCGCATCGAAGGGGAGACTAAGGCACTTTAAAGATTAAGAGAACCTGTTGCTGCAGAAACCTATGGTATCAGATTGTTGGCATCCATGCTGAAACTAATTTAGCATATTTGCACTTGAAATATTCCAAAAGTTAGCCATTTCAAATCAAAGTTACTTCAAGCTAATGTAAGCTAGATTAATACGATCAACCTCATATGTTTGTTTATATCAGAAAAACACAGAAACTCAAAACCATTGGACTATGCAACTTTACATAAACATCAGCTTAAGGGTCATCCAAATTTTCATATTTTGTTCAGTCGTAGAAAGCACATAACGAATGCCTGGAGAGGATGCGAGGGTGTTTTTAGTCAGGTACACTTTTTATGATTTAATAACATTGTAAAGTTGGGTTGGGGCTGGCATATGTGGTTGTGTAGGCAGGTTATAGGAAATCAATACAGGCAAGAAGAGAAAGGAAGAGAATAAAGAGTGAAAGTAGAGTGAGAGCTTGTACCCTCAGGTTTATTATTATATAGTGGTACATGGATCTGATATGGCATACCACCTGACCATTATCTCCAATCAGCAACAAGCATTTATAGTGACACCAATGAACAGTAAGCATTCTGGGGTCACCCAGAATGCTTACTGTGATCTGTGATCTCCCCACCACCACCATGTGGTGTGGCTGCTTGGCCTGCACCTGCCTGCTGTGTGTGTGTGGTGATCCGTGACTAACAGTTGGGGGGAGGGGGTAGTGAGTAGAGCTCTTGAGCTCCTTAGACACTAACAGTAGTGCCTCATTAACACTATCTACCTAATACACAATGACTATTGACCACAAGTAAAGAATCACCAGCAACTACATAAATACATTCATGCACCTGCCCCTATACATCATTTACATTAATAGACCATTTGTACTCCTTTATACTTATAGACCATTTCACATTCCCCACCAATGCGTTTTATCGGAATATCTTACAACATGTTTATATAATATAGATCACTCTCAGGGCCATGGTCTGTGATAAAACGTTGATCTGTACTACTTTATCGGGGAAGAATGTGTGAAGGGGAGGCCTGGAAAAGTAGGACACATGACTATTAGTGTGGAAATGTGAAAATACAAAATGTGGATGGCATTTACCTGATTCTACATCAAAGCCATGTTCCGTGATTTTACAGTACATCGGATCACAATGTAAGTAGGCTAAATGGCCTAGTTGGTTGTTGGAGTTTTATATCCTGGCAACATCTGAGGTCATATCAAGACGGATACTGACTTCTGACAGTGCGCAGTCATGGCAAATTAATAGTGCTGCCCCACTGGGATACCAGGCCACTAGCACCATGACCTGATAGCCCAGTCAGTCATATTATCCTGACAATGAGCCAACCAGTCATTGCCTTATCCTAATAATGCCGAGCATCTGGCTAGGAAGCTACACATATAATTTTGTTAAGGCATTGCTTTGATTCGTGACCGTCCCCGCCCATGCCTGAAAAATCGTCCGCCCTGATTAAAACAAATATTTATATATATTTTAAACTGTTAAATGGAGAGGTCAGATTGAGTGAGAAATAGAAAGGGGAGTGGAGAGTGGGGTGGATTGAGTGAGAAATAGAAATGGGAGTGAAGAGTGGCATGGATGGAGTGAGAAATAGAAATGGGAGTGAAGAGTCGTATGGATGAAGTGAAACATAGAAAGGGGAGTGAAGAGTGGGGTGGATGGAGTGAGAAATAGAAAGGGGATTGGAGAGTGGTATGGATGGAGTGAGAAATAGAAATGGGAGTGGAGAGTGGGGTGGATGGAGTGAGAAATGGAAAGGGGAGTGGAGAGTGGTGATGGATGGGGTGAGAAATAGAAAGGGGATTGGAGAGTGGGGTGGATGGAGTGAAACATAGAAAGCGGAGTCGAGAATCGGCCCTCTGTCAGAACCCTGAGGACGGGGGGTAAGAATTACCTAATTTTCTGGTATAACAACTCATGATATACTACTACTCCACGAGGGAACTACTAATACTATAGCTCTGAGGAGGAGCGATTACATAAGTTTCCGGTGTAAACACTCATGATATACTACTTACGGCTGAGATCATACAGTTCCTGCAGCGTCCATTCCTTCCCGTTGATGAGTGCGCGGGGACCGCTTGGCCGGTCCTGCTGCGTACACTAGCATTAGCGGGGTTTATGGGTGCTCCGGTGGGTTTAACGACGCTACAAACTTTATCGAGGCCTCCCATAGCACTCCGAGGCGTCAGGGGAAAAGCTGGGTGGGTTTTTAATTATTCACCTGGTAAAGTAATGGTGGGGCGGGGGCTTTATTGGCGGCAATTGGCTCCAGGAGCCCCCGCCCCACCCCCACAATACACACCAGGTGCTGAAGGGCCTGGGGGGCAAGGTCAACAGGTCATTTCTCAAGGTTGATAATTGTGCGGAAGACTCTCGTCGCATCAGATGGAGTCACTCTGCCAAGGTCAATAGGTCATTCCTGAAGGCTGATAATTGGTTCGGAGGACGTTGTTATAACAGATATATGCATGACACTGGGAAGGATGCAGTAAGGTCAAGATCAGTATGGTCAAATAGGTCACTCTTGAAGGGTGATAATTGGATAAGATGACATTGACTTACCATAAAGGCATGCATGACAGTCAGAAGGGTGCAGTGAGGTCAGTAGGTCATTCTTTAACGTTGATTATTGGTTCAAAGGTAATTGAAATTGTATACCAGGATATACCATTTTTCAGCACCATAGTAACAATTATTCATCCAGTCCTTTACTGGTGATACATGTGAATAATCGGAAGTTGTATGATAATGGGGACAGTGATATATATTGTGCTATTTTATTTACATCAATTATATTTAATTGTTTGTGCTACGCACTCTAAACTGGTGATAATGTAGCAGATACCATCTGACTCAGAGGTTAATTAAGGTACGCGCATCATCCTCATGATTTCAAACATAGGCATATAATAGATATAAACTGACACTTAGCATTGCATAGTCCGATGGTTTTACATTTCTGTAATTTATTCTGAGAGAAATATATTACCTTGATTGTTATAATCTACCTTACTTTAGTTTGAAGTAACCTTTATTTTAAATGGCTACCTGTTGAGATATGTGAAGTGGGAACATGTACAATTAGTTGTGGCAAGCTTGACAACATTCTGACAAGATAGGCTTCTGCCGAAATAGGTTCTATTGAATTGACTCAGTAGTCTCTTCTATGGCGCGACAAATATGCTTGGTATTACTAGGACAGATGAAGGAGCAGTGGAATAAGGAAGACCAACTGAAATTCCCCTGCTTAATCAACTAATGTACGCAACAACAGAGAATGATGTAATAAATACAGTAACTACCTCCAAGTGGGATTTGCTCTGTCTATACATACTCACTAACTATGCAGAATCAAAGTTATCAACAAAACACCATTGTTGGCTCCAAATAATGGAGGTTTAAATGTGAGAAGAAGGCAATACCAACATAGGACCAATATTGAATTTGTTAAGCAGACAATACTTGAAGGCAGACAATACTTGAAGAGCCGCAGTATTGAAACTGATTATGTTTACTCAGAAGGAAAGAAGATGCTAGAAAATACTAGATGAGCCACAGAATGTAAACTGTTGTCCTGTATTAGCAAGGAAAGCAGATATCAAAGAATACCAGAAGGACCCCACAATCAAAACTATGGTCTGTTATTATTAAGGAAAGTAGATGTCAGAGAATACCAGAAGATTGGTTGGTTGATGTTGGAGTTTAACATCCTGACAACATCTAAGGTCATATCAGGACGGGTACCGACTTGTGACAGTGTGCACGCATGGCGATTTTATAGTGCTGCCTCACTGGGAGACAAGGCTTCCAGCACCATGACCCGATACCCCACACAGTCACAGTATCCTACCACTAAGCCAACCAGTCGTTGCCCTATATCCTAATTATTCCAAGTGCCTGGCTAGGAAGCGACAAATATCAATTCTTAAGTCATGATTCCCAGAAGAATCCGACTACGGAAATTGATAACCTTTACTAGTAAGTAAAGCAGATGATAGGAAATACCAAACGAGCCGCAATATGAAAATTATTGTCCTTTACTACTGAGGAAAGGACATGTCAGATAATACCAAAGGACCGCCGGTGTCTAAGCAGTTGTCCTTTGCTAGTAAGGAATGCAGATGCCAGAGGAAATGCCATTTGAAGAAAAAAAATACCGCACCCCCCTAAAAAAAAAAGAGAAAACAAAAGAGAAGAAAATTGGGTGAACAGGCAAATGACATCAATTTGCGGCCAGGTAATTGGGGGTGAAAATGGCGGACCGCACTTCAGCTCAGCACACTAATAATTCAAGGGACTGCGGCCTGCTGGCTGCGTCTGGGTTTCGGGCAGGTGAGGGGATGGGGGTTTTAGGAGGGGGGGGGGGGGTGGCGGGGGGCAGCCGGCCGGCGGAATGGTGCAGTCGAAGCTGCTGACGGGTTCAGGTAGGGCTGTCATAGGGCCTTCAGCACCGGAGTTAGAGCCAGCAGCGAAGTGAGTTAATGTATGCCGCCACTCCCACTCACCCATTCACCCACTCACCCACTCACCCACTCACCCGCTCACCCACTCACGTACTCCCCATTCACTCACCCACTCACCCACTCACCCACTCCCACTCAGCCGCTGACCCACTCACCAGTCACCCACTCACCCACTCACATACTCACCCACTCACCCGCTGACCCACTCACCACTCACCACTCACCCATCCACCCACTCACCCACTCATCCACTCACCACTCACATACTCACCCACTCACATACTCTCCACTCACTCACCCAATCACCCGCTCACCCACTCACCCACTCACCCACTCACATACTCTCCACCCACTCACCCACTCACCCACTCACTCACCCACTCACTCACCCACTCACATACTCTCCACTCACTCACCCACTCAAATACTCTCCAATCACTCACCCACTCATCCACTCACCCACTCACCCACTCACCCACTCACCCATTCACATACTCTCCACTCACTCACCCACTCACCCACTCACCCACTCACCCACTCACATACTCTCCACTCACTCACCCACTTACACACTCACCCACCCACCTACTTACCCAAACACTCACCCACCCACCCACCCATCCACCTACATACTCACCCACATACTCATCCACACACTCACCCACTCAACCACTCACCCAACCACTTACTTACCCAACCACTCACCCACCTACCCAATTCACCCAATTCACCCACTCACCCACCCACCTACTCACCACTCACTCACCCACTCACTCACCCAGCCACCCACTCACCCACCCACATACTCATCCACTCACACACTCACTCTCCCACCTACTTACCCAAACACTCACCCACCCAGTGATCCACTCACCTACTCACCCACCAACCTACTCACCCACCCACCCACCTACCCACCCATGACGAATGCGGTCATCGCCGAAGGTGTACATTTTTGGCAAGTGTGTATGGTTTAGTTAAAGGGAGGTAGATGATGGGTGAATACTGGATGGAGTTATGGGAAGCGCATTTGTTTCACTTGATTTCTGCAGGTTTCTGTTTGCTCTGCGTAGGAGTTATTTGTCACAGCCACCACATGGCTCCCTTTCTATGGGTGTCCCATTAAAGATCTAATCACATGGTGTTATCAGATTCCTTCTGCGGCTGTCCCATCATATACCCTTAGCACCTCCCTTATATGGGTGGCCCATTAAGGATGTTGGTCACATGATCTTAGGCGCTTCATATAGTCCTACTTTTGGGTGTGTTGCTCCATAACCATGTGATCACATGAAAAGTGGAAATAATGAGCTTTAAATTTATTTTCAGATGAAAATCTGTTATTTAAACTCAATTTTTGGATTGGCATTTACATGGTTTTGCACCTGAAGTCTTCCATATAATATTTCCTATTTCGGAAGCGATCTGGGCCGGATGCAGTGTTGAATCGGTGAAACGCAGGCTTTCTGTGCAGAAGGTCAAGAGTTGGAATTCCTGCCGAGTCAAACCGATGACTTATCAAATTAATACTTGTAGCTACCTAGCCTGGCGCTCGGCATTAATAGGATAAGACAAGCACTGGTTATCACAGTATCATAAATATATGACTGTCTGTGGCATCAGGGCATGGTGCTGGAGCCGGGTCTCGCAGTGGGGCAGCATTATAAGGTTGCCATGAGTGTACACTGTCACAAGTCGGTACCTGTCCTGATGTGATCTAATATGTTGCTAGAACATAAAGCAACAACAACAGCAGCAGGGATCTTATTTTAACATTAGTACCGCAATGCTTATGGATGACGAGTGGGATATCCACTTTCATTTGCTTGTTTGTTGGGGTTTTTCACCCTAGCCCGTCAGGATGTAACCTTTGATGTTGCCAGTATGTAAAAGCCAAGCAAGGAAACAAACAAATCCTAGCAATATCCAACTTAGGACATATCGGGATCGGTACCGACTTGTACTCACGAATGAAAAGTCATGGCAATTTTATAGTGCTACCCCACTGGGGGACCAGGCTGGTGGCATTATGACCCAGTAATCCCACTCAATCACATCATCCTAATAACCAGTCATTTCCCTATCCTATTAATGCCAAGAGCCATACTAGGTATCGATAAGTATTAATTATGTAAATCATTGGCTTGACTCAGCTGGTTTCTGGCTGTGTGGATGTTCATATCGCAATGGGCCGGAAACCAGCATCTGCAAGCAATGTTTTCGGTGGTCACGTGATTCAATTAATTCGCAGCTGTGCAGGCAGTTCCGGTCCATGGAACTGCCTGGAATGTCATGGTGTACGTCTTATTTGATTTGTGTTCATAATTTTTGCTCTGATTCAAATCTATTCATTTAAAATATTTAGTTTTGATTAAATTGCGTAATAGTTGTTATTGATGATTAACTAAAGTCACATACTCTGATGCGTTTGAATTGCCATGATTCATCATGTAGATACATATGCCGTGGGCGGTGATGAAAATGAGAAATATTGCGCCTAGAGCGAGACACAAACCCACATCTCTTTGCATTCCGGGCCAGTGTGTCAACCATTACACCACCTATGCTCTAAGATCGTATGACCCGATCTTGAAGAGGACACCCATGAAAGGGAACCGCTCAGACCACATAACCATATCTTTTTAATGGGATACTAATGGAAAGGATCCACTAAGACCCTGTGACCAGATCATTAATGGGATACCCTTATTAGGGAGCTGCTAAGATCATGTGATTAGATGTTTAATGATGGGACACCCATAGAAGGGAGTTGCTAAGATCACATGACTAGATCTTCAATGGGGCAGCCACATAAGGAAGTCATTAAGATCATGTGACCAACATCCTTAAAGGAACACACATATATGGGAACCTCGAAAATCACATGACCAGATCATTAATGGTACACCCATATAAAGGAGTTGCTAAGATCACATGACTAGATATTCAATGGGACAGCCACAGTAGTAAGCCACTAAGAGCATGTGACCAAAATCTTTCCTAGGATGCGTAGGAGTTATTTGTCACAGCCACCACATGGCTCCCTTTCTATGGGTATCCCATTAAAGATCTAATCACATGGTGTTATCAGATTCCTTCTGCGGCTGTCCCATCATATACCCTTAGCGCCTCCTTATATGGGTGTCCCATTAAGGATGTTGGTCACATGATCTTAGGCACTTCCTTCTGTGGCTGTCCCATTACAGATTTAGTCATGTGATCTTAGCAGCTCCCTTATATGGGTGTCCCGTTAATGATCTGGTCTCATAATCTTAGAGGATCCCTTATATGAATGTCCCTTTAATGATTTTGGTCACATGATCTTAATGACTGCCTCCTGTGGCTGTCCCATTGAAGATCTAGTCACATGATCTTAGCAGCTCCCTTATAAGGGTGTCCCATTAATGATTTGGTCATGTGATCTTATTGGTTCCCATACATGGGCATCCCAGGAAAGATTTTAGTCACATGTTCTTACTGGCTTACTACTGTGGCTGTCCCATTGAATATCTAGTCATGTGGTCATACGATCTTAGAGCATAGGTGGTGTAATGGTTGACACACTGGCCCAGAATGCAAAGAGATGTGGGTTTGTGTCTCGCTCTAGGTGCAATATTTCTCATTTTCATCACCGCCCATGGCATATGTATCTACAAGATAAATCATGGCAACTCAAACACATCAGAGTATGCAACTTTAATTAATCATCAATAACAACTATTACACAATTTAATCAAAACTAAATATTTTGGATGGCGCAATATTTCTTATTTTCATCACCACCCATGACATATGTATCTACAAGATAAATCATGGCAACTCAAACGCATCAGAGTATGCGACTTTAATTAATCATCAGTAACAGCTATTACACAATTTAATCAAAACTAAATATTTTAAATGAATAGATTTGAATCAGAGCAACAATTATGGACACAAATCGAATAAGTCGTACACCATATATGTGTGGAAGGACCCTCAGGGCCATGGACCGGAACTACCTGGAGAGCTGTGGATGAATTGAATCACGTGACCACCGGAAACGTTGCTTGCAGATACTGGTTTCCGGCCCATTGCGATATGAACATCCACACAGCCAGAAACCAGCTGAGTCAAGCCAATGACTTACATAATTAATACTTGTCGATACCTAGTATGGCTCTTGGCATTAATAGGATAGGGAAATGACTGGTTATTAGGATGATATGATTGAGTGGGATTACTCAGTCATAATGCCACCAGCCTGGTCCCCCAGTGGGCAGCACTATAAAATTGCCATCACTTTTCATTCATGAGTACAAGTCGGTACCGATCCTGATATGTCCTAAGTTAGATATTGCTAGGATTTGTTTGTTTCCTTGCTAGGCTTTTACATGCTGGCAACATCAATGGTCAGATCCTGATGGGCTAGGGTGAAAAACCCCAACAAACAAGCAAATGAAAGTGGATATCCCACTTGTCATCCATAATCATTGCGGTACTAATGTTAAAATAAGATCGCTGCTGCTGTTGTTGTTGCTTTATGTCCTAGCAACATATTAGATCATATCAGGACAGGTACCCTGGGCTACGGGGCGATCATCCCCGGGGCGACCATCCCCAACCCAGTGGGTCGCAGGTGGCGGATAGCGACATGGCCTTTAAATATGGTTAGCTGTGAAATAAGGTGGGCTTGCCCAGTCGAATAAACAGCCCCAGACCAACTGGCGATGATCCTAACAGGACAAGGAGTGGGCAACTGGTTGGCACTGGTGTCCTCATTGAACTACCTCATGTGTCCCATGACAGGTACATCATGCGAGCAAGAGCCGCATTATAAGCTCAAGCCCCTTGTGCTCCCAAGGTAGGTCCTTTGATCAGGACCTAAGGGTGAGGTAACCCTAACAGAAAACCTCGAGTGCTGAAGTCGGAGGTAGCAGGTCGCAAGGCGTACCCTAACAAACCATGGTACCATGCATACACAGCCATATAAGGCGAATGAAAAGAAGAAGAAGGACAGGTACCGACTTGTGACAGTGTACACTCATGGCAACCTTATAATGCTGCCCCACTGCGAGACCCGGCTCCAGCACCATGACCTGATGCCACAGCCAGTCATATAATTATGATACTGTGATAACCAGTGCTTGTCTTATCCGATTAATGCTGAGCGCCAGGCTAGCTAGCTACACATACAAATTTTATAAGTCATCGGTTTGACTGGGCTGGAATTCCAACTCCTGACCTTCTGCACAGAAGGCCTGCGTTTCACCGATTCAGCACCGCATCCGGTCAAGATCGCTTCCGAAATAGGAAATATTATATGGAAGAGTTCAGGTGCAAAACCATGTAAACGCCGATCCAAAAGTTGAGTTTAAATAACACATTTTCATCTGAAAATAAATTTAAAGCTCATTATTTCCACTTTTCATGTGATCACATCATTATGGAGCAATACACACAACAGTAGGACTATATGAATAGAAACTGTTTGACGGTTTGATTCCAATATTTCTCTCCATTTTTCGATAGGTGTTTACGTGCTTTTGTGCCTGAACTCTTCATATTATGTTGTCTTAACAAGAAAACAAGCACCACCGACGAGTGTAATCCAATGCTAGAATATGCACTTCACTGTAAGAGGAGGCTTGTAGAATTAATTAACCGAATTGATAGTTGGTTAATCACTGTCCTTACTGCAGGTATTCCGATTGCTAAAATCTCCGAGATTATTTGGTAAATAATTCATGAATACTGATCTGACTGCATCCCCCTCTACTGGATCCCTGTACAAAGGGGGAGGGGGAGTGGGAGGGCATGAGCAGCACCTCGTTTCACGAAAAATAATCCCATAATCCCCCACCCTCCCATCCTCCCACCCTCCGATCCCATCACCCTCTCACCCTCTCACCCTCCCAGCTCCCACCTTCCCACCCTCTCACCCTCTCACCTTCTCACCATCTCACCCTCCCAGCTCCCAGCCTCCCACCCTCTCACCCTCTCACCTTCTCACCCTCTCACCCTCCCAGCTCCCACCCTCCCATCCTCCCACCCTCCGATCCTATCACCCTCTCACCCCACACCCTCCCAGCTTCCAGCCTCCCACCCGCTCACCCTCTCACCCTCTCACCCCCTCTCCTCACCCTCTCACCCCTCTCACCCTCCCACCCTCTCAGCCTCTCAGCCCTCCCACCCTCTCACCCTCTCACCCTCCCAGCCACCCACCCTCCCACCCTCTCACCCTCTCACCCTCCCAGCTTCCACCCTCCCACCATCTCACCCTCCTCACCCTCTCACCCTCCCAGCCTCTCACCCTATCAGCCCTCCCACCCTCTCACCCCTCTCACCCTCCCAGCACCCACCCTCCCACCCCTCTCACCCTCTCACCCTCCCAGCTTCCCACCCTCCCACCCTCTCACCCCTCTCCCCCTCACCTCTCACCCTCTCACCCTCCCCAGCTCCACCCTCCCACCCTCTCACCCTCCCACCCTCCCACCCTCTCCACCCTCCCCCCTTCCACCCTCCCACCCTCTCACCCTCTTAGCCTCTCACCCCTCCACCCTCACATCTCCCACCCTCCCATCCTCCCACCCTCCGATCCTATGACCCCTCTCACCCTCCCACCCCTCACCCCCTAACCTCCCACCTTCCACCCCTCCCGCCCTCTCACGCTCTCCCTTCTCCCCCTCACCCTCCCAGCCTCTCACCCTCCCATTCTCCCACCCCCTCAACCTCTTATCCTCTCACCCTCCCAGCTCCCACCCCCCCTCACCCCTCACCCTCCCCACCCTCTCACCCTCTCACCCTCTCACCCTCCAAGCTCCCACCTTCTCACCCATCCACTCCACGTGGCGAGACACCACAGTGTAGTAGTTTGCACTGAGTTCTCAGGCAAGGATCCGCATATACAGGTAGGCGTGGGTAGTGTGGTAACATCAGAGAGCCTAGGTGGTGTAATGGTTAGCACACTGGCCCGGAATGTAAAGCGATGTGGGTTCCAAGCCCGCTCTAGGCGCAATGTTTCCTATTTTCATCACCCCCTCCCCGCGACAATATCAAAAGCAGTGCTCATTATTCAGCGATCGTGACAAGATTTAGAGGCAGCCTCGACTATTTCACGACATGTTCTATTGTGTTAAAGTTACATAGTCTGTTGAAACAACCACATTTTCTAAACTAAAACAATTATCTAGATTTGATTCTACTTATCTAACTTAGACATCGGTGCACTTATTAAACATTGTTGTCACCACATAGAAGAGAATACCGATACAATTTAACAGAACCTGTTACTGCAAATATCTATGGTGTCAGAGTTTTGGCATGCCTGCCAAGATTAATTTTGCGTTGTTGCACTTCAAATAACTCAAAAGTTAGCCATTTAAAATAAAAGGTTTCTTCAAACTAGAGTAAGGTAGATTAGAACGATCAACCTAATATACTTATCTCAGAAAATGACAGAAACTCAAAACCATCAGACTACGCAACTTTAGACTTTGCAGGCGGAATTCATCACGATGCAAATTTTGCACCGTCACCGCCATTCCCCTAATTCTGCAATTTAGTCTCATGGCACTAGCTGCTGATGGGGTCCAGGCCCCCTCCCCACCGCCCCTCCTCACCTTTCCCCGGCATCCCCCCATCCCGCCTCTCCCAGCCCCGGCCCCCGATCCTCTTCACTACCCCCCCCCCCCCCACCCCCCCCCCCCCCCCCACCCCCCCCCGCACCCCCCACCCCACACCAGGCCTCCCCCCCCACATGTTCCCTCTCCAAGATGTGAGTCATGCGTATTAACACTTCCGTCAGTGACGAAAGAAAACCCGGCATTGCAGAGGCCTCAGCGGAAGTCTCCTAAATCCGACTCTAGCCCTGGCTCGCTCATATCGGAGCGTGAATCAGGGAGCGGGGAAAGGCGGCACGTGACTTTCAAGTGGGATTAACGAATGCGGTGTATTAAGTATTTAGGAGGTTGCAACTTTTGCAGCTGTCAGCGATAATTTCTGTTCTGGGAAGGTGATTGAGTCCATCTGTTTAGAGGGTGTTGTTAATTGTGTCATGTTCAGTTTGCACCTTCTTATAGATTATGTTCTGTTTAACTACGCCCCCCCCCTACACTACCCATCCTCACCTCCTCTCCAAACCCTCAACTCATACCCCACCCTCACTTCCTCTGTCCCCACCCCTCGCCCCGCTCCTCTTCCTCCACCCCTCACCTCCTTCTCCCCCATTTCTCACATCCTCCAACACACCTCCCCTTCTCCCCCACCCTACCCCTCATCTCCCCCACACCTCCCCTCCTCCTCCCCCACCCCACTCCACCCTCCCCTCCTCCTACCCCACCTTTCCCCTCCTCCACCCTCCCCAATCTGCAAACCCCTCACCCTCCCCAATCTCCACCCCCCTCAACTTCCCCCAATCTCCACCCCCCTCATCCTCTCCAATCTCCACCCCCTCACCCCTGTCCCTCCAAAATCTCCACCCCCGCAACCTCCCTCATTCTCCACCCCCCTCACCCTCCCCAATCTCCACCAGCCCCTCATCATCTCCTGATCTCTAGGCCCTTTTCCTCCACTATCTCCACCCTCTCATCCTCCCCTGATCACCACCACCACATCACCTTCGCCAATCACCACTCCCCCCCCCCCCCCCATCCGCCCACACTCTCCACCACCCAGCCTCCATGATCTCCACCACACAATGCCCCTTCAACCCCCCCCCCCCCCCCGCCCCCACCCGATCTCTCCCCTCTGCCCCACTACGCTGACTTCTCGTAGACCGGCCGGCCGGCCGACACCCTAGTTAGCACAGTGGGCTTCGATGTTCAATCTGACGCCATTAGACCAGGATGTCCATCGTCGTGTTGTCAGAAATGTCGAGACACGCTTCCCCTGCTCGGCAGTCGCTGCACCAATATTTGCCAACACCACTCGCAGTCCGGCATGTGTACGTGTGTGTGTGCGTGTGTGTTCGTCAACCCACTACCCTCTCACGGCCCGCCGCCCGCCGCCCGCCGCCCGCCCCCCGCCGCACACCGCCCGCCGCCCGCCGCCCGTCGCCCGCCGCCCGCCACCAAACCACCCGCCGCCTGCCAGCCACCGCCCACCGCCCTCCGCCCACCGCCCGCCGCCCACCGCCCACCGCCCACCGCCCACCGCCCCCACCGCCCGCTGACGCCGCCCGCCGCCCGCCACCCGCCGCCCGCAGTCCGCCTCTCTCCCATCGCCTGCCAGCTCTATCACCTCCACCACCCCTTCCAACCAGTTCTCCTCCCCTCCCCCCCCCCCCCCCCCCCCCCCCCCCCCCCATAGCCCGCCTGCCTCTCCTCCCACACCGCCCCCGCCAGTTCTCTGCTCTTACTTCGCACCACCCCTCTCCCCCCACCCCCACCCCCGCCGCCCCCGCCCCCGCCCCCGCCCGCCCCACGATGACGGTGTTTGCCAGTTTCTCCTCAGTTGGGTACCGTAACGAATTGCTTTCATGCAAACCCAATGATTGCTACCATTAAAATGCGCCTGTGAGCAGATGCATATTTATCGAGACTAGAGATTGCTGTCAATTTATTTAACATATTGAACACTCCGCGCCTCATGCACTCATAGTTCTCCCTCTCCTCCTGCCACTCCCTCCTGCACCCCCCCATTCCCCTCACCTCACCCACAACCCCTCCCTCCCCTCCTCGCATCCTCTCTTCCCTCCTCCCCCTCCCCTGTTCAGAACCTACTTCCTCTCCCTCCCCTCCTTTCCTCCCGCCTCTTGCTCGCTTCATTCTCTCCCTCATCTGGCTCCCCTCACACCCCTCCCCGCATTTCCTCCCTCCTCTTCCTCCCTTCCTTCCCTCCTCTTCCTCCTTTCCTTCCTTCCCTCCTGTTCCTCCCTTCCTTCCCTCCCTCCACTGCCTCCCCTCACATCCCTCCCCGCATTTCCTCCCTCCTCTTCCTCCCTTCCTTCTTCCCCCCTCTTCCTCCCTTCCTTCCCTCCCCTCTTCCTCCCTTCCTTCCCTCCCTCCTCTTCCTCCCGTCCTTCCCTCCTCGCATTCCTCCCTCCTCTTCCTCCCTTCCTTACCCCTCTCCCTCTTCCTCCTTCCTTACCCCTCCCCCTCTTCCTCCCTTCCTTCCTTACCCCTCTCCCTCTCCTCCAATCCCACCCCCATACTCCCCCATTTATCTAGCCCTTTCCCTCTCCCCTTCACTCTTTCCCTGTCCCCCCACTCTCCCTCCTCCCCTCACTCCCTCTCCCACAGAACCAGGCGGCATGTTTGCGCAAAACCTTGCTTTAATATAATCAGCAGGCCGGAAAGTACGCGTCAATTTCATTTCTCTCTCCAATTAGAAGCAATCAGGGATGATTAATTTAGCATTGCAGTTTATTGATGTTTGCCGCGTTTAGCCCCGACCCGCCCAACCCCCCACCCCACGGTCGATACCCGATGTGCGCCGGCATCCTCTAAGTCTCCCCGAGAGTCTGCACCGACTACCGACCGGGAATAGTCCGTCCTGTCCAGGTCCGGGTCCTGGAACCATAATAATAATAATACCGATGATGATGGTGATGGTGGTCCTGTTGGTGGTGGTAGTAGGGATGATGGGGATGATGTTGATCATCATCATCACCGTTGTGATTGTCAAACTAACGCTCATGGTTGGTTGGTAGGTTGTTGGAGTTTTACGTCCTGGAAACATCTAAGGCCATATCAGGACGGGTATGGACTTGTGACGGTGCACACTCATGGCGACTTTATAGTGCTGACCCACTGAGAAATCAGCCAACCTAATATCCCACCCAGTCACATTATCCTAACATTGAGCCAACCAGTCCTTGCCCTGTCCAATTAATGCCGAGCGTCAGGCCAGGAAGCAATAAGTACCAATGTTGTAAGTCATTGGTTTGACTCGACCGGGAATTGAACTCCAGACCTTCTGCACTGGAAGCCTCTCGCTCTACCGATTCGGCCACCGCGTCCAGTAATGCTCATGGTGATATTGAAAGCAATGGAGATGATGATGATGATGGTGGTTGTTATGGTGATTCTGTTTATGGTGAGTACTATCACTGGATCAGCATCATGATTGCAATGGTAATAGTAACGGTGGTAATGATGGTGCTGATAATGGTGATGGTGATGATGGCGGTTTTGATAACTGTAATGAAGATTGTGATGGTGAGGTTGATTATGATGGAGATAGTAGTGATGATGATAATAGTGATGATGACACTGAGCAGAAAGTATGCTAATGTTGATCCTAATGGTGATCGTGATAGCGATGGTAATGGTGATGGTAATGGTGGAATGGCGATGGTGATGGTTATGGTTATGGTGATGGTGATATTGATGGTGACGATGATATTGACGGTGATAGTGTGATAGTGGTGGTGATATTGCTGATGGTAGGCATGTTGGTTGTGATGGTAATTGATTGATTGATTGTCATAGTCATAAGATGACAAGGCTACTGCCAAATTGAGACTATTGCTGTTCAGCGATGAAAAGAAGCAGCAATGCGACTTACTCATTATGGACAGGGTAAATAAACCATCACAAGAAAAATAAAATAGTCATAGTAATTGATTGTCATAGTCATGGTGATGTCGTGTGTGCTGATCGTGCTGCTAATGAAAATGAAAAACTTTATGTACCTTTAATTCTAAAAAAAAAAAGAACAATTTGGTAATGGTGAGTTCCCAAAGTTTGTCATGCAGTTATTGGTTTCCGCGTTCGCCCATCTTCCTTTTACCTCACACCTCCCCCCCCCCCCCCCCGACACATAACCTATTCTTCCCACGCGGGTGGATCTGGTTCAGGAGGGGTTAACTAATATCAGAGCGCGACTGCAGGAGGAGGGAGGGGGCAGGTGAAGGCCTGGCTTCACGATGCGCCACAACTACAAGCCGTGGCCCCCTACCGTCGGGTGGAGTCATTACTATCAAGTGGATTCATCCAACCGTGAATCTGCTCAGCATTGGTTCACACGATAATTAGGCCACACAACAAAAACAAATTGTTTAGCGTCCACCAATTTCAAAATTTCAGACCATCCTCTACTCACATCTTCCTCTATTCTGACCATCGATGCTTCCTTCGCCATGCCATTGTTTGTTACAGACATGTCCTGATCACGTGACGCCCTAAACACCGGAAATCCTCCCCGCTCGCAGACATCACCTAACACCCTGCGTTACCCGTGCCCTGATTGGCAAATAATGACCGCCAGTTGGATTAGATCGACAGCGCGCACTGCGAAATATAACCCCAGCAACACTGTATTGACCAGACGCGGTAGTAGTTGCGCCCGACTCCCATTTTGGGTTGGTTTTGGGATTCCAATCCCAGGGTTTTAACTCTTGTCGAGTCAAACCAATGAATTAAAAATGCATACGGCATCACTAGGATTTGGAAAGGAGCAGTGGAATGAGGAAGACCAATGGTCTGCGATTGAACTTTCTCCTGCTTAATCAACTAATGTACCAACAAATAAATAAATAAATATATTAATATATTAAAAATAAGAAAAGCTTGTTTGCCACTATACAGACAAAGAAACTTATTTATTTTGGCCACATCATTCGTCAGAGTTCAATATACCGTACATTGTTGGAAGGGAAGGTGAATGGCAGCAGAGGGAGAGGGAGACCAAGAACATCATGGTTTACAAATATTTCACAGTGGACAGGCTTGAATTATTCACAGTCTATCAGAACAGCACAACATCGGGACAAGTGGAGAACCATTGCATCCAACCCTCGACTAGAGGATGGAACTATTGATTGATTGATATATATTAAAAATGAAACAACAGAAACAAGCAATCCCACAAACACTGAATGAATCGGGAGTTTATTTGGCGATAGTTATATTAAAAAAGCAGCAACAAAAACAAGCAATCCCTCAAACACTGAACGAATCAGGCATTTATTCGACAATAAGTATTAGAAACATTGGTAAACAGATCACCGGGCGGGGGGAGGGGGGGGGGAGCTACATTTGTCTTTTTTAGAGAATATAATTTAGGTTCTCTGGAGTTTTAACGAGGTGTGCTCTTAATTAGCGCCAACTTCGGTGATCCGGATCAGGCTTAGCCCTGCATGTAACTGTGGCCTATTATGGGATGTAGCAAGTCGGGCGGGCGAGGTGAGAGCGAGGCTGTGGTGGGTGGGAGTTCTGGAAGGGTTGTAGCAGGGTGTGGTCTGGGGTGAGGTGGGGGGGGGGGGGTTGAGCGGCCAGCCGGATGGCTGTCAGGTGGGCTGGGTAGGGGTGGGGTTTCTGACGTAATATTTTCATGGTATTTACCGTCGCGCCCCCTGGCGAGTGTGGGGGTGTGGGTGTGATGTGGGTGGGTGGGTGGGTGGGAGGGAGGTGCGCGTAGTTAGAACCACCCTCGATGCGTGTTAAATAGGCAGCGCGTTTGTCCTGTGATAGAATCGCACTCGCCGAACAGTGAAGTGACTGCGTTCTACTGACACGGATCAGGGCGGCGCCGGTCGGAGAAGGTTGGATGGTTGTTGGAGTTTTGCATCCTGGCAACATCTAAGGTTATATCAGGATGGGTACAGACTTGTGACAGTGCACCCTCATGGTGCCCTTATAGTGCTGCACCATTGGGAGACCCGGCCACCAGCACCATGACCTGATGTCCAACTCAGTCACATTATCCTGACACTGAGCTAACCAGTCCTAATAATAATGCCGAGCGCCACACTAGGAAGCGACAAGTATACATTTGTAAGTCATTGGTTTGACTCGACCAGGGTTCGAATCCCGCGATCTACCAATGGGGGAGACGGATGCTCCACTCATTCGGTCATCCAGTCTGGTCAGACGGAGAAGGAGACCCAGTAACCGGGTCGGCGGCGTGAAGGTGAGGTCACGTGACGTCGGAAGCAGACCCTGCCCTCGGAGTGCTGTGAGTCCCGCCGTCGAACTCGCACCATTACTGCTGCTCTCCTTCTGACCAATGTCGTTGGCTGGTATTACAGCCGAACTGAAAGCAGAACCGGAAGTGGGAATAATTGGACCGGAAGTGGGAATAACTGGACCGGAAGTGGGAATAATTGGACCGGAAGTGGGAATAATTGGATCGGAATTCGGAATAAATGGACCAGAAGTGGGCATACCTGGGCCGGGAGTGGAAATAATTGGACCGGAAGTAGTAATGATTGTACCGGAAGTGGGAATAATTGGACCGGACCTGAAAATAACTGGACCGGAAGTGGAAATAATTGGACCGGAAGTGGGTTTTCTTGGAAAGTGTGTAGATATCACCAATCTGCTAGGCTCTGCTCTCGATCCTCCATTCTTATTCTGACCCATTCTTTGCCTCCTCCTCCTGTTCCGTATATGCTTTCTGCTCTCGCTTTATTCTACCTAAACGGGAGCGGAAGAGAACCTTTGGATGACCAATGCTGGAGTGAATGAATGGCGCTGACTAAAGCTGCAATGTCAGTCGAACAGTGAGAGTGTCGCGAACATTGTCAAATATTGTCATTCACTGGAGCTACTACTCACAACATAACTTACTGTCCACGTTCACCAGTGAACCAGTTGGTGGTGGGAATCAAGTGCAGTGATATATATTCCTTTGGGAAAGGATGCTGGTCAAATGGATTAGTTCTGTTGTAGTATGACGATGTTGTAGTCGGAATTACCTATATATCTAGTATTCTCAACGATTTATAGGTAGGTGTCTGAGGGGCATTATAAAGCAGGCATCATGGCGTCGGTGCTCAAAGCGAGGCTGAAGCTTGTCTGCTCGGAGAACTCTCCCCGCGTGGAGAGGTCCAACCAGATGGCGCTGTCCGCAATGGAGCGTGACCTGTGTTCCCTGGACCGCTGCCAACGACTCGTCTTCACCCAGATAACGCACGAGCAGAGAGCCCTCTACCGGCGCTTCCTGTCACGCCTCGAACGGACCCACCTCGGGGACACGCGGTGGCGTGGGTCCCAGGAGGGCACCCAGAAGCAGCGGGAGGCACGCAGCGCCCCGCGCCTCCATGCGGACGCAGTCGGAACTAACACTGGGGCCGCTGATCGGGGACTGCAAACCATTCTGCGGCCCAGCAATAGGGTGCCGCATGCTTGGAATTCCGCTTCCGGTGTAGCTTTTGGTAAGACAAAGAGCGCACCAGTCGCATCTTGCAGGAGAGTACCCGGCTCCCCCTCTCCCCCTCCTGTTCCTCCTTTTACCGCTACGGCTCCAACCCCTTCTGCTGATGATCGTTCAATTGGCCCCGAGAGTGCGGGAGAGGGCGATAATAAAGAGGATGAATGCCGGGGAAGGGGGCCACGCGTTCGGCCTGTCACAGCGCTCAGCGCGGCCATGCGCAGGCGCCATGGTAATATGTACCTCCTCGAGGGTTGCCAGCTGCTCGCTAGGCGCGCATCGGCGTGTCCGGTCGCCGGGGTTAGGCCTACATGCAGGCAAGCCACCCCGGAGCTGCACGAGCGGGAACAGAGCGTGGAGAAAGCGCACGACCATCGGGATGTGCGTGGGGTGCTTGTCGGGGTAGCGGCGGGGAGAACGGCATGGGGAGCGGCGGGGGTGGCTGCGTGGGAGGCAGGAGGGGAAGCCCGGGGAACCGGCACGGGAACTTCCGCATGCAGAAAGGCGGCATCGGCGGATGCTCGGACGCCGGCCGTCAACAACGCCAGCCGCTGGTGCCGGCGGCGAGCACCGATTGGCAATGACGCTGATGGCCGCATCAAAGTAAATGATGAGACACCGCCGGTAACTAGCATGACAAACAACAGAGCGCCACCAGGCGGCGGGAAATTAGGCGGGAACGCGCCCTCTGGTGGCGCGCCTGGCTCGTCCGGCTCCCCCGCCGTCAGCCTGCCCTGCTGTGGCGGTGCCCCGGACCCCATCGACCGAGTCCATTGGGCGCAACACAACCCAGAGTTATGGTGTCGTGAGAGGCCGGAAGCGGGACCGATTTCCGTCAATTTGAGCACCGCACGAGTCAGCCCCCCACCTGCTGACAGGAAGCCGATCCCCCAGGCCCCCTGGCGGCGAAACAAACGACCCTTGGGTACTGGAGTTTTTAAACCGGAAGTAGACCCGACGCCGCTCGACAGGCAGCGGTGTCGCTTCCGGGCACGGTCACGTGACTACGATGACGAGGTTCGACGCTTCTGTGAGACCCTCGAGCCGTATAAGGCAGTGGAAGGCAGCATTGTGGACTATTATTACCAATGCTCTCACCGGATTGGATGGCCTAGCCGGTGTAGTGTGCCGCTTTCCGGGAAGGAAGTAAGAACTGAATTCGATCCCGAGACCGAGTAAAACCAGATTATTTAAAAGAAAATGATCATGTGTTACAGCATTGCATGGCGATATGACCGGGCATCATTACGTTGGTTAGTGTCAGGACAGTTTGTTAAATCCTCAGGAAGGACTGAACCTGCGACCCAGCACATCATGTCGCAGCTTCAGCTTGCATGGCAGCATGTGTGACCCTTCCCTTCGACTTGTATCTTTCACTATAGCCCTCGATTTGAAACTCACTTTGGATCTTTAACCACGTTATGTCTGATGCCCCAACTTTATCTTTCATCATAGCCCTATTCTTGAAACTCACTTAGCATCTATAGCCACATTATTTCTGATGACCAAACTGTATCTTTCACTATGTCCCTGTATTTGAAACTCACTTAGCGTCTATAACAACATTATTTCTGATGACCAAACTGTATCTTTCACTATGTCCCTCTATTTGAAACTCACTTAGCATCTATAGCCATATTATTTCTGATGACTCCACTGTATCTTTCACTATAGCCCTATACTTGAAACTCACTTAACATCTATAGCCATATTATTTCTGATGACCCAACTGTATCTTTCACTATAGCCCTATACTTGAAACTCACTTAGCATCTATAACAACATTATTTCTGATGCCCAAACTGTATCTTTCACTATGCCCCTCTATTTGAAACTGACTTTGCATATATAATCACATTATTTCTGATGACCCAACTTGATGTTTGACTATAGCCCTATACTTGAAACTCACTTAGCATCTATAGCCATATTATTTCTGATGACACCACTGTATCTTTCACTATAGCCCTATACTTGAAACTCACTTAACATCTATAGCCATATTATTTCTGATGACCCAACTGTATCTTTCACTATAGCCCTATACTTGAAACTCACTTAGCATCTATAACAACATTATTTCTGATGCCCAAACTGTATCTTTCACTATGTCCCTCTATTTGAAACTGATTTAGCATCTATAACCACATTATTTCTGATGACCCAACTTTATGTTTGACTATAGCCCTATACTTGAAACTCACTTAGCATCTATAGCCATATTATTTCTGATGCCCAAACTGTATCTTTCACTATGCCCCTCTATTTGAAACTGACTTTGCATATATAACCACATTATTTCTGATGACCCAACTTGATGTTTGACTATAGCCCTATACTTGAAACTGACTTTCCATCTATGACCACACGCCCGATAACCACACTTGCCATGGTTCTTGCTTTCTATTTCTTTCTCATGGAGATTGCTTGGAAATTATCCAAGCAACTATTTTACAATCGATAACATGCTACTTTGTGTGTGAGTGTATATTCGCTAACCTATCCCACATACCGGTCGCTAATACCCCTGTCACACTACGATGTAACGAGCCAACGTGAGCCTAACGTGGTCAGTTTTCGTCATTACGTTGGGTTACGTCATGATGATGTCAGAATGACGTTAGAATGACGTCGAGCTACGTCACATTACGTCGTGTTACGTCGAGTTACGTCGAGGTTTTGGACATGTTCAAAAATTTTGACGTAGCTCTAACGTAAGGGTTTACATTCGCCATATGTTCTGTTCACGTTCAGTGAACGTCAATGACGTTAAACGGACGTTTTTCCAACGCTGCTCACTACGTTCAACTACGTTCCACTACGTTGACCCACATTAAACTGAGTGCAAATGCCCACGTGGTGTAATGGGAACGTCAGGAGAACGTCGGGAGAACGTCGGGAGAACGTCAGGAGAACGTGCATTCAACGTACGTTCAACGTCTCATGACGTAGGTAACGTCATGTAACGTTCTTCTGGCGGTGGAATAACGTTCATAACGTTCATAACGTTCCGTGAGCGTAATGACGTTGTCCTCTCTCGTTGAATGACGGTATCACTACGCTTTACCGACGTTACGCTCTCGTCCACTACGCTGCATCCACGTTCAACTTCTGCCCAAATTTGCATACTACGCCCAGAAGTTCAACGTTCTTCACGTTCTCCCTACGCTGACGTCATTACGTCATAGTGTGACAGGACCATAATATGTGGCTGTGACCAGGCGTGTTGGATAGCAGCCTCGGTCCTTTCTGAGGGACCAGCCAAACTTGTGGTTTTGTAATATTACAGAGTCAATTTTTGTTGGTGGTAAAAATGTTTATTCTGCTGAATAAGTCTTTTGTCAGTGCCGAAGCACTGGTCTTCCAGCCATTTTTCAATTCAGGTTTATTTACACAAAGGTATATAGAATAAGGTATACAATAACTGTTTAATACACAATTTGCAGCATGTAACACAATGAAATTCTGTAACCCAAAAGTTCCATAGCTATATGGTAACAGTAATGTCATATAATTAGATCAACTTAGTCAGATCAATGTGAGTATTTACATAGTATTTAGAATGTAAGCAGAAGTTATCTTCTGTATTCAGTTGGTAAAGTTGTAGTAAGTTTTAATGTTCAGTTCCAGTTAGGCAATATAAATGTCAGTTTGTTAGAAATATTCTAATGTAACTCTACTGTAGTTAGTTATGTGAGTTTATGAATTATGTTCTTGGGGTGGGGTTGTTAATAATACACTGGACCAACTGTGACCAGTGAATCATATACAAGTTAAAGTTACATAGTCTGGGGGTTTTGAGTTAATATAATTTTTCTGACATGAATATATTAAGTTGATTGTCATAATATACCTTACTTTACTTTGAAGTGACATTTATTTCAAGTGCCTAACTTTTGAGATATTTTAAGTGCAAGCATGCAATGTTAATTTGGGCAAACACGCTAAATCTCTGACACTAGGTCATTATGCAGTCAAAGGTTCTAATACATCTACTCAGTAATCCCTTCTATGTTGCAAAATATGCTTAGAAAGTGCATAAGTATTGTCGTGGAGGGGGGGGGGATGAAAATTGGAAATATTGCCCCTAGAGCGGGACTCGAACCCATATCTCTTTGCATTCCGGGCCATTGTGATAACTATTACACCACCTAGGCTCCCCGATGTCACCACACTACCCACGCCTCCCTGTCTTTCTGGCTCCTTGCCTTAGATACTACAGTATCAAAGTTAGATATGTAGAATAAAGTGTAGGTGATATTTGTTTGGTTTTGATAATGTGATGTTTCATCGGACTATACGGCTTTAAATAATTGGATTCTATGAGACTGAACCAGCTGTGATCAGGTAATAAGATGAACAAGATGACAAAGATTCCTAGTTTTCTGTGGGATTTACGTCTTGGCAATATCTAAGGTCATATCAGGACGGGGAGTTGAAGAAGAGAAGACGAAGACGAAGAAGAAATGAAATGGTTATCGTCGAGAGTGGGCGTCTTGCAAGGATAGAGCCAGCTCCCTAGCAACCTCAACTCTCAAAACACCGCTTCCTGTTCCCCTCAATTAAGTGCCTGGAAGGAGCCGGGTCCCCATCAACCTCAGCAAAGATTGAGTGTGACATTTAAAGAAGACGATGGCGCTGGAAGGCACTACACATCACTGAGCATCCCCCTTAACCGTCAGCGTTGATTAGACGCTATACCAGTGTGTTGTGCAGGTAATGGCGAGAGGAGATCTTGTTTGTTTTTGTGCATTCTCATGTCTGCTATTTCCGGATCATCACACATCACATACTTTAATCCCAACACACTACCCGCGATCTGTTCATTTATCTCATAACCTATTCAGTTGTTCAATATCATAGTAGTGTGGAATAACTGTGTTATTTTAGCACGATATATATCTGGAGTTCAAGTCATGGCTCCAAATATATATCACTGGTCAGGCCCTTAACATAGAGGAAAGAAATTCAGAATACCCAATTGCTGTCATATATATACTTTGGCATTTTGGGAATGTTAATCGATAGCTAAGATGACAAGGCTACTACCAAATTGAGACTATTGCTGTTCAGCGATGAAAAGAAGACGCAATGCGGCTTACTCTTTATTGACAGGGTACATAAACCATCACAAATTGTTCTTATTAAATTGAGAAATGGTTGGAAGACTGGTACTTCCGGGCGGTCAAAAGAAGTCATTCAACAGAGTGAATATATTATGTACCAACAAAAACAATTGCTAATCTACTAAACTATTAAATAATCCGTCCAGAATGTGGACCACCCTCGCCGTCCAGGAACTGACATCCCATTCACCTGCGATGCTGATTATTTCTGCTGTAATATCACTAATCTAGAGTTTTTATTATTATTATTTTTATGATTGAGGCTGTATTTATACTGTCCATAGCGTATTTGATTGCCTGCATTTCAGTAGTATATAGATAATTGGTTGGTATGGTTACTTCACTGCCGCTCTCCATTTAGCTCTCTTCTGTGGGAGTGACGTCCAGGAGTCGGTCTTTTTTTATAAGGCAAACAATTAAATATGATACATGATAAACAACAAAGAAAATAGTCCCAATTTCTCCCAAATGATTAAATTAGCAAAGTGTAATGTTGCCTCTATATTATTTATTTTTTAAAGTATATGGCAAATAGAGAATCGGCTTCTGCAGCGAAAAGCCCAGTAAATTGCTGTCTCGGTCTTGGCATATGATTCACATCTGAGTGGATGGGTACATGCTACACTTGGATGCTGTAGGTATGCAACAAGTTGACAGATCCAGAGCTGTGTTATTCCTGCACAACTTCGTTATATATACCCACAATGAGGGGCGCCAGTCTGATGGGGGTTTACCTTCTCATTAGAGACAATGTCTCTGTCACAAGGGCTCGGTCTTTTGCGTGCAAATAATGGGAAAAATTGCGCCTAGAGTGGGATTCGAACCCCCACTTCTGCTATTCAGGGGCTAGCGTCATAGGAACTAGACTAGTTAAGCCACGTGATGCAAGTAACATACCCACGACTCCTTGTGTGTGTAACATTTCAACTGTGGAGTTCAGTGCACCTCACCAAAGACCCTATAATACTAAGACGGCTCACTCAGCCTGTACTGTGTAGTCAAAATGATCAAACCCACCACTTGGTGCGCTGGCTGTTCTCTTGGTTAAACAGTTGCTATATTATATGTATAAATGTATATATGAATGTGAAAGATGTGTGATGATGGTGATGATGGTGATGATGATATGTATTTGTTCATAGCAATTTCATATTGATGTGTATTCATACTTACCTATCTCATGTATAATATAATTGTATGTGTTTACATGTGAAACACCAACCAGCAGCTGGGCTGATCAAACCCACCACAAGGTGGCACTGCAAAATTGACATTACCATGGGAGAGATAGGGAGTGAGCTGTCTTAGTATCACTCAACTCGTCCTGTTGCAATTGTAAGTTTCATACTTACAATTACAAATATCCAGGTAACATAGTTACAGGGAAGGCCAGACACCATTGACCACCAGGGATCGGGACGTAGGTCAGGCAGTAGAGTGAAGGTGTGGGTCATCCGATTGATCCTGCTCAGTGGACACATTTGCAGTTTGGGCTATTTTCCGTTCCAACCAGTGGTCCACAACTGTTTCATCCATGGCTGTGGTAAATGTTGTCCTGTCTGTGTGAAAATTCATATAAAAGACCTCTTGCTGCTTATCGAAAAGAGTAGCATATATATATGTGGTGGCAGCGGGCATCCTCCAAAGAAATATGTCAGAATGACCATATGTTTGACGTCCAATAGGCGATGATAAAAATCAATGTGCTCTAGAAGCATCGTTAAATAAAACAACTTTTCTTAGGCCACCAGAATCCTGGTCACAGTACCAATATTATAAGGGTATCTTTGCAAATAATAGGAAATATTGCAGCTAGAGTAGGCCTGGAACCACACTTCTGCCATTCCGAGGCTGGTATCCTAACCAATAGTATACTTCACCGCCTTGATGTAGCCAACCTAGCTACAGCTACTTTGACATGTGGTATTTCACCTGGGGGTGGCAGTGCACCTCAGTTCACCCATATATGTGTGTGTATGCCGGTAGGGGGCAGCGCGAGGGTGGTGGGTGTAATTTAATTAGGGGCACCAGGTTGGCCTGCCTGCCACTCAGTGCCGAGCAGCTCGCGTCCTGCCTGCCTGCGTCTGCCATCCTCACATTGATTTCACACACTAGACAAGATTAAAAACCCGATCCCCTCTTGTGATTATAGCTGTAGTTCCCCATGTGACCGACGTGTATAGGGGTGATGGAGCCAAAAGGAGCAAGGGAGAAGCAAAGTCGGGGAAAGGGGAATGGGGGGAATGGGTGGAATGCGTGATTGGAAAAGGGAGAGAGGGTGAGCGAAGGGAGATGGGGGAGAGTGGAGAGTGGGTAGAGAGGGAGGAAAGAGGAGAGGGGACGAGCAGGATAGGGACGGCGGCAGAGAGGAGTGGTAAGAAGGTGGGAGGATGAGCGAGGCGAGAGGGAGGGAGAGGGGCGAGTGGGCACAGAGGGAAGAGATTGGAGGAGAGGGGAGGAGAAAGTTGGGGATAGTGGTAGAAAGGGATGGTAAAAGGGTGGGAAAAGGAAGGAGAGGGAACACGGAACTGAAGGGGAGTGGAAGGTGTGAGAAAGGCAGGAGAGTGGGAAGAGAAAGGGAAGAGGAAGAGATTGAAATGACCACGGCAGGAATGTGAGAGAGGCGTGGAGAGGTAGGAAAGAAAGGGGGAGAGAGGGAGAAATTGGGATGAGGAATAGATGGAGGGAGGACGGAAATAGATGGGAAGAGGAGAGAGGGGTAAAGGATGTTAACGGTTAACGAGATAAGAGGGGAGAAGGCGGTAGGCGGGGAGAAGGGATGAGAGAGAAAGGCATGAGAAGGTGGGAGAGGGAATAGGCGAGAAGAGGAGAAATGTTAGAGTTAGGTGCTGGCGGAAGAAGGAAGAAGAGTAAGAGAGAGGGGAGAGAGAAAGGCTGGAGAGAATGGAAGGGAAAACATTTTCAAGAAATGGAGATTCCCAGAATGTGAAAGGAAGGTGAGGGAAGAAGCGGGAGAGACAAATAAGAGAGGAGGTGGGATATAACAGAAGGGAGACAATGCAAGAAGAGCAGAGAGTCCAACAATGGGGAAGGAAGGTGAGGGAGGAAAAGAGAGTCAAACAGAGAGAGGAGCGGAGATAGATAGGCGGGGTAGAACAGAAGGGAGACAATGCAAGAAGAGGAGAGAGTCCACCAATGGGGAAGGAAGATGAGGGAGGAAAAGGGAGAGAACACGAGAGAGGAGGGGAGAGAGAAAGGCGGGAGAGAGCCAAAGGAAGACAATTTGAGAATTTGAGAGAGTGGCAGAATGGGAGAGTTAATTGAGGGAAGAAGAGGGAGAGCGGGGAGGAGGGAGGGGAGAGGGAGGGATGGAACCGATGGGGTTTGGAGAGAGATGACGGGAGAGGAGATGGAGAGGAAGGAGATGGAGGAAGAGCGAAAGAGGGAGGAGGGAGGGGAGAGAGGGGGGGTGGAACCAATGGGGCATGGGGAGAGATGCCGAGAGAGGAGAGGGAGGGGAAGGAGAGGGAGGAAGAGGGAAAGAAGGGAGGAGGAAGGGGAGAGAAAGGGGATGGAACCAATGAGGCATGGGGAGAGATGCCGAGAGAGGACAGGGAAGCGAAGGAGATGGAGGAAGAGGGAAAGAGGGAAGGAGGGAGGGGAGAGAGGGGGAGTACAAGCAATGGGGCATGGGGAGAGATGCAGAGAGAGGAGAGGGAAGGGAAGGAGATGGAGGAAGAGGGAAAGAGGGAAGGAGGGAGGGGAGAGAGGGGGAGTACAAGCAATGGGGCATGGGGAGAGATGCAGAGAGAGGAGAGGGAAGGGAAGGAGATGGAGGAAGAGGGAAAGAGGGAAGGAGGGAGGGGAGAGAGGGGGCTGTACAATCAATGGGGCATGGGGAGAGATGTAGAGAGAGGAGAGGGAGGGAGGCAAACAATAGGGCATGGAGAGAATAGGAAAGAGAGGAGATGGAGAGGAAGGAGAGGGAGAGTGAGAGTGAATGGGAATAGGGAGTCAGGAAGGAGTGAAGGCGAGACTGCACGAGGGAGAGTGGAGAGAATCTGCGTGCTGGCATAATCACATGGTTTTAATCTAGTTTGCGCGGAAAAGCAATGTTTTAAAACCACAATTAAATCCTCTTATAATAACCTTCATTTCGAAGGGTATTTAATTACGACGCTCTTCCCGGTTTGCTGTAAGCTCCAAATCCTTGCCACCAGAGTGGATTGTTCCCCTTGTGGTTGTGGTGGGGGTATTAGAGGTCAGGATTCTTATTTTAATCCATCATCTCTCATTTAATATACGGTCCGTTTTAAATATGTATCTGAACACAATATGTCTGCATAATAAACCATCATAGAGCACCGTGTCTCAACGTTAAATACACACACAGGGTTAATTTGCAGTCTATCTCCTGGCAACTGATATATATATCTAGGGATATATATATATATGTGATGCATAACGTGTTATACAAGTATAACTATATGTAAGGGAATATTACTTCTTAATATTATTATCCTCTGTAAGATACAATTCCTTACTGGTGGCACCATCTCGGCCCACCTCACCTCCCACAGATGTTGACCAGTGGCAGTCTCACGAGAGGATATTTTCTGTTTAATGGGCAAAGGCATATACTCCCTTGCCAGAGATTAAAACTACTCAACCCACTACCTTATTTGTCTCTCTTGTTATTGTACTGCCGATAGATTTATATCTGTTTATAAATATTTGTTGTTAATATCTTTGTTAAGCTGATCAAAATTAGGTTAATTGCAGCCTATTGCCAGGAAGGTGATCTACATCTGGGAACGAACTAACACCAGTGACAGTAGGATAATAGCTAATAATTAATATAGAGAAGGGAACAGATAAGTGGCAGTGTCCTTATTGGGGGAGTCACTCTAGTGAGAATCAGATAAATAGAACAATATTAAGAATAACTGATCCCAATAGACAAATTTAACAAGCCTGTACAATTTATACTAACATAAAACTTAACATAGTATATACACACTGTCTTTGACAGCCATTGAATTAGTTCTTCAACCCCATATGGGATTCAGTTTATTAGGCGAAAAGAAGCTACCAAATTGTTGATCACACGTAAGAAGTGAGGAAAGGGAAAGTGCTTTTGCAGCATGTCATTGCAATTCACTGCGCATGGGGTTCCCCTCTCCGCCACCACCCTCCCCCGCATTGACCTTTCATGAGGTGATATTGCTTATATTCTGGTGTATTGTGTTTTTTCTCATTGACCTTTTCAAAGGCTCTACTCAATCAACTGCGGCTGGACAGCAGCGTATTGTTGTTGTTATTGGCATCTTGTTTGGCTTCATACTAGGGTTCATCTTCGCCTCTCCCTTGGCTTCATTCTATGCTTCATCTTTGGCTTCTTCATTGGCTTCATCTTGTGCTTCATCATCGATATCTTCTTTGCCTTATACTTTGGCTTCATGTTAGGCTTCATCTTCACCTCTCCTTTGGTTTCATACTCATATTTATTGTTTGCTACTTCTTTGGCTTCATATTATGCTTCATCTTCCGCTTCATTAGCTTCATACCAGCCTTCACCTTTGGCTTCTTCATTGGCTTTTTATTTGGCTTTTACTTTGGCCTCATCTTTGCCTTCATCTGTTCATCCTGAACTACTCCTGCCTTGAATGATGGTGAAGTCCTGTTTGTTGGTCTCACGTTAATGCTATGCAAACACTTCAAACACCATATACTTCCATGTATATTCCAAGGAACGTCCCTTGGTACGTTTCGGCTCCACGCATTCCCCTGGTGAAGTGCTGTGTGTTAGTTTCTTGTTAGTTTCATACATCATCATCATCATTCATGCTGTCGCTCGCGATGTGACAAAGACTGCTTTCATTACTTGACTGCCGCTCTCCATTTAGCTCTCTGCTGTGAGAGTGATGTCCATGAGTCAGTCACATTTCATGAAAGCTGCCTGCAAAAGTGTTGAAGTGCTGCTGGCTTTTGCAAGTTACCAGCAACACTCTCTCAGGGAGCAAATATAGGTTTCCCACTGGCAAGAACATGTCCAGACAGGCGCAAAACTATTTGTCCTTGCAGTGGCTGGTCGGGAGATGTTGGGAGTTCCATACATCCACCGCCCTTGATGCTGCCACAGTGACATGGTTTTCTGTTCAGGGTTTGCTCCCTTAGCCTTCGGTTCTGTCAAGAACCTGTGCCACAAGGCAGTGGATTTCAACTCTGCAGGGCAGGGGCGTCAAACTCCCTGAGGTATTGCAATACATGCATACCATACACATCACCTCAAACACTAAACCCACTAATTCCTTAAATATTTCAAGTGAAGCCCCCATGTACAATTCATCTCCGCGCATTCCCCTGTTGACTCACTGAGCCAACCTGCTTCTTAGTGCATTTCTAATCTGTGGCCTCACCTCTATCGACTCAGGGTGAGTGCGTGGCAATGCTCATTATGAACATGTCACATTCCGACAGGTGGCGCCCTAAAGGCTAGCGGCTAATTCACCCGGTGTCAGTCCCGCACACTAATCCCACCGCGGCGGCTGTCAACTCGCCACTGGGAGAAATCTTCCATGGAAGTGGTCATTTATAGCCAATATTCCACAGGCACCATTTTCTTATATTATTTTGGTGGTTGGGGGTTGGGTGAGAGTTTTACATTGGATGAATAAAAAGGGGATTGAATAAAAAGTCAATTGGCGTGCCTCATTTCTCACTCAACTGTTAGTTGTCCTATAGAGGGAGTGCACATTACATCATCACTCGGCGGTCAGTGGTCAGCGGTCAGCCATCTTGGATTACAAGCACCCTTGCCTAGCCATGTTGTGAATGTATGCTGCTGCAGTAAAACAGTTTTCTTGTGTTCTGCGTGGTTCTGGGCAATTTACATTCAATGTGTTTACTTACAGCATTTTAACAACCACATCTGAGGCCAAACTGCTCAAAACAGTGAGAAATAAACCAACAAATTGGTAAATAAGCACAATGTAGACATTTTGCAAGCCTTCTGTATGTAATCAAATATGGCCACCGAAAGTTGTCTTGTGACATTATTACACCCCTTTATTCGAGTAGGCCTTATGCTGAGGTCCAAACTATGTCGTAACATGTATCAACATGTCACGTGAGATAAACATCTGCTCATTTCACGCGGCTATATATATTTTCTTTTTTGTGTGATGAATATATTTACCCTGCTCATAAGGGATCAGTGTGTTAATACTTATTTTCCCCGCTGGGCAGCACTAATCCAAATTAATTTACTTTGAATTAAATTAAATTTAAATCTTTTGAATTGTGTCTTAGTAATAATTTTGTCTTTCTTGCTTCTTGCTTTCTTTGGCTATATGTGGTGAAGCTTCAAGGTTATACACAATATATTATCTTTTCGACCAGAGAATGTCAACTTTGTACATCTGTCCCAGCCCTAGGCTTACTTATCTTAAAACCACTCCCTAGACTTCTTTTAAATATTAATTAATTACGCTATCATTTTGTAATAAATTCATTGACGTTGGGAGGGTGTTTGTTTGGTGGTCTTTTTTTTTTCTTTTTTTTTCTTTTTTTTACAAATTAAATGAAACATTGCGCAGATAGGAACCCAAAGCCACAGTTCTTGCCATTACGTCGTGAACATCCTGGCCATTAGTCTATCTAGACTCCGTGATACAATCATCATATTCACACATAGGCCTACCTGTCTACATGGTTCCTTACCTGAGAGATCATTGCAGACTACCACAGTAACAGTTGAAGTGAGCTATATCAATTGATCCCCCACCAGTAGGAGGAACAATCGATTAAGCTTCGATTCAGAACACCTGTCGTAAGAATCCCTACTCCAAATACATGAGCCACTTATTTAAGAAGAGGAATATTGATTTAAATAGGAACAAGAGCAACGCATTTTAGTTTTACTTATACCTTCAAATGCATAAATCCTTGATGTTTACTAAGACGTCTCTTATGTGCCTGTCACACCTGACTGGATTGAGCAACGGACATAAACCGGACAAAGAATTGTTTGGTCTGGTGGCGTTCGGTATCAAAATGTATCAAAATGTGTCAAAATGTTGCGTTATCGCGTCACCAGACACTGGACGAACGGACATGAAACGGACATGAAACGGACATGAAACGGACATGAAATGGAGATGAATGGATAGTCACCAGAAGATAACCAGACGATAACCTGACGACAACTGAATGTCAAACGGATGGACCAAACATTAACGAATAGCCACTGGATGTCATGGACGCGCAAAAAAAACACCGACCGACTGAATTTCCCCAACACCATCAACGGACTATTCAGGAAGCAAACCAGAGACGTACCAGATGGGTAATGGACATGAACTGGACAAAACGGACTAAACAGACTTAAAACGGACACCGACTGTACACATCAGTCCTGCGGTGTCTGGTACAAGTTTTGCGCATGTTCAAACCTTCGCACCATATACAACGGCCGAAAACGCCGGATGCCAACCATATATAAACCGTACATTGCCGTATTTCACCGGACAGTGTCCGGTTTCTATCCATTTACCCAGTCTGATGATGTGTGACAGAGCCTTTAGGCACAATACGCAACTAGAATCAATACCAAAACATTGCTATAATTAACATCATTATTATCCTCGTAATGGCACCTACAACTGTAGACCGGGCACAATACGCACACTACATTGAAACAACAAGGTATTATCTTTTGATATAGGTATAAAAATGCAGACCTGATTATTTTATAGGAACCACATTGGATTGACAGAATCAAGCATTATCTTTTCCTAACTACACATGTAGATGATTAGGGCATCGATGCTGAGAAGAGAATTATTCAGATCAATACAGTATTTACTATAAACTAAATTAATTATTTACTGAGAAAACACAAAGTGATGTTAGCATGGGTCATTTTAAGGTATTATATAATATCACCATGACATGGCATATTTAAACTACCTTCCAATAGTCAGAGATTAGAGAAAGTTCACTAACATAAATAACTGAGTCGTGAGAATTATATTTAAGAACATCAATGCATGTTGATTTACTTGGATATTTCAATATCTGAAATGTAGTTGAGCTAGAGGTTTATCATATGAGCTAAACCTTTGGGCTTCTTAAAGTGGTTTGAATTTACTCTTCCTAAGAATTTAGCATTTTTGATGCGTATTATCTCAGAATTGTGGCTGATTCACTGCAACTTCCAAGAGGAGACGTCACCTCAACAGCTTGCTTTGCCTTCCGACTTGACTCTTCACTAACGAGCGAGGCCCAACCAATCAGCGTGCTCTCCAGTGAGGTGGCACCTATCCTCGCCTGCCAACCCTCCCACTCGACGGCTTCTGACATTGTTACACCTCCTCAAGCAGCCGAGTGTGGAACACAGACATTCAGTATCCCACCTGACTATAACTTATCTACTTACCTGAGACTAACATAACTTGTCTACGTGTATACTCTATGCATCTTGCCACCTTGACCTTGACCTTCATATGGATTGAAGCTACTTTCTCAGCGCACTATAAACTATTCACCTCCATCCTGGATTCTATCTCCTCCTCTTTGCGAATCAATTCTGAATTGCATATTTCTGCTGTAGTCATATTTAGTTATGTATTGGCGAATTGGAAAATACAAATAGGACAAAGGGGCTCTTGAATTAACTGCCACACAATTATTCAAACATACAGGTCACAATATCTGACTTGAAGTTGAACCTACTCCTTTGTATTCCTGGGCAAGTGACCTAACATTGTACCACCTAGGTCCCTGATGCCACCAACTTACTGCCAACATACTCCTTTGCCATTGCTTGGCAAGTGACCTAACACTGTACCACCTAGATCCCTGATGCCACCAACTTACTGCCAATATACTCCTTTGGCAGTCCTGGGCAAGCGACCTAAATTGTACCACCTAGATCCCTGATGCAACCAACTTAATGCCAACATACTCCTTTGTCATTGGTCGGCAACTGACCTAACATTGTACCGCCTAGATCCCTGATGCCACCAACTTACTGCCAATATACTCCTCCGCCATTGCTTGGCAAGTGACCTACACTGTACCACCTAGATTCCTGATCAAACCAATCTACTGGCAACATACTCCTTTGGCATTCCTGGGCAAGTGATGTAAGATTGTACCATCTAGGTCCCTGATGTAACCAACTTACTGGCAACATCCTCCTTTGGCATTGCTTGGCAAGTGACCTAACATTGTAGCACTTAGATCCCTGATGCTATCAACTTACTGCCACCTGTCTCTTCATACATGCGTCGCAATTCATCAAATTGTGTTTAAATCGGTGTGGAACAACAAATGAGTCCATTTTCCATCGCCTTTCTGGGTAACAGAGCCATCCACCTCGGTATTGGCTAATGCATTTTCCGCCCTTTCACCCATCGGAACTCTCTCCCCATCGTTTGTTGCCTCACTTAATGCAAGCTGGCAGCAAACTTTCCACCCACACACCCTTCCATATGGAACACCATTTCTAGTTTTATTCAGTATTTAGATATATCATTATATATTTAATCATATGTCAAATCAATTTGATCATATCATTAAATGTATTTAATGATCTGTTCAAATAATTTATGATATGTTTAAATATTCTCTATTTAATGAGATCATAAAAATCGATTTAATGATATCATGAAATGCATTTGAAGAGATCGTCAAATGAATTTGATGATCTCTCTAAATGGTACACCATTTAAACATATGTAACATTATATTTGATCATCTCTTTAAACAGGTTCTGAGCAGTATATTAAAGGTTGCAGTCAAATTTATAAGATATGATAAAAAATTGGTGGCCATTTTGGAAAATGGCTGCCAAAATCGGTTTAGCTGTGGAATTGAGATGTCCATCACATTTCTTTCATAAAGGCAACATGTAAGGCTAACTGCAAAAAACATAGTTGCGACTTGTCCTTCTTTTTGGTAGTCAAACCTCCAAATATGATGGCTGACTCAAGGACTATATATGGTATTACTGCTATAGCCAGGCTGCTGTACATGCTGAGGGTAGTACACCGTAGTGGTGTTGCGCATATTCTGGGTATTTAATAGACAAGTGTTAACTGAATCTTTCAAATCATAATATGAGATGTACGTTTGCAGGTGAGCTTGGGTTGTGTGGGTTTTACATCCCCGCAACATCTAAGGACACCGCCATGTGACACTGTGCATTAATGGGGGTCATACTCGAACCCACACTGCTCGCATACTATTACACAACTCTATTTTAAGTATTTAGTATCCATAAGTTTACATCCATGCTTACAATTACACAACTACAGGCAATGCACTTACATATACATATACAGGGTAGATTCAACAATCACAGAGCACAGAGCTTCTACAGGATCCAGGTCATAGCAATCAGTCTCTTGGAGGTGATGAAAATGGGGAAATATGGTGCCTAAGGCATAGATTAGAATTCACACATCTTGCATTTTGTGCTAGTGTCCTAACCATTACACTACTTAGATTCCCTGACGTCATCACCCTATCTATGCCTACCTGGATATGAGACACCTTGTGTAGGCGGCTCTCAACAGACTGGCAGCAATGAGGGTTTCTAGCACGCTCTTGGCATGATGACCTCCCATGTATTTGCACCAAGCTCCCCCCTCCAACCCCCACATCCTCACCATCAATACACTTATATCAAATTCAGGCATAGGCGCCAAGGACCAGAATAAAACTTTTTGAACACGATTCAAGCCATAGTTTATGGTGGGCGTCAAGGCATTCAGGATGAATTACAACAACGCAGCCTGTGTGGGTTAATTGCCAACGCATACATTTAATGCGAGAAACCTAAAAGGGCGCAAACATTCATGCCTTTAATGCCTGCAGCCACCGCTCCACCATTGAAATGACTTTGCTTCTGGTTTGTCAGAAGAAGGTGATCAGCCATTCATACCCCCATCACACCAAACTCGTTCTCTCTATGTTCTTAAAAATGTTGCTGAATGGACTCAAACTGTGTGTGATGGACTGGACGTAGTAGCAACTTGCTATGGTCTTTTTAAGAATGGAATGGACAGGCTAGAATGAAATGGTGTTCCAGAACTTTGAGCATGCCAACAATTCTCTTGAAGCCACTTTCTACCCCGACCACAGCCCGTTTTAGAATGTGGTCGGACGTTTTGAGAACTAGTTTGGTGTGATGGGGGTGTAATGAACATGCAATAAAGTGGAACTCAGCAGAAAACGCAGCTTTCGCATGCATATAGATTGGCTGGTTGTTGGAGTTTTCCATCCTGACAACATCTAAGATCATATCAGGACGAGTACCGACTTGTGACAATGCAAACTTATATTGACTTAATAGTGCTGCTCCACTATCCCAGTAATAGTGCTGCTCCACTATCCCAGTAAGCCACTGCCACTGATCTAACCAGTCCTTGCCCTATCCTATTAATGCCCTAGTGCTAGACTAGGAAGTGACAAGTATCAATTTGTAAAATCATCGGTTTGACTCAACCATGAACCAAACTCCCAGTCTCCCGCATGCGAGCCCGGCGCTTTATCAATTCGGTCACCATGCCCGATGTGCATACAGATGCATGCATTAAGATATATAGGAATTAAACTCGATGGAAAGCTATAATAAGCCTGGTCATTGGGGATACTCTAATGGTTGTGTGTGTGTGTTTGTTGCTATGTGTGTGTGTTGTTGTGTGATTACGGTTATATGTGTGTCGTATATGGGGTCTGATGAAAATGGGAAATATTACCCCTGGACCAAGACTCGAATCCACACCTCTTGTATTCCAGGCTAACCATTTCACCACCTTGGTTCCCTGATGGCATCACCTCATACATGCCTACCTGTCTATGTGGCCTCTTGCCTGAGAAGTAGGGTGCAAACTACTGCACCCG
Organism: Branchipolynoe longqiensis; assembly: GCA_030323885.1. NCBI lineage: Eukaryota > Metazoa > Annelida > Polychaeta > Phyllodocida > Polynoidae > Branchipolynoe > Branchipolynoe longqiensis. The sequence goes on along the minus strand of CM059191.1, from coordinate 90,526,250 downwards.
TCCTTCTAAACTAGTGTAGTTGTCTGCACTGACCTATCAGGCAAGTAACCACATAGACAGGTAGGCATGGGTAGTGTGGTGATATCAGGGAGCCTAGGTAGTGTAATGGTTAGCACACTGACCTGGAATGCAAAGAGATGTGGGTTCGAGTCCCGCTCTCAGCACCATATTTCCAATTTTCATCACCCCCACGACACTGGTTGCCATGATCATGATCCTGTACAAGCTTTGCGCTGTATGGTTGTTGAACCTACCCTGTGTATCTATGTCTTAGTGCATTGCCTGTATGTATGTACTTGTAAGCATTAAAAGATTTACAATTCCAGGGTGACGAGTGTAGTGGTCTGCACTGACCTCTCAGGCAAGTAACCACATAGACCGATAGGCGTGGGTAGTGTGGTGATATCAGGGAGCCTAGGTGGTGAAATGGTTAGCACACTGGCCCGGAATGCATAGCAGAATATTGATATGTGTAACTATATACATGTATTATACACGTGTTAAAATTTGTCCATCCAAACGGGTCTATAGGTTAGAAATGACCAGACCCAGCTGGCATACAGTGCTTAGAGCCCCGCACAGGTGGCGCCAGTGTGGTCAATACTTACTAGACAGCGCCAGTTAGGGAACTGAAGATAGATAGTGTCCTTGTTTATATTCCCATAATAGATTATAGAGCACATATAATCAGTCTATATATATGTTATTATATGTATCTGGATAGTGATAAACCCTTTATCGCATATAATAATGCCGGTTGTGTCCTGCACTCACGCCCCCCTGTCCGAGTGTGGGGGGGGGGGGGGGCCCATCATGCACGGCTCCGCCTCCTGCGTGGGCCCTAGCCTGCAGTCGCTCGGAGGAATATATATAATATGTTTTACCCACCCACCTAACCTGGGTTTGTTCTTTTTTAAGTTGATTGTGTTTGTCCCTAATAACAGAATGTCCACATAATAGCGAATCACGCGTAGAGCACACACTGTCTTAATCAAATACGACGAGCTGATATGATATGTCCCCCTTTAAAAGGTGTGCCGCATAATGAAGTAATCAATATCATTATCAAGCCTGGCTTCAATTCCAACACCTCAGGGTACCTTACTAGCTGCCGGCACCAGCATCACGACATACCCTGTGGAAACAACAGCCCGGACCAGCGCTGAATGATATGGTTGTTTGTTGGAGTTTTAGATCCTGGCAACATAAGGGCCACGTCAGGATGGGTACTGACCTCTGACAGTGCACCCTCATGGGAATCTTATAGTGCTGTTCAACTGGGACACCAGGCGACTGGCATCATGACGTGATAATCCCACTCAGTCACATTATCCTGACACTGAGGCAACCAGTCCTTGCCTTATCCTAATAATGCTGAATGCCTGGCTAGGAAGCGAGAAGTATCAATTTGTAAGACATTTCACTCAATTATAGAATATCAGAGATAGAAAATGGAGGTGATCTCATTACGCCTGCGTTGAACTGATTGGACCCGTGATCACGTGTTGCCCGAAGGCTCCCTCCTCCCACCGGAAATCAGCGAAGCATTGGCATATCTATTTCCTTGGGAAAACATTTACCACTATCCGGTAATTTAGCGGGGCAAATAGTAGTTTTGGTTATTTTTTGGGGTACATCGTCCAATTTCCTTGTTGTCAGAAAAACGGTGAGGTTTTGGGAGCTGGGAGAGGGGTGTGGGCAGGGACAGAGGGGTGTGTGCGGGACACAGCGGGTGTATCTGGGTGTAGGGGGTGTAGGTGGGGGAAGAATAGTGTTGGTGGGGGTGGCGGGGTATGGGCGGGATCAGAGGCATGGGGTAGAGAGGTGTGAGAGAGGGGGGGGGGGCATGAGGCTGTAGCGGGAGGACAGTGAGGTGTGGGTGGGGTCAGAGGGGTGTGGGCGGGTAGAGAGGGGTGTGGGAGGGAACAGAGCGGTATGGGTGTTGTCAGGCAGGTGAGAACGGGGGTACAGTGGGTGTGGGAGGGCGCAGAAGGGTGTGGGCGGGGACAGAGAGGTGTGGGCGGGGGACAGTGGGCGTGGACGTTGTAGAGGACATAATGCCATGATGTAAGCCTTGCGATTACCACACATTGGCATTTGCTTCAAGTATTGGACAACTCTCAGTTTATTCATTTCGCTCCAACTGGCACGAAATGCTCACAGAACGCTTCTTGAGTCAATGTTGATCTGCAAACCGTTAACATTGACATTGCGTTCGGCATAACACCCTGGCCGTCTTTGTTGTCAACAATCAAGGACGCCAATCGAACGGGGACCGTTTCTAAAGCAACAATCCGTCGTTGTTTCATTTTGCTGTGCAATGTTTCTATGACATTTCTTCATAAAGATAATGTATTTTTAACGTATTCCGGAATCTGATGGCGGCGGCCATCTTGATTTGTTGCCATTTGTTGTCACCAGGAACAACATTGAGCTCGGGATGGTATCTAAATCATGTTATTACATATTATGCAATGTTTGTACCACATTTGGTGCCTTTATCATAACATGCACAATCCTTCTGATGTTCTACTCACAGCTGCCGCACTAGTACCTGGGAGTTATTAAACAGTGATTAAATCCCGCAGGCAAGGTCTGGTGTTTTTTTGTAGGCATTCTATTCCTTTGAATTATTCTTTTAGTATCAGGATTGGAGTACTAGCGTTAAAGTAATCTGTTGTTTTCACCAAATGTATATAACATAATTATATTGAAGTAAGACCTCTAGCTTGATACACATTGCCAGTAGTTCTATATATGTGAGCGTGTATATAATATGTATGAAGGCAATCTAGCTAAATAATAATTATCAGTCGTTCTACCTTCAAGCATATATGTATGTACACAGTATATTTAGCATATTATATCGCAAACTGATGTGTGTCATTTCCATAACTCAGCATTCCGACACTTTTCCTATAGACGTGTCTAGCAGACCTGTCATACTGCCAGTGTTTGTGGAAGTAAGTGGCATTTGAGTAGCATTACCTAGAAAACAATTGAAAACAAGTGGAATAATAACATGAGATAAATACACAATTAATAAACATGGATAACACTCTTTACCACTTTGTATTATCACACGGTTTGAACTGATTAATTATTATTATTATTAAGGGGCCGTTCAAATATAACATAACGCTATTTCTGTAAGAAAAATATGGAATGGGTCAATTTATTATACGCATATTATTAATTATGTAATCATCTTGTACATTTGTAGCTATTATTTCTTCTTTTGTAACTGCTCTGAGCTGTCAACTGTCTTCAAGCTGAAATCCTGTGGGGGAAGTCAGCAACCTGGGGGAGAAAATTGGTCCGCTTTTATGCAGGCTCTCATCTTTTCCCCCACTTCCTTCTCCATCGACCCGGATCTGCCTAGTTCCTCATAAAATGTTGCTTTCATAAACTGCAACGGGTGGTCTTTTGGGCGAGCCAGAGTGATCGAATTGCCTCAATGATGTCATTTGTCTTAAGTATTATGGAATATATTAATAATACACCCCACTTGTAATGCTTCATAACGCTAGACCATACACACAATATAACGGTTGAATCTTCACCCGCTAGCCCCTAAGCATTGTGAATGTTACGCTAACATGGGTAATTCGCGCCGGGACTGAGACGTGGTAGGGAACCTCCTCCTGTTGTCCACCATTGCTGCCACCTCCCGGTTCATTAGGGAATCACTGAAACTACGACCTGCTCCTGTCGCCGACTAGCAGATCTCTTCGGAACTGGCCACCATCACCATCTGCCAAGAAATTCAGACACTAAAGAAGCTTTTACTTCTGCCGGCGCCTAGTGGGTTTGGCATTCGGCAGTGACGTCAGAGTACGTTCCTTGATCCCTCGATCCCTCACGGCTTGAATCTGAACCTACAAGGTTAAGCAGAACACCCGAGAAATTTCCGCCACCAATCCCTCAACTAACCATTGATGTTTCATTTTAGGGTTGAGAGTTCCCAAGTTTCCTTGATTTGTGTTACTCGATCCTGATTGACGTTGAATAAAGGCAACTTATACCACTCTCTGTCTCCTCGTGAATGACGTGATATTTGAATGTCCGCAACTAATACAATCTACAAACAGTTACAAGCCATAAACAAGAAAATCCCAAATTGTACATTTTAAAAGTAACATGGGTAATTCACGGGCGGAAACGAGACAGCGACAACTAAGGTTACATAGTCATGACTCCACCCCCTCCAGCCTGCGGGATTCGAACCCGACACACAATCAGTGACTGCCTGGTGCCTGTGCTGCCTCCTTGAGGATACCACCACAACGAGTGGCCACCCCTCCACAATGGACTCTCCCAACCCAACCATATGACAACCACCGAGCTGCTCGCCAATCAGCGACCAAACACCAGACAGTCAACCACGGCTTAAATTTACCCCACCCACCCACACCACTGAGACAAGGGTGAAGCTAGTAGGGTTGTAGGGTTCGAGTACAACACACTGTGGTCCTCGGGCTCGACTGATCAGGCGGGGAGGAGCCTCTATTGTTACCGGTGAAAACATGTTCGAACCTTGATGACCCCCGAACCAACCGGCTGCCTGCAACCGGGGGAGACTTAATTAGTTGTAACACTATTATTGAACTGTTAGCAACTTAGATGACATTGCCAACTACCTTATTGTACCTCAGATTGCTCATCAACTGTCCTGTAGCCTGTAACTAGACACTTAATGACTAAATAAAACGCCGATATAACCAGTCGAGTCTCCGCCTTAGTGAATTAATACGAAAACAACATTCAACAGATTTGAATCAAATTGGCCTAATGCTGCCCCAGCGTTGAAAACAAGTGTTAACACACTTATCAGTTATAACCAGGGTAAATAAATTCATCACACAAAGAAAAAAATGCATCCCCACTCTGGAGTTATGCCTCCGCTGCATGCCTGGGGACCATTGATATATCCCGCATAATGTCACCATGGTGGGATCGCAGTGTTTGAGCTGTGGACAGTGAATGAAGCAGCAGGCAGCGTGCACTTACTGTAACACCACCCAGGTGGCGCTACGTGACCTCGGGGCCACCACGTGACATTTTGACTTTGACTTGTCCGCTTTCAAAGTGCGCCCCCCCCCCCCCCCCCAACACCCCCGCCTGTGGTTTAAAGTGGGTCCTGAATCCCAGCATCAAGCAATGCACAAGGACATGCGAATGGCTTTCGTTGGTCGGCCACATGGTTGTGAGGTGTGTCAGCCTTTTATAGTTGCATAGTCCGATGGTTTTGAATTTCTGTATTTTTTTCTGAGATAAATATATTAGATCGATCACTAGTATCTACTTTACACTAGTTCAAAGTTACTTTTATTTTAAATGGTACACTTTTGAGATATTTAGAATGCAAACATGGAAAATCAGTTTTGGCAAGCTTGCCAAAACTCTGACAACGTAGACTTCTGCAGTAACAGGTTCTGTTAAATTGACTCAGTATTGCCTTCTATGCAGAAACAAATGCTTAATGAGTGCATCAGTGCCTAAGTTAGATATGTCAAATCAAATCTAGATAATTGGTTTGGTTTTGAAAATTTGATATTTCATCGGAACATGCAGCTTTAAGGTGCATAGCCCGATGGTTTTGGGTTTCTGTCATTTCACGAGATACATACTTTAAATTGGTTTCTATAACATACCTTACTTTAACCTTAAAGTAATACTTATTTGTTTCTATCTTAAAATAATGCTTATTTTAAATGGGTATCTATTAATATATTTGAAGTAGAAACATGCCAAATTAATTTAGGAAAGTACGTCAAAACTCTGACACCATAGGCTTATGCAGTAACATATTCTAATAAATTGAGTTAGTATGCCTTCTAGGTGTCAAGAAATCCAAGTTGCATAGTCCAATGGAGCATAACATTTTCAAAATCATTCAGCTATATTTGATTCTACATATCAAACTTCGATACTAATGCAATTGTTGCTTTCGTGGGATAGCTCATCGTGAGCAGGGTCAATGTGTAAAATAGAGCTGACAGTAGGTACCGGCAGCGAAATTAAAAAATATGCCTCTGATTCAATATGTGTCTTCCTTCCTGTAGACGTTGAAATTAGAAACCCAAATCCAAAAACAGTTGGTCTATATATAGTATTGTTCTGGAGATAATAATTTGTTAGGATTAAATATATAAAAATGTATTAATTTTGAATTAAAGGTGGAACTTTGACCAAATATAATAAAAAGTGGAAGGATGTGAGGGGCGTTCTGCTAACCAATTTCCATTGTACATATAGAAAGGAATTTAAATTGTTAATTGCTAGATCAATTAGTGAAGCAGATTTTTAATAAGACAATGTCAAAAAGTGCAATTCGTAACAAAAAAATCATTCTGATTTGTCCAAATAGCCATTTTCAAAGCACTATATTTTCTTGGAAAACTGGAACAAGACTGAATAAATGCTAAATAGTTCACCTATTCATAACAGTGTAGCACCCTATTGACAGGGCGATCCCACGACCCTCCCACTACACCCCCACCACTCCACTACCCCCCCCCCCCCCTTTCCCCCCACCACCCCAGACCGAATGCAGTGGCCGAATAAGTAGAGCGCACAATCCCGTGCGGGAGCTCCTGAGTTTGGTTCCCGGTCGATTCAAACCAATTACTTATAACATTGATACTTGTCGCTTCCTAGCCTGGCGCTCTGCATTAACAGGCTAGGGCAAGTTGTGGTTTGCTCAGTGTCAGGATAATGTGACTGAGTGGGATATCGGGTCATAGGGCCGGCGGCCTGATTTCCCAGTGGGGAAGCACTATAAAGTCGCCATGAGTGCACCCTGTCACAAGTTGGGACCGGTCCTAAATATGACCTTAGATGTTGCCAGGACGTAAAAGTCCAACGACGCACCAACCCCACCACACCAGCACCCCACGACCCCACGACCCCACAACCCCAACCACATAACACAATGATGAGTAAGAGATTAGAATGTCTGCGGACTGGATCGATGTTCATAAATACATTCACTCCATGCATCTTTATTAACAATAACATAAGTACACTAACAGACAACAACGATTGGAAGATGCGACAAGACTTAAATGATTTGAGTCAGATAGCCGGATTCATATCAGCCATCTTAATTTTATTTCTCCTGATTTTGCTCTGCAGACATTGATTGAATCCAGTAATTGATTCCACCAGGGTCACGTGACAAGCACCATTGCAGCTAGCGTTCTGGACCTGGTATCTCACCGTTAATTGACCGGGATTTTGCGTCGTATGCACATGTGAGATTATATATATATCTAGATGCCCACCAACTTCTGGCAGTGAGCACTCACAGTGACTTTATAGTGCTGCCCACTGGAATATCTTATGACCAGCATCCTGTTACGATATGCTACTCAGCCACATTATACTGCCTCTGTTCAACTAGTAAATGCCATGTTCCAGTCATGTCTAGTGCCAAGCAAGGTAACGATAAGTATCAATGTTGTAAGTTATTGGTTTGACCCAGCCGGGGATTGATCCAACGAGGTCCAGTAAGTGAAGCATGTTGTCCTACCGATTGATTCTGATAATGGCTATAATTAACCAGACGGGATGGCCGAATGAGTTAGAGCGTCCGTCTCCCGTGTTGGTAGATCATGGGATCGTGGGTTCGAATCCTGTTCGAGTCAAACCAATGACATACAAATTGATACTTGTCGCTTCCTAGCCAGGCACTAGGCATTATTAGGACAGGGCAAGGAGCAGTGGAATGAGGAAGACCAGTCATCTGCGATTGAAATTTCCCCTGCTTAAACACCTAATGTACCAACAAGAAACAAATTTAAAAATGCAGATGGCCTTGAATCTAGGCTCATTTTCTTATATTTTCCCCGACCTGATATGAAATTACATGTTGCTACAACGTAAAACAACAACAAGCAAACAAACTTATATTTTCAAACTATATTGTTATAACAAGTGCATTGGTTCTGCCAGAATGCCAATTGGAGGAGTCATTGAATTTAAAGCGAACACAATTACCATATTCAATTGTTATTTCAAGATGAAAGCATCAGTTCAGTATATTATTGCAATCAAACTAACGTATTTATTTAAGAAAATTGCAGAAACTCATCACCACCGAAGTATGCAACTTTAAACACATATAATAGTTCACAAACCAATAAATGCAGGGTTAAGAGGTTTATTATATATGCTTATATATATGCTGTATAAGAATTATACAAGTATAATATCCCAGACCCCCCGGCGGTCCTCCCCCCTCCCCCAAACTCACACCTCCTCAGCTCCCCCCTCAGTCATCGGGTGCTGGAGCCTGGGCTAGTCATCTATTGCTCCAACCTACTCGACCTCAGCTCGAACAGTGGCACCACCTCCCGCTCCTTGCTCTATTGGCCACCTAATCTCATTCACTCACTGGACCGCTGAAATTATATATTGTATATACGTGCGTATAGACAAAGTGATTGGGGATGTTCTCTGTGGCGGAGTGGTTAGAGTGTCTGACTTTTTTCTAGGTCGGACTCCTAATCTGAGGGTCGGCGGTTCGATTCCCCATGCCCCCAGCTCTGCCAATTTGGATTTCCACCGCTCTGTATAACTTACAGCATCATCAAAGTCCGGTTGCTCTCATACCATGTCTATGTGGTGTGGGAGGTTAAAAATCCCTTGGGTCGGTAAATGTGTAGGCTCGGGCTTTCTACCGACCAGCAGTGGAATGAGGAAGACCAGTCATCTATGACTGAAATTTCCCCTGCTTAAACAACTAATGGACCAAAACAAATTAAAAAAACTCAAATGTCAGAACCAGAAAGAGCACATAACATTAACTGTAATGTCTGTCATAATAGAATTAACAGGAAAACACCATAACAATGGTGAGTAATCACATTTCCTGAAGAGGAATTAACATGGGAGCATTAACTGCTAAATAGACAACACTTCCCCATCATTCATCTCACATGAGACTTATTATCTCCCTCTAAAATCACACTCCGATTAAGAGAGTCACTGAAAAATAGGAGGAGAAGCGGAACTGAATGTCAATTATCACATTTTCTCCAAACATTAATGCTAATGTGCCTGACTCAAGACTGATAAGGATTCATCGTCATGGATTAAGGATTCGCTCATCAACAACATATAACGATTATTAATCGATACAATTACAGCAGAGCACGTGCAATAATGTTGATTTCCGATAATTCAGAGTGCGTGGCATTTCACTAAAGTTTAGCTTCCAACAATTTTCCAAATTAATGGTGTTAGAGTTTTGGTAAGCTTGCCAAAATTAATTTAGCATGTTTCCATTTCAAATATCTCAAAAGTTAGTGATTTAAAATAAAAGTTTCTTCAAACTAAAGTAAGGTGGTTATAATGAACAATCTAATAACTTTATCTCAGAAAATGAGAGAAACTCAAAACCATCGGACTATGCAAGTTTAAGCATTTGTTGCTACATAGAACGGAAAACTGAGTCAATTTAATAGAACCTGTTTCTTTAGTAGCCTATGGTGTCAGAGCTTTCGCATCCCTTACCAAAATTAATTTGACATGGTTGCACTTCAAATATCTCAAAAGTCAGCCGTATGTAAGGTAGCTGATAGTGAAGTAGACTATGATAATCAATGTAATACATTTATCTCAGAAAAATGACATAACTCAAAATCATCGGACCATGCAACTTTATGGTTTCTTTAAAAAAAAATCTAAAGGGCATTTCCATTCTCTCCTGGCTCATGTAATACACTACATGTGCGAGGTAACCATTCCAGTATGATTGTCAATAATTGCTCCAGTCTTTCTTTCCATGGCAACCCCCTTATGCGCCGGAATGTCAAGATCCATTAGGGTGGATGCTGACAATCGACGGTTGATAGAGCCTTCCATCTTGTAATTGAATGTTATGATCATTAGATGCTCGGGTAACATGGTATTAATGCAACAGTGAAGCTGGTGATATGAAACTCACTGCTTTTAAATTCTATGACCACACGCCTTAAATGTCATGCCTGATGTCATCATCATCATCATTATGACATCAGGCATGACACTCCTTAAATGTCATGCCTGATGTAAGTATTGATCAAATTGTTCTTGTTGCAGCAAAGTTAGTTACTCCAACAACACTGGTTCTGTGACAGGACTGATAGACAACCCTATGGAAAAGGGGTTGGAAGGTTGGCTATGGACATCTATGCTAGATATATTTGTCAAATAGTTATATATCACAGCCCACTACTTCTGGGGTGAACAGGTGATGAAATCATGTATATTAATAGACTTTAAAAGTAGAATCAAAACCTCTCTATGGCTGCTATTTTGTGGGACCTTTTTTTTTTACCATCCTCTCTGAATTCTTCAAACCTACACCAATATAGATGAATACTGAAACCATCATCTCCCCAGCTTGTTCATTTATAGCTGATTTGTACTGAAACAGAGTTTGCTCAAACTTAAGGCCCTGTCAAATTATGACATTTCTTCCGGCGTGCCGCCAACGCGCAAAATATTATCAACGCGTCGAGAAACGTCAAACTTTTCGGCATTTCGGGGGGTAGTTTGATGGGCCGCAGCGTGTTAGTAGCGTGCTAATAGCGTGTTATTAGCGCGCCGTCAATGGGTCTCGACGTGGCGGCCAGGAAAATCCCAAACAAAGGGTGATTAACCAAATTCACTGGCGGGTCGGCCGGCGTGTCGCAACGTGCCACCAACGATTTGCCAGCACGGTGTGTGCGTGTTACCGGTGCACTGGCAGCGGGCTGAGGGCGGGCTGCCGGCACGTGGGTATTGCATCAAGAAGCGCCAGCAACACGTCCACAACCACCATCAACACATCCACACGCGCCAACAACACGTAAACACGCACCAGCAACACGTCCACACCCGCCATCAACACGTCCACACGTGCCAGCAACACGTCCAACGTGTCACGAAACACTGGCGCTACGTCAATAGGTCGACCACTACACGTTCGTGAAACGTTACTGACGCGTTGACGGGCCGCTCGCAGTTTGGCAAAGAATCCCCATCATTGATCGACGTTGATCAACATGGTTCGAGCGGGATGGCAACACGCTGGTAACGTGTGTCGACATCCTGCAAATGCGCCCATAACGCGCGATCCAACACGTTGGCGTGTGTCGGCGTGCATCGAAAGTTTTGTGCATGCACAAAACCTCGACGCGCCCCAACGCGCGCCAACGTGTGGGTCCAAACGTTGCTGGCACTCAATGTGTTCCGACGTGTACCGACGCGCCGCTAACGTGTTCATAATGCCCCATTAACACGTACCGACGCGTCCCGACGTTTCGCCCAAAAACGCAACACGTCGGCACGCGTCAAAGCGCATTAGTGACAAACGTTGTAATGTGACAGGGCCTTAAGGTAGGGTTCTCATTCATTCCTACTCTGGATACCAGTGAATCGTTCATCAGAGCCATAACATGGATAATTGGGGAGATGGTACAACACCCGCAATATAACCATCTACCGCTAACTAAGAAGCACACTACCCCTGGAATGGCAGGAGCAGTGGGTTCGAATCCTACTCTAGGGACAATATTTCCCATTTTCATCACCGCACGAAAATATTATGCTTACAAAGAATGGTAAGAGCAGAATAGTGCATCATTTGTTACATTGAAACTTTAGTCCTATATGAACATCTAACTGAAGAGTGCTGGTGCTTAAGTGATATTCTTGGTTCTTGTAAGGTATCCGTTCATATGAAATAATTAACATTGCCTTTGATTTGCTGGGGGAGCAACAGCGTGCCACATACAGCTGCTATTTCTTCCTCCTTCGATACTCTAGCCATGGCCCTCACCTCACCTGGAGCGACACCTGTTGCCTCCCACCGGAACCTGCCACCGCACTGCTGGTGACTTCACTACTCCAGGTCAACTCTTTTTCCCCACCCACCCAACATCTATTTCACCACACTACCTCTTGTGTCTTACTTTGTCACTGTAATGTACCTACATGAACTTTGTCTTAACCTATCACTCCTTCACTACAGGTTCTACCCACTGGAGCTGAGGGTTCTTCGGACCAATACTAAACTCCCCTTATTGAAAATCACATACCCTGAGAGCTTGTCGTGTGTAAGTTCATTTAGTTATAGCATCTGTACTACATGTAAAACAGCCATTCATTATTCTAATGACCAGGTATCAACATTCTCTGCCTCTTTCTACAAGAGTGAGAAATGGTGATGGACCTCATTTTATCTGCAACTAGGGAGGATTCCATGCATCCAAATGTGTTAAGTCCCAATAGGAAACTGCCATATATCCCCTATGTGGGAATAATTCCTCTCTGACAATCTGAGTTATGCGAAGCTTTTGGGAAATATGTACACACAGAAGGATTCCCTACAAAGCCACCCCAGAATCTGCACCCGGCTAACGTTCACCCCATCTCACTGACAGCCTCACCCTGCACCGCCATCCCCAACCCCAACATTCTCCATCCTCCTGGTTGAGAGAATGGGTGATGCAAGTCTCCACCCTCCACCCTCCAGTCTCCACACCCACTGACACCTTCACCCCACACCCCCGTCTTCCACCCCACCATCCTACACACGTTACCCTCCACTCTTTATTCCCAATCACACACACATAAACCCTCCACCCTCCACCCTCCACATACACACACCACCACCCTACACCACCCATTTCCACAACCCTCACAACATAAACCGCTCCCCCCCTCCAACTTCTATTCTCCACTCTCTCAACCAGTTATGCTCCCCCCGTCCCCTTCCACTCTTCCTACTCCTCCGCTTGAATCTCCCGATCCCTCCTCCTCCTCTCTCCCACCTCACCTCTCATCCCTCTCCCCTCCTCATACTCCCCCGTCCACATTCCCGTCCCGTCCCCTCCTCATTCCTTCCCCATCATCCTCCTACCCCACACCACTCCCCTATCCCCTCCCCCATCTCCTCCCCATCCCTCCCCTCTCCACTCTCCACCCTCGCCCCTTCCTATTTCCCCCCTTGCAGCCCTCCCTCCCCTCCTCCCTCCCCCTCTTCCATCTCCTCCCCACCCGCTCATCCCCACACCACCCCACCTCCTCTTCCGCCATCTCCTCTCCTGCCCCATTCCCCCTATCCCCTCCCCACCCCTCCCCCTTTGCCCATTTCCCTCACCTCCTCTCCCTCCCCTATACCATCCACCCCCGACACACCCTCCTCCCTCCCCCATCCACTCTCCTCCCTCCCTTCCCCCATTCCCCTCCCTTCCCTTCCCTCCCCCACACCCTACTCCCTCCCTTCCCTCAACCCCCTCCCCACACCCTACTCCATCCCCCTGTCCGACGTCTCTCCCGCTCCGCCTCCCTACCCCCCCCCCCCTTCCATCCCTCCGCACACCCTCCCCCCCCACTTCCCCTCTCCCACCCCGATACCTCCAACGCCCTCTCCCGCCCCGTTTCACACCTGCATGTTCTTGTATGTGGGCGATCCATCACCCATTACCCTGAGGGAGTAATAGCTGCTTCGGGACACAAATAACGTGGGCACTATAGGCTCTCACAGTGGTTCTTCAGACATTTGACGTGTCAGACCGCTAGACTCGCAGCAAGATGGCTATATGCAACCAACTCAAGACTTTTAAAAATGATATTCATGACCATGACCCAGATTGAAACCCCCGAACTGCAAACTAGAGAGTGGATACATATATAAAATAAAATAAGTTAAACGCCTGTCACATGTGCCACGTATCCTACACATCCCACACATCGCACACATTGCACACATCCCATATATCGCACATCTCTCCCATATCCTACACATCGCACTTATCTTGCACCTCCCACACATCCGACACATCTTACAGATCCCACACATGCCACACACCCCACACATCTTACACAGCTCACACATCCCACACATATTATACATGCCACACATCCCACAAATCACACACATCTTGCACATATCACACATCCCACACACCCCACACATCTCATATATCCCACAAATCCCATACATCTCACACATCCCATGCATCTCACCCACCCCACCCATCCCACCCATCCCACACATCTTGCACATCTCACACATCCCACAAATCCCACACATATTGCACATCCCACACATCCCAGACATCCCACACATCTCACACTTCTTACACATTCCAGACTTCCCACACATTCCATACACCTGACACATCCCACCTGTTCCACACATCTTACACATCTTGCACATCCCAAACATCCCAAACATCTTACACATCCCACCCATTCCACACATCCCACCCATCTTACACATTTGACCCATCTTACACCTCCAACACATCTTACCCATCCCACCCATCCCACCCATCCCACAGATCCCACCCATCTTACACATCTCACCCATCTTACACATCCGATACCTCTTACCCTTCCCATCCATCTTACACATCTCACACATCCCCCCACATCCCACACATCCGACACATACCACATATCTTACACATCTCACTCATCTGACATATCCAATGACTCTTACCCATCCCACACATCCCACCCACCTTACACATCTCACCCATCTTACAAATCCAATACATCTTACCCATTCCACACATCCCACCCATCTTACACATCCCACACATCCCACACATCCCACACATCCCACACATCCCACCCATCTTACATCCCACACATCTCCCATATCTTACACATCCCACACACATCATACATATTACATCCCACACATCCCACATATCTTACACATCCCACATATCTCACACATCACACATATCTTACACTTCCTACACATTCCACGATGCTTTACAGCCTGGAATGGACGCGTTGTCCGAATCGGGAGAGCGCATGCCGTTCTTGCGGGAGATCGGGAGTTCGATTCCCGGTCGAATCAAAGCAATGACTTACAAAATTGATACTTGTCGCTTCCTAGCCTGGTGCCCAGCATTAATAGGATAGGGCAAGGACTCGTTAGCTCAGTGCTAGGATAATGTGACTGGGTGCGACATCGGTTTATGGTACTGGTCACCCGATGTCCCAGTTGCACAGCACTATACAGTCTCCATAGCCGTGTTTACACGGGCAATTGTGAAGTGAATTAGACAGAGCGATTTATATGAAGCGAATTAGAGGCGCGTTTACACATGGAGCGGTTTAAGGCGGAAATCGATATCTGCGCATGAGCAAGTCCAGACTAACCAGCGCCAGTTTGGGTTCGTCTACGTCGCCATGAGAGAGTGTGGGTTCGACCTAGATATGTATGGACTGAATCGTATTGGTTTGGAACGGTCAAAACTTCTGTTGGGCAGTGAAACCCTAAAAATAAATGATGAAAAAAATATCTGTGCACAGCTAGCAGTTTCTTAGACCAAATTATATAATATGCACTTTTGATCGACCGGAAAATCAACAAACTCAGGTCTCGACTGTGCATGCGTGTGAGGTGGTTAAGCTAGTTAGCTTCATATAAACCACCTCGCGAGGTGGTTTACATATACCGATTTATATGAATCGATTCAGCCCAAAAACGCCACAGCGTCGCATTTACACAGCAAATGTAAATCGATCTAGGCAAGTGGTTTTATCATGTTTATATGAGGCATTTTAACTTGCCCGTGTAAACACTGCTTATGAGTGCACACTGTCACAACTCGGTACCCATGCTGATATGACCTTTCAATTTGCCAGGATGTAAATTTCCAATGGGATATTTGAACTTGCACACAGTAACTAGTATTACTAGTTTCTTTACGTCAGACAGATATGGGAATGTTGGGGTTATCGAAGGTGACCATTTAAAAAAAACAAGCCCAAACAAAAATAAGCCGACTATCCATTTCTCTTTTTATTAAAGATCTAATAGATCCCGCCCGTTAACCTAGTGACCTCTATCGGCAGAATCTGGAACCACTATATTCCGGTACTTTCCCCAAGTGCCTTTGATTTCACATGCTATATGACCGTAAATAATGCTTGAAAAACTAATAAACTGCTTGATTATATTCAGATATTCATATCGCAACAGGCATCAAGCTCTTATCCTTGTGGCATATATAGAAAAAGACAACTATGTTGTATTTTTCTGCTGGGTTTCACTGCGCTCTTCTTCACATATATTGCACCCCTCCAGTTGAGCTACTGACATCTATCGGCAGAATCCGGAACCACTCTATTCGGGTACCTTCTAACTTAACTGGCGGGGTCTATTTGAATCTATTACAGAGAATGATGTGGAGTGAACAAAGTCAATAATGATACACTTGCAAATTATCTAGGTTTATGTCTACGACATACGCGATATGATGGTAACACGAGTGTGCTACGGCCACGACCCTATATCATGCACGAACTGGCGGCAACTCAATAAAATTAGATTATCGAATGGGTGGAGGGGGGGGGGGGGGATAATATAATATACCGGAAGGCCATTTTGTGAGCGCGCACTCCTGGGAGAAACCCTCTCTACTTCCGCTTGAGTGGCACCGGGTTCAGCACTGGCTTTAGTCTCAGTCTCTGCTCTTAATGCAACTTAAAATAACAACAAATATCGATCACCTAGAATTGGGGGTTGTCCGAGAAATCATGCATTTTCAACAAGAAATGATTCGGTGTATTGGGGTTTTACATCCTAGGGCAACTTAAGGTAATATCCCCTCCATTAAAGTTGCATAGTCCGATGAAAACCTCAAATTTTCAAAATCAAAATAAGTATCTAGAATTGATTTTCCACATCTAACTTAGACAGTCAATCACTCATCGAGTATTTATCACCACATATAATAGAATACAGAGCCAATTTAATAGAACCTGTTACTGCAGAAGCCTAACGGTGTCAGGAATTGTGGCATGCTGGGCAAAAATTAATTTGTCATGTTTACACTTAAAATATATGAAAATTTATCCGTTTGAAATCCAAGTTACTTCTAATGAAAGTGAGGTAGATTAAAACGATCAATCTAATATATTTATCTCAGTAAATGACAGAAACTCACACTCAACGGACTATGCAACTTTATGATAACTTGATTCTTTGTCTCTCTTTCAATTATTTTAACTATGTGGTAGATTGCTCATATATTGGTTTTAGTATACACCAATTTACAATGATACCCTGGTGGCGAGGGCCCTCTATTAAATTTACATTATTATTAATATTATTGTTATTACTATTAAAGTCAGGCGAGGAGACAGCCATGTTGGCGGCAATAATTCAAAACACGAGGCGGGAGTACATAATGTGGAAATTTATTCAGGAGTAGTTAAGTCAAGAGGAAGTAATAGTGAACAATGGTGGTGTAGGAGAGTCAATAAGGTTAATCGAGTAAATAAGCGAATGTTAAGGAATACTAATGAATGAATGGTGAGGTCATAAGTTCATGAAGTAGTAATAAGTCAATTACAGAAGTAATAAGGTTAAGCGAGTAAATAATCGAGTCTAAGGTAAATAAGGAAAGTCTCTGGGTGACCCGGGCCTCAACCCTTAGGATATTAGTGGGGTCGGGCGGGCTGGTGAAAAAGAGGTGTTGGTGGTTCGGGGTCTGGTGGAGAAGTGGAAGAGGGAAAGGAGGGCGGAAGGGAAGTAGGGGGAGGCAGGGGACCAGCGGCGGCACCAGCGGTGAGTGCCGGTGCCGCCACCTGGAGAGAAGAGGGAAGGAGGGGAGGGGGGAGCCAGGGGGCGGCGGTGCCGCCACCTGGAGGTTGAGGAGGGAGGGGGAGTGGGAGGTAGAGAGGGGGAGGGGGGAGAGAAGGAGGGAAGGGGGGGAAGAGGTGTTCGCCTCAGTTTCGAATTACCCATATTGCTGCAGCAATATGAACATTGCCCTGATATTATACTCAGTCACATTATCTTAATGCTGATCCAACACGGTATTCATATAATACTAGTGTAATGGCCCACGGCCCTCCGACTCTCACTCTTTCACACGGAAGAACACCAAGATTCAATTCAGTGTACGCTTCACCTTGGGTTTATTGAACCATCTGCTCTCCGCGGCGTCAGTAGTTGTCTGACCCGCCCCCTGACTCGCCAGATCCCACATCGACTCTATAGGTGTGTGTGTGTGGGGGGGGGGGGGGTCAACCACACGCAGTAGAGGTCAGCCCAGTTGGGGTCTGCCCGGTGGTGACCCATGCCGCCACCTAGCGCAGTGTAGTGGTACTGCGCTGGTGGCGTCGTAGTCTCCGCTGCTACCGCGTGATAGTAGAGCTCATGTTCAGACTACTACACTAGTATTGTGGAAGGTGCTTTAGGAAATGAAGGAAACATTGCTTTTAGAGTGACACCCGAACCCACACTTCTGCCGTTCTGAGGCTAGAATTATAACTATTAGCATATCTAGCCTCCCTCGGTCAAATACCAACAGGAAATTCCCTTATCAGGCTTTATACTCGCATAATACGTTATTCATCACATATCTATATACCATATGAAGAGTTTGGGTCTAAACCCCGGAAACACCAATCAAAATAGAGAGATAAACATCCGAAATATCCATCAAACAATTAATGTGTGTACATTCCTATTCTTGTGTTCATTGCTGCATAATCATTTCCTCATAAAAAAGTGAAATTAGTGATGATTAAAATTATCTTGAGGAAAAGATCTTTTATTTTAATGGCATTGTTGGATTGGTGTTTACATGGTTTAGTACCTGAACTCTTCATATATATATACATATATATATCACATATCCCTGTACTATACATGCATATATATAACATGCTACTTCACATTGGTGCGGGGACAAGTAATATATAAATCCTACTGCGAGGATCTGTTTTACTTAACCTGTCTAGTCTCTTTGACCAGACGGGATGGCCGAATGAG
This sequence comes from Branchipolynoe longqiensis, assembly GCA_030323885.1. Taxonomy (NCBI): domain Eukaryota; kingdom Metazoa; phylum Annelida; class Polychaeta; order Phyllodocida; family Polynoidae; genus Branchipolynoe; species Branchipolynoe longqiensis. The sequence goes on along the minus strand of CM059191.1, from coordinate 90,507,469 downwards.
TTAGAGCGTCCGTCTCCCGTGCTGGTAGATCGTGGGGTCGTGGGTTCGAGTCCCGGTCGAGTTAAACCAATGACTTTAAAATTGATACTTGTCGCTTCCTAGACAGGCACTCGGCATTATTAGGATAGGGCAAGGACTGGTGTGCTCAGTGTCAGGATAATGTGACTGAGTGGGATACCAGGTCATGGTGCTGGCGGCCTGGTTTCCCAGTGGGACAGCACTATAAAGTCGCCAGGAGTGCGCACTGTCACAAGTCGGTACCCATCCTAATATGACCTTAGATGTTGCTAGGACGTAAAACACCAACAAACAAACAAACAAATCTAGTCTCTTTGCATGACGCGTACAATTCTTGAATTTACTGAACCAATTAGAGAACAAAGCACCAGGCGTGTGTGCGGACAGCTACAAGCATTCTTCTCAAGGGCACTGCTAGGTGATCTTTGTATTTGTTAATGACCTCTGAGACACATATAACAATGAGGCAGTTCTAATAACCATTAGAGGATCCTGAATTACCAACTAATCTCCTAAGAGGTGAGTAGGTTTTGATGAGCAGTGTCAGCAGGGGATTTATACTTCATTTTCCAACATCAATCACTCTGAGAGTCTGTGCCTGGCAATTCTTACTTTTGTTAGAAACATGTCTTCTTGCTCTGTCACTAAGAAGCAGACAGTAGGACGCAATCATGCTGAAATGTTGGTATTAGGTTTAAATATGAATAAGCAATGGTTAGGACCGACCCCACACCCCCGCCCACATTAGTGGGAATTACAAAACTGTCTATAGACTGGGCGATGAAAACCATAGAAATACATGCTGAAAATGGCGTCGACAGCAAATCAAAAATGTATGCGCAATACAAAACTTAGATTTTATTCAAAATTAATAGAAATACATAGCAATTTGGCATAAACATGGAAGTTTGGAATTACAAACTAGTCTATTGGCATACATACATATATATATATATGTTTGGAGAATTATAGATTTATTATTATGCGATTCAACATGAGTATATTATTAACCAATTGCTCACCCTGAATAACGTAAATATGAGCCGATGGGATTAATGGCTTGACAGCCTTACCGCAGAATATCAATGACTGATTTCCATTTCCTTTTGCTGGATTTTGATTATTCAACATGAGTATGCAAATGGCGGCACCCATATGAGGCTATTTCCATTTCTGTTTGCTGGATTTTGATTATTCAACAGAAGTATACAAATGGCGGCACCCATATAGGGCTATTTCTGTTTCCGTTTGCTGGATTTTGATTATTCAACACAAGTATACAAATGGCGGTGCCCATATAAGGGTATACCCGTTTCCGTTTGCTGGATTTTGGTTATTTAATTGTCCACCTCTATGAGTACGAGTATTGTTTATGTATATATATATATATATACATGTGTTAGTCATTAGTCTCCCCGCTGGGTGGGTTGGTATTATTATTATTCTCAATTCTTGACTTCATCACTAAAATTCTAAATATCCTCCTCACCACCAATATTAATAGGGTTCTCAGTATGACATTGTTTTTGCATTGGTATTCCTCTGAACAAAAGATCTTTTTTCAGCTCTGAGTCTGAGGAATTGGTCTTCTAGCCATTGTTGGTGAAGTTATTTACCCTTTCCTTTTTCTTCTTTTTATTTTACAAAAAAAGATAACTATGTTTAAAATAGTTCATTACAATAAACAAGAAAATAAGTCACAAACATAATTCACTACACTCAGACAAAGAGACAAGACAATTAAAACATCTAAAGGCCCTGTCACATTACGGCGTATGGCGGGAGCGTATTGAAAACCTACGTAGGTCCTGCGCGTGCCGGCCTATGATGACATTTGGTGACCTTTCGGGTGGTTTTGAGCGTATGTGGAACCTACGAGGAGCGTACGAGGAGCGTATGAGGAGCGTATGGGAGCGTATGGGAGCATGCTGTGACATTTTTTGACAGTATGGGCCATACGCCCTCATAGGTCGAGTTTTTTTGAGCATGCACAAACAAATTTGGACGGACAGATTTATGAAAGCGTATGGCGGCGTATGCCTCATACGCTTCACATATGCCAGCATCTGGCGGCATCTGGCGGCGTATGAGTAGCGTATGAGTAGCGTATGCGTAGCGTATGAGTAGCGTATACGGCGTATGCCGACGTATATGACGTAACGCGCTTACGTCGCCATACGCTCCCGCAAAAAAAACCTAATGTGACAGCCCCTTAAGGTATATTTAGTAAATGAAAATAAGTCAGGACCTATGGAAAGGCCAGCAGTTATCTTAATGCTTGTGGGTTACAGGACCCGATGTTGGTTATGCAGTTCAGGCAAGTTGTGATATCGCGGTTGATTGTAGTATCAGTGCGCCATGTGTCGGCGCTCAAGCCACTTGTCCTGTGTGTGGGGGTGGGGGTGGGGGGAGGGTGATCGATGTAGCTCGACTGAGTGCAGGTGGCAGAGTGACGATCTAGCTGTAAGGAGGTTAACGAAGAAAGACAAAAATAGCCCTTGCCTCGTGAGCAAATTATCGATGTTAGCCTCCACCAACATACTTAATGGTTTTTCTTACATAGGAAGCGTTAGATTTTTGTAGCTGTATGTGGTTAGTCCTGAGTTACTTTAGGGATAAATCTCTAGAAAAGTGATGTATGGAGAGCTAATGACAACAATTGCTCACACACTTATAGTTAAGCTAAAGATACATGAGATGACGTTGCTGCCACGACCTATTGCTCATTTCTATATTTCCTTTGTTCGAGAATGAGAATTACATGACATTGGCCATCATGCAGGTTAAGTATCACTACACAAATCATTGATTGTCATGCAAATTCACTTTCACCCCATAACAGTTGTCCTTATGCATGTATCATGTATGGCAATAGTAAGCAATGAAACAATTGAGGACTATTGTGATCAATACACTTTCTGTGTCAGCAGGGAGGCAATGGTTCATTTGGTTCCCGCCAGGGAGGGCCTGCTGGTAAGATAAGCAGAGTGGATGTGAAAGGTTTGTGTTTTAGCTGGTGGCTAGAAAAAGGAAGGAGCGTCTAGGTTTATTCATATGGACAGTGAAAGCGATAAAAGCGATAACAGATTCTGGCATCAGGACCACTCGACTGACATTCTGCCGCCTGCCAATTTTTCCGATATGCTACGGGTCACCATAGTGGAGGTCAGCATTTGTGACAATAGTCTGGTAGTGGGGCTCACTGATTGAATGCTTGACTCGTATTTGCATTGTCATTCTCAGCAACAGTGCCATCATGAATATATATTTCATGTATTATCCAACTACACGTGCAAGCACTTGACCCACTTTAACGCTTACCACAACTATCCTTTGCTTATTGTTCAACCACAATCTTTAAGTCTGTTTCCCGTCAGGGGAAAGACAGGCCTTTTGAAGTATACACTGTACACTGCCAAGTACTATCGATATATGTGTGCCAATGTAAGGTCTACTGAAAACAAAAACCATGCGTGCAATTTACACTAAGACCAGAGGCGTATCAATTTCCAATGGGAAGCTTTCATGAGCCATTTCTCTCGCTATGCACTTGGTGGCAGCACCTGTTCCCGGTCCAATTGTTGGATAGAATGAGTTCCTCTACTATCAAGTGTGTGTAATTAAAACAAAAAGCACAAATCTATTCACTGCTACGATCTAATTCTGTTATTTAGAACCATGAATATTCACTTGGGGTTGAAATAATGTTATTCAAGAGCATAACTTACTCAATAAATGAAATTCGACTCAAATTAAAACAAAAATCCGAGCGATATTAAAGCCGCTGCTGCATCGGAGCCGTAATTGTGAATGTAAATAAAACAAAAAGCACAATGTCAAATCTATTCACTGGTGCGATCGAATTCTGTTATTTAGAACCATGAATATTCACTCGGGGGTTAAAATAAGGTTATTTAGGAGCTTACCTTACTCAATATGTGAAATTCAGTTAAAATAAACCCTAAATCAAAGCGATATTACTATTATTTTATTAAGGTCTTGGCCGCATCGGCAGGGTTATTGCCATTGTTGCTGTACTTTAACTCAAATGTTGTGCTTAATTTGACCAGAATTTCACTTATTGAGTAAGTTATGCTTTTAAATAACATTATTTCAACCACCCAGTGAATGTTCATGGTTCTAAATAACATAATTTGATCATAGTAGTGACACTTGGTTGGCAGCAGTGACAGCTGAGAAAATGGCAAAACACGCGACATGCAGCACTACACAGGACTGGCATGGTGCGCCATCTGATAACACAGTCATGCAAACTGGTATTGCAATGAAAGCTCCTCATTGCGTAGAATGCACCGCAGGATGAAGCAGACTTTTGTTTAATTGCTATCATCTGTCATTTCGATCTAAGCTTGCATTATAAATTACAACATAACCCACTCAAAGCACACCCTTTCAGTTTGCCACCTCATTAGCGGATGTAACTCTGGCAGCACACATGCACCAAATGGTGATTTAATGTATGCTTGTAGGTATTTGACTGCGATTATTAATGATAATAATGTACTTAGAGTTTCAACTGCCTTCTCTGATCCTTTAATGCAAGGCTTAGTTATAATTAAGCTATCATTAATTCTCAATAATCATAAAGAATTTAAATATTGTGTTATGACCGACCTACCTCCTGAATTAAATCCCACGGTGGAGGTATCGTCATCTGTGAATTATGTGTTGCGGATATTGCACGATTTAATGGATGTTGATTGGTCTTTACCAATCACCATTAATTAAATCGTGCTATATTCGGATATATGACACTTCTACATGACATGCTCACAGTGGCACATTTTCATGATAAATACATATTATGTGGTGCTAGTAATAGCCACTGCAGGGACAAATAGTTTTGCGCCTGTCTGGACATATTCTTGCCAGTGTGAAACCTCTATTTGCTCCCCGAGAGAGTGCCCCTGGTAACTTGCAAAAGCCAGCAGCACTTCAACACTTTTGCTGGTCAGCTCAGTGTCAGGATAATGTGTCTGTGTCTGATTTCCCAGTGGGGCAGCATCATAAAGTCACCACGAGTGCATACCATCACAAGTCGGTACCCATCCTTATGTTGCCAGGATGTAAACTATCTTCTGAGTTACTGTCCGCTGGTCCGTGGCGAGCGACTGAAACTGTGGTTACATGGCCGGGAATGGCGACTATTGTCTGATCTTTTCATCCTAGCAACTTCTAAGGTCATATCACAACGGGTACTGGCTTGTGATAGTGCACACTCATGACGAATTTATAGTGCTGCCCCACTCGGATTTCAGGCCACCAGCACAATGACCCGATGTCCCACTTAGTCACATTATCACGACACTGAGAGTCACATTAACCGGACACTGAGCTAACCAGTCCTTGCCCTAACGTAACATTGTTGAGCACCTGGCTAGAAAGTGACAAGTATACATTTGTAGGTCATTGGTTTGACTCGAACAGGGTTCAAACACGTCGGTTTGAATCCCACGATCTACCAAAACAGGAGACGGACGCTCAACTCATTCGGCCACCGTGTCTGGTCTGAAGCTAAAGTAGATTATAGTTAACAATCTAATATTTGTATCTCAGGAAATGACAGAAACTCAAACCCATCAAAGTATGCAATATTAAACCTGGCGTACATAATGCGATCCACTTGTAAATTAAGAGTTCAGGTGCAAAACCACAAAAAACGCCAATCCAAAAATGTACATAAACATTGGATTCGAACCCTCAGAAAGTTCAACAAAATTAATTCATACCGATTTGATCATTGCTCCATAGTCATGTCATCACAAGAAAAGTGGAATTAATGAGAATTAAAATTATTTTCAAGTAGAAATCATTTTTGTAAATTGCATTTTTGGATATGCGTTTACGTGGTTTTGCGCCTGAACTCCTCAAATGCTTTTCGTTTCGAAAATAATGTTATGCTTTCATTTGATTATGCAGTTTTAAAACACAGACACACATACAGACAACAAAAAAGCAATATACAGTGAGGCCTCTGGTGCTGAAGAACGAGTTATACTGCAAGTCTCTAGGAAGAAGAAGATTTAACCAATCCTGCCGAACATTAGCTCAGTAAAGTGTGCATGCGAATGGCTACTGCTGTTAGCTCTGGAGTTTGCGTCAGTGAATGGATGTGTGATGCGGATGCAGATGCAGATGCAGACGCTGATGCTGATGCTGATGCAGATGCCGATTCTGATACTGATGCTGATGCTGATGCGGATGCCGATTATGATGCTGACACTGATGCGGGTGCTGATGCGGATGCCGATTCTGATACTGATGATGCTGATGCTGATGATGCAGATGCGGATGCTGATGATGATGCTGATGCGGATGCGGATGCGTGTGCCGGACAGTTTAACGTCAGCGTAAAGGGTCCATGGAGGTGGCAGTTAAATATACAGTGATACTTTGAAGTGCCCCTGAATGGATGTATCACCCTATAAGGTAGCTAATGGCCAGGCCGTGATGGCTTATTGCAGTGACATCACGTGAGGCGTGGATCATGTGGTACATGGACGCCTCTCAGGTAACGGGTCCAGCGCACATCACTGCGGAATAAGTGAGGATGGGTATTTTTTGTAGTGAGTGGATTGTTTTGTGTGCACTGGGTTTATATTTGCAGAGTCTGATGGTTTTGATTTTCTGTCATTTTCTGAGATAAATATGTTAGGTTGGTGGTTATAATCTACCACACTTTCGCTTGAAGAAATTGGAGATGTTTGAAGTGTAAACACACAAATAATAAGTTTGGTGTGGTTCTCAAAATTCTGACTGCAAAGGCTTCAGTAGTAAATGGTTCTATTAAATTGACATAGTAGACTATTCTATGCAGCAATTCATATTTCATAAGTGCACCAGTATCTAAGTTAGATATGTAGGTTCAAATCCAGATAAGTATTTTTCCTTGGAATAATCTTATGGGTTTTTATCGGACTATGCAACTTTAAGGACATAACATGTAGGTCACCTGATGCAATCACTCTATCCATGCATACCCCGGTATGTGGCTCCTTGCCTTAGTGATCAGTGCATACTCTTACACTCATCACCCTCCAATCATAAGTTATTCGATTGTAAGACTTATGCAGCAGAATAAACATATTTACCACCAAAAAAGAAAAAATATATATGCTGTATAAGCCATTATGCGAGTATAATAAGGCCCAAAGCTTCCATCTTCTCCCCAGCACTATCTACTCCCCCAGTCATCGACTGGAGGAGCATGCTTAACAGAGAAACGTCCATCCTACTCACACTCAGATCCATTGGGGGGAGGGCGCCACCTGTCTGTGCACGCAGCACTGCCACCCACCCCGCCTCTCAATACACTCATTGTACCGCCAGATGTTTCTATGTGTGTGTTTCTATTGCCAGTCACCATTACATATGACTATTTTAATAATATGCTGTTGACTCCGAAGGATAGGGTTGGTAAAGGTGCACAGACCCCAACTTGCAGCACACAAAGATGTCGAGTCACAGTTAGTTCTTCGACAGCAATCCGGGGAGAACAACCAACTCGGAATATCTGGACTTTAGAACACACTGCACCTTTTCATTACCTCGCCCACCTTTCCTCCAATGGGCAACATCATCATCATCATGCTGTCGGTCACGATGTGACAAAGACTGCTTTCATTACTTGACTGCCGCTCTCCATTTAGCTCTCTGCTGTGAGAGTTGCGTCCATGAGTCGGTCTTAATGTCTCTCACCTTCAGGTTTCTCTTGATGGTATCCTTGAAGCACATTTCATGAAAGCTGCCTGCAAAAGTGTTGAGTTATTTAGCTAGGTAGGGACAGGTATAATTTGTTACGGCATTGGTTTGACTCACCAGGATTCAAACCTGGGGGTGCAAGTTACCAGCGGCACTCTTTCGGGGAGCAAATAGAGGTTTCACACCAGCAAGAACATGTCCAGATAGGCGCAAAACTATTTGTCCCTGTAGTGGCTGGACGGGAGATGTTGGGAGTTTCAGACATCAACCCCCCTTAATGCTGCCACAGTGACATGGTTTTCTGTTCAGGGTTTGCTCCCTTAGCCTTCGGTTCTGTCAAGAACCTGTACCACAAGGCAGTGGTTTACAACTCTGCAGGGCAGGGACGTCAAACTCCCTGAGGTATTGCAATATCTGCATACCCAAATTGGCAACATAACATGGGGTATTCAAGCATGGGATTCAACATTTATTTGTAGTTCTAATGGCATAGTTTTAAAAATAATTTTTTTTTTTTTTTTTACTTAATGTAGTTTTTTCAGTGAATAATGTCTTTTCGTCAGCGCCAGAGCACTGCTTCTGGCTGTTCAGTACAATGTGTTGCTCATCAATTTTTTTCTTGAAGATTTATACTGCCCATCATGGATAAGTCTGACTAGACCTGTTTTCACCATTAGACAGTTTGGCGATAGAAAGCCCGAGCCTACACTTTTACCGACCCAAGGGATTTTTAACCTCCCACACCACATAGACATGGTATGAGAGCAACTGGCCTTTGATGACGCTGTAAGTTATCCACAGCGGTGAAAATCCAAATTGGCAGAGGTGGGGGCACGGGGAATCGAACCACCGACCCTCAGATTAGGAGTCTGACCAGAAAAAAAGTCAGACACTCTAACCACTCCACCACAGAGAACACCACAGAGAACACCACAAATGAAACTATCAGTTGCAATAATAATCACATGAAAATCCTGTTCGATAATAGAAGCATAATATAAATGAACTATTAGTTGTTATAGTAACTACATACAATTCCAGTTCAATACAAGTATTATGCACTCGGTGAATATGCATCACATGGTATTGCATGATTCGAGAATTGTCTTTAGACCATTATTTTTTCTTTCGTCTTTCTCTCTTCTTTTTTCAAAAAGATATAACAAATCTCCAATACACATATATATATAGATAGTGTAAACATGCAAATCAGTAGATCCAATCACCAATACCAAATGCGATAAACCCAGCCTTTGTTGGATTGCAGTGGGGACTTACATCAGATTGGATTTCTGTACATTTCAAGGAAAAGCTTATGTAATAGGTATTGAAGGAAGGTGTAGTAGGGGTGGGGTAGGGATGAGAAGGGTCGTTATCCCAGTTCCCATGGGTAGACAACTTGAATCCTTGTAATGCAATGTTGACAATTTTGAAAAACCCCCGTAGGAGCTTTGGATATATATATATATATATATAAATATATATATAAACGTTTTCAAAGGGCCTATTCAGCCATTATATATACATCTTCTGAGGCATACCCTACAGCCAGGAAATAGTCTAATTTCACGCTGTATATTAGGGCTTGATATCAGATACACATAGTCACACTGTAGCTGTGTAGGCCTGAGGCTGCAGGCACGCAAATTGCCCAACTATAAAACAGTGGCACGTTGGGAAAGTTGAGCAATTTAGATATTGCCTCTGGGTATCAGAACTGCTCCTGTATGACATCATGGGTGAGTGGACGTCGCAGACTGGCTATATGATATCTGGTGCTAACAGCTGCCACATTGCCAAGAGTTACCACGTCGCAGACTGGTTATAAGATATCTCGTGCTAACAGTTGCCACATTGCCAAGAGTTACCACATCGCAGACTGGCTATAAGATATCTGGTGCAAACAGCTACCACGTTGCCAAGAGTTACCATGTCGCAGACTGGCTATAATATATCTGGTGCTAACAACTGCCACATTGCCAACAGTTATCACAGTGAGGACAGTTGCCACATTGCTGACAATTACCACATTGCTGACAGTTTCCTCATTGCCAACAGTTGCTGTACTGATGACAGTTTCCAAATTACTGACAATTTCCGCATTGCCAACAATCCTGACGGTTGCAAGATTGCTGAGAGTTCCCTGCCGGGCGCATGCCCGATCGCTAGAGAGCAGGTCTCCCGTGCGTTAGATCGGGACACCAATTCCCGGTCGAGTCAAACCAATGACTTACAAAATAAATGCTTTTCACTTCCTTCCTTGGCACTCATCATTAATAGGATTAGGCAAAGACTGGTTAGCTCAGTGTGAGGATAATGTGACTGGATGAGATATCAGGTCATGGTGCTGGTGACCTGGTCTCCCAGTGGGGCAGCACTATAAAGTCAACATGAATGTGCACTGTCACAAGTCAGTACCCGTCTTGATAATACCTTAGATGATGCCAGGACGGGAAACTCCAACAAGCAACGAACCTACTGACAGTTCCCACATTGCATGGTGGCGCCCCCTGGTGCTATAGACCTGGTTTACAGTTAATTTCACTTCAGCCCGTCATACGACGCTGCGTATCGTAGTGTGCGTTGTGGTGGCATAACAGAGCTTGTCCACCCGCAGCCAATTACACTATTTTTTTTCTTTCTTATCGTTGTTGTTCTTGGTACGTCGTCGAACCCAGCCTGAAATCAAACCTGATGACTAATAAACCTTGTGTCCCGTTCGCCCTTGTTCCTCTCCGCTTGTACATAGCCTTATACAAACAAAATGCATATTTAAAAATCCCGGGCAGAGTGACTGAATGTGGCCAGATAAGTTACCGCGCTTGCAGACAGGGTCGCCAGAATCCGTCTGGTTGCACAGGCGATGCACATTTAATAGTAAGAGCAGTGTAATGAATGAGTTAAGATAATAATGGACTGAAAGCGTCCGCATAATTATACTTGTATAATGCTTATACATCACATATACATATGTTGATTATGCTAATGAATAAACGCAAACAGAAAAATGGGTTGAGTTAGGTTATATATATATATGTATATGCTGTATAAGCCATTATACGAGTATAATAAGGCCGGAAGCGTCCATCCTCTCCCTAGCCTATCTACTACTCCCCCTCCCAGTCATCTACTGGTTGGGCCTGCTTAACCTACAACCACCATCCTGCTCTCACTCATGTCCGTTGGGGGGCACCACGTCTGCGCACGCACCGCTCCCCCCCCCCCCCTACATGCACTCACTGTACCGCTGGATACATATATATATATATATATACATATATATCCAGCTCTGACTCAGGATAACACTGCCAGTACCTTACAGAAGAAAAATATTTTTGAGCTGAAAACTGTTCACCTGTGTTTTGCGGTTATATAAGGTGGCGGGTTCGATCACCTGACCCGGACTGCAGAACTCGAACCCTCAGTGATTCTGCTGTGATCCCTAGACCGCCGGGCTACAAATCGCCGCCATAGGTGGGATGGGGTGGGGGCACTCCCCCAATGCGTCGGTGAGGAGGAAGTGCAAAATCTAAGTTTATTCCACTTTGAGCATTTTTACTTGCATAAGACTTTATACATCATATATATATACATTATAATCGATGCAATGCAATTCCACCGCTGATCTATATTTGCATAATAAATTACACATCATATGTACACATATATATATTGTCTGTGGGATCTATACGAAGTGGCTACGAAATACAATCCCTCCCTCCATCCCCCCTCTCCCACTCCCTCCCTTCTCCCCCCCCCTCCCTCCCTCCCTCCCTCCCTGTGATCAACTTCGCTATATGACTTGATATGTATTAAAATAGCTAAATAATGTAAGAAGAAATCTATGCTTTTTGAATCGCAGGTGATTTCGTCTCTAATCATTAGCTCAATGCTGAGAGTCTATCTTTAAAGAAATACATATGTGCATATTTATTTAATTCTGCATAGTGTTTCGATAAGCAACCATCTTAATAATAGCATTCCCAAACAATCTCAATATTACGAAGGTTTTCTATTTATTTGATCTTCCAGAATATTGATGACCTCTATTGTAAGGATGCACATGCGATGGTATCATGTGACATCAAGGGATCACTCTATTGAAGTCCTCCAGAAGTCTGCCCATATCAATATTATCGCTTTTGATGACAATGAGAAGCAAAATAACCAAAAGAACAGCAATAATAATAATGGGATAAAGCAGAATATTGGGAAGTCGAAAGAGAAGATTGACAGATACAGAGAGGAAGTAGAAGGAGACAAAGTAGAAGAAGGACAGGAAAATGAGGAAGAACAGGATAAAGAAGAAGAAGTGATAGAAGAGGAAAAAGCAGGAGAATATGAAAAAGAGCCAGATGATGATGTATGAAGTAGAAGTAGGGATTGTAGAGGAATAGGAAGAACAAAAAGAACAAGAAGAAGACAGAGGAGACGGAGAAAACGGAGAATCTTGAGAAGACGGAGAAGACCGAGAAGATTGAGAAGACGTGGAAGAGGAAGAAGATGAAAAAGAGGCTGATGACGAAGTATAAGGATGCAAAGTAGAAGATGAAGAACAAGAAGAAGAGGAAGAATCAGGAGAAGATGAACAAGAAGCAGAGGGCGAAATAGAAGAAGGTTATTTAGAAGGAGGGGAAGATGAGAAGAAGAGGAAGAAGAGGAAGAAGAGGAATAATACATAGACGAAGAAGAAGGAGAATATGAAAAAGACGGAGGACGACGTAGAAGGAGGCAACGTAAAAGAAGAGGAAGAAGAGGAGCACAATGAGGAATATGAGGAAGATGAGGAAAAAGAAAGAGAAGAAGTAAAAGAAGCACACGACGATACCTGTATGATAATAAAAGTGGAGATATAATCCCATGTGACAGAATTGGCTTATCTCGGAGAAGTAACTTGTTTATAATGCTTTAATAAATTGTATGAAGATTGTTTTCTATGAGCGGAAGAAACATAATATATCAATAGTTTAACATCTTTATAATTTCACATTAGAAACCAGCATTAACTAGAATGTGGAGCGGCCATTGGGTGGCCCATGTTTCTATCCATCCCCTTATTACATTGGCTGAGGTCTAGGCGTCCTTAAGTAGGTCTTATTTCCCTGACAGATCTAGAGACAGTAACGGCGTTTATATTTCTGACACGGACTTATTGGGCGGATACATGTTGAGAGGCGGTTGACAATATAATCTATTCTGCAGAAGAGGGGGAATTCAGCTGGCTTTTTAGTGTGTGTGTTGTATTTTCTGTGTTTAATTTTATAGTTTCTTTTCTTACAGACTTTCTTATAGCTGGCCAGCGGATTTCGATATCCCTAATTAACATTAATTTTTTTAGATTTAAGATTTTGTTTTATTTTATTTATCATATAACACTTGTGTTTTCACCCCAGTTGTATGCTCTTTTGACATACATTCCCATCCTGATATGACCGTAGATGTTACTATGAGGTAAAACTCCAAAAGACAAAAAGAAAACAGCAACATATATTTCTGTGTGCTATTTTACCTGTTTGAAATGTATGTTTTTACTCAGATATATGCTAAGCCACTGTCTGACCCCCCGATAGCCGATGTCTACATGTTGTGCTGGGGCGTCGTTGAACCAACAAACACACAACCACATCAATATATCCTTATTGAGTAGCTGTGGATGCGGTGTGTTGGTGTTGCGTGCACAGCCCCAGACAACAGCTCATCAGCGAGTTGCTGTATAGGCGGGCTACGTATTGAAGCAATTAGCGGAGGCCAGCCTAGCTGAGAGGGTGGCAGTTACGGGGATTCCCCGGTGCCCGCTTGATTGGCAGCCGGCCAGATAACGAATGGTGGGGGTGGGGGGGGGGGGGGTGAGGTGAACGCTCCACAGACGCTTCTTACCCATTGGTGATGCTGAGTGTGAGATCTTGTTCCTGCTCACTAGAATCTGCAAGCTTTCCAGTTATTTTAAATTAAAGCCTATGTACACGTTCATATTTATATAATCTATTATGTTATGTATAAACTCTTATGCGTATATTATTCATGCAATGTAATTATCCTGTAATTATCCTGTTCTCTATTGTCTTCCCCCAACACCTTGACCAATTGTATAAGTTTAGTGTGTTGGGTAGGTGGAGCTGGTGGTTGGTGTGCAACCTGGAGGGCAGGTTAGCTGCTCCAAGCAGCCCTACTCCCCGCCTTCCCTCCAGGTGGCCTCCTGCTCACCCTCTTTCTGCCCACTCCCCCTCCTATTTTTGCTCAATAAAGTATGCGGTAGGTCTTTTTAGGGGGCCAGCCAGAGTTATTGGCTCGATCCAACTTCCTGTCTTGTGTTCCTTATATTAATGTAATAATAATATACATATAAAGGCCCGGAGAATTATTTAATTATTTACTAGCCGATTCATGCGAGTATATTATTAACGAATGGCCGTCCGTCGGCCGCTTTGCTGGTACCAGCTGCTGCCGATGCGAGAATGGTCCACAGCAAGGAAAGGGAGAAGGGTTCACAGCGACGAAAGAAGCAAAAACGGCTGACCACTGGGTCATATCGAGCATACCCTTGCAGGATTAGTTTCCCATTCAGTAAGTAGTGATATTGTGTGATTTAAACAGAAATCAATGTAAATCAATTTCAAATATACTTCAACAATTTAATCTGTGCAAAAGATACATAAATATCTGATAATGTCTGAACAATAAACTCGTCAAATAATAATTGTCTCACAGAGGTCTAGCCTGGTCCCCTGGCACTCATTTGGCACTCAGAATTTCAAATCGAACACTGTGAGTAGCTTATGAAGTTTTCTGCTATTATCGCTCAGTTTCCAACCTGGTCCCCTAGCCTTTGTACCGGAAACAAGTTGAAACGAGCTCAAACGAGCTCAAACGTGGCTGGTTGGGTCGCTCCGTTTAGCGCTGAATATGCTTATGAGGAAAGGAGGAAAATCGGGTGACCACTATTCTTTTTTTTCTATTGCAAATGGCGGCCCCCTATTGGGCCCGCCATTTGCAATATAAAAGAATGTCTCTGACTGGCTGACACTGAGAGCTGTTCTCAGCCAATCAGAGCTGTTTTTTTAAATTGCAAATGGCGCCCACCATAGGGGGCAGCCATTTGCAATTGAAAAGAACAGGTCTGATTGGCTGACACTGAGTTCTCACGGACAACGAGAAGAGGAAAGTCTATTTCCGGCAAGTTCAAATGGGCTCATACAAGTTCAAACATGGCTGGTTGTCCCTCTTCTTTCAGTGCTGAATATGCTTTTGGAGAGCCGATGCTTCTCGCTGTAACAAAATCACAGGCAGAGTGAGTGAGCGCCGTCAGATAAGTTACAGCATTTGAAGGCAAGGGGTGGGGGGGGGGGGCAACACAATCGGCCCAGTTGCATAATAGATGGACAATTTAATAATAGATCAGTATAGTAGATGAGTTAGAGTATAATAAGGTGTGAAAGCTTCCGATTAATTATACTTGTAATTATATAATACTTATGCATCACATAATTATCTATGCATACATATGTATCTGTGTATATATGTGTATGTATATGGGTCAGGATCACGAAAAGAGGCCAATTGTGGGAAGTTGTCGGCGTCGATCATTGGATGTCGGCGTCGATCATCATAATTATAGTTTAGCATTGACAGAGGTATTACAAAGTCCTTAAATTTATCCTGAATGTAAAGGTAGAGAAAATACAAGAACCTTATTTGTTTCTAGGATAATTTAATATAAAACAAAGAAATGCACTACAATTTAAGAATTGCGATGCTGACATCTGTTAAAGTTGTTGGCATCGATCATTGGATGTCGGCGTCGATAGGTATAATTATAGTTTAGCATTGACAGAGGTGTTGCAAAGTCCTTAAATTTATCCTGAATGTAAAGGTAGAGAAATACAACAACCTTATTTGTTTCTAGGATAATTTAATATAAAACAAAGAAATGCCCTACACTTTAAGAATTGCGACGCCAACATCTTAAATAAACCACCAATTGGCCCATTTTCGTGAGGCTGACTCATATAAATAACATGAAAGACCCCGTCCTATCCCTCTTGTAGAATGAAGAGTTAACGCTGCTCTTCCTTCAAATCCCAGGGTTTCCGTTTTCCGACAAGGTCAAAATAGAACTGACATGTCACTGACGAACTGGGTCACCTGTACACTACCTTAGAGGGTAGCAATTAGCGAAATATGGAACAGTCCACCACAGTGGCTGTGCTTGCTATGCTGCTGCCACCTGTTGCTATTTCTGAGCAACAGGGGACAATGTTCTCACCACCGCCATGTCATTATTGTCATCTACTACACTGTATATATATATATATATGAGGATTATAATACATTGTGAGAATACAAACAAGAACACTACCATCTCAGTTCTCGTTGCAGTACTACTTAACTATGGCCAATGGATAGTTCCTTTTTCGGCCATGGCGGCGCCACCTTCACACGGAAGGAACTACCAATAACTAGAACATCAGCCATGGTTTGTACTATTTATGCATACATAAATAAATATACGTAGCGATATATGTGGGCTATTCATGTTGACCCTTAATTATACTATATAGTATGAAATTGATTATGTAAGTATAACTACAAAAGCTACAAACCTATTTTATTACATATTTTCTGTTTCGCATACTACTCACTGACTTTTGTCGTTCTACTGGCGCCACCAATCATTGTTTTCCGGCAAGCTCTTTACATTTCTAAATATGAAATATATTGGTTCTACTCCGTGGAATGTTGGCATTATGGGTCCTGTGTTAAACATCATGCACACATGCGTACATTAACGTTAGCCTTAGATTCCTGGAAACCGTGACGCCAGCTGTAACAACAATAACTTAATCCTATTAACAATAGGCCTTGCATGTTGAAATAAGCCGCTGATCCGTTGACAAGTCTGTTTTTCATTCAATGATGTTATAATGAAATGATACTATATGGACCGACCTTAATGGCGGATTAGTGCATATATATCCATATATACATAGCTCAGGAGGACAATGGACGTAACTGTTGTATATATATACATTATATATATTCCTCCAGTGTGTGCGGCGTGAAGGGGGGCCATTCGAATAGATGACCCCAATAGCTGGGGGGGGGGGCACTCCCCCAAGGTGCATATGGAGGAATACTAATAATAAATATATTTTCTCCTAATCCTTTATACTCATGTAATGCGTTATGCATCACACATATGTGTATATTATGTACATATATGTATATGTGTGATGCATAGCGTATTATCCGAGTATAAAGGCCGGTGTGAAATGGCCGAGCAGAGGTTCGCAGGGCACCAACATGCGGTGGCGCTGCAGTAGCGAGGAATCGATCGAGTCGGGTCGTGATAGGCCAATATACATATTAATTATCATTAAATAACAGACCCATTTACTGCACAGTAATAATCAGAACAATAATAATGGAGAAGCCGCTATGCCTTTTTATATAATGATAATAATTATCCTGTCTATAAAGGCGCAGAAGGGAACTACTTGATTATCATTATTATATATATGATAATGTATGTGCATATGAGATGTGGACTTATCGAAGGATGATGAAAATATCATGGACAAAGAAGATCACCAACAAAGAAGTTCTCAGAAAAATTAAAAATAAGAAACGCTTGTTTGCCACTATACAGACAAAGAAACTTATTTATTTTGGCCTCATCATTCGTCAGAGTTCAATATACCATACATTGTTGGAAGGGAAGGTGAATGGCAGCAGAGGGAGAGGGAGACCAAGAACATCATGGTTTACAAATATTTCACAGTGGACAGGCTTGAATTATGCACAGTCTATCAGAACAGCACACCATTGGGACAAGTGGAGAACCATTGCATCCAACCTTCGACTAGAGGACAGAACTATTGATTGATTGATGTGCATATATATGTATAGCTTGAGGATAGATACTATGTGGGTAACTTACGTATATAATAATGAAGAGCTATTTTCCAAAACGCGCTAAGCGGCAGTCCAAAAAATTAGTTTGCAATGCTAGTGCCGGGTTTGTGGATCATATTTTGGAGAGGAGCTCTTCATATATATATATATACATATATATTAAAATATATATGTGAAGAGCTCTTTATATATATGAAAAGCTCTTTTCGAAAGCACAATCTATGAGCTTGACATTGGCATTGCAAGCTCATTTTTTGGATTGGCGCTAATTGCGTTTTGGAAAAGAGCTCTTGATATATATATACATATAAATCTTTTAACTACTGTTTATGTGCATATGCTATGCATTTGCTCTTTCAATATACATAACGGATAAAAGGCTGCTATTATGGTGGATTTTGTTCCAATTAGTCTGTAAGCTGATACCATTTTACGGCAGCTTATTCCGACACTGTGGAAACCTGCACGCAGGTAGGATACTAAACCCAAGTCTGATATTACATCCTGCAACTGATATTATTTCAGAAAGGCCTCCTCCTTGCCCGAGTATACATTTCACTCGACTCATCTTTTCACTTCCAGGGAGTGCGACGTAGCTCAAGCAGTAAAGTGTCCACCTGTGAAGGTATGGGTAATCCGATCGATCCTGCTCAGTGGACGACATTTTCAGTTTGGGCTATTTTCTGTTCCAACCAGTGGTCCATAAGTGGTGCATCAGAGGCTGTGGTATGTGGTGTGCTGTCTGTGGGAAAGTGCATATAAAAGACCCTGTGTTGCTTATCAGAAGGAGTAGCCTATGTGGCGGCAGCAGGTTTACTCCAAAGAAATATGTCAGAATGAGCAAATACTTGATGTCCAATAGGTGATGATAATAATCAATGTGCTATAGAGGTGTCATCAAATAAAACAAATTTTCCTTTTCACTTGTATTTCTTTGTCTCTACCTTTTTAGTATTTATTTATGAATCTGACCGTCCAGACAGTTCTCGAGGCAGTAGTGACCAGACGCAGCTGGAAATAGGTTGGCCAGGAGCCACGCACAGGTGGTGCCAGTGTGGCAGATGCAGGAACTAATTCCTAGGACATTAGGATAATATGAGGATAACTAATATAGAGAATGGAACTGATAAGTGGTAGTGTCCTTGTTTATATTTCCATAATAAATTATTTAACACATACATATATATATATGAGTCAGCCTCACGAAAATGGGCCAATTGGTGGTTTATTTAAGATGTCAGCATCGCAATTCTTAAAGTGTAGTGCATTTCTTTGTTTTATATTAAATTATCCTAGAAACAAATGAGGTTGGTGTGTTTTCTCTACCTTTACATTCAGGATAAATTTAAGGACTTTCCAACACCTCTGTCAATGCTAAACTATAATTATACTGTTCGACGCCGACATCCAATGAACGACGCCAACAACTTCCCCCAATTGGTCTCTTTTTGTGATCCTGACTCATATATATATACGTATATAATGCATATATATGCTGTATAAGCCATTATACGAGTATAATAAGGCCAGAAACTTCCATCTGCTCCTCAACCCTATCTCCTCCCTCAGTCATCTACTGGAGGAGACTTCTTAACCTAAAAACGTCCATCCTACTCACAAGTAGGACAATTAGGGGGCGCCACCCATCTGTGCACGCACCACTGCCCTCCCCCCCTAGATACACTCACTGTACTGCCGGATTTGTCTATATGTGTGTGTATACACGTTGCTTATTCTGTCGACCATATCTTCTGTGTGTGTGGACAGTGGGGGTTGGGGGAGGAGGAGCATCATTGGAAGTGTAAGAATGTCGGGGGCCGACTCGTGCATGCGGCCGCTGGCCCCTGGCCGGCTATGGGGCCGTGCCACGGGCCACGCCAGTCACCCCACACCGACCGGCGCTCTGCCGCCGTCAGCCCGTCAACTTGACCTCACCAGGCCGTCAGGACACCCGGCGGTGTCGGGTGCAGCGGGCCGAGTGGGGCGGGGTGGAGGGAGGCGGGTCGGAGCAGGGCGGGGTTAGACTGGAGTGGAGCATGCTGGAGGGGTGGAGGAGCGGGAGTTAGGGAGGGATGAGGTATACTCGAGTGGAGACTGGTGGATGGGGTTGGGTAGGGGTATGGGAGGAGTTGAGGAGGGCGGAGTCATGCTGCGTTCATATGAACTGGTGAATATGGTGTTTCCGACTTCACGACCTGTGAATTGCATTCAAGTGACTTCACAACTGGTGAACACCACCTGTGAACTGGAGATTTTGGAACCTGCTCCTTACTCACCACTCATGAAGAAATGGCAGTGTCACAGTTTCCGCCGTCCGTCGTACGCGCGGTGCAAAACATTAGTTTTATTCAAAATTAATAGAAATCCAGAATCCTAACCTTATTATATAAATTTGATATACTCTTTTTGGTAAAGATGTTTTCTATATGTGTACCAAGTGATTTGTTTCTAGGTGGTGCAGTTTTCGAGATATTTCACTTTTTCTGTATGAAGATTTGACAATGCCTCTATTATCGCCCAGCATGAAACAAGGGCCGTATTCGATTCACACGACTCAGCTCACCCGATTCGTCAACATTTCAAATCGAACAGTGCGAGTAGAGTGTTTACTGCGAATTGCCAAATGAACACTCTCAGTTTACATGGTCGTGTTAAATTTGATATAATCTTTTTGGAAAAGATGTTTTCTCTATGTGTACCAAGCGATTTGTTTCTTGGTGGTGTGGTTTTAGAGATATTTCACTTTTTTCTGTATGAAGATTTCACAATACCTCTATTATCGCCCAGCATGAAATGTTTTTACCATGAATTGCCAAATGAACGCTCCTGAGTTTACATCGTCCTATTCACCGTATGAATGCAGCTTTAGACTGGTGTGGAATATGGTGAAGGGCTTGGGTAGGTGGAGGGGAGGGGGGCGGAGTTGGAAGATGGAGACTGGAGTGGAAAATGGTGGAGAGGATGGGGAGGGGGCAGGGAGGTGGGGAGGACTGAGTTGGACTGAAGTGGAACACACTGGAGGGGTGAGGGAGGGGGGCGGAGGGGGAGGAGGGGGAGGAGGGGGAAGGGGAGTCGCTGTCGGGTTAGAGGGACAAGGCAAAGCTGGGTGGGTCGTGACATGACGTGGCGGGGCACAGCGCGCCACTGTGGTCACCGTGGGGCAGGGTGGGGCAGGGTGGGGCAGGGTGGGGCAGGGTGGGGCAGGGTGGGGCAGGACGAAGGAACTGGGATGTTAGCAAAGAGAGCAGAGGCGGAAGGGGGGGGGGGGGGTTAGAACGGTGACAAGGCGCGGGAAGGGCGAGGGAATGGCGGGGGAAGGGCGGGGAAGGGCGGGGAAGGGCGGGGGAAGGGCGGGGGAATGTCGGGGAGGAAAGCCGGGGGAGGGGTCGGGGGAAGGCGGGGAAAGGGCGGGGGGAATGCGGTGGAAGGAAGGGAAAGGTCGGGAGAATGTTGGGGAAGTGCGGGGACAAGGCTGGGGAAGGGCGGGGAAAGGGCGGGGGAAGGGTTGGGGCATGGTGGGTGGCATGGCGAGTAAAGGGCGGGATTGGTTGCTTGTTGGAATTGTAAGTCCTTGCTACATCTAATGTCATATCAGGACGGGGAGGGTGGGGATCGGGCGGGAACAAGGCAGAGAAAGAGCGGGTGCAAGTCTGGGGAAGGGCGTCGGACGGGCATTGCTAGGGCAGTGAGAGGGCGGTGACAGGACGGGGAAGGGCGATGGCAGGGCGGTGGCAGCGGGGTGGGGAGAAGGGCGGCGGTAGGGCGGGGGTTGTAATGTTACCTAGAGGCGGCCCGGTACATACATCACAGGGGTAAGGCCCGGGAAGTGGAAGGGAATCACATTGGCAGGGCAGTGAGAGGGCCATGACAGAGCAGGGGCGGGGAGGGGGCAAGGCGAAGTGCAGCCTAGGTGCAACAGGGTCAGGGGGGCGGTTGTCCATCTTCTTCTGCCAGGTTTGTAGCGAGCTCCTGGCGCCATATGCATGGGGCGGTGTTAGCGAGCCAAAACTGGTTTTGGATGGGAATTCTAGTTTAGAGGCGAAAAGTCGCTATGCATGGAGCAGTGTTATGGAAACACTGCAAGTTTAAGGATGGGTATGCTAACACCACTCCATAGCAGGTTTAAGGGTTGTGTTAGGTACCAATTAGGCCCAAATCTATTCAATGATATCATATTTAACAGAATAACATAGTAAACAAGTGAAATTTAGTCAATTTAATCCCGAAAATCGAAGCGATATTAACGCCGCCGCTACATCGGTGCCAATATTCATACTGTCGAATGGAAACAAAACAAATGGCCACAGATGTGGTGGTGGGGTTAATATCACTTCAATTTTTGGGTTACTTTGACCAATTTTATTTAACAGAATAACATACAAAAAAAGTGAAATTTGCAAAATTAAACCAGAAATCGAAACGATATTAATGCCGCCACCGAATTTTGGTCAAATTAAACCAATAATCAAAGTGATATTAACCCCACCGCTGCCACCGCCGATCCAGCGGCGGCGATATTGTCAAATAGCAGGGCTCACCGGGAACAGGCTCAGATGGATTTCCCAAATCTATAAATAACTACTAGGTTAGCTAACGCCACCATGCTTTTCACCTGTACATACCCCATGACCCATTTTCCAACACTGGTGTTAGCTAACTGGGTGATGGCCCCTAACACCGGAGCCGATAACAAGTTATTCACACATATGGCCCCTGATGTAGATACATCCTCACTGCCCTGCTCCACCATGCCAACCACAAAGCCCCCTCACCGGCCCCCACACACCCTCAGCCCCAGCACTCCCACACCGCTACACATAGAAACAGGTCGCCGGCCGCGTATGTAACCAAACCAGACACGCCCCCTACCTACCCACACACACTGCCCATGCTCGTGTAGATCGTGTAGAGGCTGCAGGGTGTCCGGTGTAAAATGATATGTGGAAGGCGAGCTAAGTTTCACTGTTAGTGTTAGCTCTCCATGCGAATCCGAACCAATGCCACTAAATAAGACCATGTTGAATGTAACGCTAAGGTTGGATAATCCAATGGTGTGCAGTAATGTTGCTGCATATTGTTAGTTATATTGGTAGTGAGTTTCTGTCATTTCTGAGAAAAATATATTAGGCTGACCGAAATAATCAACGTTACTTTAGTTTGAAGTAACTTTTATTTTAAATAGATAAGTTTTGAGATATTAGAAGGGCAACCATGCACAATCAATGTTGGCAAGCATGCCAACACTTAGACACCTTAGGCTTCTGCTTTAACAGGTTCTAGTAAATTGCATCAGTATTCCCTATTATGTTGCAGCACACGTTTAATAAATGCACCAGTATCTAAATTAGATACAGTATAACCCCTTTAAATTAACCTTGAAGGGACCCCAGAAATTTGTTTGGATTAACCGATCATTAGTTGAACCGAGCTTTGGCTTCGACTTTGACTTGGTTTTGGCAAAAACGTGGGTGCATTATGAATGTAACATACAATGTATGTGGTCACTTTGATTAAAATGTTGTATGCATATACAGTTTAACCCCGTTGAACCAAGCTCGGTTAAACCAAACAATCGGTTAATCCAAACTTTTTTCGGCGGCCTGGCAAAATACTACCATTTCTCATATAAAAATGTTGATTCAACCAAAGCCGGTTAATCCAAACTATCGGTTAATCCAAACAAAATTGTCGGACCTCAAGCCACTTCCGGTATGGTTAAGCCAAACTTTCATGTGATTATAAGGTCATCTGAGACCCCACCCAATTTTGTATATGATAAATGGTAGTAGTTTGAAGGAACCCTATAAATTTGTTTGCATTACCCTATCGTTTGGTTTAACCGAGCTTGGTTTAACGGGGTTATACTGTTTGTACATGAAAAAACAATAATCAAAGTGCCCACATACATTGTATATTACAGGTGTAATACAGTCTTACTCAAAGTCAAAGTCGAAGCCAAAGCTCGGTTAAACCAATGATCAGTTAATCCAAACAAATTTCTAGGGTCCCTTCAAGTTTGGTTTAACGGGGTTATACTGTACTCAGCTAACCAGTCCTTTGCCAATCCTATTAATCCCAGGTGCCATGTCTTTAGGTAACAAGTATTCATTTTGAAAGTCATCGGTTTGACTTGGCTGGCATTCAAACGCCTCACCTTCCTTACAGGACAGGCGAATGAATAGAGCGTGGGCTTTGCGTGCGGAAGATCAGGAATTCAGTTCCCAGTCGAGTAAAACCGATGACTTATACAATTGACACTTGTCGCTTCCCTGGTGCTCGGCAAAAAAAGGATATGGCAAGGACTGGTTGGCTCAGAGTCAGGATAATGTGACTGAGATGGATATCGGTTCATGCGGCCGGTAGCCTGATTCCCCAGTGAGCCACCACGATAAAGTTACCAGGATTGCACCCAGTCACAAGATGCTACCCGTCCTGATATTACCTTGATTGAAGATTTATACTGCATATCATGGATAAGTCTGAATAGACTTGTTTTCACCATTAGACAGTTTGTCGATAGAAAGCCCAAGCCTACACTTTTACCGACCCAAGGGATTTTTAACCTCCCACACCACATAGACATGGTATGAGAGCAACCAGCCTTTGATGATGCTGTAAGTTATACACAGCGGTGGAAATCCAAAGTGGCAGAGGTGGGGGCATGGGGAATCGAACCACTGACCTTCAGATTAGGAGTCCAACCTAGAAAAAACACTCTAACCACTCTGCCACAGAGAACACCACAACCTTAGATGTTGCCAGGATGTAAAACTCCAAAAACCAACGACCCTTTGAAACAAGAAGCCAGAACTCAAACCAATTCGGCCATGATGTTCGCTACAAGCCGCGACTAGTTAA
This sequence comes from Branchipolynoe longqiensis, assembly GCA_030323885.1. NCBI lineage: Eukaryota > Metazoa > Annelida > Polychaeta > Phyllodocida > Polynoidae > Branchipolynoe > Branchipolynoe longqiensis. The sequence continues at coordinate 90,482,959 of CM059191.1, read as the reverse complement.
GGCATTTAGCGCTAATCATAACAAACCACCGTGTACGTCTTGTTGTGACTGTCGGTATTAATTAGCTAGCTCCGCGCAGGCGCACACTGAGTTTGCACACACACACACAGACACACACTCACACACAGACACATGCCTGCCAAGGGTAAGGTCTTCGCCAGAAGGATCCAACGATATCAATGTGAATAACAAACGCCGTAAATTATTCAGCTCCGGGCGCCATTTTGATGATGATGCAGGACCACCTGTTCGCCAACCGGAGCGCCCCCCGGTGGCACCCGGTGACAGGACGCGACGCCCGGCTTTGTTTACTACAGTCATTACTCACACGTGTCACGTGGGGCCCTGGCGGCGCGGCACGGGGTGGGAGGAAGGGAGGGGGAGGGTGGGGAGGAGGAGGAGGCGGGGGGTGGGTGGGGAGGGGGTAGGGTGGGGAGGGGTGGTAGGGTGGGAAGGGGGGTTGGGTAGGAAGGGGTGGTAGGGTGGGAAGGGGTAGGAGGGTGGGAGGAGGTGAGGGTGGGGGGGGGGGTGAGGGTGGAAAGGGTCGGGGAGGGTGAGAGAATGTGAGGGTCGGAGGGGTGAGGTTGGGAGGGGTGAGGGTGCGTGGGGATGGGGGAGCGTGGGGAGGGTGTGAGGGTGGGATTGGATGGGGGCGGGGGAAGGGGAAGTGGGATGTGGGGTGGAGGGTGGAAGGGTGAGAGCGGGTAGAATGAGGGTGTGAGGGCGTCGGGTGGAGGGGGTTGGAGAGGACTGAAGCTGAGGTGGGAGACTGTGAAGGTGGGATGGGGTGAGAGCGCGTGGGGGAGGATGTGATGGTGGGAGCGGGTAGAGTTTGAGCGTCTGACGGGGGAGGAGGGATGGGGTGGGGAGGGGTGGAAAGGGGGGAGGGAGAGGTGGGAGAAGAGAATGTAAGTGTGGGAGGGGATGAGGGTGGGAGGGGGCAAGGGAGCGTGGGAGGCTGGGAGGGTGACAGGGTCGGAGGCGGCGAGAGAGGGAAGGTGAGAGAGGGTGAGGGATGGATGGGCAAGGACGTGGCGGACAAGGCAGCGTGGACGAGGGGACAGTGGAGTGTGGACGAGGGTAGAAGGGGAAGGAGGGGGGAGGAAGGGAGGAGCAGATACAGATGGGGATAGGAGGACAGTGGGTCGGGAAGGAGGATGGAGCAGGAGGCGGACGGAGGATGGGACGCGATAGGAAAGGGAGGTGGGAAGGGGGAATGGGAGGAGGAGAGATGGGTGGGGATAGAAGGGAGGGTGATACAAGAGGGTAGCAGGGAGGCAAGAGGATTGGGGGGAGTGTGAAGGGAGCGGAGAAAGGGTGGGGAAGGAAGGGGAGGTGGGAGAGGTTGGGAGAGCGAAGGTGGATGTGAGAAGGGGATAAAGATGAGGATAACATGGAGGGATGGGAGAGAAAGTGTACGAAGGATGTTGGGATTGCAATGGTGCTAGAGAGAGAGGTGAACTGGGAATGGAGGTATGGAACGAAGAGGCGTTAAAGTGGGGGGCAGGAGAGACAAAGGGCGGGGATGAGGGTGATGAGAGAGGAGGCGTGAGAGAGTGTGTGTGGGGGGGGGGGGGGACATGCGGAGCGAGAGAAAGGGGAGGGCGAGAGGAGGGCGATAACGGCTGGAGGGAGGGCGGAGGGGTGGACCTGGAAGGAAGGAGAGAGGAGGGGTGGGAGATGGAGTAGGAAAGAAGAGGGTTGGGAGTAGGGAGAGGGAAAGACGAGGGTTGGGAGTGGGTGAAGTGAGTCTGGATTGGTGGGAATGAAGGGAGTGAGAGGAGGAACATGGAGAAGGGAGGGTGGGGAGTAGGGTGGTGGAGGGATTGTGGTGGAAGTAGAGATGGGAGGCCAAGTGTGTATGCAGGATGAATATTGGGCGGGGGAATTGGGAATAGATGGGGGTACACATGTTGGTGAATGTGATGTTGACAGCGAGGGAATCAGCCAGTGTAAATTAAATGAGGATGAGCAAATGAGGAGGACTCAAGGAGAGGGATTGTTTTCTCTTAGCGTCGGATGAGGGGTGTGAGTATGGTACAGGCTGACCGTTGTTACATCACACTGTTTGGGTTTGTGAGGGAGGAGAGCGAGGGAGGAGGAGGAGTTGATGGATACGGGGAATAAGATCAGGAGAAGGCCTAATGCAGAAGAGGGAGGTGAAGGCGTGTCTAAGTCGGTGAATAAGAAGATGTAGATGGTGTGTGTATGGGTGCATGGAGTGCATCATTGGAGCCCCCGCTATCCCACCTCCCCCATCTCCTCAAATATGAGCAGCTCCTTGCGTATGAATAGTTAGTCACTCGTCTATGACTGTATGAGCAGAGCATTCCGTGAGAGTAGCGAATCCCTCTACCCGAGAGGAGCAACTCACTCGTCCATGAGCAGTTCATTCGATGGGAGTAGCCACTCTCTTGTCTATGAGCAGCTAATTTCATGAGACTATCAACTCACTCATCAAAAGCACCTCATTGAATGAGAGTTGCGAATCATTCGTCTATGAGCAGATCATTTCCTGATCATAGTGACTCATTCGTCTATGAGCAGATAATTCCATGATAATAGTGACTCACTCGTCGATGAGCTGATACTTTGATGATAATATTGACTTACTTGTCTAGGAGCTGATAATTTCATGATAATATAAACTCACTCTTATATGAGCAGATAATTCCATGATAATAGTGACTCACACATCCATGAGCAGATAATTCCATGATAATAGCGATTCACTCGACTATGAGCAGATAATTGCATGATCATAGCGACTCATTCGTCTATGATCAGATACTTCCATGATAATAGTGACTCACTCGACTATAAGCGGATAATTCCATGATAATATTGACTCACTCAACTATGAGCAGACAATTCCATGATAATAGCGATTCACTCATCAATGAGCAGATCATTCCATGAGAATAGTGACTCACTCGTCTATGAGCAGATACTTCCATGAGAATAGTGACTCACTCGTCTATGAGCAGATAATTCCATGATAATAGTGCCTCACTCGTCTATGAGCAGATAATTCCATGATAATAGTGACTCACTCGTTTAGGAGCTGATACTTTCATGATAATATTGACTCACTTGTCTAAGAGCTGATAATTTCATGATAATAGCAAATCACTCATATATGAGCAGATACTTCCCTGATAATAGTGACTCACTCATCTATGAGCAGATAATTTCATGATAATAGTGACTCACTCATCTATGAGCAGATACTTCCATGATAATAGTGACTCACTTGTCTATGAACAGATAATTCCATAGTAATTGTGACTCACTCGTCTACAACCAGATAATTCCATTAGAGTTGTCACAAATCTATGAGCAACTCATTCAATGAGACTAGCCATACTTGTCTATGAGCAGCTAATTCCATGAGAGTAGCTATTCGCTTGTATATGGACGAGTGTAGATACTCACATGTGTATGAGCAGCTTATTTAATCAGACTTGCCACACTCGTCCATGCGTGTGCGGCAACGAGGGCATGGAATAAGGCGAGGGCACTCCTAAAATGGGATCGAACTCTCACCGATTCAAACTTATGACTTACAAATTGATACTTGTCGCTTCTTAGCCTGGCACTCAGCATTATTAGGATGGGGCAAAGACTGGTTAGCTCAGTGTCAGGATAATGTGACTGAGATGGGATATCAGGTCATGGTGCTGGCAACCTGGTGGTATCCCAGTCGGGCAGCACTATACAATTGCCATCAGCCTGCATTGTCAGAAGTCAGTACCCATCCTTATATGACCTCAGATGTTGCCAGGACATAAAGCTCCAACAACCAACCAATTTGCAATGAAGTATTTTGCCAGTACTATCCCGGCATCAATTAATAAAGACCGCCCTGGTCCCCGAGCCTACATTCAGTCGGGTACTAATCCACTTAGACAGGTGCCCATACCTTCCCACAAGGGGGCGCCCCATGTGCAGCTTTGCGCCACCAGACGGCGCACCACACGTTACCCAGACGACGGGCATTGTCAAAGATCTCCGCGTTATTTCTTTTATTTGTTCTCTTTCGTTGTTTCTTTGCTTAGGATCTTAGTTTCTCTTTCTTCTTTTTTTCTTATTTCTTTGATATGTGTTTTTTCTTCTCGTCGCTCTCCACGAGACACTTCAGTATTGTTGATGCAGATGGATGGGCAGGGTATACACAACCCAACACACGCATTGTGTACATGGGTGTTACTTATGCTACATCCTCAATTACATATGTATATATAAATATATAAATATAAATATAAATACATAAGTATATAACTAATAATAACTTCCCCATTTTCTATTCCAGAGGAGCTGTGAATATATATTCCAGATAATATATTGACTCCCAAATCTAGGTCACTTCCTCAAGATAAACACTCAACTGGTTCTTTTGATCTAGTCCAGTGATCTGAGTATGCAGGTATTGCAGGTATAGCAATACCTCAGGGAGTTTAACGCCCCTGCCCTGCAGAGTTGTAAACCACTGCCTTGTGGTACAGGTTCTTGACAGAACCGAAGGCTAAGGGAGAAAACCCTGAACAGAAAACCATGTCACTGTGGCAGTATTAAGGGCGGTTGATGTATGGGACTCCCAACATCTCCCGACCAGCCACTGCAGGGACAAATAGTTTTGCGCCTGTCTTGACATGTTCTTGCCAGTGTGAAACCTCTATTTTCTCCCCGAGAAAGTGGCGCTGGTAACTTGCAAAAGCCAGCAGCCCTTCAACACTTTTGCGGGCAGCTTTCATGAAATGTTCCAACCATGGATGGGATGGCTAGAGCAATCGCCAGCCTGAAAGATGGCAGAGCACCTGGGGGGTGATGGAATTCCTGCTGTAGTATGGAAGCACGGAGGAGACAATCTGTTCAACAGACTGTACCAACTAATCACCAATGCCTGGGAGGAGGGTTCTGTACCCCAAGCATGGAAGGATGCCAGCATTGTGACCATCTACAGGAAAGGTGATCGAACAGACTGTGGGAACTATAGAGGAATCTCTCTTCTTTCCATAGCAGGCAAGACCTTCGCCAGGAGCCTCCTCAACAGACTATCTATTCACATAACACCTGATGTAGTTCCGGAGTCACAGTGTGGCTTCAGAGCACCGTGGATATGATATTTTGTCTCCGACAGCTACAAGAAAAGTGCATTGAGCAGGACCGACCACTGTACATGATATTTCTCGATTTCACTAAGGCGTTTGATACAGTCGGGAGGACCGGGCTATGGCAGCTACTGAGGAAGTATGGATGCCCAGAGAAGTTCACAACTATGATCAAAGCTCTAGATACAGGAATGATGGTGAATGGGAAGTCTTGGAATCGTTCGGGGTTACCAATGGGGTCAAGCAAGGTTGTGTACTGGCCCCCATGCTCTTCTCCATCTTCCTATCAGCAATGCTCAATGAGGGTTTCCGAGACATGAGGGATGGCATCTATATACAGTCCAGACAGAGCGCTGACCTATTCAATGTCGCACACTTCAGAGCGAAGATCAAGATTACTCGGATACTGGTGAGAGAGCTGCTATTCGCAGATGACAGTGCACTGGTTGCCCACCCTGCTGAAGAGATCCAGAAAATAGTGGACACTTTCTCCGGTGCATCAAAGAAGTTTGGCCTGAAGATTAACATCAAGAAGACGGAGGTGTGTACCAACCCAACTCTACAAGAACCCAAGAGGAGGAGATCATGGTTGATGGACGCAAGCTGAACTCTTTTCCGGAATTCACCTACCTCGGAAGCACTATATCAAGTGATGGACGCATTGATGCTGAAATACAGAGGATAATGGCCAAGGCTAGCGCATCTTTAGGCCGACTCCGCCAGAGACTCTGGAAGAATGACCACGTGTCCATTCGGGTCAAAGGCAAAATCTAGCGTGCAATCATACTATCCAGCCTACTATACGGAGCCGATGCCTGGACAGTGTACAGATGACAGGTGAAAAAGATGCATGCCTTCATGATGCAACATCTGCATTCAATCATGAGGCTAACCTGGAAGGACAAAGTGACAAATAAGGAAATACTCAAAAGGACGGGGCTGCCCTCTATGGAAGATCTTCTGATCAAAAAGAATATCCGGTGGACTGGACACCTCATGAGGATGTCATCAGACAGGCTACCAAAGCAGATCATCTATTCTCAACTGTCTTCTGGTTACAGAAAGAGAGGGCGCCTTCATCTCTGGTTCAAGGATACCATCAAGAGAAACCTGAAGCTGACCGACATTAAGACCGACTCATGGACGCAACTCTCACAGCAGAGAGCTAAATGGAGAGTGGCAGTCAAGTAATGAAGGCAGTCTTTGTTGCATCGTGGCCGACAACATGATGATGATGAGTGATCTGAGTTGATCTATTCCTGGCTTTGACCTATTCCTAGGACAAATGGAAGAGGCAGGTTGGGAAGGGGGTGATCGCATCGATGGACCGTTTATCTTGACCAAAGTTAGGTAAGAACACATCAAGCTTTTTGAAAATAGATGGGGTCCAGTATAGGAACATAATATAAAGGAGAGGTACAGTGGTAGATCAGATCTGAATTGGATGAAGAAACTGCGATTGAAAGCTGTGCGGAGACAATGTGGTTGATTGATTAATGCTATATCTGAAGAATTCAAGTGTAAAACCCTATAAATTCCAATCTGAATATTGAGATAAACATTCGTGTCAACCCTACAAGAGGTTAATTCTTTACATTCCTATTTTTTTGTTCGTTGCTCACTAGCCATTTCTTCACAACCAACTGTGAAATGTTCCGATATTCAGCATAGGGGGAATGCAAATGTCCTATTACTGATCGGTGTACGTGACCAAGCACATGTATGTATATATATATATATATATATATATGTATGGGTTGGTGGTGCCTGAGTGGGATGTAAATAGACATAGTGGTGCTGGCAGGTCTGGGTGTGAGTGCACTCAGGGTCTACCCCCTCTGGTGGGATAGGGATCACCACATTCAAAGGTCAAGGTTGGTGGTTGCCATGGGGTGATACAGCTTCTGGTAGTGGGCAGACCACTGGTATCCATGGGGAGCAGGAATGCTGGATCCCTATTGGTAGGGCCAAGGATGCTTGTTTCCCATTGGGGGAAAGGGGTGGGGTGATACTCTACAGAGGGCTGGACTCTCTCATCTTCTTTACACTTTATACTCTTCCTTTCTCTTTGTCTGTATTGATTTCACCATAGCCTGTCTACACAACCACATATTCGAGCATTGGAATATAAACAACGTAGAATTAGTGAGCATTAAAATTAACATCAGGTAATTAAACAAAATCTTATGTTAATTTTTGGATTTGCGTTTACAGGGTTTTGCATCTGACCTCTTCATTTGTTCTGTCACTCATGTCACTTACATGCACATGCCCATCTTCAAATGTACATGTAATTTCAAAATGGCCATGTCCATGTCAATTGGTTAAAACAATGCAATGTTGCAGTGCTTAGACTTGCATCAACCGATAGCAAAATCTAACTCACAAAGAAATAGCCTAATTTACAGTGGGTGACATAGCCAAGTTAGCCATTGTGATGTGATTGTGGAGCAGTATTGACAGAAGGGAGCTAAATGAGAGAGCTAAATGGAGAGCGGCAGTCAAGTAATGAAAGCAGTCTTTGTCGCATCGCGACCGACAGCATGATGATGATTGACAGAAGGCCAGGTCAAGTTTGAAAGCGCGAGAGTGAAGGTGAAGGGGCTATGTGTCTACTAACTGCGGCTTAATACTGGCGAGTTGGTATTCCCGATCTTTATATGAATATGTAACTTGTAAGGATATCGATGTGATTAACAATTCAGATTTTCACGTACATTTCAATGTAGGGATATCGCTGTGATTAAGAATTCATATTAATTTGACATTAATTAGACACACACACAACACATTCTTCAGTGTACACATAACAATAGGATGAATATTATTAACATGGCTTATAACAATGATTGACTGATTTAGATATCACTAGAGTGGTTTTATGCAATGATTTGATTACTAGCAGAATGGTCATATAAGAATGATTGAATGATTTAGGTATTATTATAATGGTTTTACATCATAATTTGATTATTATCATCACAAACATAATTCTCTGTATTTCTGGGTTTTCTGAATATATTGTCTCATTGTTGGTAGTTGTCTCGGGGTATTATTTGGGGAAATCTTTCATCTTCGGCACCAGCAGAGTTTCGGGACTCCCCTTGCTTGTTTTTACAACTCCGTTGTAAACCCTGTGTGGACCATAGTCTGACTGTTATATGCATGGATGCATACCAGGATCTAGTGATTTAGCCCTCAAAATGGTTTCAATATTGGTGTCATGAAAAAGGATATTTTTGTTTTAAGGAAATTATTTACTCTTTTTTTATTTGTGATACGGACCCAAAAGTCGGAATATTTTACATTTGGTCTTTATTACACCACACTCTGTCCGGGTGGGGGCGCTTCGTCGCTGGCTATCACTCAGGTACAACGACACTTGTACTGTTTTCTCGCACATTTCCAACGAGACTAGTCCTGGTTTACGTTCAGGCGTTTTTATTGGAATTTAAAATAAATGATGATTTACCATGTCATTTGATAAATATCACTGTAGGTTGGGGACGGATTTTATTCGGTTGTTTGTTGTTGTTTTACTTCCTCGCAACATATAATGCCATATCAGGACTGGCACCGACTTGTGACATTGTGCACTCATGCCGACTTAATACCCACTGGGAGAGCATACCGACAGCACCATGACCTGATATCCCAATCAGTCATATTATCCTGACACTGAGCCGACCAGTCCTTGCCCTATCCTAATAATGCTGAGCGTCTGTACAGGAAGCGATAATTATCAATCTTTAAGTCATTGGTTTGACTCGATCGTGACCCAAACTCCCGATCTTCCGCACGCGAGGCCCACGTTCTACCGATTCGGCCACCGCGCCCGCTTTTGGAGACTGGTAAACAACGATAAAAGGAGGAGACCCAACCAGCTCTTACATGATCACTAGGTCGACTTAACCAGCTCTTCTTTCAGCATAGATTTTCATAGTAATTCTGCCATTCTTTACACTACTGGTACGATGTCAATTAGCGCGGCCATCACTTGTCCCAGCTTACTGGCATGACACAAAAACGGACCGATACGCATGCATAGTTGATGAGGATGCAATGAGACTTGGCGTCAGGTTGATGTATGTCTATGTCTTTGTTGGGATTTGATGTCCTGGCAACATCTAAGTTCATAGCAGAATGGGTACCGATACTCATGGCGACTTTATAGTGCTGTCGCACTGGGAGACCAGGCCGCCAGTACCGTGATTCAATGTTCCCACTCAGACAGATTATCCTGACACTGAGCTAACACAACGCTTACACTCTCCTAGTGGGGCCGACAGCACACTAGATGTAAATAATGATATAGAGTGTGTCAGTCATGGGTTTGACTAGACTATGGTTAGAACCCTCGACCTTCCGCATGGGAAGCCTGATTCACCCACCCCATCAGAAAAAGAAACCTGACCCTTAAAGCATGTACATCGATCGGATATTATACCTTTGTGTTTGTTGCTGGTTGTATTTATATCTTACCATTCCAATGTTAGGAATGCTATGATGCAAAACAATAACGACATAACACAAATAACAAACAAATACAATTATCAGAATGTGCTACAATGTTAGTCAAAATACAAACCCATACATGATTATTTTCATGAAGCAATAATATCAATTTCATGTACATCAAAAGAGTTAATTACTTTGTTTAACCATTATTCGGCCTCAGGTTATTTCAAGCTAAAGACTCAAAAACAAAATGAGAACCACCATACCCAGTTTCAGCTATACATGAACGAAAGTGGGAAATGTGTTACTTGTGCAGAAATACAATATGTAATAAGGTGGCTCCAATATTCAGGCTACAGTATCAACTCTGTCTCGACTCGCGTCTTCATGGCTTCATCGAAGTTGACATTCTATCTGTGCCATAAAAAGCCGCTAACTTGACACGGTGCAAAGACATTGTTGAATACATGCATAAACTGTGTGGGAGATATGGGGGAAGGTCAAACAGGATGCCCTTTACAGGCACCTGGGGCAGCGCCAAGTGAGAACAAATAGAGAAATGGCAGGCAGATGCTATACGACATTAGGGCGAATCAATCAATCAATAGTTCCATCCTCTAGTCGAGGGTTGGATGCAATGGTTCTTCACTTGTCCCGATGGTGTGCTGTTCTGATAGACTGTGAATAATTCAAGCCTGTCCACTGTGAAATATTTGTAAACCATGATGTTCTTGGTCTCCCTCTCCCTCTGCTGCCATTCACCTTCCCTTCCAACAATGTATGGTATATTGAACTCTGACGAATGATGTGGCCAAAATAAATAAGTTTCTTTGTCTGTATAGTGGCAAACAAGCTTTTCTTATTTTTAATTTTTCTGAGAACTTCTTTGTTGGTGATCTTCTTTGTCCATGATATTTTCAGGGCGAATACGCGTCGGGATTTATTTGCTTGTTGGGGTTTTAAATCGGTACAGTTTGAGCGTTCCATTTAATGAGACAACTTCCTGATATCCGCTCGGTGGCAGCTCAGAGGCAATGCTCCTAAATGCCATATTTGAAAAGCATTGCCATTGCACAGTCTGATGGTTTTCTACTATATATGGCGTTTAACTAATGTGGAGATAAGGATATCGGTTGGGGGAGGGGGGGGGATATGTATTTGCATATATCCCCCATTTCCATACGCTACTTAGACGCCCGGAATGCGCACACTCTGACTACTAGATCCGCTTCCGCTTAAGTCACGTGCTGCAATTGGCAGGCAATGACAGGCAGGCTATTCCGTTTCGGAATGTCGAATCGCTTGCGACGCATTACCGGCTATGGCGTTGCCACGACTGGGATTAATTAGGACCAACGAGCTGGGAATGTAGCTACGTGCTTGTGTAATTAATTAGCAGGATGTATGTGAGGATACCAACCATATATGAAAGAAGAATAAAACAAACCAATGGAAAAGGGGGAAAACAGCGAAATAAAAAAAGAAGAAAGAAAGAAGGAAAGAAGGAAATGCATTAAAATATCTGAAGTAACCTGGTCGGTGGAAGGCCTGGGGAGCTGGGGGGGGGGTATGTCGGTAGCATTGAACCCATCTGCATACCGTTGAGAGCTGAGGTAACATTCCTTAGACATGCGAAGGGACAGCATTATATAGGGCATGTGTTACATCCATGGCATATCTGATTACCACATCCCACAATGTTCATATAATTATGTTCGATGGATTGTTGTTGGGGTTTTACGTCATGGCAACATCTAAGGTCATATCAGGATGGGTACTGACTTGTGAGAGTGCCATCTCATGACAACTTTATAGTGCTGCCCCACTAGGAAACCCAGCCACCAGCACCCTGCACTGATTTCGACCTCAGTCACATTATCCTGACACAGAGCTAACCAGACCTTGCCCTATCCTAATAATGCCAAGCGCCTGGCTAGGAAGTGACAAGTATCAAGTGTGTACGTCATTGATTTGACTTGACCGGGAATTTAACTCCTGACCTTCCTCACAGGAGGTCTGAGCTGTACCGATTCGGCTACCGCGTCCTGTCACCATATAATTATGACACATTGTAAAATATTCCGACTTTTTAGGTCTGGTTCATAAATAAATAATAGTTAAAATAAATTCTAAAATAGCTCCTTTTCATAAAACTCATATGTGAAGCATTAAGAAAACTGTTTTAATCATATTTAAATCATCCAGTTATTTCTATAAAGTCATTATAATAATATTCCAATTATATAAGTACCACTATGAAACCTCTCTAATAATACCTAATTCCTTCTATCATGTGGGTAAATACATATGCATAATATTCAAACCAAGTTTTGAAACCATGGTAGATTATGTATATTAAGTGAAGTGATAATTAATATCAGATTGTTCTAAGGTTCTACATCAAATATAACCACTGGAGATAAGAACTCAGGAAAATTATGAATGTATTGGTATATTTACATGTATTACTGAATTGAAGTATGTTGGTATTATATATTGTATGAAAGGAGGTAAATGCTGAAACTAAGGGCAGCATATACAGTTGATCCAGACTGGTTTCTTCACCCAGACAAATAGTCTGTGAAGAATGCCACAGAATGGGTATAATAATTAAGTCAAGAATTAATTTCTGTGTGCCTGTTATGGTATGATTTACAGATGCCAGTATCTGAAGGAGTGTTAGCACACAGGTGACAATGCATGGGGGCTGTGTGTGTGTGAGTGTTTGCAGGACCTGCCAAAGCCAGGTGTCAGGCTGGAGGTGGGAGGAGGAGTGTGTGTGTGTGTGTGTGTGGTGAGCCCTCCCTGCCCCACCTGGTGGCAGTTTGCTGAACTAAAGATGATAAAATATGTGATTCTCAAAGTAAGGCATGTAGAAACTCCTACTATTTTGGAGTTGTCCCAATCTAAGGGACTGGTGACCACGGGTGTTATGTAAATATAAACAGGGTTGATACTCCCATATAAGTGTAATTGGTGAACTTGATGGAAAAATATGTATCTGACTTGGGGTGGGTGGGTTGGCCCCCCACCCCCTGCCTCCCCCCACCACTGACTGGAGGGGTTCAGCCAATGAAATGCCATGTGACTATCTCTGACTGAGGAGACTCCCAGCAACTGTGTATCTGTATTTTGAATGTGTTCTATCTGAATAAAAGAGCTGGGCAGGGGGTGTGGCAGGCAGATGACCTGGAGACAGCACAGCAGGAGGAGCCGGCCACCCCTCCCTACTAGACTTTACCACACTTAATTTCTGTTGGGTTGATATTTCTTGGAACTGATATAGTAAGCAGATATAGTAAGCAGATATAGTAAGCAGATGCAGTAAGCGGATCATCGCTTGAGTAATATCATACATTAGTGCTTTCTGGCCTCCACACACAGAAGTTAGGGTTCTATCTCCTATAAGATTCTAGGTTGTGAAATACCACTAGTTAACAACATGTCTATAGTAGACAGTACCCGCCTTCAAACCCCAATTTCTGTGCTACTTACACCAATCCAAGCAGTATAATATTCTGGTGAAAATCAATATATTCTTTTGAAAAAAAGATGCTATCTTCAGGGCCGAGGCTGTGGGCCTCAAGCAATTGTTGGTATAATTATACATATTTTAAAACAAAGATAACACACCTTTTGATTCGATGCTCTAGTACAATAACAACATTAATTAAAAGATTGTGTGAACATAATGGTTTCTTCTACATGTGATGAGCTAGACTTAGACATTTTCGAAATAAAACTACTTACCTAGATATCCAACATCGACGGTGCTATAGTATATATTAATCATGTATTGCAGTTTGGTACACTGATGGTCGAAAATGAATAAACAAAGCATGTCCAATGTGTCGGTGTGAGAGTCAAAACTACTCTTGCATGTTTTCACTTCAGCTATCGCCAGGTTTGGTCCTTCACGAATCAATGCAGTTAAGACAGACAGTGAACTGCTTAACGCAGATCTAACCTACTCCATTCATCAAACAATATATGGCAGAAACTCATAATTGAAAACGCTTAAGACCGACAGACTTTAATATTGGGATTTATTATCGTCTTCTTTTTATCGTCACAATCAACGTTCAATGTTATGGTTTCCAGGCTCACAGAAATTGACCCCACCGACCATAACAGTATGGGTGGGTGGGATGGCTCAAAACCCAAGGCTTAGTAGTATATGTTGATCGAACCGCAGCTAAGACGAAAGTGAATCAACGGCGGCTAGTTCATTAACGTCAAATTCTTACGCTAGGTGGTGGCGAGCCCCGGCGGCGGGGTTAATCTATAAATAGAATAGAGATGCTTTGTATCCATTCGAGATGCGATGTCGGTCATCCGCATTCAATTACCCATGTTCTCGCAACATGTACAATTGAAAACGCTTAAGACCGACAGACTTTAATATTGGGATTTATTATCGTCTTCTTTTTATCGTCACAATCAACGTTCAATGTCATGGTTTCAAGGCTCACAGAAATTGACCAAAGTTTGTAGCTAAACTTCTGGGTGCCGAAGAAATCGAGCATCTTGGTACATAAGAGTGTACCGCGTCTGAGGTCCAATGACCTAGTTCTTTGATGTCCTGGATCGAAGGTCCTAGTGAAGCACAAGCCTGTGCTCCCCCTCGACGGAGACTGTGCAGCGTCACAGCACCTGGTGCCGGGTGGCCCTGAGTGGCCAGAGCAAGCCTAAGCGTGTCAAGTAATGCTCGTGATCGTAGCGGAAGGGCATCAGTGGTGATGAAAGCCGGCCCCTCGAGGCCGGGCTGTGTCCTGGATACATAGTTGGTCCAGGCGCGGACCGGGCAGTAGATGAATCTTGGTAAAACCGGAACTGTGATGTTTCGTGGTGGAGCAGTTCTTAGGAGGGTCTTTGAGGACCTGACGTGCAAATTGAGGCCAAACCGCCTTATTGTTATGTCGCGGGCACGCAATGCGTGGCCTGAGTCCACAGTTGATGATGAGAGGAAAAGGTTACTCTGGCGCAGCAAAGTAAAATATGCTAGTGTAGTAGTCTGAACATGAGCTCTACTATCACTCGGTAGCAGCGGAGACTACGCCAGCAAAGTACCACTAAACTGCGCTAGGTGGCGGCATGGGTAGCCACCGGTCAGACCCCAACTGGGCTGACCTCTACTGCGTGTGGCTGACCCCCCCGCACCCCCCCCCACACACACCTATAGAGTCGATGTGGGATCGGGCGAGTCAGGGGGCGGGTCAGACAACTACTGACGCCGCGGAGAGCAGATGGTTCAATAAACCAAGGGTGAAGCATACACTGAATTGAATCTGGGTGTTCTTCCGTGTGTGACCGTGAGAGTGAGAGTCGGAGGGCCGTGGGCCATTACACTATTAAGAGAGAAGCCGCCAGAACTGGGCCATTGTCTCCAGCAGCGCTGAAGAACCTGACGGCTTTCCTTATGTCAGAGGGGCTCAGAGGTGGCGGCTGGGCCGGGACGTGAGTGGAATGACGCTGGTAGACTTTGAGTTGAGGCGCCCGTCGCTTGTACCCAAGTACACGCACCGCTGATGTAGTTCATCACAGTGCCGGGCGTCCTTGTGTCAGACAGATGTAACAAGTAAGACATGACCTCGTACTGAGTCGGCCTCAAAGGATCCCCTCCTCCTTTGTTGAAGAAGGTCAAGTACTCGTTGACCTGCACTGATTTGTTCTTCCACGTTCCCGGTGCCAATCCCGCCACTATGATGTTGATGAGCTGATAGTGGTGGTGTTGAGAGTAACCTATGAAGAGAGGCAACAAATATTAGTGGTGATTCATGGGTTACTTAGAGGATCGGAGTGAGGGCATCATCATGGTGGACCGCGATGGGCGTTAAATTGAGATCAGCCGCCATTTTCCTGGCAAGTTCCTCAGCCGCCAGGTCGAAGCTCATGCGGCTGAGGGCGTCTGCCAGCACAAAGTCCTTGCCCGGCTTGTGTTGTATTATGACGTCCGTGCTGAGTTTTGCAGCAAAGAGCCAGATCTGTCGCGCGCATGCGCAGATTGTGGGGTCTCGACCAGATCCTGTGCTAAGGACTTGTTGGGAGGTAGCATTGTCTGTGTTCACAATTATGGTGAACATGTGAGGTTCTGGTGGAGCCAAGTTCTTGAGGGCTACCACCAGGTTAATCGCTTCCAACCTGGCAATGCAGTGGTGGGCGGCGATCATTGTTCTGGAATATCTTGCTGCAAAGCAGTGGGTTAGTGAGTGTGCTCCCCCAGCTTTGAGTGATGAATCACACTCGATGATCCATTTGGTGCGCTCCGCCGTGGGTAGAAGTACTATCCCATTGGATTGTGCCACATAGTCCGTGAACCATGACACATCTAGTGCCAAGTCCTCCGGTATCGCATGCTTTCCCCTGTATGGTGCTGCCCTGAGCGCTGCAAGTATCCGTGACATGAACCTCAAATCCGTTCATTAACGTCAAATTCTTACGCGGGGTTAATGTATAAATAGAATAGAGATGCTTTGTATCCATTCGAGATGAGACGTCGGTCATACGCATTCAATTACCCAGGTTCTCGCAACATGTACAATTTGACAAGCGACACATCAGATTAGTTTAAAGTTGGATTTATTATAGTTCCAGCAGTGTAAGGCTTTTTTGTTCAACAAAAAGTTCAAATTCAACAACAAGTTCAATAAAACAGTGATGTCATAGAAGCTAATAACCCTTAGCCTTTAGTAAGTTTCAATGTGGGGTCGGGTGGGTGGCAGTTTTAAGGCTAGTCAGTGTGCTCCTTGTTTTCCGTGCCGAAGTGAGCTCACTGCCGCAGAACCTGGCCTTATACCCCTGTCACACTACGATGTAACGAGCCAACGTGAGCCTAACGTGGTCATTTTTTGTCATTACGTTGGGTTACGTCATGATGACATCAGAATGACGTTAGAATGACGTCGAGCTACGTCACATTACGTTGTGTTACGTCGAGTTACATCAAGGTTTTGGACATGTTCAAAACTTTCGACGTAGCTCGAAAGTAAGGGTTTACGTTCGCCGTACGTTCTGGTCACGTTCAGTGAACGTCAATGACGTTAAACGGACGTTTTTCCAACACTGCTCACTACGTTCAACTACATTCCACTACGTTCCACTAGGTTGACCCACAGTAAACCGAGTGCAACTGCCTACGAGGCTTAATGGGAACGTCAGGAGAACGTCAGCAGAATGTCAGGAGAACGTCAGGAGAACGTGCATTCAACGTACGTTCAACGTCTCATGACGTAGCTAACGTCACATAACGTTCTTCTGGCGATGGAATAACGTTCATAACGTTCCATGAGCGTAGTGACATTGTCCTCTCTCGTTGAATGACGGTATCACTAAGCTTTACCAACTTTACGCTCTCGTCCACTACGCTGCATCCACGTTCAACTTGTGCCCAAATTTACATACTATGCCGAGAAGTTCAACGTTCTTCACGTTCTCCCTATGCTGACATCATTACGTCGTAGTGTGACAGGGCCATTATATAGGCTCGAACACAGTTATGAATAGGCAGCAAGAAATTAGTTCAAAAAGGCCTCTGCAGATGGCAGCCCAATAGTGTGTACTTAGGCTAATCAGGTTTCGTATCTTAAAAGTGAAGATAGCCGCCGCTGGCGCACAAGACATATATACTAATACAATCGTTTCTCGATAGGTGGCAGCATGCAGGAGTCCTTAGTTACTGGGACAGCTATGGCTGTATCCGCGCACCAAATTACCCTTGTTGCTGAGCATCCCGGACAACCATAGTTCTATGCTACTTTCAGGCGGGAGAGCCTTGTTGCTAACTCGATATGTGTTGACACTGGGGATTAGCGCGATGTTATCTACCCCCCCCCCCCCGTCCCATGCCCACCCCCACCCCTACCCCACCCCACCCCCACCACGCCCTCCCCTACTCGCACCACGCCCCCTAGCGGGATCGCCGCAGTCAGCAGGTGGCGCCAACCCCTATCTGGGATCCATTACGGCGAGAAACAACGCCTGGCAGCGAAGTCGATGTTTCTAGCTCGTGAGTTATAAAACGCGTAATTAATATGGATTAGCGTTAAACACGGCCACTATTCCGTAATCTATCGTCGCTGAGAGGCGCCACTAGTAGCCAACCCCTCTACCTACCCACCTATCCACCTACCCGCCCCAGTTCCCGCTTCGCCTCAACCATCCTTGCCGCCCACTTCCCACCAGCAACCCCCTACACGTAACCATCACAACCATACTCATTCATCTGCACACAATACTACACCAACACCTCCACAAACACACAATTACATCCAGCCACCCTTCACATTTACACCTATCCACCGTCTACAATTACACCCTCCCACCCACCTGACATAAGTACACCAACTGACTGACCTTCCACAATTACACCCACCCACCAACCTGTCACAATTACACCCACATACCGACCTTCGACAATTACACCCACCCACCTTCCACAATTACACCCATCCACCTTCCACAATTATATCCACCCACCTTCCACAATTACACCCACCCACCTTCCACAATTACACCCACCCACCTTCCACAATTACACCCACCCACCTTCCACAATTACACACACCCATCCACCTTCCACAATTACACCCACCCACCTTCCACAATTACACCCACCCACCTTCCACAATTACAGCCACCCAACTTCCACAATCACACCCACCCACCGTTCACAATTACACCCACCCACCTTCCACAATTACACCCACCCACCTTCCACAATTACACACACCCACCTTCCACAATTACACCCACCCAACTTCCACAATCACACCCACCCACCTTTCACAATTACACCCACCCACCTTTCACAATTACTCCCACCCACCTTCCACAATTTCACCCACCCACCTTCCACAATTATACACACTCAATTTCCACAATTACACCCATGCACCTTCCACAATTACAACCACCCAAATTCCACAATTTCACCCACCCACCTTGCACAGATACACCCACCCACCTTTGACAATTATATCCACACAACTTCCACAATTAGATGCACCCAACTTCCACAATTATACCCACCCAACTTCCAGAATTAGACCCACCCACCTTCCACAATTAGACCCATCCACCTTCCACAATTATACCCAACCAACTTCCACAATACCACCCACCCACCTTTCACAATTACACACACCCAAGTTCCACAATTACACACACTCAACTTCCACAATTACACACAGCCCCCTTCCACAATTACACCCACCCAACTTCCACAATTACACCCACCCCCCTTCCACAGGTATATCCACTCACCTTCCACAGGTCCACCCAACTTCCACAGTTACACGCACCCACCTTCCACAATTACATCCCCCCAACTTCCACAATTACACCCACCCGCCTTCCACAATTACACCCACCCCTCTTCCACAGTTACACCTACCCACCTTCCACAATTACATCCTCACAACTTCCACAATTACAGGCACCCACTTTCAACAAATATACCCACCCAACTTCCACAATTACACCCACCCTTCCACAATTTCACCCATCCAACTTCCACAATTACACCCACACCCCTTCCACAGGTATATCCACCCACCCAACTTCCACAATTACACCCACCCAACTTCCACAATTTCACCCATCCAACTTCCACAATTACACCCACCCAACTTCCAAAATTACACACACTCAACTTCCACAATTATACCCACCCCCCTTCCACAATTTTACCCAACCACCTTCCACAGTTATACCCACCTTCGCCAATTTTACCCACCCAGCCACCTTCTACAATTACAACCACCCAACTTCCACAATCACACCCACCTACCTTCCAAAATTACATCCACCCAAGTTCCACAATAAGACCCACCAACCCAACTTCCACAATCACATCCACCCACTCACCTTCCACAATTTCTCACACCCCCCACCTACCACAATTACATGCGCCCACCTTCCACAATTACACCCATCCACCTTCCACAATTATATCCACCCAAATTCCACAATTGCACACACTCAACTTCCAAAGTTATACTCACCCACCTTCCACAATTTTACCCACCCACCTTCCACAGGCGCACCCACCTTCCACAATTACACCCACCTACCTTCCATAAGTACATCCACCCAAGTTCCACAATAACACCCACACACCCAGCTTCCACAATTACACCCACCCACCCACCTTCCACAATTACTCCCATCCACACACCTTCCACAATTACATGCACCAACCTTCCACAATTACACGCACCCACATTCCACAATTACACCCTCCTTCCACAATCACACTCACCCACCTTCCACAATTACACACACCCACCTTCCACAATTACACCCACCCATCAACCTTCCACAATTACATGCACCCACCTTCCACAATTACAGCCACCCATCTTCCACAATTACTCCCACCCACCTTCCACAATTACACCCACCCACCTTCCACAATTACTCCCACCCACCTTCCACAATTACACCCACC
This sequence comes from Branchipolynoe longqiensis, assembly GCA_030323885.1. Classification (NCBI taxonomy): domain Eukaryota; kingdom Metazoa; phylum Annelida; class Polychaeta; order Phyllodocida; family Polynoidae; genus Branchipolynoe; species Branchipolynoe longqiensis. Next base: position 90,462,943 of record CM059191.1, on the reverse strand, counting down.
CATCCACCTTCCACAATTACACCCATCCACCTTCCACAATTACACCCACCCACCTTCCACAATTACACCCACCCACCTTCCACAATTACTCCCACCCACCTTCCACAATTACACCCACCCAACTTCCACAATCACACCCACCCACCTTTCACAATCACACCCATCCACCTTCCACAATTACACACACTCAACTTCCACAATTACACCCACCCACCTTCCACAATTACTCGCACCCACCTTTCACAATTACACCCACCCACCTTCCACAATTACTCCCACCCACCTTCCACAATTACACCCACCCACCTTCCACAATTACATCCACCCATCCACCTTCCACAATTACACCCACCCACCTTCCACAATCACACCCACCCACCTTCCACAATTACCCCCACCCACCTTCCACAATTACTCCCACCCACCTTCCACACTTACACACACCCACCTTCCACAATTACACCCACGCATCCATCATATGTGTACATATGTATACATATGTATACATATGTACACATCGCGCACATGCGCGCACACGCGCACACACGCGCACACACGCGCACACACGCGCACACACGCGCACACACGCGCCCACACGTGCCCACACGCGCCCACATGCGCACACACGCGCACACACGCACACACACTTATATACATACAGATGTATACATATATATGTGGTGTTCTCTGTGGCCGAGTGGTTAGAGTGTCTGACTTTTTTTCTAAGGCCTAATCTGAAGGTCAGTGGTTCGGTTCCCCGTGCCCCCACCTCTGCCAATTTGGATTTCCACCGCTGTGTATAAATTACAGCATCATCAAAGGCCAGTCGCTCTCATACCATGTCTATGTGCTGTGGGAGGTTAAAAATCCCTTGGGTCGGTAAAAGTGTAGACGTGGGCTTTCAATCGACAAACTGTCTAATGGTGAAAACAAGTCTACTCAGACTTATCCATGATAGGCAGTATACATCTTCAAGAAAAAAAGAATATACACTTACACAATCATATATTCTACATACATATATACAGTACCGACTTTAAGTGGTCCATTTAGGTGGGTGGTCGGTTTAGGGAGTTACCATATGGTTACAATGGTATTATTCGAACGCAAATAAAGCGGTCGATCTGTGGAGGTGGTCGGTTAGGGAGGTTTTACCATATACTATATGTATTTATACATATGGTGATATGAATATATAAATATATATATGCTGTATTCACAAATACATATCTATATATATGTATACATATTCATGTGTATATGTAAGATCTTCTGATCAAAAAGAATCTCCGGTGGACTGGACACCTCATGAGGATGTCATCAGACAGGCTACCAAAGCAGATTCTCAAAACAGTGATGTCATAGACCCTGGTGCCAATCACACCCACATGTTAGCAGTTATACACCCAGTGGCTGGGTGTATAACTGCTAACATACCTAATAGACAGAGGCTACACTAATTATTTGACTTGCTATCAATAAAACAAAGACTTAATTATCAGCATCATAACGTGGAGACCAAATATGTGGTGCCCAGTTTTGGAAAATAACCCAAATACATTTGGTTGATTATTATAATCTACTTTACTTTAGTGAGAAGTACCCAGGATTTTACCGGGTTAACTGTTGAGATATTCAAAGTGTAAACATAAACATACAATATACATTTGCGCAAGCATGTCGACACGCTGACCCCAGAGTAATGGGTTCTATTGAATTGAGTCGGGAATCCTTTCTATGCAGTAACACGTGCTTAATAAGTGCACCACTATCGAAGTTAGATATCTTTGTTATGGGGATGAGGAAAATGGGAAATGTGCCTAGAGCAGGATTCGAACCCACATAGGCACGAGCTTGCTAACCATTACACAAACTAGGCTCTCTCATGCAATCACCCTATCATTACAACCTGTCTATGTGAGTGCTTGTCTAAGAGGTCGATGCAGACATGCAAGGACATTTAGATTTGTTTGTTTGTTGTTGTTTTATGTCCTAGCAACATCTAAGGTAATGTCAGGACGGATACCAACTTGTGACAGTACAAACTCATGGCAATTTTATAGTGCTGCCCCACTGGGAACTCAGGCCGCTGGCACCATGACCCGATATTCCACTCACTCACATTATCCTGACACCAAGTTAACCAGCCCTTGCCCTATCCTAATAATGCCAAGAACCAGGCTAGGAAGTGACAAGTATCAATTTATAAGTCATTGGTTTGACTTGACCGGGAACTGAAATCGCAAACTTCCGATCTTCCGCACGCGAGGCCTGTGCTCTACCGATTCGGCCACCGCGCCCGGTACGACATTTAGATGATTATTTTGGTTTTGCAATGTTGATCCTTGTAATGAACACCATGAAGCTTGAAGCATTATATTTAACCTCATTTGGTAAAACACTCTGAATCGGGAGGAATTGGGAAATGAGCATTTCTGTGTGGCTCACTCATTGTATTAAGCGACTGAAAGAGGGATGCTTTTCTCTCAACTGCTTTCGCATTTGATATTGGGGTTGAGACGAGTCGGGTTCAGGCTGATACAGAGGATGAATGCGATGAGGGCCTGGGAACTAACGCGGCTGCACACTTTTCGCAGAATGGGAAGTAGGGGTGGGTGGGTGAGGAGGGACCTCTGGGAATCTCTCTGAGTGCTGAGGGACCATCTGAGAACTAACAATAATAACCGTCTATGGGCTGGTTTGAGGAAGTAGAGCAGGGGTGGGTTGTGGTGTTGGCTGAGGGGAATGGGGGAGTGGATGATTTGGAGTGGGGCTGAGGAGGGCGAGGGCTGATGGGCTTTAGGGGTGAGGGTAGCGAGGGGAAGGGTGTTAGGAGGTGGAGAAGTGAGGGTGTGTGTGAGGCGAAGAGGGGGTAGGGAGGTGAGGGTGTGAGGCGGGTGAGTGGGTGAGAGAGTCCGGGTGTTATGGATTTGGGGAGTCAAAGCGTATCTGAGGGGAAGATAGCTGAGGGAGGTGAGGGTGTGAGTGTGAGTGTGAGTGTGAGGATAAGTGTGTGAAGGGGTGCGTGTGTGAGAGAGTGGCTGTGTAAAGGGGTGGAGGAGTGAGATAGTGTTTGTGAGAGGGAGAGAGACGTGAGGGAGAGAGGGGTGAGGGAGCTGGGTGTGTGGGTGTGTGAAAAGGTGAGTGGCTGATAGCGTAGGGGCGTTAGGGATTAGGGAAGTGAGGATGTGTGTGAGGGGAGCTCTGTAAGGGAGGTGGGGGTGAGTGTGTGAGGCGGTGAGAGGGTGAGAGAGTGGCGGTACTAGGGGGTGGGGAAGTGAACGTGTGTGTGAAGGGCAGAAGGGTGAAGAGCACGGGGTGTGCAGTTCTCAGGGGGTGATTGGGTGAGCAAATGCGGATGTTAGTGGCCGGCGGAGAGAGAGTGTACATGGGTGAGGAGGGGCGGGCACGGGAGGTGGGGTGTGAGTGTGTGAAGGGTTGGGTGGGTGAGATAATGGGGTGGGTGGGTGAGATAATGGGGGCGTTAGGGGTGGGGGAATGATGGTGTGTATGTGTGGAGAGGGGTGAAGGGTGTGGGGTGTGAGTGTGGGAATGACTGGGTTGGGTTCAGACAGGGGGTGTTAAGGGTGGGAGAGTGGGGGAGGGTGTGTGTGAGGGGAAAGGGGTGTTGGAGGTGGGGTGTGAGTGTGTGCATGGGTGGGTTCGGTTCAGACAGGGAGTTTTAAGTGTGGGGAAGTGGGGGATGGTGGAGGGTGTGCGTGAGGGGAGAGCGGCGAGGGAGGTGGGGTGTGAGTGTGCGAAGGGGTGAGGGAGGTGGTGTGTGAGTGTGTGAATGTGTCACTATGGGATCGACTGGGATATTTGGGGGTAGGGGAGTGAGCGGAAGGTGTGTGAGAGTGAGAGGGGAGAGGAAGGTGGGGTATGCCTGTGTGGGTGTGTCAGGGGGAGAGTGGGTATGAGTGTGGGGGCCTTAGGGGGATGGAAAGTGAAGGGGTGAAGGGGAATGGGGTGAGGGAGGTAGGATGTGAATGCGTGATGGGGAGAGTGTTTGAGAGAGCGGGGGTGTTTGGGGCTGCGGGAGTGAGGGAGGGTGTGTGTGAAGAGGAGAGGGGTGAGAGAGTGGGGGTGTTTGGGTGGGGGAGTGACGGGGTGACGGAGACATTACTTAAGGGGATGTTTCCCATCAATTGCCGTCACCTCACACAACATCACACACTCCGTCTTATTAGGGCCTGTTGCGCACTGACAGCCCGAGTGTGCGCGGATTAGCGGGGCATACATGCGCAGTGGCCGGCCAGCTGGAAGCACGGCGCCGTGTGGGGAAGTGTGGGGTTTGAGGGTAGGGCAGGGGTTGTGTAGGGGTTTGAGGGTATGGCAGTGGTCATGTATGGGTTTGAGGGTATGGCAGTCGTTGTGTATGGGTTTGAGGGTACGGCAGTGGTGATGCAGGGGTTTTGAGGGTATGGCAGTGGTCATGTAGGGGTTTGAGGGTATGGCAGTGGTCGTGTAGGGGTTTGAGGGTATGGCAGTGGTCATGTAGGGGTTTGAGGGTATGGCAGTGGCCGTGTAGGGGTTTGAGGGTATGGCAGTCATGGTGCAGGGGTTTGAAGGTATGGCAGTGGTGATGCAGGGGTTTGAGGGTATGGCAGGGGTCGGGTAGGGGTTTGAGGGTATGGCAGTGGTCATGTAGGGGTTTGAGGGTATGGCCATTGTTGTGTATTGTTGAGGGTATGGCAGTGGTCATGTAGGGCTTTGAGGGCATGGCAGTGGTTGGGTATGGGTTTGAGGGTATGTCAGTGGTTGTGTAGGGGTTTGAGGGTAAGGCAGGGGTTATGTAGGGGTTTGAGGGTATGGCAGTGGTTATGTAGGGGTTTGAGGGTATGGCAGTTGTTCTGTAGGGGTTTGAGGGTATGGTAGGGGTCGTGTAGGGGTTTGAGGGTATGGCAGTGGTCATGTAGGGGTTTGAGGGTATGGCAGTTGTTCTGTAGGGGTTTGAGGGTAGAGCAGGGGTCGTGTAGGGGTTTGAGGGTATGGCAGTGGTCATGTAGTGGTTTGAGGGTATGGCAGTGGTCGTGTAGGGGTTTGAGGGTATGGCAGTGGTCATGTAGGGGTTTGAGGGTATGGCAGTGGTCGTGTAGGGGTTTGAGGGTATGGCAGTGGTCATGTAGGGGTTTGAGGGTACGGTAGTGGTCATGTAGGGGTTTGAGGGTATGGCAGTGGTCATGTAAGGGTTTGAGGGTCTGGCAGTGGTCGTGTAGGGGTTTGAGGGTATGGCAGTGGTCGTGTGGGGGTTTGAGGTTATGGTAGTGGTCATGTATGGGTTTGAGGGTATGGCAGTGGTCGTGTATGGGTTTGAGGGTATGGCAGGTGTTATGTAGGGGTTTGAGGGTATGGTAGTGGTCATGTAGGGGTTTGAGGGTATGGCAGTGGTCATGTAGGGGTTTGAGGGTATGGCTGTGGTCGTGTAGGGGTTTGAGGGTATGTCAGTGGTCGTGTAGGTGTTAGAGGGTATGGCAGTGGTGGTGCAGGGGTTTGAGGGTATGGAAGTGGTCGTCTAGGGGTTTGAGGGTATGGCAGTGGTGGTGCATGGGTTTGAGGGTATGGAAGTGGTCATGTAGGGGTTTGAGGGTAAGGCAGTGGTGGTGCAGGGGTTTGGGGGTATGGCAGTGGTCGTGTAGGGGTTTGAGGGTATGGCAGTGGTGGTGCAGGGGTTTGAGGGTATGGCAGTGGTCGTGTAGGGGTTTGAGGGTATGGCAGTGGTGGTGCAGGGGTTTGAGGGTATGGGAGTGGTCATGTAGGGGTTTGAGGGTATGGCTGTGGTCGTGTAGGTGTTTGAGTGTTAGACAGTTGTCGTGTAGGGGTTTGAGGGTATAGCAGTGGTCATGTAGGGGTTTGAGGATATGGCATGGGTCATGTAGGGCTTTGAGTGTATGGCAGGGGTCGTGTATGGGTTTGAGGGTATGGCAGGGGTCGTGTAATGGTTTGAGGGTATGGCAGTGGTCGTGCAGGGGTTTGAGGGTATGGCAGTGGTCGTGTAGGGGTTTAAGCGTATGGCAGTGGTTGTTTTGTGGAGGAGGGCGAGGGTTGTGGGAGGATGAGGTAGCGGCGCGTCAGGTGGGGATGGGGATGGGGCTGGGAGGTTTAGAGTACGGCAGTGGTTGCATTGTGGAGGAGGGTAAGGCATGTGGGAGGATGTGAGGGCGGTGCTGAAGGGCCTGGGGCTAGGTGCTGGGGAGGGGGTGGAGTTAGAGGGATGGTAGTGGGTGTGTTGGGGCGGAGGGTGAGCATTGTGGGAGGATGTGTGTGGATGTGAGAATGTTGATGTAGTTGTTGAGGTGTTTGGATGGATGTGGGTGTGTGTGGCGGTGTGGGTGATGGTGTGGGGCCGACGAAGATGCAATGTCGTTACTGATTTATTATTTACATAAGTGGAAATGTCAATTGTAATTTTCCACATAACGTAAAACGCAAAACTCGCCATGTGGTCTCGATCTGGTATTTATTTTAGCAGCCCGAGAGCGATGGATAATGCAGAACCAACGTCAATTAAATTCCTTGAATTTGGGGTTTTATAGCTTAGTAACACCTTACGTCATATTAGAATTGGTACCGACTTGCTGTGACATTATGTCCTCATTGCGGTTTTAAAGTGCTGCATCCCTGAGGTAGTATATAACTGATCACTACAGTATGATGCCATCAACGTTCATTCTCAGTACAGGGTCAATGAGGATATCCAGTCCCATGCATAGAAGCAAAACCATGCAGTACAGATGCCTAAATAACCCTGGCCACACTAGGAAGGAATGCTTTCAGTGGTGGTTAACCGAAAGTGATACCCAACTCTAAGTCATTATTGAAAGTGGTAGATACACTTCTGCACCGTCAGTGTTACCATCTCATGCCTCGAAGCAGTCACTGGATGATTTTGCAAAATTTGTTGAGAACAAGATTGATGTTAGAGGATGGTTGTCTAGCATCACTTTGCTCATTTACTCCATTATCTGAGGATGAGGTGTCCAAATTGATTGTATCTTTGTCCAGTGCAACCTGTGATAATGATCCAATACAAACTTCCCTTGTTAAAGAGTGTCACAATGTGATGTTGCCCACTATCGCTAGAATTGTGAATTTATCATTGGAGTGTGGTGTATTTCCATCGGCATTAAAGTCTGCAAGAGTAGGTATACTTCTTAAAAAGTCCACTCTTGATCCAAACCAGTTCAAGAGCTACCACCCTGTGTCAAATCTACCGTTTCTCTCCAAGGTTATTGACAAAGCTGTGGCTCTTTGCCTGAACTCATATATTCATGACAATCGACTCAATGAAAAATATAAACAACTTCATTGTACAGAGACTGCCTTGGTATGTGTGGCTAATGATACACTCCGTTGTGTCGATGAGAATAAAGCAGTCTTGCTGGTGCTGCTTGATTTATCAGCAGCTTTTGACACCGTTGGCCACATATGCTCAAACTCAATGATGAGAAAACTGAGCTTTTAGTCATCTCCTCTCCATATTTTACTGATCTCAGAATTGGTGATGCTAGTGTTCAAGCTAGTGAGTCACCCTGTAACCTTGCTGTGATCTTTGACAATACTCTTGATATGTCTAATCACATCAAGACGGTGTGTAGGGCATCATTTATGCAACTGAGACATCTCAGATCCATCAAGGATATCCTGACACGTGACTCGTTAGAGAAGGTTACTCATGCTTTCATTGGTTTATGCCTGGATTTTTGTAATGCTCTCTTGGATGGTCTGCCACTGTCAAGTATCTCAAAACTGCAATGTATACAGACTGCAGCTGCCAGGTTGTTGACGGGTACAAAGAAATTTGATCACATCACTCCTGTGCTGAAATCATTAGACTGGCTCCCTGTGGAGAAGATAATTGATTTCAAGGTGCTGCTTCTTGTATATCGTGCCTTGCATGATCAGGATCCAGAATATATGAGAGATATGCTCCAGGAGAGAACAAATGTTTGTACACTGCGCTCCACAGTCTCCAGCCAGTTAGCAGTTCCTCGGAGCAGACTCAAATGCTTTGGGGATCGTGCTTTTAGTATTGCTGCCCCGAGACTGTGGAATGCTCTGCCAGGATATATCACAGATTGTAAATCTGTTGGTGCTTTTAGAAAAGGTCTTAAGACACATTTGTTTAAATCTGCTTTTAACTAGGTGACATTTATTTTCCTGTATATTTGCTTGTTATGTAAAGCACCTGAGAATGGCTTGCTGGATCGGGCACTATATAAATGTTTTATTTATATTTATTATTTATTATTACTTCTTTAACCATAAGGGTCTTTGAGGCACCACAAATGACTTTCAACCACTTTTCTCCAGTTGTCCTTGTTCCCTTGTACTCCACTGTCCTCGGGGGCTCGGCAACCTCCAAGAGTGTCCATTCGCTGACATTGTCTTCCCACCTCTTCCTTTTTGTCTGCCTTGTGTTCTGCCCCCTTTCACTAGGCCTTGCGAGATGGTTTCTGGTGAGACCTGATTAATAGGAAATATGGCCAAACCACTGCCCTTTGCAACTGTTTACGGTTGGTAGAAGATCACCGTGTTGTCTAATTGCCTGCTGGATCTTGGCACATACTTCCTCATTGGTAATTGCGGTTAATCTGTAGTAGCTATGATACGCTCACATGAAACATTATAACTTAATCCCCCTCCTCTCCTAACCGACCACCCATATGATGTAATCAGAGTAAGGAGAGCGTCACATTGCTTTGAGATCTCTGCTGGACACCGGCTTGGGTCTGAGGGATCCTTATCAGGGAAGGCAGGCCGGTCAGATGAAACACTGCTGACTTTATTTATGCGCCTGCTTCGAATAAAAGCCATCTGGCGGCAATCATGAAAACTTGTGTTGCTAATGTAAATTGCAGTCAAATTATCCTAGAAAATATTTCAAATGAGATGGAATACTACCCACCTATTACCCAACAATAGTAACATTCTTGTTATGACTATGTAATGTTTCTAATGTAGATTGCAGTGAAATTATCCTAGCAAATATTTCAAATTCGATGGAATACTACCCACCTATTACGCAACAATAGTACTGTTCTTGACATGCCTATAATGTTGCTCATGTAGATTACAGTTTAAATTATCCGAGCAAATATATCAAATCAGATAGAATACTACTCTTCTATTGCCCAACAATGGTAAGGTTCTTGACATGACTATGTAATGTTTCTCATGTAGACTGCAGTGAAATTATCCTAGCAAATATTTCAAATCAGATAGAATATTACTTTGCGTAAACGTATTCAACACCTCCTGCAGATTTAATTGTGTAAGCTGAAGCTGGGACTCGACATGCTGGGCCGTCACTTCAGTCTTTCCTGGGGGACCAGCGGAATTCACAACGCACGTACTGACAATTAGGTGCCAATCAAGCCATAAGAGATGTCTCTTGCATAATTTAGGATTTAGATACTTAGAAGCAGAAACAAAGATAATAATACCAGTGGACCGGAGTTGTCATATATAATTGTATATTGTGTATGTATGGATAGTGATAAGCCCCTTATCGCCTGTAATAAGCGCTGCAGTGCTCCTCTCCTACCCCCCCCCCCCCCCCCCCCCCCCCCCCCCCCCGGATTGGTGGTTAAGGGGGTGGGGGATCCGGCATGCACCGCTCCACTTGACACTCCACTCGCTAGGAAGTTTTTTTTATATATTTTAATATACGTGTATAAGTATGTGCTACATAATTCATTATGTCCTTATATCAGACATGTAGTGACATAGTATATCATATTAAATATATCAGAATTATGCTTATAGAAACCTGGCTGCAACAGACTACACAACACGATAGTGGGATGGCACATTTATGTCTATGGCTCAAAAAGAACATCTGTAAGCCGACCGGTATTAAGACTATATAAACAAACGCTTGGAGGGTGAGTGCGGCAGAGACAAGGCCGAAGAGCAATATATAGACTGTCCCAGAGTCGCAGGATATCAGCCCCACAGTGAATGGTAGGGAACATCAGATCTCATTCGCCCGATACCAATTACAAACGAAACACAATCTCTTATTTCCATCCTTCCTATTCTCTTATAAATATTATAACACACATAAATAATATACCTCTATTTGTTATGAAGTATATCAGCCATTATGTAAATATAAATAAAGAATGTTCACCAATGTTTTATCGGTACCTATCTCTAGGCACATCTCGTGTACCAACTACCTCTGGTATGTTGTAACCCGCTGTGACCCGGACACTCTGTGGTCCTCCTCCCCTTTGAAGCGTGACAACCTGTCGCTTTCCACTTCCTTTCAAACCTATCTTTCTCACTAATAATCTATTTAAGTTAATATGTTCCGATTGTCTGTAGGGCTGCAACTGTGATGATCTCATATCAAATATAGCAAATATATGGAATGTATCAATTTATTATACGCATATCATTAATCTTGTAATTGTAAATGCTATCTACTCTATTTGTAATTGTGCTGATATATGTCAACTAACTACTATAACATCCAACTGATACTTGAACTTCTCGAGGTATGCAGCTAGCGACCTGGGTTGCGAGGTGGTTTGAGTGGTGGTTTGAGTGGTGGTTTGAGTGGTGCTTTGAGTGGTGGTTAATCAAAACTGATCATCACTTCTTTAACCAGAAGGGTCTTTGAGGCCCCACAAATGACTTTACAACCACTTTTTTCCAGTTGTCCTTGATCCCTTGTACTCCACTGTCCTCGGGGGCTCGGCAAACTCCATGCCTGTCCATTCACTGATATTGTCTTCCCACCTCTTCCTTTGTCTGCCTGCTGTTCTTCCCCCTTTCACTACACTTTGCGAGATGGTTTCTGGGCAGACCTGATTAATAGGAAATATGGCCACACCCTGCCATTTGCATCTGTTTACTGTTGGTAGAAGATCACCATGTTGTCTAATTGCCTGCTGGATCTTGGCACATACTTCCTCATTGATAATTGCAGTTAATCTGTACTAGCTAAGATACGCTCAGGCACCCTTCTGCGTCCCACTTCTCCCTCCAGGTGCTGCTGCGATCGCCCTGAATCTGCCCAGTCGCTCAACTGGTAGTTCTCTTGTGTTCGTTCAGGGGGCGTTATGTGTGGACAGTTTTTCTTTGTACAAATAACTATTGCTTCATATTCTTGACCCTCCAAGGACAGACCATCATTTGTGAAGTCATGACAACATTGCTCTGGATGCTAAATTGCCCGATGAACACGGGGATACTGCATCGCTATTTTTTCAATTTATTTTTTATTTCACCATTGAATATGCCAGCTTGCATGTGGTCGGTATCCCCCTATAGGGCGATACTCTCCCGGCCTGGATCGATTTGCGCTGACGGGTTGCCAGCATAAAATGACATCATTAACACACATACATAGCTCTAGTAGTTAACTAAACGGATCATTGAACTAAACTAGTCAGGGATCAAATGTTGAATATGCCAGCTTGCATGTGGTCGGTATCCCCCTATAGGGCGATACTCTCCCGGCCTGGATCGATTTGCGCTGACGGGTTGCCGGCATAAAATGACATCATTAACACATATACATAGCTCTAGTAGTTAACTAAACGGATCATTGAACTAAACTAGTCAGGGATCAAATGCTGAAAATACAAATTTAAGTTAAAAGAAATAGATCCGCCGATGGCGACGATACAGAAAACCAACAGGATGGCTGCATCAAGCAGTAGCGACAATAACAACATTATTTTTTTGTTGGAGCGGCCATTACAGTTCGCTGCGTCTCCATTCATTAGGCTCTCCCTTCTTTATGCTCCCCATTAGTTACGCATTCCATCCCTTATCCCCCCCCCCCCCCCCTCAACCAAGTCGCGCCCACCACCCGCCGCCCGTCGCCCGCCACCCGCCGCCCGCCGCACGCCGCCCGCTGCCCGCCGCCCATCGCCCGTCGCCCGCCGCCCACCGCCACCCAATCCCCGAACCCCGAACCCCGACACCCGCCGCCCGCCGCCCGGCAGAACGTGCCCGCCCCGTCCCCGGACTCACTCAATTGAGTGCCGGCCGCCAACCCGGTGCAACGCATTTCACTCCGCTTCCATCATTCTCAAGGCGGAATTAATCAAGGCTTAGTTGCCGCGCGTCCACGCTAGGGCGCGCTGCGAGCGGCCTTTAAACGAGCGCACACGGACGCGCCAATGAAAGAAAGCACTGATTTACAGCGGCGTCTCCGCGGTGCTGTTGTTAAAATGTATTTCTTTATATTAAAAAAATATTTTGCTTGTTTTCTTTCCTTTGCTTCTGTTTCTAGTTCATCTTCTCGTCAATTCTTCTTACTCTTCTTCTTGCGTTCTGAGTCGCCAGCTCCCAGCCCTCAGTACGCATGCTCATTGCAGTTCCATCTTGCACTTCTCGCCGCTATCAATGAATGGGACGCGGGTTGCTTCTTTTGTTTTCTTCTCGGCGCTTCCGGCAGTGGTAAGTATGTGGTAACCGAGTGGTGCTGTTGGTGGTGGTGGTGGTGCTTGTGGGCTGAGGTGGTGGTGGTGCTTTGTGCTTACGGGGGCGATCATGGCAGTAACAGTTCCAGTCAGTATTGGCAGCAGCTGTGAGGGTTGCGCTGATGGTGATGGTGGTGGCGGTGGTGATGGTAGTGATGGTATTGTTGGTGGTGGCGGTGGTGCTGGTGCTGGTAGCGGTGGTGTCGTGGTACTGGTGGTGGTGGTGGCGGTGGTGGTGGGAGGGGGAGTTGTGTCCAGGGTGGTGGTTGGGGGAGGTGTCTTGGGTGGTGGTGGCAGTGGTAGTGGTGACAGTGGTGGTAGTGGCAGTGGTGGTGGTGTCGATGGTGGGGGTTTCGATGGTGGTGGTGCTGGTGGTGACATCGACGATGCTGCCACTGGTGGTGGGGCTGGTGGTGATACTGGTGGCGTTGGGGTTGGCAGTGGCGGTAATGTAGGTTTTGGTTGACTGTTACAGCAGCATTGTTGAAACTAGCAATAGTCAGGGATAGTAGGGATAGTGGTGCCGAACCTGGCTGTATACATGCTAATGGCGAAGGGTATTAGGCGAAGAGAGGCTGAGATGGAAGTGGCCTGGCAGTGTCACTGACTTTGGTGGAGTTAATCGTGGTTGTGAGAGAGCAATACCACAATAGCCGTAGTACAGGCGGCTGGTGGTACTAATGGTAATGCTATTATTAGAGTCAGATTTAGCGGCAACAGGTTCGAGTGGCAGTCGTAACAACTTTAGTTGCGATAGAGGTGGCGTTACAGTGCCAAAGGGGGCAGCTGTGGTGGTGCTGATAACGCTGGTCGAATTAGAGGCAGACTTGGTGGCATGGCTAGCAACAAGGAAGGTCATAAAGGCAGCCTAGTGGTGGCGGTGGTGGTGGAAGCAGTGGCAGCCATTATAGTCAGACTTGGCAGCGATAGTGCTTGTGGCAGTAAGAGCAACAGTGACTGTGGTTTGCGGCGGTGGCGCCAGTAGCAGCAGCGTCGGCAGTACCGATGGTGGTACTGGTGTCTGTGGTGGCGGCTGTGGCAGTGGAGGTAACAGCGGAAGTAACAGCGGAAGTAGTGGTGGTGGTGATGCCTGCGCAGGGGGCCGTGGTAGCGGTGGTAGCGGCGGTAGCGGCGGTAGCAGCGGTGGCGACAGTTGTGGTGGTGGCGGGCTGTGGCGGCTGTGACGGCGGTAGCAGCGGTGGCAGCGGAAGCGGTGGTGCCGGCGGTAGCAGCGGTGGCGAGAGTTGTGGTGGTGGCGGGTTGTGGCGGCGGTGGCGGCGGTAGCGGCGGTAGCGGAAGTAGTAATTGTGGTGGTCGCGGCAGCGTGCATCGTTTTTTTGCGGCTCGCGTTGAGCTGTGGGTGATGATGATTGTGGACGGCAATAACTTTGACAGATTGCCAGTTTATACGTCAGAGCGCGCCATCTGCACGAAGCCTCTCCCTTCGTTACCGCCTTCGAAAATAGGAAATGGTTGGATGATGATCTATATATATACACATATATATACATGCCTACATACGCCGAGATATCCTACCAGTCATCGCATCGTAATTAAATCTCGCGCGCTCCCCACCCCCCGTATCCATCTCGTTGTGTCAGTGCTCATTTTACATTATCTACTTAGGTCCGCCGATTTGGGACATTTGTGCGATGCTTTGGAGACTGCCATTAGCATATATATATCTGTATATATATATCTGTATATATATATATATATGTTCCTACACATGCCGAGCAGGCCATTGTTTTGGTAATTATGTGCTGTTGTAATGCGCGTCCTTGCTGGTGTATAGTTTTGCAATCCATCACCCAACGGCACGGCCTTCTCCCGCTCCCCCCCACTCACCACTCCCCGCCCCACTCCCCACGCATCCAACCCCCACTCCCCCGCCATCCCCCCCACCCCCTACCCCACAACCCACCCCTACAGTCCCCACTTCTGTCCTCCCCTCTGCGTGATCTCGGCTTCCCATTCCCACCTCGGCTTCCCATTCCCCCTTTGTTACGTTATAGTGTTGCCTCCTGCCGCCAGGGTGGAAGGAAGTTCCGCGGGCGGGCGGGGGAGTGGATGGGGTAGCGGGGAGCGCCGCGGCGGGAGGGGAGGGGAGGGGGTAGCGGGGAGCGCCACGGCGGGAGGGAGGGGGAAGTTGGCGGCGGCGGATGGGAGTCATGGGCGGGCGGCCGGGCGCTAGGGAGAGAGGGAGGGAAGGACGATGGGTGAGAGTCATCGGCGGGAGGGCGGTACGGAGGGAGGCGGGAGGGCGGTAGAGAGGGCGACGGCAGGGGAGTGGCAGGACTCCCGAGGATGCTATACAGGGGCGTGAATGCCGGGGACACTTGGAGCTTCGTTCCGGTGATAAATCCCGAGGCGGCCACTGTGGCGTAATTGAACATCAAAATAAGGGATGGCCATTTAAATGACAGGAGGGGAGACGGCGCCATGCAGTGAGTGGTTGATGGGCAGGGGCAGTGACAAATGGGCACGGGGTGATGCTGACCCGGCGCCAGACCCCGTGGGAACTGTGCCCCGCGTATCGCGGCCCAGCACCCCGCCCGCCCACCCTATCGGCCCGGCCGATATACTCATCCTGCACCCTCCCCCCAACATCCTGTCCCCTACACCCTGCCCACATTCCCCGTCCCTCCGCTCACTCACAACTCGCCATTCTCTACGCCGTTAGCTATTCCCACTCCTCTCCTCTCCTCATCTCTGCCCTGCTCTGCTCTCATCTCTTTGCCTTTGCTCTGCTCTCCTCCGTTCTCCTCACGTCTCCTCTGCCCTGGTCTCCTCCGTTCTCCTCACGTTTCCACTGCTCTGCTCTCTTCCCCTGTTCCCCCTCTCCACTCACCACAACCCTTCCTCCACTCCTTCCTCCTCTCATTCCCTAGTCCCTTCACCACAACTCTCTACCCATCTCCCATTTCACCCCTTCCAAATCTCCTCCCTTCTCCAACCTCCCTACTTCCCACCCCTTCTTCCTCCCTTCCTCATTCTGCCTTCCCACTTCCCGTCCCCATCCCTCCTTTCCCACCCGAATCCATCCTCACTCAGCTTCCCCAATATCTCTAATCCCTACCCATAACTTCCCTCTCAACATATCCCCTTCCCAATCCCCACATATAACTTCCCTCCACACACTCCTTGCTTCGCCTCACCTCCCCAATCTCTCCACTCCCTCTCCACTCCCTCTTCACTCACTCCTCCCCATTTCCCCCTATATCCCTACTCCCGACTCCCAACTCAACCCTCCACACCCTCCTCCCCCACCTCCCGTCTCCCCCTTCCCGGCTCCCCACATTCCCTCCTCTGCCCCACATGCCCATCCCTCCACACACATCCCGATTCCAATCCGACACAGATTACTCAGCTTCCATCGAGTCATCGGGTACACTGTACGTATCATTATTTTAAAGCGCCATGGAAATGCGGTGGCAGAAAGTGGAACTACACTATCAGGTTGAGAAAGCTACATTCCATTTAGACTAGGCATTACATTAACATATAGATGTGAGTCAAACGCATGGGTCAACCTCCACCAGATTTTCTACTCCAAAGGTAATATTAAAGTAGTATAGTCAGATGAATTTTAGTATGTGCCAAGAATGTACCAAGAAAAAGGTATGTACCAAGAACAAGGTTATTTTAATGATCATTTTAACCGACTTTCTTTCAATTAAAATCAGGTTAATTTTTCAAACTTTAATTGGAAACTATTTCTAGTGAAACAATGCAACATTAAGTTTCCATCATATAATTCATGATCATCATATAATCCAGTTTCTATTTAATTGATTTAATATTACCTCTATGCAGAAATACATGTTTTAGAAGTGCATTCATATAAACATTGCATATCTAGCCAAGTGCATTGGTTTAAAAAAATAAATTCTTTCATTTGATTATTCAACTTTCAAAACCATTTCACTTTCAGGAATTTGGAATCAAGCTGGCCAATGACTGAATGATTATACCAAGTGCTTCCTTATTGCCTAGTGAGTCAAACCAAAGACTTCTGGCATTGATCTTTGTGTTCGCATTTCCTGGTGCTCAAAATTACTAGGACATGACTCGGTCTGGCTGAGTCAGTCTCAGCTTAATTCAGATGAGTAGGATATAATCTTAAGGGACCGGAACTATGGTACCTGAATGCTACAACACTATAAGGTAACCATAATCATACACGGTTGAAACTCAATAACCGTCCTGGTATGACCTCTGGTGTTGTTAGGCCAGTCCATTCCCGTCAATTGATTTTGCTCACATACTCAGCTAGAAGTAGTTATTACCATTGCGTACTGTAGTAGTCTGCACTGACCTCGCAGACAAGGAGCCACGTACACAGGTAGGCGTGGGTAATGTAGTGACATCAGGAAGCCTAGGTGGTGTGATGGTTAGCACACTGGCCTGGAGTGCAACAAGATGTGGGTTCGAGTCCCGCTCTAGGCACAATATTTCCAATTTTCATCACCCCCACAACACTGGAGCCCTGACCAGGATTCTGCACAAGCTACACATTGTATGGTTGTTGAACCTACCGAGTGTATTGACCAATTTCATATGACGTCAGCATGGCTATTTAGGTCAGTGCGCGCGCTGCTTGGCTGCAGGACAACATCCGGTCACTGCAAACTCAATCAGAATATCCCAACTTTCACTATTATCTCTGTTTTTAATACTTTCAGAGAAAATTGCCATTAAGTTAAATTAAATACTTCAGATCTTCCTCTACAATCGCGCATTAATATATTTTTAATCAACTCAGTGAAAGCTTTTAAATTAATTTTGCTAAAATAAATGCTCTGCATAGACATAGCATTGCTGCAGTGTTTACCCTTTGCGGGTTAGTCCGCGAAGGGTAAAATACGGCAATGCTATGTCTATGTGGAGCATTTATTTTTGTAAAATAAATTTAAAATCTTTCATTGGATCGATTAAAAATATCTTAATGCGCGATTGAAGAGGAAGATCTGAAGTATTTAATGTAACCTAAGAGTAATTTACGCTGAAAGTATTAAAAACAGAGATAATAGTGAAAGTTGGGATATTCTGAGTGTCAGTGCCAGTGCATTGTCAATGGCCGTGAGCAATCTTCTTACAGAAAAAGTGAAATATCTCTAAAAAGACACCACCCAGAGACAAACCGCTTGGTACACATATAGAAAACATATTTAATGAATAGATTATATTAGATTCATATGGTTAGGCTTCTGCATTTCTATTAATTTTGAATAAAATAAACGTTTTACACTGCGCGTACGGGCAAACTCAGTGGCAGTGTGCCTTCATTCTGCAGCCAAGCTGCGCACGCATACACAATGTTTACAAACATTGAAAGGCATCTATATATATGTACGTACATTGCCTGTATGTATGTAATTGTAAGCATTAAAATACATATAATTCCAGGGGTATGAGTGTAGTACTCCGCACTGAGCTCTTGGACAAGGAACCGCATAGACAGGTAGGCATGGGGAGTGTCACCACTGTGCGGAGCCTAGGTGGTGTAATGGTTAACACACTGGCCCGGACTGAAAATAAATGTGGGTTCTAGTCCAGATCTAGGCACAATATTTCCCATTTCCATCACTCCCACGACAGTACTATTTCCTAACGAGAACATATTGCATTGATGTGATTGGTCATTTTATAGTATTTCTGGATGCTCGGCCGTCATGAATAGCAGATAATACCATAAACTCTCCCCCTTCATTTCACCTCTGATGCCTGCCTTAAACAAACCCTTAAACAAACTAATAAGGAAGAAAGGGAAGACAAGTAACAAAGATTGACAGTGAAGATGTTGTGCTTTATTGGCATCAACTCCTGTTCACCTACTAGTGACCTATCACCCTCACTCCTTACCTTCTGTCCACACATAATCTCATTACCTATTTAGCCTGTCTATGAATCAGTGCCTACAGCCCATTGAACTGGAGTCCCTTGGTTGTTGCACTGCACTCAATTTAGATATATGAATGTTGGTAGCATCAGACAGAGTGTATGGGGTCCTGCTCTAGAGTAGGTGTGTCTCACTCAAGAGCCAGGAGTAGAGTGTTCACTCTCCAGTGTGCCTGAATCAGTGTTTTTGCATAATTAATCTCAAAGTGAGGCTAGTGTCGTCAGAGGGCCAAGGGAGTGCAGGTGACTGGGCAGCCCACAGCCATCCAATCAGGCACCCCCACAGCCTGAGTCGGTGACCCCCCCCCCCCCCCCCCCCAAGTAGTGGTGGCTGTCACTCAACACAGCTGCATTTGGGGTCTGTGTGTATATTCAGATTAGGCTGGTGTGCTTGCACATCGGTCTTGTAGGGACAGGTAGCTGCAGACAGTTACAAATATATGTATATTAAAAATGTCCCTTTCCTCCATTTGCACTCTTTATGGGTGCATAGAAGAAGCATTTTAACAAACATGAACTGTCTCTTATATAGGAACATCTCTTCATTAATCTCAGGCATCATGTATGAACATATATTTCACATAGCTTATATCATGTCAGATTGTGAGTGGGGCACCATTGCTTTTAGATTACATAACCTTGTCCCCACTCCGTCACCTAAGAATAATAATATTCTCTGCCAATATATAATTCCGAACCAAAAATCTGTATATTTTTACAATTTGTTGCCTTTAATACGTCGGTTATTTGTGGTTCTGTTTAGCTTAATTTATTATCTAGCTAATAAATACTGGCACATTAGCTAATGGCCCTGTCACACTATGACGTAATGATGTCAGCATAGGGAGAATGTGAAGAACGTTGAACTTCTCGGCGTAGTATGCAAATTTGGGCACAAGTTGAACGTGGATGCAGCGTAGTGGACGAGAGCGTAACGTCGGTAAAGCATAGTGATGCCATCATTCAACGAGAGAGGACAACGTCACTACGCTCACGGAACGTTATGAACGTTATTCCATCGTCAGAAGAACGTTACGTGACGTTAGCTACATCATGAGATGTTGAATGTACATTGAATGCATGTTCTCCTGACATTCTCCTGACGTTCTCCTGACGTTCTCCTGACGTTCCCACTAATCCTCTTAGGCATTTGCACTCGGTTTAATGTGGGTCAACGTAGTGGAACGTAGTGGAACGTAGTGGAACGTAGTGGAACGTAGTGGAACGTAGTGAGCAGCATTGGAATAATGTCCGTTTAACATAATTGACGTTCACTGAACATGATCCGAACGTATGGCGAACGTAAACCCTTACGTTCGAGGTACGTCAAAAGTTTTGAACATGTCCAAAACATTGACATAACTCGATGTAACACGACGTAATGTGACGTAGCTCAAAGTCATTCTAACATAATTCTGACATCATCATGACGTAACCCAACGTAATGACGAAAAATGACCATGTTAGGCTCACGTTGGCTCGTTATGTCGTAGTGTGACAGGGGTATTAGACAACTTGTGTGTCATGCTATGTTTCTCCGGACACATAAGCTTTGTGTGGTTGCATTCTTCCCATTTACTGCAATGCACCACTCCTCCTCTCCTCCTGTCATCCCTTATGAAACCTTCTGTTTGCTCTTTATTATTTCCAAACATAAAAAATGGGTGCTAACCAATAAAGAACAAAGAGGGCGCGTAATATATCACTTCAGACATAAACTCAGATCACATGTGGAAATCCATAAATCACTATCCAGCTAGTCTGCTGTGCAATAATTCTAGACAGTTAAATAAGCCTCAGGGCCAGTTAGTCAATGATATCTGCAGCCTGGTTTTGCAGCGGTGATAATTATTTAACAACCACAAATACCGACACTTCAGCAGTGTAAAGCTAATACAATAAACACAGAAATATTGTTTCCTATTGGTAATGCTAGGTGTATATACTATCATTAATTATTTTGCAAAGGTAATGCCTCAAAACCAACAGGACCAGACGGGATGGCCATATCAGTTGAGCGTCCGTCTCCCGTTTTGGTAGATCGTGGAATTCAAACCCATGTGTTCGAACCCCGATCGAGTCAAAGCAATGACTTGAAAATTGATGCGTGTTGCTTCTTAGCCAGGTGCTCGGCATTATTATCATAGGGTGAGGACTGGTTGGCTCAATTTCAGGATAATATGACTGAGTGGGATATCAGGTCATTGTGCTGGTAGCCTGGTCTCCCAGTGAGGCAGCACTATAAAGTCACCATGAGTGGACACTATCATAAGTCCGTACCCATCCTGCTATTACCTTATATGTTGCCAGGACATAAAACCCCAACAAACAGCCGACCAACTGAAACCAACACTATGATATGAATGCCTGCTATATTTCTCGTTGAGAATTAAGAGGACTTCACCTCCCAATTCCATTGCGCACACGTTGATAGTAGTGTAAATTGCAACAATGGCAACAACAACGAAACAACACAACACACACAAAAGTCACACTCACAACAAAGCCCAGCCAGATTGGTGTGCCCATCTACACAAAGCAGCCTTCTACACCAATGCATCGCTCTGACCTATTTATTGATCTAGCCAAAGCCTCAGTGGATGTCAGTGACTCCCCGGCCAACCCCACCCCCCACCATCACCATCACCACAACCCACACCCACCACACACTAGCACTATGCACACATTCTATCACAGAGAGCTTCATTGCGACACGTCGTGCCACGTAATGCCCGTCGGACACCAATCGATATTGTGGATTTATTCACTGTGATTTGGTGTCATTGTTGTAATGTGTCGTGATGTGTCAGGCGGTCACTGCGGTATCAGATATTTGAGTAGACATTTGGAGCTAGCTTATGTCTGTCGGACACTAATCGATATTGTGGATTTAGTTAATGTAATCTGGTGTCACTTTTGTAACCTGTCGCGATGTGTCAGGCGGTCACTGCGGTATCAGATATTTGAGTAGACATTTGGAGCGAGCTTATGCCCGTCGAACACCAATCGATATTGTGGATTTAGTCAATAAGATCTGGTGTTACTGTTGTAATTGTCGTAATGTGTCAGGCGGTCACTGCGGGATCAGATATTTGAGTAGACCTTCACGGTTATTAAATCAAGATGACCCCAGTATGGCTCTTAAGTGCATAACATCACAATTATCGGCTAGTGTGAGCCGTTCTTTGGTGTATGGTATGGTACGTGGTGAAGCAGATAATCTCTCTCACAGTTATATCTACTGTACCGCCTAGGCAGATCACGTGGTCCATTGTATCTAATTCCCACCCGTAGCCACACCCTCCAGACCCCTCCCCCACTCCGCTGCCCCCATTTCGGTTATCCGGTGCTTCCCAGTATCGAGCCCACTCTACTGTCTGCCCCCCTTTCCACCACCGCCCCCCCCCCCCCACGTGGACTTCCTGGTACTGCCCGGTATGGGGGCCTCCTCGACTGCCCCCTCCCCCTCACTATTCACACGCCCAACGCCCCGCCCCCGACGTCCGCCTCCCGGTACTGACCAGTATCGGCCCAGTGTCAGGCCCCCCTCGACTGTGTCCCCCCCCCCCTCCTCCACCCTCTCCCCCACTTGTGCCTCCTGGTACTGCCCAGTATGGGGGCCTCCTCGACTGCCCCTCCCCACGCTTCACACGTCCACCGCCCCGCCCCCCTCGTGCGCCTCCTGGTAATGACCAGTACCGGCCCCTCTCGATTGTGTCCTCCCACCCCCCTCCACCCCCCTGCTCCGCCCCCCCCCCCCCCTGGTGGGCCTCCCGGTGCTGCCCACTGTCGGGCGCCCTCGACTCCCCCCCCTCCACCCCCCACCCCCGACGTGGCCCCCACCCCCTTGGTACTGGCCAGTGTCGAGCCGCCTCGACTGTACCACGATAGGGGGCTGGGGGGGATATAGCCTGGCTCAGTACCAGGGCATTGTCTACTGCACTGCTATGCAGTGCACTATGTCAGGGTGTAACGGCCACGCGCACCGAAATCGGCGACCATTACCCTGCACGACTGGTGTAGTGGGAGGGGGATGGTGGGGGGGGGGGGGGAGGAGGGAGAGGGAGGGGGGGAGGGGGGGGGTTGTCGGACTGTCGGTTACTGCATTTCACAGCGCCTGGGCTACACCACGGTGGTCAGAGGTATCCCCCCCTCCTCCCTCCCTCCCTCCCGCACCTCCCCACCCGGCTCCCACCGGCCCGTCGACTCACTCACACCAAGCCTCATCCATAGTGGCAGCTCCTCCACGGCAGACCATCCCGGCAACACCAGATGTGATGGACGAATGAGCTGAGCGTCCGTCTCCCGTTTTGGTAGATCGTGGTTTTTTTAACTCTCGGGTTCCAACCATGGTCGAGTCAAACTTAAAAATAGACACTTGTCGCTTCCTACCCAGGCGCTGGGCGTTATTAGGATAGGGCAAGGACTGGTTGGCTCAGTGCCAGGATAATGTGACTGAGTGGGGATATCAGGTCATGGTGGTGGTGGTGGACTGCTCTCCCAGTGGGACAGCACTATAAAGTTGCTATGAGGGCACACTGTCACAAGTCGGTACCCAACTTGATATTACCTTAGGTGTTGCCAGGATGTAAACCCCAACATCCAACCTACCAACCATCCCGACAAGCAAGTGTAGTCACCCCTCCACCACATTCTCCCTCGTCCCCCAAGCCAACGAGCCGGCACGTCTCCCTCTGGTAAATCCAACAATGCACCAGATTACCCCTGGAACCCCACCCTTCAGCAAATTCTAGTATCACGACGTTCCCCGACCTGGTATTTCCATGATAATAATTGTCCGTGATGTTCGCAACACGGGTAATTTGACATTCGACACAGCCATAGCCTCTAGCACTGAGAAGGCCTTATGCTGCCACCTATCATGAACCGGCCACACTGCCTTAAGCGTTGGATACTAGCACCGTCTATATTCACTTTCTTAATACAAAACTTGGTTACGTACCTAATGATATCAAACTGCCACCTATGTACAAATTTCTGAACTAAATTGATGTCGCTGCCAGGTTTGCCACTGAGAGCTCACATCGACATGGGCATGAGGAGGACACGGACTGAACCTTAACATTGCCACCTGCCCACCCCTACGTGACATTGAGGGCTAGTGTTAAAAGCTTCCTCACCTTACTTTGATTGAACATGTTGTTATTTGAATCGAACTTTCTATGATCAAAACCTTTACTCGAGCCTAAGAAATTAAACCCAACTTTATACTACTTGCTGTGTCTTTGTCAAATTACCAATGTGTCCCCAGCCACAGACTGGTACCCCAACCACAAAAGGGTGCAACATCGACATCATTCCCCCCAAACCTCCAATCCCAACCCCTCCATTCCCAAACGACAAAGGATCAATCTGCAACGAGGGATCCCCCCCTCCCCCCGTCAGGAGAAGACACCCAAGCCATATATATTAGATGGACTCGCTGGTTGAGTGGGTACTGCGCCTGCCTTGTTGTGCGTACGTTTTCACTAGGTTGTCAATACGTGGACTGGACATTTCTGCTGGCTTTAATTACACCTGACATAGTTCAACGTATGTATAACGTACGTGTAACGTTTGTCTAGTATATTCAACATATGTCTAACGTATACGTAGCATAGGTTAACATATAGGCTACACATTGTCTTACGTCGAGCTATGTCAACATTTTTGAACATGCCAAAACCTTGATGCGCACTGGCATAGCTCGACATAACCTGATGTATCTCGACGTAACTCAATGTCAGTCTATCGTAGTCATGACATAACCCGGCGTACCTTAACGTAATGACCAAAATTCACCTACGTCAGCTCACGTTAGCTCGTTACGTCGTAGTGTGACAGGCTATTAGATGTTGCCTGACCATCAACCTCCAAAAAACAACCAACCTGTAGGCATTTAGAAATAACAACCTAATAATGAGACATGAAAAGGAATGCCATTAAAGTGACAATTTAAAACCATTGTCAGAAAAAAAAGAGTAAAGTTTGCTTTATTTAACGACGCCTCTAGAGAACATTGATTGTTATCATCCGCTATTGGAAAGCAATCATTGTCAGAAGAGATACTGTGACTATGTTTAAGGAAGACACAATCGAGCAGTATGTTGTGGTAAGTACATAGAAAGCTGTTGGCGGTGCTGGTGCTGGGTACGAGGGTAGGGAGTACATGCACACATGATAAAGTGGCAGGGTGGTTACCCTGATTGCCCCGTGGGGTGAATCAGAACGCGCTGCCCTGCTCTGTAGGCGCCTGTCACTACTCATCTGACAACACTGAGCCACCAGGCCGACCCGCCGTGCCGGGGTGGGGGTGGGTGGGAGGGGAATAGGGGAGAGAGGGAGAGCGGGGAGTGGGGAGGGCAGGAGGGAGGAGGGGGAGGACGGGGGTGGAAGAGGTGAGTGGAGGAAGGGGTGGGGGTGAGGGGAGGTGGACGGGGAGGGTATGGTGAGGAGTGGAGGGGGATGGGGAGGGGGAGGGGAGAGTGAGGGGATGGGAGAGGGGAGGGAACTAGGGGGGGGGGGGAGGAGTGTATGGGGGGAGGGATGGGAAGGTTGGAGAGGGAGGGAGTAGTAGGTGGTGATGAGAGATGGTAAGTGGTGGTTGGTGTTTGGTGGGTTGCGGCTGGTGGTTGGTGTTTGGTGGGTTGTGGGTGGTGGTTGATGGGTGATGGGTTTTGGTTAGTGGGTAGTGGTACTGATAGATGGTGTTTTATCGGTGGTGGTTGGTGTTTGGTGGGTTGTGGTTGGTGGTCGGTGGTTGGTGTTTGGTGTTTGGTGGGTTTTGGTTGGTATGTAGTGGGTGGTGCGCGATGGGTGTTGGTTGGTGGATGATGGGTTTTGGGTAGTGGGAAGTGGTACTGATAGATGGTGGTTTGTAGGTGGTGGTTGGTGTTTGGTGGGTTGTGGGTGGTGCGCTGTGGTAGTTGGTGAGTGCTGAGTGGTGGTTGGTGGGTGGTGGATGGTGGATGGTGGGTGGTAGTTGGTGGGTGGTGGTAGTTGGTAGGTGGTGGATGGTGGATGGTGGGTGGTGGGCGGTGAGTGGTGGACTGTGGATGGTGGATGGTGGTTGGTGGGCGGTGATTGGTGGGCGGGGTTGGTGGATGGTGGTTGGTGGTTGTTGGGCGGTGGTTGGTGTTTGGTGGGTTGTGAGTGGTTGTTGGTGGGCGGTGGGTGGTGGGTGGTGGAAGGTGGATGGTGGTTGGTGGGCGGTGAGTGGTGGGCGGGGTTGGTGGATGGTGGTTGGTGGTTGGTGGGCGGTGCTTGGTGGCCGGTGGGTTCTGAGTGGTTGGCGGTGAGTGGTGGAC
The DNA here is from genome assembly GCA_030323885.1 of Branchipolynoe longqiensis. Taxonomy (NCBI): domain Eukaryota; kingdom Metazoa; phylum Annelida; class Polychaeta; order Phyllodocida; family Polynoidae; genus Branchipolynoe; species Branchipolynoe longqiensis. Next base: position 90,437,292 of record CM059191.1, on the reverse strand, counting down.
GGTGAATGGTGGTTGGTGGGTGGTGGGCGGTGGTTGGTGTTTGGTGGGTTGTGGGTGGTGTGTGGTGGGTGGTGGGTGGTGGATGATGGTCGGTTAAAATTGGGTTAGACCTGTTTCTTGCCTGTTAAGGTTGGTTGGTTCCTGGGCTTTTACGCCCTGACAAAATCTAAGGGCATATCACAGCTTAACACAAATTGTTTCTGCTGAAGCCTATGTTGTCAGCATTTTGACGGTCATATAGCCATTCATGTTCCAAGATTTGACACCACCTATCTCCCAAGCTACTTCAAACAAAAGTAACGTGGATTATAACGATCGACCTGATTTAAGTACAAATATGGCAGGAATTCAAAACCTTCCGACTATGGAATTTTGGTAGTTCTACCAAAGGTAAATTCTTAGACATATTTGCTTTCAAACTCAGCTTTATTTTTATCCATAATTCCTATGAATTCCTGTCTACAAGATAGAACAACCAGGTAAGCCACCCATAGTTCATAACGTGTAAGTGCAGGGGAAAGTTTGCTGATTACATTTAAATAATTAAATGGAATCATATTATGTTAACGCACCACTATGCAATGCTTAGCTTATTATCCATTATATCAGCAGTGATATCATTCAAATCGCCTGTACCCTAGGGATTACCTACTTTAACATCAAGTTACCCAAAGGACTTTAATAATTCACAATAAAAAACAAAGCAAGGGATCATGGAGAATTAAATCCTCAGAGAAGCATCGAGTGTCCAACAGACAAAACCCAGCTCTTAACCCATTGTAGGCCTACTTAAATATATATAACACTTTCACAAATACACAACGCTTTACTCACAATGTACATATGTATTTTACTACTATAATATATTAATACTACAAAAGTACCCCATAGTTTCTCATACTAATTCACCAAAATAGAAAAAAACTTAAATGGAAATGTAGGCCCTATATTTAATTTATCTCTCAACATTCGGTGTGTTATATATAAGATAATTCATTTCATCCAGTGATTTAATGAAATAGCATGATGTAAATGTCTTTACATGTAACTGCCTGTTTACTCCAGTTCATATCATAGCCAGCAATGTTTTTTCCCTCTCTAAATCATTAAGGTGATTATCAACATAATTGTAATGATAACTTGGAAGCTTAATGTTACCATCGCTAATGACTTAGAGAAGTAATGCATACTGGATGCCGCTCCAGTCTCCTGACAATCCTGGTGAAAGAGTCGGATCATGAGCAATAACACATATAAATATAATATAACTATGTGCAGGTGCCATTGTAACATTCGCTCTACTTAAAGCTGCATAGTCCGATGAAACCCAAACATCTAACTACAATAGGGTTGATTAAATTAACTTACTTTACCCTTCTATAAAACAATAAATGCTGACTAATTTTACTAATATCTAAGTTGCATATGTACAATCGATTGAAGAGTTCAGTCGCAAATACGGAGAAATACATTTGAGTCGTTCTCTGTCAAATATAATTTGTTGTGTTTTACAGGTAGTGTCTGTTCATTTTATATTGAGTAATGTGAGGGATATTTTGGTTTCGGCAAAAGAAGAGCATTTCATTATTTCATCTCAAACCTGGGAATCATGGTTTAATTTTGTCCCGAATGGGGTTTGTCATGTTTTGCACCTGCACTCTTCAATTGATTCTACATCAATATGCAACTTAGATACTGGTGAAATTAGTAAACATTTATTGCTGCATAGAAGCAAGAATTTAATAAAACCCTATTACTGCTATTGCCTATAATGTCAGAATTTTAATGTGCACGCCAAAATTAGTTTTTCCATGATTGCGCTTCAAATATCTCCAAAGGTAAGCATTATGCATGTTGGTCCGAGGCTAACATGACTAATTTGCGAGCGGGGCAATGTCTCTACCTGCTTCACTGCTATTTATGTCTTCCTCGCTGTCCTCAGTTCTGTATACACTCACTCTGCCTCGGTGCTCGCAACTGTTCACAACTTTTCTGTCACTCCATTTAGACCCGTTACCAGGATAGTCATGCCGCTGACACGGAAACGGGGAGGGAGACCTACCCTCTTCCGGCAGAGTACAAGAGACCAAACGGATAGACAACCACGTTCGTCTTGTGACCCCTTCTTCAACCGAGACTCACCAGAATCCAGCTCTTCAACACTTCCAGCGCCTTCCACAGCGAAACCGTCCCCTTCTACCAACATGATAAATCAGGAGGCTTACAAGAGAGAACACGAGGCTCACCATTCGTCTCGCCGATGCAGGCTCACCTCACCAATGCCCAGGCCGCCTCTTCATAGGCCACGTGAGTCCCCTTCTCCCCCGTCCCCCCCTGCTTCCCCACAACACCGGTCCCGCTCTGAACACCTCACCCTCCCCTCCCCCTCCTCTCCTCACCCACGCACCCCAATCCCCACCCCCCCTCTCACCTATTCCGGCCAGACGGCAGCATGCGCCCCGAGCCATGTCCCGTTCCCCGCCTACCCCCTCTAGGCACCGGCGCTGCGCTCATCATGCACCGCCACGCCCCCGCCACGTCATCAAAAATCCCTTCCCCAACTTTGATTAATCATGCTTCCTGTGCCGACTATGATCAACACATATTCTAGACTATATTAAGAAAGAGCGAGCTCAGGGCGCCATACTAGACCCCTTAAAAACCTTCCATCCTTGGTCACAGATCAGCCCTCTGATGACTAGACCGAAAAAGAATTCCACTTCAAAGAGAGTCATCATATACCTCAGTTTCTCCATAGGCAGAACCGTACATGCTGGTATAACAAGAGGTTATTATCAAGGTCGCCCGTTTAATGGTGCTGTCACATTACAATGCTTCTCGCCAACGCACGTCGACGTATGTGATTGTTTTGCGGAATGTCGGGATACGTCAGGAAGCATTACGCACGCATTGGTATTCGTTGATGGACGGCGATGGTCGACGAGGGTCGGCGGTGTGCGTAAGGGGATCGGCAAACTTTCGATGTTCCCACATGTTGAGCCACACTGTTGCTTTGTTCTTTTACATCCTAGCTACATTTAAGGTCATATCAGGACGGCACGCCAACACGTTTTTGTTTTTTTTCTCATGCGTCGATATACGTTACCACAATGTCGGCCGCACGCTACCAACACGTTGCACTGACGTCAAACTTTTCCGCACCACACCAAAACGTTTGAGGTGTCTCTACCTTTTTGCATGTTGGTGGCGCGCCAGCGAGAAGCATCGTAATGTGACAGCACCATAACTTCACACTTCCAACAGTAACCACATTAACGGATAGAATAATGCTTGGCTCTGGTCAGCCGACTTAGCAAGAGCATACAGACTGCCCACTGTCGGTCCCACTACTAGGTATTACCCTCAAGGACCAATTCTATCTAGATATTACGCTCCCATTCGGCTGCCGCACCATGACACTATGTAAAAATATACAGCTTTTCGGTTCGGAATTATATATTGGCAGAGAACATTATTATTCTTGGGCGACGGAGTGGGGACAATGTTATGTAAACTAAAAGTAATAATATTCCACTCCCATGATGACATGATATAAGCTGTGTGAAACATATGTTCATATATTATGCCTGAGATTAATGAAGAAATGTTCCTATATGAGATTCAGTACATGATTGTTGAAATGTTTCTCTATGCATCCATAAAGAGTGCAATTGGAGAAAAGACCATTTTAACAGAGATCTATTGTAACTTTATGCAGCTACCTGTCCCTACATGACCACTGGGTGGGCACACCAGCCTAATTTGCATATACACACAGGGCACCACCTGCAGCTGGGTTGAGTGACAGCCACCTCTACTGGGGGGGGGGGGTGCCACCCACCCAGACTGTGGAGGTGCCTGATTGGTTGACTGTGAACTGCCCAGTCACCTGCACCCCATTGGCTCTCTGACCACACTAGCCTCAAACTTGAGATCATTATTCTAGATTTTGCTTCAGACACACTGAAGAGAGATCACTCTACTCCTGGCTCTTGAGTGAGACAAAACTACTCTTGAGCAGGAACCCCAGACACTCTGTCTGATGCTATCAAAATTCATCTATTCCAATTGAGTGTGTACACTGCCATAGGACTCCTGTACCATGGGCTGTAGGCACGGCTTCTATACAGGCTAAAGTAGTAATGAGATTTTGTGTGGCTAGAAGGTAAGGGGTGTGGATGCTAGGTCACTGGTAGGTGGACAGGAATTGGTGTTATTAAAGCACAACTTATCCACTGTTTATCTGTGTGACTTGTCTTCATTCTTCCGTAGTATTGGTTAATGAGTTGATAGACAGGTGAGATGAAGGGGAGAGTTTTTGTAGTATTATCTGGTGTCCCCAAACGTGGCCGGGCATTCAGAAATATTATAACTAGCTTGTGCCAGAACAACACGAGCAATCGTCTCGCTCCTACGCAGAGAAGGTTTGTTCGCGCTGTGTTACCTCGACGACTTCGTCTGGGTAGAATCTACATATGAGAAAGCAATAGCAACATTATATTATTAGTTATTACAAAGACACAAGACACAGGAGTTGGATTGAGTATGAGTCTGGCTGATCCCTAAATAGACGTACCTTTTTATTTATCTAAAATTAAAATGTTTAAAGATAAAACTTCCGACCAACTGGGCCAATGTAGGTGGGGGAGGAGCGACTCCCTCCACAGCCGCTGAGTGACCAATCGGTGCCCAGCTCATATAACCTCACCGCCAGCACCACCCAGCACGCCAGCTTAGGGGTTGTGGGTTCGAATCCAATATGCCAAATATATATTAAAAGGTTCCATAATAATAATATTTGTACAAATGCTTTATACTACACGATACATTTCGGCATTTCTCACATATTATAGGGCTAGAGTTGGCACTTGAGAAATGCACCCACCCCCACCACGTGCTCAATCTGGCTCGGGTTCACAATAGATAAAAGTGCAATGTCTGTATCCCTCCCGCCTCAAAAGGTGCAAGAAGTACTACAACACTGTAGTGCCTGGAAAGCTAAGGTGAAAGCCTTGAGGAAGCAGCTGCAGAGTTTGGCCGGCAAACTGCAGCACCTTTCAAAGTGCATAAGGCCAGCAAAATGCTTCACAAATAGAGTTCTAGCAGCATTAAGAGCCACCCCTTTCATAGGCCTTCACTACTTTGATAAAGCCCTCCTTAAAGACCTACTAGAAGGTTCGAGAGATGTGCAACAGCATTCAACACAATTATTCTTCTCCCTCCACTCCTGAGATCAGAATGGGTGATTGAATGTGACTCAACATTAGTAGCAGGGGGGGGGGCTTCTCTAAAACTCATGACTTCGCAGCAGACTACCGCCCTCACCTAACATACAAGAACTACAACATAAACCAATTAGAAGCAATCAACATAGTGCAAGCGATCACTGTCCTTCTCCTACCCCTAAAGCGCCTTTTCACGATAGTAAATAACACAGACAACCTTGCCTCTCAGCAAGTTCTCTCTTACGGTAGGAGCAAAGGCACAGTTTTCTGCGCTTGTGCGAGACAGTTATGGCTTCTCTTAGGAACCAAAAACGTCGAATTAGAAGGACAACATATGTCTGGTGTAGATTTAATACTAGCAGATGCACTAAGCCGCTCATCATCAAACCAAGAGGACAAAATTAAAGCGAAGTGGTTATGCTCAGACTTTGCGCTAAACAGAATATATGTCTCTTTCGATACTGACATAATAGAATTTCCTTTGTAACTACCCATGTATTCGTCTTAGCCTGAAAGATATTACTTGGCTGCCTTATCTTCCAGGCTACTCGATGAATCACCACATGGGCCTCATGGCGGTTTACCGGTGAGCATTAGCACGCAGAACTTGGAACAACAAGCCCACACACCTCAAGTGCTTCTTCAGCTTCTGGCGTCGACATCAGGTTGCCCCTCTATACCCTTCAGTGTATGACCTCCTCTCATTTCTTTATTTTTTGTTATCCTTTCTGAAGTCTCCAGGATCCATTTTCAATTGTTTTTCATTGGTCTTGGTGTGTTCAGCCTCAGTTGCTCACCGGGCTTTCGATGCTGATGAAATTAAAGTAATGAAGAAACGTATCCTAAAATGATCCCGACACGTCACAAACAAAGTACCTGCATTAACCCCGAAGCAATTAGCTGCAGTTCTCTCCTCACTACGTAGCATGACACCATACCCAGTTGTAGTAATTGTTGCCCTTATCATTGCCTACCTGAGACAAAGCAACCTAGTGACCGCCTCCTCCCACTCCTCTCCTCTTACCCTCCAATTCTCACTTGTTATCTGCAAACCTGAAGCTCTATTCAATACAGTCCGATCTACTAAGACACGCCTCTCCTCCTCATCCCCACTCCTATTCAGGCTCCCTGCCCTGCCACGCTCATGTTCCTGCCCAGTTTGAGCTTGGAAGCGCTATGCTTGCCTCTCCACTCCACCCATGATGGCCCTGCCCTGGTCCACCCCTCCGGACTTCCCCTAACTGACCGAGGCCTCACTGCAGCCTTCAGACGAGCAGCATCTGCATCACTGACCTTGCCCAAGACACTGACCCTCCACAGCCTCCGCAGTGGTGTCACCCCAACCTGTCAGCGTGCAGGAGTCTCCACATCGAACCTAATGCTTGCTGGGACATGGAAGTCTCAGGCCGTCACCTCCTACTTGACCATCATCCCCGTCGAAGAAGCATCTACAGCGCTCGCCGATTTGTTGGGTGAGTGCTGTCCTCTCTCGCTGACTACCTTGACCATGTTATCGTTCAACCCAGGCAATCCAAGTCCATCCGGGTACTACCTGCCATTGACCTGACTATGCTCGGCCTACATTAGGCGATGCTTACTTCTCTTAAATAAAGATAACTTAAACTTGTCCTTGCTTCGTACTGTCTTGCATGTTACTGAGTGAAGTGAATTATGCATGTTGGCCCGAGGCTAACATGAGTAATTTGCGAGTGAGGCAATGTCTCTACCTGCTTCACTGCTATTTCTGTCTTCCTTGCTGTCCTCAGTTCTGTATATGCTCAATTTGCTTTGGTGTTCGCTACTGTTCACAACTTTTCCCCACCCACCGTCTTTCTGTGGGGGGTGAGCGCTGTCCTCTCTTGCTGACAACCTGATCACTAATGTCATTGCCTGATCCTATACTGAATCTGTGGTCCTTGACCATGTAATCCTTCAACCCAAGCAATCCAAGAACACCACCACCTGACTTACACTCTCCTACGACTCCTCCCTGCACTCTCACGCTCAGTTCTCCACCATGGCTTCCTGCTGGCATTTTAAATGTTTCCAAAAATTGTGCAAGCTTATAAATGTGCTGCTATCAACTACTGTGATTGTTTAACCCGATCGTTTAACTTGGTGAAATTACATTAAACTTAAACTTTTAAGCAGGTGTCTTCTATCTATGTTCGTTATACTTCTGCACTTGAATGGCGTAAAGAGTGGTTATTCACATTTAGTGTTTTAAAATATGTAGTGATACGCGTTGAAAATATGTAGTGGTACGCTTTCAACGCGTACCACTACATATTTTAAAACATCTTTGTTTAATTATAATATGATATGTATTGATATGTATATTTGTAAAACGAATTCTTGAACATTGCTTGCATGAGCATGCTATTTTGAGACACTACAGTAAAACCTTTCTAACTGACCACCTCACAGATCGACCACTCCCCTATATCGATAGCTATATTTGGGTCCTAATCGATCGCCCATACAATACCATTGTAACAAATTATAAAAAACTCCCTAAACCCACCACCTCCTTAATGGACCATTTATAGTTGGTCCCATGGCAGGTCAATTTAGAGAGGTTTTGCTGTATTTGCTTTACATTATATCTTGTCATATTGTTGCTCTCATACGCTGTGAGGGGTCGAGAGAGTACCAAATACAATCATTGTCATTGTCATTGTCATCGATCCTGCTCTTTAAAAACCCTCCCCCTCCCTCTCTCCCTGAATCATTCACTCAACCGCATTCAGCTCCTGCAACAACTCATACAACCAGGTTTGAATCCTGGTCGAGTTAAAAATGTATACTTGTCGCTTCCTAGCCTAGCGCTCAGCATTAATAGGATAGTGTAAGGACTGGTTGGCTCAGTGTCAGGATACTGTGACTGAGTAGCCTTGTTTCCCAGTGGGGCAGCACTATAATGTCGCAATGAGTGCACACTGTCACAAGTCGGTACCCGTCATGTTATGACATTAGATGTTGCTAGGACATAAAACAACAAACAAACATGCATACAACCAGTCTTTCTTATTGTCCACTCACACTCACCATCCCTCCAGTCTACATCGGTTCTAAGGGCCTCAGAGGCCTCTCCTCATATCTCTCTAACCCTTCCCTCTTCCTCACCATTCCCACTCCCTCTTCCTCAGCTGCCCCAGCTACCCCTTTCCACGTCTCTGCTCCACCAGCTTGTTCTGCCTCCTCCTCGAGAAAACTCTACCTGGGGCCATATGTATAAACAACTTTTTATCGGCTCTTGTGTTAAGGGCCTCTGCTGGGTTAGCTAACACTGGTATTGGGAAATGGGTCACGGGATATGTATGGGGCCAAAGCATGGCAGCGTTAGCTAACCTATCTGTTATTTATAGATTTGGGGAACCCCTCTGAGCCTGTTCCCGGCGAGCACCGCTATTTCACAATAACACCGCCGATCCGGCTTTGGCGGCGGCGGCGGCGTTAATATTGGTTCGATTATTGGTTTACTTTGACCAAAATTTGGCGGCGGTGTTAATATTGGTTCGATTTCTGGTTTAATTTGATCAAATTTAATTGTTTCTGGACCGCTATTTGATAATATTGCCGCTGATTCGCCGCCGATTTGGCGGCAGCGGCAAATTGTTTTGTTGACATTCGACAGTATGAATATCACCGCCGATTTAGCGGCGGCATTAATATCAATTCGATTTTAGGGTTAATTTAATCAAATTTCAATTTTTGAGTATGTAATTCTGTAAAATATGATAGCATTGAATAGATTTGGGCCTAATCCGTACCTAACACCACGCGTACACTTGTTACGGAGTGGTGTTTGCATATCCGACCTTAAACTTGCAGTGTTTCCGTAACACTGCTCCATACATACCGACTTTTGGCCGCTAAACTAGAAATCCCCTCCAAAACCAGTTTTGGCTCACTAACACCGCTCCGCTTGTGTTTGTGTACTACTTATACTCATACTGCCCGATGTTTATGACCCTTGTTCTATACTACTTCCTTTATAATAAACCCACACCCAAACCTTCTGCTATGTCTACTGAATCAAATGCAACATATGAAGGTGGGCATGGATTGGCTGAATGCATGAGGGACGCTGGATAGACTGATGGTCAGGGCGCTAGCCCCGGAGTGGCAGAACTGTGGGTTCGTGTCCCACTCTAGCCACAATATTTCCCATTTATAAATGCAGCCTCCAAACTTGCCCACGTGACTAGGATTCTGTACCGGTTACATGCTGCATATATTTGAACTGCACTAGCTGGATGTTAAATTTACAATCTTAAATATAATTCACACCTTGACAAGCCTAAATGACGAATTCAATGGCAAAATGACATTCAAAACCCACTAACACCACTGAACGACCACATTATCAACCAGCAGTGCACACCCTACACTCCATCATATATGCATAACATTTCACTATCAAAAGAGGAACCAAAACTAAAACCAAATCGAACTGATAGAAAACCACAGCATATGTTTGAACCACATTAATCCACACTGTGGATTAGATCTGTCTTGCTACAAATACCTTGCTGCAGGAGACTCATTCCTGCACTGTGTTGAGTGCCGGTGCTGTACATTATACATCATAGGCTGCTCCCCCACTTGTAATGTTCAGAATGGGGTGCGCTGCACACACTGCAGCACATTCCACTTCCTCATGACCATTTTACAAACCAAATACGATCGATTCAACCCCTGGAAGACCAGTGCCTTGGTGCTGACAGAATATGTGTTCAGATGAATAACATATTTACCAAAGAGCAAAAAAAGAAATAAATAGATATGATGCTCACCAGGAAATTGCAGAAGGGCTGATTCAAATCCCATTCTGGGCGTGATTTTTCCCTTCATATTTGTAAAAGAAAGCCTACTCATGAGATAATGTTGGTGCAATGAGTGAGCCCGCTGTTTTGTTATGATATACAGTATAACCCCATTAAGCCAAACTTGAAGGGATTCTAGAAATTTGTTTGGATCAACCGATCATTGGTTTAACCAAGCTTTGGATTTGACTTTGACTTTGATGAAGCGTGTATTGCACATGTAATATACAATGTATTTGGACACTTTGATTATTGATTTTTATGTATGTACAGTAAAACCCTGTTAAACCAAGCTCGCTTAAACCAAACGATTGGTTAATTCAAACTTTTGTCGGCAGCCCGCAAAATACGACCATTTAACATATAAACAAAAGTCAGTGGTGTCTCAGATGACCTCATAAACACATGAAAGTTTGGTTTAGCCATACTGGAGTGGCCTGGGGTCCGACAATTCTGTTTGGATTAACCGATAATTTGGATTATCTGACTTTGGTTTAACCACCTTTTTTATATAATAAATGGTAGTACTTTGCCAGGCCGCCGAAAAAAAGTTTGGATTAACCGATTGTTTGGTTTAACCGAGCTTGGTTTAACGGGGTTATACTGTACTATGAAGTGAGTCTCATAGCTCTCCTACTGATAGATTAGATCCATCACCTTTTTTTGTGGAGATTGACTAAGCCTGTTTTATGGGGGCCATATAATTCCATGAAGCTATATTTGGTTTACCAATTTACCTACAAGGTTTTCTGGCGAAGGCGATGTCAGTGTCTATAGTGTTGTGTCTGCATGGTGGAGTGTTGGATTAGATAACCTATTAAAATAATAAAAAGAACAACACAATAAACAGACAAACCATACTTACAGATTATGTGCATCTAATAGATAAGCTCATGTCTGAATATAAGCACACAAAAGTTGCACAGTCCAATGAAAGCATAATATTGTCAAAACCAATATACAATGCCCTACTCTTACAATCACATAACCGGTTAATTTTGCAGATAACAGTCTTGCCTTTAGTGTACAACTACTAGAACCTGACACTACTAGCTATGATGTCCACCATTTTGAGATCCATGCCAAAATAATATTTTCGTGTTTTTACTTTGAATAGTTGCAAAGTTAAGTTTGAAAAATATACCTGATTTCAACATGAAGTAAAGACTGCAGTAAAATGGACCGGGTGGAGGGCCGCCGGGCAGCACTAGGGCCCGTATGCATGAATCGGAGTTATGCTTAACCGGTGCTTGGAGCTAGCTCTGGGATAGCTATCCGCGGCTAGGATGGCCTTGGTTAATTAGGTCAAGGCATATGCACCAATGTCCAAGCCGGGGCGGATAGCTAACCGTGAAGTTATTTATAGATTTGGGAATTCCCTGGATTCGACAATATTAATATCACCGCCGTTGTAGCGGCGACGTTACTTTCGGTTCGTTTTTGCAGTTAATTTGCTGAGATATCACTTGTACAGTATGTAATTCTGTTAAATATGACAGCAATTAATAGATTTGGGCCTAATATATTGCCGCCGATTCGGCGGCGACGGCGGCGGCTATGTTTAGTTGATGTTGGACAGTATGGATATTGACATCGCTGCTGTTTACTTTACATTCGTCGATTCGACAATATGCGTAACGCCGGCAATTCGGCTAATATAGGGTTAAATTGATCAAATTTCCCTTATTGCGTGTGTAATTCTCTTAAATATCATAGCATTGAATAGATTGAGACCCACACACGCACAATAACTGGCATGGCTAGCAGTTAAACCTGACTTGAAAGCAGAGTAGCTTAGCCTAGGCTACGGTCGATGGTTAGCGCTGGCACCGGCTCATGCATGCGGATTTTCCAACATTAGCCAGGTGGAGCTACCCTAGCCGTGGTTAGAGCCCTTACACCAGCCCATGCATACGGGCCCTGGAGGTTAGTGAGAACGCCCGCTTACCTACAGACCTACCCGCACCTCATGCTGCTCACTCCCTCCAGCTGCCCAGAGGCTGAATACATATACTCGGAATTGGCACATTCAACCGAGTACATGTACAAAGGATGGCCAAAATCACAAGAAAACAACTAATAGAATACAATAGAGAGCAAACACGGGAACATAAATAGATCAATAATAATTTGCATAAAATCATTTTTATGGAATGCATAAATATATTATTAATTATGTAAATATGATGCGGTATTTGCTGCTGTAATCTAGTTGTGGCTAAACTATTTTCCATTTGCCCGTTGATTTGAATTTATATCTACTACTATATATATATATATTGCATATTTGGTGTCCTTGAAGGTGACGTCCTGATATTGCCTTAGATGTTGCTATGACGTAAAGCACCAACAAACAAACACATTCTTGGAGGTGGGTGAGCGATCTGGAGAGCGCGTAGGTCTGCACCGAATCAGTCATCTCGCAGTCAGTGCCCCTACCTTGTGTAGCCTCCATGCCCGACACTCGCCCAATTTGTACCACTCACTCTATTCCGTGTTCTGTGTCCTTCTCTATGGAGTATATTATGCCCATAATATTCAATCTAATCTATTGATCAATAGCTTATTGCGCAATCTTCAAACTATCAGGCAATGCAACTTGAATCCAGGTCAAGTGCACAAGTGATAGCTTCGATTTCAGCTATTACTGGACCCCATGGTCGAATCGTTAGAACGCAGGCGTCCCGTGCGGAAGGTCGGGAGTTCAATTCCCGGTTGAGTCAAACCAATGACTTACAAAATTGATACTTGTCGCTTCCTAGGCAGGCGCTCTCCATTATTAGGATACCCCAAGGACTGGTTGGCTCGGTGTCCGGAAAATGTGACTGCGTGAGATATCAAGGCATGATGCTGGCAGCCTGGGTATGCAGGTATTGCAATACTTCAGGGAGTTTGACGCCCCTGCCCTGCAGAGTTGTAAACCACTCCCATGTGGTACAGGTTTTTGACAGAACCGAAGGCTAAGGGAGCAAACCGTCTACAGAAAACCATGTGACTGTGGCAGCATCAAGGGCAGTTGATGTATGGAACTCCCAACATCTCCCGACCAGCCACTGCAGGGACAAATAGTTTTGCGCCTGTCTGGACATGTTCTTGCATGTGTGAAAGCTCTACTTGCTCCCCGAGAGAGTGCCGCTGGTAACTTGCAAAAGCCAGCAGCACTTCAACACTTTTGCAGGCAGCTTTCATGAAATGTACAACCACACAAAACACTATACTGGCTCGGTCGTCCCCCAGGTTACCGAGGACCACGCTGCTCAAGCTCATCTTCTGTCGACAGCGGAAAATCAGCTAAGAGGAATACAATGCAACACAACAAAATGAGAGGGGCAGTCAAATAATGAAAGCAGTCTTTGTCACATCGCGACCGACAGCATGATGATGATGATGGTCTCCCAGTCTGGCAGCACTATAATTATAAAGTTGTCATGACTACGCACTATCACAAGTCGCGGCCCGTCCTGATATGACCTTAAATGATGCCTGGATGGGACATTGCAACAACCAACCACCCCTTAAGGTATTAAAATACTCAGGCACAATTTTTGTTACAAAATAAAACGAAACCGCCACAATCTCACACGCAAATACAGCAGGAAGCAGGTTTTTTTTTGTTTTTTTTTGGTAAAGTATTTATTCATCTCAATATGACATTTGTCCTCCGGCCATCTTACTATTGAAATTAACAGTCTAAATAATCTAAGTTTGGTCAGTGCTGTATTAGTCACAGGACCGATCCTGTAGAATTAAGGGAGTGGCTCCTGCTGTATTATGTACATCACCAATCACTGTAGTTTATGCAAAAATGGGGAGCAGCACCGAGTAGAAGTGTATACTTGGGGCAACTCAAACAATCATTGTGGGTTACATTTTTTCTCTTATAAAACAAGCTAGGTTTAAATTATTTCTGTACAACATCCCCTTCCACGGCCTTTACTTATAACGCGTCAGCTGCCAGTGTGGCACCTGAGCCCTTCCCTCACCTCAAACCGACACACACGCGGCGGAGGAACGATGCCTCATTCAGCAACCTACCCCCCCCCCCCCCCCCCCCCCACACACACACACAGTCTGCCTGAACCATGCCGGCGGACATCTGCAGTTGCTTATATTACATACCGCCTGACAGCGCCCTCTAGGGGGAAGGATACCTACTGGTGCTTCCTCTAACCGGGATACAGACGCCGGCTCACACATCAAGGCGGCGGGGGTGGGGGTGGGGCTGGGGGTGAGGGTGGGGATGGGGGTAGGGGGGGGGGGTTTGGGGGATGGTGGGGAGAGCTCCCTACCACCTCTAACAATTCCCCTCGTTCACAGCTGCGCAGAATTACGCTGCAAATTACACTTTCTGTAAGTACTATGCTGGAGGGAATTTGGAAAATTATGGGGTTTTTTTCTGGACGCGTTCATCCATTTTGTTGTTAATATCTATTTTTTGGGGGTACTTTAGTTGATTGCGCAGGGGAATTTCCGACCATGGATACTCGTTCTTCCTCATTTCACTGGTCCTTACTCTGTCCTAGTCATGCTAACTCCAGGCTAGGGTAGAGACAACTAACAATTTTTAAGTCGTCGGCTTGCCTTGACCAGAATCCAATCCTCGGGATTCTAATCCCATTGTAATATTAGAGCCCCGGTTATACCACAAACTCTTCCCATGTGCGTTCTGACAACTGTCTGTCAGATCACACCTGATGCCTCTCTCCAACGTACTTATCTGTATTATATCTACTGTATCTCTCCGAAGGAAGAAAGGGAAGACAAGTCACCCAAGATTGACAGTGAAGAAGTTGTGCTTTATTGGCATCAACTCCTGTTCACCTACTAGTGACCTATCACCCTGACCCCTTACCTTGTGTCCACACGGAGCCTCGTTACTCTAGTTAGTATGTAGCACAATCAGTGCCTTCAGCCCATTGAACCAGAGTCCCATGGTTGTTGCACACATCTCAGTTTGTATATGAAAGGTGGTGCATCAGAGAGAGTGTCTGGGTTCCTGCTCAAGAGAAGAGTGTGTCTCACTCAAGAGTCAGGAGTAGAGTGTTGTCACTTCAATAGTCCATCTAGAAGTGTCCCATAGTGACTGTAGCTGCATATAGATCAGAGTGTCTAGAATAATCAATATCAAAATGAGGCTTGTGTGGTCAGCTGGGGCAAAGGGGCGCAGGTCACTGGGCCTCCCACAGCCAGCCAATCAGGCACCCTCTACAGCCTGGGAGGTGACACCCCCCATATGGGTAGCTGTCACTCAACCCAGCTGTAGGTGGTGTCCCTAATGTATGCAGAATAGCTATTGTGCTTGCCCATAGGCCCTGTGGTAACAGTTACTTGTGGACAGTTACAATAATTATATATATTAAAAATGTCCTTCTCCTCCACTTGCACCCTTACTGGTGCATAGAGGGAACATTTCACCAAACCTTAACTGTCTCTTAGATAGGAACATCTCATCATGATCTCGGGCACTATGTAGTAACATATATTTCACATAGCCTAATATGTCACACAGCGAGTGGGGCACGCATTGCTTTTCTATTACATAACCTTGGTCCCCACTCCGTCGCCCGAGGATAATAAGGTTCTCTCCTAATATATAATTCCGAACCGAAAATCCATATATTTTTACACCATGACCTACCAAATCAGGAGGCGGGTGCTCAATTCATTCGGCCACTGTATCTGGTAATACATATGTTAAATTCCTGAATTTTATGTAGGATATGAAGAATCACCCCCAATAGCCGATGTTTACTTTTTGTGCTGGGGGGTCGTTTAACAAACAAGTAGGACAAAACAGGGTGAAGTGGGTAGACAACCATTAATAGTTCACTGTTCATACAATTGCCATTATTGTCAACAGGTGGTCTTCTGTAATTCAAGAATTTAACATATGTATTACCACATGCAGTGGCCGAATGAATTGAGCAGTGTGTGTGATACATACCGCTTGGCCATTACTGTGTCAAATAACACCTAGCTCTACAAGCGGAATGTGTTTGATACATACCGCTTTGAGATTACTGCGTCAAATAACATCTAGCTCTCCCAGCAGATTGTGTGTGATACATACCACTTGGAGATTACTGTTGCGAATAACACCTAGCTCTCCAAGCAGATTGTGTGTGATACATACCACTTGGAGATTACTGTGGTGAATAACACCAAGCTCTCCAAGCAGATTGTGTGTGATACATACCCCTTGGAGATTACTGCGGTGAATACAACCAAGCTCACCCAGCAGAATTTGTGTGATACATACCGCTTGGAAATTACTGTGTTGAATAACACCAAGCTCTCTGAGCGGATTGCGTGTGATACATACCGCTTGGAGATTACTGTGGCGAATAACACCAAGCTCTCCGAGCGGATTGCGCGTGATACATATCGCTTGGAGATTACTGTGTTGAATAACACCTAGCTCTCCAAGCGGAATCTACGTGATACATACCACTTGGAGATTACTGCGCTGAGCACAACTAACACTTAGCCATGGAGCCATTGACAGAATGCATTCATTGCCTCAATCTGTCTATCATCCATCTATTATCCATCTACTTGGTAGCTCCTCTGGCAGCCCCCCCCTGGCAGCTCCCACTGGCAGCTCCCGCTGGCACTTCTCCCTGGCAGCTCCTCTTGCCAGCCCTCTCTCGAGCAACACCTGTCGCTCCTCTTAAAAAAGAAAGCAATACCTGCAGCCCACCCTCATACCACGGATGACGTGTTGGACTTATCCAAATTTACGATAGAAGCCTGTAATGACAGGAGAAGCGCAGTTAAGGCGAAGGGAAAAGCTGCAGTCTGGGATTGGGGGGGGGGGGGGCTGCCCTTCTTCTCTTACCCAACTCTGTAATACCCCAGTCACAGTACCGCTTGCAACCACTTTGCAACCACACAAAAAGTGATGTTCGCAAAGTGGAGCCCCTCCTCTGAACTTTGGACACTCATTCCTGAGTGATGTTCGCAAAATTGTCGCAATTGGTCGCATGGTGTTTACAAAGTTGTATTCCATATTCGTCGATCACCTTGCAAGGAAAATAGTATCAAGGGTGTTGCAGATCCTGCACTACCAACCTCCTTTCAACCAAAATAGTTGGGCAGAGGTCAGAGACCATTGTTTTACTTGCAAAGAGGTCGCAAGGAGGTGGGTTCCTTAGTCTACAGTGGTCGCAAAGTGGTCGCAAATCGTAGTCTGCCTGGGACATAAAGTTGGATATTCCGATGGTTTTGAGTTTCGGTCATTTTCTGAGATAAATCTATAAGATTGCGTGTGAAGTCACTTTTATTTTAAGTGGCTAAATTGGGAAATATTCAAAGTGCAACCATGCAAATTTTGTGCAAGCATGGCTAAACTCTGACACCACAGGCTTCTGCAATAACAGGTTCGATCTGATTTTTTTTTTTTTTTTTTGGTAAAGTATTTATTCATCTGAATATGACATTTGTCAGCGCCGGAGCACTGGTCTTCCAGCCATCTTACTATTGGAATTGACATTCTAAATAATCTAAGTTTGGTCAGTGCTGTATTAGTCACAGCACCGATCATGTAGAATTAAGGGAGTGGCTCCTGCTGTATAATGTACAGCACCAGTCACTGCGGTTCATGCAAAAATTGGGAGCAGCACCGAGTAGAATATGTCTACTCGGGGCAACTCAAACAATCGTTACGGGTAACATTTTTTTCTCTTATAAAACAAGCTAAGTTTATAGTTGACAAGACATTTTGTCTGTCTTATGTAATTTTCAATGTGTTTAAACAGATTGATAGTTTACTAATCACATTAGTGTAGTAAAGATGCATACTACACTTGTTCAGTGTGTTGATGGCTTTTTCATGATGGTTAAGGGTGGTGGCAGGGGAGGGGGCCCATTGGGGTGGCAGGGGGAAATAACCCACCTGATTACCTAATCATTCCCTTCTCGGTGGCAAAACCCGCTTAATAAGTTCACCAGCATCTAAGTTAGCTATGTAAAACCAACTCTCCATAATTGTTTTGGGTTTGACAACTTGATATTTAGCCTACATTGGACTATGCAGCTTTAAGTTGAAGGCAGTTTTCCTAGCCATATTGGAAGCGACTGGCAGCAGCTGGATTAAGCTGGCCCTGCCACATTGGCACGGACACTGGCGGAACCAGACAATTTATGTTAGGTAATGGGGATCGCGGTTGGCATGGGACAAGGGACCCCAGCCAGGTGTCGATGTGCCTGTTTTGGTGTGGTGCCACCTGCTGTATGGTATGTACCTCGGTGTTAGAGGCGACACGACTAGCTGCACACCTGACAGCCAGTGCAGTAGCAAAGGGCATCACAAACATAGACACTAATAAAGTCTGTACTAGACTACTAAATGACTGAAACATACAATCCTCCAAGCATTGTTTATCCCATCATTACTAACAACCTACTTACTCAAACTACTTCATGTAGTCAAAAAACACACCTGAGGTATTAACCTTTTAAGCATAACCCTATAAGCTAACCACACTCTATCTAACAGAATAAACTAACTATTCTACTAACACTCACTCCATCTCAAAATTTTAACTCCAACAACATGATAGTTTTGCAATTCACAACATAGTAGGCATACAAACCTATGAAGGGAAACTATGCACCTAACCACTCGGTAATGTAAAGGTCTAATCAATACACATGTATGTATCAAGTGTGTAGGAATACAACATATAACTGCTATTTTTGTATGTGAATTGTCAAACTATACCATATGTAAGTCTTTGAATGTTTGATATTGTTAGTTCAGCTGATTTGGGCTAGCTGCATATATTGTAAATAACTGTATTGTCACATGGCTGGAAGACCAGTGCCACGGCGCTGACAAAAGACTTTATTCAATGAATAAACTATATTTACAAAAAATAAATAAAGTGGGGCTGTCAAAAAGTAGTGTCAGCGAAGGGAGGCCATCACAAGTGGGGCTGTCAGCAACTAGTGTCAGAAAAGCGAATATGATCACAAGTGGGGCTATCAGCAAATAGTGTCAGAAAAGGGAATATCATCACAAGTGGGGACATCAGCAAATAGTGTCAGCAAAGGGAATATCATCACAAGTGGGGACATCCGCAAATAGTGTCAGAAAAGGGAATATGATCACAAGTGGGGCTGTCAGCAAAGGGAATATCATCAACTAGTGTCAGCAAAGGGAATATGATCACACGTGGGGCTGTCAGGAACTAGTGTCAGCAAAGGGAATATGATCACACATGGGGCTGTCAGCAACTAGTGTCAGCAAAGGGAATATGATCACAAGTGGGGCTGTCAGCAACTAGTGTCAGAAAAGGGGATATGATCACACGTGGGGCTGTCAGCAACTAGTGTCAGAAAAGGGGATATGATCACACGTGGGGCTGTCAGCAACTAGTGTCAGCAAAGGGAATATGATCACACGTGGGGCTGTCAGCAACTAGTGTCAGCAAAGGGAATATGATCACACGTGGGGCTGTCAGCAACTAGTGTCAGTAAAGGGAATATGATCACACGTGGGGCTGTATTCTTCGAGCCCCAAACCCTATGTTGGTCATTAAAGTATGCATGCACTGATGTGGCAAGTTGGGTACCTATGCACTACTCAAGATCAATAAACTTACAAAATCGGGCATTCACTATTATCTGACCATGTACGTCATTCTACCAGTACCACACTCTAATGCTAGGTACACACCTACCGTTTTTCCGCACCCAACTACCGTATACGATCAAAAACTCCCCATAAGTCATGAGGTGTGCACTCCCCTAGCACACCTACCGATTGCGATTCACGACTTAAAACTCACTTTTAGGGCGAAAACTGCTTCCTTACGTTTGCGATTCGCGATTCAAAATATGAATCGGCCCGTTTTCAGTTTTAAGCGGGTCGGGTCGGGTCGCGAGTTTTAGTGCGCGAATCGTATACGGTAGGTGTGTACCTAGCATTAGCCGTCAACATCCATACCTCCCCCTGATCCCTCCATCCCCCCCCACACACTCCCAGCGGCCGACTGCCCCCCCTCCCACACACCCCACCATCACTCTCCTCCCACCATCCCGGCCCCCTGTGTCTACTAATCGCCAGCTCAGCTCCTCTGTTTCCCTATACTCTACTCTCATAGGCCGGGTATAATTCCTCATACTATAAGATAATGCGCAGTCTATGATTTATTGCTTGTGGGTTCATGCCCTAGCAACATGTAAGGTCATAGACAGAAGCGTGCTACCTATTTGTGCTTGTGCACCAGTTAGTTATACCATGACGGTGTTATAGTGCTGCTCCGTTGCGATACCATATCACTAGCACCACGACCTAATAACCGACTTTATTCTGACACTGAGCCTCAGAATTCTGATACTAAGCGAACCAGTCTTTTTTTTACTCAATCGCTGGTGTCATGGGGTTTAACGTCATAGTAATAGAAGGTAATGTCAGGACGGTTTGTGTCCAACTTCGTACTGCTCCATTCCAGGTAATTTACTGACAAATAGTTAATTTACAAGGTTTGTGTGTGATTGACTTGCGATAGACCAGGACATCGATCTCACCACATTGACACACTAGAAACCGGCGCCCTAACCACTAGGCCATCCCGCCATGTCAATTAATTGTATATTATAACTTTGGTTTGTATTTTCGGCTTGATTATCGCCTTTGCTGCCGACACGGCGTTAATCAAGCACCACTAATTAACTACCTGATTTGTATTTTGTATATTATTCTGCATTTCATATACCCTCGCCATAATTGATGTATTTAATCAATCAATATCACCTCCAATGGTATAATAATATGTCAAAGTAAAGACTATTGTGAATGTCCTGTCAACTCCAAAGACCAAAGAGGGTATATGATGGGCCTAATTAGGGGCAATACACATGACCCCGTAAGGTTTAGAATATGCACAGTTAGGGGAATCAAGGGGACCCCATAACGTGTACAGCTGGCATAGTTTATTAGAGTAAATGAGCCCCGCTAGGTGTATGGCAGGCATAGTATTGGAGAATCAACGTTACCCGGTAATGAGTACAGTGGGTATAGCTTTTGAGAATCAACAAAACCCAGTAAGGTGCACGGTGGGCATAGTTTTGGACAATCAATGGAACCTGACAGGTGTACGGCAGGCATAGGTTCAGTGCTCTTCCTGGCTGCGGGTCACTTTATATATTATGGCAAATGTCGGTGACGTAGGGTCAACACACTGCCTCCTCATGACCACCACCTGCCCGTCTACCTCTGCAAGTGTCCGGCGGGCATTACCACACCCACTCTCCACATACACATCCACATAGCCCCCGCCCCCCCCCCCCCCCCCCCTCCACCCATATACGCTCCCCCTACCCTACGCAGATCGTGATCTCCACAGCGAGGCACGACCCTATTATCGGCACTGTGCTGTGAGAGTGTGGGGGGGGGGGGGATTGTGTCTGTGCGTTAATGTGAGCGTGTTAATGTGAATGTGTGTTAATGTGAGTGTGGGTAGGTTTGCGTGTTAGAGGACATTTGGGTGTGTGTGTATGTGGGCTGGTTTGTGTGTGGGAGGGTATGTGTGGATGATTGTGGGTGTATGTGGGTCGGTGGGGTGTGTGGGAGGGTATGTTTGGGTGGGTGTGGGTGTATGTAGGTTGAGGTGTGTGTGGGAGGTTATGTGTGGGTAGGTGTGGGTGTATGTGGGTTGGTGTGTGTGTGGGAGGGTATGTGTGGGTGGTTGTGGGTGTATGTGGGTCGATGTGTGGGGGAGGGTATGTGTGGGTGGTTGTGGGTGTATGTGGGTTGGGGTGTGCGCGGGAGGTTAGGTGTAGGTGGGTGTGGGTGTATGTGGGTTGGTGTGTGTGAGGGGGATGGTATGTGTGGGTGGCTGTGGGTGTATGTGGATTGGGGTGTGTGGGGGAGGTTATCTGTGGGTGGGTGTGGGTATATGTCGGTCAGTATGTGTGGGTGTATATCGGTTGGTGAGTGTGGGAGGTTATGTGTGGGTGGGTGTGGGTGTATATGAGTTGGTGTGTGTGGGAGGTTATGTGTGGGTGTATATGGGTTGGTTGGTGTGAGGGAAGAGGGTATGTGTGGGTCGTTGTGGGTGTATGTGGGTTGGCGTGTTTGCGGGAGGTTATGTGTGAGTGGGTGTGGGTGTATGTCGGTTGGTGTGTGTGGGAGGGTATGTGTGGGTGGTGTGGGTGTATATGGGTCGGTGTGTGTGGGAGGGTATGTGTGTGGGTGTATATGGGTCGGTGTGTGTGGGATGGTATGTGTGGGTGTATGTGGGTTGGGGTGTTTGCGGGAGGTTATGTGTGGGTGGGTATGGGTGTATGTGGGTTGTTGTGTGTGGGAGGGTATGTGTGGGTGGTGTGGGTGTATATGGGTCGGTGTGTGTGGGAGGGTATGTGTGTGGGTGTATATGGGTCGGTGTGTGTGTGGGATGGTATCTGTGGGTGTATGTGGGTTGGGGTGTTTGCGGGAGGTTATGTGTGGGTGGGTATGGGTGTATGTGGGTTGTTGTGTGTGGGAGGGTATGTGTGGGTGGTGTGGGTGTATATGGGTCGGTGTGTGTGTGGGAGGGTATGTGTGTGGGTGTATATGGGTCAGTGTGTGTACGGGAGGGTATGTGTGTGTGTGTGGGATGGCATGTGTGTGTGGGTCTGGATGTATGGGTGTATAGAGAGACAATATTAGAAGGGCATGCAGTGTGCCACCACCAGCAGGCAGGACTAATAATTCCAGCCCGCTTGTTGAGGGCCTGCTCACCGACACGGTTACACCAGTAGCATTTGTTTGTTTGTTATTGTTTTACGTCCTAGCAACATATCCGGCCATATCGGGATGTATACCGCCTTGCGACAGTGCACGCTTATGGCGACTTTATAGGGCTGTCCCACTGGGAAATCAGGCTGCCAGTACCATGACCCAATATCCCACTCAGTCACATTATCCTGACACTGAGCTAACCACCCTCCACCTCTCCATTGCCCGGCCACCATCCAATCCTCCATTAAACCCGATACTCCCCCCTCACCATCCCGCCACAACAGAGGCATTAAATTGCCAATACAATCACAGCGCATTTCCTCAATGAATAACCCTGTGCATGTTTTCTTCAACCGAAACCGAAAGAAAACACCCACAGAAAGACAAAACCATATCCCTATTTTCATCCGCACACAAACCAGCGAACTAAAAAATCTCTGTTGTGTTTGCTGACCAGAACAAAAGACGCTGTCCATTGTTGCTGCCTGTCCATGTTTCTTCAATCGCGCGCCATAGATGTGAAATCAGATAAAATAAGAATCGCGCAGATTATTTTACAGGAGCTGACGATGTTTTCCGGTCGGATTTTAATCAATTACAACTCGCTCTAAGGTGGGTACCGGCAGTCATTTTGGTTGTATCTGTAAACTGGGAAGTTAATTAAGGTTAATCGCACAGTGATAGTCAAATGCAGAATGATACAACACACAACAATTTTCTATCCTGTTTACTTTTCAATATATTCATATTTTAAGACTTATTTATTTACATTGACACAATTTACCTTTAAGACTGAATGCAACAGGAAGGTTTTTTTTTTCTTTGACATAATTTGATTTGATTTTTTAAATATTTCTATCATGTACCACATTAAAGCTCATTTAATGGTCGTTCTGATAGGATATATTAATAACCTGCGTAACCAAATGTGAGTCAGTGCTATAGTGAACCAATCCAGATGCTTTAGTGTGATGTAAAAGAGTGTGCTAATTAGCAAAAGTGTCAGTAATAAAGTGCCTTTTTGTGTGCTCAAGTAATTTAGGGACCACAATAAAGAGTACAGCTTCAGTTTGTTCGGAGTACTTTCTCGCTATTTTTATTTTAAACAAATACCCAAATAGGATTGCATAGAAACTAGCAATTGTTCCTGATGTTCATACTTTCTTCAAGTGCTATCTAAGTACCCCAGGTACATACTCAAGGACTTTCGTTCCACTGGGCCTGTTCACCCCTTGACGTGCCTGCCTCCATTTTGTTTCTATTTTTGGAGCCAACAGTTGGGTGATTTGGTACCGGTGTGGAAGTAAATCGCAAACCCATGGAAATTGCAAATCCCGGGGTTTGCGATTTATTAGGAAATCACAACCCCCCCTGGAAATTGCAAATCCCCCCATGCTTTGTAGCATTTATCACCACAAGCATGGCAGCTATAGGCCTATTTTTGATCTTGATCTTCTACCAGATCTGGGGGATAAAATGGAGGATCACGATGGATTAATTGATTAGTTTTGATGTCATGCTAGGCCAGGGGGGATATGTGATTTTCTTGGAAATTGCAAACCCCCCATGCCCATATATGGCATGGGGGTTTGCGATTTCCTAGGAAATCACAAGTGGGGGTTTGAGATTTACAGGGTTTGCGATTTCCTGCTACACCGGCAGCAGTGTGGGCGACCTTTCTTGGTGAATCGCCGAGGAGGCCAAGGTCAAGGTCACCCCGAGGTTAACCGAAGGGCAACCCGGCGGCCGGTCACCAGGGGATAAATATCGGAACGAGGCAATTGGAAAAACTCTGCTTGTGCTTGACCTTTTCACGTTGGATGTGCCACACGCCCGGGAACAAGTGGCGGGAACAAGCCGGGTGGGGGGGGGGGAACAAACGCTTTAGCCTTTTGTTTTCCCCACGAGCTTGGCTTTGGTTCGCTGACGGGTGGGTGGTGTGGGGGGGGTGAGGGGGGGTGGGGTTTGTGGGGGTGGGGAGCAGGAGTAGGGTGTGTGGGGGGTGTGGAGTAGGGGTGGTGTGTGGAGGTGGTGTGTGTGGGTGTGGTGTGTGGTGTTTGGGAGGTGGGGTGTGGTGTGGTGTGGGTGGGGGTGGGATTCTGGAGTGGGGTGGGGAGTGGGGTGGGTGGTGTGTGTGTGGGTGGCGTGTGGAGTGGGGTGGTGTGTGGTGTGTGTGGTGTGTGTGGTGTGCGGTGCGTGGTGTGTGGGGGTGGTGTGTGGATGTGGGCTGTGGAGTGGGAGTGGGGAGTGGGTGGTGTGTGTGGGTGGCGTGTAGAGTGGGTCTGTCGCGTGTGGGGGTGGTGTTTGGTGTGTGGGGGTGGATGTGGGTGTGGGGTGTGGCGTGGGGTGTGGTATGTGGGGATGGCGTGCATTGACGTACTCAGGTTTGTGCACTTGGAGGGGGTGGGGTTGCTATTGTGAGTGGGCCGGTGGTAAATGGGTATATGAGGAAGCAATGAGTGAGGGTTGTGTGGGGGCAGGTATCTATAGACATATTGACGGGTGACGTCACTATCACGTCACTTGCTCCCGGTATGGCCCTGATCGGCAAAAGAAACAAATGGGTGTTGCTTTGTATAGAAAGCAATAGAGGAATACTTCGAAGAAACAAATAGAGCAAGACTTCAATTGATTTGATCATTTGTATTATGTTCAAACCGGGGAAACCTGCTCAATGCACTGACTGTCACCGCATGATGTGTATCTTAATGTGTGTATGGCCACTACCTTCAAAGCATTGCAATTAAGTAGATAAACCTACTAGCTGTTGAACCAGAATCCAGTTAAAATTGATATGTGTCAATCACAGTACTCTGATTATACAACATTCAAATAGATTAAAGGAACATATACTTGTTATATAAAGATACTGGTGTATATTCTTATACTTATAGCATCAGCATAGTAGGGATACTTTATACTATCACAACCTGATGTAGAATCTAATGTTTGGATCTGTGGCTGCGTACATAGGTTATGAGGAAAACAATACAGACAAAGAGAAAGAAAGAGAGCAAAGAATGATAGGAGAGAAGAGAGAGTCCAGTCCTCTGGTTTATTGCTTATATAGCTACATGGGTTCATTGTAGAGTATCACCCCACCTTCTTCCCCCAATGGGAATTGAGGATTCTTGGCCCTACCAATAGGGATCCAGCATTCCTGGTATCCATGGATACCCATGGTCTGCCCACCACCAGTAGCTCTATGGCCCCATGGCCACTGCCAACCTTGCCATTTTGAGTGGGGTGATCCCTATCCCAGCAGAGGGGTCATACCAAGACCTGCGAGCACCGCTATGTCTATTTACATCCCACTCAGGCACCACCAACCATATATATATATATATCTGCCTGGTCATGTTCCCCGATCAGTAATAGAACATTTGCACTGATGTATTACATGTAATTAGGATGAAAAACCCCATCATTCGCTTCCCCTTTTCTCCTCTAGTGTAACTGTCCAAAACAGTACTCACATTGTTTAGCTGTGTAGCTTCTTATACACATTATTTGAAAAGTATATTGTTCTATCTAATTATTCTCTCTCCACATATTGCACTTACAATATTTGCATCTCTACGATCTTTGTATGCCTACATCTTGTTGTTAGAATTGAGGCAATGGGATTTCGGTGTTAACAGTTGGGGATATTTATGGATGAGTTGATGAGTTATGGTCTGTCTGTGTACATAAAGTACCTAGGGGATATATATGTTTGGTGCATAAGCCATTATGCGAGTATTTAAGGTGCGGAAGGGAATTGCCATGTTACTGTTCTGTATAAGACGTATTAGCTGCCCTGTCTGGCGCCTCCCACCACGTGATGGGTGGCGGCGCCACCAGCAGGAATTCAAACCAGGATGCTGCTGTACTGTATCATTCGCGCCCGAAAATGTATATGTGATGAATAATGAAACTCATGGACACCACTCTCACAGCAGAGAACCAAATGGAGAGTGACAGTCAAGTAATGAAAGCTGTCTTTGTCGCATCGTGACTGACAGCATGATGATGATGATGATGATGATGTATAATGAATTTTGCAAGTATAAAGATGCATAAGGGAATTATTATCATTATGTTTAGTCTCCTTAAGATCCAACTGCAGGGACAAATAGTTTTGTGCCTGTCTTGACATGTTCCTGCCGGTGTGAAACCTCTATTTGCTCCCCGAGAGAGTGCCGCTGGTAAATTGCAAAAGCCAGCAGCACTTGAACACTTTTGCAGGCAGCTTTCATGAAATGTACACAGTCCAGACAGAGCGCTGACCTAGTCAAGGTCGCACCCTTCAGAGCGAAGAATAAGACTTCTCGGATACTGGTGAGAGAGCTACTATTCGCAGATGACAGTGCGCTGGTTGCCCACTCTGCTGAAGAGATCCAGAAAATAGTGGACGCTATCTCTGATGCATCAAAGAAGTTCAGCCTGAAGATTAACATCAAGAAGACGGAGGTTCTGTACCAATCCAACTCTAAAAGAACCTGAGAGGAGGAGATCATGGTTGATGGAAACAAGCTGAACTCTGTTCCAGAATTCACCTACCTCGGAAGCACTATATCAAATGATGGACGAATTGATGCTGAAATACAGAGGAGGATGGCCAAGGCTTGTGCATCTTTCGGCCGACTACGTCAGAGACTCTGGAACATCCACCATCTGTCCATCCGGGTCAAAGGCAAGATCTACCGTGCAATCATACTATCCACCCTACTATACTGGACAGTGAACAGATGACAGGTGAAAAAGATGCATGCCTTCATGATGCAACATCTGCATTCAATCATGAGGCTAACCTGGAAGGACAAAGTGACAAATACGGAAATACTCAAACAGATGGGGCTGCTCTCTATGGAAGATCTTCTGATCAAAAAGAATCTCTGGTGGACTGGACACCTCATGAGGATGTCATCAGACAGCCTACCAAAGCAGATCCTCTATTCTCAACTGTCTTCTGGTTACAGAAAGAGAGGGCGCCCTCATCTCCAGTTCAAGGATACCATTATGAGAAACCTGAAGCTGAAAGACATTAAGACCGACTCATGGACGCAACTCTCTCAGCAGAGAGCTAAATGGAGAGCGGCAGTCAAGTAATGAAAGCAGTCTTTGTCACATCGCGACTGACATGATGATGATGATGAAGAAGATCCATCACTGTGTCGGTGATGCCACCTACGGCCTCCTAGCCTCCACCCGATGTAGACCAGTGTCAGTCACCCCAGAGGATTCTTTCTTGCCAGAGATTAAAACTACTCAACCCACTACCTGTTTGTTTCTTCCTCATTTGTACTGAAGCTATATATATATATACATATTGCATGGAGAGATAATAGTAATTAAGTAATTAAGTGCTGCCTGCTTGCGGATACAGTTCCTTGCATCACAGGCGCTACTTAGTCGTACCTAGCTATTATTGATTGTGTGATGACAGTGCCAATGGCAATATTGATGCTGGGGAGGTTCCATTACATGATTCCAAAGTGTTAATGGAATTTACATTAGCTGCTGTCTGTGTGTTGTCCATTCCCATTGAAGTCTACTGTTATTGTTCATGGTATTAACTGTGTATTCGGCATTAGTGCGTTGGCTATCCACTTGGGTTTCTCTAACCGGTGGTGACTGACTGCCAAGTAGATGTAGCGATTGTGATATAAGTCTATCCTGGGTGGGCTTTAGCTGCAAAATATAAGGGTCGCCTACATGGGAAGAGCTGGATTGACTGAATCAATATTATACTAATGTATAACTGAGACAATACCATAGCTCGATCTCCACTTGCATGTACTATAGCTTCATTATTTAATTACTGAGATAACCTGTACTACGAAATATGCTAGGGTTACTTGAATAAGTGATTGCTGCTGAACTCAGGCTGTGTTGGGTTCAAAGGCCATATTCACAGAAAAAGGATAGTGATATTTGTTCTATCAGTTAATGCTAAGGAAATAGTATATATATATATATATATATATATATAATATTAGTTTTCTCACCTTTTGCGTTTGTGTTTTCATCCTACCGATGATACAACACAAGGATCCCTCTCTCACATTTACAACGATTTCAACAGCACCAATTCTGAGATTTTACGGTGGCACTGGCACGGACTTGTATTTTCAGGTAATATGCATTTGAAATTCATGAGAGTACAAAATGTTGGAATTGTAGATTACTTGTGCTTTAGCATTAGCCGAACCCTGTTTAAAAGGAGGAGACACGGTTATATGTGATGCTTTTAGCGGACGATGCAACTTTAAGCAACTACCAAAAACATGCAATCACCGACTCCAATTATATAGCGATATAGCGAATGGTAGACAGGAAGTGTGAACACTTATTTGTCTCTCTTTTTTTGTTGTTGGTACATATTAGTTGTCCCAAGCAGGGGAAATCCCAGTCACAGAGGACTGGTCTTCCCCACTCCACTGCTGGTCGATAAAAGCCCAAGCCTACACTTTTAACGACCCAAGGGATTTTTAACCTCCCACACCACATAGACATGGTATGCGAGCAACCGGCCTTTGATGACACTGTAAGTTATAGACAGCGGTGGAAATTCAAATTGGCAGAGCTGGGGGCACGGGGAATCGAACCGCCGACCCTCAGATTAGGAGTCTGATGTAGAAAAAAGTCAGACACTCTAACCACTCCGCCATAGAGAACACCACAATTATAGTAACAAGTTATAAATCAACGAGACATAGAAAGAAGTTTGTGTGTGAAATTCTCATTAATATTCTCCTGGCTAGCTAGTATTAGTATATATTAGTAGTCTATGCCGCTAGACAATGTGTACCATTGTCGGTTGGTCTAGGCCGATCATCAACCATAATGGGATTTGATCGGTCGGAGGTGGGGAATCTACGGGGCCAATGCAGCCGATAGCAGCCCTGATTGCAGATACGATTCTCTGGCGCAACGCTTCGCAACGCTGCGGAAATAGTTCCAGTCCATACCAGTGGTGGCGCCACTGATGGCTATGCCCCACAATGCACCCGTGCCAGGCTGACCGGTGCTCTCTCCCAATGACAGCTGCTGGTGATCGGGATGGGACCAGTGTAATAGGGTCAGTTATTTGCTGGTCAGAACTGGGCTGTATACTGCCTTTATAGTGAGGGTCGATGGCTTGCATGTTTATGTTTTACGTCCTAGCAACATCTAAGGTCATATCAGGGCTGGTACCTATTTCTGACAGTGCGCACTCATGTCGACTTTATAGTGCTGCCCCACTGGGAGATCAGGCCACCGGCACCATGAACTATTATCCCACTCAGTCACATTATCCTGACATTGATCTAACCAGTCCTTCCCATATGCTAATAATGCCTATCACCAGGCTAGGGAGGAACCAAGTATAAATTTATAAGTCATTGGTTTGAGTCGGCATGGATTCAAACTCCATACCTTCCGCACAGGAAGCCTCCACTCTACCGATCACGCCACCGCATCCGATAGTGAGGTTGGAACCTTCACCACACCGTAACCACATAGCATCCATGACAACGCAGGGTCGCCATGGGGGACTGGTGACCTATTTACAGGGAGCCCATATTCCACCACTTGTTGTCAGGGGACCAACCCTTCCTAGTACGGCAAAGTGGGTAAAACCTTGTGATACATGCCTCAGGGTTAGGCCAAATAAAAACACCATGGTTGTCGTCCTTTTGAAATCTCATTCAGGGTCGGGCGGACGAGGGGCTTATTTTTTTTAAAAAGAGTGTCTTCAGTATTTCAGTCATCTCCTTACCCTCACCCTCCTCCTGCCTCCTCAATTCTCTCCGCCACCCTCATTCACATTCCCTCCCTCCTCCTCATGCAACACCCTCCCTCTCCCACGCTACAGCACCCCCCCCCCCCCCCCCACCACCTCTCTCTCAACATCCTCCACTCTCGACCCTGCTACATCCCTTTCCAGTTCCCTCCCTATCATCCCTCAATTCCCTCTCCATTCCTTTCCCCCAATGTTCATTCCCTTTTCTATTTCTCTGCGCATCCACTGCAATCTCAACTCCCCTTTCCATGTCTCACTCCACCCGTCCTTTCCATTTAACAGTTTAAGGAAGAAAATTATAATTAAAATGAGGGACATGCCACTTGTCCGGCAAGGACAATGGCAATCGGAATTCTTTTTTAAGTTGGTCTTTGCCTTATATAAAATATTCACCCCCTACCCACATTATGGGTGAGTGACAACTATGTCAACATCTGAACAAGAACTGTTGTGGTATGAATCAACTGTAAATAAGAGATGAAGCTCCTCGTTCTAGCATCTCAGTATTTATCTATATTGAATCAGAGTTGATGAAATGGGAGAGAATTCAAATAAAGAAGATGGCAGGCACTGAATGCTCTCGAATTCACTTGTAATACATATTATTCTACATGATTTCGTAAACGATCCACAACATCATTAACTTATTAGATTGCAAAATCATGTAGTTATTTATATAACCCATACTACCGACAATTTTTCTTCGTGGAGACAGTGCTGCAGGAGTAACTACATTATACAATTATTACGAATGGTGGGCGCGAGGCAAAATTGACGCATTGTTCATGGTGGTTAGCCAACATGGGTAATTTGCAAGTGAATAAGGAGCCCTACGGTGCTGCCACCTGGGTTTGAATCCCCCAACCGGCCCCCCCCACCGGTCTCGCCCAGAACCGCCCTCATGAGACTCTGACGTCATGATCCCATCTCGCGAGGCTCTGACGTCATGAACCCCTCCTCGCAAATCAGGGAGCCTCCAACCATCACTTCCACAGCAGCAGCCAGATGAGCAACTCAACAACTCAACTCAACTCAGCCGCCCACCCAACCCTTCAAAGAAACATTCAAATGCCTGGGGTTGAGGGCCTGAGTCGAACATTCATACCGATCAAACCTATACTGCTATACTGTACTCACTACCAACTAAACTTATGTTCAATAAAATTCCATAACATGGGATCCTTTTTCGCGTTGTAAATTATACTTCAATTGCTCCTTAACCATGTGATCATAGGACAAGTGGAATTAGTGAGAATTAATATTATTTTCAAGTTAGAATCTGTTATTTAAACTACATTTCTGGATAGGCGTTTACGTTGATTTGCACCTAAACTATTCATATATGTGTGTACATTATATACATGTATGCATACACATATCTGCATATATAAACACATACACATACACCTACTATTATACACCTATATACCTTTGTAGAACACAGTCTTGGGCTGACACCTGCTGTATAGGAGAAGCAGCTCGACCTATAGTCAGGTCCGGCCTAATTCCAGATATTTCCTTAGAAAATATCCCTTTTCGACTTATACTCAAAATCCACCTATATCCACATATATACGGTAAATGCTTATCTGGTTCGACCTTTATCCGAATCAAGCATTCTGCCCGCTGGCTGAAAGTGAAGAATGAGACATATGCTACAGTAAATGCGGGCAAATGTGTGAAAGCTTATTTGCCAAGCAGGTGATCACAAAATGAACTTGTCCATCTACCCCAAGTAGAGCCCAAAGCGCTGCAGGCAAGCGACAAAATGTGTCATCCCCATCTGAATCAAGCGCAACGCAAACATTGCAAACAAATATTGAAAGCTTCCTCATTCTCCTAATGGACCTCAATATGCTTTGCTATTGCATTGCAGTCTTTGTTCTTAATCATTTGTTGTGATTAATAACCGAGGAATGAGGTTAACAATGTTCCAGTACAAGTCCATGGATGGCCACTATCGATCTTTCTGGGTGGAGACTGGGTAATATCACTTTATTAGATCTTAGGAAGGTCATTAATGGTGACTGACACTAATAGACATGGCATGACCCGGGTCCCCTTAGCCTGGATTAAGCAATAAATAACGTCAACTCAATAGGCAATTTAAAATCTTGCCAGTCATTATTGTTCCTTGAAAATAGCACAACACGCCTCTTGGCACTGACCAACTCTGCGTGTGGTGACCACCATTTGAAGAGTTCAGGCTCAAATTTCCCTTAAACACCAATCCAAAAAGTGTGTTTAAATCAAAGATTGTTACCATGAAGTCATTTTAATTCTCGCTAATTCCACTTGTCTTTTGATCACAATATTACGCAGGAATGTAAAAATAAAAACTTCTTGAAGCTTTCATTCCAATGTCTACCTCCATTTTTGCATTGGCGTTTACAGGGTTTTGAGCCTGAATTCTTCAATTTTGAAGACCGCCATTTCCCATTACCTTCAGTAACAACCTTTTTTTTTTTCAATGGGTCCCATCCGGTTCAAATCACCTCCCGCAGTTACCGCCAGAGGTCAGCTAAATATACGAAACTCTGGAGGCGCCGCGACCTTCAGTAACCTTCTATGACCTTCCGACACCAATATTAGCCCAGAGGTTAATGGGGAGTACTTCAGGCCTAATTTAGCACGGCCAAATAATTAGGGCGTTGCTAGCGAATTTGCAATCGTTGATATTGCAGTTTGTGTGTGTCTGTTTATTGGTGTTGTACGGCCTAGCACAATCTAATGTCATATCTGACCTCCAATTAGCGATGGTACGAACATCAATATGCCATAGATGCACCGGTAAATAAAACAGGTTTTGGGGGGGGGGGTTTGTCTAAGGTGATATTGTAATAGTCTGCACTGACATCTCAGCCAAGGAGCCACATATACAGGTGGGGGGTGGATAGGGTGATTACACAAGGTGACCTAAGTAGTGTAATGGTTTGCAAACAATCACTTCTAGTAAAAATTAAAACATGCAAGGTTTGATAGCGTGTTGATTCATTAAAGTATATGATCAAATTAGTGTAAATTATCTGATTTGGCTTCAAGTAAAATTCTCCGCAAATATCCATGGAATTTCTCAACCAGATAATTTGGGTCATGACAACTTCCTTAAGGTCACTTTTCCTCATTTGTTGGGTAAAATATTGGTAAGGTGAGCGATTGATTGCTTGAACTATTGGCTAGCTGAAATATTGGTTGGATGAAGTTTGCGGCTCTCAGTTAGTGAACAGGTGAACTGTTGGATGGTTGGAATATTAATTGATAGAAATAATAAGTAATGGCATTAGTCGACTGATTTATTTATTGGCTGATATATTGCTTGAGAGAAGTATAAACTCGCTAAAATATTGCTTGGATTTACTATTGGTTAGCTGAACTATTAAGTGGCTTTACTCTTGGGTGAAATCTTGCTTGGCTAAACTATTGATTAAGTTATATGTTGGTTGGCTGAACTATTCATTGGCTCACATATTGGTTTTATGAACTACATTTTGGCTGCTGACATATTGATTTGCTGAACTATTGAATTACTTAGAAATTGATTGGATGGACCATGAGCAGGGTGAAATATTATTTTGACTTAAATAGTGTTTGTTTGAAATGTTCCTTGGGAGAATTGTTGATTGATTGAAACTTTGCTCGATAGAAAATATTGTTGGCCTGAAGTGTAGCTTGCCTGAAGTGTAGCTTGATGAAATGTAGCTCTTTTGAACTTTTCCTAACCTTCAACTGCCAGATGATCATCATATAGTCAAACTAGTTAACTGGGTATTGATTATAAAATGTGTCCAGGGCACCATTGGTTGTTGGAGATTTGCTTCCTAGCAATATCTAAGGTCATATCAGGACAGATCAGAGCACGGTTGAGCTGTAGCAGCTTACAGTCACATTCCCACATCACCTCGGCCAACCAAAATATTAATTAAAATTAAAAGAAAAAAGAGGACATAGCAAAAGTAACTATATGAGGGTATCATCATTATAGAACACGCCACAGATGGCAGTTTAGTTTCAAATGGCGGAGTGAAGTACTGACCTCCGCCGATAGGGGGCAGGGTGCTTACAGTGAAGCGGGCAGGGGTCACTGCCTGTCCCGCTCTGGTGTTCGCCACCAGGGGGCGTATGGGCGCCTGACGCTGCTGCCCCCTATGGGTATGGTGCGCTGGTGTAGGGTGCTGGGAGGGAGTGGTGGAGACGCGTATATGGTTGCTGTCCCAGACCGGTGCCGGCGACACCAGGCACCAGGCCGCCAAGGGGCAATGTACACAGCAGCGCTTGCGGGCACGCAGAGGACTGCCACCTGGCGGGATGGGTTATAGGGTCTAATTACCTGGCGGATTAGGATGGGGATTGGAGAGGGAGGAGTGGGAGGGAGTGGGTGTGGTGGTGGTGAGTGGGAAGGACATGAGCAGGTAGAGTGAGTATGTGTGTTGTGGGAACGGGGCAGAGATTGGGAGGGGGTGGGAGTGGGGGGGGAATGAGTGTGGGTTGGTGGTATTGAGAGGAGAGGGGAAGTGGGTGTGGTATGGTGGAGGTGGAGAGAAAGGGGATATAATGGTGTTGGTGTGGTGGGATGGGTGTGGGAAACAAGGAGGTAGGGGCATGGGTTGGAGGAACGGACTTGAGGGGGTTTACGGGGGAAGAATATGTGGGGGTTTGAGGGTACGGGGAAGAAGAGGGCGTGGGTGTATTGGGTTGAGTGTGGGGAGGGAGAGGAGTTGGGGATGTAGGGCTCATTGGGTGAGGATAGGGAGGATGGAGAGATCAGGATTGTGGGGTGTTGGGGTGAGAGTGGGGAGGAAGGGAAGGTGTGGGTGTGGGGTTGGCTGGGTGAGCTGAGGCATGAGGGAGAGATGAGGGTGTGGGTATGTTGGGTGGGGTAGGGAGGAAGGGAAGGTGGGGGTTTAGGTGTAAGCGGATGCATGCCGGGATTACCCACACACTCACGGAGAGGTGTGGGGGGGGAGGGGATGGAGTCATACCGGGGCGAGGAGGATGGAGGCGCGGTGGGCGTAGTGCAGGGGAGGGGCATTTTGTAGGCGGGGATAGGGATAGGGTGACCACGTGACGGAAGCCACTACCAGGGGGCGTGTCGGCCTGCCGCAATCAGCCGCCAGGGCCTGTCAGTCGGACAAGTAACAAGCGCCAAGGAAATGTCATTGGACCACGCCCCACGCCGGGCGCCAGACGCACTCTAAAGCGGGGAGGGCCATTTCTAGGGGTCACGTGTTTAACCCTATCACACCCTGGCCCCCTCCAGGGCTCCTTCCCTCCAGAGTGTGGGTGGGTGTGGGGAGGGTGGGAGTGGTTGTGGTGGGTGATTGGGTGGTGAGGGGGTGGAATGGAGGAGGGTAATCAATGGCTGGTGTATCATGTTGGCTTGTGCGTGGCTGGTGTGTTTCGGAGCTTATGGTGTTGGTGTTTTTAATGTATTACGAGTTGCTGGTGGTGGTAGCCTGTGATGGATATGTGGGTGGGTTGTATGTGTGTATGTGGGTGTATTGGAAGAGTGATGGTGTGTTGTGTGGAGGTGTGGGGGGTGGAGGGTGGATCAGTGGCTGCTGTTTCCTGTTGGGTTTATGTTGCTGGTGTGTTTGGGAGTTTAGTGTGCTGTTTAATTTTAAATATAGGGGCTGGTGGTAGTGGTGGACTGTGATGGAAATGTGTGTGTGTTGTGTTGTGTCTGTTGTGATGGTGAGTGTTGTGGTGGTGGTGGCGGTGGTGGTGTGGCGGTGGAGTGTAATCACTGACTGGTGTGTCATGTTGGCTTGTATGTGGCTGGTGTGTTTGAGAGCTTAATCACACTATTCACGCGTGACCTAATTAGGCATCAGAACGAGTGTGAGTAAGCATCGGTATTGGAAATGGCCATAACACACTACTGTGTGCTGATGTGTATGAACTACTACATAAATTAAAGGAGCAAAATTTGAAGATATTGTCGTGGGGGTGATGAAAACGGGAAATACTGCGCCTAGAGCGGGACTCGAACCCACATCTCTTTGCATTCCGGGCCAGTGTGCTAACCATTACACCACCTAGGCTCCCTGATATCAATACACTCCCCATGCCTACCTGTCTATGTGGTTACTTGCCTGAGAGGTCAGTGCAGACCACTACACTCGTCCCCCTGGAATTGTAAGTCTTGTAATGCTTACAATTACATACATACAGGCAATGCACTAACACATACATACACAGGGTAGGTTCAACAACCATACAGCGCAAAGCTTGTACAGGATCCTGATCACGGCAACCAGTGTTGTGGGGGTGATGAAAATGGGAAATACTGCGCCTAGAGCGGGACTCGAACCCACATCTCTTTGCATTCCGGGCCAGTGTGCTAACCATTACACCACCTAGGCTCCCTGATATCAATACACTCCCCATGCCTACCTGTCTATGTGGTTACTTGCCTGAGAGGTCAGTGCAGACCACTACAATATTAACTTTTGAAACTATCTTAATCATTTTTGCTTACCTTTTTTCTATTTATTGGTCAATTTTCATGAAGATTGAGTGAAGATCAGATGCATTTCAGTAAGCAATGTCAACAAAGTCACTCACCTTGGCTGCCAATCTTTTCTTAAATTCAAAATTGCACAACTTTCTTAATATAGATATATTAAAAAAATATATTTTAAACCTTTTAAAGCTCTTATTAATTTGTAATTACTAAGACTAGTTGTTTAACTGTGTTACACAGATAACTACACTGACAGTGCTGCATGGTACATGATACCACCATAACTATGCAGACTTGAAGTTGACAGTAACATTGTAGTTAAAGAATGGGAAAAGCACCATGCAAGGGTCACCCAATCTTCATGAAAATTGTAAATATGGTAGTTTCCTAAATGAATACCCTCAAATTTGAGTGATTTCGACAGGTATTGGTCAACAACAAAGAATTTGCATGACCTTTCATGCAGCAGCGTTTTGCAGACGCATATGTCACCTCGGTATGGTTTCAACATGGCCGCGGCGTGAATAGAGTGAATGGTGCTGTTTTTTTTTTTTATTAAGGGCTGGTGGTGGTGGCCTATCACAGAAATGTGTGTTGTGTGTGACCGTGTGTGGATGTGTTGAAGAGATGATCGCGTGTGTTGTGGGGGTGTGGAGATGGATTGTAATCAAGGGTGTTTCATTTTGCGGTGTAAGTGGCTGATGGGTTCGGGAGATCATGGTGCTGTTTTCTTTATTAAGGGCTGCTGGGGGAGACCTGTTATATAAATAGCTGTGTTGTGTGTGCGCGTCTGTATATGTTGAATAGATGATCGCGTGTGTTGTGGGGGTGTGGAGGTGGGGGGTAATCAGGGGGTGCTGTATCGTGTTGGCTTTTATGTGGCTGATGGTTCGGGAGCTTATGGTAGGTCAAATAGTTAGAGGACTCAAGACATTCCTTGAGTCCTCTAACTATTTGACCTACCAGCAAAATGGCTTCAGGAAAAATAGGTCCACCACCGGGGCACTGGCGTCTCTACTGGATGAACTTTTGTCAAACATAGACAAGGGTGATCTTGCTATCGCAGTCTTCCTTGATTTCAAGAAGGCATTTGATACGATCGACCACAAAATCCTCATGCATAAAATAGAACGAGCTGGGCTAGGCAATAGAGCACATAGCTTCCTCACAAATTACCTCAGCAATAGGAAACAATACACAAAACTAAGTGACACCAGCTCAACCACTCGAGAAATAAAAACAGGAGTTCCACAGGGCTCCACTCTGGGACCCCTACTGTTTCTAATATTTATAAATGACCTACCTCTAGTTTCCAACAAAGCATCTTTCACATTATTTGCCGATGAAGCAGCACTAACAATACATAACAATGACCTTGCCATAGCTGCAACCGAGGCTGGAATGGCGCTGGATGCAGTGAACACATGGTGCCATGAGAATAAACTAACGCTAAATGGCACTAAAACTGAATACATAATCTATGGAACCAAAGCCAGGAAGGTGAGGGCCCGGCCAATACAACTGCAGATGGGTGGCTTAGTGCTCCGTGAAGTGAACTCCTGTAAGTACCTAGGCACAACTCTCGATGCGACTCTAACTGGTACCCAACAGCTGGCAAGACTTAACCAAACACTGGCACTAAAAATGAACACATTCAGAAAAATAAGGACATATGTAAGTGAGAATACTGCGCTGCAGCTGTACAAGTCAACAATATTACCAATTATAGACTACAATGATATCATCTATGGATTACTAACGAAGCAGCAAGAGACCAAATTACAAAGAACGCAAAACAGAGCCCTCAGAACAGTATTCAAAGGCAAGATACTAAGTGTGGTTGAAATGCATAGCAGAGCAGGGCTGGACACTCTGGATGTACGTAGGAACCTACACCTAATGACGTTGATGTATAAACGTGCGAGTGATGACAAATACATAGATCGCACAACCAGGGTAACGAGAAGGGGGACATCGACTCTGCTTGGGGTGCCCAACCCTAATACAAATAAGTTAATGAGAGCTCCGATTTACAAAGGAAGTGTCATGTGCAAAACCAGAGAAGCGGGTTCGATCCTTGCCTTTAAAAATGCATACAGAGCTCACCTGGTTATTCAGGCCCAAAACCTGGCACTGCAAATATATAATACGACCTGCTGAACGACCCATTGACTTCGCCCTCTCTCATGCCTGCTCTCTCCCTGCGTGTCCGCTCCCCCCTACCCATGAACCCCTCCCCTCCATCCACATTTGACAAAACAACTATTATAGCTCAATGACTCGAGAATCACTACCCCATCTTTAGACCCATTACCACCACTACATAACTACATCTTCAACCAGCAATGCACACAATATAAACCACTATACATGCACAACATGGCACTATTTAAAGACTAACCGTTATTAAAACCAAATCTAACTGATATACACACACAGCATATGATTTAACCACTAGTGTACATTACTGCACACTCTATCTTGATGCATATAGATACCTTGCACTATGTTCAGTACATATGCTGTACACTATGCAGCATAGGCTGCTCCCCCACTTTCTTTTATGTTCAGAATGGGTTGTGCTGCACACAATGCAACACATTCCACTTCCACTATGTACAGATGAAATGCGACCACTCCGACGGCTGGAAGACCAGTGCCCCGGCGTTGACAAAATATGTATTCAGATGAATAAACATATTTACCAAAAAAAAAATGGTGCTGTTTTGTAGCTGGTGGTGGTGACCTGTGATGGTAATATGGGTGAGTGTGTTGTATATGTGGGTATGTGGATGTGTTGAAGGGATGAGCACGTGTGTTGTGTGGGTGTGGAGATGGACGTTAATCAGTGGCTGGTGTATCATTGTAAAATATTCCTATATTCGGCAGGGGGGGGGATGCAAATGTTCTATTACTGATCCCTGTACGTGACCAGACGCATGTCTAGATATATATATATATATATATATAAGGGTTGGTGGTGCCTGAGTGGGATGTAAATAAACAGAGTGGTGCTGGCAGGTCTGGGTGTGATTGCGCTCAGGGCCTATCCCTTCTGCTGGGGTAGGGGTCACCACACTCAAATGGTCAAGGTTGGTGGTGGGCATGAGGCCACCGGTGGTGGCAGACCACTGGTATCCATAGAGACCAGGAATGTTGGATTCCTATTGGTGAGACCAGGAATGCTTGATTCCCATTGCTTGAAGGAGGTGGTATGATAACCTACAACGAACCCATGTAACTATATAAGCAATAAAGCAGAGGGCTTAACTCTCTTCTTCTATATACTTTACTGTCTTCCTTTCTCTTTGTCTGTATTGTTTTCCTCATAGCCTACATAGACAACCAGAGATGCGAGCATGAGATTCTGCATCATGTTGGGTATATGTGGCTGTTTGGTTTGGGAGCTTATGGTACTGTCTTAATTGTAATACGGACTGGTGGTGGTATGTGCTGAACATGTGGGTGTATGTGGGTTTAAGGTGAGGAGGTGTGGGTATCAAGTCTAATCAGTGCTGTGTTGGACAGCATTGCTTGGCGTTTTAATTTGTTCTCTTTGTGTCTTACGTTTTTTAGGTCATGATCATTAGCCGTTGGTGTTTCTATGTGTCTGGTTCGATAATAATATGTGGGACTGTGTGTGGTGTAAAGTGTATAGGCATACGGCTGTGGCTGTGGGATGCGAACAGGAAAGTTTGTTTTATTTAACGAGGCCTCTAGAGCACATTGCTTTTCATCATCGGCTATTGGAAGTCAAGCATATGGTTATTCTGACATATTTCTTTGGAGGAAATCCGCTGCCACCACATAGGCTCCTCTTTTCGATAAGCAGCAAGGGGTCTTTTATATGCATTTTCCCACAGACAGGACATCACATACCACAGCCTTTGATGAACCGGTTGTGGACCACTGCTGGGAACAGGAAATAGCCCAAACTGCAAATGTGTCCACTGAGCAGGATCGATCTGATGACCCACACCTTCACAGGCGGACACTCTAAGGCCTGAGCTATGTCCCGCTCACTTGGTCGGATTCAGTGAGTGGAGGGTAATTAAAACTGCATTCCACAATTTCAAAACAATACCACTGACCTAGATTCCAACATAGATATCTGTGTACTTTGTAAGGTTGTTATTATTATGTGTTGTAAACAAATTTAATAAACCATGTTACTTCAAAAACCTGCAGTGTCAGAATTTTGAATGAATTTGGCATGTCTCCACTTTAAATATTTCTAAAGTGAATTATTTAAAAATAGAAGTTAATTGGATATTACTGATCAACCTAATGTGTCATTCTCAGAAAATAGCAGAAACTCCAAACCATAGGACGGTGCAAATTGAATAGCCGGTGTGTTGTGTGGGTGCTGGACTGGGTTTGGTGGCTTACTGGGCCGGCCTTAATCTAGGACAACTCATTAGCACTTGTTCTGTATATATGTGCATCTGTGGATTTGAGGGATTGAGGCTTGTTGGTGTGGGGTGTGTGAGTTTAATGGCCCTGTCACACTACGACGCTTCTCACCGGCGCGCCATCAGTGCGCAAAATATCTTCTAGGCGTCGAGACACGTCCAACTTTTCGGCAGTTTGGGGAAAAAGTTTGGTGTCAGCGCGGCCAACGGGTGTGGACTCGTGAGGGAAAAAAAAAAAAAGTTTGGTGCGACGTCTTCATATGACCTTAGATGTAGCTAGGATGTAAAACAACAAAGCAATAGTTTGGCGCAATGTGTAAGAATGACCATCATGTGCGCGTGGCGACTGCCTAGCATTCGCATAATGTTATGCCAGTGCTGTCGACGTGCTTCTGACGTCGCCATAATATTGGCAACCGCGTGTTGAAGCGCGTTGTCGGTCGTTCAGTTTTTTTGACATTTTAAAAACCTATAGCAACCTGCTATGCTCGCCGACGTCCTCCGGCAACTGTCAATGTCCAAGATAGTGTACCGACGTGTACCGATGTTCCCATAACATCCCTCTAATGTTTCCTGACGTTTTCCGACGTTTCACCAAAAAAGGACACACGTCGCCGCGCATTGGAGAGAAACGTCATAGTGTGACAGGGGTATTAGATGGGAGTAGGTGAGTGTGGGGTGGTGGTAGGGGTGTACGTGGGGTGGTAGTGGAATGGGTGTGGCTCGGGTAGATGTACGCGTGTGAGTGGGGTAGGGGTATGGGTGGGGTGGGGAAGGGGCGTGGGTGGGGTAGGGAAATGGGAGTGGATGGGGTGGGCGAAGGGATGTGGGTGTGGGTAGTGGTCTGAGAAGGGTTCTGGGCGTGTATGTGTTCGCATCGGGTGTGAGTATGAAGGATGTGGATGTGGGGTATGCGTAGGTTTATGTGCGTGTGTGCGCGCGTGTGTGCGTGGGAAGTGATTGTCTAGGTGTATGTGTGAGGGGAGTGGATGTGACGGGCTTAGGGTGGAATGTACTACTGCATGTTGAGGTGTGAATGTGTGGGTGTGGGTGTGGGTGTGGGTGTGGGTGTGGGTGTGGGTGTGGGTGTGGGTGTGGGTGTGGGTGTGGGTGTGGGTGTGGGTTTGGGTGTGGGTGTGGGTGTGGGCGTGGGTGCTGCTGCGGGTGTTGGTGTGGGTGTGGGTTTGGGTGCGGGTGTGAGTGTGGGTGTGGGTGTGGGTCTGGGTGCGGGTGTGGATGTGGGTGTGGGTGTGGGTGCGGGTGAGGGTGCGAATGTGGGTGTGGGTGTGGGTGTACGTGTGGGTGTGGGTGTGGGTGTTGGCATTGGCGTGGGTGTGGGTGTGGGTGTGGGTGTGGGTGTGGGTGTGGGTGTGGGCATGGGTGCTGGTGCGGGGTGCGGGTGCGGGTGTGGGTGTGGGTGCGGGTGTGGGTGATGGGTGTGGGTGTGGGTGTGGGTGTGGGGTGGGTGTGGGTGTGGGTGTGGGTGTGGGTGTGGGTGTAGGTGTGGGTGCGGGTGTTGGTGTTGGTGTTGGTGAAGGTGT
Organism: Branchipolynoe longqiensis; assembly: GCA_030323885.1. Lineage (NCBI taxonomy): Eukaryota > Metazoa > Annelida > Polychaeta > Phyllodocida > Polynoidae > Branchipolynoe > Branchipolynoe longqiensis. Next base: position 90,394,327 of record CM059191.1, on the reverse strand, counting down.
GGGTGTGGGCGCGGGTGCGGGTGTTGGTGTGGGTGTGAGTGTGGCTGTGGTGTGGGTGTGGGTGTGGGTGTTGGTGCGGGTGTTGGTGCGGGTGGTGGGTGTGGGTGCAGGTGCGGGTGTGGGTGCGGGTGTGGGTATGGGTGTGGGTGTGAGTGTGGGTGTGGGTGTGGGTGTGAGTGCGGTGCGTGTGCGGGTGTGGATGTGGGTGTGGGTGTGGGTGTGGGTGTGGGTGCGGGTGCGGGTGCGGGTGCGGGTGTGGGTGTGGGTGTGGGTGTGGGTGTGGGTGTGGGTGTGGGTGTGGGTGTGGGTGTTGGTGTGGGTGTGAGTGTGGCTGTGGTGTGGATGTGGGTGTGGGTGTGCGTGGGGTTGAAGTAAGGGTGTGTGTCGGATGTGGGGCTGTGGGTATGGGGCACGGCGGAGGAATGATGTGTAGTCGGGGGACGGGGTGAGACTGGGGTGTGGAATACTGTGTGTGTGTGTGGGTGTGTGCGCGCGTGTTAGTGTAGGTGGTGGGGTGGTGGGGTGGGTACCGATGCAGTACCATGTAATCATTGGCCGGTGTGTTGTGGCCCGTGAGGTTGGTCTGCTTGTGATACTCTCACTGTTTTTTTTTCGGAGCTGGTGGGCGGCAAATCACTGCCCTGCTTGGCTGTTGTGTGTAGGTGTGCGCGGCGCGGTCGGTTGAGAGTGCACCGCTGTAGGCCCAGGTCACCCGGATTGATGATCAGACTGCCGACCAGCAATAAGCGACCCTCGTATCCATCCGACATAGTCCAGCTGTGGGGACCGCCTGCTTTAATTACGGCCAGCAGGGACTGACCCCGCCAAGTCCCGGCCGGCACTCATCACTCGGTACCCCGTTCTCCGCTAGCCGGGAAACAGCGGACTGGGCACGCTCGGCGACGGTGTGATCGCTTTGCTGTTTGTTTGTTTCTGGTTGTTCATCCTCACAAATCGACCAGACGGGATGGCCGAATGAGTTGAGTGTCCGTCTCCTTGTTTTAATAGAGCTTGGGACTTGAACCTACATGTTTGAACTCTGATTGAGTCAAACCAATGACTTATACAATTGATATGTGTCGCTTCCTAGCCAGATGATCGAGATAATTAGGATAGGGTGAGGACTGGTTGATTCAGTGTCAGTATAATGTGACCAAGTGGGATATCAGGTCATTGTGCTGGTGGTCTGGTCTCTCGCGGGACAGAACTATAAAGTTTCCATGAGTGTCCACTGTCACAAGTCGGTACCCATTCTGATATGATCTTAGATGTTGCCAGGACGTAAAACTCCAACAACTAACCAATGCCCGGCGACGGTATGATTGCTTTGTTGTTTGTTCAGTTGGGGTTTTACATCCTAGCAATATACATTGTCATATCACTTATCAGAACCAGCCCCGGCTTATCACATTGTAAAATTCTCCGATTAAGTATATATTGAGTATCGATATGGCTAAATAAGAAACAGTACTCCCTTTATAATGCTCACACTGGGGGAGGGAAGAGGTGCATGCCCCTTTATGCAGAATCCCTCCCCCTTATCTCACCCAGCCACACGGTCACAACATGTTGTGTGGTAATCCCGCGATGGCTAGGTGGTGGCCAGGGCTGGGTGGGAGGGGGGATGAGTCCTGAATTCAGCCAATGGTGAACGATGTTAGGGAGAGATCATGCGGGAGAGGAATGACTGGTGTGCACAAGTGTAATAGCCAATAAGGAGGTCTATAACATACACTGTTGTATGTATCTGAAAACATTATATAATTGAATAAAACTGAGCATTCATAATCTATTATCTATACTTCTGCTGGTGCTGAACTTGGATCATGTGTTGTGTCGTGTGTTGTATCTACTATGGGGTAAACTCTAATATATAATTCATATAAACTAAAAGGAGAGAAAAGCGGAGCTATGAACCGTACGCAATACACCGGATACCTGGGCAGCGTAGTCTTGTTGAGCAGTAGAGCTAATGACATGAGGGAACATAATGAAAGTAACCATAACCTCCGCGTACCACCTAATGGGATCGGCCATCAATAGCATTCAAAACCGCATATAAATGCGGGGGCCCGCAACTAGGAGAGTCGGGATTTCATAACATTGCACACTCAAGTCGACTTTGCATCTCAGATAATGTCCCACTCTGTGCGGATTTAGTTTGAAAGTCTTTGACTTGGGTCACGTTGGGAGGGATTAAATTGATGACCTCAATTAAGGGATCTTGCCCTTTTAGTGTTAGGCCATGTCATTCGATCCAAGGCCATTTAAATCCCCGACTTAACCTGGCCAATACCATAAACAATATGGAATGACTGAATGGTTTGAGCGTCCGCTTCCCATGTGGCTGGTCCTGGGTTCGATCCCCGATTGAGTCAAAGCTATTACTTAAACGGTTAGACCTGTTGTTACCTGGCACTCAGTGGTAGTGGGATTGTACAACCAGCAGTGGAATGAGGGTGACTTGACTTCTCAGAGTTTACATTGCTTCTCCTTAATCAACAAATACAATAACCCACAGATAATTTGATTTGGATGACTGAAGACTTCGATTTCAGATTTGGATTGCGAATTTCTAATTCCGAATAAAACATGTGTCTTTTGTTTATGATCACACCTAGTGACATTAACATCCAAGCCACTCCCCTCACCCATGTCTCTTTCCCAATACTAAGCCAGATTGCTATTTCACTGAAAGCAATCGACTATTTTAAGTGGACCTTCAAGAAGGAAGAACAACAATTACAAATAACCCCACAGATTAACAACATACACAACAACAAAAGAAACACAACACACGAAACACCACCCAAAAACACACACACTAGACAAACTATTCAAAACCAACATATTATAGTATTTCTGTATGCTCGGCCGTCATGAACACCAAATAATAGCATAAACTCTCCTGAGTCATTTCACACCTGATGCCGTTCTTACACAAACTACTAAACAACTCATAAGGAAAAAAGGGAAGACAAGTCACACAAGATTAACAGTGAAGAAGTTGTGCTTTATTGCCATCAACTCCTGTTAACCTACTAGTGACTTCTCACCCCCACCCATTACCTTCTGTCCACACATAGTCTCATTGCATCTCTAGTATCTATGAGTCAGTGCCTACAGCCCATTGAACCAGAGTCCCCTGGTTGTTGCACACAGCTCAGTTTGGATATATTAAATTTGGTAGCATCAGACAGAGTGTCTAGGGTCCTGCTCTAGAGTATGTGTGTCTCACTCAAGAGCCAGTAGTAGAGTGATCTCTCCAGTGTGCCTGGACCAGTCTCATGAATAATTAATTAAAGTGAGGCTAGTGTGGTCAGAGGGCCAAGCGAGTGCAGGTGACTCTGCATCCCACAGCCAACTAATCAGGCACCCCCCCACAGCCTGGGAGGGTGACACCCCCAGTAGGGATGGCTGTCACTCAACCCAGCTGCAGGTCGTGTCTATGTATGTATGCAGATTAGGCTGGTGTGGTTGCCCATCGGTACCCTGGTAACAGGTAGTTGCAGACAGTTACAAATAGATCCATACTAAAATGTTCTTTTCTCCAAACATGAACTGTCTCTTATATAGGAACATCTATCTATTCATTAATCTCAGGCATCATGTATAACATATATTCCACATAGCTTATAACATATCACATTGTGAGTGGGGCACCATTGCTTTTAGATTACATAACCTTGTCCCCACTCCGTCGCCTAAGAATAATAATGCTCTCTGCAAATATATAATTCAGAACCGAAAATCTGTATATTTTTACAATATGTCGTCTAGTATTGCACAATTGAAATGCAAATATCGGGTAGTGTGAGCCGGCCTTTACAGGTGTGATTCACGTGAAAATATCAGCTGGTATGATACAGACTTTAACGCTTAGACTGGTAGAGTACAACGGGTAGTAAGTAGTACAATCACGCCAAGGACTACATGTTTTTTCTGGATTGACATATCACGTTGCTGGCAGGGCCCAACATAAAACATATAAATAAAAAGGGGTGAACTAAAAAAAGAAATGTACCGCCAGCCGATGGCGATATGTTTTTTTTTTGACAGAGTGAGATGACCGGCGGTTATAATAATAGATGGCGGAGACACGGACTGCTGACACACGTTGGTGCGCGACCTGCATCTAATTCATTCCATCCTCCCCTCAGCCCCCCCCCCCCCCACATCCCACACAAGCCCCCACACCAACCCACAGTTCTCATCCGTACACACAATCCCCCGCATGACTGCCGCCCACACCCGGCAGCCCCGCAGAACAACCCCCTCGCCACCACTTCCCGTCCACCACAAACTCCTGAACAGATCCCCTCCCTCTACACACGCACACATACACGCAAACATCTGCCGCATCTTGCCCATTCCACACCCAGTCTGCAAATGCGCATGGGTGTTGGCATGGGGGTTGGCAGGGTGTTGGCATGGGGTTGGCACGCGGTTGGCATGGGGGTGGCATGGGGTTGGCATGGGGTTGACATGGGGTTGACATGGGGTTGACATGGGGTTGGCATGGGGTTGGCATGGGGTTGGCTTCGGTTTTGCATGGGGTTGGCATGGGGTTGGCATGGGGTTGGCATGGGGTTGGCATATAGTTGATGTGGTGTTGACATGGGGTTGGCATGGAGTTGGCATGGGGTTGGCTTCGGGTTTGCATGGGGTTGGCATGGGCTTTGCATGGGGTTGGCATGGGGTTGGCATAGAGTTGATGTGGTGTTGACATGGGGTTGGCATGGGGTTGGCTTCGGTTTTGCATGGGGTATGCATGGGCTTTGCATGGGGTTGGCATGGGGTTGTCATGGGGTTGGCATGGGGTTGACATGGGGTTGACATGGGGTTGACATGGGGTTGACATGGGGTTGACATGGGGTTGACATGGGGTTGACACGGGGTTGGCATGGGGTTGGCATTGGGTTGGCATTGGGTTGGCATGGGTTTGCATGGGGTTTGCATGGGTTGGCATGGGGTTGGCATGGGGTTGACATTGGATTTACATGGGGTTGGCATGGGGTTGGCATGGGGTTGGCATGGGGTTGGCATGCGGTTGGCATGCAGTTGGCATATGGTTGGCGTGGGGTTGGTATGGGGTTGGCATCGGTTTTGATAGGGTTTGCATGGGGTTGGAATCGGATTGGCATGGGGTTGGCATCGGATTGGCATGGGGTTGGCATGGGGTTGGAATGGGGTCGGTATGGGGTTGACATCGGGTTGACATCGGGCTGGCGTCGGGTTATGTGGGCTATGTCAGGTTTTATCGGATCTCGATCGGACACAAATCCACAACCCGTGAAAATGCTATAATCGCCATTATTTCGAGTATGAACGTTAATGGGGATTGCTGGGATTGGAGTAGCATACATATTGGCAAGCTGACATTAGTGCGACTATGTGAGTTAGATCTTTTACAATGATCGACTTGGATGCATCGGAATTCCGATCGTGCAAGCACATGGCCATCTCGACATCAGTCCGACATTGGAATGCCTGCTGTCAGTGCGATATTGTAACATGGTATACAAACCTCCTACTAATACATGAATATGTATGCGTATCTATTATATTAAGTCCATGTCTGCAATGGTCTAGCTGAAAAACCGTCATTGTTCGTGATGCTCAGCAACACGGGTAATTTGGCATTCGATCGCCGCCATAGCCTCATAGCCTTAAGGCTAATACTTGTGCTGCCACATATCTACTTACAGCATACTGTTTTCTGACTTCTGCGTCAGCGCCGTCTGGTTATTCGTACTTTGATACAAAATACTTTGAGATGCTAACTCTGTCTTACTGACCTGCCATATGCGGTCGCCCGCTCGAACTACCGGCCCAAGTGCCTATATAAGGACCGTCTTAGCGGCAGAGAGCTCACTTCGACACGGCCACAGGAGGACACTAGCTGGCTTTGAACTGCCCTCCCACCCACCCCTGCTAAAAAGACTATATTGGGCATAGGGTTAAAGCTTATTGACCTCTTTGTGCATAACTCATTGGCTTCTCACTGTGCTTATTCTGTTGAATTTAATATGTGCTTACTAAAAATTGACATGTGCTTACTACAGACTCATTATCGAAAAAGAAGAAATAAATCCAACTTTAAACTCATATGCGGCGTCGGTGTCAAATTATCTGGACATCGCATCAGTAGCCGATATTAACCCAGTCCATTCCCGACGGTTAAATTTGTGTCGGATCAATATCGGACTCCGATGGCGTCAAAACCGGAAAGTCTCACTTCGGAACATTGTGGATGTTACGTTATGTATAAACTCTTATGCGTATATTATTCATGCAATGTAATTATCCTATTATCCTTCTCTACTTGTCTTCTCCCCAACTCCTGGACAACTTGTATAAGTTTAGTGTGTTGGGTAGGTGGAGCTGGTGGTTGTGTGTGCGGCCTGGAGGGCAGGTTAGCTACTCCAAGCAGCCCTACTCCCCGCCTTCTCTCCAGGTGGCCTCCTGCTCCCCCCCCTTCTGCCCACTCCACCTCCTATTTGCTCGGTGAAGACGTGTCAGCTGCTCCGTTCCGCTATCTGACACACTGGTACACGTGGCTTCTACACGTGACCATGAGTAAGGAATTATGCTCGGCCTGCGGCGAGGAACATGAGGCACCAAGGGGGGCCAAATGTAAGAGGGCCAAACTTCCTACAGGAAAGAAAATTGTGAAGAGCGAAATGGAGGAGGAGGATCGCACGGAGGTGTCGGAGCAGACAGGAGCGAGCGGCGTGGATGGGACGAGGGCTCGCAGGGAAAAGAAGGCTACTAAATACGACCGGGAAGTGGCAGTCGTCGAGGACGAGGAGGAGCGAACGTTGAGGGAACGACTCGAGCAAAAGGCATTCGAGCGGCGTAAGATGGCGCTGAGAGCGGCGTTGGAGGAGACCGATGAGGAGGACATGGTCGTGAAACCACATGGCCGGGACAAAGCACGTAAATCACGGAAGCCCCGGGCTAGGGCGGCGCTACCTGCTGGGCACGGTGACCCGAGCTCCAGCTCTTCCTCCTCAAGTTCTTCATCAAGTTCAAGCAGCAGCAGGAGCAGATTGAGGAGCCGGTCACGCCACCACAGGAAGCGCCGCAGTAAGTTTGCCATTGACCGTTATGTAAAAGGGGAAAAGAGTATCAAGAAGGTCAGTTTTATAGAACTTATGTACGCGGCGCTCCTGTGGGGCATGAAAAAGGCGGAGAAAGTCGGGATGGAGATGCACCACTTCCGTGGCTACATGGGACATTTAGCTTATCTTTGTATGCATGCCACCACGGCAAACTATACGGACGATGCGTACAGGGGCTATGATAAAGCAGTACGCGAGAAGGTTAAGGAAAAAGGCCTCAAACATTTTAAGCTAGGTGATCAGGAGCTGTCACTCCTACACTTTAATCTGGACAATGCTAAGGCGCTAAAAGATACTAAGAAGGTGGCAGCCGCACGCACGGGCACGGGGGCTAAGAGGAGCTCGGAGCGTAGTAGTAAGGTCAAAGGTGCGTGTTACGCCTTTAACTACAACAAAGACGGATGCACAGCCAAGGACTGTAAGTGGGAACACCGCTGTCTCGCTTGCAAAAGCCAAGATCATTCGATCGAATCGTGTGGTAATTTACGACGGAGACAGGAACCCCATGAACTGACTTACACCAGCCCAGTGGTGCCATTTGACAGAAACCCTGTGATACGCTACAAGCATAACTTGGTGCTACAAGCATAACTTGGTTTTTGGCCACGTGACACCCCCCCCCCCTGTGCGTACCGATTCAGCAATGTAAATATTGGTTCAGAGTTTCAGTCTTTGTCATTTTCCGCCAAGTCTTGAAGAGAAAAGACAAGTTGTTGTTGTTTTTTTAAAGAAAAGAAAAAACCCCAAAACATCACAAAGCAACAAAACAATGCTCTGCTTTCTCAAACTCGATTAAAGAGTCTACCAAAGAAGTGCAGAGTTTCACTCTTGGTCATTCCCCGTCGCGCCATGAAGAGAAAAGGAAAGTTAAACAAAATTATTAAAACAAATATTTAAATAGAATTATAAAAAACCATCAAAACAATGTTCTGCTTTGAGAAAGTCGATTAGTGAGTTTAGAAAAGAGTGGCAGAATTATTTGATTCTGTGAATCTTTGGAAGTAAGGAATGCGAAATTAGGAACCATATAACAAATAGAGTTACATGAAGGAATGACAATGTGGGCGCAACGTGAACGTCTCCGTGCTACTGCCTGAAAGCAATTCTGCTGGGATGGAAGACATTGTTTTGTTGAATTTCTTCCACTAATGTTAACAAAAGACTTTTTCATCAGAATAAACATATTCACCAAAAAAAAAATCCAATTTTTTTTTTAACAATGGCCGTACACTTGATCTACCGGAAACCTTGGCTGAATCGGTAGAGCACAAGCTTCCTATGTGGAAGGTCGGAAGTTGATTCCCAGTCGAGTCAAACCAGTGACTTACAAAATGGATACTTGGTGCTACCTAGCATGGCACTCAGCATTAATAGGAAAGGGCAAGGGCAGGTTAGCTCCGTCTCAGGATAAGGTGACTGTGTGGGATATTGGGTCATAGTGCTAGTGGCATGGTTTTCCAGTGGAGCAGCACTATAACACCACCATGAGTGAACAGTGTTAAAAGTCGGTACACGTCCTGATAGGACCTTGGATGTTGCTATGATGTAATACCCACAAAACAAACAAAACAAACAAACCAAACAAAACAAGGAAAACCAACAAAACCAACAAAACAAACAAAACAAAAAAACAAACAAAACAAACAACACAAACACAACCAACAAAACAAAACAAACAAAACAAACAGACACAACAAACAAAACAAACAAAGCAAACAAACACACCAAACAAAACAACAAACCTACAAAACAAACACCCACAACAAACAAAACATACACGCAAAACATACACGCAAAACAAACAAACAAAACAAACAACACAAGCAAAACAAACACAACAAACAACACAACCAAAACAAACAAACAAAACAAACAAAACAAACAAAACAAATAAAACAAACTTGATTTAAAAGTGGGGCAGGAGAGGAACAGTTGGTTGTCATACCAATCTGGAGGGTAATCGGAAGTGCGTGATGGTGTCTAGGAATCTTTTGATATTTATATTCGTGAGATTCAGCACTGGACCACCGGGTCGGGCAACAGAATACATTAATATATACGGGTGGACTAGGAATGGAAGAAAAGGGCTGGGATCTCCTGATGCTTTACCTACCCGCTAGGGGGCATGCCCTTTTAGGCAGATGCAGTAGTGCGTGAGCAGTCCACAAGGGGGCACCACCATGGTGATGACCCTGTAGCGTTGCCTCACCCCTGGCGGCGTGGTCTGGAAGTAGGGCACTGATTCCTTCAGCCAACAAGCGCCACCTACTCGATGAGAAATATTTACGGGGGGTCATGAACTGGGTCACCACCACCAGGGCGTCTCACCGCCCCAGTTAAAGACGGCGCCGACTGCCTGGGTTTTTGTTCATGGAATGACATGGGTTTTTCTTATAGGTTAGGGCAAATGTTATTCACATTATGCAGTCTGGTATTACCATATAGAGCGAAATAATGTTGACTGAATGCTAAGTTGAAATATAAAAGTATTCTCCAGTTTGTGAATTACATATGCTATATATATCAAACGTGGTAGCCGATTCGGTATAGTTCAGGCTTCCCAAGCGGTAGGATGCAGTTTGAATCCCAGTCAAGTGAAACCAATTACTTATAATATTTATACCTTTCGCTACCTAGCTTGGTGCTCGGCATTAATAGGATAGGACAAGGAATGGTTAGAACCAGAGCACAGCATCAGGATAATATATCTTGGCTATCGTGCCATGGTGTAGGTGGGCTGGTCTCCCAGTGGGGCAGCATTATGAAGTTGCCATGACTGTGCACTGTCACAATCAGTACCCATCCTGATATGACCTTTAATGAGGCGAGGATGTAAAAGAACACCAAACAACCAGATCCGCTACAGTTGGATCACTCAGATAGGAGATAGTAATACATGTAACATATACTCACACTATGGTCAGATTAATTATGATTGATGTGAACAAATGACAGCATCTGCCAGTGGTATGTCCGAAAGTCAACAATGGGGTGGGCAGGTTGCATTGAAATGTGTGTGGGGGTTATATGGGTGGAGTAGGAATTGATACCTATATTTATATGCTCTATAAACATAGTTTGGGAATATAAACAAAGGACAAGCTTCCCACATAGTTCAATTAATAATACTAATAATAATGCGAAACTGAGGACACCCACATTAGTTCCTTCCCGAGCCGTGTGGCGCCACCGGCGAGTAATCAGGCTCGCCTACATCGGTCACTTGCATCAGAGTTGTAATATAGTGTGTATATAGCTATATATATGCATACACATATATATATATATATATATACGCATATATATATATATATTTTATATATATGTTTTATAGATCATTCAGTCAGACAATTCATAGTTGTACATCAAAGCAGTGTGCTAGGTACCATGTGGATAGAGTTGTACATTAAATTGTAATACTGATAGAATAGCTACCTACCCTCTTGAGCTGCTAATGTTTAATCTCAGATATGTTCTTGAGTAAGTGAAATAAGAGCGTTTTTCATAAAGATGGAAGAAACTAAGTTTGGGTAGAGTACAGTTCTGATTGGTAATACATAGTCTGAGATAATAGCCAAACCCACGACCAATATAGGTGATGTATAAGCATTATCCGATTAAAAAGGGGCGGAACAGAGATTATTATTGTTATTGCTATTATATCACTATTGTGCTACGCGTTTGATGCGGAGCATCCCCCACATCATGCGACCAGTGGCGCCACCACCCCGACGGATCCTAACTACGCATGCTCTACGCTGTCATTCGGGCCCCAGAATATACAAACACAGGCTTTCAAGGGACTTTCTTAATGTTGGTATAACAACTGATGTTCTGATGTTGGTATAAACATATTTTGATGTTGGGATAAAACCATCTTAATACGAAAACATGGATAATGTGGATTGTTAGCAGAGGGTGGCCTTTCAAATATATACAGACTTGTAATTTGAGTAACGACTTATCGATTAGAATGGTCGGGGAGAGAAGTGCTGAGTCAGACTGTCCGATGCCATGGTGGGTATCTGTCTGTCATTCTCCAAATCACGCGCGTCTTTTTGTTTAGTAATTGTTGGCGCTGGTTGGGTGTGTGTTCGATTGTGTGCGTGCTTGCGTAGTTCATTGGCATATGGTGAATCACTGGCGCGAGGCGGCCTGCCCACTATTCCCTGCTCCCGTCTCCAGTCTCCGGGCCCCCCCCCCCTCCCTGCTCCCGGCTGCTCCCGGCTTCGAGCTCCCGGCTCCAGTCCCCAGGTTCCTGGCTCCCGGCTCCCGGCTCCCGACTCCCGACTCCCGGCTCCCGACCCCAGGCTCCCATCTCCCGGCCCCCTGGCTCCCGGCCCCCTGGCTCCCGGCTCCCGGCTCCCGGCTCCCGGCTCCAAGGCTCCCAGGCTCCCATCTCCTGGCCCCTGGTTCCCGGCCCCAGGTTCCCGGCCCCAGGCTCCCGGCCCCCTGGCTCCCGGTTCCCGGCTTCCGGCTCCCGGCTCCCGGCCCCAGGTTCCCGGCCCCAGGTTCCCGGCCCCAGGTTCCCGGCCCCAGGCTTCCGGCGCCCGGCTCCAGGCTCCCCTGCTCATGACCCCGGCTCCCATCACCCGGACTCCCGCCTCCCGTCTCCTGGCTCCGGGCGCGGCGGGAAACGCCGACTGTCAATACTGATTTACATTAATTCAAAAACAATGTCTGGGGGATCACCGCGTTGCCGCGAGGAAACAGCGCCGCCGGACACGCCACGAGGTCAAGGGGGGCTCTTGAGCGTTGTCAAGGAGACACACCCACGGCACGCTCCCTCCTAGTCCTAGCACCCCACGGACAGTGTTGCGCACCGGCTCCCGGCGCCTCCTCCCCGCGGTCCCGGCGCGCCTCCCCCACTCACTCGTCTCCCCGTCTCCTCGAACCACAGCTGCCAAATGCCCCCCCCCCCCCCCCCCCCCCCCCCACTACAGGTCACTATACTGGCTGGTACCTTTTTTCGGGGGTAAACAAGTTTATTCTGCTGAATAAGTCTTTTGTCAATGCCGAAGCACTGTTCTTCCAGCCATTTTTGTATATGTATAATTGTGTGACAACACTGGTACTGATTGTTACATGATATGTATTCCTGATATGTATCTGTGTGTCATCATGGGTACTGGCTGGCTGTTATGTGTACCTGATATGCATACTGGCTGGATATCGCCGTGAATATGGCCTATGCTACCGACACGGCGCAATCAAGGCGCCTGATATGTATGTCATCACTGCCTGGTATCTGATATGTATATATCTGTGTGATCACTGGTACTGGCTGGTACCTTATATGTATGCCTGAAATGCATATTGGCGGGTAACTGATATGTATATGTGGGGCATCACTGGTATTGGCTGGTAGCTGATATCTATCCCTGGTATGCATACTGGCTTGTATCTGATATGTCATCATCATCATTGAGCTGTCGGTTGTGATGCGACTGCTTTCATTAATTTCATGAAAGCTGCCTGCAAAAGTCTTGTAGTGCTGCTGACTTTTGCAAGTTACCAGCAGCAGTCTCTCAGGGAGCAAATAGAGATCTCACACCAGCAAGAACATGTCCAGACAGGCACCGAACTATTTGTCCCTGCAGTGGCTGGTCGGGAGATGTTGGGAATTCAATACATCAACCACCCTTGATGATGCCACAGTGACATGGTTTTCGGTTTAGAGTTTGCTCCCTTACCCTTAAGTTCTGTCAAGAACCTGTACCACAAGGCAGTGGTTTACCTCTCTGCAGGGTAGAGGCGTCAAACTCCCTGAGGTATTGCAATACCTGCAGTATCTGATATGTATATGTGTGTTGTCACTGGCACTGGCTGGTACATATGCATACATGATATGCATACTAGCTGGTCCCTGATATATATATGTGTGTTATCACTGGTAATTGCTGGTACCTATGTATACATGATACACATATATATATATGTATATATATATATATGTGTGTGTGTGTGATGTATAGTGTGTTATGCAAGTAGAAAGGAATTGAACGGAATATTTCTTATTATTATGATTATTGTTATACTCCGTGATACGCAACCCAGTACAAAACTGCCATCTCGGCCCACCTCGCCTCAACCGGATGTTGACCAGTGTCAGTCGCACTGCATGCATCTATGGCTTTGTCCCACTATTCACCCATCATGTCTGCACCGATGAGACCATCTAAGTAGCTCTCTCCAAATATGCTTCTGTATTGTCTCCTCTTACATTGGAATGATCTAATAATGCAATACATGAAATCGGTTTCACATTTTGTTTCTAATGTCTTTAGACAATGCTTATAACCGACACCTCCCTCCTTTAGATTTCTCCGATCTGACTGTTTCTTACAACCATCCTGGTTCCATGCGCATCTCACAGAGTGGTGTCGAGTCTAGCGGACTGAGCAGATTTATAGCGTCTTACATCATCTTAATCGGGAGACAGAAGTGTTGTCTCGGGGACAATGCATCCCGATATTATGGACGATAAGCATGCTTTTTGTTTGTGTGTTGTTTTATGTCCTAGCAACATCTAAGGTCATATCAATACAGGTACCGACTTGTGACAATGTGCACTCATGGTGAATTTATAGTGCTGCCTAACTGGGAGACCAGGCCTCCAGCATCATGATCTGATATCCCACTCAGTCACATTATCCTGACACTGAGCCAAGCAATCTTTGCCCTATCCTAATAACGCCGAGCGCCTGGCTAGGAAGCGACAAGTATCAAGGTATAAGACATTGGTTTCACTCGCCCAGGATTCGAAACCCACGATCCCATGGTGTACCAACACTGGAGAAGGACGCTCTAACTCATTCGGTCATCCCGTCTGGTCGGATGCACGCAGACACTAAATATATATACACCATGTCATGAATGTTGGATTCATACAGAGGGGCTATGAATGGAAACAATACGCAAAGTGGGCTGAAGATGAGAACATGTGTGCTATATTTATACACAGAGCACGTTCCTGTCCGCCATGCCAAGCCACGCCTACCACGGATTGATATTGTCATTGGGATGATGACAATTTCGAATATTGCCCCTGGAGCATGGTTTCACACCCACAATCCTCCCATTTGTGGAGCTATTGTGCTACCCATTACACGACCTAAGCACCCTGATCCCAAACCCTATTTATGCCTACGTATCTATGTTGTTTGTTGCCTGAGAGGTCAGTTCACATTACTACATGTATATTATCATGGGTGTGATGACAATGGGAAATATTGCAGCTAGAGCAAGATTCGAACCCACAACTGTTGCCATTCCGGGAATACTGTACTAACCATTACCTTCAGTTATTTATACTATTTACTTACTGGGACAAGGTTAAGGTAATACAGTGTTGTTATTGCATTCAGGTCATTAAATGGTTGTCTCAAGGGTGTTTTTTTTTTATGGGGGGGGGCGTGTTTTTGTGAATTAATTTGTCTTAATATATATCTTTTCTCACTGCTATAACACTGGCTTTCCGACCGTAAGAGTTAGAAGTGCTTTTTTGTGTGTGTGGTAATTATGTTTATTGTCAGTGCCGAATACTATAGGTATTCTACTATAGGTAGATTTCTTTGTATACAGGATTATGTAGATAAAACCACCAATAGACAATATCTACTTTCTGTGCTGGGGGGTCGGTACGTAAACAAACACACAAAATGTAGGTCTAGATCCGGGTTTATTTAAGCGGTTAATTAGGTAACTAAGTGGTTGTGATGTATTTAATTAATTGGACGCATTCAATTATGTGCATTACTCTGGTTCAATCTGGTTTCATATACAATGTTACTGTATCTACTGGTGAATTTGGTTTGGTAAAGTGATCAGCGGATATTCGTGCAATGCTGTGTTTGCTTAGTGGCTGTGTGAAGTTTTCAATCTTTTTACATTCATGCAAAGCTTACAAAGGAGTGGCAGTCATTTATCACTTTTATGGTTCAATAACATGTTGATATAAGATAAATCAGTGTCATGTTCTCTCATAAAATGCTCATGCAGAATTCTTGGTGGGAAAAATGAGGCGCATGTTTTGAAACCTAGTACTCTACTAGTACTGGTTCAGTAGTGTCCCCAGTACTGAGGAAAGGGATGGCGGGAACCAGTAGAGCTGGTAGGAAAGGGATGGTGGGAATCTGTAGACCTGGTAGGAAAGGGATGGTGAGAATTGGTAGAGCTGGTAGGAAAGGGATGGTAGGAATCGGTAGAGCTGGTAGGAACGGGTTGGTGGGAATCGGTAGAGCTGGTAGGAAAGGGATGGTGGGAATCAGTAGAGCTGGTAGGAAAGGGATGGTGGGAATTGGTAGAAATGTTAGGAAAGGGATGGTGGGAATCTGTAGACCTGGTAGGAAAGGGATGGTGAGAATTGGTAGAGCTGGTAGGAAAGGGATGGTGGGAATATGTAGATCTGGTAGGAAAGGGATGGCGGGAATCGGTAGAGCTGCTAGGAAAGGGATGGTGGCAATCTGTAGAGCTGGTAGGAAAGGGATGGCGGGAATCGGTAGAGCTGGTAGGAAAGAGATGGTCGGAATCGGTAGAGCTGGTCGGTAAGGGACAGTGGGGAATCGTTGGAGCTGGTAGGAAAGGGATGGTGGGAATCTGTGGAGCTGGTAGGAAAGTGATGGTTGGAATCAGTAGAGCTGGTAGGAAAGGGATGGTGGGAATCTGGAGACCTGGTAGGAAAGGGATGGTGAGAATTGGTAGAGCTGGTAGGAAAGGGATGGTAGGAATCGGTAGAGCTGGTAGGAAAGGGTCAGTGGGGAATCGGTAGAGCTGGTAGGAAAGGGATGGCGGGAATCGGTAGAGCTGGTAGGAAAGGCACAGCGGGGAATCGGTAGAGCTGGTAGGAAAGGATGGTAGGAATCGGTAGAGCTGGGAGGAAAGGGATGGTAGGAATCGGTAGAGCTGGTAGGAAAGGGATGGTGGGAATTGGTAGAGCTGGTAGGAATGGGATAGTGGGAATCTGTAGAGCTGGTAGGAAAGGGATGGTAGGAATTGGTAGAGCTGGTAGGAAAGGGTTGGTGGTAATCGGTAGAGCTGGTAGGAAAGGGATAGTGGGAATCTGTAGAGCTGGTAGGAAAGGGATGGTGGGAATCTGTAGAGCTAGTAGGTAAGGGATGGCGGGAATTGGTAGAGCTGGTAGGATCGGGTTGGTGGGAATTAGTAGAGCTGGTAGGAAAGGGATGGCGGGAATCTCTAGAGCTGGTAGGAATGGGATGGTAGGAATCGGTAGAGCTGGTAGGAAAGGGTTGGTGGGAATCGGTAGAGCTGATA
Source organism: Branchipolynoe longqiensis (assembly GCA_030323885.1). NCBI lineage: Eukaryota > Metazoa > Annelida > Polychaeta > Phyllodocida > Polynoidae > Branchipolynoe > Branchipolynoe longqiensis. The sequence goes on along the minus strand of CM059191.1, from coordinate 90,377,930 downwards.
GGAAAGGGATGGCGGGAATTGGTAGAGCTGGTAGGAACGGGTTGGTGGGAATCAGTAGAGCTGGTAGGAAAGGGATGGCGGGAATTGGTAGAGCTGGTAGGAAAGGGAGAGTGGGAATCGGTAGAGCTGGTAGGAAAGGGACAGTGGGGAATTGGTAGAGCTGGTAGGAAAGGGTTGGTGGGAATCGTTAGCGCTGGTAGGAAAGGGATGGCGGGAATCGGTAGAGCTGGTAGGAAAGGGTCAGTGGGGAATCGGTAGAGCTGGTAGGAAAGGGATGGCGGGAATCGGTAGAGCTGGTAGGAAAGGGATGGCAGGAATCGATAGAGCTGGTAGGAAAGGGCTGGTGGGAATTGCTATAGCTGGTAGGAAAGGGATGGTGGAATCGGTACTGCTGGTAGGAAAGGGATGGTAGGAATCGGTAGAGCTGGTAGGAATGGGATGGTGGGAATCAGTAGAGATGGTAGGAAAGGGACAATGGGGAATCGGTAGAGCTGGTAGGAAAGGGACAATGGGGAATCGGTAGAGCTGGTAGGAAAAGGATGGTGGAAATCGGTAGAGCTGGTAGGAAAGGTATGGTAGGAATCGGTATGGCCAGTGCAAACTTATAGGCAGTACGTGTAAGTTGCTGTCAACAAATGGCGTTCTTACTGAATAAGTCTCCATATAGGTGACTAACCAACAGATTGGTTGGTTGGTTGGAGTTTTCCGTCCTGGCAACATCTAAGGTCATATCAGGATCGGTACCGACTTGTGATAGTGTGCACTCATGGTGAATTTATAGTGTTGCCCCATTGGGAGACCAGGCTACCAGCACCATGACCTGATATCCTACTCAGTCACATTATCCTGACACTGAGCCAACCAGTCCTTGCCCTATCCTAATAATGCCGAGTGCCTGGCTAGGAAGCGACATGAATAACATTTTGCGTCATTGGTTGGACTTGAAAAGGGTTTGAACCCATGTGTTCTTATCCCAGGATCTACCAAAACGGGAGACGGATGCTCAACTAATTCGGCCATCCCGTCTGCCCAACGAACATATGGTGGGCCGGACATCCCTTCCGCTAGGTAGGTCTGGCCACACCCCCGCTCATTCACATATTGTGGAAATACTGTAGTAGTCTGTGCTGACCTCGCACATAGACAGGTAGCCGTGGGTAGAGTGGTGATATCAGAGAGCCTAGTTGGTGTAATAGTTAGCACTCTGGTCCGGAATGGAAAGAGATGTGGGTTCGAATCCCGCTCTAGGCGCAATATTTCCAATTTTCATCACCCTACATGACATTACGGTGACCTATCAGGACATGCCGAAGGACCATGCTTCACACTGAACGTTTTTAATATATTTGAATTAGGCATGTTGTAAGGATAACAATTGATAATGCTAGATCAGATATTTACTTGGCCCGTGCACTTACTGTGTCCGATGACTGTGAATAACTGACACAATTGTTGGGCCTTGCATGGCGCTTACAGTTCGTGAAAAATCCGCTATGGCGCCACCGCCGCTGTTTTCTGTCCTCCCCCCCCCCCACACACTCCCCATCTCCTCCCCGACACACACACACACGCCACACGCTTCTCCCCCATCCACACCCACCACACACGTGCCTCTGAATTACGCAGGTAGCGGGCAACTCGAGCCGGCGTTATTTGAATCCCGCTGATTGGCGAACGTGAATCGCATTGTCAGGCTTCAGTTAACATAATCACGTGACGTGACATGTGATGCGACACGTTATGCGACACGTGATGCAACGACAGACGTATCCGCCGCGCATCCAGGCACCGTTCGACTGGTGGCGTGCTCGGAGCAAACTCTAAGTCTGTATTGTGATGAGGTTTGTTTGCCCAATTGGAGACTTGGAGAGGAAGAAGGGAAGACAGGATAGACTACATCACGGTTCTGACTGTGCATGCGCTGAAAATGGCATTGGGAGCAATGTAAAGGCTTACAGCCATTGAGTGTTGCCGATACGAGTTGGGCACAACTTCGATTTTATTCAAAATAAATAGAAACACATAACAATTTGGCAAAAATATGGATGGAAGATTGCAATATAATAATATAATGAATATGTTTAAGACACAACTCTCCATAATTAAGCATTTTGAGCTAAGAAATATACAATTTCAGTCACTTTACAGGCTGATGTTTACATCATCATTGATTAACCAGAAGTAATTCTTGTTCAACATATTAAAATGTCAAATGTGTCAACAAAAACCTGTTTCAAAGAAATATATATCCAATATCTGGTTAACCCTACTAATTTTCTATTTCTACATATGTTATTAACCATAGGATATAAATAAAAACATGAATACAATAAGTAAAACTGTCTGGCTATGGCTCTAACACTAGTCTGAGTGCCTAGATGTGTCTAAATCTAAATGCACATGGCATAGGATGTGCTGATTTTATTGATATAAATGCAATGCTGGATAAAAGATTAATATCTTAATTTATTATATATATTTTGTTAGTTGGTATTCTATGTTTCAAACAAGAGCTGAGATGAGCTGAAACTAGCACATTTCATAGCTTCACCCAGTGTATTAGCATTAGCCATGCGCTTCTCGTGGGTATGTTTTGCTCTGACGCATCACACAATGCACTGCGCCGCTGGAACCGTGATGTAGTCTATTAGCAGAGCGGCCATGTAGATTGTAATTCCACTGAGAGGACAGACGATGGGTCATAGACTCATCATCGACTCATGCAATCCAACCAATCACCGACTCTGTATTGTGGCGAGGTGTGTTCTCCCAGTTGGAAACTTGGAATTAAAGACCAACACTCTAAGTCATTATTATTTATAATTGTTATAATATTAGTAATGTAGGTTTGTATGCGTTATTTAAACAGGAGGAAAGTGCCTCGTGAGTATTGCGCTTCTGCTGTCTTCCTTTTAATGTGAAACATTACTGATATCAATATCAACTTGTATGTGCAATGCTCATGTGGAAATAAATATTTCATTATTATTGTTATTATTATTATTATATTATATTATTATTATAAGACCGAAAGAAAGAAACACATGAAGAACATAGTCCTGGTGTAGACTGTTGTAAAACTTTCCGATATATGAGATATGGGCTGTGGAGAACTCTGCTATAATAAATTGCAACTTGTCTATAAAATGGTAAATGGTATGTAAAACCAAAGGCATATAAGGTATATGTGGATTTGGTGATCCATTACTAATTAAAGATTAGTATATCAAAAATTGTATATCAAATTGTATATCAATATAGTTAGAGAGAGAGGGTCACTTCTTGACCTGAGAGAGGGTCACTTCTTGACATGTGGGACAGTCTTTGGAAAGTCGCCTCACATACCCCCTCCCCTCCAAGTGTTATTTATGGATCACTGCACCAGATACAACAGGCACTGTAGCCAGATCTAACCATGCCTTGGTTACAAGGATATTGAATCCTCATTGGTGGATAGAGGAATGCCTGTTAGGGATTGGAAGACTGGATCATGTGATCACCACCATCTTGTTTCTTGAAACTATATATACAATAAATGAGGGAGTCTCACTCTCCTACCTTTCACTCTTTATCTACTTTCCTTCCTTGCCTGTAGTGATTTCTTATTAGCCTATCTACACCACTCAAACTGCCAGCCGTCGACTTTACACTGTCATTCCACCGAGAGTTCAGATGATGGGTCATAGACTGACCTTCGTTTCATGCAGTCCGAGCAAAGTCTTGGGATGATGTTTGTTCTCCCCATTGGAAACTTGGAACTGACGTTAGAAAGAAAGAAAGCCATGAACAACAGAGTGCTGGTGTAGACTGTGTTCCAACCGAAAGGGAGAGGGAGTACATGCGAGTGTAGTGGTCTGCACTGACCTCTCAGGCAAGTAACCACATAGACAGGTAGGCGTGGGGAGTGTGTTGATATCAGGGAGCCTAGGTGGTGTAATGGTTAGCACACTGGCCCGGAATGCAAAGAGATGTGGGTTCGAGTCCCGCTCTAGGCGCAGTATTTCCCATTTTCATCACCCCCGCGACACTGGTGCCGTGACCAGGATCCTGTACAAGCTTTGCGCTGTATGGTTGTTGAACCTACCCTGTGTATGTATGTGTTAGTGCATTGCCTGTATGTATGTAATTGTAAGCATTACAAGACTTATGCCCGGTACACACCTACCGTATACGATTCGCGCACTAAAACTGGATGGCCGACGCAACGCGCTCCGACTCGGTCCATCCCGTTTGCGACTTAAAACTGACGACAGAGGGTGCGCACATATACCGATCGGATGTGTGCACATATACCGTCCGATTCGCGACTGCGTTCCACGAACCTGGTGTATTTAGCGCGAACTACACTGGCAGCAGCGCCTCCTAGCAGTTGTTGATCGGGCCGTCGGTCAGCAACGCTAGATGGCGCCAAGTTGTTTTTAGCGCTCCGACTGGCGTCGGGGCCGTGAACCGTCGGTGAGGTGTGAAAGCTGCGGGCCCGGGGGATGGCGAGGGGACGTTGAGCAACGGGCGTCGGGTGAGGCGCGGCGCGGGGAGGGTCTCTTCCTCTCCTCTCCTGCGTGACAGCCCGGGGCGGGGGAGGGTCTCTTCCTGTCCCTTGCCGCGCATAAAATGCAATGCTTGCTGTGCATTTCGACCAAACTGACCAGCAACATGGCACCGCGTTCAACTGCTCAAAAGCGAGCCACGGCTCTTGCGCTCGCTTTGCTTGTCATACGCCGTCGCCGACGACGTCGGAGGATTGCTCGAAATGTGTGGGTTCGGCCACACATCGCTCAAAGACCGGAGCTAGGAGCATTCAATGCCCTGATGGCCGGTCTACGCAGGGACGAGCCACAGGCCTTCACCAACTTCAGCCGTATGCCGTCGGAGCAGTTCGACGAGTTGTTGCACCTGGTGGAGGGTCGTATCGCGCGCCAAAACACCAGATATCGAGCGTCGATATCGGCTGCGGAGAGGTTGGCCGTCACGCTGCGATTCCTTGCAACTGGTAAGGACTTAATTTTATTATATTTGTCTCCGCTCACATTTAAATATATTCAAATTGAAATAAACCGATATATAATTGAGTTGAGCAAACATATTTTCTTAGTCCTTGTCATATTTGTTATGAATTGTAAATCACAATTTTTAAATCACGACAACTCGAAATGTAAATAAACCGAAATAATATAATTTTGTTTGTAGGTGAATCCTTCCGGTGTCTCAGCTACCTGTTTCGTGTGGGGGCAACCACCATCGGCCAAATTGTCCCCGAGACCTGCGACGCCATCTACCAGTCGCTGAAAGAAGACTATTTAAAGGTAAGATTGTTTTATATAGGTTTTTTATTGAAGTGCACACAACCTAAAATGAAAACCGTAACCACGTTAGAATACAGTAACAACTGCCACAGCAGGTTTCAGAGCTACATGTTTGGCGCACTTGAATAACGTTAACAGACTATTTTAGTTTTCATACTCGGAAAATTGATCCGACTCCAGCATATTTACGTACGAAAAGCCACCACCGCTCCCCGACGGTCCGGGTCTGTTATGAGTGTCCGCCTGCGGGTTTCTTTGGCGCGCCAAGTTTCGCGCCGCCAGGATCTTCATGTTCCCGCGGAAACACGCCTGGTCAATGTCATTCTGCACAACCATCAACACTTCCGGATCTGTGATGGTGCGTAGTCTGTTGGTAACGTGCTTGCCGAAAGTCGTAAGCGCGTCGTCTGGAGGGGCATTTGTGTCTTCCAGGTTCTTGATAACAAGGTTCATGAGATCGTCGTCTCCTCCGTCGGCCTCACATCGCTTGCGTTTGGACTGTGGGGTGCTGGTGTTGTTTCGGAAGGATCCTACCTCTGGGGGATCGTCGCCGACCGTACTCAGATTGGGAGAAGACACACTCGTCGGGGTATCGGCATCTGTCTCTGTCTCCTCTGTCTCCTCTGTTTCTTCGTCGGCGTCACGGTTTACCTGCGAGCGTGAATAGAAAAACAATTTAGTTTGTCGCCAAAAACGTGTAACTTTATTTCTTAATTTCGTAATTTTAAGTGTCGTTGTATTTTTGTTTTTGCAGACCCCGTCGAGCCCGGAGCAGTGGGGGAAAGTCGCTGACCAGTTTCAGGCTAGATGGAACTTCCCCAACTGTATCGGCGCCCTGGACGGGAAGCACATACACATCAAACCCCCAGCACACTCCGGGTCAACATTTTACAATTATAAACACACGTTCAGCATAGTGTTGGTGGCCCTGGTAGACGCCGACTATCGGTTCATATTTGTAGATGTGGGATGCAACGGCCGGGTTAGTGATGGCGGCGTGTTTTCCGGATGCACCCTTCAAGAGGCTCTGGAGAACCGAGCAGAGTCGTTCCCACCCCCCCACCCACTACCCGGGGATGATCGGCCTTTGGGTCACTACATTGTGGCGGACGATGCCTTTCCCCTCAAAGATTATTTGATGAAGCCGTTCAGCCACAGAGACATGCGCCTGGATCATCGGATCTTTAATTATCGGCTGTCGCGCGCCCGACGTGTCGTTGAAAACGCGTTCGGCATCCTGTCCAACAGGTTCCGTGTGTTTTTGACGAACATCGCATTAGCGCCAGAAAAAGTCGAGAAGATCGTCATGGCGGGCTGCGCCCTACACAATTTCCTGCGGGAAAAGATCGGCACCACAGCTACAGCTGACTACGAAGACCCTGCGACGCACTCGGTTACTCCCGGGTCATGGAGAGGCGATCTGGAGCTACGTCAGGCGACATTCCCATCGGGAACCAACGCAACGCAACGGGCCAAGACACAACGGGATTACCTCGTCGAATATGTAAACTCAGCGACAGGGGCTGTCCCGTGGCAGTCGGCGATGATCTAGACTGTATATATGGCTTAAATAGTGTAACGCGTGGACTACCAGCTCGATCTGTGATCCTACGTAGTATATCGGAATGTGTATATATGTCTATTTGTATCTGTTTTCTTAAAAAAATTTTGTATATATGTTTTTGTAAATAAATGTGTATAAATTGTACATAAACCATTACGTTATAATTTCGAACTTCTAATTAACTACCTATCAGTACCTCAGCAGCTTGCCTGCATCTTGGCGATGGTAGTGGGTTGTTGGTCACACTCTGCCGTCGCTGCAAGTGGGGTGCCAGGAACGAGAGCGACGTCTGTATCCATTTTTGACGGGCGGTCAGACGCTTTCCTGCAGAACCCGAGGCCGCTTGTTTCCGGACACGTGTATACTGGGTGCGGAGATTCGTCATCCTTTTCTGGATGGACGCCGCTGTAAAAACAAATTATAGCCGTCTTGTATTCTATTGTATAATAATTTTCGGCATGTTGACATACAACGCGAGCCGTTTCACGATTAGAACAATTTAGTTTTGTGGTCATTAAGCTGATTATTTACGTTCCGCGATTACGATTACGATAACGATTACGATTTTTTGTAAACTTTTCAACGACCCAAAAAGTAACTTTGATTTGAAAAACAATAACTTTTAGTGTATTTTTCATGTGAGAGCGATGCCCTAAGCAGAAGCCAGCCGGCACTTTTTCAACCGTCGGCACATTTCACAACAATGATGACAAACAAATTGAATATTCTCGGGAAAAACGGGCGTACCTGACTGTCCAATTTCAGCGGAGATCGCCGCCAACGCGCCTACTTTCTTGACTCTGTTCGAATACTCTTGGCAGGATACATCAAACAGACATGGCAGAGTTTGCCACATCTCTACCATCGCTACCTCCGCCTCATTCGTCCAGTCCGCCATTTTGTAGCGTACTTGTATGGACAGGGTCACATGACCGTTCCCGGCCCGGCGATTGGCTGATGCGTTAAAACCCCGACGCGATCGATCGCCGACTAGCACACACCTACCGTATACGATACGACTGACCGCTCACATCTACCGATTCACGAACGGGCCGATTCGTTTTTCGAATCGGTTGCGATTCGAGTTGTAAGCTCTAAAACTGAGTTTTATACGCGAATCGTAAGCGTCTAGTGTGCGCGGGGGCCGCACACCTAACGACTAAAACTCAGTTTTATGCGCGAAACGGGCAGTTTAGATCGTATACGGAGGTGTGTACTACATTACATTCCAGGGGGACGAGTGTATGGTCGCACAGACCTCACAGGCAAGTAACCACATAGAACAGGTAAGGAGGCCGTGGGGAGTGTTTGAGATCAAGGAGCCTAGTGGTGTAATGGTTAGCACACTGGCCCGGAATGCAAAGAGATGTGGGTTCGAGTCCCGCTCTAGGCGCAGTATTTCCCATTTTCATCACCCTCGCGACACGTGTATTTATAATATATGGACAACTAGACGTCGAAGTTGCATGTCTAGCCAAGAGGAATACATCAAGCCATATATATCTAACTGAGCATACCATTATCTTGAGGGGGAGTAGCATGAATGAAGGGACCTACATAAATAGGCATAGTTATCTTACACATCTCTTACCCGATAGATACAACAGGCAGATCATAAAGGGAGCACTGTGCACTCCGGATTGCATTAAGATTAATGAGGCATTGGAGGGTGAAGTTGCGTCCTGGGGTGGGTGTGGGGAGGGGTGGGGTGTGGGGTGGGTGGATGTGTAGATAGGAGGGTGAGTTGAGCTTGTGGTCTGGTGGGGGTGGGGAGGGGTGGGGGTGGTGGGATGGGGAGATAGGGTGAATGGTCCTTGTGTCTGGGGATGAGAAGGTGTGTGGGGGTGTGGGTGGGGTGGGTAAAATATGGGGAGTTGGAAGTGTCAGGCCGTGGGGATTGGGTGTTGGTGGGAGATAGGGGGAGTGGGGATGGTGAGGGGGTGTGGGTGGGGTGGGGGTGGGAGATTGGGGGAGTGGACCTTATGTCAGGGATTGGGCAGGGTGAGGGTGTAGGTGGGGTGGGGGAGATAGGGGAGTGGAACTTGTGTCTGTGGGGGTGGGTAGGGTGGGGGTGGGTGGGATGGTGGAATAGGGAATGGACCATGTGCGGGGATGAGAAGGGTGTGGGGGTGTGGGTGGGGTGGGTAAATATGGGGAGTTGAGTTTGTGTCTGCAGTGGGGAGGGGTGTGGTGGTTTGGTGGGGTGGGGAGATAGGGGGAGTGGAGCTTGTGTCTGGGCGTGGGGACGGGTGTGGGGGTGTGGGTGGGGTGGGGAGATTGGGTGAGTGACCTTATGTCTGGGGATTGGCAGGTGTGGGTGTGTGGGTGGGGGAGGGGAGATAGGGGAGTGAACTTGTGTCTAATAGTAATGTAGGGGAGTGACCTTATGTCCCTGGGGATTGGGTAGGGTGTGGGTGTGTGGGTGTGGTGGGAGATTAGGGGAGTGGAACTTGTGTATGGGCGTGGGGAAGGGTGTGGGGGTGTGGTGGGGTGGGGATGATTGGGGGAGTGGACCCTTATGTCTGGGGATTGGGAAGGGTGTGGGTGTGTGGTGGGGTGGGAGATAGTGGAAGTGGAACTTGTCCTCTATTAATAATGTAGGGAGTGGGACCTTATGTCTGCGGAATTGGGTAGGGTTGGGAGGTGTGGTGGTGTGGGGATATAGGGGGAGTGGAACTGTCTCTATTAGAAAGTAGGGGAGTGGAAAACTTGTGTCTGGGATTGGGTAGGGAGTCGGTGTTGGGTGGGGTGGGGAGATAGGGGAAGTGGACTGTCTCTATTAGTAATGTAGTGGAGTGGACCTTATGTCCTGCGGTATTGGGGTAACGGGTGTGGGGGTGTGGGTGGGGGGGGTAATAGGGGGAGTGGACCTTGTTATGTGCGTGGCGGGGGGGGGTGTGGGGGTGTGGTGGGGTGGGCGGATAGGGGGAGTGGAGACTTGTGTCTATTAAGTAATGAGGGAGTGGACCTTATGACAGGGATTGGTAGGGTGTGGGGTGTGGGTGGGGTGGGGAGAATATGGTGAGTGCAACTTGTTATGGCGTGGCGGGGTGGGGGGTGTGGGGGTGTGGGTGGGGTGGGGAAGATATGGGGAGTGGAACTTGTGTATGGTGCCGGGCGGGGTGGGGGGGTTGTGGGGTGTGGGTGGGGGTGGGGGGATAGGGGAGTGGATCCTGTGTCTATTAGTAATGTATGGTGAGTGGAACATTATGTCTGGGGGATTGGGTATGGTGTGGGGGTTGTGGGTGGGTGGGAGATAGGGGAAGTGAACCTTGACTCATAATTAGTAATGTAAGGGAAGTGGACCTTATGTCTGCGGATTGGGTAGGGTGTGGGGGTAATTGGGTGGGGTGGGGAGATATGGTGGAGATGGAACGTGTGTATGGGCGTGCGGGGGGGGGGGTGTGGAGGGGTGGGGAGATATGGGAGTGGAACAGTGTCTATTATGAATGTAGGGAGTGGACCTTATGTCTGGGATTGGGGAGGGTGTGGGGGGTGTGGGTGGGGTGGGAGATAGGGAAGTGACCTTGTTCACTATTAGTAATGTAGGGGAGTGGAACCTTATGTCTGCGGGATTGGGTAGGGTTGGGGTTGTGGGTGGGGTAGGAGATAGGGTGAGTGGAACTTGTTCAATAGAAAATGTAGAGGGAGTTGGACCCCTTATGTCTGGGGAATTAGGTAGGGTGTGGGGGGGTGTGGGTGGGTGGGGACTAGGTTGAGTGGAACTTGGTTATGGGCGTGGAGCGGGGGGGTGTGGGGTGTGAGGTTGGGGTGGGGAGAAAGGGGGAGTGGAACTTGTGTATGGGCGTGGCCGGGGGGGGGTGAGGGGGTGTGGGTGGGGTGGGGGAGATAGGGGGGAGTGAACTTGGTTTATGGCGTGGGGCGGGGGGGGGGTGTGGGTGAGTGGGTGGGGTGGGGAGATAGGTGGGAGTGGGAACTTTGTGTCTATTAGTAATGTAGGGAGATGGACCCTTATGTCTGGGGATTGGGAAGGGAGTGGGGGTTTGGGTGGGGTGGGGAAGATAGGGGAAATGGAACTTTTCTCTATTAGTAATGTAGGGGAGAAGTGACCTTATGTCTGCGGATTGGTAGGGTGTGGGGGTGTGGGTGGGTAGGGAATAGGGGGAGGTTGGAACTTGTGTCCTATTAGTAATGTAGGGGAGTGGACCTTATGTCTGGGGATTGGGTGGGTGTGGGGGTGTGGTGGGGTGTGTAGATAGGGTGAGTTTGGAACTTGGTATGGGCGTGGCGTGGGGGGGGGTGGGGTGTGGGTGGGGTGGGGAGAAAGGGGGAGTGGAACTTGTTTCTATTAGTATGAAGGGAGTGGGACCTTATGGTCTGGGGATTGGGCAGGGAGTGGGGGTGTGGGTGGGGTGGGAGATAGGGTGAGTGCAACTTGTGTAAGGGCGGGCGGTGGGTGGTGGTGGGGGGGTGCGGGTGTGGGGTAGAATAGGGTTGAGTGGCACATGTGTAAAGGGCGTGGCGGGGGGGGTGGAGGGGGTGTGGGGGTGGGGAGAATCGGGGGAGTGGATACGTGTGTCCTATTAGTAATGTAGGGGGAGTGGACCTTTATTTCTGGGGATTGGCAAGGGTGTGGGGGTGTGGTTGGGTGGGGAGATGGGGGAGTGCAACTTGTGTCTGGGGATTGGGTAGGGTGTGGGGGTGTGGGTGGGGTGGGGAGATAGGGGGAGTGGAACTTGTGTCTATTAGTAATGTAGGGGAGTGGCACTTGTGTCTGGGGATTGGGTAGGGTGTGGGGGTGTGGGTGGGGTGGGGACATAGGGGGGGTGGAACTTGTGTCTAGGCTTGGCAGGGGTGGGTGTGGGGGTGTTGGTGGGGTGGGGAGATAGGCGGAGTGGAACTTGTGTCTATTAGTAATGTAGGGGAGGCGAACTTGTGTGTGGGCGTGGTGAGGGGTTTGGGGGTGTGGTTGAGGCGATAGGGAGAGTACAGTTTGGTACAGTTTGTGTGTCGGGTGGAGAGTGGTGTGGGGGTGGGTACGGTGGGGAGATAGGGGGAATGGAGCTTGTGTCTGGTGGCGGGGAGCGGTGGCGGGTCGCTGGTAATGGGAAGCAATTATTCACACAATTATTATATGCCAGTTTAAGTCAGTTTGTAAGTCTGCCAAGAGAGTTGTTGCGAACATGATTTGGTCATTTCTACATCTAATTTTGGAGTTGGAGAATGATAACCACAAGATTATTCACGTCCTCATATGAAGAGTCCAGGCGCAACACCCTGTAAACACCAATCCAAAAATTGAGATAAACATTGGACTCAAGACTGTTGAGAATTAACATTATTTTCAGGTCAAAATTTGTTATTTACACTACAATTTTGGATTGTCGTTTACGGGGATTGGTGCTTGAATTCTTTATATGTCACGCTATATGAGCTGATTTGATTTTGCATTTTGTATATAATGTCTGAACGTGGAAAGATTGGCTGGTCCTCCAGATACCCACAGCATACGTCGAATTCCTGTGCATATCAATACATTGTCTGAAAGTGACATATTATTTTCTTTATTATCGGGATTAGTTTTTCCACAAAAAAATGTATATTTTGATTAGCGTGAGTTGGCAGTAATAATTCCTTTTGAGCCTTTGTGTATTTACACATTCGTATCATACATAGAAGTTCTATACATCAGGAGAAAGGTACTTCAATATCCTTTCTTCTGGTATAATATACGTAATGCTAAGTGAATTAGAAATGATACTACAGCTGATATACGAACACTACCCCCTAATGTCGAATGGCACAAAAATGCTGGTTTGATCCAATATGACATCATATCAAAAACGGCTTATAACAAAAATTGCTCAAGGGTGCCAGAGTGGCACCCTCCTGATTCTCAAACTATAGGTATATGACTATCACAATCTGCAATAAAATTGCATTAGTACGCACTTTCACACCTATGGCTGTTTTGGGCCTTTGGCCTCCAGACTAATACATTGTATGCCATGTCGCGTATTGTGCAAAGCAATGTTTTTATAAATATCTCATGGGTATCAGCTCAAATTGTCAGAAAAGCTCCTATTGAGGATTTCTACTACCATTCTTCCCTCTGATGAAACTGGCAAGAAATGCTGCCGTGAGTAGCACTTTACTGTAGATGTACCACGGAAATGGTCTATTATGAAACCAGCTGACTGGGTCTGCTGATAAGCTCAGCGTGTTGCTTGTAGAAGCTAACACTTACGTAGTCGTGGGCGATGAATGAATGCCTGCTCATACATGTCTCCACCTGGCGGGCGTACACGGAACTATTCAACATGCCGGATACAGTCCGACACTTCCCGGGCACTGCCAATGTTGCCGGCCGGTGGGGAAGGGGCCAGCTGGGGAGGGGGAAGAGGGGGGGGGGTGAGGGTGAATGTGCTGGTGAGTAGGGAGGAGGACAAAGGAAGAGGTGGGAAGACAACATCAGGGAATGGACAATCTTGTAGTTTGGCAACTCCCAGAGGGCAGTGGAGAATAGTGGAAAGTGGAAAAAAACTGGTTGGAAAGTCACCTGTGGTGCCCTTACGATCCTCGCGGCTAAGAGATTGAGGATGATGATGAAAGCTTGGGGTGACATGCACAAGCAGTGGGTGATCAGCATCATTTAGAAGTGTCGACTGTGCAAGTCCTCACCAGGTTTGGTAAACTTGTAACACAATAGGAAACAGATGTCCGTACACTGTGCCTCCTCACAAAGCTGTTGTGAAACAGGTCCGATCGCAGCGCCACCTTTCTCACGCTATGCTGCAGTGATGATGGTAATATATATATTTTTTTTCTTGAAGATTTATACTGCCTATCATGGATACGTCTAAATAGTCTTGTTTTCACCATTAGACAGTTGGTTGATATACAACTTGGGCCTAACCTTGTACCGACCCAGACTGGTGGCCGAATGAATTAGAGCGTTCGTCTCCCCCGTGTTGGTAGATCGTGGGATCGTGGGTTCGAACCTGGGTCGAGTCAAACCAATGACTTAAAAATTGATACTTGTCACTTCCTAGCCTGGTGCTCGGCATTATTAGGATAGGACAAGACCAGGTGGGCTCAGTGTCAGGATAATGTGACTGAGTGGGATATCAGGTCATGGTGCTAGCGCCCTGGTCTTCCAGTAGGGCAGCACTATAAAGTTGTCATGAGTGCGCACTGTCACAAGTCAGTACCCGTCCTGATATGACCTTAGATGGTGCGAGGATGTAAAACAACAACAAACAAACAACAACAAACTTTACGGACCCAAGGAATTTTTAACCTCCCACACCACATATATATGGTAGGAGAGCAACTGGCCTTTGATGACGCTGTAAGTTATACACCGAGGTGGAAATCCAAATTGGCAGAGATGATGGCATTGGGAATCAAACCACTGAACTTCAGATTAGGAGTCTAACCTAGAAACACGTCAGACACTCTAACAACTCCACCACAGAGAACACCAATATGTGCGTGCCTGCGTGTATCGAGGTTGATAATATAGCTTTAGCCCCTTTCAAGTTTTTGTCTGTAAACCCCATCAGAAGGCTGCAGATAACCGTGCTTAGTCCCAGTTACAAGTCCGTTATAGTTATTCTCATTAATGTAGAAAGTGTAGGGTTATGATCCACCATTGTAAGATATGCTACTTATGTTATATACACCGTATAGCAGCCATACACAGATGGTCACATGGCATGGAGGCCACATCACCATAACATTGGAATAAAATCAGCCTTTAAGTAACTCTGTTCTTGTACATACGCCATATACTACAATCATTATGAATGATAGTGACAGTCCAGAACACAATGCACAACACAGTATTCTGGTAGAGAGTACTTTAATAATCAATAGCTTGGCAATATACTTATAAAGTCGCCTGCTGGTGGTGTGGGTGGTGTGGACAAGCCAAAGGAAATCAATACAGGTAATAAAGGAAAATAGGTGAAGAGTGAAAGTAGGAGAGTGAGACTCCTTCATTTATTACTTGATATAGGTTTTCTAGAATCCAAGATGGCAGTGGTCACATGGTTCAATCCAGCAATCAGAGTACAATCTGCTGTATCCAAGGCCTTGTTATGCTGGCTACAGTGCCTTGTGGTGGCCACTGATCCATAAATAACACCATGGGGGGAGGGGGTATGTGAGGTGACTCTTCCAAAGAGTATATCCAGGAAGTGACACTCCTCCAAAGACTATTTTACTGTACAATTTCTATACCTAATGAGTAATAGTTTACCAACTCCACACATCCCTCATATGCCTTTGGTTTTTATATATTACCATTTATCATTATATAGACAGTTTGCAATTTATTATAGAAATTTCACATAGGTCCTCATGCATTATATCGGAAAATTGTACATACTGTTACAATAATATCTGCTACTGGTCAGTACAGTTGCGATTGAATTCCACATTGTGCTTAGAATGGTATTCGAACTCACACTTTCTGCCATTCCGGTGATTACATCATAACCATTAGACATTGACTAGTTTATGCTTTCATGGGACTTTGCAGTTTGAATAAAATCTCAGCTGAAATGATATTCATTGGTTATTGCCCCACATGGGATTCTTAGAAAGTTCGCTCTTATCAATGGAAGATATTAACAAGGTAGCTTTAATAATAGTTACTTCTAGATGGTTAAGTCTATACACTATCTCTATCAAATTAATCTATGCACAAATCCTTCGTGTCCGTTAACAAAACCATGATTGAAGGAGGCCCCCTTTCAAATATTCAACAAAAAAGTACCTAATCATCTGAGGGTAATAATACTGCTAAGCCTTTTATTTACTGATAATAGCTCTCATGAAGGAGAACATTTTGTTCGGTGAAAGTTGAAAGGTCAAGGTACTTTGACTTATAAACTTCGCTGATTCTGCAACGACCAATGCAATATCGATTTTAATAGACGCGGGCGATGACACAGCATAGCACAATGTGTTATCAAGTCTTTTGTCAATTTTAATTTTGTGCAAATGCATTTTTGTTCATATGGACCTTATTTCTCAATTATGTAATACAGCTCTTCCGGGGGTGAATGGTACATGTATTTAGACGAATTGATCCTTGAGTTTTATTTAGATTTTCAACACCTTAGCAAGGTTGTTAACATTTTAAAAAGTGGTTAACATGGTTCAGCATAACTAGCTACACTATATTTTTGTTATAATTTATAATGAGCGAGTAAAAAGGATGTGGAGCTCTGCTTTATAAGAAATGGGTCAATAAACTTAACCTATAATTTGAGTAAGCTTGCCTGTTAAGTTTATGCAGTAAGACACAACGAGAATTTGAAGATTGGAGATAAATTAAAGGAGATTGCACAGAAGTACATATGCTTTGATGGTGTGTTGTGCTAGGACTAGTAAGTTAGTCAGTAAAGCTGGATCATAACACTGGTGAGATAATCTATTGTTTTGAAGTTGTACGTTATACCCCTGTCACACTACGACGTAATGAGCCAACGTGAGCCTAACGTGGTGATATTTCGTCATTACGTTGATGTACGTTGGATTACGTTATGATGACGTCATAATGACGTTAGAGTGACGTCGAGCTACGTCACATTACGTCATGTTACGTCGAGATACGTCGAGGTTTTGGACATGTTCAAAAGTTTTGACGTAGGTCGAACGTAAGGGTTTACGTTCGCCGTACGTTCTGTTCACGTTCAGTGAACGTCAATGACGTTAAACGGACGTTATTCCAACGCTCCTCACTACGTTCAAACTACGTTCCACTACGTTGACCCCCATTAAACCAAGTGCAAATGCCCACGGGGCGTAATGGGAACGTCAGGACAACGTCAGGAGAACGTCAGGAGAACGTCAGGAGAACGTGCATTCAACGTACGTTCAACGTCTCATGACGTAGCTAACGTCACGTAACGTTCTTCTGACGATGGAATAACGTTCATAACGTTCCGTCAGCGTCATTACGTTCACCTCTCTCGTCGAACGACGGTATCACTACGCTTTACCGACGTTACTCTCTCGTCCACTACGCTGCATCCACGTTCAACTTCTGCCCAAATTTGCATACTACGCCGAGAAGTTCAACGTTCTTCACGTTCTCCCTACGTTGACGTCGTTACGTCGTAGTGTGACAGCCCCATTACATCGGTGGTTGTTATTTGGAATTAAGCTATTAAAATTGAGATAATGACATATTAGGATATTACGATATTACGATATTTCAATATGTTGATACTGTTATATTGCTACGATGCAATATTGTGAAATTGCACCATTACAATATTGAGGTATCAGGATATTGGATATTGGGATCCTGGGTTATTTTAAAGCTGCATAGTCCGATGAAATATCAAAACCAAAATAATTATCTAAATTTGATTCTACATATCTAACTTAGATACTGGTGCACTTATTAAACATTTGTAGCCACATAGAAGGGAATACTGAGGCAATTGAATAGAACCTATTACTACAGAAGCCTATGGGGTCAGAGTTTTGACAAGCTTGCCAACATTAATTTTGCATGGTTTCACTTCAAATATCTCAAAAGTTACTTCAAGTTAAAGTGAGGTACATAATAACTATCAACCTAATGTATTTATCTCAGAAAATTTCAGAAACTCAAAACCATCGGACCATGCAACTTTAATATTGCGATATTGATATATTTATATCTCGTAAAAGTGAAAATTTGAAATATTGAGATTTTGACAAGTTGAAATATTGACATATTGATATAATGAGATACTGCGATATTAATATATTGAAACAGTGAAATAGACTTATAAGATATTCACGTAATTATTAATAACTCCTACCAATACAGTTAGCCACACTCCTAAATAGCCACAGTTGTACCAATCCACCTACTCTACACTTCTACCAATTCACCCACTGAATCCACCACCACAATTCTACCAACACACGACCCCCCGCTCCCATCCCTCTCCCTACCATCACCAATACGCCCCACTCCTACCACCTCTCCTACCGACATACCCCCCCCCCCCCAGCAACCACCCCCATCTCTAATCCCCACCTCTACCCTACCACTAACTGAGAACAAATCGGTATTGATGCGCCACAACACTATCCTGTCTGTGTACGCGAACCAGTGTAATTAAGAGTGGTAGTGGAGTTTACGCTGAGCGGTCTGCAGTGTGGATGGGAGGAGGGAGTGAACCTTGAGCGGTTATCGGGACTCTGGTAGAGTTCCTCTCCCCAGCCCCCCTCCAGCACACACACAATATGATGCATGCACTAAAACATATTGCGCTCTTATCTGTAATCCTCTGGCCGGTCTCTTCTGAGGCTAATCTCCGGTACGCGCCATGGCCAGCCGGCGTCCTCCTCACAAAGTAGGCATCCTCATTACAAAGTAGGAATCATCATCACAAAGTGGGAACCTGTATCACAAAGTGGGACTCTTATGACAAAGTGGGCGTCATTATCACAAAGTGGGTATCTTCATCACAAAGTGAGAATCCTCATCACAAAGTGGGTATCCTCCTCACAAAGTGGACATTCTCATCACAAAGTGGGCATCCTCATAACAAAGCGGGCATCTTCATCACAAAGTTTGAATCCTCGTCACAAAGTCGGTATCCTCATCATATAGTGGACATCCTTATCACAAAATAGGCATCCTCATGATGAACTGGGCATCCTCCTTAGAAAGTGGAACTGGCCGAGACAAATGAAAACAAAAGTATGAATTGTGCACAAGCATTGCACCGTCTGCTTTCTAGACAGGAAATTGTAAATTATTCCAGAGATTAGGTGTAGCTAAAAACATTTAAAGAACTATAATTGGATATGCAAATAATGCTGACAAAATAGAAAATATATTCTGTGTGCTAGCCTAGCTATCTGATATATTACTCAAGTAACGGTGCAAGGTTGGTTGGTTATTTGTTGGGGTTTCACGTTCTGGCAACATCTCAGATCATATCAGGACGGACGGTTTAAGGTCAAGGCTGTGAGGTTGGTATATGTATGTCTAGCTTCAAGAGTCAGTGATGCATCAAGCCTTGCCTTTGAAAACAGATGGGGGTCTGGGAAAAGGAAGCTAGGTCATATGGCCAATAACCAGAGTAATAATAGGGGTGCAGGGCAGGTGTGCTCTCTCACCACCACCACCAGTCAGTCCAGATCTGCGCAATACGGATTCTATAGGGATTAAACTATGTGAGTACAACGTTGTTTCTTTTTGTATGATGATTTCAGATACTGAGCTCATCAAATGATTTTGGTGACCCAGTTCACGACCCCCTGTAAATATTGCTCATAGAGTAGATGGCGCTTGTTGGCTGAAGGAATCAGTGCCCTACTTCCAGATCATGCCGGCAGGGGTGAGGCAACGCTATAGGGTCATCACCATGGTGATGCCCCCTTGTGGACTGCTGGCACACTACTGCATCTGCCTAAAAGGGCGGGCCCCCTAGAGGGTACATTAAGCATCAGGAAATCCCAGGCCTGTAGAAGAGGATATTTAGAACTTATCTGGTAATTGACCTTAATTAACCTTAGCTATATATACCAAAATGATGCAAAATGATGCAAACCTGGGACCAAACAAAACTAACATAATTAAGGCTGGCTACTAACAGCTAAGATGACAAGGCAACTACTAAATTGATACTATTGCTGGTAGGTGATGAAAACAGGCAGCGATGCGATTTACTCGGTAGGGACAGGGTAAATACGCCATCACAATAACCCACACACACAAAACCCCAACTAATTTAACATACAAACTTATTTCAATATATCATATAACTTAATAGTACAACACAATCTTTAGTGCTACATAAGCTTTTCAGTTTTCTCCAGGAGAACGGATTGCAGCCTCCTTTCCATTCTCCTCCAGGGTCCCCTGTGTACTGCATGGAACAGGGGCGAGGGGGCATTAGGGAAGATGGCGGAACAGACTGTATGTGTGTGTGGGGGGTGTAGATGTGGGTGTGGGTGTGGGTGTGAGTGTGGGTGTGGGTGTGGGTGTAGGTGAGTGAGATGGATAATGTGGAGTGTATGTAGCCGTGTGTGAGGCTAAGTGAATGGTTCAGACTTTAAAAACATATTAGGCCTGGTACCGTCTTGTGACGCATCGCTTTATAGTGTTGCAGCATTAAGATTACACCAGGTTAGGAAGCGGGCAGTCTCCTTGCTAGACCGTGTCTGGATAGTTAACTTCTGTCGCTCTCCCATAGTGTTTCTAGCCTAACATCTAAGGTGATCTCAGGAGGGGTACCAACTTGTGACAGTGCACACTAACAACAACTTTATAGTGCTGCCCCACTGGGAGACCCGGCCACCAGGCCCAGGACCTGATATCCCACTCAGTCACAATATCCTGAAACTGAGCCAGCCAGTCCTTACCATATCCTAATAATGCCGAGCACCTGGCTAGGAGACAATGCTACAAGAGTAACTACCTCCTGCTTCACCATAGCCTGATTAGTGTCGTGATGGGTGCCAGGGTTAGGATCTTGAAACAATCGTGGTGACAGTCTGGGAAAGTCATCACTGGCTTGATCATAGATGGCTCGGGCATGGATCGAATACACGACTAGTACCATGAGAAGCGGACGCCCTAAACACTGCCATCTTACCGGG
Source organism: Branchipolynoe longqiensis (assembly GCA_030323885.1). Taxonomy (NCBI): domain Eukaryota; kingdom Metazoa; phylum Annelida; class Polychaeta; order Phyllodocida; family Polynoidae; genus Branchipolynoe; species Branchipolynoe longqiensis. The sequence goes on along the minus strand of CM059191.1, from coordinate 90,357,479 downwards.
GTATGTAGCAATTGCTCTGGGCCCGTATGCATGAAGAATTATTTATCAGCTCCAGTGGTAAGGACCGAGTTTGGGGTAGCTATCGCCGGTGGTGAGAAATGGATCACGGGGTATGCACGGAGCCAAAGCGCGGAGGTGTTAGCTACTCTAGCAGTTATTTATAGATTTGGGAAATCCCTCTGTGCCTGTTTACATTCGTCGATTCGACACTATTAATATCGCCGCCAATGCAGCGGTAGCCTTAATAACGGTTCGAATTTAGGATTAAATTGATAAAATTTCACTTATTGCATATGTAATTCTGTTAAATATGATCACATTCAATACATTTGGCCCGAGTCGGTCCCTACCACCACCCTTATACCTGGTACGGAGTGGGGGACTTTTAACTCGCGGGGTTTCCATAACCCGCCCACATGCATACCAACTTTTCGCCGCTAACCCGGAGATCGCCTCTACCCACAGGTTTGGAGCGCTACCACTGCCCCATGCATACGGGCCCTGGTGTTGAAGATTTGATATTTTAATCGGACTGGGCAGTTTTAGCGGGTAGTAATATCTGCTGCATTAGAAATCCCGAATCACAAAGTAAAACCTTGCATATGAATGTATAATGATTTAAGGGACCTCATACTCATTATGTATTGCATTGGGTACACGTTAATTTCAGAATTTAGTTCAGACTTCAATTTACAATATAAAGTATGGAAAAAATTGGTGTAAATTACACGTGAAGATTTCAGGCGAAAATCCCCGTAAACGCTAATCCAAAAATGTAGTTTAAATAACAGATTTTGTCCTGAAAATAATTTTAATTTTCACTAATTCCACTTTTGTTATGATCACATGGTTATGGAGCGATGAAAAAAAAGTAGGATTGTGAAAAAATAAACATTTTGAAGGGTTGATTCCAAAGTTAATTTCAATTTTTGGATCGGTGTTTACGGGGTTTTACTCCTGAACTCTTCATATGTACAGATGAACCTCGATCCAACAGACTAATCGGGGGGAGCAGTTGTCCGTTAAAGCCGTTTGTCCGTTGCAGCGACAAAATTGCTTTATCGATAGGTGCCATAGTGATAATGTGGAAAACAGGGGACCAAACACGTAAACAATACGTCATAAGTCGTTACCCGTCCTAATATGACCTTAGATGTTGCTAGGCTGTAAATGCTTACTCAAGTAGAGGTCTCGGTTCGCTTCACCCGGGAGTTTTAAATGTTCGGACCAGATATTCACTCTAGCGGATTGTGTCCGTCGGATCCGGAATCCGTTCCATCGGTGTCCGTTGGATCGAGGTTCATCTGTACCTGTAACACTTACGGGAGCAAAACCAGTGCTGTGGCACGGACAACAGATAGATATGATTAACATGAAGTTACCGCCACAAAAGTGGATGGATAGGCGACTGACATCATTACTGTCGAGTGTCAGTAGCACTGATTGTGTTATTGTAAAGGAATGATGTGGATATTTCATCTGGATAAACAGAAAACAAAGGTTATCTAATATGATGTATGTTGCTAAAAGAGTGTGGTGTTCTCCATTCGAGTGTATATCCACTACCGCTTAGTAATGATTCAGTCTGCATGTATCTATACAGACACAAATATAATATGTATATATGCCTGTCTCAAAAGGTGATCAACCTTTTTTTTTTGTCCATTGTAACGGTTGACACAAAACAGCACAGAAATGGTTACACTGAAAACACAAGGACATTTGCTTCAAAATAATATGTATTCTAATGGGATTATGAAACACCATGTAACAACCAAATCAGTTTATCCAGAGCAAATGCATAAGCAGATAGTATGTTGATCATTACAATGGACAAAGCTTTGTCCCATATTGCTTAGGACCTTTTGAGACAGTCTCATATACATACTACACATCCAGTGTATCACCGATTATACACTGCCCGATTGTATGCAAATTCGGTTATAAACGGTTCATTCAGTAGACCTGGAATTCACTGATATTTTCTTCTTTTTTGTTTCTTGAGGATTTATACTACCTATCACGGATAAGTCTGAATAGACTTATTTTCACCATTAGACAGTTTGTCGATAAAAAGCCCAAGCCTACACTTTTCCCGACCCAAGAGATTTTATTTTACCTCCCACACCACATAGACATGGTATGAGAGCAATTGGCTTTTGATGACCCTGTAAGTTATACACAATGGTGGAAATCCAAATTGGCAGAGGTAGTGGCATGGGGAATTGAACCACCAACCTTCAGATTAAGAGTGCAAACTAGAAAAAAGTCAGACACCCTAACCATTCCGCCACAGTCAACACCACAATTCAACCGTAAATCAGTGAACTGAGTGATTAATTATCATGGTCCCGCTTTCTTTTCATGATCATATTTTATGGCCCCCAAGGATTGCGTTATAATGGGGTTTCACCGGATATGCATAGTTGTAAAATTATGATGGTGCCCCAAACAGGATGGCTGAACGAGTTGAGCCACCATCTCCCATGATGCTAGATCGTGGGATTCAAACCGACGGGTTCAAACCCTGGTCTATTCAAACCAATGACTTGACAGTTTATACTTGTCCTGTCCTAGCCAGGCACTCGGCATAATTAGCATAATGCAGGGATTGGTGGGCTCAGTATCAGGATACCATGACTGAGTGGGATATTAGGTCATAGTTCTAGTGGCCTGGTCTCCCATTGGGGCAGCACTATAAAGTCACCATGAGTGAGCACCGTCACAAGTCGGTACCCATCCTGAGATGACATTACATGTTGCCAGGACGTAAAACCCCAACAACCACCCAACCAAAGTGCAATGTCATCACTTTAGTCAGATGAGAAGATGCATGAGATTCGATGGATGGGGCGTGGGGGGGGGGGTGGCTGGAGGGGAGGGGGGAGGAACTGAACTGATGCCGACAGGTGGACAAGGAGGCGGATATCCTTGAAGGAGTGGAACTGTGTCAGAGGTCAAGTGAGGTCAGGCGGAAGCAAAGGAACCATTCCTCCAGAGTATACGACAGAACCATGACAACATATTTATATTGTTGTTGTTTTCTTTAGATACTGAATAACAAGTTTGTATTTTGTACATTAGTTGTTTAAGCAGGGTAAATTTCAATCGCGGATGATTGGTCTTCCACATTCCACTGCTCCTCGACCTATCCTAATAATGCCGAGCGCGTGGCTAGGAAGCAAGAAGTATCAATTTTTCAGTCATTGGTTTGACTGGAGCAGGGTTCGAACCCACGATCCCACAGTCTACCAATACGGAAGACGGATGCTAAAACACCTCCGGCCATCCCGTCTGGTTTATGTTTAAATTAGTTATTTTAATTTTAAATAACATGTTCAATATGGCTATCAGGCAATTGATCTGACATGGTTTCATTCATTGCTTAATTCCTTATGTATTTGTATCTATTTTAGCTGGTTTGAAACCAAACCAAATATTTACCAGTCAGAATGAATTACACTATAACGACTAAGCTCGGTGATGAAACACTAAGCTCTCATCTCCTAACTCTGGTGTATAGAATATATGGTGTAATGGATAGTCTAGCTATGTAAGTGTGAGTTAGTGTAAAACTGGGACGCTAAATGAGGATTACCTACATGTTTGTGTTCGGCAATGGATGAGTATCAATTTTTAAGTCATTGGTTTGACTCGACCAGGGTGGGTTCGAAACCTGGTCGAGTCAACCCAATGACTTAAAAATTGATACTTGTTGCTTCCTAGCCTGGCGCTCGGCATTATTAGGATAGGGTTAGGACTGGTTGGCTTAGTCTCAGGATATTGTGACTGAGTTGGATATCAGGTCATGGTGCTGGCGACCTGGTCTTCCAGTGGGGCCGCACTCTAAAGTCTCCATGAATGCGCACTGTCACAAGTCGGTACCCGTCCTGATATGACCTTAGATGTTGGTAGGACGTAAAACAACAACAAACAAACAAAAACATAGTATGTGTATATAACACAGTAACAGAGAACATGAGTGGTCTTGACTAGTTTCTAAACCTCAAGTAAATTCTGCCTTCACTATTTTTATTTATATTTTTATTTATATTTTTTGGTAAAGTATTTATTCATCTGAATATGACATTTGTCAGCACTGGAGCACTGGTATTCCAGCCATCTTACTATTGGAATTGACATTCTAAATAATCTAAGTTTGGTCAGTGCTGTATGAGTCACAGCAGCGATCCTGTAGAATTAAGGGAGTGGCTCCTGCTGTATAATGTGTATCACCAGTCACTGTGGTTCATGCAAAAATGGGGAGCAGCACCGAGTAGAAGATATATATACCCGGGGCAACTCAAACAATCATTGTGAGTTACATTTTCTCTCTTATAAAACAAGCTAAGTTTATAGTTGACAAGACATTTTGTCTGTCTCATATAATGTTCAATGTGTTTAAACATCTATTAGTCTGCTTAGTGTAGCGTTGGGTGAAGGATATATAGTGGGAGTTGGTATCAAGCACCTTTCTGCTGTGGTACAATTCATAGCGTGTGGTCTGTGTGCTACAGTCCTGTTTCGGTTATGTCACATATATTGTAGTAATCTGCACTGGTATCCGGCATTTGTTGTTACATAGAGGGGAATACTAAGTCTATTCACTAAAAATCTGTTAATGTTAAAACATTAGATATTAGCATTTTGACGGACATGCCAAATATTAATTCCTGATGATTTCACTCCAAAAGTCTCCAAATTTAGCCATTCTTAGCAACAGTTAATGTCAATGTTTCGATTATAATGATCAAACTAATATGTGTATCAAGAAGAAAACTGGGAGAAATTCAAAATGATCGGAATATATAACTTTAATAGCATAATTCCGAATCCTCCACAGATCCTAGTTAATGCAATAATAAAGCTGCTTTGAACCTTCCATTAAAAGCCTATTACCTTGCAATTCCATCCTAGTTAATATATAATCCAAGCCCTAATCTCAAATGTGCTCATCATAATCTGCTGGGAAAATGTAGCTGTGCTTATTTATCTATTTGAAATGGAAAATGATTACATTTGCGCCCAAATAAATTGATTCTAGTTGGCCCAACAGAATCAATTTTTCCTCGTTAGTCTTCAACTGGAAATGCAATATTACAAATTTGCTGACTCAGTATCCGGATAAAAACACTGCAATTGGGATGACCTTAAGCCCATCCAGCGGACGCGATGACCGAATCGGTAGAGCGCAGGATTCCCGTGTGGAAGGTCGGGAGTTCGCTTCCCGGTCGAGTCAAACCAATGACTTATCAAATTGATACTTGATGCTTCCTTGACTGGCGTTCGGCATTAATAGGACAGGGTAAGGACTGGTTAGCTCAGTGTCAGGATAATGTGACTGAGCAGGGATATTTGGTGTTCTCTGTGGCGGAGTGGTTAGAGTGTCTAACTTTTTTCTAGGTCGGACTCCTAATCTGAAGGTCAGTGGTTCGATTCCCTGTGCCCCCACCTCTGCCTATTTGGATTTCCACCGCTGTGGTGTGGGAGGTTAAAAATCTATGTGGTGTGGGAGGTTAAAAATCCCTTGGGTCGGTAAAAGTGTAGGCTCGGGCTTTCTATCGATAAACTGTCTAATGGTGAAAACAAGCCTATTCAGGCTTATCCATGATAGGCAGTATAAATCTTCAAAAAAAATAAAAATAAAAATGAAAATGGTGCTGGCAACCTGGTTTCTCAGTGGGGCAGGACTATAAAGTTGCCATGATTGTGGACTGCCACAAGTTTGTTCCCATCCTCATATGACCTTAGATGTTGCCAGGACGTAAAACTCCAATAATCAACAAACCAATCGTGCCGACCCATACTTCAATCAAGTTTGACGAAGTTATTTACACTCCCACGCACAGAATTCGTATCTGGTTTACTAAGACGTCAACACATCGAAAATTCCGCATATTTGCTGCGTAGGCATCTGGCTAATTAAGTTAACCTTATGGGGCTGTCACACTACGACGTAACGACATCAACGTAGGGAGAACGTGAACTTCTCGGCGTAGTATGCAAATTTGGGCACAAGTTGAACGTGGATGGAGCATAGTGGACGAGAGCGTAACATTGGTAAAGCGTAGTGATACCGCCAATCACCGAGAGAGGACAACGTCACTACGCTCACGGAACGTTATGAACGTTATTCCATCACCAGAAGAACGTTATGTGACGTTAGCTATGTCATGAGACATTGAACGTACGTTGAATGCACGTTCTCCTGACATTCTCCTGACGTTCTCCTGACGTTCTCCTGACGTTCTCCTGACGTTCTCCTGACGTTCTCCTGACGTTCTCCTGACGTTCTCCTGACGTTCCCATTAAGCCTCGTAGGCATTTGCACTTGGTTTAATGTGGGTCAACGTAGTGGAACGTAGTTGAACGTAGTGAGCAGCTTTGAAATAACGTCCGTTTAACGTCATTGACGTTCACTGAACGTGAACAGAATGTATGGCGAACGTAAACCCTTACGTTCGACCTACGTCGAAAGTTTTGAACATGTCCAAAACCTTGACGTAACTCGACGTAACATGACGTAATGTGACGTAGCTCGACATCATTCTAACGTCATTCTGACGTCATCATGACGTAACCCAAAGTAATGACGAAAAATGACCACGTTAGGCTCACGTTGGCTCGTTACGTCGTAGTGTGACAGGGGTATTAGAACAATACTTCGAACAAGCACATTACTCAGTCCAGTCTAATATCATGGTTTAAATAAAGAAGGATATAGGATATTCAGGTGAAATAATGTTCACCTATGTATCTGCGTATCAGTCTTTGAAAGTAAATTGCATTTCGTTTTTTTCCCCCTCAACCAAATCATAAATATATTACATCTATTAATACTCTGAAATATTACCATGGATAAAATATCTGCTCTTCTAGAATTATTTCAGAATTAAGGACTATGAATCCTGAGAAATAATTTCCCTTTACAATTCTTGACGTCTTAGCCGATGTATGCATAAGTAGCCATTGAACTTGGAATTGTAAGGATCTTGCTAGTCATTAAAGATGCATGATCTGATAGTTATGAGTTTCTCTCATATATTAATTTACCGAATATAAATGATCGATCATGATCATGCACTTCAGCTTATTGTCAGGTGAATTTATTATAAAGATATTATTTTGTGTGATGGTTGAAGTTAAAAGGTCTACTCTCATGTATGGAGCTGAGACATGGACAATCTCTAAGAAAATGTACAAACATTTAGCAACATTTGAGATGTGGACTTATCGAAGGATGATGAAAATATCATGGACAAACAAGATTACCAACCAAAGAAGTTCTCAGAAAAATTAAAAATAAGAAACGCTTGTTTCCCACTATACAGACAAAGAAACTCATTTATTTTGGCCACATCATCCGTCAGAGTTCAATATACCGTACATTGTTGGAAGGGAAGGTGAATGGCAGCAGAGGGAGAGGGAGACCAAGAACATCATGGTTTACAAATATGAATTATTCAGTCTATCAGAACAGCACACCATCGGGACAAGTGGAGAACCATTGCATCCAACCCTCGACTAGAGGACGGAACTATTGTTTGATTGATTGATTGAAGTTAAAAGAACACCACTTTAGCTTAGGGTCAGGTAAATTTATTACACAGAGGTTATTTTGTGTGATGGTTGAAGTGAAAAGAACCGTATTTAATTTTGGTGAGCACAGTGAAATGTTGAACATGGGCGTTATTTTCCAGCATATCACTGGAGAACAAGAGGATAACACTACAATAAATACCACTGCACCAGTATCTAACGCTATAATTTGTATACATGACATCAAATCCTGATAAGTGTCATTCATGATGGTGATGAAAGTGGGAAATATTGCGCCTAGTGCAGGACTTGAACCCACATCGCTTTGCATTCCGGGCCAGTGTGCTAACCATTAGACCACCTAGGCTCCCTGATATTACCATATTACCCACGCCTACCTGTCTATGTGGTTATATGCCTGAGAGGTCAGTGCAGACCACTACACTCGTCCCCCTGGAATTGTAAATATTTTAATGCTCACAAGTACATACATACCAGCAATGCACTTACACATACATACACAGGGCAGGTTCAACAACCATACAGCAGGTAGCATGTATATGATCCTGGCAACGGCACCAGTGTCGTGGGGGTGATGAAAATGGGAAATATTGCACCTAGAGCAGGACTCAAACCCACATTGTGCTAACCATTACACGACCTAGGCTCCCTGATGTCACCATACTACCCACACCTAGCTGTCTACATGCTTACTTGCCTGAGAGGTAAGTGCAGACTTCTACACTAGTATTTAGGTTTTGAAAATCTGATGCTTTCCGCACATTATGCAACTTTAATGGGTGTTGTAACATGACTGAAACAAATTCGTGTATTCACAATAATTAAGATTAGATATGACGAGTCATAATTTGTGCAGCATGAACCATTCTATTCTATTCTCCGCGAGTTAGTTAGGGCCCAACCATGGTCTGAAACTTTCTGACTTCAAACTGTAGTTATTCATTTATTCTTGTCATTCAACCCTAATTGAACAACGCGAACACGGATAAATGGTATATATTTGGACTTTTTAATGCACTAGAATGGTAATCGTACATGCGTGAGTATAATGAGAGAAGGCCCCGAGATGCTTTAGCCCTATAGTTCTAGTCTCTTAGTGTGGGGTGGGTGGGATGGCAGAGTAGAATGTCCGTTGCCGTCCGCCGCCAAGTTGTAGTGGCCGAGTTTCGGGTTTTCCTCGCTTTATATAGCAGATAGCCGGGCCAAAAAGTCAAGAGTGCGCCAAATTCCCGTAACTTTGTAACAGATTTTGTCTATCGACGTCATATTTAATTTACATATGCACGTCCGCCAGTTCTGCGTGATTACTCAGCGTAGTTCCAAAAGACCCGCTATGTGTGGAAGACATCGATGTACATATTTTAATGTTAAAGTTTGAGTATAGGCGGCACCACCAGGCGTTTGAAAGGTATCCGACTCCGCCTTGTTCAATTACCCATGTTGCAAGCAACATCGACAATGAATGTTTTCAGTGGTGTAGGGCAGGGAAACTTACACACTTGGAAAATATTGTAAGTCTTGGTATCACTTAAAGTAAATTTGAAGTTGTTTTAAAAGCAAATGTGAAGGGTTTGCAGTATACCTTTTTATTTGTGGAAGTTCACTCCTTAATTCCCTGTGTGACATCACAGTACTATTAATTACCATGGGGCACTTACTTTCAAATGGTGATTGGCCAACTCACCCACATCGACTGTGTTTGGTACAAATACACCACTTTCAATCTAATGTGTTATTGAGATGCATTGAATATCCGCGTAGCCTACTCTGTTCAGGTGAACATGGCAATACTATGCTCACCATATATATATATATAAATATATATATATAAATATATATATATATATATATATATATATATATATATATATAAGTCCTACTACGAAAAGATAACAACAAAACAAATTGGCCGGAGGTCTTTTATGTAACTCTCTGGCAAGAAACGCCCTGCCTACTCAAAACATATACATACAATTGTTCAATAGGTAAGGAAGTGGCGCAAACTGGAGCAGACACTGAGTATACCCTGTATGGATATCAGTTACGGGTTTTACTTCTATTGCTGTATTGTAGTAGCCAACACTGACCTCTTAGAAGCTACATAGACAGGTGCATGTGGATAGGGTGATTGCATCAGGGAGACCAGGTAGTGTGGCCGTTAGAATACCAGCCCCTGAATGCCGAGAGGTGTGGGTTCGATTCCTGCTCTAGCCATAAGATTTTCCATTTTTATCGCCGCGCCATGAGTTACTCCCTAAGACAATGTATGACGATACGCACCACTCAACGCTTTCCCATGAAATACAGCATGAAAGGCAATTGGACATGTCCCCTAGCCCAGCCTGACTGCTGTACCATCAAAGACAATCTATTATAATTATAATGTATTATCTCCTAATATTAATTATGAAAACAATATTATAATATAACAAAGTTCAAGCATAGTTGAAGCACTTTGATCTGTGCCATACATAAATAAAAGAAAATTACTACTACACCTGATCAAACTCAAAGAAAATGTACCTTGCTTAGAAGGGCATCGTGACACTGCATGATTGTTTAAGAAATTCCTGTATGAAAGCACTGAGTGGCCCCGTCTTGTCAGACATTGTCTTTGATATTATTGAGGTAGACTGCTTTCAGCATTTGCACGGAAACGAGGTTAAACAAAAACCCACCCAAACGCCCCAACGAATTGATTAACTTCAATTGCTGCAGTTCCAGACTTGTTCTGAAAAACAATTCAAAGTCTACCTATTCTGATAGTGTTTGTAGTCTATTCCAATGTCGACTTCAGACAGACGCTCAAAAAGTGGTGTTGGTGGGTGGGCTCCCACTTTGGAGGAACTAGGTTGGCGCGAACATCTATCTGCCCATGTGTAGTGTGTGTGTGTGTGTGAAGCCCCAGTCAGACCTCACCGGATTGAGGAGCAGTACAGACACTGGACAATGTCCGGTGAAATACGGCAATGTACGTTTATATACGGTACCCATCCGGCGTGTCCGTTCTATTTCCGGTGGTGTCCGGCGGTGCCGGTACAAGTTTTGAACATGTTCAAAACTTGTATCAGACACCACCGGACTGACATGTACGATTGGTGTCCGTTTTAAGTCCGTTTTGGCCGTTTTGGCCGGTTCATGTCCATTACCCATCATTTCGTCTCCGGTTTGCTTTGTGCAATGTCTGTTGACGGTGGTTTTTTTGGTGTTTTTTTAAGTTTTTTTTATTGCGGGAATTCGGTCAGTATATATTTTCAGCCCGTCCATGAATATATCCGGTACGTCCGTTTGACATTCGGTTTTCGCCCGTCGGTTGACCGTTGCTTGTCAGTTATTATCCGGTGTCGTCCGTTTATCGTCCGTTTATCGTCCGTTTATCGTCCGTTTATCGTTTGTTTATCGTCCGTTTATCGTCTGTTTATCGTCCGGTGGCTATTCTTTAATGTACCTTCCTTGTCCGTTGAAAGCGCAACATTTCGACACATTTTGACACCGGACACCAACGGACTAGACAAATCTTTGTCTGGTGCTGTCCGGTACTCAGTCCGGTAAGGTCTGACTGGGCCTTCAGGTATTGAATTACCCAGTTCTGTCTATCTTAGATATAGAGAGAGATTTATAGATCAGTGCCACGTACAGGACCCTGCATGCTTTGAGCCTGAGACTCGCCCACCTGATTTCACGGCACATCAGGTGTCACAACACCGACCTCAAAGATAACTCGCTTCAAAATCTTGGAGGTCGTCGTGAAGATCAATTCACCTGCTGCGTCAAACTGAAGTTTGACTAAAGAAATCCTCACTGCTAGGTTCCCTTGTGTGGACTGGTATCACTGTTGGAGTAGTCTTTAGGCGTAGCTAGGAATTATTATTTGGGAGAGCAATAATTTTGTTTGGAATGGTTGAGTGATGAAGGCGCGAGACAATAACTTCTGCTAAAACAGGGGATTACAAATATTATGGGGCTCTTATTCTGACATTATCCTGACTCTGAGCCAAACAGTCCCTGCCTTATCCTTGCCGAACACTTGGGTAGGAAGCGACACGTGTAGGCCTACATTTTTAAGTCAGTGGTTTGGCTCGACCATGGTTGGATTGAGGTGCGAATTGGCACCAAACTCACCTTCCGTGGTAGCTGTGGAAGACACACATATCTTCCTGATGGACAAGCAGAACTCGGAATAGCGGTAACATGGACCACTCCACCCCCTTTCTATTCTCCACCCTCCACTGTAGGCCCTATTGTCGGACTGCATATTCAGAGGCCATTCTACTCAAGGACCTCGGTGGATAAAAAAACACTGAGGCAGCGTTTGTCATGATGTATCCGCTCTGATGATGGAAGGCGGTCCATCAGATTATATTTGCTGCAATTCATCATTCAGGAAGTAAGCGCTAATAGGTATAAAGGATGAGTGTCAGCGGGACCAACCCGTCACCACTTGATGCTGCATTGGCCACTCTTGGCTGAGTCATGCATTGTTTACTCAAACAAAGACCCTATAATACTAAGACGGCTCACTCAATCTGTTTTTCGTAAATGAAATTGTATTAATTATATAATTAATTTCGTCAAAACCGTCACATTATTCTTATGGCTGTAGTAAGACACCAAATTGTCCCAATAACAAGGCTTTCAGCTAAAAAAATAATGGTCCCTAACTTATATGTTGAAATGGGATAATGTATGGACCACCTAGAGTAAATTAGAACATGTAATATAACATAATTATGTGTTATTTCGGCTGATCTGAGCTAGGCTGCGGATAACAATATCAGACTCCATAGAAGAGTGTGGTGCCAAACCCCGTGAACGCCAAACCGAAAATTGACATAAACATGAGAGTAACAGCTTCAGAAAGTTCATTTCTGTACAAATCTATGATACGCAGCGAAGGAGCAAGGCAAGGCAGGAAGTGGAAAGAAACACACTTTATTATATGTATAAAGTGGGGAGGCAATGTACAATGAAGGGGATATAGATATGCAATGTACAAAGGTAATGGTATAATAAAGTGAGGTAATGAGGATCAACTGAGGATCAATGTCATTGTCATGTGGGGGGGGGGGGGGAGGTGCCCCGAAGAGCCCTCCGCCCTATAGAGGAGAGTGGGTGACTGTTAAGGGTGGGTGGGTGGAGAAACAAGGGTAGGGGATTGCGTCTGGCAGGGCGTGGAGGCGTAGTGGCTGGAGGAGGCAGGGGAGCCGCTTATAAGGCAGAGAAGCGGGGGGGGGGAGGGGTTATGTAACCCCAACGGTCGCTGGTGGGCAGGCGGGGGGGCACTCCTCCTTCACTGCGAATCAAACGCAACCAATTGTGTTCATGGCTGCATAACCATCTAATCACAAGAAAAGTGGAATTTGTGAGAGTCAGAATTATCTTTAGGTAAACATCTTTTATTTGAATTGGCGTTTACAGGATTTTGCGCCTGAACCCTTCTATTTTTGTTAGGCCTATACATAGGCCTATATGGGAACATTTCTTGAAGACCAGTGCCACGGCACTGACAAAGAGCTCTATTCAATGAATAAACTGATTTACAAAAACATAATCCACACCAAAAATTGCCATCCCTTTCCCTGCCCCCCCTCTCTCTACCAAACACATATACACTGTAAACTCAACCAGTAGCAGCCAACTAGACCAAACAACCCACCTACAACGGAATGAGCCTGGAAATGATTCTAGTTGGATCCTACTGAGTGAGGTATATGATTAATCAATATTAACCTATGTACTAACTTAATAGGCCCCACATGAGATTACCATTAAGACCAGTTCAAACACAAAGGCCTACCCTTCATCCCACCATCACCCTTTCAACGTGTATGTCACCACTAGGAAAATAATCAGTTATGCACCACTCCTAATACCCCTGTCACACTACGACGTAATGAGCAAACGTAAGCCTGACGTGATCACGTTTTGTCATTACGTTGATGTACATTGGGTTCCGTTATGATGACGTCAGAATGACGTTAGACTGATGTCGAGCTACATCACGTTACGTCGTGTGACGTCGGTGCACGTCAAAGTTTTGAACCTGTTAACAACTTTCGATGTAACTCGAACGTAAGGGTTCGCCGTACATTCTGTACACGTTCGGCGAACGTCAATGATGTTAAACGGACATTAGTCAAATGCAGCTCACTACGTTCAACTACGTTCCACTATGTTCCACTATGTTCCACTACGTTCCACTATGTTCCACTACATTCCACTACGTTCCACTACGTTGACCCACATTAAACCCGGTGGAAACGTCCATGCGGCGTAATGGGAACATCAGGATAACATCAGGAGAACGTCAGGAGAATGTACGTTCAACGTACATTCAATGTTTCGCCACCGTTTCATGATGTATGTAACATCACGTAACGTAGTTCTGGCAATGGAATAATGTTCATAACGTTCCGTGAACGTAATGAAGTTGTCCTCTCTCGTTGAATGACGGTATCACTATGCTTTACCGACGTTACGCTCTCGTCAACTACGCTGCATCCATGTTCAACGTGTGCCCAAATTTGCATACTATGCCGAGAAGTTCAACGTTCTTCACGTTTTCCCTACACCGACGTCGTTACCTCGTAGTGTGACAGGGCCTTTACAGACGCTTACCATACTAGTCTGACATAGTTAGCTTCCCATATATGTTTGTTTTTCTCTTATCTTGTTCTTTACCTGTCATTCATGTTGCAATGTTTTGTATATTTCCCTGTAATTGTCTATCTAGATTGTCCTAGATTTGTTTACTCTGTCATGGCAATTGTCATTAGGGCTGGAAGACCAGTGAATTAGCACCGACAACATTTATTCAGAGGAATAAAAACACTTAAACAAAAAAAACACAACAAAAAAACATGTGCTACATAACCGCAGGCAAACTAGAAATAACAGCATATTCACTGTGACATTGATTCATGAACAGGAACCGTTATTAAATTCCGTATTTGCGGGTCCCCGCAAATATATATATGCGGGCATTTAAATGCTATTGATGGCCGCTCCAGTTAGGTGGTACGCGAGGGTTATGGTTACTTTCATTCTGTTCACTCATGTTGTTAGTAGCTGTACTGCTCAACAAGTCTAGTCTGCCCTAATATCCTGCATAAGGCTAATATCCTGCATAAGGTGTACTATCCTGTATAAGGCATAATATCCTGCATAAGGCATACAATTCAAAGTTCCCCCTTTTTATATCTGTATTAGATAAATTACATGCGAGAGCTTACCCCATAGTATATATGACACGCGACACAACACCCTATCCGAGTCCAGCACCAGCAGAAGTGTAGGTAGATAATCTGGCTGCTTAGTTTTATTCAGTATATATATATTTTTAGATACATGCAACAGTGGATGTAAGAGACCTCTTCATTGGCTATGACACTCATGCACACCAGCCTCTCTCACATAATCTCTCCTTAACATAGTTCACCATTGGCTGCTTTAAGGCTCAACCCCTCCCACCCAGCTTTGGCCACCACCTGGCTATCATGGGCTTACATAACATGTGGTGAGATAAGTGGGAGGGACTGTGCTTAAAGGGGCATTGTTTCCCTCCCCCGTTGTGAGCATTATAAAGGGAGTACTGTTTCATATTTAGCCATCTCGATATTCAATATATACTTAATCGGAGAATTTTACGCCGTGTTGTCTCACGCAGCTGGGACACTCACTGCCTCGCTATTCCCCGATGTGGGTGTATCGAATTTGACACGCCAAAGTATAAAATACACCACCTTCCTGTCAGGCGGACAGACACCTGATACCGGACTGATAAAGGCTCATGATGAACAGTAGATTAGGAACAGTGGCACAACAAGCGCTGGGATGTGGGTGCTGATGGTCACATTGTAGTCCAGAACTGCTAATCAAGGTCCTGTCTCTCTGGTATTCTATGTGTGTGGTAGATATATAGTTGCATGACAGTTGTTGTTAATAATACATGTGCAGTAATGAGGAGCATGTGTGTGCGGGGGTGAGGGGTGGGGGTATATTTCATCTGTGGAGCATCCACAACGTTAGTTATTGGCACTACTATCAGAGGGCAGGACGGTAGTGAAAGTGATGTATCCTACAGTTTTATCGGTGTGCTAGGCTATGCACAACTTTGGTTCTTACCACTGCCACCAGAGGGATAAGTTATTAGAGGAAATTCTCTATATGTACTATTCCACAGAGCATGCTCTGTGGTAAGCCGTTCAACACCACATTGGTTCTTGCCACTGCCACCAGAAGGTAGGTCTCTAGTTGAAATCCTTTATACAACTGTTTATGCAAAGCATATTCCAGTATAACCCCATTAAACCAAGCTCGGTTAAACCAAACGATCGGTTAATCAAAAAAAATGTTGGCGGCCCAGCAAAATACTGCCATTTATCATATCAAAAAGTTGGTTCAACTAAAGTCACGTAATCCAAAGTATTGGGTAATCCAAACACAATTTTCGGACCCCATGCCACTTGCAGTATAGCTAAACCAAACCTTCATGTGGTTATAAGGTCATCTGAGACCCCATCAACTTTTGTATATGATAAATGGTAGTATTTTGCCAGGCTGCCGAAAAACGTTTGGATTAACCGATCGTTAAACCAAGCTTATACTGTATATACATAGAAAACAATAATCAAAGTGTCCACATACTTTGTATATTACACTCATAAAGGCAAGTCAAAGTTGAAGCCAAAGCTCGGTTAAACCAATGATCGGGTAATTCAAACAAATTCTAGGGTCCCTTCACGTTTGGTTTAACGGGGTTATACTGTATATAGTAAGCTGTTCCCTACCACATTAGTTCATGAAACTGCCACCAGAGGGTATATCTCTAGTTGAACTCCTCTATATGACCGTTTCCTCAAAACATGTTCTATGGAAAACTACTCCCTATTATATTACTTCTTGACACTGCCATAGGACCGTTTCTCCAAAGCATGTTCTATGGAAAACTACTCCCTATTATATTACTTCTTGACACTGCCATAGGACCGTTTCGCCAAAGCATGTTATATGGAAAACTACTCCCTAGTATATTACTTCGATGCATCCATGAAGATAGATTTGACATGAGCCATATCTTGCAGCTGAGTGAAATATTCTTGTCAAACCAAACTGGATACAGCCTTGTTAATGTTGTTGTTATTTGTGATATGACCAGCATCCAAACTTCCTGGTGAGACTGGAAACACAAATCATGTTTATTTCCCACGTCCAAATTTTGAGTTATCTGTGCTGCACCAGCAATAATAACTTCTGAATAAATAGGTTTTAAATATTAGTTTATTTTTCAGATAGCGATCACTGGTGATCAAATTGTTGTCTACCAGATGGGATGGCCAAATGAGTTGAGCGTCGAGTCAAACCATTGACTTAAAAAAGGATACTTTTCGCTTCCTAGCCAGGCGCTTGACATTATTAGGATAAGGCAAGGAGCAGTGGAATGCGGAATCCCAATCGTCCTTGATTGAAATTTCCCCTGCTTAATCAACTAATGTACACAAACAAGATTTGTTTTTGTTTAAACGATGATGCAACTCAGTTTGTGCTGCATCAGTAAAGAATAAACTTTTGTTTTAATTGTTTTTAGGAGCAGAGGTCTCGCAGCAGTATCCATTACAGCAACACTCAGCCAGCAAGAATGCAACCAAGAAGGTGAACAGAAACTTACAGCGTATTACACAGGTGTTATGATGCGCCAGGTGGTGAGACAATGACTTGCATTCATGAGTGACTAACTAACATTATCCTACAGGAAGACTCGGATTTCCAATTAACCTGCAGCCAAAGTGACTGCAGATATCAGAGATTACCATGGAGAGCAGATATGATCAATATACAAATGAGCAGAGCGTGGGAGGTTCTGTCAGGTTCGAGCCTCTGCCGGGTCAATCCAAAAACTCACTAAATTGATTGTTGATTGTAAATTTGCTGGCATTTGGTATTACGAGGTTATAGCAAGGAACAGTTGAGTGATGGAGATGAATTATCGACTTTTAATGTATTACATCAATGTATGTAAATATAAATAATGATCAGTGTCTGTAATGAGTGCAGACTCTCATTAGGGTTCATTGCTGGGGACAGGGATCGCAAAGCTGACACGCCCACCTCACCCCCCATCGCTGCCACCACCGCCGGGGTTGGGGGTGAGGGGTAGAGGTGTGTGGGGGGGGGGGGGGGCATGGGAACCCAATTGGCAGGGGAGGGGGCTTCCATACAGACACTCCACACCTGCCCCCCTGGCCAACCAATCACAAACCACATACTGGACACACCTCCACACAAAAGCACCAATCAGATCACACCACAAACAGGAGCCCAGAACTCCACCCAATCGGGTAGTCAGTCTGCAGCAGCCTCTCCGACTGACCACATCTACAAACCTCTTATTCACCCGCCCACCCACAGCTGCTGAATGATTGGCCGAACCAATCAATACAACAAATCAAACATTTTTCAAACTACCACTGAAGGACATTTGACATTTAATTTATTATCTACCATACAATTGATACACAAGTAATTGAACTATCAAACTGGCATGATAATCAACAATTGATAATTATATTGATTATTAACTTCTCTCATCACCAATTTTAATCGCTCTGCATGTTACATGTTATCTTCTCATATAATCACATGTTAATGCTATGATATGTTATCATATGTGCTGCATATTACATCTCATCCTCTAAACTGATCATATACCATGACCTTTTGTCGGTCGTTGCTGCTCTCATGCCAACATAATTGATGATGATGTCTTCCCAACCTCAGCTTCCACATCTTCTGCGCCCGAGAGCAATGATAGATTAGTTATCGGTGAATGTAACAAACTCAACAAAACAACTGATTTGAGCCCCTACCAAATCAAAGCGATAACTTAAATTTGCATAGGCTGATGGCTTTGAGTTTATGGCATTTTATGAGATAAATATATTAGGTGGATTGCTATAATCTACCTTACTTTAGCTTGACGTAATTTTTATTTTAAATGGCTATTCTTTTTAGATATTTGAAGTGCAACCAAGCACAATTAATTTTGCCAAAGGTCTGACACCATAGGCTTTTGCAGTAACATGTTCTATTCAATTGAGTTGGTTTTCCCTTCTATGTTGTGACAAATGTGCAATAAGTGTGCCACTATTTATGTTATATATGCAGAATCAAATCTAGATAATTAGTTTTTCTGAAAATGTGATGTTTTCATCGTACTATGTAACTTTAAGGGTGATATGTGTTCCTACCTAGCCTGGCACTCACACTTATTACTAGGATAGGGCAAAGGAGCAATCTTATGAGGAAGACTAATTGTCCGTGATTGAACTGACCCCAGCTTAATCAAGTAATTGAGGACACAACACAGAACTACTTAGTATGGGATTTATTAATCTAGTAAGGAGAAAAACAGACAGGTAATGGTACAATGGAATAGTCAATATGTATCAAGGTAATGAGTTCAAGTCTCTGCGGGATCCGGGCACTCAACCCTAACAAGTCAGAATCCTAATGTAGGGTTGGGTGGGGTGGTGACAAAAAGCGGGAGCTGGTCTCGGGTCAGCATCTGGTGGTGAAGTGCCATCTGGAGAGGCGGCCGGGCGGAAGTGAGATCACAGGGGTGCACTCGGGTACAAGCGGTAGCTACCAGCGCACAGGTGCGGGGCGCCACCTGGAATCCTCTCCCGGCCCCCTATTGTTACAAGGGGGAACTAAAGTATAGGTCGGGGGGGGGGGGGAACGGTGGGATCCCAGGAGTTGCGTGTCGGTCCCGGATTACCCATGTTGCCTATGCAACAAGACCAATTATCGACACAGGACACGAAGCGGTATATAGTGGGTATTTATTTAGTTCTCGTTTATATCAGATGGTGTTCTTTGTTGCTGAGAGTCAGTTCTTGGCCGAATGTCTAGTGTATTGTCCCAGCGCTGAACCCTCGTTCTTACAGATGGGTGGGTGGGATGGCTGAGAAAGAAAACACGGTAGACTTTCAGTAACCACGCGGCAGGTTCTGGCTACCTGGCGAAAGTGAGCTACTCGGTGGTCAAATCGGCAGTGCAGGCCCGAACCACCAGGCGGCAGTGGCGGCGTTGTATTTAGGGAAATAGAATATAGGTGGCGCCAGTATCGGCGGCCATTGACTTCAGGCTTAGCATGTGATTCGGTCCCACGCCCCAAATTACCCATGTTGCCGCCGCAACATGAACAATGTACCATAAATAAATGTTTGTTGTTGTTGATTTTTTTTGGGTGTGATGGGTTATTTACCCTCTCCATAACGAGTAGGTCGCAGTGTGGCTTGTTTTCATCGCTGAACAGCAATAGTCTAAATTTTGTAGTAGCCTATGTCATCTTAGTTTTTTGTTTTTTTGTTTTTTTTGGTAAGTATTTATTCATCTGAATATGAGATTTGTCAGTGCCGGAGCACTGGTCTTCCAGCCATCTTACTATTGGAATTGACATTCTAAATAATCTAAGTTTAGTCAGTGCTGTATTAGTCACAGCACCGATCATGTACAATTAAGGGAGTGGCTCCTGCTGTATAATGTATAGCACCAGTCACTGCGGTTCATGCACAAATTGGGAGCAGCACCGAGTAGAATATGTATACTCGGGGCAACTCAAACAATCGTTACGGGTTACATTTGTTATCTTATAAAACAAGCTAAGTTTATAGTTGACAAGACATTTTGTCTGTCTTATGTAATGTTCAATGTGTTTAAACAGATTGATAGTTGTGTAGGATGTTCAGTGTGTTGATGGCTTTTTCATGATGGTTAAGGGTGGTGGAAGGGGAGGGGGGCCCATTGGGGTGGGTGACAGGGGGGAAAAAAACCACAGGAGAGCAAGCGAGGATGCCGGGGGGCAGGAGCTCAGGGCTTTGCTAGTAATTACTGCAGTGGTCGTTCAAGGGCCTGAATAACCAGATGGGCTCTATATGCATTTTTGAAGGCAAGTATTGTTTCTGTTTCTCTGACTCTGATAGGGAGGTCATTCCACATGACACTACCTTTGTAGATTGGTCCTCCGATATAATTATTTGTTGAAGGGTGTGGTACAATGAGTAGAGTGGAGGCTCTTCTTCTTGTTATTCTATTTGTGCGGTCAATGAATTTTTCATCTTTTGCGCGTTTGTGCATTAGTGCCATCAAGTGTAGGTAGGTCCCTTCGCTCTGAGAGAGTATCCAATTTTGCTTCCTTGTGCAGTTCAGCCACACTGAGTATCTTGCCTTGGTAAACTGTTCTCAGTGCTCGGTTCTGATTTCTTTGCAGTTTGATCTTTTGTTGTTTTGTTAAGAGTTCATATATGATATCATTGTAATCTATAACAGGCAATATTGTAGTTTTGTACAGGAGCAGTGCAATGTTTTCACTTATGAATTTCCTTAATTTCCTAAAAGTTGTCAATGTTAGTGCCAGTGTTTGATTCAGTCTTGCAAATTGTCAGTTCCCATTTAGAGTGGAGTCAAGAGTTGTGCCCAGGTATTTGTAGGAGTCCACTTCACGAAGTAAGGTTCCACCCATTTGTAGTTGGATTTGAGGGGCTAATGTTTTTCTCATTTTCATCCTATAGATCACATACTCTGTCTTGGCACTATTTACTGTTAGTTTATTTTCATGGCACCAGGTATTCACCTTATCTAGCACCATGTCTGTCTGGGCTGCAGCTGCCACAATATCTCTATTATGTACTGTGATTGCTGCGTCATCAGCAAATAATGTAAATGTTGCTCTTTCAGATAGTAGTCGTAGGTCATTAATAAAGATTAGGAATAGCAGGGGTCCTAGGGTGGAGCCCTGTGGCACCCTGGTCTTGACCCTACAGATGGGGGACTCATTGTTGTTTAGTTTTGTGCACTGCATCCTGTTCTTGAGATAATTTGTGAAGAAATGATATGCTTTGTTGCCTAATCCAGCTCTTGCTACTTTCTGCATCAGGATCTCGTGGTCAATTGTATCAAATGCCTTGTTGTAAGTAGTTATGTTAGTTTTTTTGTGGGGTTATATTTTGGTGCCACATTTGCAACATGTCTGTACCTACCTACCCCTTGCATTCAGTTTACGCTGTGACTTTGTGAGGTCGGGGTATGAGCTCATTTGAATAATTGTGAGGAGTTAGGCCTTGAATGACATTTGTGTAAATGTGAACCATAGATTGATATATATTATTCCGTCATCATATGAATAAAACAGTGAAGCTCATAACACAAATACATCAAAGGTACCCAGTTGACAGATGACGCAATGACGTGGATTAGAAAGGTTCTTTGTAACTTTAAAAGTCAATTAGATAGCTGCAGTGAGGGGGGGTGGCGGTGTGGTCGGGAGGTGACATTACAGCTTGGGTGATGATGCATCCAGTGCTATATTTAGATTAAATGAGGCCCTAGGCTATTCCATCTGTGATGCCCCTCCCAAAAGCATATGACAGTGTCAAGACTATTATCAACTTTAGCTGAAGTCCCCATAGATTTTGAGGCGCTATGCTTCACCATGCCAAGCCTGTAGGTAAATTCTGCATTGGATGCAACCATAATATCATAGCTGGATGCATCCATAGTAGTCTTCCACACTGCCACGCACTCACAGAGTAATGCCAAGATTGAGTAACAGTATGCTTCAACTGGTTTATTACAAAACCTATCCGCTCTCCGCAGCATCAACAGTCAAATCACCCGCCCCCTAACTCGCCATGTCCCACATCACCTCTATAGGCGGATGGGGTGTGTGCTAGCCACAGGCAGTAGAGGGCAGCCCAGTAGGGGCTCTGCCCGGTGGCTAGCATTCCGCCGCCTAGTGCAGTTCAGTGTAACTGCATAGATGTGCGGCATAGTGACTACCATCACCTCGTGGTAGTGGAACTCATGTACGGACTACTACAATATCATATTTAAGTTAGAAATGACCACCGATAATAATAATCTTGCTGGACAAACATAACAAGCGATATTATTTTGTGTGTCTTTTTTTTATGTTTGCACCGGACGCAGTGGCCGACTCAATAAAGCGCAGGTTTCCAGTGCGGAAGATCGGGATGTCGAATCCCAGTGGGGCAGCACTATAAAGTCGCCATTGGTGCGCTCTCTCTCACGTTGGTAGCTGTCCGGATATGGCCGTCGATGTTGCCCGGAACTAAAACTCAGACAAATACAACAAACATTGCGCTTGCTTTATTACCAAATTGCGCGTGCGGAATGACCTCCGATGTAATAATAATTTAGTCAGCACTTTTCTCCATCACCGAAGCAGCAATCTCTGCTTGAACTTTCTGAAGGAGCTTTTGCAGACACCATCCACTTTAAAAAAAAACATGTTTTATTTCTTTAGCTTTTGGTGCATCGTGAACATAAAACCGGAAGTGCTATTCAGGAAGCCGTGCCGTTACTTGCAGAAGGGCGATTCTGTCCTCATTCACTATGTTTTTTTTGTCTTTCCTTGGTGCGGCGGCTTCATCCTCAGACCTAAAAAAAACAGAGACATAATTACACCACTTCAGCGTGAATGGTTTTAAGGGGTGACATTTAGATGACATTAAACTTTGGCCTGCGAGTTGACTCTGCGCACGCGCATGCTCACTTCTCAATTACCGACAGGAAACCCCGATTGTTGCCTTCTGTAAGTGGGTTGGTGGGAAGGAGTGTTGGGAGGAGGATGGGGTGGAGGGTAGGAAGGTGGAGGTGGGGGTGAGATTTGTGTTTTAAGGACCGGGATGGAGGTGGGGGTGGCGTGGTGGCGAGCAGAATTTTGTACATAATAATTCACCACATCATGAAACTGATCCGATCATTTAAACCTTCTTTTGGTACATCTATTTAGTAAAGTTGCATAGTCGATGTTTTTGAATTACTGTAGTAAAAATAACCATGTAATGTTGATCGTTATTATCAACTTTAACTTAGTTTTAGGTAATTTTTATATTAATGGCTGTCCTTGGAGATAATTGAGGTGCAAACATGGCAAATTAATGCTAAAGGTCGTCCATCATTGACTTCAGCAGTTACATATCTTCTACTCAGTATTCCCTTTTATCCAGCAACACATCGATAATAGGTGCACACATGACTACTTTGCCTTTAGAAGATCAAGTCTACTTAAATGGTTTTTTTTGGGTGGTAAATATGTTTATTCTGCTGAATAAGTTTTTTGTCAGTGCCGAAGCACTGGTCTTCCAGCCATTTTTCAATTCAGGGTTATTTACAAAAGGTATATAGAATAAGGTATACAATAACTGTTGAATACATAATTTGCAGCATGTAACTGAATGAAATTCTGTAACCCAAAAGTTCCATAGCAATATAACTAGAGTCATATAACTAGATCAATATTAGTCAGATCAATGTGAGTATTTACATAGTATTTAGAATGTAAGCAGAAGTTATCTTCTGTATTCAATTGGTAAAGTTGTAGTAAGTTTTAGTGTTCAGTTGTAGTTAGGCAAGTGGTATATAAATGTCAGTTTGTTAGAAATATTCTAGTGTAACTCTAGTGTAGTTAGTTATTTGAGTTTATGAATTATGTTGTTGGGGTGGGGTTGTTAATACCCTGGACCAGCTGTGACCACTGAAGCAGTGGGACCAAACCCAATTCATTTAGGTCTTAGATTTTACATTTTTATTTGGACTGTCTCCGTCATTGTATATGGTTGACTGGAAATAACAGAGGATCAGCAACAAATAAAAAGGAGGGGGGGGGGGGGGAACTGAGGCTGAGGGTTTGGTGGTGTGCCAGTGACGGTATTGTGACACCATGGAACATACTTTACTGCAACTGTTGGATTTTGAGACTATGACCCCAGCATCACCACGATTTTAACAAATATTTCACCTATGGATTGCTATATCAATCTAACAAAGTTAATACCATATACTACTTGAATATGTGTTTTTTTCTATATTTCTTTTTATCGCATTGCAATTCTCCAAATCCTCAAATCCTGCGGTAACATTTCAATCATTCCCAACATTTATTAATTAATATAACTCTGTTTCATCACTATTAAAGGAATATTCAAGGAGATACCGCGAGTGTTTGTGCATTGGGGACATAAGAACACCAATAACTGAATGTTGTTTGCTAATCCAGAGCAAAAATACACTAAGACTAACTGGGTTAAATGTAGCAGACATATTCAAAGGGCCCAGTAATTCCACTACATCTTTCCCAATTGAACTCTTAACATCATGTTTCACTTACATCAAAGCTACTTCATTAGTATATCTAGTCGTATATGGTGCTTGACATAATCTCTCAAGACTGCTTCCGATTAAATATTTCTTAACGGTGATCAATCAATCAATAGTTCCGTCCTCTGGTCGAGGGTTGGATGCAATGGTTCTCCACTTGTCCCGATGGTGCGCTGTTCTGATAGACTGTGCATAATTCAAGCCTGTCCACTGTGAAATATTTGTAAACCATGATGTTCTTGGTCTCCCTCTCCCTCTGCTGCCATTCACCTTCCCTTCCAACAATGTATGGTATATTGAACTCTGACGAATGATGTGGCCAAAATAAATAAGTTTCTTTGTCTGTATAGTGGCAAACAAGCGTGTTTTTTTTTGTTTAAAAAAAAATTTAATTTTTTTTTTTTAAGGGTGATAGCGATTAAAAATTGACACTTCTAACATATTAGACACAAATGTCAAGCTTGATCCTGACCGATAATAATTTTGAGAATATCGGAGATTAAATTAAGATTGTTGTCACTGAAAATCTCTTTGCAGAGACATGGATCACAGAAGCGACTCGGCTGAGCTTATTTTCTATTTGTATCACTAAACTCAGATAACAGTTAGAACTGGCAGCATGGGAGTGAACCATTCAGTGGAGACAACCGTGGCTCCTGGCATTCATCCAGGACGCCATCTTGAAAATTACCCCTTTCCAGAAGTCAGACTTTCCTAGAGTTTTAGTATGTTTGTAAACATGACTAAATGTATCAAAATCAATTGAAAAACCTTTTGCATTAATTGTTTGGGGGTTTGGTGGTATTTTATTGTATGATTACCCCTCTAGTACTATATCTAGTACTGTAAATGATGCTTGACCTGATCCCTCACTACTGCTTCCAATTACATATGTCTTAAGGTTGATTGATGGTAATTGAATATTGACACATCTAACATCTTAGACACAAATGTCAAGCTTGATACTGACCGATGATAATTTTGAGAAATGAAGAATTCGGGCGCAAAACCACGTAAAGTTCAATCCAAAAATGTAGTTTAAATAAAAGATTTATACCTGACAATAATTTTAATTCTAACTACTTCCACTTTTCATATGATCACATGGTTATGAAGCGATGAACAAAAGAGTAGCAGTATAACAAAATTAACTTCTTGAGGGTTTGATTCCAATCTTTATCTCCATTTTTGGATTGGCGTTTACATGGTTTTTGTGCCTGAACTCTTCAAATATCGGAGACTAAATTAAGATTTTTGTCACTGAAGATATCTATGCAGAGACATTGATTGCAGGAGCGACTCGGCTACGTTTATTTTCTATTTGTATTGCTAAACTCAGATAACAGTTAGAACTACTAGCGTGGGATTGAACCATTCAGTGCAGGCAACGTTGGCGCCGTCTGCTGTTTTGGTGGGCAATGACCACCCCGTGCTGCGCATGCGCAGAATCCCGCAGAATGGAACATGAGAGTGGGTGCGTCTGCGCATGATTGTGGACAGTTACTGAAGTCGGCAGGTATCGTGTTGATAGTGGGAAAAACACAACACACGTGTAGTTTATTCACTAACTGCTCATTTAGAAGGCAGCCTTATCCATGCAGGAGATCAGTGCATGTGTCCTGGTGTTTGGTACCGGACTGTTCTCTGTTCCATCGAATGCCCCTTTCGGGAAGTCAGATGAATAGGCCTACAGTTTCGTGGACAGTTTCGAAATGTATAACTTCTGCTACAATATCAATTCGAAATAGGCGAATTTTACCTTTGCCTAAGTATATTATTACAGACTCATGGGTGAAATGAAAAGCAGGACAATATATTTGATAAATATCCCACTTGCAATATAACCATTCCCAATTGCGACACAAACACTGAAGGACTTATGTAGCAGTCACACTACGACGACAAGGGAGGGACGACAGCCCGGCGGCTGGGATTTTGTGAAATCCCGACGACCTATGCAAATTCGGGGTAAGTTGGACGACAATCGGACGACACCCGGACGACATCGGGACAAAGACGGGACGACAGCGGGACGACAGTGTCTCTGTGTGTGTGTCTGTGTGTGTGTGACTCTGTGTCTCTGTGTGTGTCTCTATGTGTGTGTCTGTGTCTATGTGTGTCTGTGTCTATGTGTGTGTCTGTGTCTATGTGTGTCTATGTGTGTCTGTGTGTGTATGTGTGTGTCTGTGTCTGTGTGTGTGTCTGTGTGTGTATGTGTGTGTGTCTGTGTCTCTGTGTGTGTGACTCTGTGTCTGTGTGTGTCTCTATGTGTGTGTCTGTGTCTCTGGGTGTATGTGTCTATGTGTGTGTCTGTGTCTATGTGTGTCTATCTGTGTGTCTGTGTGTGTCTGTGTGTGTGTGTGTCTGTGTGTGTCTGTGTGTGTCTGTGTGTGTCTGTGTCTGTGTGTGTATGTGTCTGTGTCTGTGTGTGTGTCTCTGTGTGTGCCTCAATCTCACTCTCAGTCTGACTCTGACTCTGACTCTCGCTCTCAGTCTGACTCTCACTCTCACTCTCAGTCTGAATCTCACTTGTTTCTGTGTGTCTGTGTGTGTGTCAGTGTGTGTGTCTCTGTGTTTCTGTGTGTCTCTGTGTCTCTGAGAGTGAGAGTCAGAGTGAGAGTGAGAGTCAGACTGAGAGTGAGAGTCAGAGTGAGAGTGAGAGTCAGACTGAGAGTCAGAGTGAGAGTCAGAGTCAGACTGAGAGTCAGACTGAGAGTCAGATTCAGACTGAGAGTGAGAGTCAGACTGAGAGTCAGACTGAGAGTGAGAGTGAGAGTGAGAGTCCTACTGAGAGTCAGAGTGAGAGTCAGACTGAGAGTGAGAGTCAGACTGAGAGTGAGAGTGAGAGTCAGACTGAGAGTGAGAGTGAGAGTCAGACTGAAAGTGAGAGTCAGAGTCAGAGTCAGACTGAGAGTGAGAGTGAGGCACACGCAGAGACACAGACACACACAGAGACACAGACACACTCACAGACACACACATACACACCCAGACACAGACACACACAGAGACACAGACACACACATACACACACACAGACACACACACATACACACCCATACACACACATACACATACACACACAGATACACACACACAGACACACACACATACACACACATACACACATACATACACACCCATAAACACACATAGACACATACACACACATAGACACAGACACGCAGAGACACATACACACACATACACACACATACACACACACATACACACACAGAGACACAGACACACACACAGAGACAGATACACACACAGACACACACAGACACACACAGACACACACAAACACAGACACACACAGAGACACAGACACACACACAGACACACACACATACACACACAGACACACACATACACACACATATACACACATAGACACAGACACACACATAGACACATACACACAGATACACATACACACACACATACACACACATACACACACACAGACACACACACACATAGACACACATAGACACAGACACACACATAGACACAGACACAACATAGAGAGAAGCAACTACAGCTTAAACGACAATACACAGTGCCGCACAGTGCCGCGCAGTGCCGTATATAACCATTTAGCTTGACAATTTGGGACACCAACTTTTAACATGACCAACAATATCGTTGCTATAATTTAAGCTGATGAATAGAGAATTCAATTAGCTTAGCAAGTTGACAAAATGGCTAAAACAAAGACAAGTATTGTCACTTGACACTGAAACAAAGACAGCCTTGGCCACCTCTTTCGATAGACAAGTTGCAATTATAAAATAATAATTATGTAACATCATTGCCATTAGCCACTCATTATCCAGCACACTGCATCTACATATTCCATTAATCGAAATTTAACTGCAGTTGGAAACCCAGAAGGATGTGGGATTTGTTTTGACTAGAACGGGCCCCAATATGATGGTGGCCAAGCATCTGCTGGGAAAATTGCCTGGCGTCAGTCATTCTTGAAGGGGAAAGATACTTCGGAGGCAAACATCATATCGGTCAAAAACAAAAGAAGGAGGGTAATTGCGACTGAACTGTCTGCACTGTGGGCGGAATTTCCTGTTTTCTATTCCCAAATACTGTTTTGTATTAGTTCATGAATTGTTTGGTTATTTGCGTATTGGAGTTTCTGGGTTTTTGGTTATTAGGTTAATTGTATATGTGGTGATTTGGTTATTTCCTTATTTGGGTATTTACTTATTAGTTGAATTGGATATTTGGATATGTATTTAGGTGGTTATTTGGTGATTTGCTTATTTGGTTATTTGCTTCGTTTTTTATTTGGTTACATGTTTATTTATTCATTTGTTCATTTGGTTATGCGTTTATTTGCTTAGTTGCTTATCCCCTTATTTGATTCTTTCATGATTTGATTATTTGATTATGTCATTGTTTAATTATACCATTATGTCATTATATGATGAGTTGATGAGGTTTCGTTGTTGTAATTTAGTCATATAATTATTTGGTTGTTAGTTTATTGAGTTATTTCATTGGTTGGCTATTTGATTATTTGATTCTTTGATTTTTTGATTATTAGTTTATTTAATTATTTGACTATTTCATTCTTAGTTCATTAGATTAGTCAATTATTTGTTTACTTCATTATATCATTACTTGAGGTTGCCGATATTGCAGTCCTTTCTATTCATTGATTAATAACGGAAACTTTAAATTGTAAATAACTGGTCTTTTCAACTCTCATATTACTTGCACCAAACCGGGCATTCTCGCACTTAACGTAAAAACACAGGTTATTGAGATCCCACTGGAGAAACCCTAAGCGATCCATACATGGGTTGTTGTTGCTTTGTTTGTTGTTACTTTACATCCTAGACTTTTGTTGTGTTGCTTAACCAGGACGGTATGCAGGTATTGCAGGTATAGCAATACCTCAGGGAGTTTGACGCCCCTGCCTTGCAGAGTTGTAAACCACTGCCTAGTGGTACAGGTTCTTGACAGAACCGAAGGCTAAGGGAGCAAACCTTAAACAGAAAACCATGTCACTGTGGCAACATTAAGGGCCATTGATGTATGGAACTCCCAACATCTCCCGACCAGCCACTGCAGGGACAAATAGTTTTGCGCCTGTCTTGACATGTTCTTGCCGGTAGGAAACCTCTATTTGCTCCCCGAGAGAGTGCCGCTGGTAACTTGCAAAAGCCAGCAGCACTTCAACACTTTTGCAGGCAGCTTTCATGAAATGTACAACATCCTAACAACATCTGAGGTCATATCAGGACGGGTACCACCTTGTGACAGTGCGCACTCATGGCAACTTTATAGTGCTGTCCCACTGGGAGACCCGCCCACCAACACCATGACCTAATATCCCACTCAGTCTCATTATCCTGACACTGAGTGAACCAGTCCTTGTCGTATCCTATTACTGCCGAGTGCCTGGCTAGGAACCGACATCAATTGTTAAGTATAAATTTTTATGTCATTTGTTTGACTAGATCAAGATTCAAACCCGTGGATTCAAATCCCATGACTTACCAAAGCGGGAGATGAATGCTCAACTCATTCGACCACCCCTTCTGGTCAGTACCAGGGAAGGTGGTGACAATATATTATTACTATACTTTGGTTGTAATGCGAGCATTGCGTTTGATGCGTGGAGAGGAAGAGACCCTACCCCCCCCCCCCTCCCCGGTCGTCGCGCGGCATTCGCACCTCGCGCGACGTCCGCCTCTCAGCTTTCTCCCTCGCCCTCCCCCGGGCCCGCTGCTTTCTCACCTCCCCTGCCATCGCCCTCCTACTTTCCCTTATAAGGCCGCCCGCCGGCCTCCCTCAGTCACTCGCCCTCCAGCCTCCTCCACGCTCTGCCTTTTTCCTTTTTGGCTCTCCACCACCGCTGCCTTCACCTCAGACAGCTGCACCTCCTCGGACCGCTCCAGCATGCCCGGACACGGAAAGGGCAAGGGCCGCAAGAGCTCCCGGGCGACCGTCCTGGCCACGCCAGGACCCTCCTCGGGCTCGCCGGGAGGCGCCTCACCATCATCGGCCCCGGCATCCCCCTCGGCGCCCTCGGACCGCCCCTCGGGCACCGAGACGTCCGCGATTCTCGAGGCCCTCCACCGCCTCACTACCCGCATGGACGCCCTCGAGTCGGGGGGGCCCCGAGGACCACCGGAGAGCCCCTCGCCTGCGCCGAGGCGTCAAGCCGCCTACATCACGCCGCCCGCCCCAGCACCTCGGGCGCGCGCCGCGGGCGGGGCTGGACCCCCCCCGCCACCTCAAGCGACTCTGCCGGGGGCAGTGCATCCCCAGTACGAACGCTACAGCCGTCTCACCACCCAAGCCGCGCCCGCTCCGCCCCCGGCCTACCTCCAGGACGTGGTCGAGCACACCCCAGCATCCGCGGCCAACGCCGTTCGCGAGATCCTGGCCTCCGCCGAGGCGCAACACACGGTCAGGCGCCAAGGTATACCCACTGATTACATCTTCCCCTCGGACCTGGTGGAGAGGGGGCCCGAACGGAAGCCCGTGAAGAGGGGCGAGGCTAGCAAGGATGAGTACAGCCTTGCCCTCCTCACCCTGGTCAGCCATCCAAGCTTCCCCTCCCACTCCATCCAAGGCCTCCACCACCACCACCTCACCGTGTTGAGGGACAACCTCGTGTATCCGTGGCCTACCGTCCGCCGTTATTCTGAAACTATCTTCACGTGGATAGCGGACGGGAGGCTCCCCCACGGCTGGCACGATCCAGTTGCCCTCAACCTGCTGAGGGTGGAATCCCTCACCATGCCCGCCGCCCTCACCTTGCCCACCCCCCAAGCCGCCCCGGCAGCACCAGCCCCCCGAGGCGAGGACTTTCCCCGAGGCGCACACCTGCCCCGGGCCCAAGTCGACACCCGCATCGCCTACGACAGGCAGACTCACGGGGCCCCCTGCGCCGCCTGGAACCGCGAGCCCGCCTCGTGCGACCGGGCCCCCGTCGGGGAGGCCCACGGTGAGGTGGGACACAGACACCGGCACGTATGCGCCTACTGCGCCAACGTACGGCACATCCTCATGATGCACAGCGAGGCCGGGTGCCTCACTAAGCAAGCCCATGAGCGCCAGACCCCGGCCGCCTCGGCGGATTTTTGATCCCCCCCCCCCCCCTCCCCCCGGCCGGCCCGGCGCCTCACCCACACCACTGCTGACAACCCCGTGACCACCACCGACAATCCCCCAGCGACCACCGACCGAAACACCGCCCAGACAGAGCCGGGGACCATCACCCCACACCTCAGGCCCCAGACACAGCCCAGCCTCACGACGAACCCTCCCCAGACAGCACAGCCGCCGACCATCATGACCTCCATGACACCGCATTCATCAACCCGCCCGACCCGACCCCCACCCCCACCCCGCCCAGCCCTGAGGACTTCGCTGCCCCCCTGCTCGACCCTCGCCGGACCTCCTCACCGCAGCTCTCCAAGGAGCGGGCCTCCCCAACATTTTGGCCGCCCGCTCCCTGCCCTCGTAGGCCCCGGACTCACCACCACACCCAGACCTTCAACTTCCCCAGCCTCCACCAAGAACATCGCCCAAGCCTCGCCCCGCGCTATCCCGGCCCAGGCCCAGGACCTCAGACGCGGCCTATGCCTCGGGCCCCCATGTCGGGCGCGCCTCGAGCCCTCTCCTCCTCTTTTGGTGGAGGGCTCTTCGGCACCCCTCGCCACAAACTCTAAGCTTCCCCGGAGCTCCTTAGCATTAGGTTCTCTTACTGCCTCCTTACAGACTCCTTATTTCCTGAGGTGCCAGCCTTAAGTTTATTACTGCTTCCCTGTATTTACTTTGTTTATTTCCTGAGGCGCCTGCCTTAGTTGATCTCACCGTTGCCCTGTACATACTGTATTTCTTTCCTGAGGTGTTCTCAATAAAGCGCCTCTTTTCCCACATCCGCCTTGCCTTCTTCCTTTTCGCGCATCATGTATAATGACAAACCTAATGTATTCATCTACAATGATGGCAGACACTGAAAACCATCGGACTCCGCAACTTTACTACATGTATTTGAGCCTAACTACAAAGGTTATCCTCAATACAGCAAGACGGAAATAAAATAGTATTAATTTTCAAGGGCAAACTTCTAGACAATTACAAGTAACTTGTGCGCATACATTCAAACTTCAGTAGTCATCATCAAACACCTGAAAACGAGTCTATTATGAATAAATGATTAATTCACAACAAATGTTCTGACAAATGTCCTAAACATTTGCTGACGATGAACATCTGATATTTATTTCTACTTCTTGAACATCATCAGCGTCTTGCAGCGGGCAGAAATTAGTTTGTCCCACACTTGCAGATGCAAACTTGCAGCGTCATCTGCTTGGAACTGGTCGCACCTGCCCTTGGTTTGCATTCATAGTGAACATAATTCTGCAGTCGGTTGCCGATTTGTTGTTAGTAACGGGGACCATATTTGTTGTTAGTAACGGGGACCCTGGTTTAATTCCGAATTGACCTTTAATGAGGACCGGGCGCGTTGGTCGAACGGTAGAGTGGGAGCGTCCTATGCGGTAGATCCTGGTCGAATCAAACCAGTGACTTATAAAATTGATACATGTCGCTTCCCAAACTGGTGTTCAGCATTAATAGGATGGGGCAAAGACTGGTTAGCTCAGTCCTCAGGATAATGTGACTCAGTGGGATATCGGGTCATGGTGCCAGAGGCCTGATTTCTCAGCGGGGAACACTATAATGTTGCCATGAATGTACACTGTCACAAATCAGTACCTTCCCTGATATGACCTGATATGAGGCCAGGATGTAAAACTCCAATAACCCACCAACGACCTTTATTGAGTCCAATATCGTGGCCCAGAATTTCCTTTTCTCGGAACTGTTCTTGAGCTGCTCACCTAAATCGACCACTACTGCTGGGAGATCCCATAATGCTAGCAGGATATATATATATATATATATATATATATATATATATGTTCCATTTGCAATGTTACTTCCTCTATAACAGAGGATTTCCGTTGAATAGCGGTAAAACCACCATTTATGCAAGCAAAATAAATTATGGTCAGGACCAATATTTGCCCAGCCTTCATTGTTCCAGTCGCGTTAGAGGGTTCAGGAAAGAAAGAAAGAAAGCACCCATTGTGCAAAGCCGAATCAATACCTGGCGGGCTATTTACCTGCTGACATAATTATAATTATAATTAGTCGGCTAATGTCAATTGCTGCCTGATTAGTCCAACTTACGCAGGTGTGAACCTGGAGTGGATCAGTTAATAAGCTGAGATAAATAGATAGATGTGCTTAGCCCAGATTAATACATATGTATATATATATATAATTATCTCCCATATAATGGGATTATATGGATCATAATGAAGATACTATTTCGTGTCAGCTTCACATCGATTATATTACAATTTTAAATGAATGATCCTTGTTTTGCTACCCTTATCTTATACAACAACAATAAGAATGGAATTATTGTATTGCTATGATTAACTTATATAACCATATTAAACATATCCTTTTTGTATTGCTACTCTTATAGTATACTACAATATTAAATATGTCATTCTTGTTTTGCTTCTCTTATATTATCTTTCAATATTGAGTACCTAATATAATTCTTGTGTTGCGACGCTTATATTTTACTGCAGTACTAACTATATACTTCTGGTATTGCCACTTATATATTATACAACAATATTAAGTATATAATTATTGTGTGGCGCATACCTTCATTATACTACAACAATAAGTTTATAATAATTGTATAGCTGCACTTACACTGCTAGTTCTCACGTTGGGGAAACACCTGAAATGAGAGTCTGTCGGTACAATATATTCCGGTGATGTAATTCAGTACAGGATAACTTCAAGCATATATACAGTTTGTGTGAGGGAGTGTTGTGAGATATATAGAGGCCAAGTGGATGGCCAAGCTTAATAATCCCCCCCCCCCTTCTCATCCTCACCCACCCACACATTACTGGTGGTGTGGGTGGGTGTGAGTGATGACCTAGTTTAGGGTTGCTTTATGGAACACTTACCACTGCCCCCTGACCACAGCTAAGTTACTCCCAGTTTGACATCATCATCATCATCATCATGCTGTCGGTCGCGATGCGACAAAGACTGCTTTCATTATTTGACTGCCGCTCTCCATTTAGCTCTCTGCTGTGAGAGTTGCGTGTTTTGTGCGGTTGTACATTTCATGAAAGCTGCCTGCAAAAGTGTTGAAGTGCTGCTGGCTTTTGCAAGTTACCAGCGGCACTCTCTTGGGGAGCAAATAGAGGTTTCACACCGGCAAGAACATGTCAAGACAGGCGCAACACTATTTGTCCCTGCAGTGGCTGGTCGGGAGATGTTGGGAGTTCCATACATCAACCGCCCTTAATGCTCCCACAGTGACATGGTTTTCTGTTTATGGTTTGCTCCCTTAGCCTTCGGTTCTGTCAAGGACCTGTACCACAAGGCAGTGGTTTACAACTCTGCAAGGCAGGGGCGTCAAACTCCCTGAGGTATTGCTATACCTGCAATACCTGCATACCGACCACTGGCCAAACTCTCTGCAAGGTATGTTTACAATAAACTGAAGTGATACAATAAATGCATACAAATTCCTTACAGACTGAAAGGATACCAGTTTGACACACCATGACTATTCCCTTAACATAGTATTTTATTTAACCTATTCGGTGATGTACACACATATATCTATATATATATATATATACTTATATATATATATATACATTTATTCATTTATTTACACACACCATTTGACACACCACAACTATTCCCTTAACAGGATTTAAATAAGGTCATTGATGACCCTTACTGGTGAATAGTTTAGGTAACCTATTCGGTGATATATATATATCTGTATATTTATTTTATTTATTTAAGCAGACCATAATTCTCTTACTATGACACATATCTGGTGATATATATATACAACCATGAATTCAATTCTTTTATTTTAACTCTCTGCAAGGTATGTTTACAATAAACTGAAGTGATACAATAAATGTATACAAATTCCTTACATACTGAAAGGATACCAGAAAAGTGATGCTTATGTAGCTGGTCTCCATGATGTGAATGAACAAGTGATGACAATAACAAATGATTAAACTTAAGCTACATATTTAACTAATGATTATGATGAGATACTGACGCATCTCTTCACAATTAGTAAAAAACAAAGTAATGCTAGGAATATTATATGTATATTGTGTCATGGATTCATGTACTTACATCCAGTATCAGTAGTTATTTTGCATGTATGTTAATAGGGGTAAATTTGATATTCTTTGCCATAGCCACTTGATATTTTAAATTATGCATCTGATTATTTTAAATGCGTTAGCTGTTTTAATGATTGAATTATTTAAGTTATCAATATGTTCATCCCAGTTGAGGTTTTCATCTAGAATTATACCTAGGTATTTCACAGAAGGGACTCTCTTTATTGTGTTATTATTTATCTTCATGGTGTTTTGGTAATCAGGAATGGTTGTACTTCTGCTTTTAAATATTGTGTAGCATGTTTTGTTCAGGTTTACTGTTAATTTGTTATCATTGAACCATGTAAATATATCTGAAAGGAATGTTTTAATTGAATGTTTTGGTTGTTTGGGTGAATTTGTGGTTATGAAGCCATTGGTATCATCTGCAGATAACCTTGTTTTGACATCTTGTTTTGTATGGTTGACTATATCATTTGTGTAAATCAAAAATAGGAGAGGTCCCAGGACAGAACCTTGGGGAACACCATGGCTGATTGAGTTTACCTTGGATTGTTTACCGTTTATGTATGTAAATTGCTTTCTATTGCTTAGGTAACTTTCGAATTCCATTGTGGCTACGTTTTGAGAGTAAGATGTCATGGTCTACGGTATCAAATGCTTTGCTCAGGTCTAAGTAGACTCCTGCAACATGGTTCCCATTTTCAAGGTCTTTTAGTATATTGTCTAAGATTTCAGTCAGGGCCATTATTGCTGAGTGATTCTCTCTAAATCCAAATTGGTATTTGTATAATATTTTGTATTTGTTAAGATATTGGTAAACTCTTTTGTACATTAGTTTTTCCATTAATGTGCTTAGGGTACTGAGTAGGCTGATTGGCCTGTAGTTATCAACTATGTATTTTTCATTTTTCTTATGGTTGGGTATTACTTTTGCAACTTTGAGATTCTCAGGAACAGTAGCATTTTCAAATGATAGGTTTATTATTTTGGAGACAGCTGATGCGAGTAGAGTGTCACACTCTTTGATTATTTTTGGCGAAATATTGTCATGTCCGCTTGACTTATTAGGATTTAGTTTCTTTATTTCTTCTAGGGTTTCTTGTTTATTGGCGGGACTAAGGAAAAAACTATGTGAGTTTGGATGTTTAAGATATTGCTTGTGTGCTATGCTATTACTGGTGTATTTTGCTGCAAGTTTGTCACCAATTGAACAGAAGTGTTCATTTAATGTGCTGGCGACATCTTCATAGTTTGTCATTCTTTTATTCTTATAGATTAGTTTGTCAATTTGATTTTTCATTTTTGCTTTATGTGGGTTGATGATGTCTGCAAAGATTTTCCAGAGGGTACACAGATTTTGCTTCTCGTTACTGACTAGTTCTTTATAGTAGCCATCCTCTGCTGATCATAGAAAAGTGATTAGTATATTCTTATATTCTGTGTGTTTTATTCGGTTTTCATCTGTTGGGTTGAGTTTGTATGTTTTGAAGTATCTATCTTTTACTGATATACAAGTTTTAAGGCTTGATGTGATCCATGTTTTATCTTTTGCTCTTTGTCTTGATACTTTGGTTAGTGGGAAAGCTGCAGTAAATGCTGTGTTATAAATCTGGTAGAAGATGGTTAGGGCTTTGTATACTTTGGTTGCTTTGTAGTATTCTTTCCAGTCTGAGGTTTCAATAAGGTCTTTGAATTTAGCCATGTTTTTCCTCCCCAAATATTCTGATAATGTGTCTGTCCTGTTGTTTAATGGGGTTGTGAGATTGAATTGTTATAAAGTTGGGTAGATGGTGAGTGATATTGCAGTAAATATTTCCTGTGGATATATTCTGATTACTTTTTATTACATTGGCATTTATTAATATATGATCAATAAGGGGAATTTGGTAGTCTACTAATCTGGTTGGTAATATGATGGTAGAGATGAAATTGTGGTCAAGTACTGTTCTAAAGAAGTTATTCTGTTTTATTTTTAGTCCATCAATGTTTAGGTCCCCTGTTATTATGCAGCTTTTGTTTTCCAAATTAATGTTCATCATCTTGTTTTCAATTTGTTCAGTGAAGTGTTTGAGGCATTCAACACTACTGCCTGGGTATTTATAGATGACCCCTATTATGTAGTCGTCCTTTTTATTTGGAAAGTTAGTTTCAAGCTATATGTTTTCTATTTCTAAGTTTTCGTTATTGATATGTTGGGGCTCGATGATTAGGTCAGGGACTCTCTGTCAATTACTTTATATATATTCTTGTATATTAGGCCTACTCCTGCTCTAGAGAGTCTAGGTGATTTGTGTTTAAATTCATATCCAAGTTTGTTCAATTCCTTTTCTCTATTTAGTATGTTTTTGGTTCCTATTTCGGACAGTGCACTCAGATCTAAGTTATCACCCAGTGATGAGATTAATGCTAGAAGTTCTCCAAAGTGAAGTTCTAAACTCCTGATATTGTGATGAATAAATTTGAAGCTGTTGTCTGGCTTGTTATTCCTGTTTATCTTACAAAGCTCTTCACATGTATAATATTTGCAGTTCTTCATTAGTACGTTGTCAGGCACCAGTGAATTAATATAGTTAAGAAATTTGTTGTCAATTAGGCAGGACTTAATGTAACTTTCAGCAGTTTCAAGTGTTGTGTGCAATTCAACATTTGTGATGTTACTAAATGGTAGGGTTGAGAGGGTTGTAGTGTTTTTAGACATGTGTGGGTTTTGCATGGACTTTCCTAAGGAGAACTTTCTGGTATTGGTGGTTGTAACCATTAACTTTAAGAATATTCTAGTTACTTGTATACATAATGGGTTTTGCAGGTTACCAGGTATGTAATCTAACAGGTGCTAGTTGAGTTGTTCAGCGTCTACATACAATGGATGACTCCAATCACATACAGTGAATTAAGGCTACAATATTTTATGGTAGCATACAATTGACTACAAACGTGTGCAATGAGTTAATAATTAAGATAACATACAATGAGTCACAATAGCATACAGTGAATGGATATCTAACCATAACTATATGAATATATCGATGAATATATACACATATCCGATGATATATAGATATAAAACTGGCTATGGTGGAGGGAGAGGAAAGGAGCGCAAACGAGGAGTGGGTGGGAACCTTCCAGTTTTTATTTTGCAAGGAAAGGCCCTTGGCCGGGCAAAAGAAAATAGCCCTACCAATCAAAGCTAAAAATGCATGCGATACAAGGTACGGCGGCAGAGCAAGTGACCTGCGAGCAGCAATGGCGGAGTAGCAGCGAGGCAAAAGCAGCCACGGAGCAAATATACAAGCGAAGAAAATAATAATAAATAAATAAATAAATAAATAATAAATAAGGTAGGTAAACCCCGCCTCTTTATATATATATAATAAATTATATTTTACATAAAACTGGCTATGGTGGAGGGAGAGGAAAGGAGCGCAAACGAGGAGTGGGTGGGAACCTTCCAGTTTTTATTTTGCAAGGAAAGGCCCTTGGCCGGGCAAAAGAAAATAGCCAAAGGGGGCCCTCAAAGAGAGCCCCCCCCAACCACTACTCGCTTAACTCAACTGGGCCAGCGAAGAGGAAACCCTCAGGTCATTCATTATGCGAACCTGCAATGGCGTTTTCAGGTAAGCGTAGACCGTTTCACTGGCCCAGTCACCCCTCACCTTAATCTCCTCAATTGTAGCACCACAAATAGACAAAAAGGTTGTACCACCCCGGCGGAGGGAGTGGGAGGTAAAATCAAACTCACCCAGGCCAGCAATATTGGTAAATAGTCTTAGCATAGACTGGTAAGACGAATATGACATAGGAGTGGAACCGACATCAGCTGGCAGCCTAAAAGCCATATCGCCCGGCCCAGCAGGTATCTCATCAAAATGCTTACGTGTCCAAAAAACTGCGCAAAGAGCGAGGTTGCAACACTTAGCGACAGGTATCTCGAGAATCCTCTCATTAAATTGGATGGTCTTTGCATTTTTTGACCCGTACTACCATGCCCCAATCAAAGAAGGTGAAATCTGATCGGGTCAAGGCCGCATCTGAGGCGGTGACCTGGCTTTTCCTAAGCAATGCACGAAATGACAGCAAAACGGCTGCCCGCCAAGCCGTGTGTCCTGAGTTTAGGGTCAAACCCTCAAAAATCTTAAGCAACATGTTTGGAAGGAGAGGCGGGGCCCTCCTAGGGGTATCGCCCTTTGAGCGCCTTATACCCTTTAAGGTTGCGGCGACATAGTAGTCAGAGTATGCGATTTCCGGGGAACCATTCTGCTTTAAATAAAAATTTAGGCCCGAAAGATAATTTAAGATGGAGCTATAGGCGAGATCCTTAGCCAACCAGGTTGCGTACAGGGCAACCCACTTAGAGGAGCATGGTAGCGGGGCCCTATGTTCCCCCACTTGATCCACAAAATGCAGGTAACGCTTAATTTGGACGTTTCTAGCAGACCAGGAGTTTGGGGCGTAATATCCCTGCTCATAGAGGCGCTGCTCCCCCCTTAAGTCCTCCCGTCCTGGAACAGAAGAAAAAAGGGGTCTCAAAAATGCTCCTACAGCACATCCTCCAACTCTCATCTACAGTGGCGATTCTGGCCGCACTTCCCCTATCAGCCAATCTACTAAGTGCATCGCAAGTTATATTCTTAGAGGTATTAATATAACATGAGCTAAAAACAAAATTCTCTTCAATCGCGAGCCAAAAGAGTCGCCTCAAGTAGGACATTATAACATTAGAGCGCGAGCGGCCCGTATTAAGGGCTGCCTGGACCACAACACTATCAGTCACGAATATAATTGAGGAACCCCCCCAACCATGGGCCCATCGGTCAGCCGCCTCCCATGCTGCAGCCATCTCCTTAATATTAATATGAGCGGCGCCCAGGCTCCTATCAGGCGAGACATGATGGTGGCCTGCATAAAGCTGCAAGGCCTCATCCGCCTTCTCATTATAGGAACCCACAAGCCAATCATCACCGTGGGTGGCTCCCATACCCCAACCCGAGGCATCACTATATACAGATTGAACTGGGGTAAACCTCCCCAACATAGCGGCCTTACCGTTAAAGCGACCCGCAAACTTTTCCCACCAGTCAATGTCTTGTCTGAAACCTGCACTTAGCCTAGCAAAGTAATATGGTTCGCGTACAGAAGCGATCAGGTTATAAATTCCGCGACAAAAGGTGCGGGCACCCCTGATAACCTTTGCGCAATGGGCTAGTAAACCACCCAATCTTTCAAGTTCCTTTCTCCTAGCTCTCCTACGGCCTCGAAAATGGGCAAGGACTCCATAGAGTTTCTTAAGTTTATCCGCCGGTAAAGTCAATTCGAGACCGACTGTGTCAACATCAATCCCCAAAAATCTCATCTTCTGCGCTGGTGACTGGAGTTTCTTAAAACTCAGAAAGAACCCCAACCTACGTAGGATTGCTACTACTTTTTGTTGATAAGCGGCTGACTCCTCCCATGATGAGCCTATGACACAAAAGTCATCCAGATAATTGATGACTCTATCTGCCCCCTCACGCCTAGCACACCTAACGATGAAGTTAGAGATTCTTGTGAAGATAAAAGGGCTGGAGGCGAGGCCCATGGATAGGCGATTATCAAGCATGTAAATGTCCTTTTTTCCCTTGAAAGCCCATTTAATCCCTTGTTTGGTTCGGTCATCAGGGTGTATTTGTACCGCCCTATAGGCATCTTTTATGTCGATGGACGAGAGAAAATCTCCCATGACGAGGACATCAATGACACTATCGACACTCAGATAATTGAATTTTTGAGCTACCTCACTAGTTGCGGAGTTTACCGACAGGCCACGAGGTCTACTACAATCGACCACAAGTCGACCCCCCCCCCCATCCTTTGGGACAACAAACATCGAGTGTACACATAGGGGGGTAGAATTGGTAATAGATATTATACCCTGATCGAGTTCGACCTTCAACTTCTCTTCAATCAGGTCCCGGTCACATTTTGACAGCCGTTTACTATTATTTGTCTCGTAATTTTGGTTAAATTCTGAATTTACTACCCTAAAACCAAAAACTATACCTCGAAGTAAATAGGAAGCATCAGCATCCACCTCGCCCCTGAGAATTAACTCTGAAAAGAAACGACATGGTTTAAGCTGACAGGCCATGCCTGCCAGAACATAGACACACGAGCAAATTCCGCTGACACAATCCCGGGCAACTCTAAACACAACGGGTGTCTGGCCCTCTACCTCACAAACTGAGACAATTAGTCCATCGGCCTCCTCTTGTACTTCCACACAATCTAAATCACAGGCCGGCATAAGCAAGCGACCACAGTTCACCGGAATAACATCAACAGCTTTGTTGTCCTTGTCACTTTGTTGTCGGTCAGGAAGCATTATATCAGTGCCATCGTCCAATCCAGCGATGTTACAACTGTC
This sequence comes from Branchipolynoe longqiensis, assembly GCA_030323885.1. Classification (NCBI taxonomy): domain Eukaryota; kingdom Metazoa; phylum Annelida; class Polychaeta; order Phyllodocida; family Polynoidae; genus Branchipolynoe; species Branchipolynoe longqiensis. Next base: position 90,315,089 of record CM059191.1, on the reverse strand, counting down.
GATTAGCCTCCGGTCGGTTCGATCGGCCCGATTCCGTGCAGTGTCGTTATCAATTATGTCGTCACTTTGTCGCGGGTCACCCCCCGCTAGCCCGGTGCTACCGTCACCTTCAAAGACGACACACCGATCCCCCACACTCAAGTTGGCTACAGCGGCCCGGTCACCTACAAAGACCCCTGCCGCTCGGCTGTTGCTCCCATTTTCTCGGTCGCCCATACCACTTGGTTCAATCAATTGTCTATCAATTCTCTCGCAAGGGGGTGGGGGGAAGACTGCATCACCCGCCACTCTATCTTTCTCTGCCAAAACGACCCGGTCACCTACAAAGACCCGTTCAACAATACGGGTTCTGGCACCATTAGCCCCCCCCGCCTCCAAGTCGCTCCGATCACCTACAAAGATCACAACTTGGTTGCTGCAGCTACTCGCTGTCTCGAGTCAAACTCTGCAGGCCGCGCGTTTATGACCCTTTCCATTACATTTTGAACAGACATGACTAAAGCGGCAATCATCCTCCCCTCTATGGCAGCCCTGCTCTCCATTCCAGGCATAGCATGGCCTCTTGGGTTGCTGGCCCTGTTTCCGCGTCTGATGAATAGATGTACCGGCTCTCTTCGCCTTAATATTCAGGGAACCATAGTGTAACACACTTGTTCCCCTGTTCGCACTGGAGAACGCCGCGAAACCTATGTCTTCGGCCAAAATCCTAATCGATAAATCATAGTCTACATGGGCTGAGTCCAGGTACTCACCGGTACGCGCCCTGAGTGAGAGGAAAACCATGTGTTCGACTAACGCTCTGTAGTCCTTAACGCCCAACTGTTTTATCCCTAGTGCCCACTGGCCCGTCGCAGCTATCAGTTCATAACAGTTTGCTTTTGAGATTTGCTTTCGCCCCACTGTGAAACGTTTTAAACTCCACTTACTGCGTCTGCGACGGCTGGCGCTTCTACTCGACGAGCCGCTCGACGAACGTCTCCGACGGGTAGTGGTCCTCGAGCGACCCCTGTCCTTTCCATAGGCACAGAAACCGTCCTCCGGGCGGCCTAAGGAGGCCGCATCCACGTAGGAGGCACCAGTTGTTGGCTCCGCTGCCACCGGGTCCATGGTGTAGCCCGCCGCCGGCTTGGTTCGATCCAAGCTGGTGCCCGCGCCATCTTGTTTTCCTTCTGAACGCACGCTCTGTCTTTTGTCGCGCTTCGCCAATAATGCAGCACGACGTTCCTCCAGTTCAGCCAATTCATCCTCTATTTCTAGGGCCTCTACCTCCCTCGCCGTACGCTCTCTTCTGTCACGTAGTGATAACTCACCCATTTCCGGTTCCACACTGTCCTCCACCGACATCTTTGCAGTATCTGACGGGTTTTCGGAAGTCTGCGAGCGTGTGAACGGTCTTGCCCTTGCTCTACCCTGCTCACAAATAGACTGGTCCCCTTTGTCGTGAACGCTACCACAGTTGTCACAGAAAACTCTAGGCATGTTAAGCTTCTAACAATGTCGAGCTATCAAACACACAATTGCCGCGGCATACAACGGGTGCCCAAATATCACTGTCAAGTTTGGCCGAGAATAAGCATGTGTCACTCCAAACAAATGCTTCTGTCACTCCACAGAACATAAAGCATGTGTCACCCCAATAGTACTAGTAAAATTGAACACACGTCAGTTGACCCTCATGACCCGCCAAATCCCGATGCCGGCAGTGTAAAAGCGGCCGGCGCGTGACCTAATAGCAACACTCCGACGTTGAAGTAGTATGTGAGGGTTTCGTCCTAGTATCAAGCCTGACATGTAACCGACTTGAATTCAATGTCACATGTTCAATGTCAGTCCGGAATGTTCAATATCACATGTTCAATATCAGGAACCAAAATGGCGCACACCACTGCGACACCCTTGACAGTATGTCACGAGCTCAAACATGTAATCCTGCAATGTCACTCACAGTTTTTCCAGGCCGGGACACGCTTCCATGCAGCGTATTTTCACTACCGTACTACTGTAAGTCATTCGTCCATTAATTTAGTTTCAATCAAGTCAACCACATGTGGAACGTATGGCAATTTTGTATATATATATATTATCAGTAGCTTTACTTATTGGGAACTGCATATATATATATTGTAGTGTGACTTAGCTTAGTTGGTTGACGGACGAGAATGTTATCTGCTAGTGCTGCAGGCCGGTCTTCTGTGACAGTAACTGACGACAGTTGTTTGCCGGCTAAACACCGGTATTTTCAGCCCTATATGTAAAATGCGTAGTTTTAGCTTACGGTTTCGTCCTAGTATCAAGCCTGACATGTAACTTGTGCATGGTGTACCGAAGCATTCGGTTCGTCCGCCGCAGCATGTATCCACACGTTAGAAGTTGATTGTACAGGTAGCGAGTAGACTGTACAGGTAGCGGTAGCGGTAAAAATGCATGCGATACAAGGTACGGCGGCAGAGCAAGTGACCTGCGAGCAGCAATGGCGGAGTAGCAGCGAGGCAAAAGCAGCCACGGAGCAAATATACAAGCGAAGAAAATAATAATAAATAAATAAATAAATAAATAATAAATAAGGTAGGTAAACCCCGCCTCTTTATATATATATAATAAATTATATTTTACATAAATATACTTGTTGTATCTTACCAGACCATACTTCTGTTACCATGACACATATTATGGTAATCCTCTTCTCTTCCACCCTCCACCCTCTACCCCACCACCTGCGCTCTCCCGATTCCGGTCAACCAGCTGGTAAGAGTCATCATCCGCCCTGCAGCTGGGGGTGGGGGTGTGGGGTGGGGGGATGGTGTGTGTGTGTGTGTGGTGGTATCAATGTTTGTGTCTGTGTGTGTGCAGAGATTAGCTCACCAGTGCACCCCACGGTGCACTGTATATGTGGGTTGTGGGGACGGATATGATTGGGGACAGTCATCTGCTCCCCGCCACCCCCACCCTCATACCCAGTCACTGTGAGTGGGCATGTGTGTGTGGGGGTGGTCATTGTTTGGGGTACATATCTGAAGGTCTCAGGTGGAGGGATGTGTGTATGGAAGGGCGGCTAGAAGCTGGTCTCAGTGTCAGTGTGTGTGGCAAGGGCTGGGTGGAGGTAATGTAATCAGATGTCTCTGTCATACTCGCCCACCTAATCAGTTTGAGCAGTAGGTGCGGGTGAAGATGATGGTATGGGTGGGGGTGGGGGACCCGGTCAGTTCCTATGGTGAGGCCAGCATCAGAACTCTCTTGTTTTCGGGGTGGAGGGTGGGGGGGGGGGGGGGGGGTGGGGGGGGGTGGGGGGGAGAGGTCACAGGGTCAGGAGGGAGGTGAAGAACACCCAAGTGGTAGTTTATCTATTTAAATATTTGCTAGGAGAATGTCACCATAATCTATATTAGGTTGATGGTGGGGTTTGGGTGTATATACAAACAGAGATAAACCCTTTATTACATGTAGCAAGCCCTGTAATCCCTCCCCCTGGTGTGTGGGGGAACCCTGCATACACCACTCTACCCCCACCTCCACCCCCCACCCAGTGTACTAGATTGACCGCCACTTTCCCAGTGGTTGAACAGCAAGGGTATTATCGTGTGGTCACTGGGTGTGTGGGTAGGGGTGGGGGAGGGGAGGCGGCTGCCTGGACAGTCCTGCCTTATTTTATATAAAAAAATCCTTGTACCTTTAAAAATGCTGTATCTTTAAATTTAGTGTGTTTAAAAAAGAGAGAAAATATGTACTTATAGATATATGCATAAATGTCCATATACATGCATACAGAAAGGAAATGTGTATCTATATCATGTATGCATACACATAGATGCACACACACATATATATATATATATATATATATATGTAAGTACGCATTACAAGAAGACCGGCGTGGATGATACAATCTTTATTACAATAACGTATATATAAATATGGGTGTAAAACATATATAATAGAGAGTATCTGGCTGGGCTGACAATGCCCTACCGATCAAGTAAAAATAAAAGTAATTCGTATGAATGTGTAGAGGCGTAGTGACGCGTCCGGCGCGCGCTCAGTGTATATATCGCTACAGCAGCGCCGAGTAGCGGATTTTGCCGGAACCCCACGCGGTAGTACCAGGCACCGCCGCGATGGGCAGCACCATGCGAAACCTACATCGGCATATACGTAGTATATGCTTTGCTGTAAGTACGCATTACAAGAAGACCGGCGTGGATGATACAATCTTTATTACAATAACGTATATATAAATATGGGTGTAAAACATATATAATAGAGAGTATCTGGCTGGGCTGACAATGCCACGTCCAACGGACCATCCCAGACAAACTTACTCTACTTCCCCCAGGCTCGAGGCAACACGGATGTCAGCGACAATCCTCTCCGACAGAGGGCGGGCGATGTATGTATATATAGCATCAGACGCCCAGTCCCCCCTTACCCTAATCTCATCTATCGAAGCACCCTGGAGGGCAAGATAGGTACAACCCCCCCACGTCTTAGTGAATGACAGGAAAAATTCTCCTGTGGAAACCCGGCCAGCGCTGCAAAGTGTTTGATGGTAGCCTGGAGTGATCTGTAATCAAGAGGCTTGTAGCGTCCAGAGCCCGCAGGGACCTGAAAGGCGGGGGATCCCGAATCCACTTTTACCTCGGCAAAATGCCTCTTGACCCAAAAAACAGCGCACAGGTCCGTGTTAGGCACACGCGCGACCGGTATCAGGAGCTCTCTCTCCGCAAACTGGATCGTCTTGGATCGCCGAACGGTGACCACCATTCCCCAGGCGTGGAAGGAGAAATCTGAGCGCAAGAGGACGGACTCAGAGTCGGTAATCTGGCATTTGCGGAGGAGAGCCCTAAACCCAAGTAGTATGGCCGCGCGGGTGGCCACATGGCCCTCGCTTAAGGACATAAAGGAAAACATTTTTAATAGCTCAGAGGGTAATAGCGGGGCCGCACGCTTAACCGCGCACCCCAGTGCGCGCTTAGCACCTCCCAAAATCGTTCTCACCTGGTGGCACGAAAAATCGATCGGGTCACTATTCTCTGCCTTCAGGAAGAAATTAAGGGCACTTACATAATTTACAATTGAAGAGTATTTTAGCGTACGTGATAGCCAAGCTACGTAGAGGGCGACCTGAGAGGGGGGGCAAGGCACAGGCGATATAATGCCCCGGAACTCATCTATAAAGCTGAGGTACTTCCTAATCTGCATTGAGCGTGTTGCACGAGAGTTCGGAGCATAGTATTGGTCGCTCATGGCACCGGCCCGCCCTCCTCAGGAGCTCCAGGTCTGCAAAAGAAGGTGTTAGGATCACATGAATAGGTTGGCACAACACATACATGCCAGCTGGTCTACTGCCCCAATACGAGCCCTGCTCGGGGGATCACGCCACCTACTTAGCGCATCGCAGACGATATTGTTTTTACTTCTAACATAAGCCGAGCTAACATCAAAATTAAATGTTACTGAGAGCCAAAAAAGCTCCTTTATGTAGCGCATTATGAGTTTATTTATACATCGGCCCGTGGCTAGCGCTGCCCGCACCGTGTTGTTGTCTGTCACGAAAACAACACGGTGATCTCTCCAAAGGTGGCACCACCTGCGGGCGGCAGCGATGACCGCCCACATTTCTTTTTGATTAATATGGGCCTCACGACAGGCCTGATCAGTCACAGCAAAATGGTGGCCGACCTCCCCAGCTAAGGTTGGGTCGCATAAAAAACTCCCCACCAACCAGTCGCCCGAGTGGGCTGCTCCAAAGCCCCAGTCTGAAGCGTCACTATAGACAGAAATTGAAGGGGCATGTAAACCCAAGAGCTTAGCATAGCCATTAAAAGTATCGATATAATTAAACCACCAAGATATTTCTGAGCGAAATTCGCTGGTAATACGTAGTTTGTGGTATGGTTTCTTTAGTTGTCTGATGGCATCATAAACTCTCGTGGAGAAGGAGCGCCCACCCCGGACGACTGTAGAGCAGTGTGCCAAGCGGCCCCCTAGGCGTTCCAACTCCTTACGGGTCGCTTTCCTTCGGCTCAGAAAAAGAGAGAGGACCTTTCTTAGTTTGAGAATCTTATCGCACGGTAGTCTCAATTGTAATTTCACCGTGTCTATCTCTATTCCCAGGAATCTCGCGCATTGCGATGGGGTCCCAATCTTAGGATAGCTCAGGGAGAAACCCAGCCGGCGAAGGATTGCCATAATGGTGCGCTGGTTGCCCAAACAGTCTGCAAAATTCTCACCCAGCACGGCAAAGTCGTCTAGGTAATTTATTATTCTCCCGACCCCCTCCCTGACGGCACAACGGACGACAAAGTCTGATATCCTATTAAATATATAAGGGCTCGATGCCAGCCCCATACATAAACGATTGTCGAAGAAAATTTCGGGGCCGTGACCTAAGTCCCAGCATATTGCCTGGCGTGGGGAATCAGTTGGGTGGATGCAGATAGCTCTATATGCGTCTTTAATGTCTATCGTAGCAATAAATTCCCCCTGAATCATGATTTTTACCAAGTCATCGACTCCTTGGTAAGAAAATTTTTTCGCCACTTCCTGAACATAATTATTAACCGAGCGGCCCAGTGGCCTACTACAGTCTATAATAGTACGGTACCCCTCACCCGACGATTTAAGGATCGCAAAAACATTATGAACACAAATGGGGGGGACATCCGCCCTAGCAATATAGCCACAATTTAGCTCGCTCCTGAGCTTGTTACTGATAAAACGCTCATGTACAGGGTTCATAGGATTAGAATAACGACTACTATAAGTCGTAGTGCAAGAAGGGTTAATTACCTTAAAACCAAAAATAGCACCGTACAAGATGTAATTGGCGTCTGGGTCTACTTGACCTTTGGCAAAACATTCGCAAAAGACGCGACATGGTTTAAACTGGGCAGCATGCCCTCTAATCATGTGAGTGCAAGCACAAGTCGCGTCCAAGCACGCAGTAGTAACGGGGAAAGAACATCGAGAGCCAACTAGCTTATCAGAGGCACTGACAATTAGGCCGTTCTCGCAGCAGGTGAGAGTCAACCAGTCTCGATTTATCCCCCTCCAACCGGGAAATATGTCGTCGGCTAAGTCGTGCCCACCTAAGTTTTTGGCCTCGTCCCCCCCCGCATGGTGGGACCCACCTGTTCCGTGGCCCTCCGCATCGGCAAGCCCCTTAGGTACACCATGGCTGATAGCGCACGGGTCCCCCTCTTGGTGGTGGTTAAGGAGATTCGTACAAACCGTATCAACGGTGTTAGCACACATTAGGTCACGGGCGCCAGCATGGCGACGCGCAATTAGCGCGCTGGGACACATACCCACTCCGGGAACACTACAAATAGAAACAACATTGTTATATAGAACCGAATCACCGCCAGAATCAACAGGCGAATCGGCTGTTATACTGACAGGAGTCACACAATCTAGAAGGGGTTCACACAAATTCGCAGCACACTGTAAGCGATGACCCCTCCTAGCCCTGCCCCGGCCCCTAGTAATTCAGTCTTTGCGGCACTTGGCCCTAACGTGGGTTCTACTCCCACAACGAGAACACCAGTGACCGAAATTACATGTCTTGTCATCCCTAGTACAACCCTCTTCTTTATTATAGGCAAAGCATGGCTTTTTCCCATCTTTAGAAAAAAGTTGCTTAGTGTTAGTATTAGAATGGGAGTTCTTGACCCCGCCATAAGCCCCCTTGGACGAGTGCCCCCGCATGTATTCAAATGCGTAGTACTGAAGTGCGACTTCAGCATTTCCCGCACCAAAGGCCTCGTATCCGTCGGTTGTCGCTAACTTCCGGATCGCCAGATCGTAGCTAGCGTGTGCGCGGTCCTGGAACTGACCCGACTTAGCCCTACCCGAGATATATTTGATATGCTTAACCACGCGTCTCAAGTCTTGCACGTCAATGTCTTTTTTATCCAAAACCCAACTGCACGACGATTCGATGAGCTCGAACGGAGAAAGTTTCTTCAAGTCCTTACGGTCTTCAAGATAACGCCGGATCGACCACTTACTCCTAAGTCTTCTCTCGCGGCTAGCCGATCTTCCGGATGACGAGCTCGAAGTCGGGGAGCGTCGGTGATGCCTGTGATGTCGGCGGTGATGGCGGTCGCTTGAGGAGCTGCGCCTTCTACTCCTGGAACGGCCCCCCTTCTTCTTCATCGCCAGGCGGGCCATGTCGCTCTCCAGCTCCCTCTCCTGCAACTCCAGCTCCGCCAATCGCTTCCTGCGCTCCAGCGCACGGATACGTCGTGTTACCGCCCGCTCCCGTTCTTCTACTTCGTCGTCCTCCGGGGCTTCTTCCTCAACCGATGAAGCTGAGGGTGAGTCTTCCTTCCTCGCCGGTTTTGGATTTTCTGCCATGTTGCTCAGCCTCCCTGATGAACGGGCAGTCTGCCTTGTTTGCATCGAGGCCCGACCGCATGCGTCGTTCACTGGCCCAGCGTGTCCACACCCGCACGGGCCGCAGTAGTTAATCGGCACTTCCCCCCATATATATATATGTAATAAGAGTTCTGAGTGAATGGTGAGTTGCGCCCTGCACAAGGGGGGTGGCGAGGTGCATGCCGGACCCTACCCCGGGAGGGGGGGGGGGCAGGACACTCTAGAGCTTATTACATGCGATAATGCGATTAACACTATCCGTACATACTTGGTTGCCTTTAATTCGGCGCTGGGGTGGGGAACTCTGACACTGAGACCCCCTACCTCCAGCACCCATAGTAACCCCTCCACCCACCACTGGCCCTTTTTGGTGCCGCTTGTATACCTGTTGTGTTTCGGTGGCGGTGGCGCCGAGGTATGGGATGGAGTAGGAGTGACCTTGCTTGAACAAGTACATATATATATATATATATATATATATACTTATATGCATATAATTTATAAGCATATATGCATATATATGCATATATACATACATATGCCTATATACATACATGTGTATGTATGCATATATATATAAGTATCCATATTATGTATATATATATATATATATATGCATGCATACATACATTGATTTATTTGAATAATACAACAAAATGTATTAATAATTATTACAATTTGAATTATTATATTTAGTTTCTATATATAAAAGCAAATATTTGTTTGTATAGGCTTTGGTAAGAGCCCCCCACCTCCAGCCTTCCCCCCTCTCCCAGGGCTACATACATACATATATAGGTACATATATTCATATATATACCTATATATACCAGGGTTACATACATATATATCTGCATATATACATATTGTAATTATGATATTATACATGCATATATACATATGTAAATCCCAATTGTAATCAATCTTAGTAATGTGTTCATTCAAATAAATCCATGAGACTTGGAATTCATATATATTTCTAGTTGAGAAGGGGGAGCTAGAAACATCAACACTGGAGTAGACTCCCAAGGTACACTTCTGATAACCCTCCCTCTCTACCCCCCCCCCCCCCCACCCCCCCCCCCCCCCACACACACTGTCATCACAGGTTTTCCCTGTCCACAATGTCAAGTCAAGTCTCAGACTGGTGCTCTGCCCCTTAGTCCTTCAGCCCTCCACACATGCACACACCCTCATGCCAGGGTGAGTGTTGGATAGTTGAGCGCATGCAAGCTTAAATGTAAACACAAGCTAAGAGCGAAAATAAATACATATATACACATATGCATAAACATGGATGTGTGTATGTATGCATGTACATATGAATGTATGTATGTATGTCCTAACAAATATTTAATTAAATAAAATACCACTGAATTGTGGGTGTGGGGAGGGGTATTTGTGTCGTGGGAGGAGGACTAGATGCTGGTGTCATTGTCAGTGTGGAGGAATTGAGATGCAGGGGGTGATGTTGTAATTGAATAAAATATCACTTCCTACATGCGTGTTCTTCAGTTCCCTCATCTGTGCTAACTTCGGTCACCCACACCCCGTCTTAATTAGTAACCATGGTAACCCCCCCCCCCCCTTGTTTGCAAGCACAGGGGGGGACGCTCAGTTGCACACCAGTGCACTGTATGTGGGTGTGTGTGGTGGTGATATGGGAGAGGGTGTGGTGGGGGTGGAGAGGGTGGGGCGAGGAGCATGCTCTCCGGTCCGGGAGGGCTGACCAGGGGTTCAGTGAGAGACACACAGCACACAGGGTGCACACACTCATTCTCAGCAATGCCCTGAGTCAACAGTTGTCACATATAAGGGGTAGTTTGCTAGAGCACAATCACCAGATCTTCCCGCTGATCACATAAATATAAAACCAGCAGATGCTTTCTTTAATGATATCAATATTATTTGCGAGTTGAACAAAACCACCATGATATGAGATGTAATATATAAAAATCCTTCCATTTTAATGTAAATTAAATCCTTAATTACTCTTAAATGAAACACCAAATGTGGCTGATAGTCACTTAATTGATGCAGCAGGTTTATCTCTTTCTAGTAATATAAATATTTATTGCCAGTTAATACAGGTTCACTGGATATAACAAAACACAAATTTTCCTATAGTAAAGCCTACCAATTAACATACTGAATTACATCAATGGAACAGATTGTACCAACAGACTCTCATTTCAGCTGTTTCCCCACTGGTTCTCGGAAATGGCACAGTGGCGCCACTTGCGACTGGAACTAAAACATCATTTGGAAAAGTTTTGAAAAAGCGAGCAGAGTGACATATAGGAGGCGGAGGAGGAGAGAATGCCTGCTCCGCAGTAAATAACATGGAAGTTAAGGTGGTTAGAGAGAAACATTAAGGGATGCCGTTACTTATATTAACATAATACATTATATAGTACATATGAAGAGTTCAGGCGCAAAACCCCATAAACGCCAATCGAAAAATTGGGATAAACATTGGAATCAAACCTGCAAACATTTTCTATTTTTACATTCCTACTTTGTCAGTAATTGCTCCATAATCATGCCATCACAACAGACGCGGAATTGGTCAGAATTAAAATAATTGTCAGGTCAAAATCTGTTATTTTAATTGCATTTTTGGATTGGCGTTGACGGGGTTTTGCGCCTGACCTCTTCATATATACATAAAGGCCGGCTACAGTGCACAGAAGGAATGAGGTCATGGGTTGAGATAATGTGTTGGCTGGCGTAGGGAATATTAAACCCTATCCTAATAATACATAAGAATTCTTGGGCATGAACGACGGAGTAGAGTGTCCATGGTTAGGATAAGTGGTGGTGGCAGCACCAGTGGTCAGATGGGGTGGGGCATACTCCACACCATACTAACAATAATACTAATCTCTGTCCCACACAGCTTTACATCACATATATACATATACATGCATATGTTCTTATCTAGCTAGTTGTGGAGATATTTGAAGTGAAACCATGCCAAATTAATTTAGGCAAGTACACCAAAACATCATAGGCTTCAGCAGTAACATGTTATATTTAATTGATGTATCATCCCTTTGTGAGTAGCAACAAATGGTTAAAGAGTACACCAGTATCTAAGTCGGATATATAGGATCAAATCTACAAAATTGCTTTGATTTTGAAAATGTGATGCTTTCATCGGACTATGCAGCTTTAATAAGCATATTGCAATTGTAGTAATTATGCGCGCAATAATTACCTAAAACTCCCAGCAGGGAATTCCTGTTCTGCGAATCACCATGTTTATAATTGTTGTGGGGTGATGAGAATAGGAAATATTGCCCCTAGAGCAGGACTTGAACCCACATATCTCTGCATTGCGGGCCAGTGTGCTAACCATTACACCATCTAGGCTCCCTGAAATCACCACACTACCCACACCTACCTGTTTATGTGGTTACTTGCCTGAGAGGTCAGTGCAGACAACAACACTCATCCCGTTGGAATTGTAAGTCTTTTAATGCTTACAATTACATACATACAGGCAATGCACTAAGACATACATACACAGGGTAGGTTCAACAACCATACAGCGCATAGATTGTACAGGATCATGGTCATGGCAAACAGTGTTGTGGGGGTGATGAAAATGGGATATATCATGCCTAGAGCGGGACTCAAACCCGCATCTCTTTGCATGCTGGGCCAGTGTGCTAACCATTACAGCACCTAGGCTCCCTGATATCACCACACTACCCAAGCCTACCCGTCTATGTGGTTTCTTGCCTGAGAGGTCAGTGCAGACTACTACATACTTATAGCCATATAACTATATAAATATATAGATATATATTATGTGTATGCGTCGTAAATGGTTACATGCTATGCTGAGACTCTATCCGGGGTTGCCTTGATGTAATCAGCAATCCATTATGCACTGCTGAGTGGGCATTTGCGTGCTATTTATGGAGCTCTGTGGTTAAATAGCAGAACTGCCCCACCCCACCCTCACCTACACTATCACCCCAACCTGACTATCAGCACCTCTCTCACCCCACCCCACCCTCATCTTCACCCGACTCTCTCACCCTGTCCCTCACCCCGACCCCCACTGCGACCCCCACTTCACCCCCTGTTCTCACCTCCACCCACACTCTCACCCCCAACACAACCCCCACACGACCCCCTCTCTTACCCCACCCCACCCCCATCTCCATTCTCACACCCATCCGCACTTGCACTCTCACACCCACCCCCTACTCTCAAACCCTCTCTCACCCCACCCCATTCCCATCTTAACTCCCATCCCCACCCTCACACCCACCCTCACCTACTCCCCCCCCCCCCCCCCAGTCTCATCCCCACCCTTCTCCACACCACCCTGCACCTTCACTTGTAAACAAAGAAACAAAAAGTGGAAAGACAGACTCATATTCCACAACTCGAACCACACCAAAATAATACACCACCCCTGCTATCAAACACACACACACACAAAAACACAACATCGAATGAGCATGATTATGCATCATCTCGGTCGAACAATAACTACATCTATTGGTTCCAGCCTCTTTTATTGTTCAGGTCACATGATCTGGTAAAAACAGAGCTGTTTTTTGTTGCTACTCCTTTTTAAAAGGAGGCACACCAACTCTACGTTAGTTCAGTGACGATGATCGTAGGAAAGGGAACCTGCTGCGCCAACTTTACCTTGACCACATTTCCCAAGCCTTCCACAGCTGCCCATAGATGGGCTCCGTGGGAATCCTGTGGCTGACAAGGTCATTTACTAAGGTCAATTCACTGTGTGAGATCTTCATATCTGTTCCCTTGATGTCAATAAGCTTGCATAGTCCAATGAAAGCTTCACATTTTCAAAACCTAATGTTTTATCTAGATTTGATCCTACACATCCACATCTAATTTAGATCACAAAGTAATAGTGTAAAATGAGTATCGCTATTAACACTAGCGCATGGTGTAATTAAGTATATCCCAAGATGTCGCAAATGTAGCGCAAAGAAAACTAACATAATTAAGGCTAGACACTAACAGCTACGATGACAAGGCAACTAAGAGATTGAAACTATTACTGGTAAGCAATGAAAAACAAGGCATTATGCAACTTACTCGCTATGGACAGAGTAAATATACCATCACAAAAAAAGAAAACAGAAGGAATGGTGCATTTATTAAGCATTTGTTGCTGCATAGGAGAGAATGCTAAGTCAATTTAATACAATCTGTTACTGCTGAAGCCTATGGGCTTAATTTTGACAAGCATGACACAATTAAGTTGGCTTATTTGCACTTAAAATATCTCCCAAGTTATTCAGCTTAAATCAAAATGACTTCAAGACAGGTAGATTATAATTGTCTGTGATGTTTGGCAACATGGGTAATTTGACATTCGGACACAGCCATAGCCTCGTAGTGCTAAGAAGGCCTTATGCTGCCACCTATCGAGAACCGGCCAGACTACGTTATGCCTTGTCACTTTCAAAATATGATATCGATCTGCCACTATAGTCAAATTCCTGAACTAACTAGCCTTCTGTGCCTACATAAGGCCAGGACCGGCGGCTGAGAGCTCACATCGACGCGGGCATGAGGAGGACACTGACTAGCCTTAAATTGCCACCCGCCCACCCCTACGTGACATTGTGCATAGGCCGAAGGTGTGACATTGTGAAGGCCTAGGGTTAAAAGCTTCTTGACCTCACTGTGATTGAACCTGTTGTTATTTGAATTGAACTTTGTGCTGATCAAAAACTTACCTGCTGGTGCTTGAAAATTAAACCCAACTTTAAACTAATATGCTGTGTCGTTGTCTAATTATCAATGTGGTGTTCTCTGTGGTGGAGGGATTAGAGTGTCTGACTTTCTTCTAGGTTGGACTCCTAATTTGAAGGTCAGTGGTTTGATTCCCCATGCCCCCAACTCTGCCAATTTGGATTTCGACTGCTTATAACTTACAGCGTCATCGAAGGCCAGTTGCACTCAAACCATGTGTATGTGACGTGCAAGCTTAAAAATCCCTTGGGTCAGTAAAAGTGTAGGCTTGGGCTTTCTATCGACAAACTGTCTAATGGTGAAAACAAGTCTATCCAAACTTATCCATGAAAGGCAGTAAAAATCTTCAAGAACAAAAATAAAACTATATATATTTATCATAGGAAATGACAAAACTTCAAATCCATCGGACTCTGTAACTTTAATATTATCTAATCTTCTGTCTCCGGAATGAACACTGGACGGGATGCCTGAATCGGGAAGAGCCATCTTCAGCTTGGGTTGTTGCTGTTTGAAGATGTATACTGCCTATCATGGATAAGTCTGAATAGACTTGTTTTCACCATTAGACAGTTTGTCGATAGAAAGCCCGAGCCTACTGGGGCTGTATGCATGGAGCGGTGTTAGCGACCCAAAACGCATTTATGGCAGGATTTCTGGTTTAGCGCCGAAAAGTTGGTATGCATGGAGCAGTGTTGGGCCTAACACCAGGCGTCTAAACTCGGAAATTCTAACTCTGCTCATAGCAGGTTTACAGCGGTGTTAGTGTTAGGTTAGTGTCAGGATGGAACCCAAATCTACTCAATGCTATCATATTTAACAGAATTACATATGCAATAAGTGAAATTTGATCAGTTTAACCCTAAATGCGAAGCGATATTAACGCTGCTGCCGTAGCAGCGGCGATATTAATATTTTCCAATCGACGAATGTAAAGTAAACAAATCGCCGCTGCCGCAGCGACGTCGATATCCATACTGTCCAACGTCAAATAAACATGGCCACCACCGTCGCCGCCGAATCGGCGGCAATATATTATACCCAAATCTATTCAATGCGATCATATTTGACAGAATTACATACAAAATAAGTGAAATCTTATCAATTTAACCCTAAATTCGAACCGATATTAATGTAGCCACAGCATTGGCGGCGTTATTCATATTGTTTTTAAGGGATTTCCCAAATCTATAAATACATTCACGTTTAGCTAACACTCACCGTTTAAGTGCCCATGCATACGGCTTGACATAGTTCTCGACGCCGCCGATAACCGGAGATAGGTACCCAGAGTTAGAGGGATAACACCACACGCCGCTAACAACGCTTCATGCATACGGCCCCAGATGGTCATAGCTTGGAAACCCGACTGAGTCAAACCTATGACTTACACAATCCTCACTTGTCGCTACATAGCCTGGTGTTCAGAAATAATAAGATAGGACTAGGACTGGTTTGCACACTATCAGGATAATGTGACTGCATGACTGGTTGCCTGATTTTCACAGTTTATAAAGTCACCATGAATGCACACGGTCACAAGTTGCTACCTATCCGGACATGACCTTCGATATAGCCGGGATGTAGAATATCAACAAACAAAGCAAATGCCATTGAAAAGAATATAATTAATTAAATTAATGCTAATCCTACAATACAGAATAGTGTAAAGCCGAGTATATATATTAACGTGCCCAGGCGCGATGGTGGATTGAGATGAGCAACCAACTCCAGTGTTGTATGTTGTGGGATTCAAACCCAAACAGGTTTGGGGTTTGAATCCTTGCCGACTCAGAACAATCACCTCAAATGGATACTTGTCGCTCCGTAGCTTCGCAATCGGCATTAACAGATCAGGGCATATATTGATCGGATTGATTGAGTCAATAATGGCAATGCGGTATGGGGCTTCTGGTAATTTGCCAAACATTCACCTGTGCACCGGATAGATTTGGTAATTAATTGTTTGTGGTCTATTATTAACGGGCTCAATACTCAATGTTGTGCATAGACCCGCCAGAACAGGTTCTACCGGATAGCGTGGTTGAAGCCGTAAGGCAGCCAGTTCCCAGATGTAATGGCAGTTTGTGTGTACGATCCCTAGCAGCTCTAAACCTAAGGCTTAGCAAATGTGATTTTCATTCGTATTTCATTCAGCAATTGAGAGTTGGTAAGGCAAAGCCCAGCTAAGGATCCAGTTTTCAAAAGCAACCAATTATCTAGATTTTATTCTATATATCTACCATAGATACCGATACACTTATTTAGCATTTGTTGCTGTATAGAAGGTAACACTTAGGCAATTTACTAGAAGCTTTACTACTGAAGGTGACTTACTACCGTCAGAGTGTTGGTGTGCTTGCCCAAAACTAATTTACCATGTTTTCAGTTAGAAAATCTCAAAAGTTAACAATTTCTAATATAAGTCACTTCAAACAAAATTAACCTAGATTACAACAACCAATTTAAAGTATTTATCTAAGAATAATGATGGAACCTCACAAGCATTGGACTGTCTAGCTATATGTTATGTTTCTGGATAGGCCAACCACTGATTGATCAGCAATTTTGGCGGTAATAATGTATGCACGGATAGAGCAAGAGAACCAGCTCTGCTTCCCCAACCCTGTACCCCCCCCCTGCTGACACTCTCCCCCGACACTCTCCCCCCACTCTCTCCCCACACACCACTTCCTTACCCTCCCTTACTCCTAAAGCTGCTGCGTCTTCAGAAACCCTGACACTTCCGTCCTATTCCAATTTCCAGATCATGCATATATGATATCACATATTCGCAGAGAAGTCAGCACTGTCAGCATCCAACTTTCCCCACATACTGCGTAATCCCCACAACCACACTGTACCCTCACTCCCTGCCACATCCACATTCCTCCATTACCACCCTATCCCGCCATCCCCACACTCAGAAATCTCCAACCGGACAACCCCTACCAGTCCATTGCCACATCCACACTCCTCCCATTCTTACACACACCTCTCCACCCTATAGGTACATACCTCTCCATCCCCACACCCACACATCTCCATCCAATCCCTTCAACCTGGTGTAAACCTTTCCGATATATGAGATATGGGATATGGAGAACTCTGCTATAATAAATTGCAACTTGTCTATAAAATGGTAAATAGTATGTAAAACCAAAGGCATATAAGGTATATGTGGAGTTGGTGCTCTATTACTAATTGAGAATAGAAATTGTGTATTAATATAGTAGAGAGAGAGGGTTACTTCTTGACCTGAGAGAGGGTCACTTCTTGACATGTGGGACAGTCTTTGGGAAGTCGCCTCTCATACCCCCTCCCCTCCAAGAGTTATTTATGGATCACTGCACCAGATACAACAGGGCACTGTAGCCAGATCTAACCATGCCTTGGCAACAAGGATAGTGAACCCTCATTGGTGGATAGAGGAATGCTTGTTAGGGATTGGAAGACTGGATCATGTGATTACCACCATCTTGTTCTTGAAACTATAAATACAATAAATGAGAGAGTCTCACTCTCCTACCTTTCACTCTTTATCTACTTTCCTTCCTTTCCTGTAGTGATTTCTTATTAGCCTATCTACACCACTCAAACCGCCAGCCGTCGACTTTACACTGGCATCCACATTTTCCCTCATACAGCTCTCTGTAATGTGATTAAGCGACCAACGACTGCACACGTTGAGGTCTAGTTACTTAATGCTTTATTCAGCCCGTGCAATACCACTACACTGGTTCCTCCGCTCTGCTCGGTCCCGGCCGTCGCGCCGCTGCCCTGCAGATAACACCATACATAACATCTCCCTTTAATATGGAGAAACAACATGATGTAATTCTGGAATAAAATACAATGCAGTTTGACTGAAATGTGACAGCCCGTTAAGTATTTTCATTTAGGATTTGTCGTGCGCCTTCTACTGTCTTTGCACTTTGCCTTAGTTTGCGGTATGTATCTCGCAGTCTGTGTGCTGGCTAGTTTGAGTTCATTGTGTCCTTTCGGTCGACAGACCGTACAGTTCGTTAGTTCGTGCGGTCTGATCGCATACCGTTCATACCAGCTTGGTTCAACTGGCCCGCACACACCTCCCCTTTCCCAAATGACATTTAGATAAGTACATATACAATGGTTTACAGTTTATGACACAATCTGTGAACATGTTATTGGCATTGGCTCTTTAAGCAATACAATTATTTAATTGTTTGTTTTCTCATTGAGATATACGCATGCATGGACTATGTTATGACCAGATGATTTTATCACGTGTGTTCTTTCCAGCGATTAGCTGCCACGCCATTATTCATGTCTTGGTTTCTTATCTTTTCTTTGATGTGGCCCTGCGGCCTGACCTTTCTTACTCACTTACTAGGGCTCGTGCCGTCCGCTCTGCTCGGTCCCGGCTGTCGCGCCGCTGTTCTGCAGATAACACCATACATAACACTCTCCACCACCACAGTGAGATCCCTCTATCCCCATATCCATATATCTCCACCTACTCAGCCACATCCCTCCATTCCCACATCCACACTCCTCCCCCCATACCCGCACCTCTCCACCCTATAGCTCCGTCCATCCCTCCGTTATATCCCTCCACTCCTCCATCCACACTCCTCCCCCCAAATCACACATCTATCCAGCCATATAGCCCCAACCCTCCGCCCTCACACCCACACCTTACTAATCCCTGATCGACTCCCCTCTATCCCCAAACTCCCCACATCCTACAACCACCCCTCTCCACTGTTCATATCCTCACACCCTCCACTCCCCCACACCCTTGCCTTTCAACACCCTACCTCCTAACCTCTCCATTCCCCACATCGATGCATCCCAAATCTACACCTCCAAGCATCCACCCCCGTCCCCCAAGCCCCTCCAAACACCGACACCCACCCCATCCCTCCACAAACCATGGGAGTAAAGGCTCCTACTACTACTGAGTATTACCTACAACCCTCATCTCCCCACCGTCGCCATCCCCATATCATATTAAAGTTGCATAGCCCCATGAAACATCAAATTTCCAAAACCATAAATCCAGCTAGATTTTCGTCTACATATCAAACTTAAATATGTATGCATTTATCAAGCATTTGTTGCCATATAGAAGAGAATACCGAGTGAATTAAATCAAACCTGTTACTGCATAATCCTATTGTAGAATCTAATGCTCGGATCTGTGGCTGTGTACGTAGGCTATGAGGAAAACAATACAGACAAAGAGAACGGAAGAGACTAAAGTATAATAGAAGAGAGTCCAGCCCTATGGTTTATTGCTTATATAGTTACATGGGTTCATTGTTTAGTATCATACCACCTCCTTCCCCCAATGGGAGTCGAACATTCCTTGTCCTACCAATAGGGATCCAGCATTCCTGGTCTCCATGGATACCAGTGGTCTGCCCACCACCAGTAGCTATATGGCCTCATGCTCACCACCAACCTATGGCCTCATGGTCACCACCTTTTGAGTGCGGTGCCCCCCCCCCCCACCACATCAGAAGGGCTAGGCCCTGAGTGCAATCACACCCAGACATGCCAGCACCACTATGTCTAGTTACATCCCACTCAGGCACCACCAACCCAAATATATATATATATGCGCCTGGTCACGTACACCGATCAGTAATATAATATGTGCATTCACCCCTTGCTGAGTATCGGAATATTTTACACTATGGTGTGAGAGTTTTGGCATGCTTGCCAAAATTAAGGTTGCATGGTTGCACTTCAAATATCACAAAAGATAGTCATTCACAATACAAGTTATTTCAAACTAAAATAAGGTGGATCATAATCGTAAATTTAATATATTGATCTCAGAAAAGTATAGTAACTCAAAACCATCGGACTATGCAACTTTAAATGGAGCTGCTTTGCTGGTTCGCAAGGTCAATACCACTCTCCAGGTGAAGGTCAGCGATCTCTATCTCCCCCCTCAACACTCTCAACACCCTGACCTTCACCTCGACACACCACTCTGTGCCTAATAGATAATCAAAACATCGTCCGCATTAAGGGCCTGGTGCTCTCAACACAAATAACAGTCAAACCAAATCAAATCACCCCACCGGTCATACTAATCACATGCACATCAACAACGAAAAAGGAACAGAGGAGAACATAACTTAGCAGAAGAACACGCATAAAAACATAGTACCCCGGTAAAACACGACCACGCCGCCCCCCCCCCCCCCCTCCACGCACGGTGCTGGTACAGTGTCGATGTAGGGTCACCCAAATTCCTATTTCAGATGTCTTTTGTTTGTTTGTATATTAGTTGATTAAGCAGGGGAAATTTCAATCGCAGACAATTGGTCTTTCTCATTCCACTGCTCCTTTACCTATCCTAGTAATGCCCAGCAAATGTCAATTTTTAAGTCATTGGTTTCACTCAGCCAGGTTTCGAACCCGGGAGTTCGAATCCCAGGAGCCACCAGAACGGTAGGCGGACGCTCTACTCATTCGGGCATCGCGTCTGGTTTGCAAGAATTAATGGTGCATATAGTCGGATGGTTTTGTTTTCTGTTATTTTCTTTAGCTACATATATTAGGCAGATCCTTATAATCTACCTTACTTTACCTTACTTTATCTTGAAGTTGCTTTTAATTCAATTTACTAACTTTGTAGATATTGAATTTGAAGTGCAAACATGCAAAATGACTTTCGGCGTGCATGTCAAAACTTGTGCTTTAATTTACTAACTTTGGATATATTTGAAGCGCAAACACGCTACATTAATTTCTGCTTGGACATACAAATTTATTGTGTGAAGAGGTAAGGTTGGCCAGGATAATAATAACATCATATTTATGTCCTCATGGTCATTGTAAAAACAAGTCGATATTTATATCAGTACTGAGGAGAGTGATCGACCTGAATTACTTTTCCTTTTTCTGTTATCAAAATGAATGGCAACATTAAGAAAAAACCGTTATCAAAAGCAATGACAATCTAAATAAGCAGCTATCTATTAATTCTTTATATTTAATCGTAGGCTTATATTGCAGAGAAGACCTAGGATATATGAAGACTCTCTCTATTCTTAGCGCTGACTAAGACAAAACTGCTCTTCAAGATCAATTATATTGTAATATATTATCAAACCAAGGAGAAATCTGATGATAATATCAACTGTCATTCTGGAAAATATTCTGTTCAAGACTTTATGCCATAATCGGTTAAATTTGGATTAAATTCATCAGAACATTTTGGAGAACACTCTCTTTCAGCAAATGTTATATTAAAATTATTCCATCTAGGCTCACGTGCCATGCCAACCCTGCCCCTTTTCATGGTGTGGCGTTCTGATGACCTGGTTGCATGTTTATCCACTCGCGTGTTCGGGCTCAGACCCGGTGTCGTCTAAATCAATTTGTTGCGGTCGTTTTACAGGGCAAAACTCGCAGTTATGGAAACACAATTAAATTATCATTATCATCTATGACCACCGGACAATTTAAAAAACCACAACACTTCCATCAATTTATCAATCCCAGGAAGACTCGTGTCCATGGACGATGAACACTATTGATACATTGATTTCTGGGCTAGATAGTGGTAGGGATACATAGGTAATTGAGATCCACTTCTATCATATTTCTTTATATCCTTGCTGCATTTAAGAAATATTAAGTCAATTCACTAGAATTTGTCAATGTTGCATGAGTTCAAAACTATGGTGATCACCAGTTCCATCAAATGTATCTTGCATGCGTTCACTTCAAATATCCTTAAAAATAGTTAGCTATTGTGGATATTGGGATATTCATGGATATTTTGATATATATCAGGGGGGCACCCAGGAATTGGCTAGGGGATTTTCCAAATATGGATCGAAACTACCCCTATTTTAGGGTAATTTACAAGGTTTTCTGGTGCAACAACCCACATTTTGGTGCAATTTTTCACATAATCTTAAAATCTAGTGTTCCTTAATAAATTTAATGCCAGAATTTAGGTCTATATGATTTTTTTTGAGGGGGGAGTGGTTTCCAGGAAACCAGGAAACCCCCCCTGGGTGCGCCCCTGTATATAGTGACTAAATATTATGAACATTAGTGAAAGGAATGAGTCACCCATAAGAGCAGATGCACTGAACATCGGTATGGTGGACATATGGATAGATCTAATGTATAACGCTAACACCTGTAGTGCATGGGATGTGTGGGGGAGGGGGTAATTAAAGGCACCATGCAACCAGCCTATCAGGGTGGAAAGGAATGGTGAAGTGTGTCATGATATGTGCTGTACTTATGTGCTACCTTGTTGATATATTGTATAGGTGTGCTGCAATCTTGTGGAAATAAAGGGTTGCCAACAGGGCTTCAACTATTGAGCATGGTCTTTGAAATGTTGTCCATTGAACCATATATGATACATAACCATATCACAGTAACAGTGGTGCTACATGCAGTAAGATGATCTCTATTGGAATGCCCCATGAACCTGTAATTTAAGTGACATTTAATTGAGTTCTGCCTATTGCTATAAAATAATGTGTGTAGCTGCAACCTACCCTATTATCACTCACCTGAAGCAGCGAACTGGTAATGACAAGGGAATGCCAGTAGAGTTTGTTCAGTGGATATTGATAAAGGAATGGTAATATAGTTTCTACAGTGACTATTGAATGCTATGTGTGTGTTTATCAGATTTAGGGATGCTGTAGGGATGCTGATATTGAGTGGTAGAGTTAGAGTGCCAACAACCAACATTTCAGAATGCATAAATTCAACCCCCAGAATCTAAGCCATTTGGTTCCCCTTCAAAGTTGCTAGAGGGGAGGGAGATATTTAGTAGATTAGGATAGCAACAAAGCGACACAAAGATGATTGTGATGTACAGGTGTCTGGGTAAGCAGACATAGAACATGTACAAGGTACTTAGGTTCCCGGCTCGCCCAGCAGCAGCAGCAGAGGTGCCTAACTCAATCAATCAATCCGAGAGACGATTATGAAACAGTTTGGAGGAAGTTCAATGAATATCTCATTCCAAAGCAAAAATCTATACATGAACCAGCGAAGTTCTATCACCTTAGTCAGCAGCTGGGAGAATCGATTGAAGCATTTGTAAAAAATATCCATGAGTTAGTGACACAATGTGGATTCAAAGATGAAAGACTGCAAACACATAGGCCTACTTGACAGATTGATGTGTGGCATGCTTGACAAAGAAATGTTGTAGAAACTACATCAAGAACAAAATGATGACCTGGGCCGTGTTCAGGGTCCGTCTTCGAGACGTCTCCAAGGTGTATCTGCGAGGCTTATTTCTGTTCGAGGCTTCTCCGAGATGTCTCCCTTTTCAGATAGGAGCCTCGTAAATGGCCGTTGTATTCAGTGGTTTCAGCCAATAAGAGCGCTTCTTTTTCATTACATTTTCGAGGCGACCAACTGCTTTTGCCGTTCAGACTAGCGGGACGTCAGGGATTTCCCCGAAACGTCTTGGAGACGTGCCCTGAACGCGGCCCTGGTGCTAGAAAAAGCCATTGAGAAGTTGAGACACTCAGAGTGAGTTGGTGTGATGGCCCATAAGTACAGCATATATCCTGATAGAGTGGAGTTGCCTTGTAGAACTGAGACAACGGGAATCACAACATACAACACCAGCTGGTGTAAGCACGACACAGTGTTGAATGCATAACACATATCGCTTGTGCTTGAGCCAGACACCACGCACAGAAATAGCGGCAGATTATAGAGCTATCCTTGATCGAGAAAGACTTAGGCAATAGACTACATCACGGTTCCGACTGCGCATGCGCTGAAAACGGCCGTGGGAGCAAAGCAAAGGCGTACGGCCATTGAGTTTGCCGATACGCAAATGTCAGTTTTATTCCAAATTAATAGAAATCCAAAACCCTAACCTTATAAATTTAATATGATCTTTTTGTTAAACATGTTTTCTATATGTGTTCCAAGCGGGTTGTGCCTAGGCAGTGTGGTTTTATCAATATTTTACTTTTTCTGTATGGAGATTGCTCACTGCCATTGACAATGCATTGAGTACTCTGGTTATGGCTCTAACACTAGTCTGAGTGCCTATATCTTTCTAAATCTAAATGCACATGGCATAAGATGTGCTGATTATATTGATGTAAATGCAATGCTGGATAAAAGATTAATATCTTAATTCATTATATATATTTATTTAGTTAGTATCCTATGTTTCAAACAAGAGCTGAGATGAGCTGAAACTAGCACATTTCATAGCTGCACCCATTGTATTAGCATGTGCCATGTGCTTTTGGGGGGGGTTGTTTTGCTCTGACCCATCCCACAATGCACCGCGCCGCTGGAACCGTGATGTAGTCTATTGTCTGGAGACTTATCGTGCAATGCTCCTTTGATGTTTACACCTGGGTAAGAGGCTCTGACCTAAATCAATCACTTCTACTGAGTTCCTTAGTGGATTTACCAAATGCAACAGCATTTACTCAACTACTAGGTAGATAGCGTGCGCAGAAAACAGCTCACAAGAGAAAATCTCCCAGGACAAATACTCACAAGACAAAAGGTCACAAGACAAAAGCTCACAAGAGAAAAGCTTACAAGAGAAGTCATAAACGTTCACTCTTAATGGGATAAGAGACAAAAGGGCAGAACAAATGACTTTATTTTATTATATAAAGTGGTTGCTTAGTTCAACTATTATTCTGTACTGTTAGTGTCACATGCACGACATGCAGAACTACATTGATTCCAATACAAAAAAATAACACAAATTCTTTCCGGTTCTTATTCCACCTAGTAACCTGAACGGACTGACAAACCAAAAACTGATCCAAATAATTGCCTGCTTCGAATAAAATGAGAAGCGATTTAATGGGGAGATGTGTTGCGATAAAATATTCTGGTGATTGTTGTTTGTCTGGTGTGTCAAATGCAGTAGTTCCTGTTCCAGTGATACCTCTGATAGGTGAACACTGGATATTTCCGGACAATTTGTTGAAACACAATCTTTTATTTCAGGCGATCACCCTTCTGTTAACAGGACACTTGCTTTGTGTGCACAGCATTGCCCTGGATGCTGGGGTGTCCATTCAAGACAGACATTACAATATAGTCAGTAGGTATTGTATTGACTAGTTTTCCTATAATGCTAGTTTTCTAGTTCCTGCCTAATACCCACCTGCAACTACACAGATTACATAAGATTGGGTCAGGTTCAAATAGTTGCGCCTGACTATCACTAGTATCAGATAAGGAAGTTAAAGTTTCATGGTCCGATGATTTTCTGAGATAATATATATATATATATTAGGTTAGTCATTATAATTTACCTTACTTTATTTTGAAATCACGTTTATTTTAAAGGCTAACTTTTAAGATATTTGCAGTGAAAATGTCCAAAACATAATTTTGGGACACATCCCAAAACTCTGACACCATAGGTTTCTGCAGCAACCGGTTCTCATAAATTCCATCAGTATTTCCTTCAATGTGGTGAGAAATGTTAATAAATGTACTGGTATCTAAGTTAGATATGAAGAATTACATCTACATGATTGCTTTGGTTTTGAACATTGGATATTTTCAACAGACTATGCAGCTTTAATATGGAGATTTATCGTGTTCGTGAGTTAGTTCGTTACCAGGGGTAAGTCCAGGGTATAATCTGACTTGACTTACTAACACAAAAATACCCCAACTAACATCCAAATCCAACTGCATCCAAAACAAAACAATAAATACAAGAGTATCTGATCACACTGAACTAAGACTAAGTAAACATACTGGTATCTACCTGATTTGGAAATCCTAATCCAACAACTAAGACCTGTTATGTAAATGTATAATGATTGAATGTACCTCATACTCATTACTTAATGCATTGTGTACACTTTAATTTCAGAATCTACTTCACATTTCAAGACGCTATTTAATCCATGTTAAAAAAAGGTGTAAGTCCCGAGATATATTTAACACGTACACCTGGAAGACCAGTGATATGGCACCGACACAAGATTTACATGAATAAAATGAATTTACCAAAAAACAAAAGTAGTACTATGTATTGAATTGAAAATCCTAATCTAACAACTGAAACCTTGCATGTAAATGTAAAATGTTATAATATAACTCATAATCATTATTTAATGCATTGTGTTCAGATTAAGATATTAATTTAAGAATTGACCTCACAGCTCAATTTACTATATAAACCCTGTAAACTAATTTGTGTAAATATCTATATAACTATAACACTTCCAGTCGGCAATACAGTGTGATGGCACTGACCCAACATATATATGAATACAATTAATTTACCAACAAACTAAACAAATATTGTGCAGTTGCTCTGCAGATGGTTTCCTGTTCTGAGCAATATTCTCTCGCGGTTACTGCCTCTCCGATTGAAGCCACAATTTTGGGAGAGATCGATCAGTCAACAGATTACAGACCTGATTACAAACTGATCAGTGATCATTTCACATTTTGTTTCCCAAATGTAATCCTTCCGCCGTAATTAAGCTGTTGTTACTATACTACATACGATACAAGTTCCACCGAATTCTGCCACGATACACTAGTCCCTGATCTGACCGTATCTGTTGCTAGGACGGAAAACCAGCAAGACACAAACAGCCCCAATACTCACCCCCCCCACACTCTTCCTCCTCTCAGACTGATTGTATGCACTTCATTTCATTTGGCAGGATGGGTATAGGACCATAGATGTTGCCAATAAGTAAAGCCCCAATAAACCAAACCTAACCCACAACATTATTGTGATCGATATCTTGACTTGTGTATTGCTAGTGCACGAAGTAGGAAGGCATCAAACATTGATGGCCAAGCTATTTATGGATTCCTACAAGAGGGGAATCAGGAAAGGCCCAAATAAGTAGGAATCTGATGGTTATCACAAGCACTTCATTAAGAATGATTAAATGGGCGGAACCGGAAGTTGGAAGGCAATGAAACCTTCGCCGTTGGAGTTTATAAGTTGTGAAGCTAGCATGGCAAATGGTACATTTGATTAAGCACGCTGCGAATACTGATGCTGATATGGATGTACATATGAATATGTGTATATATGTATCGATCTACATATGGCCCCAAGCAATGCTAACGTGAACTAAAATTAATACCGACCCACCCACGGGGAGGCTTAAGACTAACGCATGTAGATATATATACAAATACATAAACAATATATACATAAACAATACCCACACAAGATTTCGTCAAAATCCAGCAACCGGAAACGGAAATAGGCCTCTATGGGCGCCGCCATTTGTAAACTCCTGTTGAATAACCCATATAATCAAAATCCAAAGTTTTCTGCTATTATCGCTCAGTTTCCAACCTGGTCCCCTAGCCTTTGTACCGGAAACAAGTTTAAACGGACTGAAACGAGTTCAACCATGGCTGGTTGGGTCGCACCGTGGCTAGTTGGGTCGCTCCGTCTGCAGCGATTGGCTTAACACCTTAACAATTTCATTCAAAATTAAAAGAAATAAATAACAATTTGGTTTGTTTGTTGTTTTACGTCCTAGCAACATCTAAGGTCATATCAGGACAGAGGCATAAACATGGGTGCACAAATGAAATATTAATAGTTTACTTCGCGGAAACGACGGCCGTATTCGGGTCACCCGAGTTGATATAATTTCAAATCGAACACCGCGAGTGGAGTAAAAAAAAATCATAAAATACTTTGCTGTAGTTATATCAGTGGGTCGGTCCTAAGCATTGCTTATTCATATTAAAAATACAATAGTGCTACTATGCTAGGTATTTAATCAAGAAAATAACAAAACTAGTGAATTAATAAATCACTTGTCGTGTTCTCAGTTGGTTTAATGACATATATTTGGAACCTTGGGTCTCTGAAACAGACCGGAAGTTGCTAAAGAGCGAACCCGTTATTTGTTGTCTTGTTATTACAATCAATAATATACCCGGCCAGTTACACTGGAAACGACCCGACTAGAGTGGTTCAAGATTCCACCGATAGATGTCACTAGCTTAAGTGGCGGGGTCTATTGGGAGAGCTGGAATGTGCCACCTTCAACGTCATCACACAAGTCGTAGGAGTGACTGCAGTACAAATATGGATGCTCATTTCATCTGTCAGGTACTGCTGTTTATTGCCTACTGCACAACACATGTCTATCCTGCAAGATTTAGTCAGCAACTAAAGCACCGGAATTGGCAAGGCAACTTTATGAGGGACATTCGATATCAAAAGTCACCTATATCCTAGTTACTCCCAAAAATTCACAACGGGACAGGGTCGTTAAACCATCCTTTAAGGAAAAGTGTCAGGAAGTCGGGTTATGAATATAAACATGTGAATTTTCAATGTAAGTTTGTTTTTGTTTATTTATTTTATGCCCTAGCAAGATCTATGGTTATATCGGGACGGGTACCGACTTGTGACAGTGCACACTCATTGCGACATTATAGTGATGTCCTACTGAGTGAATAGGCCGCCAGCACCATGACCCAATATCTTACACAGTCACATTATCTTGATACAGTATAACCCCGTTAAACCAAACTTGAAGGGACCCTAGCAATTTGTTGGATTAACCGATCATTAGTTTAACCGAGCTTTGGCTTTCACTTGGAGTAAGCGTAGATTGCACAAGTAATATACAATGTATGTGGACCCTTTGATTATTGTTTTTGTAGGTATGTGGTGTTCTCTGTGGTGGAGTGGTTAGAGTGTCTGACTTTTTTCTAGGTCAGACTCCTAATCTGTAGGTCAGGGGTTTGATTCCTCGTGCCCTCCCCACCTCTACCAATTTGGATTTCCACCGCTGTGTATAACTTTCAGCGTCATCAAAGGCCAGTTGCTCTCATATCATGTCTATGTGGTGTGGGAGGTTAAACATCCCTTGGGTCGGTAAAAGTGTAGGCTTGGGCTTTCTGTCGACAAACTTTCTAATGGTGAAAACAAGTCTATTCAGACTTATCCATTACAGGCAGCATAAATCTTCAAGAAAAAATGTATGTACAGTATAACCCTGTTAAACGAAACGATTGGTTAATCCAAACTTCTTTTGGCGGCCCGGCAAACTACTACCATTTATCATATAAAAAGTCAGTGGGGTCTCAGATGACCTTATAACCACATGAAAGTTTGGTTTAGCCATACCGGAGTGGCCTGGGGTCCAACAATTCTGTTTGGATTAACCGATAATTTGGATCAACCGACTTTGGTTTAATCAACTTTTTTATATGATAAATGGTAGTCTTTTGCCGGGCCGTCGAACAAAGTTTGGATTAACCAACCGTTTGGTTTAACCGAGCTTGGTTTAACAGGGTTATACTGTACTGTGCTACCCACTCGTTGCCCTGTCCTATTAATGCCAAGCACTAATCTAAGAAGTGATAAGTATCAATTTTTAAGTCATTGATTTGACTTGACCAGTTGTAAAATATTTCGACTTTCTAAACATAGTTACATTATAAAATAGATTCCATTTAAAGTACTCACTTGTTTTAGTTAGTAGATAGAAGAATGTGTAACCCATTGCTGAACCCAGACTGATAGGGTGGGAGACAGTCATCTTTGGTATGTAATGTTTAACGTGTATTGGATCCAGATTGAATTTGTATGGAGTGCATTGGATTTGATAGAGGTGTCGGGTCAAGTTGCCATGACTTGAAGCTGGGATGTGAGACTGAGGGGTGCCCCTGAGCTGCACCCATCTCTACTGTCCTGGAATCTCAATATGGCCACCATAAAGAGTAAAATAACAATATGCCATGGATCAATAATATCATGTACCTTCAATAATATCATGTACCTTCAATAATATCATGTATCTTCAATATTATGATGTATCTTCAATATCATGTACCTTCAATATAATGTACCTTCAATGACATGCCTGTAGGAGTGTTGGAGAGATTAAAAGCCTGGGAGAGCTGACAGTCACCACTCAGCATTTCATGTGACAAGAGGTACTTTTGTGTCCATCCTCTATTTTGTGCTATACCCACTGTAACCACTTCACTATTATAGACAGGCAACTATAGGACTCAGCTACACCACACCATTTGCTATACTGCACCCTCTGCTACTTTATGGTATTATATATAACTTGCATTTCATTATAGCTCACTTCCATTTATAAAGATCTGGTGACCACCTTTTAAAAGGGATTAGCCCATGGAGTACAAAGGGTTCAATTTCTTTGTTTTTTGTTTGTGTAGCGACCCCCCAGCACAGAAAGTAGACATCGCCTATTGGGGTTTGACCAGTGTTCGAACCAATAGGTTCGAATCACATGATCTACCACACTGGGAGATGGACTTTCAACTCATTCGGCCATCCTGTCTCGACCGAACATAGTTGTCATTCACCATCATTGTGAGATGGGTTGAATATCTTATACACCTAAATCCATGCTACTGAAACCAGTTATATCCCCAACCATAAGTGGTAAGCGGTAATTCACCAAAGTTGGAGACAGGAGTAGTATACAATGGTTCTTTATTCATCAGGTTCATGTACAGTTCAGGTTCAAAGGTCAAATCGGGTGCTAGTCTGGATGTCCAGTTCAGTCCCTGGGGACTTTGATCCCTGTTGATGTTAGATGGGCCGGATACAAACCCTCAACCCTTCCCCTTCTGTTCATTAGAGGTGTGGGTGGGTGAAGAATGGTGGTAAAGTTGTCCGGTTGGTGTCTGGAGGAGTTGTATGACTGTGGAGGCAGTTCGAGTTTGAATCTGGTCATGTGATGTTTAGGCGAGAAAGGCGGGTCTGGCTCCTCCTGTAACTGGGCGGCATGGTTCCACTGTTGTTGATAGGTGGTGCCACCGGAGTGCTGGGGCAGCTGGTTCGTTTGCTCATTTTATGGTAGGTGGAGTCTGATTGGTGTGTTGTTTTGAGCCCCCTTGCCTTCACCCCGCGAATTAATCATGTTACGATAACATGCACACTGTTTTTAGTGCTATCTGTCTTCATCACCCCCCTGTGCCCGGCTAATCCATGTTATGTTCTGACACATTTTTCTTTGGATAAAATCTCAGGCGTTTCATTTGATTGTCTTTTCGATGACAGGACACTTGCAGTGTTTGTTCATCATTGTCGAATCGGTAGAGCGCGGGCGGGAGATCGGGAGTTCAGTTCCCGGTTGAGTCAACCCAATGACTTATAAAATTGATACCTTTGGCTTGCTAGCTTGGTGTTTGGCATTACTAGGATAGGGCAAGGACTGGTTACCTCAGTGCCAGGATAATGTAACTGAGTGGGATCTTGGGTCATGGTGCTGGCGGCCTGATTTCCCAGTGGGGCAGCACTATAAAGTCACCATGATTGCGAATGTCACATGTCGGTACCCGTCCTGATATGACATTAGATGTTGCCAGGATGTAACACTCCGATAACCAACCAACAAACTATCATTGTCGGAGTTGTCATATTGGAGATATGTATTAATCAATTTTTACAAGGAGTCACATTTGTGAACCGGCGAGACAAGTACAACCAGATTGCACTTTCTCTCATCATGTAGAATGCCATTGTAAAAATATACGGATTTTCGGTAAAGAATTATATATTGACAGAGAGCATTATTCTAAAAATAATCTAAAAAGCAATGGTGCCCCCACTCACATGATGACATGATATAAACTATGTGAGATATATGTTCATGCATGATGCCTTGAGTAATGAAGAGATGTTCTTATATATGAAGCAGTTCAAGGTTGATGAAATGTCCCTCTATGTATTCATAAAGAATGCAATTGGAGAAAAAGGACATTTTTGGATATACATATATATATATCTACTTGTAACTGTATGCAACTATCTGCCCCTACCGGACCCAGGGCCAAGCACACCAGCCATACTACATTCCTTAGAGCCACACCCTGCAGGCTGGGTTGGGGTGGCAACTCCCCCATATTAGGGCATTGCACTGACCAGTCTGTAGGGGAGTGTCTGATTGGCTGTCTGAGGGAGATCCGGGCACCTGACACCCCCTTGGCCTATCATGGCCACACAGGTCTCATTCTAATTAATTATTCAAGAAACCTCTCCAGACACTCTGGAGTGGGATCACCCTACTCCTGGCTCTTGAGTGAGACAGACCTACCCTATTCAAATTGAGTGTATACACAGCCCTAGGACTCCTGTCCCATGGGCTGTAGGCACTGCTTTCAGTATACAGGCTAAGTTGGTAATGAGACATAGTGTGGACAGTAGAGGGTGAGGGGTTAGGTTGATGGGTCACTGGTAGGTGAGCAGGAGTTGGTGTTATTAAAGCCCAACACCCTCCCTGTCCATCTGTGTGACTTGTCTTCCTTTCTTCCTTAGTATTGGTTAGTGTTGGTTGATAAGTTGATACTATTGGTTTAGTATAACTGCATCACAGGTGATATGAAAGGGAAGAGTTTTGTAGTAGCATGGGGTGCTCAACGCGGCCGAGCAACCTCCCTGTTATTATACCATGACTGATTCAACAACCAACGAATTACCATAAGACCAACATGTCAAGAGCTGTTCCCCCACTAACCCCACATATACTCATAATCCATAATTCCCAACCTTCATAAATCTCAATTGAGATCTCACTGTCTTTGACGCTAGAGTTGGATAAGTAACACCTCGGTGGTCATAAACAACTATTTTCCAGAGGAATAAAATCATTCTTAAAAAAAACCCGCAAAAGACTCTGACATCAAATGTTACATGTTGGCACCTATCGGTCCTTTCCTAAGATGAGGGTTCGTATTCCCTTTTATTGCTATTGCAATAAACAACAGAAAAAGGACATAATGACATCACATTACCCTGATTGGTTTTAATAAAAGTGACATTTGGATGACATTATCTGTCGGTTCTCATGTTGAACCCACATGTGCGCATGCGCAAGTCCACTAACATTACTGACAAGAAGTGAAGTCAACTACGGTCACAGGACTATTAAAAAACTGTCTGACCATATTTTGTTGTCAATTAAATTATTTGATTAAGCAGGGAACATTTCAATTGTGGACAATTGGTCCTCATGCCACTACTCCTTGCCCTATTCTATTAATTTGATAACGCAACAAGGGACTCATATTATGGACATTGTATTAACACTAACATAATTTCAAAAGGACAATCATGTTAAGGGTAATTAAGGAGAATATGAGTAAGGCAATGATCAAGTGGATGTCAAAATTCACATCGAGGTAAAGTAGTGTCGTGGGGGTGATGAAAATGGGAAATACTGTGCCTAGAGCGGGACTCGAACCCACATCTCTTTGCATTCCGGGCCAGTGTGCTAACCATTACACCACCTAGGCTCCCTGATATCAATACACTCCCCACGCCTACCTGTCTATGTGGTTACTTGCCTGAGAGGTCAGTGCAGACCACTACACTCGTCCCCCTGGAATTGTAAGTCTTGTAATGCTTACAATTACATACATACAGGCAATGCACTAACACATACATACACAGGGTAGGTTCAAAAACCATACAGCGCAAAGCTTGTACAGGATCCTGATCACGGCAACCAGTGTCGTGGGGGTGATGAAAATGGGAAATACTGTGCCTAGAGCGGGACTCGAACCCACATCTCTTTGCATTCCGGGCCAGTGTGCTAACCATTACACCACCTAGGCTCCCTGATATCAATACACTCCCCACGCCTACCTGTCTATGTGGTTACTTGCCTGAGAGGTCAGTGCAGACCACTACAGTAGTATACAGTAAGTAATTAGGTCAATCAATGGTGAGTGAGGTAAATGTATCTTAGAGGTAATGAGTAATGAGGTCAATCACTCTATGTGCAATCAATGTCAAATGGTAAATAGGTGATGATTGTATTGAGGTCAATCAATAGGTTTGTTTGTTGTTGTTTTACGTCCTAGCGTGGTGGTGGTGTGGGAGTGATCGGTAGGTAGGGGGGTTGGTTCATTGTCGCGCCCAAATTACCCACGTTGCCGACCAACATGACCAATGCCAACTGCCAGGCTAGGGTGAAACGAGTATTAATTTTTAAGTCATCGTTTGACTTGACTAAGGTTTAAATCTGTGGACTCGAATCCCATGTCCTACCATAATGGGAGGACATTGCTTAACTCATTTGAACAACAACTTTACAATTATATCATTGTCTATAATCAAACCCAGCGTTACTTTGATACAAACAATTCATGTATTTATTCATTTCTAAGAAAAGACATAGCAAAACATTGGACAATTCGGCTTGATCCTCCCAGGGCTAAAGGGGCACCACCTATGATATAATAAAAGTGGTCTGGATTTTCACCGCCCTTAGATTAATACACAACCAGCATCATCATGCTGTCGGTCGCGATGCGACAAAGACTGCTTTCATTACTTGACTGCCGCTCTCCATTTATTGTGTGGTTGTACATTTCCTGAAAGCTGCCTGCAAAAGTGTTGAAGTGCTGCTGGCTTTTGCAAGTTACCAGCGGCACTCTCTCGGGGAGCAAATAGAGGTTTCACACCGGCAAGAACATGTCAAGACAGGCGCAAAACTATTTGTCCTTGCAGTGGCTTGTCGGGAGATGTTGGAAGTTCCATACATCAACCGCCCTTAATGCTGCCACAGTGACATGGTTTTCTGTTTAGGGTTTGCTCCCTTAGCCTTCGGTTCTGTCAAGAACCTGTACCACAAGGCAGTGGTTTACAACTCTGCAAGGCAGGGGCGTCAAACTCCCTGAGGTATTGCTATACCTGAAATACCTGCATACCTGTACACAACCATACACAATGCATATCCAATGTGTATTGCAAGTATTATGGCTAATGGAAAGCATACAAATAGTAATAACATAGAAACGCCATTGCCAGCGAAGAGCACACTTATATAATATTTACTCATTTCTGAACTGGTTAGAAATTGAAAGTTTGGCTTCAAAAGGTCGGATTTCCCTCTTTTTATTTTTATTTTGTTTATAGAGAATGCCTTAAAGATCTGGTCACGTGATTTAACCATGTATTTGTCACGTGGGTATTTGGTTATTTTAATGAAAGATGTCACTCAGAACCCACTATTTGAACTCAAACCCACTAGATTGGAACTGTTGTGTCCAGTACCATTAGTCTCGGACACCCAGGCCGTAAGCGATTAAACAACTCGGATCATGTGAACCAATACATTTGCTCATGCGCAGAATATACAACCTCCGTTTGAATAAACGAACACGCTCGGGGTGAAATGGTGGCTTGCTCCCACATTGTTTTTGGAATAACCAATATAACTACCAGCAAATTTGGATTTAGCGTATTTTATGATTGCATAATTTAGTTATATGTCCATTTTAATATGAATCGTCTTTTACCTTAAAAAAAAAGAAACAAATAGCTTTGCTGTATATGACACACACAGTTACCAGCACAAATGCTCCTAGCACCCCCAGCCAAGATGTGGAGCACTGGGGTCGGATCGCTCTGCACACGGCCCGTGTGTTTTTAGGATAACCTTGCGGTGTTCTATTAAAAATCCTGACGACTCGGATGACCCGGATGCTCCCGAGCGTCATAATCGAATACCGCCACAATGGGTATTAGTAGTATCCCCGTGACGTCACACAGGGAAGGCGGGGGGGGGGGGAGGCATATATAAGTTATAGGACATACTCAAAAACATTATAACTTGCAGTAGGTCTTCTAATAACTTCCAAGTGTGGAATATCCTATAGCATGTAACACTGAGGTAGATTATTATAGTTAAAATGCACAAATAGCCAAAGATTGACCACATAGGCCATCAAACCACGACTGAACTCTAAATATTTCCTAGCAAATAAGGCGTGTCAAGCTATGTAAAGTACTATTTATCATATTTGATCATAGCAATTAATGTGAATGCGCAACATGTTTTTCGGTCATATTAAAGCTCCTTTCAAAGTAAAATTTCGACATTAGCACTTAGGTACAGAGCACATTTTATAACTCATCAGGTATGAGTGCAATTATTTCTTTTGTAAATGATTCGGTTGTTAACTTTTACGACATCATAATTAGAGCAATTACGGTTCCTAATTCCGCTGATGCCACTGCGGTTGATTTGGCTAAGTTATTTTGGTATAAATGAATAATAGTATTTGTTCAGACAGTAATTAACCATGCGAACAAGGAGCCCATATTATGGATTTTTAATGAACAACATTGTAAGACAGTAAGTACAGTAAGGAAGAGGAATATGATGACAGTTTGAATGTTCGACTCAGGCCCTCAACCGCGTGCGTATGACTGTTCGTTTGAAGGGTTGGGTCGGCGGCTCAGTTGAGTCGGTCTGTTGAGCTGCTCGTCTGACTGCCGGGTTGGAAGTGAGAGGTAGGGTTGGTTGCATCCTTATAAAGGGCCCGTGACATCATAGTCTCGTGAGGCGTGATCGTGACGTCAGAGTCTTGGGTGGGTAGTTCTGGGTGAGACCGGTAGGAGGCCAGCAGGGGAACACTCCAGGTGGGGCCACCATAGGGCTCCTCGTTCGCACGCAAATTATCCATGTTGGTGAACCATCATGAACAATTTGCATACGCACTATGCCTCTCAAATGAGGTTGTTACCGTAATATCATATACAAAAAAAAATCACAGAGGGGCAAGAAAGTGATGATGTACCAAGAGATACTTCACATGCTATACATACCAAATCTTTAATCCACAGTTATTAGAATGCAGTCTATCTAGGCTCCGTGATACAATTACCATATATGTCCATGTCTACCTTTCTACCTGGCTCCTGTCCTTAGAGGTCAGTGAAGACTACTACACAAGTATAATTCCCCAGGTAAAAGCCATCCCATATACACAACTAGCCGTGATTGCAGTAGGGCCGCTAGCTAGTAAGGGTGTTGGCCTTTGAATGACAGCCTTATGTGTTTGAATCCCAATCTAGACATAATGTTCTTGCTTGTTGTGACAGTACTCACCACAGTAGTCTTTCAACACGATGTAAACATATACAAATTTTCAGTTCGGATTTATATATTGGCAGAGAGCATTACTATTCTCGGCGATGGAGTGGGGACCAAGGTTATGTAACAGAAAAGCAATGGGTGCCCCATTCACTGTGTGACATAAGAGACGGTGGAAATATGATAACACATAGTGCCCGAGATTATGACGTGATGTTCCTATGTAAGAGACAGTTAATGTTTAGTGAAATGTTCCCTCTATGCACCAGTAAGAGGGCAAGTGGAGCTGAAAGACATTTTTAATATATGTTTATTGTAACTGTCTGCAACTACCTGTTACAACAGGGCCAATGGGCAAGCACACCCAGCCATCCTGCATACATTATGGACACCACCTGCAGCTGGGGTTGAGTGATAGCTGCCCCTATTAGGGCGTCGCCCCCCCCAGGCTGTAGAGGGTGTCTGATTGGCTGGTTGTGGGA
The DNA here is from genome assembly GCA_030323885.1 of Branchipolynoe longqiensis. Classification (NCBI taxonomy): domain Eukaryota; kingdom Metazoa; phylum Annelida; class Polychaeta; order Phyllodocida; family Polynoidae; genus Branchipolynoe; species Branchipolynoe longqiensis. Next base: position 90,277,624 of record CM059191.1, on the reverse strand, counting down.
GGCCCAGTTACCAGCATCCATTACACCTGACACACAGACCTCACTCTAGGATTATTCATTCAGAATACACTCTTGGCTAGGCACTCTAGCAGGAGACATCTCTTCTCTTGGCCAGGAACCCAGACACGCTGTCTGAGGTTCCACTTTCTATACACACCAGCAGCAGCTATTCCAAAGGCACTGAGCTGTATGCAACATGTACTCCGGTTCAAAGGGCTGTAGGCACTGATTCTTATACCCACTAACAAGAGTGCTGAGGATCTGGTGGACAGTAAGTAATGAGTGAGGGTGATATGTCGCTAGTAGGTGAACATGAGTTGATGCCAATAAAGCACAACTTCTTCACTGGCAATCTTGGCATTTTCTGTGGCGGAGTGGTCAGAGTGTTTGACTTTTTTCTAGGTCACACTCCTAATCTGAGGGGAGGCGGTTTGATTCCCTGTGCCCCCAGCTCTGCCAATTTGGATTTCCACCGCTGTGTATAACTTACAGAGTCATCAAAGGCTGGTTGCTCTCATACCATGTCTGTTTGGTGTGGGAGGTTAAAAATCCCTTGGGTCGGTAAAAGTGTAGGCTTGGGCTTTCTATCGACCAGCAGTGGAATGAGGAAGACCAGTCATCTATGACTGAAATTTCCCCTGCTTAAACAACTAATGGACCCCAAAAATAAAATAAATAAATCTTGCACAACTTGTCTTCCCGTTCTTCCTTATGAGTTTGTTTGAGAGGGGCATCAGGTGGGAACTCACCTGGGGAAGAGTAAGTGGTATCTTGGGGCTCTGACGGCCGCGTACACAACTTATTACAACTATGTACTTGAAACCCAGAGCAGTTTGCATAATAAGGCAATAGCGGCTCCAGATAAGGCATAGATAATGTAATTCTGGGCCTAGATCGATGCCGTATCTTGGGGTATTGATTGATCCAGCCATGTGATCGATACAACACGGAGAGTGGAAAAACACTGACACAGCTAAAGACGCTCAATACTTGGATCCAACCCCAAGGTGCAATTCTAACAAAGAAATCTGCTGACAAAAAATATCTCAGCAAATGTATATTGTATGTCATGGTTCCTCTGGCTCAGCGTGCCTACATCGGTAGGCGAACCATTAAACTAGTGTTGTGGGTGGTGATGAAAATGGGAAATATTGCATCTAGAGCGGGACTCGAACCAACATCTCTTTGCCTTCTGGGACAGTGTGCTAACCATGACACCACCTAGGATCCCTGGTGTCACCACACTACCCACGCCTACCTGTCTTTGCGGCTTCTTGCCTGAGAGGTCAGTGCAGACTACTACACTTGTCCCACTTGAATTGTATGTCTTTTAATGCTTACAATTACATACATACTGGCAATGCGCTTACATATACATACACAGGGTAGGATGTAAAGGATCCTGGTCACAGCAACCGGTGTTGTGTGTGGGGGTAGGGTGAGGAAAATGGGAAATATTGTTCCTAGAGCGGAACTTCAACCCACATCTCTTGCATTCTGGGCCAGTGTGCTAACCATTTAACCACCTAGGCTCCCTGATGTCACCACACTACCCACGCCTACCTGTCTATGCAGCTCCTTTCCTGAGAGGTCAGTGCAGACTACGACACTAGTTACTTCGCTGTTGCAATTCTCCAAACCTATTCTACCTATGTACGTGGCATTACCGGGGATATTATCATTCCTCTGTACCGGTAATAGGAGAAGGAGTGCATGGTTTCTTTTACAAGTAAGGTGCATGCAGGGTGACAGCCATCCGAAAGAGTGCTGGCTTCCCATGCGGAAGGTCCTAGGGGTGCTTGAATCCCGGCCCTGAGCAACTAATGGATTAGAAAAGGAATACCTGCGGATTGACACTACTAGGATACAAGAATGGCTGGCTACCTCAGTATCAGGATAATGTGACCGAGTGCGATATTGGGTTCAGGGTGCGAGTGACCTTTGTCTCCCTCCCAGAGATGCATCAATATAAAGTCGGCATGAGTCATACCTGTCACAAGTCCCCTGTAATGTCTATTATGATATGACCTTAGATGATGCTAGGATGTCAAACCCCAATGAACGCCATATCTGAGGAGGTCAGTGCAGGATTCAAACTGACCCATACTTTGTGTCCTAGAACATCAACGCATGTCTGGAATATATATGTCTCCATTTCACCCAGACGAGGTGTTGGAAGCACAAGGGATCAGATCGGTATTCGAACTCACATATCTGCCATTCTAGGCAGCACGTCCTACCCATTAAACTCGCTATTTCAGTGATGCTATATACCAAAGTCATTCTACCTATCTATGTGACATTTCACTCATTACACTGTACGTCACTAACCTGAACCACTGGAAATCTAAATTCCACACGCACGACTGAATACAAATATCCAGATAGCACACTTCGATTGCATACAGAGAGTAGGTTCAGAACCATTCAGCCATCAACCCATACAACACCATGGTCACGGCACCAGCGTTATGTTGCAAATAGAGGGGGCATAATACCTCAAGCAATACCTCCGCTTATGCCATTCCAAGCCCACTGGCTTAGCTTTTAGCATATCGAGGCAATCACCCTACGGAAACCTACCTATGTCTGTGGTATATCACCTGTGGAGATGATTGCAATTCACAAACATATAACCATTTTGAAAGAAGGAATACAACTGGAATTGAATTGTATTCCAGCATATAGAGTGAAACCTCTTTAAACCGACTTTAAATTATAGATTTAGGTAGGGGGTCGGCTTATGTGTATTTTTTATCATTACAATTGTATTGTATGGGCGATAGTTTCGGGCCCAAATAAAGCGATCGATATATGGGAGTGGTCGATCTATGGACGTGGTCAGTTACGGTGCATATCGATCCGTAATGCACAGTGATCCAAAGACATGAGACATTCACATATTTTTATATTTACAAATGTCTATACATATTCTACAAACATAGACTACCCTGTTAACAATAGGAATTATAGGAACAGTCTAAACAGCAATGGCTGTCTTCCCACTGCCCCTTAACAACAAATAATATGGAATACACAATCATGATATTGGAATAGGTCGGTCTGATATCGATATTATCAAACTCACCAGGTCATCAGGCATTAGAGTTGGTTATTACTATCACCCCCGTCCTGATGGGTAAGAGTGTAACATATCTTAATGCGCGATTGAAGAGGAAGATTCGAAGTATTTAATGTAACCTAAGAGCAATTTTCTCTGAAAGGATTAAAAACAGAGATAATATTGAAAGTTGGGGTATTCTGAGTGTCAGTGTCAGTGCCATTGGCGGGGATTTGGTCTGTTTATATTCGGCGATTCGACAATATGAATATCGCCGCCGATGTAGTGGCTGCATTAATATCGGTTCGATTTTAGGGTTAATTTAATGAAATTTCACGATTTGAGTATGTAATTCTGTTAAATATGATCGCATTGAATAGATTTGGGCCCTAACACCGATGGTAAACTTGATATTTCTTGGGGTTAGTGTTGGCAATGTTAAGCTTGCGGGGTTTGCCTAACCCGGCCACATACATTGAGACCTTTCGACGCTAACCCCGGAAATCCGTGCTAACCACAGGTTTGCACCGCTAACCCGGCTTCATACATTTGGCCCCAGTTCTCAACTCCGCTGGGTGGGCGACTGTAGGAGGATAAATAATTCATGAGAACAGAATTGTAAAAGGTTGCGCACAGAAATACAAAATATTAAATATGTATACATAATGTTTACTACAGATAATCGTATATATGTGGGCCTATACATATATTTTAGTTAATAGGAAAGAGGCGTAACATTGAGTAAACCCACGTCTATGGATGAGCTGTGTACACTGTTAGTTCAATAGCTGCACAGGTGCGAAGTGGTGTCTATTTCTATAGGACGGAGATGTGATAGTCAAACAGAGGATCGCCTTACTGCCGGTGTAGTAAGTTCAAAACTCTACCCCACAAAAACACTATGGTAGTGTTTTCAACCTAGGTTCAAAACACTATGGTAGTGTTTTCAATATGGTTGAAGGTAGGTTCAAAACACTAATGTGGCCACGCTCAAAACACTATCCTTAAGTTAAAAACACGGCTCTAATTTAGAATGCAGTAGGGTGGGGTGGTGTGCAGTCGGCTTGGGAAGTATGCAGTAGGGTGGAGAAGTATATACTAAGTTGGGACAGTAGGGGTTGTTGTTGGTTGTTGTGTTATGTCCTAGCAACATCTAAGGTCATAGCAGGACTGGTACTGACTTGTGACAGTGCACACTCATGGTGACTTTATAGTGCTTCCCCACTTGAAAATCAGGCTGCTGGCCTGATATCCCACTCAGGCACATTATCCTGACACTGAGCTAACCAGTCCTTGCCCTATCCTATTAATGCTGAGTGCCAGGATAGGAAGCAACTAGTATCAATTTTAAGGTCATTGGCCTGACTCAACCGGGAACCAAACTCCCGACCTGCCGCATGCGAGGCCGATGATCTACCGATTAGGCCACCGCACCTTGTGGCGCAGTAGGCAGTAGGGTGGGGCTGTATGCAGTAAGGTGGGGCAGTGTGCAGCAATGTGGGGCAGTATGCAGTAGGGTGGGGCAGGATGCAGTAATGTGGGGCAGTGTGCAGTAATGTGGGGTAGTATGTAGTAGGGTGGGCTGTATGCAGTTATGTGGGGCAGTATCCAGTAGGGTGGGGAAGTATGCAGTAGGGTTGGGAAGTTTGTTTTGTTTGTTTCTTGTTGTATTATATCCTAGCAACATCTAAGGTTATATCAGGATGCATACCGACTTGTGATAGTGCGCACTCATGGTGACTTTATAGTATCAATTGTTAATTCATTGGTTTGACTCGACCACGGTTCGAACCCACAAACCCATTGGATCGGACCCCTCGAACTGCCAAAACAGGAGAGCTAGGACACTATCAGCATATACTAATATGTTGTTAAGCACAGCAGCACTATCAGCATATACTAATATGTGATGCAAACATTACTGGGTCTGCCGAGGGGATGATACTCGCTTTCCCATTGAACTTAGAAGCAAATTCTAACCACCACTTTAGGTCCAGCCTGAAGTCATCATTTAGTCTCACCTTACGGGTGGCTTTCTTGGCGGAGGCTATCAAGTCGTAGACCCTCCTAGAGAAGGTCCTCCCCCCATGCACAACTTTACAGCAGTGGGCAAGGACGCCCCCCAGGCATTCCAGCTCTAGCCTCGTCGCCTTCCTTTTCCGCAAGAACATGTTGAGTTGGGCTACCAGCTTAGCTAACTTATCATCTGGGAGTCGCAGCTCCATAGCTAACGAATCTATATCTATACCCAGGAATCTGGTTATTTGGGCAGGGGGCGTTAATTTGCGGAAACTCACATAAAATCCCAGCCTTCTCAAGATCGCTACCAGTGCCCGCTGTGCTTCAGTACAGCCCTCAATCGTGCGGCTCACGACACAAAAGTCAGCTAGGTAATTTACACATTCTTCAAAGCCTTCCCGGACCATGCAGCGGACAACAAAATCACTGATCTTGGAGAAGACGTAAGGGCTACTGCTGAGCCCCATGCACAGGCGATTATCCCTTAGATGTACCCGGATCTGGCCAAAATCCCCGCTCAAGCCCTGACGCTCCCTGCTGGCAGGGTGGATATTTACAGCCCTATAGGCGTTAGATATATCTATCGTGGACATATAGTCCCCCTGCTGCAGTAACTGTGTGACGGTCTCTACAGAATTATAGCTGAAGTTTGTCCTGCAGGACCTGGTGTGTTCGTTCACACAGAACCCAGTTGGGCTGGAGCAATCAACAATCGCTCTGAAGTCATCGTGCCCCTTTGGCACGGCCCCCATCGGGTGGACACATAAACATGGCTCATCGACTATGCACACCAGACCCGCAGCGATCTCCCTCTGCAGCCTATCGCTCATCAACTTACCCGTGGTACTCTTAGTTATAGATGAGTAGTTACCCTGAAAGTAACAACTAACACAATCCGGGTCGATTACCCGGTACCCAAAACATGAACCCCTGAGGATATACTCCCAGTCAGGGTCCGTGTCACCTCGGCACATCGCCTCGGCATAGATACGACATGGCTTTAACTGCGTGCAGGCACCCCCAATATTATGCCTACAGTCACAAGCGCCTTGCAAACATCTAGCAAAGACGTTGATACATTTATTAACTGAACTATCACCATCTTGGTCTTTGACCCACAAGGAACAGTGTAGGTCATCATTAGTTACGCTTAAATTATCTGGCCCGACCACCCGCAACCAGTCAGTATTACCGTTGCCCATGCCCGGATATTCAATGTCCATGTACGCACTGTCCGAGTCCCCGCTGTTAACAACATAAATATTATTTTTTGCACAATCGATGGTAACATCGTCTGCAACACAAATTAGTACAGGCTCATCAAGCAAGGCGGTGCCTAAATTATTGTCACAGCCACCATCAACCATCTGCGGTACATTTTTGGAGCAAGGTGAATCGCGCGCCACATCTTGGGCGCCATCTTGGAAGCCGCTCATCTCCGCACAAAATTCAAAGTCAACTAGGTCAACGGTCCCCTACGCACCACTTTGCACAGGCGTGCACACAAGTCAATTCCTCTTATTTTTGCAATCATTTATCGGGTGGGAGCCTGATTTGCAGCTCAGGCACTTATGTTCATACTCGCATCGGCGCACACTGCACCCATCCTTGTTGTAGTTGTACGCGTAGCAAATCTTCTGGGAATTGTCATAGCTCTTACTCGCCTGTATAGGCCTAGACGGTCGGCGCGCCTCTTTGCTGCTCCACGTATTTTCCAAATTAAAGTACAGCAACGATAATTCATGATCACCCATGGTGAACACCTTCAGCCCAACATCCTTTACCTTGTCCCTGATTGCCTTATCAAAACCACGATAGGCCTGATCTGTATAGGTTGCTGTAGAGGCGTGCATGCACATATAAGCCACATGCCCGATATATCGCTCCTGATCTTCATATTCAAACCCGACTTGCCTCCCACGCTTCATGCTCCAGACCAGGGCCGTGTAGACGAGCTCCATCACCGAAAGTTTTTTTAAACGCTTCTCGTTCATAGTGTATTTGTTTAAAGCGAACTTACTGTGCTTACGCCTCCTCCTTCGCCTCCTGCCAGAGTCACTTTCTGACTCTGAGCCCTCCTCCGAGCTGCTGTCTGTAGGGGTATCGTCTGGGTCCCTGGCCGCCTCTGCCTTCTTCTTCTTCCCGGACAGCTTCTTCTTCGCCGTCGGCACCGCCGTCACTGTCTCCTCCTCCGGCGATCCGGCGTCCAAGACCGTGCGCCGCTCCTTCTTACGGCGCTCTCGCGCCCTCGCCGCCACCATCCGCCTCAGCTCCCTCTCCTCGTCATCCTCCTCGTAGTCTTCCACCACGAGGCGCGAACCCTCACCGGCGCGCGGCGTTGAAGAACCCGGCGCCACCACTTCTCACCCGCCTCTGCGGCATCCTCCGCGCCCGATGAAGGCAGCTCCGCCTTTACCGACCGCTTGCTAGTCCTTGTCCACTTGCACTTACTGCCCCGGGGGGGCTTGTGCTCCTCCCCAGATGCCGCACATATATCGATCGGCATCTCGCCCGATATGTAGGTAGGTACGCACGTAGGTCAGCCTCAAGCTAGAACTCGGGTTCAAATGGGCCGAGTATACAGGAAAGCCGTTGGAGCTGGAGGGTCCGCGCATGCGCCTGAGGTGTTACCCGAATAGACTTGCCTCAGTCCTCCTAGCGGGCACTGGAGGCGCATGACACATGGAGGCTAGACTTGCCTCAGTCCCCTCGCCGAACTGCCCCGCCGGCCCAGCAGCGTGCGGGGGTAGCGGGTTCGAATCCCCCCACCCGATATGCAACAGAGGGAGGGTTCCATCCTGAATAATATTCCTATAAATGCTTTATACCACACGCAAGCCCCGCATCACTATCAGCATATACTAACACGTCATTAAATGCCGCAGCACGGTCAGCGTATACGGTAACATTGTTAAGCACCACATCATTATCCGCATATACTAATATAGTGTTATGCGCCGCAGCACTATTAGTGTATACTAATATGTTGTTAAACGCCGCAGCACTATCAGCATATACTAATATGTGGTACAAACGCCGGAGCACAATCAGGCTATGCTACTAATACATTGTTAAACACCGCAATACTATCAGCGTATATTAATATGGTGTTAAGCACCACAACACTATCACTCTATACAATGCATTGTTAAACTCTGCCTCACTATCACTGTATACTACTACATTGTTAAGCTGTGCAGCACTATTAGCATACACTAATAGTAATACATCGTGCAGACGCAGCAGCACTATCAGTGTGTACTAATAATACATGCTTCAAATGCTGCAGCACTACCAGCGTATACTAATAAGTGGTGCAGATGCCACAGCACACCAGCATATACTACTAATACGTGCTTCAAACCGCGCAGCACTATCAGCGGCACTATAAGCACCACTGCTGTGTCATGATAGTGTTTTGAACTTGGGTAGTGTTTTGAGCGGACATAGTGGTAGTGTTTTCAACTTAACAGTATTGCTTTGAACCTAAGTTCAAAACACTAACGTATTGTTTTAAACTGAATAGTGTTTTGAACGTCCTAGACCGGCTCAGCCCCTAATACCCCTGTCACACTACAACGTAATGAGCGAACATGAGCCTAACGTGGTGATTTTTTGTCATTACGTTGATGTACGTTGGATTACGTTATTATGACGTCATAATGACGTTAGACTGACGTTGTGCCACGTCATGTTACGTCGTGTTACGTTGGTGCGCATCAAGGTTTTGAACCTGTTCAAAACTTTTTACGTGACGTGAACGTAAGGGTTTACGTTCGCCGTACGTTCTGTACACGTTCGGTGAACGTCAATGACGTTAAACCAACGTTATTAAAACGTTAGTCACTACGTTCAACTACGTTCCACTACGTTCCACTACGTTGACCCACATTAAACCCGGTGGAAACGTCCACGCGGCATAATGGGAACATCAGGATAACGTCAGGATAACATCAGGATAACGTCAGGATAACGTCAGAAGAACGTCAGGAGAACGTACGTTCAACGTAGTTCAACGTTTCACCATCAGGTAATGTAGTTCTGGCGATGGAATCACGTTCAAAACGTTCCGTGAACGTAATGAAGTTGACCTCTCTCGTTGAATGACGGTATCACTACGCTTTACCGACGTTACACTCTCGTCCACTATGCTGCATCCACGTTCAACTTGTGCCCAAATTTGCATACTACACCGAGAAGTTCAACGTTCTTCACGTTCTCCCTACGTTGACGCGTTACGTCGTAGTGTGACAGGGCCATACCACTGGGAAAAATAAAACTTGTTCTTCCCTTTCCAGATGGAGCATCCATTCAGCGGTGAAATAATGTGTTGCAGGCTGATACGTGTTTTTGTTTATTTGTTTTACGTCCTGGCAACACCCTAAGGTCATATCAGAACGAGAGCCTGATATATTATATGCTATAGGGCATAGGGTGGTTGAGGACTAGTGCAGTGTGCATGTGTGTGTGCATCTCATGGTGACACACCTGACCGGGTAGTCGAGAATTAGTGCAGTGTGAATGTGTATATTTCAGCGCTTCACAAATGGCTGGGTGAAGGAGAAGTGGTGCAGTGTGGATATGTGTGTGCATTTCACTGTCATACACAAGGTCGGGTGGTAGAGAACTGGTACAGTGTGGATGTGTGTGTGCATTTCACTAACTCACAATCGGGTAGTAGGAAATTGGTGCAGTGCGGATGAATGTGTACATTTCACTGCTTAACACACGGCTGGGTGGTTGAGAACTAGCGCATGTGCAAATGTGCGCATTTCTATGGCCGGGTGGTAGAGGACAGTGCAGTGTGGAAATGTATGTAAATTCCACTGCCTCAGACATGAAACGGTGGTGGAGAACAAGTGCAGTGTGCATTTCCATGCCTTACACACGGACGGGTGATAGAGAAGCAGTGCAGTGTCGATGTGTATGTATATTTCACTGACTCATACACAACAGGGTGTGGAGATCTAGTGCAGTGTGTACATGTGTGCATTTCACTGCCTTACACACGGCCGGGTGATAGAGAAGCAGTAGATTGTGGATGTGTGTGTATATTTCACTGCCTCAGGCAGGACAGGGTGGTGGAGAAGTAATGCAGTGTGAATATGTATGCATTTCACTGCCTTACACACGGCCGGGTGATAGAGGCACAGGGCAGTGTGGATATGTGTGTACATTTCACTGCCTCATATCCGGCCAGTATTGTTAGTAGGGCTTTGTACATATATGTCTGTGCACATTTCTCTCCCCACACTCTCATGGGCCTGTCACATGATGGCGTATGGCGGAAGCATATGCCGGCGTATCGGCTTGCGTCACATACGCCGTCGTACACCATCATATGCTTCGCATACACTTCGCATACGCTTCGCATATGCTGCGCATACGTCGTATACACCCAGTGTATCCTTCATACGCCGTCATACATGCGTCCATCCTAAAATTTGTTGGGCATGCCAAAACATTTCAGCATATGGCGACGTAAGGCTCATACACTCCTCATACGCTATGCATACGCTAAGCGTACGCCGTCATACATTGCGCATGCGCTATACGCATGCCGTCTTGCATTACGCATATGCTAAAACCGCTCCTTCGGCGTATCTATAGTGTATGTAGCGTACGCCTGGCATGCATGTAACGTATTTGAGCGTATTCGTAGCGTATGCCTAGCGTATGCAAAGTGTATGTGCAGCGTATGCCCGGTGTATGCTCTCGGTAACTATAGGTGCCGCAATGGAGGGAGGGAGGGAGAGGGAGAGGGAGGGACCGGGCCTATATGGCATATGCGTAGCGTATGCGTAGCATATGACGGCGTATGATGGCGTATGTGCCAAAAACTGATACATACTCACACGCTACTCATATGCTACTCATACGCTACTCTCACACTACTCATACGCACATATCAGTGCACAAATGTCACCATACGTCGTCCCGCATTGGTTTTCAAATTGTATCGGTATGTTTTATATACACCACCTCCATACACTGTAATGTCACAGGCCCATCACGTAGCCGAACCAGCTTAGGACTAATGCCAGGCCGGATTGTTGATGACGAGCGCAGCTTGGGTGTACGTGTAAATTCCACTGCTTCCAGCCCACACGATCTGCGATGAAATGAATTCGACGGTGCTCTCGCTGTGTAGCTGGAATCTAAATGTTGTTGGGCGCATTTGTGAACCTCGTTAACGCGTGGGGACCGGGGAGCGTGCCACGGATCCATTCAGGGCGGAGACGCGTGGCGCCGTCTGGTGGTGGGAAGAGTCAGTATGCATGCCTGCTTGCCTGCCCATCTCCCCACACAACAGTGCGCCAAAACGAAATGAACAGCCGGAGAATAGCATCCGCTGGCGCGCCTATCACCTCCCAGCCATGACGCATCCTCCTCCTTCAATTGTGTGTTTGCAGGTATTCAGTGACCAAACTGAGCTGAGAAAAAAAACAATCACAGAATTAAACAAGACAACCGAACTTATACATTAATATTCATTAATATGCATCAATATGTATTAATATTCATTAATAGTCAGCATCGTGAAACCAAAATTCCGAGAAAGTGAAAATAATTCCATTTAGTGTACGATCCCTTCCAGACAGAACAATGGCGTCTAACTTCAAGAGTTATTGCTTGTTTGTTGTACGTCCTAGCAACATCTAAGGTCATAGCAGGAGAGTTATGGTGATCGTATTCTAGTTGTAGCCTGCCTCAAAATTCAAATAGACATAGAAAAGTAGACAACATTGTACTGTCTTCTAGCTGCTTGGCACTCGATGTACCAGTGTTCACACAAGCATCCAGATGTGGGTGGCGCGCGAATGACAATATGCTTTGTGAGTCAGCATATTTTGCTACGATTTAGGAAACTTGTGCAAACTTCAAGCTTAAAGGCCCAGTCCTGTATCTTCAACATTTATTCCTTGCACGAACACAGTCGCAATAGCTTACGACGCTGGTTGTATCCTTGGAATTTCAGTTTTATTCAGCTCAGAAAACTGTAATGCATAAGAAGATATACATCTACACTGCCTCAACAGTTTTCATATGATTAATTTCTACCTGCTGATATGAAGCGCAAGAAAGCATATGCATATGTTGCGATGTCAATCAAGTTGGAGACCATGTGGGATTATATCACGCTTAAAGTATAGCTAAGTCTTCTACTTTTCAATTAATCTAAGCCAGTATGAAAATTGTGTCGGGGACTATGATGTTGTTTGTTTGCTGTAGTTTTATGTCCTAGCAGCATCTATTGCCATAACAGGACGGGTGCCTTCTTGTGACAGTGTGTATTCAGGGCAACTTTATGGTGCTTCTTCAGTCCCCGCTGACACTCAAACACATTTTACTAAGTTGCATTGATTTTTTGGCCCTGCGCCAACAGTTCCACACTGCAGACAGTATGCATGACCTTTGTACTAAGTCAAAACAGGAAAACATTTGAGCCTTTTTGAGGGCAGCTGGACGGTACCACCTCATATAGTCTACTAAATAGATTCTATCAATTATTAATAAAACTTTTCTTTTTCAATGGGAATTTGTTTCCCTTGACCACAAATATATGATTGTGAGCTTTCTAATTTAATGAGTGTCTATTGGCACATAATTGATTGTCTTCTTTTACATGTAAAAGTGATGGTTTGAACAAAAAACTAACATTTCTCGCCATGAATATGGCCTATGCTGCCAACACGGCGTAAAGCAACCACCAATCAATCAATCAATCTTCACTGATACATCAGGCTCCCGCTACCATGACCCGATATTCCACTCATTCACATTATCCTGATACTGAGTTAACAAGTTATTGTCCTATCCTAGTAATGCCGAGAACCAGACTATGTAGCGACTAGTATCAATTTTGTAAGTCATTAGTTTGACTCGGCCAGCTTCTGCACAGTAAGTCTGCGCTCTACTGATTAGGCAACCCGGACCGGTGGAGTAACCATGATTTATCCTTCTGAATGTGGGATTTGCTCAACATCAACGCGCTGGGTTCCGGGCCCTGAGTCATGCATCTTTAGTCGAGGACGAGTCACCCCCTGAGTGCATTAGGTGTCAGTGGCCACTAAGCCCCTGTCACACCACATCACCGGATTGAGCAACGGACATAATTGTCTAGTCCAGGCGTCATAAGTATCAAAATGTATTAAAATGTGTCAAAATGTTGTGAGATCGGGTCAAAGGCCGCTGCACGAACGGACATGAAACAGACATGAACGGATACCCAACGGACGAAACAAACTCAAACCGGACAAGAACCGTAGACGTCAATCCGGCAACATCCATTCCTAGTTTTGTGCATCTTTAAAACTAGTACGGACACAAACCGGTTTCTTTAAGGCCCTGTCACACCTCACCAGATTGGGGGAAATGGACAGAAAACGAACAATGTCCGGTTTATGTCCGTACAAGTGTTGAACATGCACAATACTAGGAACGGATACCGCCGGCTGACGTCTACAGTTCTTGTCCAGTTTGATTTTGTTTCGTCCGTTGGCTATCCATGCATGGCCGTTTCATGTCCGTTTCATATCCGTTTCATGTCCATTCGTAGACCCAATGTCGCAAAACTTTGACACATTTTAATACATTTTGATACTTATCACCACCGGACTAGACAATTCTGTCCGTTGCTCAATCCGGCATAGTGTGACAGGTAGACTCAGACAGATTATACTTCAATACTATATTAATGTAAATGCATGCAATACCTCGTTACCAATGTACAACACAAACCTATCTTATAGTTGCTAAAAACAACTGTGTTATATCCCCTCCTGTAATTTTGACTTGAGCTTGATTTTAGTGTCAGTTGACACAAGTGTAATCACATCAAAGTTACATCAGATATTGTCTTTGCTGGCATTTACCATGAATTCGACCATTTCAGAAGTGTGTGTAAATTTGATTGAAACTATCTGCATGTGATTGACACGACTCGCAGAATAGATAACGCTCACCTATTTGGCATGAATAATGACCCTTGCTGTCAACACCCCTTTTAACTAGCAAGACTCAATCAATCAATCCAGGGTCCAGATGCATGAAGAAGTATTTATCGGCTCCGGTGTTAAGGGTGGCGTTTGGGTTAGCTAACACCAGTGTTGGGAAATCGGTCACTTGGTATGTACGGCGCCAAACCGTGATGGCGTTAGCTAACATGTAAGGTATTTATAGATTTGGGAAATCCCTCTGAGCCTGTTCCCGGCTAGCACCGCTATTTGACAATATGGCCGCCGATATGGTGACGGCGGTGGAGTTAATATCGGTTCGATTATTGGTTTAATTTGACCAAAATTCGGCGGCGGCATTAATATCGGTTCAATTTCTGGTTTAATTTGATCAAATTTAATTGTTTCTGTACCGCTATTTGCCAATATCGCCGCCGATTCGGCGGTGGCGGCGGCGGCGATTTATTTTGTTTACATTCGACAATATGAATAATGCCGCCGATGTAGCTGCAGTGTTAATATTGCTTCGTTTTGTGGGTTAATTTGAACAAATTTCACTTTTTGAGGATGTTATTCTGTTCAATATGGTAGCATTTAATAGATTTGGGCCTAATCGGTCCCTACCACTGCCCTTAAACCACCTACGGAGTCGTGTTAGCGAACCCAACCTTAAACTTGCGGTGTTTCCGTAACACCGCTCAGTGCATAGCGACTTTTCGCCACCAAACTAGAAATCCCGTCCAAAACGCATTTTGGCTCGCTAACACCGCTCCATGCATAGAGGCCCTGGACTTGAACAAGTACAACAATGCAATCCAACTACAAATATGCAACCACACTTTGATATGTATGAGAAGAGCATGGTGGTGTCCCGGCAGGATTTATATGTACACTTGACTTCAGTGAAATCTACTCATAATTTAAATCACCAGAACGTAGGCAACCAAACTGACAACTGGTCTGGATACTGGCTTTCTGTGAGCGCAATCCTGGGTTTGAATCTGACCTCATCATACCAAGGACATACACCATTGATACTTGTCGATACCTACTCTGAATATGATAGGTTAATGGCTGGTTTCCTAAGTATTTAGATGATCTGACTGAGTGATATATCAGGTAATGTCTGTTGCTGCTGGCTTGATCTGACAGCGGAGTAGGTCTATAAAGTCCCTATGAGTGCACACTGTCCCAAAATGGTACTGCTAGAAGTTGCTAGGATATAAATCACCAATAAATAAGCTAGAACGCAGACAAAAATGAACAACATGAACAAAACCACACCCATCCCAAAACATAAACATTTCTTTTGCGCAGCCTTTGTTTTAATCATTGGTAGTTACTGAGTGTGAAAGTACAACGTCTGAACACTTTGACTTCTGGATACTGAATGACTTTATTCCCCTCCAGGGCTCAAACCATAGCCGGCCAAACTTTTCCATGATGTCATCTCATTTGCATATATTACAGACATGTCTAGACGTCTAGACATCTAGACGTCTAGACATCTATTACGCATATATCACACTGAGGATGCATATCCTCCTTATCTTTCATACAAGTCTGTGACAATATAATAATACCAGCAATATAACAGCAACTGGGTTTTTACTAAGTAGTATATGTATAGTGTGGGTGAAAGTAGCTATCGCAATAAATTGCTAAGCATGACAACCACATACAAAGAAGTTTCTGATTCTTTTATTGGGGGGACTCCTAATTTTGTGTGGTTTAAACAAAATAGTTGTATTGTACTAAAATGTAGTTTATTCATTAAATACTGCCTTTTGTCAGCGCCAAAGTGCTGGTCTTCCGGCCGTGCAGTACAATATGTTGGTACATAAATGCAACTATCAGTTGCAATAATAACCATATGTAAATCCTGATTGATAATACAACTATTATACATATTACATTCGATAGAGGAAAGACAGGGAGCAGAAGTGCAGGTAAATAAACATTCATTCAAGTGATACAGTAGCGTGGGTCCCCATCGCTATTTAAGGCTCTGTCACACATCACCGGACTGGGGAAATGGATAGAAACCGGACACTGTCTGATGAAATACATCAATATCCGGTTTATATATGGTAGGCATCCGGCGTTTCTGTTCTCTTTCCAGTGGTGTCCTGTGTGTACGGTGGCAAGTTTTGAACATGCACAAAACTTGTACCGGACACCGCCGGACTGACGTTTACGGTTGATGTTCATTTTAAGTCAGTTTATTCTGTTTTGTCTGGTTCATGTCTGTTTCCCATCAGTTAATCTACGGTTTGCTTCCTGAATAGACCATTGAGGGTGTTGGGGGAATTTGGTCCTTCATTTTTGTTTGGCTCGTCCGTGACAGACCGGTGGCTGTTCGTTAATGTTTGTCCGTCCGTTTGACATTCGGTTTTCACCCGTTGGTTGACCGTTGCTTGTCCCTTCTTATCTGGTGTCATCCAGTTATCGTCTGGTTATCATCCGGTTATCATCGTGTTATCGTCTGGTTATCGTCCGGTTGCTATTCGTTAATGTACTTCCTTGTCCGTTGAAAGTGCAACATTTCGACACATTTCAGTACATTTTGATACCGACCACCACCGGATTAGACAATTCTTTGTCTGGTTATGTCCGTTGCTCAATCTGATAAGGTGTGACAGGTGCTTAATGGGACGGCCAAATGAGTTGAGTGCTCATCTCCTGTTTTAGAAGATAGGAGGATCTGAAGCCATGGGTTTGTGGGTTTGAACCAACAGTCGAGTCAAACCAATGACTTACAAATTTATATTTGTCACTTCCTAGCCAGGTACTCAGCATCATTATGATAGGGCATGTACTGGTTGGATCAGTGTCACGATAATGTGACTAAGTGGGATATCAGGGCATGGTGCTGGTGGACTGGTCTCCCAGTTGGGCAGCACTATAAAGTTGCCATGAGTTTGATCCGACAATGAGTCAACTAGTCCTTGCCTTATCCTAATAATGCCGAGTGCCTGGCTAGGAAGTGACAATTATCAATTTTTAAGTCATTGGTTTGACTCAACCAGGGTTCGATCCTATGATCCCATGGTCTACCAACGCGGGAGACGGACTCTCTAACTCAATCGGCCATCCCGTCTGGTTTCAGTAGAAATAACTAATCTCATCCTATTACTTTGGAAATGGAGTATGCTAAAACAGTGGCTTTTATAATTGCTAAGAATTTCATTACAGACACTACAGTGGTCAAATTGTTTAAAGTTGCATAATCCGATGGTTTGTAATTTTTGCAATTTTCTTAGGCGAACACACTAGAGTAATCATCATAATGTACATTATTGTAGTTTGAAGGAACTTTTATCTTAAATGGCTAACTCCTGAGATATTTGATTCGAAAACATGCCAAATTAATGTTGGCAAGCACGCCAAATCTCTTGACATCAATGCTTCAGTAGTATCAGGTTTATTAAATTGATACATATGCCCTTCTATGCAGCAGAAAATGCTAAATAAATGCACCATTATCTAAGTTGGACATGTAGAAACAAATCTAAATAATCGTTCGTTTTTTTAAAATTTGATTATTTTCATCGGACTATGCAGCTTTACTTGCGGTTCAGCAACGAGAAGGTGTCTTTTCAATATAATATTGTCCACATTAATGAACTCATATTTAAGAGCTGATGATCGAATAACCCGATTCTGTTCACTTATAATTTGTTGTTATTTCATACGATGTTACAAGTGTGTTTTCTTTCCCTGCTACTAAATTTGACTGGCTTCCCCATCTGGTAGCTTCACGTGATAAGCCTATCAGTGTGCTATCCTAATCTAATCCAAATTCACTAACATCTGCTGGCACTATACCGCTAGGACACTATGATGTCGGTGGTAATGTCGGTGGTAATCATCAATTATGTACAAGTGAGGTACAATCAGCATGTTAATGTACTCTCTCATCGTTCTGATGACAAAGACCACCCATTAGTAGCAGATAATAATACTAGTGATTCTGTCGGAAGTAGCCTAATTAGAAAATAACGATGTTCCAGTTTGCACAGCCAACGCCCTGCCATTACAGGGTTCATTCTGACAGCAATTATCGAGAGATACTCCCAGCTCTCAGCGTTATTTCCCAAAGCGCCTGTTATGTCTATGATCGCTTATTTACGGTTGCTAGCCAAACGATAAGACTCCCAGTGGAGAATTGTTACAGTTAGTTTTTATTGTCCGGCAAAACCGTATTATGTGGAACACACCCATTTGTGTATGTGCATCACGGGGACGCGGGGGGATAGTTTTTGTTTGTTTGTTGTTGTTTTACGTCCTAGCAACATCTGAGGTCATATCAGGACGGGTACCGACTTGTGACAGTGCGCACTCATGGCGACTTTATAGTGCTGTCCCACTGGGAAACCAGGCCGCCGGCACCATGAGCTGGTATCCCACTCAGTCACATTATCCTGACACTGAGCACACCAGTCCTTGTCCTATCCTAATAATGCCGAGCGCCTGGCTAGGAAGCGACAAGTATCAACTTTAAAGTCATTGGTTTGACCCGACCGGGACTCGAACCCACGACCCCACGATCTACCAGCACGGGAGACGGACGCTCCAACTCATTCGGCCATCCCATCTGGTACCCCTCGGGAGGATAGTAGGGCAGGAGTGGGGAGGGGGGAGGGGGGAAGGAAGGGGGGGGGCAGGAGGTACCAAAGGTTCAATCTGTAGCCGCAAGGAGCACCTTAGCACTTTTTTTTCTTTTTTTTCTTGAAGATTTATACTGTCTATCATGGATAAGTCCGAATAGAATTGTTTTCACCATTAGACAGTTTGTCGATAGAAAGCCCAAGCCAAGGGATTTTTAACCTCTCACACCAGATATACATGGTATGAAAGCAACCAACCTTTGATGACGCTGTAAGTTATACACAGCAGTGGAAATCCAAATTGTCAGAGGTAGGTGGGGCACAGGGAATCGAACCACCGACCTTCAGATTAGGAGTCCGACCTAGAAAAAAGTCAGACACTCTAAGCACTCTGCCACAGAGAACACCACACTTTCTCTAAATCTAACACTCCACTCTCAGTGTATAGTCAATAAAGAAGTCTACATGTACAACATAAGATCCCTGTAATATTTCTTATGCCTGGTTTCAAACTATATTGTCTTATCTTGTTCATATTACCTCATCATCTCATCCATAAATAGTTCACATGCACCATAGTTGTTAAGGCCGGAAGACCAGCGTATCGGTGCTGAACAAATGTATTATTGAACTGGAATAACAATTTTGACAGAACAAAATCTCGAATCTATGAATATATAAAAAATACTAGTATTATAAGGGGCTATCGGATTGTTTCAATTGCGCTCGTATTCAGGAAGTATACCGCTTCACAAAGTGATGCAGGGCGACGAGATTACTAGTCAGCACTGAGGTCATGGGCAATGAAGCTCCTGCACAGGAGGACATATATAGGATGATTGGCTCAGGGATGCTAGTTAGTATAGTAGTTAGCAAGATATCCCCAGAATGGCATGAATCCTGGGTTCGATTATTTGCCATGTTCATTATCCCCCCACTGATACAAAGACCCTATAATACTAAGACAGCTCACTCCGCCTGTACTGTGTAATCAAAATGAGCAAACTCTCCACTTTGTGCACTGGCTGTTATTTTGGTTAAACAGGTGCTATATTATATGTATAAATGTATATATGAATGTGAAAGATGTGTGATGATGGCGATGCTCATGATGATGCTGATGATGATGGGTATTTGTTCATAGCAATTTCATATTGATGTGTATTCATACTAACCTCTCTCATGTATAATATAATTGTATGTGTTTACATGTGAAACACCAACCAGCAGGCCACTGATAAAACCCACCACAAGGTGGCACTGCAAAATTTACATTACCATTGGAGAGATAGGGAGTGAACCATCTTAGTATTATAGCGTCTTTCACTGATAGTAGTAGCCTGTAGGGGAAGTTCCATAATTAGCACATGACGTGAAAGAATGGAATGAATAAAGCCAATTGCACCCAATTGAACTATACCGTGATTAATCAACGGATGTAAATTGTGCTCATTTGCTAATTAGGACTGATCTGACGGAAAGGACAGGACCCTCTGCCTCCCCCTGCCGGTGATTTAAAGCCGTTCCCAGGTGTAGAGTCGAGTCCATCTCTTCCATCCACTTGATTAGCTAGTGCCCTGTTGAACACCTATGCCATTGTTAGACCCTGCCCCTGACCAGCCATAAAACCCAACACTTCCAGCTGGCACCAGCGGTTAAACATCCGCCTATCAACCACCCGACTGATATTATGTACCACATAGGAATTGGGCAATAGGTTCCCATTAATTTACCTTTGTTCACTTACAGTTCTGAGATCTGACATTCATCTAACATAATGATATAAATAATCCATATTTATTCATTTCTGGGATCTGACATTCATCTAGCATAATAATATAAATAATTCATATTTATGCATTTCTGGGATCTGACATTCTTCGAACATAATGATATAAATAATGCATATTTATTCATTTCTCGGGTCTGACATTCATATTACATAATGATATACATAATCCATATTTATTCATTTCTGGGATATGACATTCATCTAACATAATGATATACATAATCCATATTTATTCATTTCTGCGATCTGACATTCATCTAACATAATGATATAAATAATGCATATTTATTCATTTCTCTGGTCTGACATTCATATTACATAATGATATACATAATCCATATTTATTCACTTCTGGGATCTGACATTCATCTAACATAGTGATATAAATAATCCATATGTATTCATTTCTGGGATACGACATTCATCTAAGAGAATGATATGAATAAGCCATATTTATTCATTTCTGAGATCTGACATTCATCTAACAGAATGACATAGATCAGCCATATTTATTCATTTCTGGAATCTGACATTCATCTAACACAATGACATAAATCAGCCATATTTATTCATTTCTGAAATCTGACATTCAACTAACAGAATTACATAAATAAACGGTATGTATATGTGATGTATAACGTGCTATGCGAGTGCAAAGACGCGGAAGTGAATTATTTGATTATAATATATTGGATTGATAATGCTATGTTCTGCCTCTGTGCTCTCACTTGACCAGTGGCGCCACCACCAATCATTCCCGCCCCTACCGGACGCGGCTATTCTCCCAAGTGCAGGAGGAATGTGCCTCTTTTTTTAGGGCTGGATCCGATAACCCCTAGCCAGATGTTATACTCATGCCACTCTCCATTATCTCCTTGTGTTATGTTGTGCCTTTATACTGTAGCAACCCCTTTATATATAGGGCCTACCTACTCCACTTCATATATTTATGCATATATGTAGACCTACATATATAAATATTGTTAAAACTAGGAAGAAAATATATACAACAGTGAGGTGTGGGTGGAACCTGTTTTATTCGGCTCTCGCTGAGCAAAAATCACCCACCATACAATTTTAAAGTTAGAAAATGCTGGCGAATGATTGCCCCGGCGCATTGGATACGACCGGAAGTGTCCAGGTGGTGGTGCCACATCCAATTCACATGGACTAACTCACAGTGAATAAATAATGATGGTCCAGCCTCGAGTAATAATATAGTACGATAATAAATTAAGTAATAATTAAGTAGCCAGGCGCCACCCAGTTATATTAATATAATAAATTAATTAACATATGGGTAATGTATAATGTGTTATTGGAATATAAAGAAGGACAGTACCACATCTGAGTTCTTCTGCTATATACTTACCTACATACTCTTCTACTTTTCTCTTGTTATATATATATAGATATAATATATATATATATGGATAACCCCATTGTGGTGGCCAATAATTATGGGATTGTGATTGGGTGTGTGATTGGCACTCTACCACTGGCATTACTTCTGCCAGTGGTAGAGTGGTCTAGACTGCATCCTCTTCAGTCACCCATGACATTCCAGCCGCCCTGAAATTGGGATAATATGCGAGTTCAGTAGGTACCTTCCACCTTTATGAGGGGAAATTGCAGGTGTTGTATTCCATATTCTAAGGGAATAATGTGCCTACGAAGACTGAGACCACAATATATGCCTGTCTTCGCCTTTAGCCTTACCAATATATATATATGTATACAATTCAATATAACGATGTGATTTATAAGAATTATGTGAGAACAAATTCGCAGAAGTTCCTAAGAACCATAGAATATTTATGCTTTCTATGTATTATTCATGTATATGTGTCAATGTATATATATATATTCTTGTTTGTATGTAATGTATTATTTATGTATATGGATCATCATCATCATCATGCTGTCGGTCGTGATACAACAAAGACTGCTTTCATTACTCGACTGCCGCTCTCCATTTAGCTCTCTGCTGTGATAGTTGCGTCCATGAGTCATTGTTGGAGCATACACACTGATAATTGTAGCAAAGTTGTCCTTGCTCAAAGGTAGTCTCATCGTCATGATTCTGTCACGTACTGGCCATGGCATTTATGTCAGCTTTGTGACAATGTCCTTTTTGATAGCAAAGCCCACTTCGGCCTCCCTTCTCTCTCCTTCGGGTTTGCCACTCCAAAAGAAAGAGTATTCCAAGTCATTGAGACTACCAGACTCTGAGAACCTTGTTTCGCATAGGGCGGGAATGTCGATGTTGTATTTAGCTAGTTCCATTGCTACGAGTGCCGTCTGTATTTCTGGTCGGTCAGCTGCTTCTCGGCCGAGGAGAGTCCTGACGTTCCATTGACCAATTGTCAGTAGTTGTGTTGTGTTGCATTGTATTCCTCCTAGCTGATTTTCCGCTGTCGACAGAAGATGAGCTTGAGCAGCGCGGTCCTCGGTAACCTGGGCGACGACCGAGCCAGTATAGTGTTTTGTGTGGTTGTACATTTCATGAAAGCTGCCTGCAAAAGTGTTGAAGTGCTGCTGGCTTTTGCAAGTTACCAGCGGCACTCTCTCGGGGAGCAAATAGAGGTTTCACACCGGCAAGAACATGTCAGGACAGGTGCAAAACTATTTGTCCCTGCAGTGGCTGGTCGGGAGATGTTGGGAGTTCCATACATCAACCACCCTTAATGCTGCCACAGTGACATGGTTTTCTGTTTAGGGTTTGCTCAAGAACCTGTACCACAAGGCAGTGGTTTACAACTCTGCAGGGCAGGGGCATCAAACTTCCTGAGGTATTGCTATACCTGCAATACCTGCATATATGTATACAACACACTTATTCATAGGCGATGTATATGAATTATGGGAGTATAAATCTACAGAAGGTAATACCAATCTTGTATCCCCACGCCCTCGTTCCATGACACTCCTGGTTGAGCCCCCATCTGGTTCCCAACCACACTAACATAGGTGGGTCTACTCCATCACCAGGTAGAGGCCGCCTCTTGAATTTCAAGCTATCTCAGATTGTCCATGATGTCCTCAACATGGGTAATTGATATCGTGAGACTGTGTATATACTCCATTGATCAGCGACCATTGGCGCCACCTATATATTTCTTGTGAACTACGACTTGGCCGCTACTGACGCGCCATCTACTGTAAATTCGGAGCAAACCTGTGACCTAATTACAAAGTCTGGACACTTCGACCTTAGCTTTTCAATCGATCGGACCTGCTTCTCCCTGTGGATTTGGACTTTACGACAACAATGCCGGCGGCAAAGAACAACAAGTCAAAGCGACGTGGTACATCTAACCATGACGTACAAACTACCTCCATCAGCAGGAAGAAAGCGAAGCCTGGATCGAAGTCAGTGGCTAAAAACATCAATACGACGCCGACGATTCAATCTCGTTCAAGCCGAGCTAAGGAGCGGCGCGAGGCACGGCGGCTCGACAGAGACAACAAACTCTCCACCGACGAGGACGGCTCTGATGAGGATGGATTAACCGTGGCTCTGGCTACAATACAAAAACAAATGGCGGACATTAACGCTGGCATAAATTTGAGGATCGACAAGCTACAGAGGGTTGCTGAGGGGCGAAAATCCAGATCCCTCACTCCACGCCGCAGGGGCGATGACGTCATGCCGCGTGCCGGCGGCCATGACACCTTGCTCGCTGATTCGGTAAGGCCTATTTCCTTTGAGCTGACAAGGCGTCGTTCTGCCTCGTCCCACTGCTCTGAGACCTCCCACGATCCTGCCTGCCGTCCTCGTCGACATTCTCCTCGACACCGTGAGTTTGAGTCTTATTCCTTTCTCGGTCATGGGCGCCGCGCGTGTGTTGACCCTGGAACACGTCATAGCTTCGACGCAATGTCCCCCGCCTACGGTCGTGACGATGACAGGGAGGATGCTGTCAATGAGCTTCTAGTGGCCGCGGGATCTGCGCTTGGAAAGAAGAGAGGTAATAAAATTCTTGCCCCACATCGTTATGTTATACGCGGTAGTAAAAATGATCGTATCGGTATGGAGGAGGCCACATGGTCTGAGTATTGTGCGGCCCTGTGTCGAATGTGTAAAGATAAAAAACTCCCTGCAGATTGGTCCCGCTCTGTGTTTGAACATATGCACCAGCTCCTGACCATGGCTGGGAACTGGGACTGGCATACTTGCCGTCAGTGGTCAGAGTCTGTCTTTACTATGATCGCTGACGGCCGCCTTCCTCGGGGCTGGGCTGATGCCTACGCTATCAAGGATGTCCAGCGGGACGTCTGTGCGCTAGGAACCCGACTGGACAGGTCGAGGCTGGCCCATGGAGCCCGTCGACCCGATCTGCCCGCATCAGCTGCAGGCTCGGCCAGCTCCCAATATGCTGGCAGGACGGGTGACTACACGCGCCCGGAATACAACAAGGATGTCGATGGGAAGCCATGCCTCCCCTGGAACCTCGGAGGATACTGTGGCTTCACAACCTCCCATGGCCTGCAGCCGGATAGGCGCTGCCACCTTTGCGCTTGGTGTGCAAATAAGAACAAGAAAGCTAACCCCCATCAGGAGAAGGTCTGTCAGAATAAAAGGAGATTCCAGGACCGGGTTAGTTTGAATGATAAGCCTCACGATAAGGATTTTCATTAAGTGGACGAGTTGAACCCGCTTGCTTCGTCCACACTGCTCCTGTTATCGCGGGCGGTGCCTTCCATCATTCTGGGGACCGACACCCTGCCCCTGATAAGGCTTTTTTGGGTCATGGGAAACCTCTGCGCCTGGGCGGCTCAAATTGTACTCAACCTGTTCTGCATGCTGTACTATCAGCCGCTGACACTGGACTTGATTTAGCTGCTGGGAGTGTGACTTGGGGCGAACCCTCCCCTCCCACTGAGCCTGATCGACGGGGCCCTGAGTCACGACATCTCGCCCGTGATTCTCTTACGGGTGGTGGTCGCGGGGGTGATGGGACGCTCCTCCTCCGGGGACAGTTGACTGCTGGATACCAACAAACGACATCTCACACTCGCTCTCACGCTACTCCATTAATCAGTACCGGATACCCCCCAAACACGGTTGTTGCTGACCAGTTGGGGGTGCGTTGTGATGATGAACTGCCTGATAGACTTTTGGTGGTCGAACACACTGATACTGATGATGTCGAATACGTCCTCATGAACATCGAGGACGACCAACTGCCTCCTTATAACCCCCCACACACACCCGTTACCTACAGACATATCCTCGATGAGATCTGGCCTCACCCAGTTGACAACATCTGGGCTAGACATCTCAAATACCTCGACATCTACATGCACGTTAGGGCTGGCGCCCTCCCAAACTATGTCGGCCCCAGGATTCCCATCCCCTCAGGCTTGAACATTGGAGTCTGGAGAGACCTCCTGGCTGACTATCACGACAAGCAGCTTATTGACTTCTTAGAATATGGTTGGCCGGTCGATTACACTGCTGACCGCCCACCAATCGCCTCAGTCGCAAATCATCACACCGATCCTGACAATCAGGCCTGCATGCAGGACTATATCGACACAGAGCTTATCCATGGTGCCATCATTGGCCCCTTTGACGTTCCCCCATTTCGGCCTTGGACGCAGGTCAGTCCCATGATGACCCGCCTGAAGCGTGGGACTAGTAAACGCAGGGTCATTGTTGACCTCAGCTATCCGCCAGGTGTCAGTGTCAACTCAGGTATTCGGAAGCTCCAGTACCAGGGACACCCCATGACTTACAAGCTTCCAGGCATAACTGACCTGGCAGACGAGGTCACCCGCCTTGGAAAGGGGGCCTTCATCTGGTGCGTCGACTTGGCGAGGGCATACCGACAACTTAGGACTTGCCCCCTCTCAGTCCCTCTCCTTGGCATAACCCTACATAATAAGATCTACCTCGACCTGGCCCCTCCTTTCGGCTGTCGCACTTCTTCAATGGCCTGCGCGCGTACCACAAACGCACTGGTCTACCTCATGAGAACCCGTGGTCACCATGTTCTCTGTTATCTGGACGACTTTGTGGGCGCAGCAAAAACATTACCAGAGGCAGAGCGTGCCTACCACGAAATAGTCGGTCTGGCGGCCCAGCTTGGTCTCGACCTTGCCCTGCAAAAATGTCTGCCGCCCAGAACTGAGCTCGAGTGGCTCGGTTTCCTGGTCTCTACAGTCAATATGACCGTCACAATACCACCTGACAGGCTCCAGGACGTCGTCAGAGAGTGTGAGGCCTGGAGGACCAGAGTCTTGGCATCACGGAAGGACCTACAGCGCTTGGTTGGGCGGTTTGCAGCACGTCGCAAAATGTGTTGCCCCGGCGAGGAGGTTTATGTCTAGAATCTTGGCCGCCCTCAGGAACGCACCATACAGGGGCAAGCACCTAGTGCCCCCGGAGCTCGGACTTGACGTTGCTTGGTTCACACGATATGCTGCCCACTCCAACGGTGTGGTCCTCCTTCCCCCCGCTGAACGTGAACTTTGGGTCATTGAGTGTGATTCATCGCTTCGTGCTGGTGGCACGCACTCTCCCACTCACTTCTTCGCTCAGGAATACTCACAGCAGATCCGAGACAGGAACTACAACATCGCACAACTCGAGGCTCTGAACCTCGTTGCTGCACTCAAGAGCCTCTCGCCTCACCGGGCTCATCAATACACAATAGTCATCAACACCGACAATGCCACATCTCAGCAGGTTCTCAGCACTGGTGCTGGTCGCGACCCCGTGATCTGTGCTTGTGCCCGCGAGCTCTGGCTTTACGCTGCACGGAGGAGTACTGACATTCTGGTCCGCCACAAACCGGGCAAGGACATTGTCCTTGCAGATGCACTGAGCCGCATGTGTTTCGACCCCCGTGCTAAGGAGCTGGCGGCGAACCTCGTCGCTGAAGGTGGCCTGAAGCCACTCACTGCTAATCATGACGATGCACTAACTCTCAATCTGTAACCTGGGTTCGACTAAAAATGTTTGGCTCTCTCTCCAGGTTACTCACAGCGCCATCACCAGCGGCTCCTTGATGCTATAGCAGCGGGACTGGCGGCTGGGACCTGGAAAAACAAGGCGGCCCAGGCGAGAGAGTACTACACATACATGACTGACCATGACGCGGATCCACTCAAACCATCTCAGTACCACATCATGTCTTACATAATCCATCTCCAGGATCGTCTCGTGTCCCCAGGTGCCGTTCTAAACTACATCAGTGGCGCGCGCACCTGGGTACTGACATTCGATGGGAGAACCTCCGCCTTTGACACTTACCTCGTGGGCCTCCTCAAAAGAGGCGTCCGTCGTGCATCATGCCACGTCACTGTTCAAGCACCACCCATGACTCCACGGGATGTTCGGAATGTCGTTCGTTTCTTCTGGACGGTCGGCCCAAACGGCCCGCGTGCTGGTGGCCGCCACCCTCATCGCATACTTCACGCTGCTCAGGCAGTCAAACCTGTTCCCGAGATTCGGCAGGTACGACCCAGGCCACTCACTTCGGGCCAAGGATTTGAAGCAAACACCAATGGGCATCAATGTCCGTGTCAGGTCGTCCAAGACGCAACTCACATCATCGTCTCCCAGAGACATCCTCATACCGGCAATACCCGGCTCGCCTTTCTGCCCACTCCATGCCTGGAGGGACTACGTGTCCAGGACACCGCCATATCCGGACGGACCGGCCTTCATCACAGCCGATGGCTCAACGATACGTGCCTCAGCATTCATTGCAGCCGTACGACTCGCCCTCTCGGCAGCGGGTCACCCAGCACCTGCGGCCATCACACTACACAGCATGCGACGCGGTGGCGCACAGGCCTGCGCACTACGAGGCTCATCACTACACGACATCAGACAACTGGGTCACTGGACCTCCGATGCAGTCCATGACTATGTCCCGAGACAATCAGTTTCTTCGGCTCCCAGAACACTTACTAACTACTTTGGTTAAGTGCCTGTAATCCTCGAACTTATCAACATGTCTATCTTTAAATCTTAATGTAACAAGCTAAACTAGTAAGAATAAATGCCACTATATGTACAGCTGTCTCGCGTTTGTTCAATTGTCCATGATGTCCTCAACATGGGTAATTGATATCGTGAGACTGTGTATATACTCCATTGATCAGCGACCATTGGCGCCACCTATATATTTCTTGTGAACTACGACTTGGCCGCTACTGACGCGCCATCTACTGTAAATTCGGAGCAAACCTGTGACCTAATTACAAAGTCTGGACACTTCGACCTTAGCTTTTCAATCGATCGGACCTGCTTCTCCCTGTGGATTTGCCGTCCCACCCACCCAACTAATGACATAAATCATAGGGTTAAGTGCCTGTAATCCTCGAACTTATCAACATGTCTATCTTTAAATCTTAATGTAACAAGCTAAACTAGTAAGAATAAATGCCACTATATGTACAGCTGTCTCGCGTTTGTTCAATTATCAAGGGATATTGAAAAACCAAGACAATTTCCATATAGAAACAAATAGAGGTGGCCCGCCACAGTCTACAACTTATTTAATATTGAATAAGGAACCTAACAAAATACATCATTATAACAGGCTTTACTAGCTCTTTGCAGTGCATATGAATAACATTCTCCCATGAATAGTATATTCATAATATTAAATTGAAATAACAATAAAATAAAGACTCAAACTTATTTTGCCTATAACATTGTGGTGCTTGTATTATAGAATCAGTAATTCTTTACTGGGGAACTGTTCTAATAATCACTTATCTTAGAATCATAGCCCTATACATAGTTAATTAGAAATAATCAGGAATATGAACAAATCATGATGTATGACATCATATAAACCATTACTCTAATATATACACAGCCAGATGAGTTGTTGTTTTCGCAGTGGGTGTGGGTGTGGAGTGGGATTACTGTACCTGTTGGGTATATTTATCTGTTACCACCTGTCTATTTATAAACAACATGATATTTAATTACTTGATGAATATAGTTAATGAAGATATTTATTCGAATATTGTTTCATATAATTATTATCAGATATATTTAGTAATTTTCCTCTTTTTTCGACAGTTATTTGAAAAATAATATTATTATTATCAATTCACCACCTTGTGAGATGAATTAATCTACATGAATTAGGATTCATGTAGATTAAACCTTATATCTAAGATGGTAGTAGTGTTCAGTCTCATAGACAAGTAGCATAATTAATAACCATAATTATTTACAACAATTCCTAGCCATTAAACTCCCCCCCCCCCCCACATCCCCATACCCCAGCTACCTCTTTCCATACTCACTCCCATAACACACCCGCACATTCCTGTTGCACAGAGACTGGACCCCTATCTTCATGCATATAGAACAGATTAGGCTCTAGCCATGGATCAGTCACCATGACACACATTCACACTAAGCTGTACAGTTGGACAGTATGTAAAGTTTACCAATAATTAGATATTGGCGGATGTGTCAACTAGTCTATAATAATTACAATTGTTATATGAAAAGGTAAAACGTATATAAAGCCAGAGGCATTAAGGTATTATGTGGTGCTGCTGATCCTTTACTGAGTTTTATATAGACACTATGTGGTTATATATAGTGTGAGAGGGGCACTACATTTAGTGTTGTAGGGCCTTAGCAGCTCAGCTCACATACTCCCTCCCCCCAACTGTTATTTTCGGATCACTGCACACCCATACACAACAGGGCACTGTAGCCATAAACAACCAAGGCTTGGATACAGGCAGGTTGGATGTTCATTGGTTGATTGGAGAATGCCTACTGCTGACTGGAGGAGCTGATCAGGTGTGACAGCCATCTTGGATTCATGAGTCATGCATGTTGAATGTTCATTGGTTGATTGAAGAATGCTTATTGCTGATTGGAGGAGCTGATTGGAGGAGCTGATCAGGTGTGACAGCCATCTTGGATTCATGAACCTATATATAATAATAAAACAAGCAAGCTCCTTCTGGTTCCTTCTGCACACTCTATACTCTGCCTTTCTTCTACTTGCCTGTAGTGATTTCCTATTTAACCTACCTACACAACTACAGCTGACAGCCGTCGACTTTACAAGTATCAACTGGTGCAGTCCCATACCTGAAATTATGTACATGCGCAGCCTGTTTTCCAATTCCAACACCCCATCAGTTCTTGCCATCATCATTCATGGAAATGGTCATGGTTAGTCAACTAGCGACTACCTATTAACATACATTTATGCACATGTGCTTCTCATAATTAATATTTTGTATATATATATATAAATATATATAAATATATATTAGATGTAATTTTATATATTAAATGTACATATTAGATTATTATTTCTGTTTTTTTGGCTAATCCTCCCGGCCAACCACCGCCATCACTCCCGGCCTACCCCCGCTATGACTCCCGGCCTGTCCCTGCCGTGACTCCTGGCCAGTTACCGCCATGACCTCCGGCCTGTCCCTGCCGTGACTCCTGGCCAGTTACCGCCGTACTCCCGGCCTGTTACCGCCGTTACTCCCGACCTGTCACCGCCGTGACTCCCGACCTACCCGCGCCGTGACTCTCGGCCTACCCGTGCAGTGACTCCCGGCCTACCCGCGCCGGACTCCCGGCCAACCACCCGGGAATCATGGCAGGGTAGGCCGGAAATATTATACATAAACACAGAAATAATAATCTAATATGTACATGTAATATATAAAATTACATCTACCCCAGCCACGACTCCCGACCTGGCCCCACGTGACTCCCGGACTCTCACCGCCGTGACTCCTACCGCCGTGACTCCCGGCCTGTCCCCGCCGTGACTCCCGGCCTCCCACCGCCATGACTCACGACCACCGTATCACTCTCAGTGGTGGAAAGATCCATTATGTTATATTATATTGCATTAATGTATCTACCTAATTGCATTACGTATAAATCGATATTACATAAATGTAAAGTGAAAAGAGACATACCAATGTTCCTGGAGATAGGAATGACTGCATCACATTTTGCATACTAATCCTCCATTTGTACCTAATCAGTTGACCCATGTTCCTTCAGAGAATTAAGTGTGTGCAGTATTCCTTTTGAATTCCTAGTCCGAGCCCCCACCTGTTCACCGAATCCATGGTCTGGGCGATGGGCGGGGGTTGTACGTGGGAACGCAGTTTTGGTGGGGTAGGGCGCATGCGCTGTTTGCACTCTGAGTCACGTGTGCCTCACTCAGGTACCCCTTCCTAACGGAAGGCCGCGTGTTCTTTGGTGCCAACATGATTGATATGTTCCTCGCTCCCACAATCCATACATGGACGCATGTTGCGTACAGACCATGATAAAACACTGAGAGGCATTTCAGAACAAAGTCAAACTTGAAAAAAAGCCCACCCTAAACATCAAAACACACAGCACAACTGAAGTAGATTAACGTTAATGCAATGCATAATTACATCCTGTGATCTCCTTTTCTATCATGCTGCATGCTTGTATCTATGGGCATTGTTCATGTTGCTTCGGTACAATGGGTACTTCGAGCCATTTCAGGGTTCGACCGATGCTACAGCCATCTCTGGGTTCGACTCCATGCTCGTTGCCACCCCCTACGGTATACTCAACGAACCTGCCTTGTCCAGTGCGAGATCTGACGTCACTTCCGGTTGTCTCCCCCCGCTGCCTCGCCTCCCGGTGTCGCAGTTTCCGCCATCCGGCAGTTTCCGGGGTACGCATCCCTTCTGCGCATGCATCAAAATCAAACAATATCGTCACTAACCTTATAAATTTAATATGTTTTTGGTAAAGATGTTTTCTATATGTGTAGCTAGCGATTTGTTTCTAGGTCGTGGGGTTTTAGAGATATTTCACTTTTTTTGTATGAAGATTGCTCATGGCCATTGACAATGCATTTGAGTGTATGCAAACCGCGGAAATGGCAGATGGCGGAAACTGCAACACCGGACTTCCACAGGAGACGCTGGGTAAGCTCCACATCTCTGCCTTAATTCAGAATTACAATGGCCATGACTCTGTGGCTAGACACCTAGAGTGTACGTCGCAGAAGATAGCTTTAATCAATCAAGCAATACACACCTTAATTATCGTTAGCACAGATGAATACGCATGGGATCACATTGACTCAATAAGCAGTTACTTATCATGTATTAACTTTCAGATGTATGAGACAATAGGAAAGCGGTAACCAAACCTGGCCCATCTCCAGGTAAAAAAGCCAATCTTTGGGGTTTCTCTCTTGTCGTGCCGGAGTGCTCGTGGGACGATTGGATTATAACACAATTGCCTGTTGAGACGTGTTACCAACTCATCCATCCTGTCGATAATTCACTAAGGCGGATACACAACTGGTTTAAATCGGTGTTTGTTTTGAATCGCTAAGTGTCTAGGTTGGTTAAATGAGGTTACATGATGCAATCAAGCAGTTCAATAAATAACCCGACGCCCCGTAATGTCAGAATGCCCCCTATGTGGAGTCGAACCCTACAATCCCACCCCTTAGCCTCTTTACTAGAGGTGTGGTTGGGTGGAGTAATTTTGAGCAGTTGTTGAGTGTCGGAGGTTTGAGCGCTGAATGCGAGCTACTTGGTATTGGTCACGTGACAGAGTTCTGTGTTGATAGGAGGCGGCAGCTTGCCGCAGCGGTAGCATCAAGGTGGCGCCACCATAGCTCGGCAATCGCTGGTCAATGTTCTGTGGTTCATGGGCGTCGGGTAAGGAATATATATATAAGGAATATATTGTCAATGTGCGCCGGTGGTATTTATAGTGTTGCTACGCTTAGGATGCCAGAGACTCTGGAATAACCACCATGTGTCCATGCGACAAAGACTGCTTTCATTACTTGACTGCTGCTCTCCATGTAGCTCTCTGCTGTGAGAGTTGTGTCCATGAGTCGGTCTTAATGTCTCTCAGCTTCAGGTTTCTCTTGATGGTATCCTTGAACCAGAGACGAGGGCGCCCTCTCTTTCTGTAACCAGAAGACAGTTGAGAATAGAGGATCTGCTTTGGTAGCCTGTCTGATGACATCCTCACGAGCTGTCCAGTCCACCGGAGATTCTTTTTGATCACGAGATCTTTCATAGAGGGCAGCCCCGTCCGTTCGAGCATCCCTACCAGCACACAATACAGCCACTGGCAACTGAGGTTTAGGTTGTTTCTTTACAATCTGATCTTCTAGATATTGTTATACTGTATCCTTTGACATACAATGGAATTTCCTATTTTTTAATGAAAGTTAATATCGAACGTGTGATTAAACAATACATAAACATACCATGCACAATGGCTGGAAGCCCAGAGCTCCAGTGCTTCTAGGAAAACCATTGAGAATAATGAAGTACATATGAAAGATATATATGATATATTAGGATTACGCGAAAATAAATAATTGGAAAGTTATATTGTTATCATATTATCGACCAATTATATTAGTCCACATATTAACCTCCCACAATTTGCCACTTTAAGACTGGTGGCGCTACCACTTGCGTATCCCCCCACTACTCTCCCTATCGACTTTATATGCTAGTCTTCGCCTAAAACTGCATCTTTTTAAAATATATATCCTACACCATTTTATATGTGTATTATATCTGTAAACACACAGGAACACACCCAACTCCATATACCACATGGTTGGTAGTAATTAGCGTAGGCAGGAACAAAAAGGTAAATAAAAAGACACAAAACATAACATAATAAGGGAATTGCAGCACAAGCGATGACTCTGCCTGGAGAAAGCCGCTGACAGGAAGACATGCGATAAGCAGTGTAAAGCTTAAGTCATCAGATAGGGTAGACACTGTATGCCACCAGTGATCAATCAGGAGATTGATGACCCTAACGAGCCGTCCCTACTGAATGCTTTAGAACTGGCCCCTGGTCGATGATGGATCTACTAACTACTGCCAAGTTGCCTCCCATCTCCAGGCACCGCTGCACCACACACATGCACCGCCTCTAGTGGGCTTTGCCTTCTTCTTTCTTTGTTCTTCCCTCGCTGACTTCCTTAACTGCTGGTTCTGTCGTAAAAGTAGATTTGATCTCCTGGTATAGGAGGTCTTCCTGAGGTAGGGCAGAGAGCGTGTATATAAACAGATGAGAGGGACAACTCCCATACTAGAGCATGTAACAGCTGCCGACTGTGGCGCTCCAAGTGGTGGTTGTTGAACAGCTTAAGCATATGGGCAAACCTCAAGGCATTTTCAAAGGCAGTGAGCAATCTTCATACAGAAAACATTAAATATCTCTAAAACTACAACACCTAGAAACAAACTGATTGGAATACACATAGAAAACATGTTTACCAACGAGATTATATTAAATTGATATGGCTAGGCTTCTGGATTTCTATTAATTTTGAATAAAACTAACGTTTTTCACGACGCGTACGGCAAACTCAAGGCATTGTCAATGGCGGTGAGCAATCTTCATACAGAAAACGTTAAATATCTCTAAAACTACACCACATAGAAACAAACCGCTTGGAAGACATATAGAAAACATGTTTACCAAAAGGATTATATTAAATTGATAAGGTTAGGCTTCTGGATTTCTATTAATTTTGAATAAAAACAAATGTTTTGCATTGAGCGTACCGGCAAACTCATGGCTTGTTCAACACTAACCGCCAGGAACGCCACTGTAGCCTGTGTTACCGTTTTTCGCGGGAGTTGTCCCTCTCATCTGTTTATATACACGCTCTCTGGGTAGGGCCACAGCTGACTGCATCTGTCTTTGGTCGAGTCAAACCAATGACCTACAAAATTGACACTTATCGCTTCCTAGCCAGGCACTCAGCATTATTAAAATAGGGCAAGGAATGGTTGGCTCATGGTCAGGATAATTAGACTGAGTTGGATATCAGGTCATTATGCTGGGAGTCTGCTCAATAAAGTTCCCATGGGTGCGCACTGTCAAAACTTGGTACCCGTCCTGATATAACCTTATATGTTGCCAAGACGTAAAATTCAATCAACCAACCAATTATCGGTATGCTGTTCAGTGTGGTTCCTATTTCCGGTTCCTGTGTTCAGCTGGGGAAGTTTGGACTTTGATGATTTTATTAGAAATATGACAGATGGGATGACTGCATGAGTTGACTGTCCGCCTCCCGTTTTGGTATGTCCTAGGGTTATGGGGTTTGAACCCTGGCTGAGTCAAACCAATGACTTAAAATAGTCACCCCTAGCTGAGTCAAACCGATGCCTTAAACATTTATACTTGTGAATTCTGAGCCTGGCGCTCTGCATTACTAGGCCAGGGCAAGTAGCAGTGGGATGAGGAAAACCCATCATCTGCGATTACAACTCTCTGCTTAATCAAATAATGAACTAAAACCTCCAAATAAACAACCCATATACATTGTAGATATTCACCAGGCCAGGTTGTCGCTGGAGGAGAGGAATCATAATTTATTCATGCAATACATTGGAAAGCGACAGGAAAGCCATTGGAAAGCTCCATTGTGATTTCACCTCTGATGTAACTGGGATGCAAAGCACCAATAGAAAAACGCAATTGAGGCAGGCTGAGGGGCGTACTCTACTCTTGTCTTGTAGATCTTGTCTAAGTCTTCCTACATTTGCTGTTTGGAATAGATCAAGATTCAATGTTAAGGCAGCATTGCTTATGCTTCAGTCGAGATCAACTTACAGGTGATTGCATACCAATTTCTATGGACTCTATCAAACACAAACCAACTTGTATGAAATGAAAGGGACTAGCTATATAAATAAACTACGCTTTTATGTGGTTATATTATTGGCAGCGTATATATCTAAGCTTGTTTTCTTAGTAAGTATATACTATATTAAGCCTAGGTCACACATACCCGGATGAGGGGCCGGAAGAGCCCCGACCCTTGATCCGGCATGGTCCGTGGCGATCCGTTGCTCATTCGTGGCTGGTCCTTGGTGGTCCTTGGTGATCCTTGGTGATCCTTGGCTGGTCCGGCCTCATCCCAGGTCGTCTCAGATGTTTTAAAATGTTTAAAACATCCGGGGTGATCCAGAAAATATTGCAATCCGGGCTCGATCTGGCCTCATCCAGGTGTAATCCGTGACTCATCCGGGAAGTCCGGGAGTTGTTTGGGGGGTAGTTTGAGCCCTGTGCGGGACAGTCCTGGACAGTCCGGGCAGTCCAGGTGTTTTTGAAACCAGATGAGCCACGTTTTAGCCACAGCTTAACCTGGACCAGCCTGGACTAGCCCGGCCTAGCCCAGACAGAGCCATGGACCACTCCCAGACTGCCCAGATAAGTCCCAGACAAGCCGGATGAGCATGGATTAACCACGGATCACCATGGATAGCCCGGTTTCCCACAAATCAGTCCAGGATGAGCCCCGTTTTTGTATATATATAGCAGGAGCAAGTCCACTTCATTCATCACTTGCATCTTGACTCTCAGAGGGTTCACATCATGGATGCATGCATGCTACAGCTGGGGCAGCAACTACAGCTGCTGAACTGGCAATTACAGCTACATCAATGACAGAATGTTAACATCATGATTACGCTCCAAGTTCTGCAGATCCACAGAAGACTTAAGAGAAGACAGAGAAGAAGTGTGTGGGTGCTTCCATGATTGGAGAGAAAAATGAAATTTGACCAGTTCACAAGTCTAATGCGTGAGTTACTTATCAAAGATGTTTATGCCTACAGATACTTTTACACATGGATAAGGGTATGTTTGAGGAGGTTCTCCATCGCATCCTTTCCAGAATCACGAAGCAGGACACTTTCTACAGAAAGGCGGTAACACCTGGATTGAAACTGTCATTCACACTTTGATACCTAGCCTCTGGTGACAACTATCATTCACTCAAGTATGGTTTCCGAGTTCCTCAAAACACCATCTTGCTCGCCATTCATGATGTATGTGAAGCTATAATTGCAGAGTATGCCGAAGAGATCACCCAGGCTCCAACCACAGAACCGCAATGGAGAGGTATTGCTGAGCAGTTCTCAACAAGATGGCAGTTTCAGCATTGATAGGAGCCTTGATGGGAAACATATCCTGATCTAATGACCAGCCCATGGAGGATCCAAGTACTACAACTCCAAGGAATTCCACTTTATCATATTGATGGCTCTAGATGGTGACTACAAATTCTCCTGGGTCAACATTGGGAGCAAGGGCTCTGCAGGAGAGGCTCAATTCTTCAACCATTCAGAACTGAAGCAGTACATAGAAAAGGAACGACTTGGTATTCCAGCTGCAAAACCACTACCGAATGATGAGCAGGATATGCCTTACTTCATATTTGCTGATGATGCGTTCGCCCTAAGAATGTGGTTGCTGAAACAGTGCTCCAAGCATCACCTAACAATTCCGGAAAGAATCTTCAACTACCGACTGTCCAGGGCCCGCTGAATCGTCAAAAATGCATTCGGGATTCTAGCTCACCGCTATCAGTGCCTCCTAACAACCATGAGACAGAGGCCAGCAGCAGTTGTGTCGATAGTGTTGTCAGGTATCTGCCTACATAATTTGATGTGGATGCGGTACGCAGCTTGTCACAATGCACAGATGGACCAGGGGGACACCAATCACAACATTGTTCCTGGAGCCTGAAGACTGAACAATCCTCTCACCGGCATCTACAGCACACATGGGAACAGAATGACAATGGCTGCAAAATACCAGAGGCAATATCTTAGTGCCTATTACATGTCTCGGGATGGATCTGTGCCTTGGGAAGATGCTATGATATGAACTATTACAAAGTGTGAACTGTTAATGTGGCTGGTCCACTTGATATGAAATTGTGACAAGAGAATTGTACTTAACAATGTGCAATTATTATATGTGTGTGCCTGGGGTTGAAATATCTATTATTATTGCGAATGTGATATGAAAAGAAGCCTAGCTAATAATAAAGATATCTTAAATTAATTTAATTTGTGTGTTATGTATTGTTCTTTATTGTTGCTGAAATGACTTTACTCTTTAGTCCTTGAATTACATGTGCTATTTATCAAAAAGGGGATGTTGTTTTCGGAAAAGGGGGGCCATTTGGTAATTATTTATTATTTAATTTCAGATACTTATTACCTTTATTCCTCACATCTCCCATCATTTTTACAAATGATGGGAGATGTGAGGAAGAAATTAAAAGAAGGATAACAATAGCCCGAACAACATTCTCCAAAATGTATAGAGTGTTAACATCAAGTAAGATATTAATACAAACAAGGAAGCATATTCTTCAGTGTTATGTGTGGTCTACTCTAATGTATGGGGCAGAGACATGGACAATCTCTAAGAAAATGTACAAACGTTTAGCAGCATTTGAGATGTGGACTTATCGAAGGATGATGAAAATATCATGGACAAAGAAGATCACCAACAAAGAAGTTCTCAGAAAAATTAAAAATAAGAAAAGCTTGTTTGCCACTATACAGACAAAGAAACTTATTTATTTTGGCCACATCATTCGTCAGAGTTCAATATACCATCCATTGTTGGAAGGGAAGGTGAATGGCAGCAGAGGGAGAGGGAGACCAAGAACATCATGGTTTACAAATATTTCACAGTGGACAGCCTTGAATTATCCACAGTCTATCAGAACAGCAGAACATCGGGACAAGTGGAGAACCATTGCATCCAACCCTCGACTAGAGGACGGAACTATTGATTGATTGATTACCTTTATTACAAATCACCATCAACTAAATGGACTAAGTCATAAATATATATTGTACAAAACACAATTTATTTTTGGTTTCATATTTTTCATATTTCTATTGTCAACAAGTGATAATGATCAACTCTATGATATGTACACAATCACAACTCTGTTCAAAATCACAATCACAATCAAAATCACTCACAATTTACATCATAACTCAATAAACACAATGCACAGAAATTTGGCTCATGATTTACATGATAACTCAAAAAACACCATGTACAGAAGTTCAATTCACAATCACAGAGGCTGCATATCAGAATCATGTCCCATCCCAACCATTAACGTCATAAAGCTGAGATCCGAGATTCTGGTTAAGTTTCTGACACTGCTCACTGGCCTGCTGGATGGGGGTGTGCGACCCATGATGTTCCAGTCGATGAGGTTCCATATTTCGGAGCTGTGCCGTTGTCCAATTGTGGAAGGGCCGGGTCAGGGAGTCGTCTACACAGTTTCTGAGCCTCCCTGGATCTGCCCCAATGGTTGTAATCCAGTCAGTGGCACAGGGAAAGCAGGGAATGGTGCTGGTAGTTGAGGCTGTGGAGGTGGTGGTTGTGGTTGTGGTATTTGTAGCTGGTGTGTTTGTTCCCTCTGCCATGCCAGTTTTAGGCTTTCCACCTGTAAGCACATCGCCAAGGCTAAACTTTCTGTGTAGAACTCTCCCTAAAGGGAGGGGTTGATATCTTCTGCAATTGACCCCAGCCACGATCCCCTAAGTATTGGCGACGACACTTTCAATGGGTGTAGCTTATCCAGCCCTGCATTATTCCAGCCTCCTCCTGCTGGTCCCGCAGCTTCGACAGCAATTGTTCCATGTCTGTATTTGGCATACATGGGTTCGTTTTCCCCATAATTGCCAGCCGAGGAGTTGCGGGTTGAGTTGCTGGTTGTTTTACTGGTTGAGTTGCTGGTTGAGTTGCTGGTGGTGGTGCCTGGTCAGCTGGCATTAAATTGTCGTCATCGTTATCACCGCAAGTAGGTAGTAGGGTGAGAGGGGCTGCACCGGAAGTTGAAGGTGATGCTGTGGCTGTAGCTGTTGCTGTGGTCTCGAACCCGGTGGCACGGGTTGCAACTGGGGCTGCTGAGTGACACCTAATCTGGATGGTTGCCGCATGATGTGACTCCTCAGGAAGCCAAAATGCTCCTTGATGTAGATCTCCCGATTGGACAACTCCCTCGCTGCAGCACCGGACTTGATATCGCTCAGTTTTCCCACCTTGGTCTGTATAGACTTATACCAGGTGATGAGTGGTTTCGAGTCATCCAATCCCATCTCCTTCGCCTTCTCACAGGCATGCATCCTTAAGGCGGTGTTCTTGTAGTCAGTTTGTCCTTTGACCTAAATGTAGTCATTTAAGCGTAACCACTCCGACATCTCCATATGCTGCTCACTTGTCAGAGCTAGAGTGTCCAGCTTCTTGCCAGCTTCACTGCCATCTTCCCCTGTGACAACTGGACTGGTGGAGGCAGCATCACAGCACAGGGAGGCAGTGACACATCCCAGGCAGATTTCTCATCTGATGACAACCCCAAAGTTTAGGCTGGTCTTCTCAGTGTTTTGGTGGCCACCTTCTGGGCAACCCTCTTCCCAGTTGGTGTGATCATGATGTGATGTGTCCTCAGCGCTGCTGGATTTGGGAATGCGCCCTCCACATTCCATTTCTGTGTCTACTCGATTTCAGTATAATAGTTCAGTTTATAGGTGTATGATAGTGTCATGGGAGTGAACAAAATGTGAACTATCACGCCTAGAGCAGGATTCGAACTCACACCTCTTGCAGTCCGGGCTAGTTTGCTAAACCATTACACCACCTAGGCTCCCTTATATCATCAACTATAAACGCCAACCTGTCTATGTGGCTCCTTGCCAGGGATGTTAGTGCAGACTCCTACGCTCATAACCCTGGAATTGCCACTCTTTTAAATGACCCACGTTTATAAGTTGTTTATGTAAAGACTACTATGCTCGTCACACTGGAATTGCCATTCTTTTAAATGACCCATGTTTATAAGTTGTTTATGTAAAGACTGCTACGCTCATTACCCTGGAATTGCCATTCTTCTAAATGGCCCACGTTTGTAAGTTGTTTATGTAAAGACTGCTATGCTCATTACCCTTCAACTGCCAGTCTTTTAAATGGCCCACGTTTATAAGTTGTTTATGTAAAGACTACTACGCTCATTACCCTGGAATTGCCATTCTTCTAAATGGCCCACGTTTGTAAGTTGTTTATGTAAAGACTACTACGCTCATTACCCAGGAAGTGCCATTCTTTTAAATGGCCCACATTTATAAGTTGTTTATGTAAAGACTACTACGCTCATTACCTGGAAATTGCCAGTCTTTTAAATGTCCCACGTTTATAAGTTGTTTATGTAAAGACTACTACACTCATCACACTGGAATTGCCAGTCTTTTAAATGGCCCACATTTATAAGTTGTTTATGTAAAGACTACTACGCTCATCATGCTGGAATTGCCAGTCTTTTAAATGACCCACGTTTATAAGTTGTTTCATGCTTACATTTACAGCCACAAACATATGGCAGGCAAAGGGGTTGGGATCCGTTTGGTTCCGGCCAAATCACACACACTCATGTTCAGTTTCCAAACTATCTGTCGGACTTGATTATTCATGAGTGAAATCTTCTAATTATAATGAGAAAATTCTGCAGAAATACATGCATAATTGTGATTGGGAATGTATTCAGGGAAATGCTATCAATTGGTTGAAGCAGGTTTATTCCAAAAATGCGGTTGGAGAACCTTAGATCCCCAGATTTGGTAGCGCATAAATTTATAGGGAGAGACGTATTGTAAAAGGAAACACAAATACGATACAGCCATGTCTACAAGGAATAATTGGTGAGATATTCTGAATTGTATATGTTCAAATAAAATTGATTCATTGGTTAAGATTCCAATCATCTATTCATTAAGGCACAACCCGGTTTGAAACTGAGCATATATCTCAAGCTAAACAAAAGCAGATAAAAGATCATCTCCTCCATCTACCTGTGTAGCTGCCCAGACATGACAAGCACACAATTGGACTCATCAGTCATCAACGAGTTCACAACAAATGATGAATTGCCATCATCCTCGCCACCGATGGACAATCAAGAAGACAAGGAATATTCGGTCATACATTGTGAATTGTATCGATTCAAGATAAATTGATTTATTGCTTAAGATTCCAGGGGATGATGAGGACACAAAAGTCAGTGTGTGTAACAGGGTTAAGACACTCAGGACCACTCTGAAGGTGTTCACACCTGTATGATGAAACTCTGTCTGTGTAGAAGAAGACACCTGTGTTCCTCACACAGTAATGTCTAAATGTATGCATGGAAGTCACCTATGCTTGTTTCCATATATATATATATATATATATATAGTTCATGCGCAAAACCACGTAAAGGCCAAGCCAAAATTGGAAATAAACATTGGAATCTAACCCTCAAAAAGTAGTTTTTCTTATATTCCTACTCTTTTCTTCATTGCGCCATAACCCTCTGATCATATGAATAGTCGAATTAGTGAGAATTAAAATTATTATTATTATTTTCAGGTACAAATATTTTATTTAAACTACATTTTTGGATTGGCATTCACGTGGTTTTGCGCCTGAACTCTTCATATGTATATATTATACACTAATAGAAAGAGCAATACATGTGTAACGTAAGGTCCAACAAACAGGCTACACAGTAACTTGATATCTCAGTTGCCATTTAGTAAGCAATCACAAAAGGAAAGTTGACTTTTCTGGTGAGCTTCTCTTTAATAACCACATACTGTATATGTCCCAATAGAAGCACGCTACCGAATAGAAGCACACACCCCATTTCATAATTGAATGCGCACACAAATTCCCGATCATATTCAGACTGGCACATAAAATAAGACAATCCCACTTTATTTCAGAGGCATGACAAAAACAAATCCATGAAATTCTATAACTTTGAATAGACACACATCCATGTGTCTGCACTCACACAGTGCGCATATATTGGGACATACACAGTAGGATAACAAGTTTGAACAGTACATTACATATATCATAATCATTTGGTGTAAAGCTGTGCTTTTTTAAAGAAACTATATTTGGGAGAATAATATTACCTCTGCGTTGCGATGAACATGACGTGTTCAATAATATGTGTATCTTATGCGTTATTCCCAAGTAAAGCCTGGTACACACCTCCCATATACGATTCATGTGCTAAAACTGACTGCCCATCACAACCGGACCCATCCCGTTTCCCGACTAATACTGACCGATTCATTTTTTGAATCTTATAAGATTCCAGTCTTAAGCCCTAAAACTGAGTTTTAAGTTGTGAATCGGAAAGCTCAGGTGTGTTAGGGGGCCACACACCTAAAGACTGAAACCAACTAAAACTCAAACTTAGTCGCGAAACGGGCAGTTTTAGGTTTTATATGGGAGGTGTGTACTGGGCATAAGAGTGTGGCTGACCTATCTCTTTCGACTTTTGTTATATACTTAGCCGCTGTTCAATATTCTTAGTACAAACCTCATCTGAAATTGTCCTTGAACAATTCTTGAGCATTGGAATTCATAAGTACTGTTATTTGTATTAGTTAAGCGAATCCAATGATCGACGCCTAACATTTAAGTCATATGAGAGATAATGCACATTGAACAGATTTCATGAATAAAGTGTTGTGGGTGAAAGGGTGTAATGTAAATGGGAAATAATGCAAATTGAACAGATTTCAAATGAACACTTCTGCCCATTCTGGGACCATTACACTATATAGGCTCCCTGGGGCAATCTCCTATGCACTTGTACCTATATCTGTGTTCATCACCCTTCTGGAATTGAAGGTCTGTTAAATGTGTTATGACAATGAGTAAATTAATGTGTACGATTACTAACTCATCGTCAGTAAACTTACATATACATACACATTTACATTCAACAGGCACACAACATGTAGCTTTACACGGTCCTGATCATAACAGTAGTGTCAGGGGGCGTGATAGAAATGGGAAACCTTGTTCCTAGAATTGGATTCGAACCCACACTTTAAAAAAGAAATGTTTATTTTATTTGTTCATTGAGGCTGTATTTATACTGTCCATAGCATATAAGCCCGGGTACCCAGGCTTGTTTTCAATGCTGGCCAGTTGTAGTGTTGGTGTTATCTAACCACACCGTAGCTGCTGATAAGGTATTTGATTGCCTGCATTTCAGTAGCAGATAGATAATTTGTTGGTATGGTTAATAGCCTATGTTAGTTTTTTTTTTTTTTCTTGGCATATATGTATTTTTTTTTTCTACTCTTATTACTAGACTAGCCTACTCCTATTTACATATCATAGGCTTGTATGTAGCTGTGTGGTGTGTTATCTGGCTACTTTTGGCATGGTTACCTTCCATTGGGCGTCCCGCTGCTTAATATTCCGGGGCTAATGTGGTAGGTATTACTAGCTAGGCTCCCTGATGCGATCATCCTATCCATGTGTACCTGTCTATCTCACTGATTATCTGAGAGCTGAGTTCACTATGTATTCTAGCAACAAATCATTGACCGAATAATTCACTTTAGTACATCAAGCATGTATTCCTTCCTCGACCAGTCGTGTTGGATTCATAATGAAACTTACTGGATTATCTGTGTAATATTCTTTGAGTAACTCCCCCCCCCCCCATCCGTTTCCCACTGATAATAGTGAACATCAATCCTCCATGATTGTGGTAATTACATTTACTTAATCAATAACAAGACAAAGAAATAACCATTAAAGCAAGCCGTAAGGCAACATTCATGGCTTTAATC
Organism: Branchipolynoe longqiensis; assembly: GCA_030323885.1. Taxonomy (NCBI): domain Eukaryota; kingdom Metazoa; phylum Annelida; class Polychaeta; order Phyllodocida; family Polynoidae; genus Branchipolynoe; species Branchipolynoe longqiensis. The sequence continues at coordinate 90,232,708 of CM059191.1, read as the reverse complement.
TAAAACTGAGCTTGGGGTGTGGGGTTTCCAGGGTGGAGGCGAAAGTGGCTGGTCATATTAGATCATGGGTAGGCCCTATGGTGGGAACATTAACATCTGGTCAATAGCAACCTGCACCTGTAAGGAAGAGTCTGACATGAGGGTACTCTAGAAAAGAAGTGGTTGTTTGGTCATATCATGACGGGTCCAACCGTGTGAGTCATGGTGGATTAATAGTGCTGCCCCATTGGGAGACTGGACCACACTGACGCAATGACCCAATACTCGACTCAGTCACATTATCCTGATTCATAGTCAGGGCCCTATCCTAATAATGCCAAGTTCCTGGCAAGGTAGTGACATATATGAATTTAGTCAAAGACTCTATAACACTAAGATGGCTGACTCAGCCTGTGCTGTGTAATCAAGAGAACAGGCAGAGCACGAGGTGGTGGGTTTGATCATGTTGATAGCTGTATAATGGGTTGTGTGAATGGTGTGTGTGCTTGAGCAAATGGTGTGTGTGCTTGAGCGTGTGTGTGTGTGTGTATGCATGTGTCAGTGAGTTGGAAGAAGGATGCTGGGGGAGTGTGTGTATGATGGCAGGGGTGGGTGAGGGTGGAGAGGTGGAGGGTAGCGTGAGGGTAGGGTGGGAGTTCTATAGAAGTAGCAACAGGCAACCAGTGGGGACATCCCTCCCCCCGTGGGGATGGGAGGTAGAAGGGGAGGGAAAGGGCGGTGAGGCCGGGGTAGGGTGGGATAGAGGGGGAATGGGGGAAGGGGGACAGGAGGGGGATGGAAGTGGAGTGAGGGAAGGGGAGGGCGGGGGAGGGAATGGGAAGGGTGTTGAGGTCGGCAGGAGGGAGGAGTGAAGGGAGCAGAGGGCGGGAGGGGGGAGGGAGGGCAGAGAGCGGGGGAGGGCAGGGGAATGAGGGAGGGTGGGGCAAAGGGAGGTGGGGACCAGGCAGTAGGCGCAACATCGGCCAAATACAAATGACAGGCAGCCTCTCTTTTTTTATTTTAAACTCACGCTCTCGCCTTGTATGTGTTTACATGTGAAACACCAGCCAGCAATCTGGCTGATCAAACCCACCACAAGATGGCACTGTGAAATTTACATTACCATGGGAGAGATAGGGAGTGAGCCATCTTTGATTTAGTCAACCAGCATTCTTAGCGATTCAATAAGAAGGACCCCTACATAGATTCCATACTGCATTTCTAATAAACAACGAGTGCCCCCCCCCTCGCACCCAAACCCACGCTTTGACCTCTTAAGCTTACAATGACTAACGAATAATGCCGCCTCCCTTTACCCCTGCCATGATTGCATTAGGACAAAAGAGCGCCGCACCCACCTATTGATACATACACACGCACACAGGTAGACACTGCCTTTTGTACAAAAGGAAACTTAAGATAATGGACCGTCGCTCCTTCAATAGGCATAGTGCAGCCCTTGCAAGGTGCCTGGCAGCAAAGTATGATTCACGAAGTTCCCCCTGAGCACCTGGCGCCGTCGCAGTGACGTCACAGCGCGCAGACGTCACGTGACCTCAACACAGCACGCCATTCTGCACAGCAGTCCCGCAGACGACAGCCACAGCGCGGCGCATTCATTGGCAGACGACACAATCGATAGGTGGCGGGCGCACGGTCGGTGACACGTCACGTGACGTCACAGCGCGCAGACGACATTCTGCGCAGAAGACACGGCGCGCGCTGGCTGACGTCGCATCGTGCCGACGATATTCAGCGCCGATGATACAGCGCGCGCTGGCTGATGGCGCTGCGTGGAGACGAGAAGAACCTCGCTTTGATCGCGGCGTCCTCGCACTAAAGGAAAAGAAACACATGGTGTCTAGCGAGGCGCTGTCCGTGACTACATATCGGTTTCTGTGTCGTTGTGGTTTGAGGGTCACGGCATGTAGTAGGGTGTGAGGGTCGGAGGGTGGGGTGGAAATCGCAGAACAAACAAACGTGTGTCAATGATGTTCCGTTAGTCGTAGCCTTATGATTTAATATGCGCTTGCACAGATATACAACACCATAGTTATTAGACAGGGCGCGGAAAGAGTTATGTATAGTGCATTGTGCATGTGAGTGTGTCTGCATGTGTGTTTGTGACAATAAGGAGCCCGATTTGGGAAGGACTAATAAGTCAGCATCGATGCACACTGTCACTAACCGCTCGCTGACCTGGTGTGCTCGTGACAGACGTCCATGTGATCTAATACCCCTGTCATACTACGACGTAACGAGCAAACGTAAGCCTGACGTGATCACTTTTCATCATTACGTTGATGTATGTTGGGTTACGTTATGATGACATCAGAATGACGTTAGCCTGACGTCGAGCTACGTCACGTTATCATCGGTGCACGTCAAAGTTTTGAACCTGTTCAAAACTTTTGATGTAACTAGAATGTAAGGGTTTACATTCGCCATACGTTCTGTACACATTCGGCGAACGTCAATGAAATGCTGGTCACTACATTGCATTACGTTGCATTACATTGCATTATGTTGACCCACATTAAAGGTGGCAGGAACGTGAAGTCCGTGTCGTGAAAACGTTGGGATAACGGACGCCTAACGTATGTCCACCGTTTCATGATGTAAGTAATGTAAGGTAACGTAAAGCAATGTAGTTCTGGCGATCGAATAACATTAATAACGTCCCGTCAGCGTAATTACGTTGTCCTCTTTCATCCTGACTATGCTTTACTGACGTTACGCTCTCATCAACTATGCTGCATCCACGTTCAATTTGTGCCCAAATTTGCATACTACGCCGAGAACTTCAACGTTCTTCCCGTTCTCCCTACGCTGAAGTCGTTAACTCGTAGTGTGACATGGCCTTAAGGAAGCCGAAATTGAGCAGTGTATTGAAATTCACATACGTAGAAAGTTCTCGTTCCTTCCGCTGAATGCCTGCCAGAATTCAGCATTCCTGGAGGTTTCAGTTAAGGCCCTGTCACACTACGACGTGACTACGTCAGCGTAGGCACAACGTGAAAATAATGATATTACGTTGACGTTATGGGCGTTATATGCAAATTGTGGACGTGAGCGTAACGTGAAAGTAACGTCGGTGTAGGTCGTGACCTTAGCTGTAACGTGACAACGTTAAGGGGGAGGGGTAATTGGCGACGTGACCGGGCGTTAGTGTAATGTGAGCGTAACGTCGCCGTAACGGGTGCGACGTGGACGTAACGTGACCGTAACGTGACCGTAACGTGACCGTAACGTGACCGTAACGTGACCGTAACGTGACCGTAACGTTACTGTAACCGTGACCGTAACGTGACCGTAACGTGACCGTAACGTGACCATAACGTGACCGTAACGTGACCGTAACGTGACCGTAACGTGCAAAACGCTGCTCCCAACCGGGCCGTCGGTCTGACGTGACATAACGTGACTCTAACGTCATTTACGCTGCCATAACGATCGCGGAACGTCAACCTAACGTCATTGTGACGTCATCCCGACGTAACGGCTTCACGTCGAGATACGTCGAAAGTTTTGAACAGGTTCAAAACCTTGACGCGCGCCGACGTAACACAACGTAACATGACGTAGCTCGACATCACTCTAACGTCATTATGACGTCATCATAACGTAACCCAACGTACGGAACGTAATGACGGAAAATCATCACGTTAGGCTCACGTTGGCTCGTTACGTCGTAGTGTGACAGGGGTATTAAATATGTGCAATGCACTAGACCACTAGCGCGAATCAGGTACAACATGGGGATAACTGTGAACAAATTGAATTCAGCTCGGCTTCAGCTTTCATCTATATGGATCCCAATAAAATGTCACTCTAATCACGTTGTGATGAAACGTGTATTACAGCTGCTTAGTCATATGGAAGCATCACGTTTTCAAACGCATAATGTTTATCTAGATTGTACTCTAATGCCCCGGTCACATACACATTGGTGAACGTAGGTGAACGTAGGTGAACGTAGGTGAACGTAGTGGAGGCTAATGTGGGTCAAACATGGTGTAAGTATGTTAAGGTATGGTAGGTTTTGGTACAGATAAGTATGTTATGGTATGGATACATATGTAACAATACGGATAAATATGTTAAAGTATGAATGCCAGTACGTAAAGGGGTTGTCACACTACGAATTATAGCCTTAGTGTATGCCGACATATGTGATTTTCGACCAGCACATCAGCATACGTTGTGATATGGTACGTATACATTGGGCATACGTCGGGTATGTTCTGGGTACGTTGTTATACGTCGTCTTACATCGCTGTGCATCGAGGCTCCGAAAAAATGGTGTGCATGCTAAAACTGTCAAACATGTGTCGATGTGTGCCTCTTACATTGAACATATGCTGTGTGTACATTCGGGATACGTCAGCGTACATTAGGAGTATGTTAGGGATATGTTGGAATATGTTTCTGCATGGTTAGCCATACGTTCAGCCTGTTGGGAACGTACAGTCAGCATACTGCCAATGGATGTATACCATACTCCTAACATACTGCAAACGTATTCATGCCATATATCCAGCATACTTAACACATACGCCATACTTCTAGGGATGGAATAACATATGTAACATTTGTCAGACTACCGTGAGCGTATCCAAACATTTTGCGAACGTTTTGTGAGGCACATGAATGCTCTCAATAGGTTAGAGATATGTTCTGCATATGATACTTACATTGTGTGTACATTGTGTGTACACCCATTTTTATCCTTCGAAGGGCGACAAGTTTAACGGATGCCGACCTCTTTGAATTTGAATTTTATTTCAACATGTTACGCACACGCCGGCACCATACGTCGTAGTGTGACAGGGCCTTTAGCCTCCACTATGGTCACCTACGTCCACTAACAGCTATGTGACCAGGGCTTCGTCCAAGTATGTTAGAGTATGCTAGAGCATGCTAGAATATGCTAGAGTATGCTAGAGTATGCTAGAGTATGCTAGCGTACACTAGAGTACATTGGCATCACAGATGGAAATTGAGCCCCTAACATAGCGCTCTTTTGAACATGTCCAAAGATTAAATCGGAAATCACGGCCCACCCACATTATTACCAAGTTAGGATGACGGAGAAGTATGGATGCTGGTTTGTTCAACTATGTTGAACTATGCTTAAGTACGTTCAACTACATTAACCTCCACTATGTTCAACTATGTCCACTAACATGTATGTGTCCATTCTTTGTGGTCTTGAGCATGTGTTGCTGCTGCATGCAACGGACTGATAAATCAATTTAATGTTACTATTTACTACTGAACCATATGGTCTCAGAATTTCATATATATATATGACTATCCCAGTTCACAATTTGATATTAAAATGTGCCAGCTTTATATAACCTTGCTATTAAATTGTGGCAGTCTGATATGGTATTGAAGTCAAAGAATGGAATTCTGAAATCTTAAATCTGGTTGATATCAAATATGCCTGTCTGATATAATTTTGAAATCAAATTGTTTGCTATCTGATATGATATTGCTATAAAATACTGAAATTCTGATATCGGGTTGATATCAGAATGATTCAGCCTTTTCTCAGCTGGATATCAAACCGTGTCAATCCGATGTCAATTTGATATCCAACTGTTGGTATTCTGATATCAGCTTGATATCAAACTGTGATTATTCGGCATCAGCTTGATATCAATTTGTGGCAATTTGATCTCAGTTTGATTTCAAATTGTGACAGTCTGATATCAGCTTAATATCTCACTGTGGTGTTTTGCTATCAGCTTGATATCCAAATGTTCAAGTCTAATATCAGCTTGATATCAAGATGTGGCAATTTGATCTCAAATTGATATCAAACTGTGACATCAGGTTGATATTCCACTGTTGTATTCGGATATCAGATTGACATCCACATGTGCCAGTCTAATATCTGCTTGATATCAAACTGTGGCAATTTGATCTCAACTTGATATCAAACTGTGACAGTCGGATATCAACTTGATATCCCTCTGTATCATGCTGCAATTTGTGTATTCAACAGTTATTGTATACCTTATTCTATATACCTTTTGTGTAAATAACCCTGAATTGAAAAATGGTTGGAAGTCCAGTGCTTCGGCACAATTAACATATTTACCACCAACAAAAAAAGAAATACATATGTGCCAGTCTGATATCGGCTTCATATCAAACTGATAATTTCATCTCAACTTGATATCAAACTGCTGCAATCTGATCTCAGCTCTGATATCAAAATTTTGGTTTTATATCACTTTGATGTCAATCTGTGGCAATAAAATATCATTGAGATATCCGAGTGAAGCTGTGTGACATCAGTTTAATTCCAAACTGCGCTGAATACAGAACAATGTGAAGTTCATCGCCACGGTTAGTGTGGTGTCCACACCATTTAAAATTGTATAGTTCGATACTACTGATTACCTTTTCATTTTCTGGGATAGAAATATTAGATTGATTGTCATAATCTATATTGCTGTAGTGTGAACTCTCCTTTGTTTTAAATGCCTAACTTTTGAAATATATTAAGTGCAAACATGCCAAATGAATTTCGTCTGACCTCATTAGCGATAGGTTCTATTAACATAAAATTGACCCAGTGTAACCTTCTATGTGGCAGCAAATGCTTAGTAAATGCAACAGTATCCAAGGTAGATATGGAGTATTAAATCTAGATAATTCTTTTGGTTTTGAAAATTTGATGTTCCATCGGACTATGCAGCATTAATCACTTAATACATTCCCTTTTTGAGGTCCTCTTTGTGGGAGTTACTGTTTTAATAGTCCATACCGCATTCCTACAATCGGATTGCCATCAATACACCTTGGTAATTAATTAATTATGAGCCGGTTTTATTTGTTAATGAACCCCGCGCTTAAATCGCGCTTCCCGTAACACGAGGCCGTGGATCGAGAAAAAGTTGCCGCTTGCAGGAGCTGAAATTGTAATTTCGATTGTCCGCAAAACATCGGCAGAGATAAAATGTCCCCGAGGTGATTGGGTGACTGTGGTATGATTTGGGGGCTGTGAGGGTGAGTGGGTGGGAGCTGTGTGTGTGTGGGGGGGGGGGTACACGGGATACTCTGAAAGGGGCAGGAGGGGGGGGGGGGGACATAAAACAGTCCCGGCTGCATTACACTACATTCGTGGTAAACTCGAATTTCCCCGGTAAGAACCAATGAAAGCCTCTTGTTTTTTGCAGTGGATTAATTCAGAATCATGAATGTCATTTTCTTTTTTTTGTTGGCGTGCAACCGTTGACCATTAATCGAAGAGGTTCATTACAAGCATATGCATACAAAGGTTGTGTTATGGCCATGGAAGTAATAGAGAGAACTGCATATCGTTTAAGCTAATTTATTCTGATGCTTCTGTCTGGTTAGCTCAGTGTCAGGATACGGTGACTGAGTGGGATATCGGGACATGGTGAGGGCGGCCTGATTTCCCAGTGGGGTAGCATTATAAAGACGCCACGAGTGCGCATTGCTACAAGCCGGTAACCATCCTAATATGGTCTCATATGTTGCCAGGACGTAAAATACCAACAACCAAGCAAGCTCTGCTTCTGTCAGTACTGCCGATTTGAATTAGTTGTTTGACCTGACAATGCCATTGGTTAGTCTGCTACCCAAAACGTAATAAAATCACGCGACGGTTTATTTGAGACCAGGGACACATTCTGGCTTGATGTGAGTTTATTTGAGTACCCAATGATCCAAGATATTAACCGCAGATTGCCAGCAATGTTAATGTCGTGTTTGGTTCGGTGGAGATATCATGTTCACCTCCACTGCCACACCCGCCCCAAGCCCCACTGTGACCTCGACTCTATTCTGTATTGATGTTGTATTGACAAGTTCCTCCATACACCCGATTTTCTCGTATTGACCATAGCCCACCGCCATTTCATCACAATTTGGCGAGCTGGTGACAGTTGTGATATATGCGTAATAGACGTATAGGCATGTGGCTAATGTATGATAATGAGATGGAATGGTTTGGACAAAGGATTATGTAAATGAGATGACGTCATTGAAAGTTTAGCTGGCGGGTTCAGTGAGCCCTGGGCCGTGAATAAACGATTCAGTATCCAGAAGTCAAAGTGTTCAGATGTTGTACTTTCACAACAGTCACACTTTTCTACCCACTCACCCTAGCATTGTATTATTTCATTACTTTGATTCCATTCCCAGAATTGGGCCCGGGCATTGCATTTTGTCATCAATAAACACTGTTTACCTGCACTTCTGCTCCGAATCATCCATTTGCCGAACCAAAACACTGCCCTCATCGATTATTTGCGACGTGAGTAGGCCTCATTGTTATTCAAAGCAGACCATCATTCTGATCCCGCCCCTATGCACCCAACCCAATTGAGCCAACAATGGGTTAAGCATAGAATGGCAACCATCACTATCATTTTGAACTTGATTCACTTCGAATCAAGACAGTTAGTGTTGGTTGTAAACAACACCAACAGTTAGGTAAGTAAGTAGGTAGGTAGGTAGGAAGATAGGTGGGGGTCTTGTCCTTGGGTTAATGTGGTGATCCCCAACCAACCAAGTCCGTCGACATAGGTACTTGACGCAGCTGTCAAGTTGGCGGAGTGACGGCCTCGTGGGCAGGGCGGGTTGGCGGGACGTGCAGCCGGGCTGTAGTGCGATGTGGCCCGGGAGAGCTCCCCTCTGGGGTCCCCTTTGTTGGTACGCCTACCCGCCCCCGAGGCCCCTTTGTCAGTACTACTAACCCTAGTCACCCATTGAAGGGAGCTGGCCTCACGCCACACACTCCACGGTTCACAGGCTTATAGTTATAGAGCAAGACACGCAGGGCACCGACCAGGGGGAAGGGGAGGGAGGGCGTTGGGGGAGAGGAGGGAGGGGGAGGGGGTATGGGAAGAGGGAGGGAGTTGAGGTTAGCTGGTTGAGGCTGAGTGTTTACCTGTGCTTCAGGTCTGACTACAGGTATTCTTATATGATCAAATCAATGTTTTATATTGCCAAGAGGCTGGGTGGAAAATGAAGTGTTTATTCCTTGGTCTGTTCATTCTTCTGACAATTCTTTATTATCTGGAGGTTGTTTATGGGATAGCATTATCCAAGGCTAATTGGGGTAGCTAATTCGACACTGCTAATCGATAGCTTGAATTATAGTGACCATTAGACCTCTAGACTAAAACTTATACAAGCCATTGAGATCGGGGTCGACTTCTCCATATTACTTTTCATTTTCATTTTATTTTACTTATTTTTGGTAAATTAGTTCATAAAGCAAGGAAATTTGAATCCTGAACAATTGCGCTTCCCAATTGCACTGTTCCTTACCCTATCCGATTAATGCTAAACTGGCCTCCCGCATCACCAGAAACAACTCTCTCAAAGCTGTGAGAACAGCAAAAAAGAAATACATAATAAAGCAGGGCAAAGACCGGGGGAAGCAACACAAACAAATTCTGGAAAAATGTAAACCTATTATTCCCAAAAAATAGCAAAGGAGAGCATACAAACTTCCAAGTTAACGAAGGGGCAATGCTCACAGACAAAGATGCAGCAAACAAACTGAACAGACACTTTGCCACAATAGGTCAAAAGCTCAAAAATTCAAAAAAAGATGGGAAAACAGATCAGGAACTGTGGAGAACGAAATCCCCACCTGCAAAACAGATATGATAGAAGTAAAAAAATTAATAAATGACATAGACAAAAATAAACCAAGTGGAATAGATGAAATACCAACCAAAATACTGAAAGAGGCACTCCAAGCCATCCCGGCCACCATAGTAGAGCTATTCAACATCTCCTTTGAGCAGGGGTGTTTTATCTCAGCCTGGAAAATGGCAACCATCACCCCCATTCACAAAGGTGGAGACAAACAAAACATGGGAAACTACAGGCCAATATCAATTCTTCAAACCCCAGGCAAGCTCATTGAAAAGGGTTACATAGACACATCAATGAACACCTGGAAAAAAACGATATACTAAACAAAAGACAAGGGGGCTTCAGGATACTGCACTCCACATCAAAAACAATAGCTAACCTAACAAATTACATAATGGCATCAATGAACCAAACCAATTAGTTGGAGCCACCTTCATTGACTTCAGCAAAGCATTTGACACAGTAGACCACAAAATACTACTGGAAAAACTAAAAACCATGGGCATAAAATCCAGCACTATGGATTGGATAAGATGCTACCTGAACAACAGGCAACAGAAAACAAAAATAGACAATAAACTATCAGACAACCAACCTGTCACATGTGGTGTACCCCAAGGGTCAGTGTTAGGGCCACTACTCTTTATAATCTATATAAACGACCTTGAAAAATGGTTGCAAACTGAATGCCTCCAACTATATGCAGATCAAACGGTCATATACGCAAATGGCACTACAGAAGAGGAGGTAATAACTAAACTAAATAAACTCCTACTAAAACTAGATGAGTGGTGTGAGTCCAACAAAAGAACCATCAACACAAGCAAATCAAAAACAGTACTCTTCTCGCATAAACAAATGCCAGAAAGAAAACTACACTGCAAGTTAGGAAACCAAACACTAGAAAATGTACACCATTACAAATACCTGGACAGCCAACTAAACTACAACCTATGTATAGATAAAATTATACAAAAAGTAAACCACAAACTGTGGCTATTTGCAAAGCTAAGAAGCTACATGACACCAGAAATGTTAATAAAAATCTTCAAGGGCATGGTGCTCCCCTATTTTGACTATGGAGATGTAAACTACATGGGTGCGAGAACAGAACTACTAAAGAAACTGCAAACACTGCAGAACAGAGCCCTAACAAATCTGTCTAAGAGTAGACAAGCTGCACCCCACCTCTGACATACACAAAAGAACCAAAGTGAAGTTACTAGAAAATAGGAGAATAATTCATTTGAAAACATTAGCATATAGCTATAGTCAAAACATTAAACTTCTAACAAAACCACAAAAGGCTACTAGAGCAAATAATGCGCCACTACTAAAGCAGACCAGAAGCCAAATAAAAGCTCATGAGAGAAGCACGCTGGAAATGGCTGCCGAGGTGTGGAATGCCCAAACGGTAAAGGAAGACAAATTTCTGACCTAAAAACTTACAAAAAATATCTGTGCAAAATAAGGCTAGGAAACCCCCACTAAGCTGCACTGCAAAGGGGCATGTGATATGTCACGGCCCACCAGCGGGACGCCCAGCGGAAGGTAACCATGCCAAAAGTAGCTAGATAACACCACACAGCTACATACAAGCCTATGATATGTAAATAGGAGTAGGCTAGTCTAGTAATAAGAACAGAACAAATAAATACATATATACCAAGAAAATCCAAAAAAACTAAAATAGGCTATTAACCATACCAACCAATTATCTATCTGCTACTGAAATGCAGGCAATCAAAGACCTTATCAGCAGCCACAGTGTGGTAAGATAACACCAACACTACAACTGGCCAGCATTGAAAACAAGCCTGGGTACCCGGGCTTATATGCTATGGACAGTATAAATACAGCATCAATAAAAAAATGAAAAAATAAATAAAACACCAGCGACAAGAATGAATTTTGAAATCATCACTTTGACTCAACCAGGGTTCTAGCCCAGTGGTTAGAATCCCCTGATCTACTAAAACAGGAAGAGGGTGCTCAACTGATTCGGCCGCCCCCCAAGATCTCCGAAAATAAGCGGCAGCTGGTAGGATCATCATCGTTAATTCCTGTCTTCAACGGTGACTTTGTTAAGGTAACTAAAGCACACTCACCATTAATCAATGCAAGAACAATCACACTTTAATAGGGCTCCTCTGGGAAATAAGAGTGAACCATATATAGATTCATTGATCACAAATGACATAGCAGGAAAGCAGGCGATGAAAATATCTGCCATTGAAAATCTGTGGGAAACATCGTATGGCCCATTTGGAGTATTTTAATTTGAAAGGGTTTATCTTTAGTTTTCAGTATATCAACAATTTCATTTATGCTTACTTTTCCCCCCAACCGGGGTATATACTAACGTTATTGCAATATGACATACGGTAGGGTTGAAGTTGGGATATAGCTTAGCTTGGGTTGGGGTAACGGATCCATATTAGATATGTAATAATAGGTGTATAACTATAAGTGTTCATGGCTATTGGTGATTTAGTGCACCTGTATGTATGCTCGATGTGTAGGGTAAACTGTGAGATATTTCGTGGATTTGAAAATGCCATGCCTTCATGGGACTAGAGAGCTTTATCTTCCTTATTGGAATATCCATTGTCTTACTCGCAGCATTATTTTCTTACATTTTGCTTACATCGATAGGTAGATTTATTGAACTAGGTAACAATGAGAGACAGAGCGAAGGAAAGAGAGAGCCTATAGTGAGCGTACGTGTGAACCGTGTGGATTTCATAGTGCTGCCCCAGTGGGAGACCAGGCTGTGTAAACTATAATATGATATGCTACTCAGTCCTCTTATCCTGATACTGAACTAACCAGTCCTTGCCTTATCCTAGCTGCCCAATCACTAATCAGGCTAGCAAACAGAATTAATTTATAAATGTTGTAGATCAGCGGCTTAACTCGATCAGGGATCGAACCCGAGACCTCTCAGATGGTCAGGAACGCAGCGCTCTTCTTGAACCGACCATCCTGTCCGGTCCGATACTGAGCGTCTTGGGTGATGACGCCACTTTTGTGCCTTGTTTGGTCCGTGATACAGTACTGCTCCGGAGTGCAGTAATACACTTGTCAGTATTGAAGTGAATATGGAACAGTTCTTGTTCTGAATAGTTCCCATGGAAAATACACTGTTCTCTGTAGGATTTAACGCTGATTGCAAGTGTGGTTACGTCTGTTGTTGTTTTTTTTGTTGTCACGTGATGTCTCGCTTGGATCGATCATGCATTTTCCAATTTAAAACCAGCCTTGGGAGAAAATCCACGCGAATGCAAAGGACGGAGTACCAGTTGACTGGACTGACAGACTCGGATGTGTCGTGTCAGATTCATATCATCTGGCACCGGCGCATGTTAGATGGATATTCGGGATGAATAATTGAGAAGGCACCTGTAGATAAACGCCATCGAGGGGCTATCGGCACGAACCAAGTTGGCAATACAAGTTAATTAACATTAAAGGTGTGGGTTAGTGCTGGTTTTATTACGCAAACCCGCCCCCTACCTCCTTCATGTACGCGCTTGTTCATTAGGCCAATATATATTTAATAACTCTTGAAATGAGTCTAGGACAGCCTGTTAACAAAACCCTTGGCTTTGAATATGGGTGTTGGGCGGGAAGGGGCGTGGTTTGTGGATTGTGGAGCAGGAGGGGGGGGGGGGGTAAGGGGGAGCGGTTGGGTTGAGTGCAAGGTTCTTAAATAGGTGAACACGAAGGCTCTGGCTATGGAGGGAATTAAAAGAGTCGCGAATGTGCAATAGATGATTTCCATCACAAAAGCCCACCCTCAGTTGGCGGCGGGGAAGAATTAATGTTGTCGGGAGTAGGAAGCTTTGTTTCTTTGGTCTTTGTTTGATAATCCTCCAGCACAAAAGGTAAACATTGGCTACTCGGGGAGTCAGTCAGTTGTTAAACATATCTGAGTAAAACAAATACATTTCAAACAGGTAAAATAGATAATATAAATGTATTCCAAAATGACATACAAATGTGGTAAAATCACAAGTGGTATATACAAAATAAAATTAAACGATACAAGACTTTTCAAGTTAAAAATGGAAAAGGTTAGATCTGAATGGCAGAATAAACTAAGCAAGACATGATTTTAGACATTTGTCGGCATTGGACTCAATCTCATAATTTTAGTATATTAGTATATCTGAAGAAAATGTACAATCAGTGACTACATATATGACCTCTAGGCCTGTGAGGAACCTGTGACTGTTGTAATAATGATGCAGCTTTTTAGTGTGCCACTACCAACTCCCCCCCCCCCCACGCCGACCCCATTCTAATCCACTCTGAGCACCCACCCCCAGCCACCCAGCACCATCTGCTCAACCCCAGCTACCTATGTGATCTTTACCCCACCCATTTCCGGATGCGCCGAACCAAACCCCTTATACAATTCCCACCTCGACTTGAACCCATCTCCCTAGCTAAGCCCGACCCCGGAACCCGAACCCTACCCATTATCAAAGCACCCCATCCAAAACTCCGCCTTAACCCACTCCAGCACACCATACCGCAACTCCAATCCCACTCCAACCCAACCCACCCCTCTGCATAATTTCCACCATCAGTTAATCCTTTTTCCTGGCAATTCCAGAATTCCCACTCCTCAACTAATCCTTTCCCCAATCCCCACCACATATCCCCAGCATAGTTCCCCCCGCCCTCCCCCAACTCTGCACCCTTATGGCGCTGTCACACTATGACGCTTCTCGCCGGCGACCGGGCGACGTGTGGTGTTTTTGGGCGAAAATGGGTGAAATATCGAGAAACGCTGGGGGTGCATTATGCGCGCGTCGGTACATTTCGCTACACGTCGGTACACTATCATTGACGCTGATGGTCGGCGCAAAACGCCTGCGCGCGCTAGTAGTCGCCCAAGGTTTTAAGCATGTCAAAAAAAAAACAACGACCGGCAGCGCGCGCAAATATATGGTTAGGCGCGCGTCGCAATGCGTTGGACGCGCCGGAATAACGTTATGGGAACGCTAGGAAGAGGGCACGCGCGCGGGAGGGTCGTTGCTCACACGTTGCGGCAAACTGAGCCGTTTTTGTTTTACGCCCTAGCAACATTTAAGGTTAGATGAAGACGTCGCGCCAAACTTTTTTTTTCCCAGCGCGTCGACACACGTTTGCCGCGCGCGCATAATGCGCCGCGCTGACGCCGATCTTTTTCCCCAAACTGCCGAAAAGTTTGACGTTTCTCGACGCGCAATGTTTTATTTTCAACGCTGACAGGTCGCCGGGAGAAACGTCGTAGTGTGACAGCCCCATTACCGTAACTCACCCATTTGAGTATATGTTATTTTCTGAGATAAATATATTAGGTTGATAGTTATAATCTACCTTGCTTCCATTTGAAACAACTTTAATTATAAACGGCTAACTTTGGATATATTTGAAGGGCAAACATTCAAAATTACTGTTGGCAAGCATGTCAGAACCCTGACACCATAGGCTTCAGCGTTAACCTATTCTATTACATTGACTCAGAATTCCCTTATATGTGGCAACACATGTTTAAAACGTGCATTTCTATCTAAGTGAGATATGTACGATCAAATCTAGGTAATTGTTTTGGTTTTGAAAATGTGATGCTTTTATCGGACTATGCAAATTCAAACTCCAATTCCTAACCCCCAGCCATTCATTGAACCATCCATTGTCATCCCATGTCACCCTATCCAACTTGACGCGCCACACCGCAGCCTCAAACGCTCTCACCCACACCATACTCCCACCCCCATCGCAACCCCCACACACTGAACCACCATCCCATGAGGAAGAGACCACCTTAGATTGACCTTCGCTATGTTGACGGGAGGAAGGAGGATGGAAGGGGTGGGTGTATGTGTGGATGATGGGATGTCTGTGCGTGTGGAGGTGATGAGGTATCTGTTTGTGGGGGCTGGTGCTAGTGATGTGTGTGTGGAAAATGGATGTTGTGTGTTTGTCTTATGGGGTGATTGTGATGGTGTGTGTAGGGAATGGTTGTGGTGTGCCTGTGTTTGGGGAGTAATGGTGGTGGTGTGGCTGTGTGGGGTGATAGTGGTATGATTGTATTTGTGGGGAGATGATGGTGGTATGTCTGATTGGGAGGGAGGGGGGTGATGATGGTGGTGTATCTATGCATGGGGGTCCTGATGTAGATGTGTGGGGGGGGGGGGGGTCGTGGTATGGTGGTATAGTGTAGAGTTGATGGTGTGTCTGTGCATAGTGGGGTGATGGGGGTGGTGTGTAGGGGTGATGGTGGTGATCTGTGTGTGTGGTAATGGTGGTGGTGAGTGGGGGCGGGTGATGTTGGTGTGTGAGGGGGTGTTGGTCCTGGAGTGTGTCTACGTAGGGGGGTTATGGTGGTGATATGTGGGGGGGGGGGGATGCTGGTGTGGTGATAGGTGTGGGGAGATGATGGTGGTGCGTGTGGTGATAGTGGTGGTGTGCTTGGGCTGGTGATGGTAGTGTGTGAGGGGGTGATGTTGCCGGTGTGTCTAGGTAAGTGGGCGGGGGTGATGGTGGTGGTGGTGGTGGTGTGTGTGGTGGGGTGTGCGGTGGTGTTTGTGGACGGGTAATGGTGGTGTGTGTCTATGTAACCGGATTATGGTAGTGTGTGTGTTGATAGTGGTGTTGTGTTTGGCCGGTTGATGGTGGTCTGTGAGGGAGTGCTGGTGCTGGTGTGTCTATGTAAGGTGGTGACTGTGGCGGTGGTGTGTGTGTGGTGGTGAAGGTGGTATATGTGGGAGTGCTGGTCCTGTTATTCGACATGAAGTGGTGATTGTGGTGGTGTCTGTGTGTGGTGGTGATGGTGGTGTGTGTGCGAGTGCTGGTACTGTTATTTCTACATAAGGTGGTGATTTCGGTGGTGGTGTGTGTGTGTGCGGTGGTGATGGTGGTGTGTGTGGGAGTGCTGCTACTGCTACTTCCACATAAGGTGGTGATTGTGGTGGTGGTGTGTGTGGTGCTGATGGTGGTGTGTGTGGGAGTGATGGTACTGCTGCATCTACGTAAGGTGGTGATTGTGGTGGTGGTGTGTGTAGTGGTGATGGTGGTGTGTGTCGGAGTGCTGGTACTGCTGCTTCGACATAAGTTGGTGATTGTGGTGGTGGTGTGTGTGTGTGGTGGTGATGGTAGTGTGTGTGGGAGTGATGTTACTGCCGCTTCTACGTAAGGAGGTGATTGTGGGGTGTGCTGTGTGTGTGGTGGTGATGGTGATGTGTGTGGGAGTGCTGGTACTGTTGCTTCTACGTAAGGTGGCGATTGTGGTGGTGGTGTGTGTATGTGGTGGTGATGGTGGTGTGTGTGCGAGTGCTGCTACTGCTGCTTTGACATGAGGTGGTGATTGTAGGGTGTGGTGTGTGTTGTGGTGATGGTGGTGTGTATGGGAGTGCTCGAACTGCTGCTTCTACGTAAGGTGCTGATTGTGGTGGCGGTGTGTGTAGTGGTGATGGTGGTGTGTGTGGGAGTGCTGGTACTGCTGCTTCTATGTAAGGTGGTGATTGTGGCAGTGATGTGTGTGAGGTGGTGATGCTGGTGTGTGTGGGAGTGCTGGTACTGCTGCATCTAGATAAGTTGGTGATTGTGGTGGCGGTGTGTGTGTATTGGTGATGGTGGTGTGTGTGGGAGTGATGGTACTGCTGCATCTACATCAGTTGGTGATTGTGGTGGCGGTGTGTGTGTATTGGTGATGGTGGTGTGTGTGGGAGTGATGGTACTGCTGCATCTACATCAGTTGGTGATTGTGGTGGCGGTGTGTGTGTAGTGGTGATGGTGGTGTGTGTGGGAGTGATGGTACTGCTGCATCTACATAAGTTGGTGATTGTGGTGGCGGTGTGTGTAGTGGTGATGGTTGTGTGTGTGGGAGTGATGGTACTGCTGCATCTACATACGTTGGTGATTGTGGTGGCGGTGTGGGTGTAGTGGTGATGGTGGTGTGTGTGGGAGTGATGGTACTGCTGCATCTATATACATTGGTGATTGTGGTAGCGGTGTGTGTGTAGTGGTGATGGTGGTGTGTGTGGGAGTGATGGTACTGCTGCATCTACATAAGGTGGTGCTTGTGGTGGCGGTGTGTGTGTAGTGGTGATGGTGGTGTGTGTGGGAGTGATGGTACTGCTGCATCTAAATAAGTTGGTGATTGTGGTGGTGGTGTGTGGTGGTGGTGATGGTGGTGTGTGTGGGAGTGATGGTACTGCTGCATCTACATAAGTTGGTGATTGTGGTGGTGGTGTGTGGTGGTGGTGATGGTGGTGTGTGTGGGAGTGATGGTACTGCTGCATCTACATAAGTTGGTGATTGTGGTGGTGGTGTGTGGTGGTGATTATGGTGGTGTGTGTGGGAGTGATGGTACTGCTGCATCTACATAAGTTGGTGATTGTGGTGGTGGTGTGTGGTGGTGATGATGGTGGTGTGTGTGGGAATGCTGGTACTGCTGCGTCTATTTAAGGTGGTGATTGTGGCAGTCATGTGTGTGTGTGTGGTGATGGTGGTGTGTGAGAGTGCTGGTACTGCTGCTTCTATGTAAGCGGGGTGATTGTGGCAGCCCTGGTGTGTGCGTCCTGGTGTGTGATGGTGCAGCTTCGGGCGCGGAGTGTAGGTGAATGGTTTGTAGTTGTACACAGGAGAATTGACTAGGCACGTGTCTGTTAGCACTGGGTGGTGACGAGAACAAGGGCAGGTGAGGGGGAGGGGGTACTAGTCCGTTTTATACTATGTATGGAAAACACCCAGTCGAGTGAGCGGCGGCAGGGGGCCAGGAAGAAACAGATGCTGACGGAACACATCCATCATTATCGTTTTCGGCTTCTGTCGAGAACGCTGCGTCTGTTGAGTGATCACCCTCATGACGCACTAACATTTTACCGCCATGTGATGCTTCTTAGTTGTAAGAATGGCTCTTCTTTACCCGGACATTATTACCAGCTCAGTTCCGTGTCGCGGTGTTTTTTTAAAACTTTGTGAGCGGTATAATATGTATGTCTTTACGTATATATGTGAAGATATATGTGTGTATATATATATATGTTTACCATGACAGCTGGGGGTGGGAGGGAGGGCACCACCAATGCACCAACGATGTATATATATATATACATTATATGTTCCCCTGGCATTTATACTCGTATAATGTGTTATACAACACATAAAGTATAGAGGTGTGTATATAATATAAACATATATGTATATTATGTAATATATACAGATATATAGATATACGTATTATGTAAACACTAAAACCTGTCTAAATCGACCGACCATGGGACCGACTTAAAATGGTCCATTTAGGGAGGTGATTTGCATAGGGATTCTTTTTATCGGTATAATGGTATTGTATGGGGATCATGTGGGATCAAAATAAAGTGATGAATATAGGGGAGTGGTCGATCGGTGGAGGTGGTCGCTTAGATATTTGTTACTGTATATGTAATATATACATATATATATATATGTATATACAGGCTTGCATATAATATATATATATATATTTTCCTCCAGAGTGTGACGCGAGGAACGATAGGATGTACATGTTACCCTTGCATTTATACTCGCATAATGCATTATACATCACATATAGTAACATATACCCAAAACCTAAATATTCAGATTACACAGAGGCTATTGTTACATATGTGATGTCTGGCTCATTGGTTATTTCCCTTTTGAGCAAAGGTAGGTATATTACATATGTGTTAATCAAAGATCTTGTGATATATATTAATATACGAATATAATATTACCCTGATGATTGGATTTTACTACATGTATGGTTAATCCGTCCAAAGAAGCACTGCATGTTTCTCAATATGATTACATACAAACCATACAAAGAGATTTTGCCAGACAAATATGTTATCCAGAATATCCTGTTTGTATGTGGGGTATACAGCATTTATGCAAATATTATTATTATCAGCCTATGATTATTTCCACAAACCTAGAAAGAGATTATGCTATAAATATATGCTATTGTCGTGGGGGTGATATACATATATTTCTTTTTCAATTTTGTTGTATATTACTTTCCTCTCTTGACAGTATTATGTAGCTCTGGTCCTACAGAGAACTCGTGCTATATTCATATGAATTATGATACATTCACATTAAACACACCATGTCTTATATATATATATATATATATATATATATATGGTTAATTGTGCATCGCTTACCTCCTTCGTCAACAGTTGTGCATGTCTGGGTATCTGTATCTTTTTTAATATTACAGAGAAGCTCTATCGTATACGTATATATGGTTATTGTCTCCTTTGTTGTCAGTATTGCAGAAATTCTTACCTACGTGCCAAGTGATATTAGGAAAATGGTATATATCTATGCATATGTCATGGGGGTGATGAAAATGGGAAATATTGCGCCTAGAGCGGGACTCGAACCCACATCTCTTTGCATTCCGGGCCAGTATGCTCACCATTACACCACCTAGGCTCCCTGATATCAACACACTACCCATGCCTACCTGTCTATGCGGCTCCTTGCCTGAGAGGTCAGTGCAGACTACTACACTCGTCCCCCTGGAATTGTAAGTCTTTTAATGCTTACAATTACATACATACAGGCAATGCAACGCACTTACATACACAGGGTAGGTTCAACAACTATACAGCGCATAGCTTGTACAGGATCATGGTCGCGGCAACCAGTGTCATGGGGGTGATGAAAATGGGAAATATTGAGCCTAGAGCGGGACTCGAACCCACATCTCTTTGCATTCTGGGCCAGTATGCTCACCATTACACCACCTAGGCTCCCTGATATCAACACACTACCCATGCCTAACTGTCTATGCGGCTCCTTGCCTGAGAGGTCAGTGCAGACTACTACACATATATAACTACTTATGGTTCTCCTCTGTTCATCCATTTTTTGCCAGTATACTATGCACATTGATCTGTATATGTGTTTTGGTTAGACTTAGTTTTACAACCTATTGGTTTTAACCTATGTGATCTTTATCACTGCCCCTTTTCTCTGTGCCGAGCTAGAGTTATGTTATGCATAATGACTTGTGCGAGTATAAAGGTGCGGAAGGGGATTGTTATCTATTTTATTGTACCGAGTATTATATATCAACTCCTCTGCTCGACAGTGGCCCGTGCTGGTAGATCGTGGGGTCGTGGGTTTGAAACCTGGTCGAGTCAAACCAATGACTTTAAAATTGATACTTGTCGCTTCCTAGCCAGGCGCAAGGACTGGTGTGCTCTGTGTCAGGATAATGTGACTGAGTGGGATATCAGATCATGGTGGTGGCGGCCTAGTTTCCCAGTGGGACAGCACTATAAAGTCGCCATGAGTGTGCACTGTCACAAGTCGGTAGCCATCCTGATATGACCTTAGATGTTGCTAGGATGTAAAACAACAACAAACAAACAAACTAGACAGTGGTGCCGCCACATGTTCCCATTATCACTACTGGGCGCGCCAAACCAGCACTCCCCCCGGAGAATTGTATTGTGTAAATATTGTTATTTGATTGTTCTTTAAATTTCACTAATCTAAAAAAGGTTAACCTCTATTCAAATATAGGGATTGTTCATACAAACAACATTTGGAGTAAATTTCAAATTTCCATATGTATGGCTTACATTGGAACAAAAGAGAGCTTAAATATTATGCGAGTGCGTTTGAAATTAGTTCAGCCAGGCGAGATATCGCAACCAGACTATCAAAACGTTCTATATGACAAAATGGTGCTTTCGAGATAATGAGGACTGAAGCTGTGTAACTGCATGATAGCAAAGCAGATAGAACAATATTATGCTTAATATATCTCAGTGAAAAATACCAGTTGAGAAACAGTTTTGTAACCACATGATAGCCTTTTGTTACATCCTTAACACCAATTTGATCACTTTGTCAGATAGAGCCTTTTTATAGTAAGGTCATGCACGATATGTGTAGCCAAAGGCCAGTGGACAAGGGTAGTTGACCTAACATGTGCAGAACAGAACGAACAGGCGCGCGCTGGTTGAGTCTTCCTCATTGCAACGTGTAATATGCTCATGGAGGGAAGCCGTAGCTCTGGCGACAGGCATTCGAAGGTGTTTCAATGTGCCACCACCATTCGCCCGCACAGCAAGCTAAACCGGCCACGGCAACAATCGAAGCATGCCCCAAGAGGAGTTCTAACAGAGTAATGGAGTCGTGAATGAGTGTCAATGTGGAGTCTGGTGTAAAAGCACCAATTCCCTTCAAATATATCATGGGCCTTCAAGCAGCCGACATCACAAAATGTTCGATATTTGATAAGAATGGAGTTTTCCCCCCGGGGACTGAGAATAGCGGAGACACTGTGACGGATGGTTTGTTTGTTTGTTGTTGTTTTACGTCCTAGCAATATAAAAGGTCATATCAGGATGGATACCGACTTGTGACAGTGCACACTCATGGTGACTTTATAGTACTGCCACACTGGAAGATTAGGCCACTAGCACCATGCCCTGATATCCCATTCAGTCACATTATCCTGACACTGAGCACACCAGTCCTTGCCCTGTCCTAATAATGCCAAGCCCCTGGCTAGGAAGCAACAAGTATTACTGTTGTAAGTCAATGCTTATACTCAACCAATAATTGAACTCCTGACCTTTCCGCATAGGAGGCCTGCACTCACTCGATTCGGCTAGTGCGTCCATTGTAATATTTAAGTCATATTTAGACTTCAAATCAGATTTGAAATCCTTCATAAGACGAGATAGCCGAATGAGTTCAGTACTTGCATCTTTATTTTGCTGGGTAGGGCTGACTCAAACCAATAATTTATTACTTGATATGTATCGCTACCTAGCCTGGAATTCAGCATTACTAGTGTTGTGGGGGTGATGAAAATGGGAAATATTGTGCCTAGAGCGGGACTCGAACCCACATCTCTTTGCATTCCGGGCCAGTGTGCTAACCATTACACCACCTAGGCTCCCTGATATCAACACACTCCCCCCGCCTACCTGTCTATGTGGTTACTTGCCTGAGAGGTCAGTGCAGACCACTACACTCGTCCCCCTGGAATTGTAAGTCTTTTAATGCTTACAATTACATACATACAGGCAATGCTCTAACACATACATACACAGGGTAGGTTCAACAACCATACAGCGCAAAGCTTGTACAGGATCCTGATCACGGCAACCAGTGTCGTGGGAGTGATGAAAATGGGAAATATTGTGCCTAGAGCGGGACTCAAACCCACATCTCTTTGCATTCCGGGCCAGTGTGCTAACCATTACACCACCTAGGCTCCCTGATATCAACACACTCCCCACGCCTACCTGTCTATGTGGTTACTTGCCTGAGAGGTCAGTGCAGCCCACTACACTAGGATAGGGAAAATAGCAATGGAAGAAGGAAGACCAATTGTTGGCGATTGAAGAAATTCATTGCTTAATCAACTCCTGTACCAGCAACACATTAATTAAATCATGGATCTCTTCGGAGGTTGTCTTCGCTGGTACCGGAAGTGGAAATCTGTTTAAAACACAAACTGTTTAACTATCAGCCATCTGCTGATTTGTAGGTACAACATTACTTTGACCTCACCCCTTCCTAGTTCCTCTTACCCAATTTTGGTAGCTTTCTTTGGATATCTGCGTTGAAGGTGCTAACACTGATATTAAAGGTGCATACTCCGATGACAACATCAAATTTTCAAAACAAAAACAATTATCTAGATTTGATTCTACATATCTAACTTAGATACTGGTGCACTTATTAAATATTTGTCATCAAATATAAGGGAATAGTGAGGAAATTGAATAGAACCTGTTACTGCAGAAGCCTATGGAGTGTTGGCATGCTTGCCAAAATTAATTTCGCACATTTGCACTTCAAATATCTCACAAGTTTGTCATTTAAAATATAAGTTACTTCAAACTAAACTGAGATAGAATATATTGATCAACCTAATAAGCTTTTCTCCGAAAATGAGAGAAACTCAAAACCATCGGTCTATGCAACTTTAATCTACCCACTGTTTTTTCATTTGATGAAAGGCAAATTCCTGTTTCTTTCAGCGCTCACCAGCCTTGGTTGTCTCACAACTACTGACACATCTAGCTACAGAGCGCTTGTTCTGGTCAACCTCAAGCTGACCTGATTAATAACCACAGTAACCTTCAACCACCATTGTAGGTCAATACCAGGATCCGTTCCTTATGGACCTGTATACAAGATTCACTGTCCATGTTGTGTGTGCTACTACTGCATAGCAAGTATCGCTGATCCATATCTGGGTTAATTTAGTGTGCTGGAATCTCATCGTTGCATGATTATCTTTGCGCTTGCTTCAAACTTCAGTCTCTTAGAATATATGCGTTGTGTCAAAGTGTTAGATAAGACTGTCTCAAAAGATGCTAAGCAATATGGGACAAAACTTTGTCCACAGTAACGATCAACACACTATCTACTTATGCATTTGCTCAGGACAAACTGATTTGTTTTTTACATGGTGTTTAATAATCCCAATAGAATACATAATAAAATTGATTTGAAGCAAATGTCCTTGTGTTTTCAGTGTAACCGTTGCTATGCTGTTTTGTGTCAATCGTTACTATGAACAAAAAAACAAAGAGTTAGCACCTTTTGAGACAGGCTGAGATGTAAAATGATGAATATGGATGTTGGACCGACTATACATAAAAACAGTTCAATGCAGGGTCTCAATCACAAGAAACCCAATCAGAGCTTCTGTCGTACATATGAAGAAATAATTGCGCCTTGACAATACTGGCTTTAATAGCTACTGTTGAATCGATATATCATGCTTCCCGATGCTACTGCTTATTGAATATGACAGGTATAATATCGTTTGGATGTAAAACAGAATAGTATTACAGTTTTGCAGCACTACAAAGCCACAAGGGATTTGTACTGCTACGAGGTGGTGTCAATACTAACATAACATGTTGCAACACTAACAGATCACAAGGCATTTGCGCTGCATTGAGTTGGTACCAACCCAAATATAACCCCAAATGCTGCTAGAATATAAACCCCTCCCCCTACTACCCCATCTCCAGACCCGATACGCAACGAAGGAGGGTCAGAGGCGGGGATGGAGAAAAAAACCGTTTTATTCAATAATAAAATGAGGGCAATGACAATGAGGAAATCGAGGAGGAACATAGGTAATCATACATAGTAATAGCTGACAATCAAGAGGAAGATAGGTAATGTATACATAGTAATCAGAATCAAGGACAGGACCTGCCGGGGTGGCGAGGTCATCCGGGGAGAGTCAGTGGGGAGGGAGGAGCCCCGAAGAGCCCTCCACGCTAGGAAGAGAAACAAAAAGAAAAAGAAAAGAAAAAAGAAAAAGAAGGGGTGGGCGGGTGGAAAAAGTGAGGCTACTGGAGGAGAGCAGGAGGCGGAGTGGCTGGAGGCGGCGGCGGGCAACCGCAATGCAAGCATTACGACCAAAGCTAGATTCACACATCACTCCTGCCTTCAATGTAATATGATTTTCTGTCTAACTTGTTATTGCATCGTCATCACAGACATGTAACCTTTTCGGAAGAAATAATACATTTGACTAATTTTGTTATATTTCTGTCCCCCGCCCTCCCCCGCCAGATTCGTCATCACGGACATGATATTTTCATAATTTTGTTATATTTTTCCTTCCCCAGCTGCCAGATTG
Source organism: Branchipolynoe longqiensis (assembly GCA_030323885.1). Lineage (NCBI taxonomy): Eukaryota > Metazoa > Annelida > Polychaeta > Phyllodocida > Polynoidae > Branchipolynoe > Branchipolynoe longqiensis. The sequence continues at coordinate 90,207,414 of CM059191.1, read as the reverse complement.
TCGGCTATCACGAACACTCAATGATGTTCAGTGTAATGTGTTGCGGTGGGTGATCATCAGCATGATGTGTGCATTGCGTGCATCAACCCGCTTTCGCATGTCACGCCTAATTAAATATGCCAATTATAAATCAGTAATCTGATATGCATTGCATTATCCAGATATAGTAGAAAACCTCCGCCAGCCCGGGCACCCTACGCCAACTCCAGCCCAGCCCCCCCCCCCCCTCCTCCCCACTCCCGGGGCCCCTGTCGTCCTCCCGCCGTCCCCTGATCCCTTCCGCATACACATGCACACACCCAATTCGGGGCGGATTGGTTATTGCCGAAGAGGTGATAATAAAACCCAAACATGAAAGCGTGCCCAATATATATTTTAAAAAAGAGCTAAAAATTACAAAGTGAAAAATTAGAATAGACTGATGCGCGTGTAATTTGTCTGCTTGCTTATACCCCTGTCACACTACGACGTAATGAGCGAACGTGAGCCTAACGTGGTGATTTTTCGTCATTACGTTGATGTATGTTGGATTACGTTATGATGACGTCATAATGACGTTAGACTGACGTCGAGCTACGTCACATTACGTCATGTTACGTGGAGTTACGTCAAGGTTTTGGACATGTTCAAAACTTTCGACGTATCTCGACGTGAATCCGTTACGTCGGGATGATGTGACAATGACGTTAGGTAGACGTTCCGCGATCGTTATACCAGCTTAAATGACGTTAGAGTCACGTTATGTCACGTCAGACCGACGGCCCGGCTGGGAGGAACGTGTGGACAGCGTTAAGTTAACGGGGGTCGGACGTAACGGAGCGTAGCCCGAGCGACACGCTGACGGGTCGATAACGTCATTATAACGTGTTGCGAACGTGTCGTCACGTAGTTCACGTCATTGACGATCCCGTAGCATGTTGGTAACATGCGTAACGTGATCCGAACGTGATTGGAACATGTTCTGAACATCCTGTGATGTTACGCCGACGTTACTTTCACGTTACGCTCACGTCAACTACGCGGCATTCACGTCCACAATTTGCATATTACGCCGATAACTTCGACGTAATATAATTATTTTCACGTTGTGCCTACGCTGACATAGTCACGTCGTAGTGTGACAGGGCCATTACCACCATAGCAAATACAATCAAAATAAATTGAAGCGTGTATAACTTCACTGTTTGTGTACGAGTATAACAAATACAATCAAAGTGAATTGAAGTATGTATAACTTCACTGCTTGTGTACGACTATAACAAATACAATCAAAGTTAATTGAAGTGCATATAACTTCACTGCTTGTGTATGACTATAACAAATATGATCAAAGTGAATTGAAGTGCATATAATGTCACTGCTTGTGTACTACTATTAGAAATACAATCAAAGTGAATTGAAGTGTGTATACTTTCACTACTTGTGTACGACTATAACAAACACAATCAAAGTGAATTGAAGTGTTTATAACATCACTGCTTGTGTACGACTATACCAATACAATCAAAGTGAATTGAAGTGTTTATAACATCACTGCGTGTGTATGACTATAACAAATACAATCAAAGTGAATTGAAGTGCATATAACTTCACTGCTTGTGTATGACTATAACAAATACAATCAAAGTGAATCGAAGTGTTTATGACATCACTGCTTGTGTACGGCTATACCAAATACAATCAAAGTGAATTGAAGTGTTTATAACATCACTGCTTGTGTATGACTATAACAACTACAATCAAAGTGAATTGAAGTGCATACAACTTCACTGCTTGTGTAAGACTAGAACAAATACAAGCAAAGTGAATTGAAATGTGTGTAACTTCACTGCTTGTGTATGACCAGAGCAAATACAATCAAAGTGAATTGAAATGCCTGTAACATCACTGCTTGGGTATGACTATAACACATACAATCACAGTGAATTGAAGTGCATATAATGTCACTGCTTGTGTATGACTATAACAAATACAATCAAAGTGAATTGAAGTGCATATAACGTCACTGCTTGTGTACGACTATAACACATACAATTGAAATGTGTGTAATATCACTGCTTGTGTCCGACCATAACAAATACAATCAAAGTGAATTGAAGTGTGTGGAAGTTCACTGCTTGTGTACAACCATAACAAATACAATGAAAGTATACTGACATTTGTGCAACTCGATTGAAGGTGTACCATTAAAGAAAATACAATGACACGATACTGATGTGTGTAACATCACTGTGTTGGCACGATTATAAGAAATATAATCAAAATATGCCTAGTATATGTGTAACTTGATTGCTTGTATATCACAATCACAAATACAATCAAAATCTCCTGACCTGTGAGGACCTTTATGGCCCTGTCACACGACGACGTAACGCGCTCGCGTAGGGACAACATGAAAATAAATTTAACGTTTAAAATCTCGGCATAATATGCAAATACGGGCTCAAGTTGGACGTGAGCGTAACAGTGGTCTAGGGTTGTGAGAACGAGAGAGGTCAAAGGAATTATTAATTATGTAAACGTGAGGCTAGCGAAACCCCAGCACGCGACGTCAGCCTAGCATGACAGTAGCGGCCGCTTAGCATTGCTTAATGTCAGACACAACCGTTTTCCCCGACGTGAGTTGATGTTGACCCACCGAGAGGCTGGCGTCAGTCCAACGCTGCCGGCATGAGCCACAAAGTCCTCCTCCCTGTCCGATGCATCCTTCCCGCATGTCTAACGTTGACGTAGCATGAGTGTGACATCATTCAAACATCACCGCATCACGTCAAGCTATGTCGAAAGTTTTGGACATGTCCAAAACTTGGATGCGCGCTGACGCAACTCAAAGTAACCTGACATAACTCGACGTAAATCGACGTCAGTCTAACATAAGCATGACGTAATTTGACGTACCTCAAAGTAATGACCAAAATTCACCTATGTCGGCTTACATTACCCCCTTACGTCGTAGTGTGACAGGCCTATTACTACTTGCACCCTACTACATTGTTTGTTTGTTGGAGCTTTACGTCCTGGCAACCTATCAGGTCATATCATGACCGTACTATCACAACAAATACAGTCCAAATATACCTATGTGTGTATCTTCCCTACTTGCAAACTACTACAACACATGCTGTCAAAATAAACGGATTCATGTGTATCGTCACTACTTGCATACTACTATACCAAATACTGTCAAAATATCTTCACTGCTTATATACCACTATAACAACTACAATCAAAATCTACTGAAATGTGCACACCTTCAGCACTCATATATAACTACAACAGATACAATCAAACCATACTCATATGTGTGAAAGGTAAGTGCTCGCATAACACGTTGAAGTATTAAAAATACAATTAACATAAATATTCTGTGTGCGTGTCCATTCACTGCTCAGGTACTACTAAGATAATTACAAAAAAATACTGTATATGTCCCAATAGACGCCCACTGCACGAGTGCAGCCACATGGATGCACTTCTATTTAAAGTTAAAGAATTTCATGGATTTGTTTTTGCCGTGCCTCTGAAATAAAGAGGGATTGTCTTTTTTTATGTGCATTCAGTCTGAATATGATCGTATATGTGTGTGTGCTTTCAATTTTGAAATGGGGGGTGTGCTTCTATTGGGTAGCGTGCTTCTATTGGGACATATACGGTATGCAGATATGAATGTAGCATCACTGCTTGCGTACCAGGCACTGTTCTCTATCTGGGAGGAGACGTAATCGAAGTCGAAAAGAAATGAACATGGTAGTAAATGTTATTAAACCACTGCACTGTTTTCGTGATGAAAAGAAAACATGACAGCATTCAGCTCAGTTTAGTATTGTAGGAACGCCACTGAACATGGCATCGTAGGATGTGTTCCATCGTTCCTGCTAACGGTACTTGTACTGGTTGTTTTATATTTTAATATCATTTTAACCACATTCTAACCGAAACTTTCTCATACTCCATACAGTTTTGGTTTGATAACTAATGAGAGCTGCATAGCCAGATAGAGCGTCACATGTTCGAAAATAAACCAATTATTTCCAGTTGATTCTAGATATCTAACTTAGATACAGTTGCACTTATTAAGCATTTCTGGCCATATAGAAGGGAATATGCAGATATGGGAAAACCAGACTAAACAAATGTGTGGCCATCACAATATTCTTCATCGACTCACATTCAACAAATTTACAAACACCAAAATTATCACTTTTTGTTTGACCATTCGCTTACAGCATTTACATATCGCGCTTTAACAAAAAGATCTGATTGATTGATTGGTGGTTGCTTTACGCCATGTCGGCAGCATAGGCCATATTCACAGCGAGAAATGTTTGTTTTTTGTTCAAACCATCGCTTTTACATGTAAAAGCAGACAATCAATTATGTGCCAATAGACACTCATTAAATTAGAAAGCTCACAATCATATATTTGTGGTCAAGGGAAACAAATTCCCATAGAAAAAGAAAAGTTGTATTAATAATTGATAGAATTTATTTAGTTAACTATATGAGGTGGTACAGTCCAGCTGCGCTCAAAAATGCTAAAATGTTTTCTTGTTTTAGTTTAGTAAAAAGGTCATGCATACTGTCTGCAGTGTAGAATTGTTGGTGCAGGGCCAAAAATCAACGCAACTTAGTCAAATGTGTTTGAGTGTCAGCGGGGACCGACACCCAATATATTCAGTGCGAGGTTGCCCCCTTGAGCAGAAAAGCATTTGTGAGCCACGAGTGGCCAATACGGCAGTGGCTAAGGAGCACTTGGTCCCGTCAACCTCCCGCATGAGTCTGTGGTGGTTTTCCCGTAGATGATTCAATTTCTTTAAGTTTATTAATGTTTTCATCCCACTTATGTTGCCATTTGGATTTTATTTGGGTGGCTATTAGTGGTTTCAGATCAGAGTGAGGGATCAGACATGGTTCAAGATCACCGTTCAGGGCCTTCTTTGCAGCCCGATCAGTTCGTTTGTTTCCTTGTATGCCGGCATGGCCAGGCACCCAGCGCAGGTGAATGTCATACCTGTCCGTTGCCAGTTGGCTCATTTTATAAATGACCGTTGCTAGAATAGGGTGATTTGTTTTCAGTCCAGCAACAACCAGGAGGAAAGAGAATGAATCACTGTATATAACATAGTTAGTGTGGTTGGATACCTGGATACACTCCAATGCGAGAAGGAGTGCTCGGGCTTCCGCAGTGAAAATCGAGCTATGATCGGACAAGGGTATGCCAAATTTTTCCCATCAGCAGACTGTCGCAGTAGCTACCCGGCTTTGGTCTTTCGAACCTTCAATGAATATGGAGAGGTGGTCTGCAAACTGACCTTGAATCTCTGTATGCAGTCCTTGGTACTCGAGTGGATGTGTCCCAGACTTCCTCAGTCCCGTGGTCGGAGGATAACCGATGGATGTTCTGGGACTTTGGCATCCTCCAACACGTCCAAATCCAAAAAGAACTAGAGAAAGCTGATGCGCATCATTATAGCTTCATATATGTTGATATTCATGCTGCACCAGTGAAGAGTTTTAAGTTGCGGTCATTCTTAATGATAAATATATATTAGGTTGATAAGGATTGTCTACATTACTTTACTTTGAAGTATATTTTATTCTAAATGGCTAACCTTTGAGATATTTTAAGTGCCAACATGCTAAATTAACGATGGTTGCCCATCAATAATCTGACATCATGGGGTTCAGTAGAAGAGTTTCTGTTATAATGAGTTAGTGTATATCCCATTCTATACAACAATGAATACTTAATAAGTACATTGACAGCGAAGTGAAATATCTAGAACCAAATCTAGATAATTGTTTTAGTTTGCAAACATGACATGCAAACAGCAGCTCACAAAAACGGCGGCAGGATTGCACCGAGCATCGATTCTATAGCGGGACTGAATCAACCACGTCACGTGACAATGTGGGCCGAAGACATGGGTTTCTTCCCAATAAGAATATTTGTCAGCGGCAGTGCCAGCTTTTTTTTCTAGCAAACCCAACTGATCTGCTCCGACGAAGACAGATCATCTTCGCGTCGAATGAACGTGTCACCACAACGTCTTAACCACGTGACCGCAAGACAAAATACTTTAGAAATATCTGCGCACGGTGTGTGTGGGGGTTCGGTGGGGTGGTGTGGGGGAGAATGTGGGGTCAAACATAAATTTCGAAGCATTAATGGACTTGGAAAGGGAGTGGTCGGGGCCGTTAGATGGGCGTGGGGGTGGGGGTGGGGGTGGGGAGGGGGTGGGGTGTTTTTTGTGTGTGTATGGTAGATCGGATTGGGTGGAAGATGGAGTTGCGGAAGGAATGTTTGTATGGCAATGCTGTAAGGATATGATTTCTGTGTTGTGTGCTCTGTTAGATATAAGCAGGACATGATCCATTTTGTTTTAGACATTTTTTATTCACAATTTCAATACAAATTCTACAAACATAAACTAACCTGTTGAGAATAGATATTGTAGGAACAGCGTAATGTTTAATATTGTCTTGCCACTGCTCCTTATAAACAAAACAATATGAAACAAAATCAGCAGCCCAGGGGATAATATACAAATAGCCTACATACTGCTCTTTAAGGAAACAAACACATTTTAGAAAAAGATGCAATGGGATCAAGCTGGATTAGGATTATGGCGGGTAAGAAATGAGCTGGACGCAGAAGGTTGAATCTAGGAACCGATCCCAAGTAGTATCCACATTCTCTTATATGGATATACCAGCACAGGAGCGGTACAGAGGAGTTAAAGAATGTAATATGATTTAGGATCCTACCAATCTTGGATTCCTCCGGCTTCCTTCGTGAGAACAATCTCGAGGACTACTTGCCTTCTCCGGTTGGTCCATGCGCTGGCCAATGGATGTCTACCAAACTACCCACTGCTAAACCACTGAACCACTAATTCAGGACACAAGACGGAGCTATAGTATCGAGGTTTATTGAAGTAGGTCTGATATGGAAACAGTGGAGGAGGGGTTGAAGGTAAATGCAGTAGATCAATAATGCATAATGTCATATCGATAACAATAGAACAAGGCAATCAATGAGCAATGGATCAGGTATCAGGTAACGAATCTCATAGGGTCAAGTGAGTGGATTTGTTAGTCATAGGGACAATAGAAGTTAAGTCAATCGAGAGCAGCGTGAGAATAGTACATAGGGGCCCTCAGTGGATCATGTCAATAGGGAACAGTGAATAGGGCATGTGGTCAAAAGTCTCTGCGTGACGCGGGCCTCAACCCTGATCGTTGTAGGTGTGAGTGGTCCTGTATGGATGAGTTGGATGGGTGGGGCGGTGAGAATAGGGAGGTGTTGGTGGTCCGGTGTCTGGAGGAGAAGTGCGGTTGTGGCGGCTGGGAGGGCAGAAGTGGTCATAGGGGTGCTGGGTGCCGGCGGCGGCACCAGCGCAAGCGGGAGTGCCGCCACCTGGAGGGAAGGGGTGGTGGTATGGGTGGTGGTGAGGGGGGGGGGGCTCCCGGCAGCGGTGGTGCGACCACCTGGAGTTGGGGACGGAGGAGCCTATGGAGAAAAGGGGGGTGGGGGGTCGTGTGGTTAAGGCGGTCTGGTCATAGGGGGGTAAGGGTCAGCTCCGACTCGGTCCCCAATTACCCATATTGCCAATCAATATGAACAATATACCCCACCAACTATTTCCATCCCATCACGATCCCTTCCCACGAGAGACATATATCATAACTGACCATGCGCATACATCATGAACTAACTTAATCATATCTAGCTGTCCTCTATTACATGATCAACAGTCTAGAGTATCTAGAACAAATAAATAATTACGCAAGGGGCTAGAGTAAATGAGGAACACTTTATACAAAGCAATCTGTCCAAAGATTGATCCATGTTCAGATACCATCCCATATCTGTAATTTATTATCAACATCGAGATAATTTGTCTGCAGAATTGTCCTCACTAGCTAGACGGCCACTGATTCAGCACTGCTAAAGGAACTGTTTGGTTGAATACAATATTTTACAATTAAAATAGAAATACCTATCCTAGCCGGGACCTTGTGTGAGGCTTAGGCGGGAGGGAACGTTAGTTGTTAAAATTAAACTAATGTAACCTAGGTGTAAAGATCAGCTAATTAAGTGTGTGGAACATTGTAAAATCTACAATCTACACCCTGTATTGCTCTTCCTGGATGTTCGATTTCGGAAGTATTTTGCTGATGTGGCCACCATGATCCCTGCTCTAGATGTATTGGAACAACTGCTGGGTTCCGCTTCATCTCGAGCATTGGACAACATCTTTTAATAGCAATCTCAGCTTTTATATAGGCTACAAGATCGGTCATGACTTTCTTCCAACACACATTATCTGGTTCACCCCAAACTGCTTCCCCTGGAAACAGTCATAGTGATTGTAATTAGCAGCTGATCTTACACTCCTACCACATCCTCTAGATTGTGGTTGAATTGAAGTTTGTTGCCCTTACCTTTCTCACTAAATGGTGTGTTCTATATAGCATAAGCAATATGCATAGCACAACTATTGATTAGCAGTATCAAGTCCTATGGAATACTCCCTTACATATGCCGTAATAGAACCATGCATCATCATAGGATCCATTACCGCAAACCACAATAAATAGATAAGTACATGACATGTCGTGACTCCCTTAAATGTTAGCACACATTCCTCACTATGGTGTTCATCCTGGTAACATGTACAGGCATGGCGCCTTAGGGAATCTGAGTGTTTTCAAAGAAGAAAATGAATTACTTTCTGTCGTGGTGTGTGTGCTGAAAACCTTGTGAGTGTGCGTAAAGTCAGACGGGACAACGTCTAACTGAGTTACATAGCAATAGGAAACCATCATGTTAAAAATAATCTTATTGTTAACTGAATTATATCACAATAGCGAACCTCTTATAACTAACATTTACTCTGTACTCTGAGGTCACATCAATAATAAGTTAAAAGGCTTAATGTGTTCATGTTTGTACCTCATGTTGCATAAGGATTATAAGGAAGTAAACATTACGTATTTTATGTACATCCCCAAAGTCAATGGTATAATTATCAACGTCGGCCAACACGAAGCTTAATGAAGAAGACCTTGAATGTATTTATTCACTACCAAGACTGTTAACTAGTGTAAATAATTGATCTGATATTAGGATGCTTCTGTCATTTTTGCAGGAGAAATATAGTAGGTTGATTGTTATAATGTAAACTACTTCAGCTTGAATTAAATTACTTTTACGATGACTATTTTCAAAGATATTTGAAGTACACACATTCCAAATTAATGAGGGTGTGCTTGTCAAAATTGTTACCTCATTGGTTGCTGTGATATATGCGTAATAGACGTATAGCTATGTGGCTAATATATGTTAATGAGATGCAGAGTTTGAGACAAAGGATTATGCTAATGAGATGACATCATGGAAAGTTTAGCCAGCGGGTTGAGCGAGCCCTAGGCCATGAATAAACCATTCAGTATCCAGAAGTCAAAGTGTTCAGATGTTGTACTTTCACAGTTGCAGCAGTAACATGTGATGTTACATTCACTTAGCATCCCGGTCTATGCAGCACCAACTGTTTCATAAATGCATCAGTATCTAAGTTGGATATATCGGTTCAAATATAGGTAAATGGTTGCATTGTTGTTGAACAGTTGATGATTATATTGTTGAACAGTTGATGATTATATTGGACGATGCAACTTTAACAAACGAAGCACTAATCAATTATTGACTGATATGTGGATGAAGCCTGAGGGCCGACGTATAGAATTTTGCGATATGCCGGGTTTTAGGCTTAAGTCTGGAACAGACAGGCCGGGATTTGGGAGAGGGGGAACGCTTATGCGGAGGGGTCATAGCAGAGACTTGACAGGGGAAGAACCCACTCTGGGCCTGGTGAGAGGCGGAGGGAGGTAATCGGGACTCGGTGGTGGTGTACAGAGGGGTCAAGGAAAGGGAGCTTGGATTGGTCAAATGTGAAGTTGGGATTGGTGGTGATTGGATATTGGAGCGATACATGTAACTCTATATGAATGTGTGCTAGTGAATTAAAGTAGTTCTCAGTGGAGATAGATGTAGGTGTACTAGCGAACCGGGAGTGCTGGGTGAACTGTTGTTTGGCAGTTTCTGTATTAGGAGAACGTGACCCTACATGGAAGTATAGATATTGGTCTAATTATCAGCAATTATATCAGAGAGCGTGTATACAGATGAGAGAGACAACTCCCGCGAAAATCGGTAACACAGGCTACAGTGGCGTTCCTGGCGGTTAGTGTTGAACAAGCTTTGAGTTTGCCATACGTGTAGTGCAAAACATTTGTTTTTATTCAAAATTAATAGAAATGCAGAAGCCTAACCTTATCGATTTAATATAATCCTTTTGGTAAACATGTTTTCTATATGTGTACTAAGCGGCTTGTTTCTATTTGGTGTAGTTTTAGAGATATTTCACTTTTTCTGTAGGAAGTTTGCACATGACCATTGACAATGCCTTGAGTTTGCCGTACGCGTAGTAAAAAACGTCAGTTTTATTCCAAATTAATAGAAATCCAGAACCCTAACCATATCAATTTAATATAATCTTGTTGGTAAACATGTTTCCTATGTGTATTCCAATCAGTTTGTTTCTAGGTGTTGTAGTTTTAGAGATATTTAACGTTTTCTGTAGGAAGATTGCTCACCGCCATTGACAATGCCTTGAGTTTGCCGTACGCGTAGTGAAAAACGTCAGTTTTATTCCAAATTAATAGAAATCCAGAACCCTAACCATATCTCTTTAATATAATCTTGTTGGTAAACATGTTTCCTATGTGTATTCCAATCAGTTTGTTTCTAGGTGTTGTAGTTTTAGAGATATTTAACGTTTTCTGTAGGAAGATTGCACACGACCATTGACAATGCCTTGAGTTTGACAGCTGTGTCATATACTGTTCAACAACCACCACTTGGAGCGCCACAGTCGGCATCTGTTACATGGTGTAGTATGGGAGTTGTCCCTCTCATCTGTATACACGCTCTCTGATTATATGTAGTGTCATTCTTAAAGTAGAACTGTCGTTCGATTGGATCCAACATTAGAACATACAATATGGGTTATATAATATTGATAGATATACTAGAAGTGCTAGAACCAATATATCGTTTAGTTAACCTATAATTAGCTTGTTTGGTTGTTAGAGTTTTACGTCCTGGCAACATCTAAGGTCGTCTCTGGACGGGTTTTGACCAGTAACAGTGCAGACTCATAGCAACTTTATAGTGCAGCCCCGCTGAGAGACAGGCCACCAGCACCATGACCTGATAAGTGATATCCCATTCAGTCACATCATCCTGACACTGAGCCATTCAAAGTCTTTAATAATGCCAATCGCTAGGAAGCGACAACTATCAATTTTGTAAATCATTGGTTTGACTCGACCAGGGTTCAAACTCGTGGCTTCGAATCCCACAATCCAAAATGGGAGAAGGACGCTCAACTCATTCGGCCATCCAGCCTCTCATAATTAGGAGTAGTCATTGATAATTCCAGTTGGTTGAAGCTGAGATCTGGACAGCCATAGGAAAACATGCAACCAACCCTTATTCCACACATACAAAGCAGAACTTAGCATCAGGAACTGATGGATCTTAGAGCGATAACGGGCTTATTAAATTACTTTCACTTCATGAAATCCGCCAATGTGAGTTATAAAAGATGAAATTGAAATGTATCCAAATAAATAGCCAGATTATAAAAATATATTATCGGATTGGACTATTCCGATATCAATTTGATCGCGCCCATGGAGGCCACTGGGAAGTGCAATGGATAATCCATGATCAACCAAATAGAGGCATTTAATAGAATATTACACCTTTATGGAATCCCTGGTTATGGTGCTTCTCCCGGCGACGCGTCAGCGTTGAAAATAGGTTCAAAACACTACCATAGTGTTTTGAACCTAGTTGAAGGTAGGTTCAAAACACTACTGTGGCCACGCTCAAAACACTATCATTAAGTTCAAAACACTACCCCTAAGTTCAAAACACTACTCTAAAAAATATGTTATAAATGCTGCATATTCAGTTTCATTTGTATTGGCGTGATGCAGTATGCAGTAAGGTGGGGCAGTAGGGGTTGTTTTTGTTGTTGTTGATTGTTGTTTTATGTCCTAGCAACATCTAAGGTCATATTAGGGGGGGGCACCGACTTGTGATAGTGCACACTCATGGATACGTTAGGCTATGTATTAGGGTAGGACGTAAAAAACAACAACAAACAAAAAGCTACGTATGGGGCGCGTCAAGATACGTTAGTCGCTGGAATAACGTTATGCGAACGCTGGGCAGACATCGCGCGCGTGAGGGTCGTTCCCACACGTTGCGCCAAACTGTTGCTTTTTGTTGTTTTATGTCCTAGCAACATCTAAGGTCATATCAGGACGGAGCATCAACCTTTAACCACAACGTCATGCTACTGCCATGTCATGAGTGTTTGGAACTTGGGTAGTGTTTTCAACATACGTAGGGGTAGTGTTTTGAACTTAACAGTAGTGTTTTGAACCTAAGCTCAAAACACTACCATAGTGTTCTGAACGGGCTAGTGTTTTGAACGTCCTACACCGGTCGTTGGTTGTTTTTGACATGCTTAAAACCTTGGGCGACCGGCAACGCGCACCGACGTTGTCCGCCGACCATCAACGTCAAGCTTACTGTACCGATGTGTACCGACGCGCTCATAACGCGCCACCAGCGCGTCCATACGTTTCACATATTATCGCCCAAAATCACTACACGTTGCCGTGTGACTGCACCATAATAATCCACATAGGTGGGTTGTTTTCCAAAGGGACGAAACGTTCTATTTCAAGTGGGTTAAAGAATTGTTGTTTGCCCATTTGAAGTAAGCCTACCTACTCACTCATAGCGGTGGACTGACCTCACAGCCAAGGAGAAGCAAACACTGGGTGGCCCCCGGGTTAGGTGGATAGACTACATCACGGTTCCAGCGGCATGGTGCATTGTGGGATGCATCAGAGCAAAACAAAGCCACGAGAAGCACATGGCACATGCTAATACACTGGTTGCAGCTGTGAAATGTGCTAGTTTCAGCTCATCTCAGCTCTTGTTTGAAACATAAAATACCAACTAAAAAAATATATATAATAAATTAAGATATTAATCTTGTATCCAGCATTGCATTTACATCAATATAACCAGCACATCTTATGGCATGTGCATTTAGATTTAGACAAATCTAGGCACTCAGACTAGTGTTATAGCCATAGCCAGAGTCAGTTTTATTTATTTTATTCATGTTTTTATTTATATTCTATGGTTTATGGAGAGTTGTGTCTTAAACATATGCATTATATTATTATATTGCATCCTTCCGTCCATGTTTATGCCAAATTGTTATGTATCTCTAGTTATTTTGAATAAAATTCCAGTTTTGCCCTATGCGTATCGGCAAACTGAATGGGCGTACAATTGAATACCGGGGCCGAAGCTAGGCTAATGCTTGGAACGCTCACCCCTAGAATGACACAAATGTGGGCACCAGTCTGGCTGTAGACGCCATGTTGTTGTTTGTTACATGGTATTGACACTTGCATAGTACTTGTCGCATTGTATTGGTTAGTACTTATATGCCTCAATGTATATTATGTGCCTTTGGATGATTCTATTTTGTAAGTATTTTGGATATGTTCACTTTCAGATATGTTCACTTTAGCTGCATCTTTTTTTGTTGTTGTTGGTACATTAGTTGTTTAAGCAGAGGACATTTCAATCGCAGACAACTGGCCTTCCTCATTCCACTGCTCCTTGACCTATCCTAGTAATGTGGAGCGTCTGGTTAGGAAGCGACAAGTATCAATTTTTAAGTCATTGGTTTGACTCGACCAGGATTCGAACCCACGATATACCAACACAGAGACAGAGGCTCTAACTCATTCGGCCATCCCGTCTTGAAGACATAAAATAAGAGGAAAAGCGAAAGAGCCTGCTATGGTATTGGTAGTCAGTAAAACAACAAAACCAAAAGAAAACCCCAAACAAACCACACACACCAATAGAAATAGTGGCTTTGAGAGTGGGGGCGAGGGAGCAAGGAGTCTATCAATAGAGAGAGTGAACGCTAGTAAAAGCTAATGTGATAGAGCGAGCAAAAAAGCAGGTGTGGGGAGCCAACAAAAGAGGAAGGCGACAGAAAGAAGAAAGATGCAAATAATTTATAACTTAATAGCATAAAGACATCACCAGAGACTAGATAGACATATGGGAAAGGTACAGGGAGAGGATGGGAATAATCAAATAGATCGCAGGGGGAAAAGAGATGAGAGATCATGGAGAGAAGAGAGAGAGGCGTGAGAAGAGATATCAGAGAAAATAGAGAGAAGAGAGACAAGAGAGATAAGCGAGAGCAGAGATAGAAATGAGAGCAGAGAAATAAGTGAGATAAGGAAAGGAAGAGAGAGAGAATATAGAGATGAGAGAGAAGAGAGAGAGGAGAGAGACCAGAGAGAATATAGAGAACAGACAGAACAGACAGAACAAACATGACAGACATAACAGAGAGAAGAATGTGAACATCAAGAACAGAGAGAACATGGAGAACAGAGAGAACAGAGAGAATAGAGCGAACAGAGAGAACAGATAGAACAGAGAGAACATAGAGAACAGAGAGAACATAGAGAACAGAGAGAACTGACAAAAGAGGCAGAACAGAGAGAATACTGGGAACAGAGAGAGCAGTGAGAACAGAGAGAACAAAGAGAACAGAAATAACCGAGAGAAGAGAGAGAAGAGAACAGAGAGAGAATATAGAGAAGAGAGAGAAGACAGAGAACAGTAAGCAGAGGGATGGACTGAGGAACCCGGGTGCTGTTAGTAAATGGACCTTTATTGGAGAGGACGTATATGTGAACTGTTAGTAGACGGGGCTCCAGACGCTATGTATCATAGCCTTCTTCATTGCGCATCGTCGCTTGTAGGTAATTCATTCCGGCCTGAGCATCTCAATCGTGATGGAGGGGGGTCAGGAGCGCCCTGTGCTAATAATTAGCTCACTAATTCCGCTTGTTATTATACATTAGCTCCTTTTTGCGCGGTATGCTGTTTGAAGCTCGAGATGGGGGGGATAGGTCCTGCCAAAGTATGTAAAAATAAAGTTAGGAACCATAATCAACATAGTATCGACATAGATCAGTGAATATTTAACTGTGAAGGGACCTCTTGGATAGGCGGTATAGTTGGCTGGAGATAGATATGCCACCAGACTCTTTGACTGCAGCTACTATGCACATGCCCAATATGGCTCGGCATATTGTGAGCCTGAATTGGACTGATCAGTCATCGCTAAGTTCACAACAAATGATGAGCTGCTTTCATCAGCGCCACTGATGGATAACCAAGAAGAGGAAGATACCTAAGGACAGGTGTCCCAATACTGTGATATGTAGAAGAAGGACTTCAGTTGAGACAGATAAATTAAAAACTGGCTAGCAAAAACAATGTTACCCAATTAATCATTGAGTGTATAGACTTTGATATAAAATGTTGCCAATTACTACTAAGAATTAGTCATTGAGCAAAGCGATGTTGCGATATTAAGGAATATGGCTAAGATTAGGAATATGACTAAAGGTTAGGCGTCATACTTACTACACGCCCGCTTTTTCAGCCTCTTTCTAGACAATAATGTTTTTTCTCCGTGTGAACTGATAATTATTGCTTGAGTTTGATTGGGCATGTAAGTTGCCAATCTATTCCACTAATATCGGTTTTGAATCGTGATATAAAAGAACATATTGGTAATAAAATATGATGCGCATACAAATACAGGGAGTATTACTCAACTTTGCAAGTAGACTGATGTTAATATTGGTAATTGTATATTACGAGGAATGTAAAACCATTCTGCAGGATACCAGTAGTGCTATTTAAGCACCAGGATTTCTGAGAAAGTAATCTTGAATAGTGTAATATTCTGACTCAGCAATAGGTGTAATATATGCGTAATAGATGTCTAGACATGTATGTGATATATGCTAGTGAGATGCATACTGTTCCAGACAGTGACTGAGACAAAGGAGTATGTAAATGAGATGACGTCATGGACAGTATAGCCGGCAGTTCAGTGAGCCCTGGACGGAATAAACCATTCGGTATCCAGAAGTCAAAGTGTTCAGATGTTGTACTTTTACAATAGGTAGTCCCTGTTCTTGACCGTTGCTATAATTAGCGAATGACTGTGTGGGAGCTTTGTCACATGTGCTAAGCATAGGGATACAATCGGGATAATGAATTTCCAAGATCCTCTCAATTCGATTTTATTTTATTAAGATATCCAGAAAAAATAGGTTATTTCAAGCAGAGGTCTACTGAAATTTAATATTATACAAAGAGGCAATATAATGCTAAGATATAAATTATTGTTATCTGATGACTAACTATGCTGTTGAATATTATGTTTGTCATGCCTTTAGACAATGTTATTTGTATATATGATATAAAACGAATTATGCTAGTCTAAATCTATGGAACGTCAATATTAGCTCATCCTACCCTAGTTATCGAGGTTAAAAATAAACTTACAATCTCGGGACTATGCAGAAGGATAGGGCTGGGAGTGAGTGGAGTGAATGTCAACACACCAAACATTCGGTGTGAAAACTGAAGCTGGTTGCAGCGTCACTCCTTTCTGGGAGACCAGCATAAATATCAACACCAGTATTTCCCACCATCCATCCGCCAAAACAGATTGAAATCTACCATATTAAACACAGCTTCGTCATATTTATATCAAAGCCAATGATGATCATTTCTTCTGTATGCATCGATGTTATTTTCCATGCTAAGCCTAATGGATTAATGTATTCTCTGTTTACATCCTGTTGTAAAATATTCCGATAAAACACATTGGTGGGGAATGTGAACTGGTCTATTCGGGATTACAAATGGTCTATAAAAGGTAAATGATGTATAGGGCCAGGTGCATGAATGTAATTATGTAGTGCTGGTGATCCTTTACTTGTATTAAATAGTCATTGAGTATTCTATAGATAGTGTGAGAGTTGTACTACTGTTAGTGTGGAAGGATCACAACCCCCTCCCATCCAACTGTTAATCATGGATCACGACACACACAGACACAAAAGGGCAGCTGAGGCCAAAGCAGCCACAAGGCTTGGTAGTGGTGGGTAGATCACAGTTGCCATGGTCACAAAGGAATGCTTACTGTTGATTGGTGGACCTAGAAATGCTTACTGTCCATTGGAGAGCATGGTCAGGTGGTATGCCATGTCAGGTCCAGAAGCCACTATATAATAATAAACCTGTGGGTGCAAGCTCTCACTTACTTTACTTTCACTCTATAGTCCGCCTTTCTTATACTTTCCTGTATTGATTTCCTATTAGCCTGCCTACACCACTACAGCTGCCAGCCAACGACTTTACACTGTGTTGAGTGAATGGTCAATACCTAAGATTAATCCACACGGTGTGGTGGCATGGAGTACTTGGTGTTTTCTTGCTGGGAATCTATTAAAGAAACACCCCTGTAGATCTACCTCAGCTCACATCGTAGTTAATTTCCCACGATGGCGCATCATTGTTTGGATCCCACGGAGCTGAACACCTATGTAAGCTACAAGGTCATTGGTAGTGCAGGAAACCCTCCAAAGTATCAGTCAGTGGATGAGAGCTATGCAGGTAGATTTGAAATTGTGATGATGAAACCTTCATAATACTAGTGTGATAGGTCACGTATAACCGGTTTCTCCCTGGTCTCTCCTGCAGCCACACCTGGAAGGACAACGCAAAACAGGAACGTGGGTTTCTAACATTTGTTATAGCGCGCCGCCCACCATGGTGTCAGAAAACCAAGTGACCGATCCCCTAACCAGCCAGGTCACGGGTAACCTCTCACGGTAGAGGGAGCCACTAGCTGGATGCCAGACTGGGTGGCCCAATGAGTTAGAGTGTCCCTCTCCCTTGTTGGTAGATCGTGGGTCGTGGGTTCGAACCCTGGTCGAGTCAAACCAATGACTTTAAAATTGATACTTGTCGCTTCCTAGCCTGATGCTCGGCATTATTAGGATAGGACAAGGACTGGTTGACTCAGTGTCAGGATAATCTGACTGAGTGGGATATCAGGTCATGGTGCTGGTGGCCTGGTCTTCCAGTGGGGTAGCACTATAAAGTCACCATGAGTGCGCACTGTCAATAGTCCGTACCCGTCCTGATATGACCTTAGATGTTGCAAGGACGTAACACAACAACAAACAAACAAACTATCTGGATGCAGTACAGCCATTACCCAAAGGGACCAGCTAGCATGCCACCACTTGAATCAGAACAACTGTGACAGTAGACAGCATAGTCCCTGCAACCACCATATGGTACTACATTTTCAACACTTGCTATGATACTTCCGTGTTTCAATTTGCTGGTAGAGTGTTGATCATCAGTTGGTTGAATGTCATGTCCCATTGGAATGCCCACACAGTCCAGCGTGCAGTAAATATCAGGTGAATATAGGTGAATATGTAATATGCACGCTGATGCACAGTCCCTTCAGTACCCAGAAATGTCAAATAAGTTATCACATAAGCACCAGCAATAGCCAAAGGGGTCCTAGTTTAAGGCTCATAGAAATGTCAATGCATGTGCCAGGGTTCTGTTACAAATATCAATAAGCAAAATTCTCCGGAATGCAATTATAGAAAGCCTTTCCATGTACATGTACTTGACAACTGCAAACATATTTCCAAGAGATTGATAATGCGGACTTGTAAGAAGTGATGTAGAACGCTGCTATTGTTGTTTCTCATTATATATGAACAACATGGCTTCCCAAGCAAGTTGTTTTAACTCATACGACTGCCACCTAGAATTAAAGGATTACAATTTTGCACATGTACTGTCTCCTAGAATTAAAGGATTACAATTTGTCACCTGTGGTAAATTAATTCAGTTATCTCCCAGTCACACACGTGTGCATATACATTAGCAGGAAGGGCATTACCCTATATTATATCATAAATATGTTGCATACTATTTGTTCATAAGGGCGGAAGACAACCATTAAGGGTTTCATGGCTCTTACATTAATTATTGTCAACAGTTAAATTTGTATTTGCGCACTGTGTATGGGTATTGTGAATAGACATGATCTGAGTAGGTGAAGTCTTAAGGTGCTTAATATAAATCTGATAACGATGGATAGACATAGGTGGTTGTCGCACTTCTGAAGTCAGAACAAAATTAATTTGTCAGGTGAGTGTGTCAAACCACACATTCCTCATATTATATATGTATGTGTAACTTACCTTGGTTGACTCAGTGTCAGGATATGTGACTGAGTGGGATACCAGGTAAATGGTGCTGGCAGCCTGGTCTCGCAGTGGAACAGCACTATAAAGTTGTCATGAGTGTGGGCTGTCACAAGTCGGTACCTGTCCTGATATGACTTTATACCTCCATGATTCCTATCCAACCTATCCAACCCAACCCACCTTCCAGCCCAACCCGACCCCATCCCCTCTGTGCATGCAACACACGCTATACAGTCCAGTCATACCTCTTCCCCAACCCACCCACTCCACACCACCCCATCTCATCTACGCTACTCACCACGTCCAGTCTACCAACACAAATTCCCCTCAACCGGAACAGTTACAAGTCGGTACGCATCCTGATATGACCTTAGATGTTGCCAGGACGCAAAACTCCAACAACCAACCAACCTCACCCAACATACCCCAAACCGCCATGAGCCTCATTATCTCTACCCCTACCCCCAGCCTACGGCCACATCCCCTCCCCTGACTACCACCTCTATTCACCTCCTCTCCTACATGTTACTCCCCCCCACGCCCCCACATACCCCCCACGCACCCTCCCTACACCCTCATCACGCCCCAAACACGTCAGGATTGACTTGGATTGAAGCTCATCGAGTTGCCTGCCAAAGAGCGCCCATTGATCCGGGTCACACGTCTGAATGCCCGCGAGGTGGCGCCACCGTCTCGCGCTTCTCTAAGCTGATTGGCTGACTGCAGGAATGGGGTGAGGGTGTGGTGGCGTGTGGTGGTGGGGGTGGAGGTGGAAGGGCTACAAACGGCGGGCGGTGAAGGCGGTGTAGGCGGCGGGTCGAAACAATACAAGAACAACAAGAATAACTGGAAGAAGAAGAAGAAGAAGAAGGAGGAGTGCCTAATTTCGTTCATTTCCAACAGAGCGGCGGAGAGGGATCGAAGACGGGAGGTGTCGTCGTCTGATTGGCTGCTGGGAACGCGCTGGGTGTCGCTCGTGCGCGCCGAGAGATCTATTACTGGCAGCGTGTCTTGATGAACAACTTAATTGAGCTAATTTGCAGCGTAGTCTTGCCTGTTCTGATGGAGTGTGATACACCGGGCGGTGGCGTGGAGCTTGCCTGGGACGCATTGCGCATTCCCATCAGCACTGCGCATGCTCATGCGCAGCCGGAAGTTTGATGGGGGGATACGAGAGCAATGTGTGCAATGTGCGATGGTGTTAGCCAATTGGCATGCTTTTCGCGCCTTGGTTTATTTGTGTTATCAGACGGTGGTAAATGTGCTACATGACACTGTATACTGAATTAGTGCGTGATATGGAACAGTACATTTTATTGACATGGAATGTAATATGCTCTAAATCAGGTTAATGTGTAATTATTCTAAGGAGTTCTGAAATAGTCTGGATGTTTTGTGTTATTAACAGCACGCCTTTATTTCTCTCAGCTGGGTTAATAGTGCTGGTGTTATTAATCATTTGTAACCACATTGTTTCCTAAGCTGAGGAATTAATCAATGCACTCAACCGACCATGGAACCTCATATATCGTATTTCCTAATCTATTTTGATCATGCATATAAGTTATACTATTCTGAAAGAATATTGATCCTGAAGAACCAAACAATTACCGATAATGTCATCGATGGATAATTCTTTTACACAACTGCTTATTTGTGAAGAAATCACGCATGTTACATCTCATATCGAATATAAACATTTTGTTCTCTTTGTTTACTTTTCAAATTTGTAATAATTTTGATTGATGGAAGTTGAAGTTGCAATGTATTTAAATAAATAACTGGCCATTGAAGGCAAAGGTAAATATTATTCACCTATCAACAGCATTTATGCATTCATGACCCCACCCTGGTTTAAGTGCAAGACCTTCAGATGGTAGAACCATCAGGGCGGCATCTTTAACCTGCCGTGATGGAGGGCGGTGTCAGCGGTGTGTGTCCGCGTGTGTGTGTTGTCCTTTTTGGGGAGGTGCATTGTCCTTCTAAGTCGCTGTCATCAGCACCACTTCCAGATGCTTCCAAACAATGCCAACTCCATATATATATACATATATATATATATATATATATATATCAAATACTTATCTATTATAACCCACCACTTTATGGGATAACTAATATATGGAATCATGAAGCCTAATTTATCTAAAGACTGATATAGAAAGGTCAGAATGCTCGCCATTTTGTATTCTTTGAATTTGATCCAAATTCCTCAGCATTAAGTCTATATTGCATGCCGTTCATTTTCGCTGTTGATGGAAAGGGACTTTCATTCCTCAGAGAGAACCGGTTTAATTTCATTTATATATATATATATATATATATATATATGCAGTATAAGAATTACACGTGCATAATAATCGCATGTTCTCTCATCACTCCTTCAGCTCCATGGACTGATGGAGTCTGTCCTATTCATCTACTGCTCCAGCATCCGATGGTGGCGCCACCACCACTGCACACTGTAACCGCCAATCACTGTACCGCTTCAAATTAAATACAATAAGCATTGTTTCTAAGGCGCAGCTTTCCCCGGGCTGAATCAGGCACTCTTGCAGTTCTGCGTTGTCTATAAAGCTGCTAAGCAACCAATTATAATACAATTTTGGAAACGTGGGTTATGGACATAAGCTTCATGATTCTGCAATCCAATATTTTAATAGGCTGCATAAGAAGAGTTCAGGCGTAAAACCATGTAAACGCCAAGCCGAAAAAGGAGATAAATATGAGAATAAAACCTTAAAAAAGTTGTCTAAAACTAATTCTTACTCTTTAGTTCATTGAGTCATAACCATGTAATCATATGAAAAGTAGAATTAGTGAGCTTCCAAATTATTTTCAGGTAAAAATCCTTCTATTTAAACTACATTTTTGGATTGGCGTTTACAGGGTTTTGCGCCTGAACTCTTGCTATATTGTTCAAATGAAGAGTTCAGGTGCAAAATCCTGTAAACGCCAATCCAAATAGTGACATAAACATTGATATCAACCCTTCAAAAGGTTCCTTTTTTACATTCCTAGTATTGTATCCATTGCTCCATTAACATGCCATTACAACCAAAGTGGAATTAATGAGAATTAAAATTAGCTTAGAGTCAAGATATTGTATTTAAATTCAATTTTTGGATTGGCGTTTACAGGGGTTTGCACTAGAACTCTTCAAATACTTATGTATTATAGGCTACCACTTTATGGGATAAATAATACATGGAATCATGTAGCCTAATTTATCTAAAGACTGATATAGAAAGCTCAGAATGCTCGCCATTTTGTATTCTTTGAATTTGATCCAAATTCCTCAGCATTAAGTCTATATTGCATGCCGTTCATTTTCACTGTTGATGGAAAGGGACGTTCATTTCTCAGAGAGAACCGGTTTAATTTCATGCCGACTGGATAAAGTTCATGATCTGGACACAGGGTGGGAGGGGGTCAGTCTGTGTAAAGTAGTCAAGCCTCCAACCATTTCCAGGACACATCCATCAGCAAAATTGATACTTGCTTCCTTCTACCTAGCCAGGCGCTTTGCCTTGTTAGGATAGGCAAGGAAATACTCACCTCAGTCGAGTACTTTAGCGTTGCTTTATAAATGGAGAACATTTTCTGTTGAGCTATCTTTAATCGGCAGCCGTTATCATTCAGAGCTGATTTGAGGATTCCTTATTAGTTCCGTCAGTTCTCAAAAAACAGGAACTGGCGCTAGTTGTTCGATTCAGCGACCCCCTTCTCCTAACAGTAACACTACTTCTCCTGGCCCTCATAATATGGCCCAACAGAAGGCACCTCTGCTGCTTCCCGACACTTGCTATCCAGACTGCAGTTCTTCCACACCTCTCTCTATCTCCTCTCAGCTCGCCATGCTCCTCCTTCATAATATCTGAAAAGAATTCCAGGAGGGGGAGCCCGCCAGCATTTCACTTTCTACTCTTACTCTGTCTGTGTCTTTGGCTCGTCGGCTGGTCACCATAGAGCAAAGAGACAGGGTATTTTGAGTCCACTCTCCTCAATTCTCTTTTCTATACTCTACGCTTTTTTTTTCTCCTGGGCTTACTTCTCCCCCTGATGAAGGGAGTTGTTTGCTTGGGGGAGGGGGCTCTTTATCTTATCGTTTCTCTCACTTTGTTCTTGTTGCTGGAACCGTTGAACTCACCTTTACTCGTCACTTCGTCCTGACCCCTAGCTGCTGTTAACTGGATACAAATGCTCTGCTACTGCCGGACCAGAGAGATTTGGGGGCACCCCAATGACCCATCACTTGATGGATTGTAATGATGTCCCCTGCTTTTACAACTACCCCATCAGAAGATTAATCTTCAACCAAAGATTGGACAGATTTATCGGTGCCTCTCTATATTGCTGCAGTTCTGCAGCCGGTAACCGTTGTAAGGTTACAGAACCCCCAGAAGAAGAAGCTGGTTCCCGAGTCATGACTGGACCTGCAACTTGCCTTGTTTATTATATTATGATTGAGTTAGGGGTAAATGCCATTATCCCTCCAAGATCTATCTTGACTGTGATCTCAGCTGTGAGATATATTATTACCCGAATGCCCCGGCCGTGACGGAGGCGGTCACGTGACTGTCTGACTGGTTGATCGGGGCCAGAAATAAAATCAATAACAAACAATTACTCTACGCGTCAACTTCATCTGTTACTTCAGCTCCATAGAAATCCATAAACTCATTGCTCCTAATGAGCAAACTTCGCCAGGTTTTCATGAAGGTATTTGATTTACATTCATTGATTAAGCAAGTGAAATATAATTTAAAGCTCTGAAAACTGCGCTTCCTCATTCCACTGCACCTTTATCTTTCCTAATAATGCCAAGCATCAGGCTTGGTGGTGACGTATATAAACTTATTGGTCATTACCTCGACTCACTCATTGTTTAAACCCGAGATTTAAAGTTGCATAGTCCGATGGATTTGGTTCTGTCATTTTCTGAGATAATTTATATTAAGTAGATCGTGATAATCGACCTTGCTTTACCTTGAATTGTTTTATAAATGGCTAACTCTAGAGATATTTGAAGCCAAAAATGCAAAAGTAATTTTGGCAAGCGATCCAAAGGTCTGACAGTGTAGGCTTCTGCAGTAAAATGTTCGATTCAATTGGTTCAGTATTCCCTTATGTGTCGTGAGAAATGATTGATAAGTGCACCGTTATCCAAGTTTGATATGCAGAATCAAATCAAGATAATTGTTTTGGTTGTGAAAATTAGACTGTCCATGGGACTATGCAGCTTTACGTCCCCGTGGCCTGTCAAATGGGCAGTGGGCGCTCAACTCATCTAGCCATTCTGTCTGCTTATTTACTTATACTAGTCTCAGATGTGGAGTTCAGCGAAACTGTCCTAGCAAACAGTTGACAGGAAATCAAGCAGACATTCATGAATAGATAAGTGTAGGAGTGTCTAGGCTTGTAGCATGTTCCAACACCAGGGGCCATATGCATGAAGCAGTGTTAGTGCTCCAAACCTGTGGTTAGCGGTGATCTCCGGGTTAGCGGCGAAAAGTCGGTATGTATGGAGCAGTGTTACGGAAACACTGCAAGCTTAAGGTCGGCTATGCTAACCCCAAGCCATATCAAGATTACCGTCAGTGTTAGGGACTAATTAGGACCAAATCTTTATAATGCTATCA
The DNA here is from genome assembly GCA_030323885.1 of Branchipolynoe longqiensis. Taxonomy (NCBI): domain Eukaryota; kingdom Metazoa; phylum Annelida; class Polychaeta; order Phyllodocida; family Polynoidae; genus Branchipolynoe; species Branchipolynoe longqiensis. Next base: position 90,182,473 of record CM059191.1, on the reverse strand, counting down.
TATTTAACAGAATTACATACTCAAAACGTGAAATTTCATTAAATTAACCCTAAAATCGAACCAATATTAATGCCGACGCTACATTGGCAGCGATATTAATATTATCGAATCGACGAATGTAAACTAAACAAATCGCTGCTGCCCGCCGCCGAATTGGTGGCGATATATTTGAGCCAAATCTATTCAATGCTATCATATTTAACAGAATTAGATACGCAATAAGTGAAATTTCATCAAATTAACCCTAAAATTGAACTGATATTAACGCCGCCGCCGCCGTCCCCAGTGCCACCGCATCGGCGGCGATATTGTCAGAGGGATTTCCCAAATTTATAAATAACAGATCGGTTAGCTAACTCCACCATGCTTTGGCCACATATATTTCCCGTGACACATATTCCAACACTGCCGTTAGCTAACCCGCCCGCCGGCCGCCCTTAACACCTGAGCCGGTAAAACGTTCTTCAAGCATACGGGCCCAGAGGCGTGACATTGGGATTTGTGGGTGGGCATAAATGCTGGGTTCTCAGATGTAATTTATTCAGGACGGTGAATCTGGTCGGTCACCGCTAGGCATATCTCACACAGCGACCCCCACCCCACCCTCCCTCCAACCGGCACCACCACCCGCCAATACGAGGCTGTGATACACATCCCCCACACTGGTACCGGCGCCGTTCCGCCTAAGTCCACTTGACATTCAATTATGTGTGTGTCTGTGCGGATGGGGTGGGGGGGGGGGTGGGTATGTGCTTGTGTGGAGAGGAGGAGTTGGGGGGTTGACATCGACCTCGCCTACTGGGAACAGCCCGAAAGCCCTATGGCGACGAGGGACAAACGGGTTGAGGGGACATTTGTAGCACCCCTCCCCCCCACACACACATTTTGCCACAAAGGATTCAAGCTGTCATCTATCGTTGGGAGGGGGAGGAGAGGGGGGAGGGGGAACACCAGCACCCCCGGCTCCCAGGCTGCCAGGGCTCCCGTGATCGCAAGGTTCTACTCGCCCGCAGCGCATTCACTCTCGGGGTAGGGGTGTGGGTGGAGGGTCGGGGGGGGGGTGGTGGTAAGGATGGGGGCGTGTGTGGATGGGCGGAGGTGGGTGAGTAGGTGGATGGTCTGGGGAGAGTCTGGGTGGAAAGGTGGAGCTCGGGGGTATGGGTGGATAGTAGGGGGTGCGGGTGTGAGGGGAGGGTGTGGGGTGTGTTGGAGGGGAGGGTGTTGGGGTGTAGGTGGATGGGGGGAGGTGGGGGTGTGAGTGGAGGGTGGAGTGTGCCAGTGTGGGTGGAGGGTCGGGGGTGTGGATGTGGGTGGATGGGTGGAGGTGGGGGTGTGGGTGTGGGTGGATGGTCTGGGGGGAGTATGTGTGGAAGGGTGGAGGTCGGGGGTGTGGGTGGATGGTCGGGGTGCGGGTGTGAGGGTAGGGTCTGTGGTGGGCGGAGGGTCGGGGGTGTTGGGGTGCGTGGAGGTTCAGGTGGTGTGTGGGTGGAGGGTTGGGGGTGCTGGGGTGGGTGGGTGGTCGATGTTGGGTGTGGGTCGATGGTCGAGTGTAGGGGTGTGGGTGAAGAGGAGCGGGTGGGTGTTTGGATGGAGGGTCGCGGTGGGGTGGTGCGTAGACGGTCGGTGGTTGTCGGGTGGTTGTCGGGTCGGGGTGGAAGGGTGGGTGGAGGGGTGGGTGGAGAGCCGGGGTGCAGGTGTGAGGGGAGGCTCGGGGGTGGAGCTGTGGGTGGAGGGCCGGGGTGGGGTGTGGGGAGATGGTTTCTGGTGGGGGCCGGTGGAGGTTCGGGGGTGGCGGAGTGGGCGGAGGGTTGGGGGAATGAGAGTGGGGGGAGGGTCAGTGCTGGGTGTGTGGGTGGATGGTGGAGAACACGCGGTGCACACCGCTATCACCACCAACATCCTAACAACATCGGTAATACCACCAACACAGCTAATACCACCAATACAGCCAACAATGTCAACACAACAAACACCACCACCACCACCACCACCACCACCACCAAGACCGCCACCAACACCACCAACACCACCAACACCACCAACACCACCAACACCACCAACACCACCAACACCACCAACACCACCAATACCACCAACACCACCACCACAATCACCACCAACACCACCACCACCACCACCACCAACACCACCACCACCACCACCAACACCAACAACACCACCAACACCACCAACACCACCAACATCACCAATACCACGAACACCACCAACACCACCACCAACACCACCAACACCACCAACACCACCAACACCACCAACACCACCAACACCACCAACACCACCAACGCCACCAGCATCACCAACACCACCAACATCACCACCACTATCAACAACACCACCAACACCACCAACACCACCAACACCACCAACACCACCAACACCACCAACACCACCAACACCACCAATACCACCAACACCACCACAATCACCACCAACACCACCAACACCACCAACACCACCAACACCACCAACACCACCAACACCACCACCACCAACACCACCACCACCAACACCACCAACAACACCACCACCATCACCAACACCACCACCAACACCACAACAACCACCACCAACACCACCAACAATACCACCAACACCACCAAGACCATCAACACCACCACCACCAACACCACCACCACCACCAACACCAACAACACCGCCAACACTACCAACACCAACAACACCACCAACACCACCAACACCACCAACATCACCAACACCACCAATACCACCAAGACCACCAATACCACGAATACCACCAACACCACCAACACCACCATCACGATCACCACCAACACCACCGACACCACCAACACCACCAACACCACCAACACCACCAACACCACCAACACCACCAACACCACCAACACCACCAACACCACCAACACCACCAACACCACCAACACCACCAACACCACCAACACCACCACCACACACCACCAACACCACCAACACCACCACACCCCACCAACACCACCAACACCACCAACACCACCAACACCACCAACACCGCCAACACCACCAACACCACCAACACCACCAACACCATATGCACAACCAACACCACCAATGCCGTCAACATCCCCATAACCATCGAGACCATCAACACCTCCAACACCATCAACTCCACTAACACCGCCAATCAATATGTATTCTATTGGGATTATGAAACACCATGTGAAAACAAATTAGTTTATCCTGAGTAAAGGCATAAGCATATAGTATGTTGATCGTTACAATGGACAAAGTGTTGTCCCATATTGCTAAAGGGGCTGTCACATTAGGGTTTTTTGCTGGAGCGTATGGCGGCGTAGGCGCGTTATGTCATATACGTCAGCATACGCTGTATACGCTACTCATACGCTACGCATACGCTACTCATACACTACTCATACGCCACCAGATATGAGGCATACGCCCCCATACGCTTTCATAAATCCGTCCGACCACATTTTTTTGTGCATGCTAAAAAAATCTCGACCTATGAGGGCGTATGGCCCATACGCTGCTCATACGCTACTCATACGCCGGCATACGCTCCTCATACGCCGGCGTACACTCCTCGTATGCTAGGGGTATGCCGGCATAGGTTTTTTTTGCCAGGGACACGTCCATTCAAATGCATTGTTAATGGCCGTGAGCAAATCTTCATACAGAAGAAGTCAAATATCTCTCAAATTACACCATCTAGAAACAAATCACTTCGTACACATATAGAAAACATATTTACCATGAAGACTGTATTAAATTTATACGGTTAGGGTTCTTGATTTCCATTAATTTTGAATAAAACTAATGTTTTGCACTGCGCGTACTGTCAAACTCAAGGCATTGTCAATGGTCGTGAGCAATGTTCATACAGAAAATACAGAAGAAGTCAAATATCTCTCAAATTACACCATCTAGAAACAAATCGTTTGGTACACATATAGAAAACATCTTTACCAAAAACATTATATTAAATTTATAAGGTTAATGACCATGCTGTTCGATTTTGACGCATGTGCAGAAGCGATGTGTCCCTGGAAAACTGGTGTCCCTGGCCAACCGCAACACCGGCACGTCACTCCACGAGCGCGCATGCTCACACCCTGTCTCAACCGCGACCAGGTACCCATCTTAAAGCCACACTGTCCCTCAGCTCCAGTTCCCGCCTCACATTTGTCTCCACCTGCCTACGACCTTCCCAGTAGGCCACACACCCTTTTCACATACCCGGAAGTGTTCTTGTAGGCTATAAATCCGCGGTGCGTACCCAGCCGGGGCGGCAACCCCTACATACTGCCTACACGTCGATAAATCCGCGCATGCGCATCCACCTGATCTGTCGTGGAAGAGCTGCAATACACGCTGATGGATCTGCGCATGCTTATTCACCCGATGTGTCCCTCTATATCTGCCAACGCGGCGATAAATCCACGCATGCGCATTCACCCGAAATACCTTCCCGGCTGTGTCTGCACTAGGATAGGCCCGCGCATGCGCAAACCGTGGGGTTCCTTCTATCCGCCTATGCTCAGAAAAGGCCGCGGCTGCGAATGTAGCTATCACATTCTAACCATAGTTAAGCTTATAGACGGACGGCTGAATGCATTAACATCGGGTTGAGTGGGTGTCTGCATATGGAATATCTGGGCATGCTCATCCAGCTGGTATATGTGAGGACATCTGGACAGAACTTAGAAGCACATACATATATATTGTCTAATACGATTTAGCTGGATGCCCTTTCTTCTGTAGATCTATTATGTCAACATGCTGATACATCCATGTATCCAAGTTGCGTCTAACCAACGCACATGTACATCCATCCCCTGGATTAAATTCCTATTTCTACAGATAAATCCACACTTCCGGATCACACAATACTTTCTCCTATTTATATCTCTATACATATATATATATACATATATATGTGTATGTGTGCATATTCGCGTATATATAGAACATATATATAACTGAATTCACACAGCTTGTTCTACGCAAAATATGTTCATGTATATCTGTCTGCATATATCATTTTGAGATAGATCCACATACCATGAACCACCCATTGATTCAGCATATATATGTGTACTATATAATCTATTATGTGGATATAAATGACGGCAGCCCCTTAAATGTTTCCCATTACCATCTTCTTCCATGTTATTTGCTGCGGAGCGGGTCATTCTCTACTCCCCCCACCTCCTATACCGTGAGCCAACTGTCACTCTGTCTATCTGCTCATATATACGTCTAGTGGGCGAGCCTGCGGGCGAGCTTAGGCATGTGCAGGCCTAGGACGAGTGACATGCACTTTATTGCGGGTCACTCCTTGGGCCTGCAACTGCCATCGGTGCTGAGAAAGGACTAGTTCGTCCTTCTCTCACTAGGTGGTGCCTTCTGGCACGTCTATCTGCTTGCCTGTGAGGAAAGGACTTCGAGCACTGTGCTCGAGCCCGACGAACGTGCCTTAGGCAGTCTGACGTTAAGGTATATTTATTTAATCATTTATTGTTTTATTTCTGATTATTCGGTTTTATATTCAATATACCATTATAATATACAGTTGTTCCTTATTTCAAATAATCTACTGGTCACTTGTTTCCTTTTGCCACCAGAACCGTCTCCTTTCCAATCAGATCATTATTACACCATTCCAACCGTTAAATATATATATATATATATATATATATATATATTCGCACATAGATAGAAAACAATGCATACAGCTCCACCCAATGCACCATCTTAGATAAATCTCTAGATATATTTTTACAAACAGACACACACAGAAATATAGTTCAGTTCATAATGACGTCCAATCTCTATGTATATATGCTTACAAATCTACTCAAGATCTAGCTATACATATATGTATAGATCTGCTTACAGAATGTAACCTCTATACATATAGATCCCCCGAAGTTGTATGTATGTATCTATTGCATATGGAGATACATCCGCCCCTATACCATCGCACAATGTGGCATATCCACATCCACATGCCACACGTCAAAGGTCACATGTGACGTGCCACATGCCATGTCACTTGTCACATGCCACACGCCACATACAACTTCAACGTGTCAGTTGTCCTGCCTATGCATTTCCACACCGTGCCCTCCACACATACCCCCAGCTACCCTCAACTGCACACCCTTGTGTTACGTCATCTACAATATATATGTGTGATGTATAAAACTTATGTGAGTATAAAGGCACTTAAGGAAATATTCCTTATTGGCCTCACTGATGGTGTGTACTACTTTATAGGTGACCCCTCTTCACTGTGGGACAGGTGGTGCCACCACCCCCACCGCTACCAGTGCTGCGAATACTGTCACTCGCGCGCTGAAAATGTGTATATATACAAGAAAGTACCGCCCGAAGGCTAAAACGAGACACCACATCTGAGACTTATCCAAGAAGAACACCACTGCATGTGGTATATTATATCCGCTTTTTACAGGAATTCATTACAGCCATCCAACACTTGGTCAATTATGATTATTAAGACAGCGGGAAGAAACCCACTCGGGAGGGACCTGCCACAGAAGCAGATGGATGGATGCACAAAAAGAGAAGCCGGCCACTCCGTCTAAATACATGAAGACGTGCGCTATGGCATCTAATTGCACTAATCTTGAACAAATTAATTTCACTTTCAGGCAGTCCTTACAGCCATATAAGGGAGTACCATTGTTAGACATAATGAAGTGAGCTCTGGGCATTCTGAGGCTCTTGTTGTTTGGCAATTAATTATCAATAAATATGGTTGCTCTGTTGAAAAGAACAACAAACATGCTGAGGTAATAATCGCTACATATTGTAAAGCCGCTACAGTGACAGTTGCTCGATTCTAATCTCCAAATGAAAGTTAAGCATTTCCTCTTGCTGTAGTTTTAGGAGTCTAGGAAAAGAACCTGGTTCTAAGCCTCGTTTCCATATTGTATTCTAACAGGTGTTTGTTATTTGCTTTAATTTGCTTGAAGCTGCATAGTCCGAGGAACATCCACTTTTCAAAACCAAAAGAATGATATAAATCTTCATGATGAACATATTACGTATTTGCTGTCACATGGAAGGGAATACTGAGGCACTTTAACAGAAGCTGTTACTGCATAAGCCTATTTGGTGTCACAGTTTTGGCATGCTTGCCAACATCAATATTACAATTTTTCATTTCAAACATCTCAAAGGTTATCCATTTAAAATCAAATTTACTTAAAACTAAAGGAAGGAACATTATAACAAGCAACTTAATATTTGAATCACATAAAAATGACAGAAACTCAAAACCATCGAACTATGCAACTTTAATGATGAAGGACTAAATGGCAACACACATTAGGAATAACCAGGCCACTTCCGGTCCAAAGATTATCGGATATTTTGTCCGATACCTGAATATACAATGTTAATCTAGATAATTGTTTGAAATTTGGATGCTTCATCGGACTATGCAAATTGGCTCCGTAAATGTGAAGGAAGGATATGTAATTCAAATAGAATTAGACTTTTGTTATGTGAATGAGATTGCACTCCAGCGGAGATGAATGATATTTGAACCAGAAGGTAATAGAACCGAGCATTCCGTTTCAGTTCAATTTCAGTTGCGCTCTATCACATGTGTTGGTAGATAAAGATTCTATCCCTTTCTTCTCACATTGTAGCACACCTTTCTGAATGAAACCACTACACATGTTTTTTTTTACTTGCAGTGTCACAGTGATGAGGCGTTCCCTTCTGGTATCTGCCGCTCTTTTATTGTGGCTTGTAAGTTTCAAATTGTATTACTCATATTTAGAATATTCCGTTATGACGGAATGGCTGAATGAGTTAGAGCGACTAGCTCCTGTGTTGGTAGATCGTGGGATCATGGGTTTGAATCATGGTCGAGTCAAACCAATGACTTAACAATTGATACTTGTCGCTTCCTAGCCAGATGCTCAGCATTACTAGGATAGGGCAAGGAGCACTGGAATGGGGAAGACCGGTCTGTCTGTGACTGAAATTTCCCCTGCTTAAACAACTAATGTACCAAACAAAAGATAATATGCAGGCCATGACCAGTTCTGGATACATTGATGCAGGCGGGATTCCTGCAGTTAACGGTGTGGACATCAATTGAGTAATCATCCAGTAGTCATATGAAGCATTGCATTTTCCTATTTCCTTTGGCAAATACCCTATTCTGCTCAATGTTATCGTTAAATACTGGGGCACTAGTGTTCCAGTTATATATACAATTCTTTTTTTTTCACTCTAGATACTTTCATAATGACTAAGACTACTGGAATATAGAAAAAGTAAATTGATTTTGAATACTTTCATCAGCATTCCGTATCTTGAGTCCTTTGGGTAAGTTGGTCGTAAGTTAAGAATGGCTATATAGACATCAATACCGACATAATGGCAACTCAGGATTGGCTTTGTTGTTTGAAGGTGTCAGATATTTAGATTGAGAACAAACATAATTTGTTAGCATTGAAACACTGGCCTTTCGGCCGTCTATGCTGTCAGTTATTCAGATAAGTATTTGGTGATCGTGATGCGAAATGGTGATGATGAGTCAGTAATGGGTTGATTTCTGAGGATAGGAACAGCGATTTGATCTTATATATTTGAAGAGTTCGGGTGCAAAACCACGTAAACGCTAATCCAAAAATCGAGTTTAAATAAAATAATCTTACCTGGAAATAATTGTAATTCTCACTAATTCCACTTTTCATATGATCACATCGTTATGGAGTAATGAACAAGAAAGAAGGAATATAACACAATACATTTTTGAGGGTTCGATTCCAATGTTAATCTCCATTTTTGGATTGGCGTTGGCCTGGTTTTGCGCCTGAACTCTTTATTTATTTGTGTCATTTAGATATGCTAAACCCCTGATAATGCAGTGGAGACTGACGCGCGACAGGGTCTCGCACCCCACCCCACCCCCGTCGGCGGTGGGGAGGGGCAGGGTGGACTCACGCGCGACAGGCGGTGGGTGGGGGGCTCTCCCGCTCCTGCCAGCCAATCATGGCGCAGCACTATCCTGGCGCCTACTGGAGCCACCAAAGCTGGTCAGTCCTCTTCAAACTCCCGCACTGACCACTTCCCAGCTCAAACTAATATATATATAGATAGGATGTATACATAATTATGGGGGTATATATAGGCGGAGTATTGCCTTCATTATTATTATTGCTATGAGCTTATTCACAAAATATATTATGTCCAATCGGTGAACTGCCAGATTTGCCCTGGGTTGCATCCGCTAGCGCCGCCATTGGCCATTTCCGTCGGTGCTCATGCCAGGTCAGTCACTTGCCCAGTGGATTTGAAACTATACCAAACTATACCTGGATTTGAAACTATAATGCTTATGTATATATATATATATATATATATATATATATATATATATATATATATGCATTATAGCTTCATCATTATAATATGCCGTAATTTGGGGGAATGTAACTTTGGTCAAGAATAGCTAGATTTGATATTATTTGCATTTAAAGAAGGGACACTTTCATTTGGTGTACACGTCGAAGTGCAAGCCACTATTGGCTTCCGCAGAAACAGGTTCTATTAATTTGGTTAAATATTCCCTTCTTTTCAGTATCAAAGGCACAAACTTTTAAGTTGGATTCCACAGATTAAATCCAGATAAATGCTTTGGTTTAAAAAATGTAATAGTTTTATTTCATTCTGCAGTTTTAAAGTTGCATGGTCAGACAAGCTTGGCCTTCTTTACTATTTCTCATAAATGTATTTGGTTTATCGTTAGAGTCTATTTTATTCTCGGTTTAAATAATATTTATTAAAAATATCTATATTTGGAGAGATTTGAAGTGAACAAATATCTAAGTACTTTTAGTGTGCATGTACTGCAGTATTAGGTTCTGTTAAATTAATTTAATATTCCATGATATGCCTATATTCTATATTCCTTTATAGTTGTTTAGGAAGTGCATCATTATTGGATATGTAAGATCAAATCTATTTAGATGCATTGGCATAGAACATGTGATGTTTTCATGAAACCATGCAGGCTTAGCTGACCGTACATACAATATGTGTTGCTGTGTTCTGGCACAAAAAGCAAAAGACCGGCCAGAAAAGATGGTAGATATTACAAATACGGAAACTAGCCCTACTAAGTACTAAGGAATTCGAAATGACTAGGTGAAAGGATGCTGTAACAAACCACAATGGGATGGGATCTTCTCCCACAGGCCTGTATGTCATCTGCGTAGATGTACATAGTAGGCTAAGTTATCATATACAGGTTAGAGGAAAAAACTTGAAAATTAAAAAAAAACTAATATAGAAACTACTAACACCCAAACCGCAAAGGTTGGCCCGAGAAAGATCAGGTAAAGACTCCTGAGTGCGGGACCAGACCAATCCAGTATCACAGCTGTCCACCGGAGCTTATACATTATGGGCAGAATAACAAACTTGTCACCAAAAATTAAAAAAATAACACAACGCGTTAAGTACGTATAGACTCGCTGTTTTATTTGTATGTCATGACATATATAGATATATATATATATTTGTAGGTATATACAATCTGAGACTTCCAGCCGTCTGGTGACATACACATTCAGCCGAATAAATTAAACATAATGGCACTGATCGCTTTCATGTCTGTACACCAATTTATATACATAAAATACAATCATCGTTCAGAGTTTTTCTCTTTTTTCTTTGTTTTTCTCCAAAATCTTGTTTTCCACATACCCAAAGGTGACAACACGCAATCACATGGAATGGAAATAAGCCTTTGAGAGCTTGCAGGTGTCGACAAGGAGCACGATAAGATATCACTAGAACGGTTGTAGCCACGATACTGCGATGCGTAATGTGTTGTCAGGCAAGCTAGCTTGGTCCCACACCGAAGGAATTACGGTACACTGGGAGATGAGGGGAATGAGGAGGGGAGGGGGAAGGCATTGGGGGTGGGGCTGCAGGCTCACTATCCGGCGAGTAACTATGGAGAAGGTCAAAGGGCAACTGGGCTCTTGGGAACGAGGTGGCATTCTGGTTGACTATGTTAGGATATATGCATATATATTTATATATAAATATATATATATATGAAGGGTTCTGACGCAAAAAAAATACAATTCACCTTTTTTTGTTTTCTGGAAACTAGACTTTGTTGTTGTGCGCTCCAGTTAAAGTCAATCATTTTCATATTGAGTGGGGTAATATATAGGGATGTAGCAGCTTCTGCGGGTAAAAAGTGGATTTGAATATTCCAATGATGGAAGCTTTAACTCAACCCTATTGTCATGGTTTCCTTTCAGCCTGGATAACGTTCATTTGTTGTTGTGCCTGAACCATATATACATATAAATATCCATATATATAATCATGTATATATATGTATAGTTGGTAGAGCTTTACCTTCCAGTGCGGTAGGTTGTGGGATCGATTCTGAGGCCACTTGTATTGTTCCCTGTTCTTGCTAACCCAGATGCTTTGACACCTGATATTTGCCAGTGTCTTGCATTTACTTGGAATTAAACTGATTTTGCTATGATTTTGCTAATATGACAGAGTAGGATACTCACACTCACACTTCAGAAGCGAAAATAATAAAGCGAGCAGACCCTGCTGAGATATAAGCTCACAACTTGTCAGGAATAGATTTTGAACAAATACAAACCGCCAAAAAAAAGCATTCAATCAGCAGGGCATGAACATCTTAATAACAAGTGTGCGAACCATCGATTTCTTACACACAGCTAGGAGACATCATCATTTGGAGCAAATTGTCGGAAAGTACACTGGTATTAATGAGTGGGTGGGCTACGCAAATATTCCAGCCATTCAATCCCATGGTTCTCATACTGACACTGTCGGCAGGGGAGAACAGTGTTGCTTATTTAATGAGCGGATTCTGCAGCCAGCTGGCTGCAACTCCCATGCGCCAGATATCAGTGACACGTTGTGTCAGGAAAAAGCCAGGGGAGGCGCAAAGAGCAGCTCACTGACCAGCATAGAGAGAGGGATGCAAAGCTCAGCTTAAACCGATGGGTAGAGAGCCGAGCAGTAAAGAGACTAGCTAGTACAGCTCACAGGGCAAGACGGACATGATGCAGCTAATATATCAGCTCACATAAGAGCTCATATAGTAGAGCATAAGCAGGTCACAGGGCAAGGCTAATTTGATGCAGCTCATAGACCAGCTCACAGATCAGCTGATATAGGAGCTCATATAGTAGAACAGCTCACAAGGTAAGGCTCACTTTGTGCAGGTCAGAGAGTATCTCAGAGATTAGCTCAGAGATCAGCTCGCATAAGAGCTCATATTGTATCTCTCGAAGAGCAGCTCAGAAAGAGAAGGTCATCAAGAGATGCTCCCGTAGAGATGCTCACATAGAAAGGTTCATATAGATAAACGCGCAGAGAGAGGCTCACAGAACAACTCAGAGAAAGAAGGTTAGTCACATGCTCATAGAAATGAGCTTACACGGATCAGCTCATAGAAAATGGGTCAAATACGCTGAGCACCTAACCGAACTGCTCACAGAGAGCAGCGCAATTGGGGAACCTCACAAAGAGAAGCTCAGTGAGAGGAACTCGTTGAATGGATCCCACGGAGTATCTCAGAGAGTAGCTCATATAGTCGGTGAGGTACCAGAGCAAAGAAAATATCAAAGACCAGTTCAGAGGGCAGCTTAGAGAGCATATCAAACATCATATCAGAGAGCACATCAGAGAACATATCAGAGAGCACATCATATAGTAGATCAAAAAGCATCGCAGAGTGCAGATCAGAGAGTATATCAGAGAGCAGCTTAGATATCAGAACAGAGAGCATATCAAAGATCATATCAGAGAACATATCAGACAGTACACCAGGGGGCAGATCAGTAAATCAGAGCGCAGATTAGAGAGCAGATCAGCGAGCATATTAGGGAGTATATCAGAGAGCATATCAGAGGGCCCATCAGAGAGCAATCAGAGAGCAGAATAGAGATCGGATTACAGAACAGCTTCCATATCAGCTCACAAAACAGCTCACAAAACAAATAACAGAGCAGCTCACATAGCACCTCATATATCACCTCACAGAACAGCTCCCACAACAACGGCCAGAACAGCTCAGCTTACCCAGCCGGCTGCCTGCGTTGCAACGCAAGAGGTTAGTGAGCAGCTCGGAGCTTTAAAGTGGGGGCCTCACTGAATGGAGACAATAACTGTTTCCGAAATCTGGTACAAAAATAATTATGAAGAATTCACATGATAAGGGCAAGCGGGACCGCTCCGGGGACTTCTCTAATATGATGCAACCAACTTCTTGTGCCTTCCTGTCCCTGCCCTCCTGTCCCTGCTGTTCCTATCTCCACCCCCACCACCCACAGCGACACCCATAGCTACACCCACACACTGGTCGTCGGGTGGTGAGGGGAGGGGGGCAGAGGGCGATGACGCTTGATAGCTAGTGGAGCTGTTGTAGGTGGTGATGGGGAGTTGGTGGGGTGGTGGACGATGAGGGTGGAGGGTGCGGGGATCGTGGGTACATACTAAAGGGCCAGAGAGCCATAACAAGTACACAATATGCCATGATGGTTGAGATGATGAACGAAGACACTCAGAGGCAGAGGTGAGCAGTGTTAACAACAATTTCCACATCGGACACAGAGCACATGGATAATTCCTTCGAAGAAAGGGTCTGCGTTCTGTAGTCGCTTTAAACCGGTGTGTCGTTGTGGCCACGCACAAAATATATATGTATATATATAATTATTTATTGATTCCACTATAAAGATTTCATCTATTGAGAAAGCTGTGCATGTAGGATGGTAGGATGATGACCAAATATGTGTATTTATGTGCTGTATAAGAAGTATACGAGCATAATAACCCGGTCCCTCATCGGTCTCTCGGCTCCATGGACTGTGGGAGTCTCTCATAGTCATCTACTATATCCGGCACAATATGAAGCGTGTTATATACAAATAGATGGCAGATAATCAATGGCATTCTTGTCGAAATATGTATTTGTGTCTCCACTAACGCTGTTCTCAGCTGAGATGGGACACGATTCGGGATAAGTTCTTTGGGAGTGGAGAGGGGAGGAGTGATGCCCCGGGGGGAGGGAGTTTGCTGTTTATGCTTTGCTTGGTTATTCCAAATACGTTGAGTTAGTCTTAGGGCGGGTGGTATTGCAACCTGTCGGTGTTATACATAACACGGCGACTAAGCAGCAGGGACTATCTATCATGTTGGAGGGGCTGTAGGGGAAATCCACAGAGAAACCTGCTTTCCGTACACAAAGGCTGAGGTGGGGCATACATCAACTAGCCATCAGCGGCAGGTGCTGATGGGGCAATATACTACCGGTATGACGACGAACTCGCCCAATACGTAACAAGAAGCGGCAGGAAAACACCGTGTGTTGGGGGGGGGGGAGGGGGGAGGAGGAGTGGGGTTGCAAGGCAAGCAACAGAAGCTATGGCAGTGTCAGGGAAAAATGCCAGTATGTGGGATTGGGTGGTAAATTTTTAATAACCCGCAAGTCCTTTTCCAAATTTGGGAATCGGACATCAGTTAATTTCCTGACATTTTCCCCAATGTCGCAATGATTACCACCACCTGATTCCTTGTGTCACTTAGCGGCCCGGATTTTTGGAACGGAGGCTTTTCGTCGGGCTGGAAGCCATCGCTTAGCAACCATTTTCCGGTGTTAGCGTTACTTATTATTTATGGCGGCCGCACGTGGCGCCACCTGGGTGGCGGCTTTATTATCACCAGGGGAAAGCTTTCTGCACGCCATATGGTAGGCCAGCATAGGGAGTTCCTCCTCGCCCTCCCTGGTTCTTCCCCTCCCACCACCACCGCCATCCCTACAACCCCCCCCCCCCCCCCACCACACACACACACACCGCCTTCGGCCATCATACCAGGCCACGTGTACGGGTGGGTAGGAAGTATATTATAAAGGGTGTGGTGTGGCTCTGAGCAGTTCCCAGCGTACAGCCAGAAACTACTGAGCAAGTGCCGAGCAACTGCCCAGAAACGGCTGAGCAACTGTCGACGGTCAAAAAACTGGCAAGAAACTGCCAAGAATTGGCCAACGAACTACTGAGCAACTGCCGAGAAACTACCGAGCCAGCACCGAGCAACTGCCGAGCAACTGTCGAGCAACTGCCGAGCAACTGCCGAGCAATTACCGAGTAATTCCGAAGTGTTGACCAATCCTTCAGAAGCACTGCACTGCCCTTCGATCAGTTGAAGAAGCGCTCGATAAACCGAAACTATTCCGGACCTTGAGTAACTCAGGAGAAACCTCCAAGCAACCTAGAAGAAACAAGTTCGAGTAGGATTCAAATTAGGGGCGTTCGCGCTATTTGATATAAAAGCAGAAGCTCAGTACACGAGGACCATTAATTGCAATAGTCATGTCATGGCTGGATGGATGTGTCGATCTTGGCTTTGATTTGCGGGCCGTGCTTAGCTATGGATGTCTCGGGGAAGGTGGACAGACAGGGAGACCTGTAATGGTGTACTCCTTGACCAGCACCGAATGCTGCTGGCAAATCGAGCAGTTCTAACTGGAACAGCTAGTTGCTTCAAAAGCGAACACTGGGGTGACAATGAAGTGGGTGAGAGTTGGGTGGGTGGGGGCGGGGGGGATTCTTAGTCTGGGAGGGATAGCACCGGGCGTGGGGGCGGGGGCACTAGTGGATCTGGATACCTTTGTGTAATGGGAGTATAGGTGATGTGATCACCATTGTAACACCAGCACATGTAAACAGTAGCAACGTAACATGGCGCGGAGCGATATGTAAGATGGCTAAGTAAGCGAATCGGGTTGGCATTATATGAGTGAATATATATGCCTTTCATCAGGTGTTGAATTACTAATTAAGCGGGGCTTGAATACTCTCTGTAATTTACTTAATTTGGGGTGTCTCATTAATAACTGCTTACTAGCGAAATGATGCTGAAATGTGTTCGGGCGGACCAATTCAGAATCAACACACCTGCCACAATTAAATGATGGTTTGGAGATGGGCGAGGGGGGCGGGGGGGTGGGGGGTGGCGGCAGGAGGGGCGGTGGTGATGCTATCAAGTTAACACAGATGTGTGTCAATCTTCCAATTTTAAATTTGTTTTAATTAAAAAATTTTGTTTGTTTGAGGCTGTATTTATACTGTCCATACCATATACTCCTGGGTATTCAGGCTTGTTTTCAATGCTGGCCATTTTTCAATGCTGGTGTTGGTGTTATCTTATATGTCTATCCGTCAGTGTGTCACTGTCTATCCGTCAGTGTGTCAAGCTGCTGTCAATACCGAGAAACTGCCTCCCGCTCCCCCTCATGCGGTGACCGAGTTGATAGAGCGCATGCCTCCCGTTCGGGAGATCGGGAGATCTCGAGTTCAATTCACAGTTGAGTCAAACCGATGACGTACAACATTTACACTCGTCGCTTCCTAACGAGGCGCTCAGCATTAATATGATAGTGCAAGCTCAGCGTCAGGATAATGTGACTCAGTGGGATATTGACACATGCTGCTGGTGGCCTGATTTCCCAGTGGGGCGGCACTATGAAGTGATCATGACTGCCCACTGTCACAAGACGGTATCCATCCTGATATGACCTGAGATGTTGTCAGGACACACAACTCCGATAACCAATAAACACAGGCGTCCTACACACCTCCCCTTCTCGCGTCCCAGCCATATACCTCAAACGCGCATCTCTCATCACATGCCACCTAGCGGCAGACATCGAGACCTCCTCCGGTGCAGGCGGGTGGATATGAGCATCGGGACCAGCGTGTAGGGTACACCGACAGGGCACGGCGGCCGGGACAGCAGCGGCGGCAGGAGAGGCATGAGTGCAGGCCACGCTCTGTCATTAGCGCCGGAAACGAGATTCGCCCACAGCCAAAGCACATCATTCTGCCCACAGCCAAAGCACATCATTCCGCTGAGGTATAGGAGGCGCCACCTGCGACGTGGGCGAGCGGTTGGGTGTGGGTGTCTGTGTGGGAGTATGGGTATGTGTGTGGGTGT
Organism: Branchipolynoe longqiensis; assembly: GCA_030323885.1. Lineage (NCBI taxonomy): Eukaryota > Metazoa > Annelida > Polychaeta > Phyllodocida > Polynoidae > Branchipolynoe > Branchipolynoe longqiensis. The sequence continues at coordinate 90,165,427 of CM059191.1, read as the reverse complement.
TCTCTTGAATATGCATACTGCCTATCATGTGTAAGTCTGAATAGTCTTGTTTTCAGCATTAGACAATTCATTGATAGAAAGCCTGAGCGTACAGTTTTACCAACCCAAGGGTTGTTAACCTCCCAACAACACATATATACATGGGGTGTGTGGGTTTGTGCGTGTGTGCGTATGTGCGTGTGAACGTGTGCGGGTGTGCGTGTGTGACAGTGTGGGTGGTGGTGTGTTAAGGCCCTGTCACACTACGACGTAACGACGTCGACGTAGGGAGAACGTGAAGAACGTTGAACTTCTCGGCATAGTATGCAAATTTGGGCACAAGTTGAACGTGGATGCAGCGTAGTGGATGAGAGCGTAACGTCGGTAAAGCGTAGTGATACCGTAATTCAACGAGAGAAGAACGTTACGTGACATTAGCTATGTCATGAGACGTTGAACGTACGTTGAATGCGCGTTCTCCTGACGTTCTCCTGACGTTCTCCTGATGTTCTCCTGACTTTCCCATTACGCCGCATGGTCGTTTCCACGGAAATGTGGGTCAACGAGTGGAACGTAGTGAGGAACGTTGGCCTAACGTCCGTTTAACGTCATTGACGTTCGCTGAACGTGAACAGAACGTACGGCGAACGTAAACCCTTAAGTTCGACCTACGTCAAAACTTTTGAACATGTCCAAAACATCTACGTAACTCGACGTAACACGACGTAATGTGACGTACCTCGACGTCAGTCTAACGTCATTATGACATCATCATAACGTAATCCAACGTACATCAACGTAATGACGAAATATCACCACGTTAGGCTCACGTTCGCTCATTATGTCGTAGTGTGACAGGGGTATTAAGTGTGTAAGTGTAGGTGTGGTTGGTAGATGAGTAGTATGCATGGGGTCACGTGTCCGCGGGTCGGCGCGACCATTACTGGTATGCCACCACACATGCCAGCTGACCTTTATCTGAATGTTCCCAACAAATAGATCATTGTGGCAACACCGGTGGAGGAATAGGGTGTGGGGTGCGTGTATGTGCGCAGGGTATGGATAAGGCAGAGTAGGACGGGGTGGGATGGTGAAGGAGGAGAAACGAGGAGAGGAGGAGAGGAGGAGAGGAGGAGAGGAGGAGAGGAGGAGAGTAGGAGAGAATACAGGGCAGCTAGAGATCGTTGCTAACGGAATGAGCAGCGGCAGTAAGCCTTGTATGGAAGCTATTTATAATCGCCGCAAACGCTCATTACGTCATTTCCGGTTACGCAGCAGCGGCTTTTACAGACGTACATGATGCGTATATATTTAGACATACATACATATATAAAATATAGCAGAAACATTAAAATTAATATTAGTACGTACAAAAATACGGCTTCAAAAGCCTAATGAACGGGTCATACAGAATATGTATTATATTCAATAGAGAAGGTCCCCGCGGCGTGTGGCTCTATGTCTGTATGTGTGTATGTTTGCACACGCATGAGTTGTTGGTTGCTGCACCGGAACCGGAAGGAGCGACGTCGTCTCGTCCCCCGTGCACTGCGCAGGCGCGTGGCGGGGCTTCTGTCCGGCGTATGAGCTGGTGTTGTATGTGTGTGTTCTGTCAGCGGTGTAGGGGGGAGGGCTTTTTAACAGGGCCCCTGCCCTTCCCCGGCTTGGCTCCGGCTCTGCCGAGGCCATGACCTGGCCCGGCACAAAGACATCGACGGGCCTGAGTGCCCGATAAAACCGTCATGACTTTCAAAGTGGGAGTCACGCGGCCTCTGCTCCGCGGGTGGTGTAGAAGGTACGCAATGTGTGGGTGTGGGTGTGTGGGCGTTGGTGGGTAAGTGGGTGTGGTGGGGATGCGTGTGGAGGTGTTGTGTCGGGTGGGGGTGTGCGTGGACGTAGTTGTGTGGGTCAGGCGGGTGTGGTGGGGTAGGGGTGTCGGTACTTCTCTGGGTGTGGAGGTGTAGAGGTGTTTAGGTGTGCAGGTGTGGGGAGTGGGTGGCTAAGGGTGTGAGAGTGGAGTGGGAAGTTGTTGGAAAGGGGGGGGGGGGGGGGGGGTAAGGGAGAGGCGGTAGGGTTACATTGATGATGTAGGAGTCGGCGGAGAGTTGGGTGTGGAGTTGGGTGGGGGAGAAACCTGGATGGGCACGGGTTTGGTACGGCTGCTGTCGTCGTGGATTGGGCATTGGAGATTGAATTGTGATAGCGGGTAGGTGGGTGGGTGGCTAGGTGGGAGGGTTGGTGGGTGGAAAGGTGGGGGGGGGGGGGGTTGGCGGTCGTAGAGCAATAGGTCTGACAGTGAAACACTGAGGGCTGCTCAGCAGTACCGGACAGGTGACAGCAATCACCTGCCCCTCCACACCATACCACCCGCCCCCGTCCCCCTCCCCCCACCCTCCACGCACCCATCACCACCCCCCTCCATCCCCTCCCCCAACACCGCCCGTCCGTCTCCTCGCCAGCGCGTCGCGCTCATAACGTATGCGCCGGTCAGACCGGATGTTCCGGTTCCTGTTCGTGCGTGCGCAGCGCCATTACGAGCGGGGGTGGCGATGTGTGGATGGGGGGGGGGGAGGGGGATGGAGAGGGCTGCAGTCTGCGCCGCGCCGCCGTGCTGGTTTATGAGGATGTGGGACTGGGTGGGATCAGTGCGCCGCTCCGCCCTCCTCCTCTGCCCGCCTCCCCGCCTGCACCCTCCCTTGCCCCGCCCCATTCCTCCCTGCCTTCAGGTTCCCAGCCCCTGTCTCCAGAACGCCCTGCTGCAATCTATTGCAGGGACCTTAACGGCGCCACTCAGTGGGACTAAGCCCGCCACCCGCCACCCGCCACCCGCCACGCGCCACCCGCCACCCGCCACCCGCCACGCGCCGCACGGCATCCGCCACACGCCATCCGCCACACGCCATCCGCCACCCGCCACCCGCCACCCGCCACCCACCTTCTTCTCTGCATTGATGTGCAAATCACAGCAAAGACAATAACTGGGGTCAGCCGCAGCGATGGGTATGTACGTGCGTGTGTGGAGGGTAGCGCCAGGGAATCTGGGTGCGCTGATTTGGTGTAGGTGTGGGCGAGGATGGGGGTGTGGCTGTGGATATGGGTGTGGTTGTGGTTGTGGGTGTGGGGTGGGTGTGGGGTTACTGGACCACACTGGTTGAGGAAGGAGGGCTGACGGTCAGGTCACGGCAATAAAGATACAACCCCAGGCCAGCGAATGACCGTGGTCATGGCGGTCACGCACCAGCGTGCCTTGATGCCTCAACCCAACTTCCGGTTAGTGCACTTGTCTCGTCGCGGCTTGCCCCCACCGGTCGGTGCAGGGGCGGTCAAGCGGGGCATGCCCGACCGCGGGTGGTACGGGGTTGGGGGTGTGGAGGGGTCAGAACGCAGGGGTGACTCCCCTCCCTCCTCCGGGGGGGGGGGGGACCGGGACCGGGGTGAGGGGCTCACCCACGAGGACCCGGCGCCGGCGAGCGGGAGCAGGTCGGGCGGGGTCAGACGACTGTGTCCATCTGGCCCGTGTTGATCACAGTTTGCACGCTGTTCCCGCTGCACCGGTCGCCCTGGTCAACCTCGAATGAACCGGAAGTGCTAGAGCCGGCACTGTCGTCGGAGCCCTCATCGAGCGTCTCATCGACACGGCCGAGCGGGTGAAGCGGCATCCGGTGTCCGAACGTGTTCACGTAGATCACCTCCTCGCCACCACCCCCACCGGTGGCTCGCTTTTTGTCACTTCCGCTTCCGGTGCTACCTAGTTGATGCTGCTGCGGCTGGTGGTGCTGGTGGTGGAGCTTGGGTCCGTTGGGCTCCACCGCTACCATCCCTCCCCCACTGCCGCCGCCGCTACCCCCGGAGCTGCCGCCAAGGCGCTGTTGTGGGTCGCCCCGGGGGGACGGCGACTGGATGTCGTGCAAGCTGTCTCTGGAACCCTGGGGGCTGCTCCGCGGGCTGGGACCATTCATCGTCCGCCCGACACCACCGGCAAGCCCGCTGATGATCCCCGTCTTGCCGGTAGGGGTTGTCGAGCTGGAGCCGCTGCCGCCGCCGATGGGGCCGCGCAGAGGTCCGCCGACGCGGCGCGTCGGCGCTGGCGGCTGTTTGCCCTGTCCCGGGGACGGCTGCTGCGACTGCGTCGCCGCTGGCTGGGTGGGATTGTGCAGCCGGCGGGCCGTGAAGGGTGCGTCCCCGCGGGTCGGGGAGAAGGTGGTGGTGTAGGGCGGGATGATGTTGTTGATGTCCGACGGCGGCATCCGACGTGTCGCCTCCTCCGGCACCGGCCTCAGCTCACCGGCACCCGAGCTCCGCCGCTTCTCCTCCCATAGCGGATCTGTAAAGACAGCGAAGCGAACGACGGTTAGTTGTTAGTGAGTGAGGCTGGGAAAGTGTGAGGTTTGTGAAGGGGTTTGTGTAACATAGGACAGTTCAGGCACAAATCCCCGTCAACACCAATACAATAATTTATTTCAAACACAAGATTTGTATGTGAAGGTAATTCTCACTGATTCCACTTTTAAAGCGATGAAATGATTAGAGAGCAATGAATAAAGAAAATGCCAAAATGATATTAAGGAATTAAACAAATCTAAGATAACTGCACATTTTTGAAGGTTTCATTCTAATGTTTATCTCAATTTGTGCATTGGCGTTTACGGGGTTGTGTGCCTCAATTCCAGTTTTCAAGTGATGACAAGATTCTGAAACAATGAATAAAGGAAATAGGAATGTGAAAAAAAAAACTGTCAATTTCTGGATCGGCGTTCATGAGGTCTTGCCCATGAACTCCTTGTATGTTGTTTGTTGTATGTTATGTGGTTAGCTACGGATTGGTGCCAACGGAGGTTCTGTAGAATGAACGGTTCTAATAAGCCAACCTGAATTAGGGAAGTGATACCGGATTTCCTTCTTTCACCTAGATTAGCGGCTGTTGGGTTATTTTCATACGCACTGGTATCCATGGGGGTAAGGGGTGATGCGGGTGTGGAGGTGATGTTGTTATGTTGTGGTAGGTGAGGATAAGGGTGGTCCATTGGCTGAAGGTGTGGTGTGGGGATGTGGGGTGGTTCGCGATGTGGTGGGTGTGTGTGGGGCGCGGGGGGAAGAGGGGCTCCGGGGCGTAGATGGGAGGGTGACGGATGTAGGCCGTGGGGATTCGGAGATGTGGGGATGTGGTGAGGGTATGAGGGAGGGGGGGTGTCGTGATGTGGTGGGGTTAAGCTGGGGGTATTGGGATGGGGATGGCATGATCTAGAAGGCAATTGTTGATATATGGGTTTCCTTATGGGTACTGTATGGGTATGGGTACTGTACGCACCCTTGTGGGGATTTGGGTGTAGTAAGGAGGGTATGTATGTGGGGGTGTGGGGGGGGGGGTGTTACAGAGTGGTAGGCGGGCGGATGTTTAACGGTGCAGCTTGTGCGTCAGGGCTTTACTGGCGTGAGGGTGGGCGGTCATGGTCGGGCTGTGGACGTGTCTGTGAGCGTGTGTGGGAGGGTGTGTGGGAGGGTGTGTGCGGGTCTGGGTGTGGGCGGGCGACTGTGCGTGGTTGTAGGTAGGTGTGGGCGGGACGTGGGAGGGGTGTGGACTGGTGTGGGTTGGTGTAGGCGGGTGTGGTGGATGTATGGGTGGTTGTGGGTGGGGTTGGGCGGGGGTGGGGTATGGGGTGACTAGTATAACATAAGAGCTACGGCAGAATAAATATCACCCTTCTACTGAATGTTCATTGTCATAAACTCTCTAGGATTATTTCTTTATTTATATATACACTTATGGAATAGCGGTGTCTGTTTGATACGTTCTCCCGATCCACGGGCAGTCAGTGATAGTCTGATTGCATAACTCTGGCAACAGTTCAATAGCATTTGAATTTGACATGGAGGGTATGAAATTACATTAAATATCAGTTCATTACTCAGGTGAATTGTTTAATAAGAACTAAAGAGAGAAGCCTCCTCGGTTGAAGAATCCATCAGACCGCATAGGAAGGTACTTCAGGGACTTCTGTGTTTGGGCGAACCGAGAAGGCCATACATATGCCGACTAGGCGTGGCAACAGGGTGTTAGGTGTGTGCATGACAGAGGTGTTGTCTTTATAGGATAACGAATGAGCTCTGAAGAAAAGACGACAGTTATATACCATTGTGGATCCCGACAGACTCATGCAGACAATGTCCCCTGAGAACTGCTCGGTCTGTATCCTCATATTGAAACAAGATGTGCAGTCCTACATTTACACCAGTCAGGGTGGCTGAATCGGTAGAGTGCAGGCATCACGTGTAGGAGATCAGTAGTTCAATTCCCAGTAGCGTGAAACCAATCGCTTAGAAAATCAATGCTTGTCACTTCCTTGCTTGGCACTCAGAATTAATAGGATATGACAAGGACTGGTTAGCTCTCTTTCAGGATAATGTGACTGAGTAGGATATTGGGTTATGGTTCCAGTATCCTCATTCCCCAATGGGGCAGCACTATCAGGTCGCCATGATTGCATACTGTCACAAGTCGGTACCTGCTATGATATGACCTTAGTTGTTGTCAGGACATACAACTCCAAATACCAACTAATTACATTTAGAGGCACATGAGAAGAGAAATGAATTGATCAGGATCTTCATTCAGAAGGTATATTTCACTGGGTTACCTCGGCTCAGATTCGAACCAGATATCTAACATGAGCTGGGATAAAAGCAACTAGGATGTATTCATTAGGGACCTGTTTGGTAAAGAGAGTGAATTCATTGAATACATTTTTGTTGGTGAATGGATATGTAGCAGCAGTATAGTCATGCACAATACACCCATATATATATGCATATACCAAATTAACGGACGCGAATGCCACAAGGTAGCGTCCCGGCCATACATGAAGAAATGCACCCAATCAGTGATAAAAGGAGCAAATAACATGTAATTCCCTTCCGTGCCTTTATACTCGCATAATGCTTATACATCAACTATAAATATACATATTTATATATATATGTATGTATATATATATATGTACTATATCATTTATTATGTTATATAAATAAAGAATGCATCCTAATGTTTCTGGTCGGTGTCCTTCTGACACTGATCCTCACGTACCAACCTAACTTGACATACTAACTAGGCAGTCATTCTCTGCATCCCGGTTACTCTGACTCTTGACCAGTTGGCCCCTGACGGTCTTTCGCTTCTCACTTTCCAGTTCTGCTTCAACTAAATTCATATATAAGTATATACATATATGTGCTGTATATTATGAAGCACGAATTACTTGTTTAATAAAGGATTCGTCCTTATCTTGAATATATTTACTGCACCCTCCTCTATGTTATCAGCGCTGTATGCTGGAAACGAGCTATTCCTTCCGATGCATTAAGAAAGTCTCCTACCCCATGGCAGGATTTAAATATAGAACGGAATGGCAGGATTTATGAGTAAACTAACAAGACCCATTGCTAAGAGACATCCATCAGGAACGGATTACGAGAACCTCATGCACATGACAGAAGCCACTAGGAATGGTGGATTTATTAATTGCAGGGGAAGGACACAAAAGTAGCGTTCACACCAAGTGATGGCAGCCATCTTTGCCGTTTTCGGTAGGCATGCTATTTCCAGTCAGGTCTTGTTTAAAGAGGGTGTGAACTGCTGATATAGATCTTCAGTAAGACGGGATGGCCAAATGAGTTAGACCGTCTGTCTCCCGGGTTGATAGATCATGGGATCATGGGTTCAAAACCTGGTCGAGTCAAACCAATGACTTAAAAACATATACTGGTCGTTTCCTAGCCAGGCACTTAGCATTTTTAGGATAGGGCAAGGAGCAGTGGAATGAGGAAGACCAGTCATCCGCGATTGAAATTTCCCCTGCTTAAACAACGAAGGCACCAACAACAACAAAACAAAAACAAGCTGCCTAGTCAGATGGAAACATCAAATTTTCAAAACCAAAACACCATCTAGAATTGATTCTACATGTCTAACTTACTAGAATCAGTTACTGCAGAAATATATGGTGTCAGAATGTTGGCATGATTGCCTAAATTAATGTTGCATGTGTACACTTCAAATATCTCAAAAGTTAGCCATTAATGGCCCTGTCACACTATGACGTGACTATGTCAGCGTAACCACAACGTGAAAATAATGATATCACGTCGAAGTTATCGGCGTAATATGCAAATTGTGGACGTGAGCGTAACGTGAAAGTAACGTGGGTGTACGTCGTGACCTTAGCTGTAACGTGACAACGTTAGGGGGGAGGGGTAATTGGCGACGTGACCGGGCGTTAGTGTAACGTGAGCGTAACGTCGCCGTAACGGGTGCGACGTGGATGTAACGTGACCCTAACGCCACCGTAACGTGACCGTAACGTGACCGTAACGTGACTGTAACGTGACCATAACGTGACCGTAACCGTGACCGTAACATGACCGTAACGTGACCGTAACGTGACCGTAACGTGACCGTAACGTGCAAAACGCTGCCCACACGTTGCTCCCACCCGGGCCGTCGGTCTGACGTGATATAACGTGACTCTAACGTCATTTACGTTGCTATAGCGATCGCGGAACGTCAACCTAACGTCATTGTCACGTCATCCCGACGTGACGGCTTCACGTCGAGATACGTCGAAAGTTTTGAACAGGTTCAAAACCTTGACGCGCGCCGACGTAACACGACGTAATATGACGTAGCTCGACATCACTCTAACGTCATTATGACGTCATCATAACGTAACCCAACGTACGGCAACGTAATGACGAAAAATCGTCACGTTAGGCTCACGTTGGCTCGTTACGTCATAGTGTGACAGGGGTATTAATATAAAAGGTACTTCAAACTAAAGTAATGTGGATTCTAACCATTAACCTACTAAATTTATCTCAGAAAATGCCAGAAACTCAAACCGATCAGACTATGCAACTTTGATGCGCGAAAAGGAAGAGAGGCAAGGCGGGGGTGGAAAGAAAGGCGTTTATTAACGCCTCAACATCAGAGCATACAGAGACAGAGAAATATACAGGGTCAGGAGCAATGCAATGAAGGGGCTCATGAGGAGCGAGAATAAAAGGCTCATGAGGAGCAAAGCGATGAGGGCTCATAAGGAGCAAATAGGAAAGTACAAGGAGATAGGAATGATGAGGCAGAGTTAATGTTTGTATAAGTTCAGAGAGGGGGTGCCGAGGAGCCCTCCACTGAAAGAGAAAGTAGAAAGGGAGAGATGGGTGGTTGGGTGGAGGAAAAAAGGAGAGAGCTGGACGGCGGCAGGAGGGCGAGTGCCTGAGGGAGGCCGGCGGGCGGCCTTATAAGGGAAGGGGGAAGGGCGACAGCAGGTGAGGTGTGAAAGCTGCCGGCCCGGGGGAGGGCGAGAGAAAGTGAGCAGCGGGCGTCGGGTGAGGCGCGAATGCTGCGCGACACGGGGGCGGGGGAGGGAGCGGCGCGTGGCGGCGTCGGGTGAGGTGTGAGCGCGGCCCGACAGCCCGGGGCGGGGTTAGAGTCTCTTCCTCTCCTCGCATCAAACGTAATGCTTTGCATTACGACCAATGTGACACATAGATAAGGTGCTTCAACTGGCCTTATATATTTATAACCACTCCGGCAAATAAGGAAGAAGACAGAGTTGGGCTGATTCTATTTATTAATAGTTCTCTGGCAGGGGAACGATATGCCCTACATACATAAACAAGAAAATTAGAGATGAAGTGACAGAGATATGGTCAGGTATTGGTTCAATTTGCACTCTGTAGGTGGCACCCCATTCACGCACTCCTGATCAAGGTGGGTGCGCGACTTCGAATACATGTAATATCGAATGTGCATAATAATCATTTATATATATAAACCTTGGAGTCTTCTACGTTACACTATATTATTGTAATCAATTATAATACACATAACCAGATGGAAGCCTTTTTAGTATACATGTTCTCAGATCTAGACATGGTTCTCTTCTTTCAGGGAACTACTGTGAGTAGAGATGTCGTTATTTTCTGAGGACTTCACGTTTTAGGACCCGCTCTATTTGTTAAGTTTCTGCCACATTTTAGGTCGATATGCCACCTTGGTTACTATCCTGCCCATCTATTATGAAGTAATTTACCTTTATTATAACTGGCTAAATTTAGATATATTTAAAGTGAAAATATCCTAAATTAATATACTTGGCAAATTGAAATGTGGATACGAATCCACAGCGTTACGGTCAATATAATTAACATCCTATTTCCAGCTGCTCAAATTTAAGTGTTATGTAGGATAATCTGATGTAATCATCAAATTTGTACACGAAACCACTGATCGAGATTTGCTACTCCACAGTTTATTTAAATATTGGTGATCTTATGAAGCATGTGCTGGTTCATGCAATAGCAGATTCTGTAAATTTACTAGGAATGGCGACGGCTGAAACCTATGCTGTCAGAATGTTGATGTACATATTTCTACTTCAATTATGTCCAAAGCTAATCAGGTGTGATATAAGTCATTTCAAACTAAAGTAAGGTTGATTATATGAATCAATACGTCTAATATATTTCGAAAAGGTTGCAGTAGCTCACAATCATCTGACTGTGACCCTTTAATCAATGGAATGGCATCTAAGTTTGATATGTCAGACGAAATCCAAATAACTGTTTTGGCTTCGAAAATGTTGGGCAATAATGGAAATATGTGGCTTCAAGTACTGACGTCATTAAGCCTCGGAACTTTTAATTAAAAATCGATCTGCTGAATTGACAATACAAACCATTGGCGTCTTGCTCCAGCAGATCTATTTTTCCTGTCAAGCCATGTGGTTTCATGTTTGTTGGGGTTTTCTGTCCTGGCAACATTTAAACTCTCACCAGGATGGTGTTTAGCATGTTTTCTATTGGTCAATACAGGGTTCATAATATCAATGTAACTTTATATTCTGTTGGGGGGGGGGCACATTAGTTGTTTAAACAGGGTAAATTTCATTTGCGAATGATTGGGCTTTCTCATTCCACTGCTCCTTGCCCCATCCTAAAAATGCAGAGCGCCTGGCTAGGAAGCGACAAGTATCAATTTATAAGTCATTGGTTTGACTCTACCAGGGTTCAAATTTGTGACCTCCGGTTCTACCAACACGGGAGATGGATGCTCTAACTCATTCGGCCATCCCGTCTGTTTCATATTGATATTGAAACATGCATCATGTCGACATATTTATATGCCTTATTTATAGGCTGTACACAATGTCATGATTACCACGGTTGTGACATACATGTGACGTTGAGTCACTTTACCACCCACACACCCTGCACTCTAGTAGGACATTCAGTATAAAGGGTTGAGTGCCAATAAACTCTAACTCAAAGAAGAGAAAAAGGCTTATTCAGCGACTATCGATCAATGTAGTCTTGTCTTTTGTTCTTTTTTATTGTGACAAGTTTTTTATTCTGCCTATAATGTATAAGCTCCTGTGAGGGTGCTTGTTTTTAATGCTGGACAGCTGTGATATTGGATTGGTCTGGTCCCGCACTCAGGAGTGTTTACCTGATCTTTCTTGGGCCAACGGTTTTGGGTGTTAGTAGTTTCTATATTAGTTTTTTTGAATATTCAAAGTTTTTTCCTAACCACTATATGATAACTTAGCCTACTATGTACATCTACACAGATGACATACAGGCCTGCGGGAGAGGAATGTCTGCAATCTTCTTCAACAAAATGGAATCAACAGGTGGAATCAAAATATCAACAAGAAGATAATTACATGTCATCGCACTTCGAAGAGCTCATGAAAATGTGGTGGGAATATCTCATTAGTTTGCTAAGCATACATTTAGAAGTTCTTGCCTGAAATTCGTTGGCACAGCATAAGCCAGCAAAGTTTTAAGGTAATTGCCTTGTTGTGGGGTTTCACATTCTGGTAACAGGTATTGTCAGATAAGGATGGGGACCCAAATCAACGATCTTAGCTACGGGTGCAGGCTAAATTATGCGAGGAACTCAGGTTATGGTTTGTTTGCTGGGGCCTAGCATCCTAGCAACATTAGGGGGTATATTTCAGACTATTGCAGCCTTGTAACAGTGTAAACTCATTGTGACTCTATAGTACTGCCGGACTGGAAGATCCAGTATCCGGCACCAAATCCTATTATTCAACTAGGTCACATTACAATGATACAGAACAACCCAGTCCTTGCCATATTAATATATATGAGCCTGTCTCAAAAGGTGATAACTCTTATTTGTTTTGTCCATTGTAATGATTGACACAAAACAACACAGAAACGGTTACACTGAAAAACACAAAGACATTTGCTTCAAATCAATATATATTCTATTGGGATTATGAAACACCATGTAAAAAACAAATCAGTTTATCCTGAGCAAATGCATTCATAAGCAAATAGTATGTTGAGCTTTACAATAGAAAAAGTTTTGTCCCATATTGCTTAGCACCTTTTGAGACAGTTTCATATATTCGATTGCCACCATGGGTCATGGTAGGTAGTTACATGTTTCAATTGTGCAAGTCATTACTTTGACTTTGTCTAGGTTCGATCAGAGAGCGTGTATATAAACAGATGAGAGGGACAACTCCCGCGAAAATCAGTAACACAGGCTACAGTGGCGTTCCTGGCGGTTAGTGTTGAACAAGCTTTGAGTTTGACGGTACGTGCAGTGCAAAACATTTGTTTTTATTCAAAATTAATAGAAATGCAGAAGCCTAACCTTATCAATTTAATATAATCCTTTTGGTAAACATGTTTTCTATGTGTATTCCAATCAGTTTGTTTCTAGGTGTTGTAGTTTTAGAGATATTTAACGTTTTCTGTAGGAAGATTGCACACGACCATTGACAATGCCTTGAGTTTGCCGTACGCATAGTGAAAAACGTCAGTTTTATTCCAAATTAATAGAAATCCAGAACCCTAACCATATCAATTTAATATAATCTTGTTGGTAAAGATGTTTTCTATGTGTTCCAATCAGTTTGTTTCTAGGTGTTGTAGTTTTAGAGATATTTAACGTTTTCTGTATGAAGATTGCTCACTGCCATTGACAATGCCTTGAGTTTGCCCATTTGTTCAACAACCACCACTTGGAGCGCCACAGTCGGCAGCTGTTACAGGGTCTAGTATGACAGTTGTCCCTCTCATCTGTTTATATACACGCTCTCTGGTTCGATCGAACCCATCCCTTCACTTTTCCGATTTCCGACACCCAAAACCATATTACATTTCCATGAAAGAATATGTTGCGCAGTTATACTTGATGCATAGTTCTGCTCCACTGAGAGACTGAGACACTGGAGATATGACATATTGTCCCACTCTGTAATATTATCCTGATACTCGACCAACTAGGCATTGCCTTAACTTAGCTCCAGTCTATCTAGGAACAAGTATCAATTTAGAAATTCTTTGTGTTTTACTCAGTCGGGTTCATAATGCCCTACCTCCATCGACGGAAGCCAAGCAGTGCTCCCAGTGTTGCTAAAGTCCAATCTGATATGAAGAAATGTTTAGTTAGATATGCCATTTCTTAGTTGTCTCACATAACGAGGATTTCTTGAAGGATATTCTGATTTGATTCGCTAATTTCAGCAGAATTGTATGAAGGATCTGTGTTTTATATTCTGAGGTCATATCTGGTTGAGTCCTGACTTGTGACAGTGACTTTCTAGTGGTTTGTTTGTGTTTGTTGCAGGGCTGAGGTACATTTTACCCAAACCAAGACCCACACCATAATTTATTTGTACATGAATCTTCTATCGAAACGAATACATTCCAAAGATTTGCTCAGGAGAGGATTCATGATGGTCTTTCTGTTCCGAGAATGGGAAAGCAACTGGTCCCCTTATTAAAGTTGAATAATCCGATGATTTTGAGTTTCTGTTATTTCGTGAGTTAAAGGTATTAGGTTGATCATTATAATCTACCTTACATTAGATTGAAGTAACACTTTTATTTGATATGTCTAACGTTTCAGATATTTGAAGTGCAACTGTGCTAAATTAATTTTGGCAACCTTGCCAAAATTCTAACACCACAGGCTTATGCAGTAACAGGTTCTATTAAATTGACTAAGTATTCCCTGAGATGACACATTTTTAATAAGTGCACCAGTATATAAGTTAGATATGCAGAATCAAATCTATATAATTGTTTTCGTTTTGAAAATGTGATGTTTTGATCGGACCATGCAGCTTTATTGGACACAAAGACATTTTGGGGGGTTCACTTTCCCAAAACATACATAATAATGCCATGAACAATTATAACTCTTTCCATGTTATTTCTTTCAATGCTTCTCTCCCGGGTTTCTTAGCGGTGCTGGTTTTCTCAGGATAATAAACCCAAATCTTGGAGATCGGTAAAAATCTGAATAATTCATGCATCAGCGGGAGGCAATAAAGACATGCATTGCGAAGTATTTAACGCAAAGGGTTGTGTACCAGCTGCGCTCCACCATTGAGTATGGAGGGGGGGGGGTATTACCATTGATTTGGTGGGGGGATTGATGAGGTAAAATGGGTTTGCTATTAAATAAGGCAGAGACATAGATTGGAAAGCGATAAAACAGCCATTTCCAGGTCTTGTTAACGGACACTGATGACATTATTTATTGACTGTCTTCTGTACGGACAGACAGTCTTCCCCAGCGAACACCAACTGTTTTTTTTATATCCGTTTCAGGCGCAGTCTCATCGGTTTCTTGTGAATATTCTTTTCTGTGGGGATTTTTTGTTGGCTTTTTTTTTTTTTAACTTTTAAATTTTCCTTTTCTGTTGCTGGATAAACCAGAATGTGGATGCCCTGGTGGAACTGTTTGCCGGCACAGTGGTACAGGGGTCCATGTCACCAGCCTTGTGTGGTATAATCCGACATGACCCATGGTGCGCTGGTGCGGCAGGGTTCGAGGTGTGCGGTTTGTGGGTGTGTGAGTGTGTGGCCATTTGTACCAGACTGTGTGTTCGGGATGTTGTAACTTTATTAAGGATGAGGTATGCAGTGTTAGTAAGATGGGGTAGTGTAAGCCTGCAGTAGGTCATTTGTACCCGGACTGTGCATTTGGGTTGTTGTAACTGTATTAAGGATGAGGCATGGACTGTTAGTAAGATGGGGTAGTGTAAGCCATTTGAACCAGGACTGTGTGTTTGAGATGTTGTACCTGTATTAAGGATGTGAAATGGAGTGTTACTAAGATGTGGCAGTGGCCGTGTGTGGTATGGAATGGCACTGGAATGCGAGCTAATGTAACTCTGAAGGAGGGCGTGGCATTGTGCAGTGATAGAAACGGGCTTCGGAGACCTTCGGTAGGGTAGGCCGCTATTTGTGCCAGGGTTGGGAGGGGTTCTACATATGGGAATGATGCTCTAGATATGGGAATGATGGAGAAGGTTAGTGTTGGAGGGGAAGTCTCTGAATCGTTCGGGGTTACCAATGGTGTCAAGCAAGGTTGTGTACTGGCCCCCATGCTCTTCTCCATCTTCCTATCAGCAATGCTTGATGAGGCTTTCCAAGGTATGGGGGATGGCGTCTATATAGAGTCCAGACAGAGTGCTGACCTATTCAACCTCGCACACTTCAGAGCAAAGACCAAGACTACTAGGATACTGGTGAGAGAGCTGCTATTTGCAGATGACAGTACACTGGTTGCCCACTCTGCTGTAGAGATCCAGAAAATAGTGGATGATTTCTCCGATACATCAAAGAAGTTTGGCCTGAAGATTAACATCAAGAGGACGGAGATGCTGTACCAACCCAACTCTACAAGAAGCTGAGAGGAGTATATCATGCTTGATGGAAACAAGCTAAACTCTGTTCCGGAATTCACCTACCTCGGAAGCGCTATATCAAGTGATGATGCTGAAATACAGAGGATGCTGGCCAAGACTAGCTCATCATTTGGCCGGCTACGCCAGAGACTCTGGAACAACCAATATGTGTCCATGCAGGTCAAAGGCACGATCTACTGTGCAATTGTGCTATCCACCCTACTATATGTACAGACGACAGGTGAAAAAGTTGCATGCCTTCATGATGCGACATCTACGCTCGATCATGAGGCTAACCTGGAAGGACAAAGTGACAAATAAGGAAATACTCGAACAGACAGGGCTGCCCTCTATGGAAGATCTTCTGATCAAAACGAATCTCCACTGGACTGGACACCTCATGAGGATGTCATCAGACAGGCTACCAACTCAGATCCTCTACTCTCAACTGTCTTCAGCTTACAGAAAGAGAGGGCACCCTTGTCTCCAGTTCAAGGACACCATCAAGAGAAACCTGAAGCTGAGAGACATTAAGACCGACTCATAGACATCACTCTCACAGCAGAGAGCTAACTGGAGAGCGAAATTCAAGTAATGAAAGCACTCTTTGTCACATTGTGACCGACAGCATGATGATGATGATGATGATGGGAGGGGAGGTCTCGGAGCTCTGTTGTTTGCCTCAACCGCCTGAGGTTGGTAAGTGGAGGTTGGCGGTTTGTGGTGGGATATTCATTCTGGGATTGGGAATGTCTGCTAATGTGGAATGAGACTTTAAGTTTTGGAGAATTGGAATTAATGGATGATTGGAATATCAGTGCTGGGATTGACATAGTAGTGGAGTGGAGTATTCAGAATGGAACGGGATCTTTTGGCTGTGAACTGTTGTCTGACATGTGTTGATACGGGGCGGGTGGAGGGATGTGATGACATATTTGTGGGACAACGGTGATTGGGAATGTACAGTTTTGTATGTTGTAGAGCAGGATTTTGGATGATTGTGATTCGACATTTGTGCTTACATTATTATAACTGTGATTGAAAATGTCACATCGGGTGCTGGGGGATTGTAGTGAGACAATTGTGTTGTAATTTTCTTGTATCCGGGTCGGGCATCTCACCCTGTGGACTGCTAGATTTGTGTTGGATGATGGTGATGAGACATTTGTGTACCTGGGATTGAAAATATCACATCGGACCATTACTGGTGTTCTCTGTGGTGGAGTGGTTAGAGTGTCTGACTTTTTTCTAGGTCGTACTCCTAATCTGAAGGTCAGTGGTTCGATTCCCCATGCCCCCACCTCTGCCACTTTGGATTTCCACCGCTGTGTAGAACTTACAGTGTCATCAAAGGCCAGTTGCTCTCATACCATCTATGTGGTGTGGGAGGTTAAAAATCCCTTGGGTCGGTAAAAGTGTAGGCCCAGGCTTTCTGTCGACAAACTGTCTAATGGTAAAAATAAGTCTATTCAGACTTATCCATGATAGGCAGTATAAATCTTCAACAACAACAACAACAAAACTACAGGATGTTAGAGTATTGTTCTGGCACTTGTGTGTGTACATGTGATGAAGAATCCCACATCGTGTATTGGTCGAGGGGTCATAGAGGATTGTGGTGGGACACTGGTGCGGGGAATGGGAGATCAATGCTTATTGTGACGACATGGAGTGCGTGTGTTGGGTTACATCGGTGAGTCACTAGAGTAGCAGATATTTGTTCAACGTGTTGCTAGTGTTGTGGGGGTTTATGAAAATGGGAAATATTGCGGGACTCGAACCTACATCTCTTTGCATTCCAGGCCAGTGTGCTAACTATTACACCACCTAGGCTCCCTGATATCACCACACTACCCATGCCCACCTATTTATGTGGTTATTTGCCTGAGAGATCAGTGCAGACTACTACACTCGTCCCCCTGGAATTGTAAGTCTTTTAATGCTTACAAATACATATATACAGGCAATGCACTAACATATACATACACAGGGTAGGTTCAACAACCATTCAGCAAATAGCTTGTACAGGATGATGGTCATGGCAACCCATGTCGTGGAGGTGATGAAAATGGGAAATACTGCGCCTAGAGTAGGATTCGAACCCACATCTCTTTGCCGTCCGGGCCAGTGTGCTAACCATTACACCACCTAGGCTCTCTGATATCACCACCCTACCCGCACCTACCTGTCTATGTGGTTACTTGCCTGAGAGGTCAGTGGAGACCACTACACGAGCATGAGACAATGCTACAAATGAGCTTTGTATGTCTGCCTGGTGTGCTGCCAGTCGGTTTGTTGTATGTTCTAAGAGGCTAGGTGTACTGATTGCGTGTGTTTCATGTGCTGGCCGTTAGGAATAAAAATAAAACAGGCATAATAATAACACAGCGTATAATATGGCCTCTTTCCAGTACGACACTTGAAATATTAATAGTCGGGTTCGAGTTAACTGCGCAGTTTTGTCTATGGAAATTGCATTATGAATAATGAAGGATTCCCCTATAGAGCTCCCCTATTCTGGCAGTAGGAAGCATTGAGCCTACAGGTCAATGATCACTGCAGATGCTCCTGAGAAAAGGTGGATTATTATGACAGTAATTAAGAAAGCTTCATTTCGATGTACATGTACACTCATATACCAGTACCATCACGCTTGTTAACAATGACCGGGACCAGCTGGTGCGACGTCGGCTCAAAGCTAGAGTTCAGAACCAGATGCCCCCACTGGAGGGAAAAATCGTTGGATGCTGGAGAAAGCACGCCACCCCCCCACCCCCCGGCTCAAGCAGATGGCCGGGCGCCAGGCTGCTGTAGCTGCTGTACCCACATAACCTGGGTGCCGGCGTGAGGGTGGCTGGTTCGAATCTAGCCGAGACAAGTAAATATACGATAGGTTCCATTAAAAATAATATTTGTATAAATGCTTATAGTGCAGATACCAGCAGTCAGATTAACAGCTATGCTTGGATAGCGTGACAAATGGATTAGAGGTTAAGAGGCTAGTGCAGGAATGGAATAGGTATGGGTTTTAGTCCCGCTTTGAGTACAATATTCCCCTTATTTGCACCACCCACCACCAGAGATATGCTGATTTAATAAGGCAGAATTAGGCATCTACGATTGCAAATTCATATACAGAAAGAACATTGGTAATCCACTCTTGTATAGAGCTGTTGCAAGAGTGAGGACTTGTTGTATGTTTACAATAATCAGGACCATCGTCAACTTTGATTATTTTTTGGAAAATGGGGCATGCCTTATTGTTGTAATACTCCACCTCATATAGGTGTTCTTTCTTTCTGCTCAGGAACTGAAACGTGGAATTCATTCAATTTCAATTCAGGCAAAAATATCCACATCTACAAAAAAAGCCAGTAGGCTTAATGCCCAATTTACACACTTTGGAAAGCAATGAGCAATATTAATCGCATACTGCTGAATAACTAGCTGATGAGGGAAAACAGGTCGCTGGGAGCGTGTGTGGATGGTTGGGTCGAGGTGTGTGTGTGGTGGGGGGAGGGGGGTGGAGGTGGGGGGGGGGATTGTGGAGGTGCTCAATTGGCTCAAATTTCTGCGCCAAACAAACATTGAACAATTCACTGCCAATTACACTGAGAGAAGCTCGCTGGGAGGTAATTGACTCATGGGAGATAAAAGGACTGGCACGCACGCACTAAATGATCAGATCAGTGCAGTGTGGAAAGAGCTGATCCGGTCCACATAATGGGACCTAATTATTGGGCAAGTGTAGAATCAGATCCTATGTGAAACTCTTGTTGATTTTAGATTATAACCGTGAATGAATGTAGCATAATATGGCCGGAACACCAGTGAATCGGCGCTGAGAAAATATCTTTAGTCGCTGAATAAAATTACCATTTATCAAAAATAAAAAAGATGTATTCAGACGGGCATCGATATTGAATGTGTATGTGTAAAGCTTGTGGATGCCAACGTTTTAGAAACTGATTAGCCAGTCTTAGGCACCCTCTTGATTTTCGTGAAATTGGTTTTGAAATTCTGATGTTAGGTTAAATCCTAATAGGCTACTTTACCTCGATTAAAACCTGTTCTAAAAATACTTATTGATATGTTTTCTAAGAGACAACCAACACTGAAGCTTAGTGACACATAATAATCAGGGTGGTGGCTTAGATACCGCAGTAACCAATGAGCACATTGCCCTTCAGTAACGACCTACCCAGTAACAGTCTCCAATACAACATAAACCTTCCATACTGTTTTTCCATCTCATTTATCTTTTACTCTATATTCATATTCACCTTACACCTTCTACACGGAATCAATAGCCGAACCAATAGGATTGTATGTCAAATGTATTGATTGAACAATGTTAAAGCTGACACTTCCATTCTTTGACTTGCTACATATAACAAAAAATGTAATAAATATAACATGTGTGGCTGGTTAGATCGAACTATAACAACGACCTTCTGAAAACTTCACAACCTTTTTAAAGAGTTGCAGTCCTATAATACTGTACTCCATATCCTGATGTATCCCATCCTGTGTATTTCAATGATTCTTTCAAAGCATGTATCAGTGTTAGCTCATTGTACCACATTCATTGGCACTACGAAATGGTACCCATAAGAATTACAATTAAGTAAACAACATTAAGTAATGTTCATGTTTAACTATTTATTCAGCTGAACAATTGACTTTTTTCAGGACCGAGGCACTGGCCTCCTGTAATAAATAGAACAATTGCTTACTTACACAATAGTAACATATTATGATATATATGTATGTAATGGGGTTTTACGTACCGGCAACATCTAACGCTATATGAGCCTATACCTTCAGCAGTACACCATGATAAGAGTAATGCTATAAGGGTTTACTGATAACATTGTGTGTACATTGTAGCGTTATCCGTGGTTATCATTCAGGTGTAATGTATGATACATCAATGTGGGTGAAGGGTGGTGATTTTGCGACACATTGACGACGAATGCAGGATGCATGTCGTGCATCAATATACAGGTGAACTATCACTACATGCATGCAAGTCCTCATTCCTCACCTGCCCCACACACAGATGAGCGGTCATGGGGGTTGTGGAGGTTATGCAGGTTGTGGGGGATGTGGGGGTTTGTGGGGGGGTGCAATGAGGGGGATGTGAATGGATCACTCTGGAGTAGCGAATCCTTTGCAATCTCCATCAATCCAGATGTCGTATGTCACTAAGCCAGGGTATGTAATTTGATTTGGTAGTGAACAACATACCTAGGAAGTGCAGGTACAACATTGTTATTTAAGGGCTGGCAGAAGTAACTCTGCCGATACATAAACTAAATAATATGTAGTCAGTTATAGGGTGCGTGGGCAGAACAATCTGTGCATGTTGTCGGCTCGAAAATACGGTTGGGCGTTTGTTGGTATTTTACGTCCGGGCAACATCTAAAGTCATATCAGAACCGGGTACTGACTTGCTACAGTGGGCAGTCATAGCTACATTATAGTGCTGCCCCATTGTGACATCAGGCCGCCGGCAGCATGACCTAATATCCCACTCAGTCACATTATCCTCACACTGAGTCATTGCCAGAATCCTATTAATGTGGAGCGCCAAGCTAGGAAGCGACAAGTACCACTTTTATAAGACATTAGTTTGACTCAAACAGGTTTGAACTCCCGATCTCCCAGACGCGAGGGCGGCGCTCTCCCGATTGCGTCACCGCACCCGGCCGACAATAAGTAAGGAGACAGCAGCAAGCCGGCAACAGCAGAAGAGCAGGTGTGAAAGCCCGCTGGCCAATCGGGTGGACAGATGCTGGACTCTTTCATCCACCGGAAGTAGAAACCCAAAAGCAGATCGGCCAGGGATGGCGGGATGGTGTTCCCACCGAATCAAACACAATGGTACCATTGCAAACATTGAGGCGCAAGACATGTCTACATATTCAGAGGCATTGCTATCAAACTGCTACATTAGGCCGTTGTTTTGATCTAGGAAGTACAGGTAATGCATTCAGTGCCATGCCTAGACTGGGGGTAAACTCCATATTTAAGGCATTCCAAGGGAAGTGGATTAACTAGACGCCCAAATGCCAGCAGTCTTTTTTTTATATTTTTTTTATTGAGGCTGTATTTATACTGTCCATAGCATATAAGCCCGGGTACCCAGGCTTGTTTTCAATGCTGGCCAGTTGTAGTGTTGGTGTTATCTTACCACACAGTGGCTGCTGATAAGGTATTTGATTGCCTGCATTTCAGTAGCAGATAGATAATTGGTTGGTATGGTTAATAACCTATGCCAGTTTTTTGAGGATTTTCTTGGCATATATGTATATATACTTTTTACTCTTATTACTAGACTAGCCTACTCCTATTTACATATCATAGGCTTGTATGTAGCTGTGTGGTGTGTTATCTGGCTACTTTTGGCATGGTTACCTTCCATTGGGCATCCCGCTGGTGGGCCGTGACATATCACATGCCCCTTTGCAGTGCAGCTTAGTGGGGGTGTCCTAGCCTTATTTTGCACAGATATTTTTTGTAAGTTTTTAGGTCAGGAATTTGGCGTTCCTTTACCGTTTGGGCATTCCACACCTTGGCAGCCATTTCCAGCGTAACTCTGCCGATACATGAACCCATATATCACAGCCAAATGTAATGCTTAAATTTGGAAATGAGTGGATTCCATTGCACTCGTGCTCTGACCTAACAATAGAGGATTTCCACCACCGACCAAGGGAACAACTAATATTGTCGGTGGTAGAACAGTGTGCAGGTCATCACAGCGAGGGTGTCTAACACTGTTCAAACAATTATCATCAGTGGAAGGACTAAGAGTATCGGTACTGTGCACTCTCAGCATGACAAGGTCTGATATCATGCATATGATTGCAAATAGTATTAAAAACACCCAGATTAAGGGAAATGAACTCGAAGATGAATGTCAATTTCCCGTTGGATGGCTGAAGGTATCTGGTAGACAGTTTTAAAACTCATTGACTGATTTACGATCACTGTCTAAAACATGTATATATATTTTAAATACCTGATTTCTCACTTGACATCGGAGCTGACAAAATATCTATTCAGTTTTCAACAATAAGACAAATTATGTGGAGTTATAGTTGCATTTCAGTAGAAATGTATCTATTATCATCAACTGCAAAACAAGGTAACAGAATG
Source organism: Branchipolynoe longqiensis (assembly GCA_030323885.1). NCBI lineage: Eukaryota > Metazoa > Annelida > Polychaeta > Phyllodocida > Polynoidae > Branchipolynoe > Branchipolynoe longqiensis. Next base: position 90,142,553 of record CM059191.1, on the reverse strand, counting down.
TCGGAGGAGACAATATTGCGACACAGCATACTTGCATTCCATCATAATATACGCATAACTACTATATATATATCATCACCTTTTAAGCAAATCTGTCTATATGCACTCTCGCCACTGAGCTATATCGATGTATAGCGCATGGAAAGTTTATGTAAATTGCTTCGGAGGACATGTTCCTGGGCGATTAGGACCAGGCGATGACACACCAACACGACACATCTAATGTCAGAGGGGCGGCTGACATATACCAACTCAGCATTTTCGTAGAGAGATACAGCATTTGAAACGGGAGAGGCCGTATAGGTTGGGCGTAACCATCTACCAACTCCAAAGTGCATATACTACTTACCATTAGAAGTGCTAGTATGTGGGATTCAGATACAAATGACACATAATGCTCACAGCCCATATATGCACTGCTGCAACCTTGACGGGCCATCCATAGTGTCCAAAACATATCACAATGACTGATGTATATTATGGTGCTGTCACATTACGATGTATCTCGCCAGCACGCCCCCAATGTGCAAAATCACTTTAAATCGTCGAGAGATATCAAACTTTTCGGCGTCAGTGCAATGTATTGGTAGCGTGTGGCCGACGTTTGCTTACTGGGGGTTTCCTAGCCTTATTTTGCAGATATTTTTTGTAGGTTTTTAGGTCAGGAATTTGTCGTTCCTTTACCGTTTGGGCATTCCACAACTTGGCAGCCATTTCCAGCGTGCTTCTCTCATGAGCTTTTATTCGGCTTCTGGTCTGCTTTAGTAGTGGTGCATTATTTGCTCTAGTAGCCCTTTGTGGTTTTGTTAGAAGTTTACTGTTTTGACTATAGCTATATGCTAATGTTTTCAAATGAATTATTCTCCTATTTTCTAGTAGTTTCACTTTGGTTCTTTTGTGTATGTCATAGGTTGGGTGCAGCTTGTCTACTCTTAGACAGATTTTTAGGGCTCTGTTCTGCAGTGTTTGCAGTTTTTTTAGTAGTTCTTTTCTCGCACCCATGTAGTTTACATCGCCATAGTCAAAATAGGGGAGCACCATGCCCTTGAAGATTGTTATTGACATTTCTTGTGTCATGTAGTCTCTTAGCTTTGCAAATAGCCACAGTTTGTGGTTTACTTTTTGTATAATTTTATTTATACATAGGTTGTAGTTTAGTTGGCTGTCCAACTCAAGGCCTAGGTATTTGTAATGGTCTACATTTTCTAGTGTTTGGTTTCCTAACTTACAGTGTAGTTTTCTTTCTGGCATTTGTTTATGCGAGAAGAGTACTGTTTTTGATTTGCTTGTGTTGATGGTTATTTTGTTGGACTCACACCACTCATCTAGTTTTAGTAGGAGTTTATTTAGTTTAGTTATTACCTCCTCCTCTGTGGTGCCATTTGCGTATATGACTGTGTCATCTGCATATAGTTGGAGGCATTCAGTTTGCAACCATTTTTCAAGGTCGTTTATATAGATTATAAAGAGTAGTGGCCCTAACACTGACCCTTGGGGTACACCACATGTGACAGGTTGGTTGTCTGATAGTGTATTGTTTATTTTTGTTTTCTGTTGCCTGTTGTTCAGGTAGCATCTTATCCAATCCATAGTGTTGGATTTTATGCCCATGGTTTTTAGTTTTTCCAGTAGTATTTTGTGGTCTACTGTGTCAAATGCTTTGCTGAAGTCAATGAAGGCGGCTCCAACTAATTGTTTTTGGTTCATTGATGCCATTATGTCATTTGTTAGGTTAGCTATTGTTTTTGATGTGGAGTGCAGTTTCCTGAAGCCCCCTTGTCTTTCGTTTAGTATATCATTTTTTGTCCAGGTGTTCATTGATGTGTCTATGTAACACTTTTTCAATGAGCTTGCCTGGGGTTTGAAGAATTGATATTGGCCTGTAGTTTCCCATGTTTTGTTTGTCTCCACCCTTGTGAATGGGGGTGATGGTTGCCATTTTCCAGGCTGAGATAAAACGCCCCTGCTCAAAGGAGATGTTGAATAGGTCTACTATGGTGGCCGGGATGGCTTGGAGTGCCTCTTTCAGTATTTTGGTTGGTATTTCATCTATTCCACTTGGTTTATTCGTGTCTATGTCATTTATTAATTTTTTTACTTCTATCATATCTGTTTTGCAGGTGGGGATTTCGTTCTCCACAGTTCCTGATCTGTTTTCCCATCTTTTTTTGAATTTTTCTGACAGCTTTTGCCCTATTGTGGCAAAGTGTCTGTTCAGTTTGTTTGCTGCATCTTTGTCTGTGAGCATTGCCCCTTCGTTATCTTGGAAGTTTGTATGCTCTTCTTTGTTATTTTTTGGGAATAATAGGTTTACATTTTTCCAGAATTTGTTTGTGTTGCTTCCCCAGTCTTTGTCCTGCTTTATTATGTATTTCTTTTTTGCTGTTCTCACAGCTTTGAGACAGTTGTTTCTGGCGATGCGGTAGGCCAGTTTGTCTTCTATTGTTTCTGTGCGTTTTGCTTTATCACCCAGTTTACTTTTGGTTGTGATGAGTGTTAGCAGGTCTTTGTCTACCCAAGGGTCTTGGTTTGTTTGTACTTTTATTTTCTTCATGGGACACATCTCCCATTGTGGTAAAAGTTTGCTGCGCCTCCCTTATATGACTGTAGATGTTGGTAGGACATAAAACAACAAAAAGCAATGGTTTGGCGCAATGTGTGGGAACGAGCCTCATGCACGCGCGGTGTGTGCCTACTGTTCGCATAACGATCTTCCAGCGCGTTTAACGTATTTTGACGCGCCCCTAACATAGCCATAACGGTGGCACCCGCGTGTTGTTGCACGTTCAAAGTTTTGTGCAAGCACAAAACTTTTGACGTGCGATGATGCGCGTCACTGATCCTCGCTGACCCTCGCCGTCCATCAACGAATACCAATCTGCACCTAATGCGCGTGTAACACTTCCTGACGTATCCCGACGTTGCGGCAAAAAATCACACATGTTGACGCGCATTGGCTAGCAACGTCATAATGTGACAGACCCATTAGGAATGCCTCATCTACTTTTAGAATAAATCCGCAATAGGCAGGTTTCTGCTGCTGCGAATTACCAGGTGCAGCGTCACAATGCTGTGCCCGGGATAGCATTTACCAAATTACCTCAGATGAGAATATAATATACATAACCACCCCCACCGCCAATTTCCAAACTAGTCAGCGGCTGCAAACGTACAACCCGCCTCCCCCTCCACCACCACAACCTCACCACATCACACACCACCCAGCCTACCGCATTGTGGCGCTGTCAGGCTACTGGAGGAGATGTATTACATCATTGATTGATTGATTGATTGGTGGTTGCTTTACGCCATTTCGGCAGCATAGGCTATATTCACTGCGAGAAATGTTTGTTTTTTGTTCAAACCATCGCTTTTACATGTAAAAGCAGACAATCAATTATGTGCCAATAGACACTCATTAAATTAGAAAGCTCACAATCATATATCTGTGTTCAAGGGAAACAAATTCCCATAGAAAAAGAAAAGTTGTATTAATAATTGATAGAATCTATTTAGTAAACTATATGAGGTGGTACAGTCCAGCTGCCCTCAAAATTACGTCATAGTGTCGGAGAGGGAGGCGGGGTAGGTGTGGCGATGCGATAGCTGATGCAGTGCACGCAACATGCAGCAGGTGCTCGAGTCCTTTGCACCACGACTCAGTGGCAGTGACACGGGCAGCTGCACGCAATGCCACTGCCAGTCACGGTGCAATGGTTCAGAGTTAATGTACCAAACCAAGCCCCCTTTAAACCCCCACCTATTCACATCTGGTCCGGCCACACTTCCCCTCCATCCCCACAGCACGCCCTGTCCCACATGGTAGCGCGGTGTACATGCGCGCGCTGCATGGTGGGATGGAAGGAGGGGGGAGCGCGGGCGGGCTGTTCCTCAGCACCCCCACCCCCCGACCTTGCCGCCGCAGGATTGGACCTGAGTCAGCCGCCCGGCCTCCACCCCTACCCTCCCCGCACACCTCCGCACCTCCTAAAGCAATGACTGGCTAATACTGAACCTAACCTATTGACGCCAACACACTATGAGGTTTGTTTGCTGTGGATATCCTGATCGGTCTATGTCAACCATTTGCTTGTGGTTCCCATAAAGCTTCATTTTACTTTGCCTTAGAATCAGATAAATGTACACAGCGTGGGGCAACAGACACACACACCCTACCGTACACTACCTCTTACAACGCCGCCCCACCCCCACCCCCAACTCCCACATCCCACTCCCACACCCCACACACACGCCCCAACCCCACTCTCCACCGCGACACCCCAACCTCACACCCACCCATTGCTACTCGGCACATTCTACACACCCGGCACGCCCTCACTTACCCGCACCCCCACCCCAGCATCTCCCACTTAGTCATAGTCATAGCGGTGCACCCCTACAGACACACACCCTCCTTCTCCCTACACCCGCACATTCTACACACCCGGCACGCCCTCACTTACCCCCACCCCCACACCCGCTTCTGACACACACCCATGCCCCCAATTCTCCTACCCCGCCACCCGCTACACACTTTCCCTCACCTGTCTCCACTCCCCCACCCCACTCCCCTCCACACGACGCCCACAGGGCGGGCGCCGGGCGACCCGGCACCCCTCCCCCCCTCCACCCAGACTTCCTCCGTCCCCCGGCACGTGTGAGGCGGGCGGCACGTGGCGGGACATGTTGCCGCAGGGTGAGCTGGGATTGGCGTAATCAAAGCTCGCCACTGTCTTTACATTACGCCGTCCACTGCGCACGCGCCACCCGCTCCACCCACGCCACCCCACCCCCACCCCACACCGCCACCCCCACACCCTCACCCACACCCACACCCACCCCACACCCTCACCCCACACCCTACCCCACACCGCTACCCCCACACCCTTTCTTCCACCCCCACCCCCACACCCACCTGAATACACCAGGGTGCCAGCTACCCTGTTACCCGACCCAACCTCACCCAGAACCAATTAACCCCCCCCCCCCCTCCTCACACCAGCATCCGCTCAACCCCACTCCTGACACTGGTAGATCGTGGGATATTACCGCAGAGGTTCGAACCCTGGTCGAGTCAAACCAATAACTTAACAAATATACACTTGTCGCTTAGTAGTCAGGCCTTCGGTATTATTAAGATATAAGTCAAAGGAATGGTTGGCTCAGTGTCAGGATAATGTCACTGAGTGGTATATCAGCTCATAATGCTGATGGCCTAGTATCCCAGTGGGGCAGAACTATAACATCGCCATAAGGGTGCACTGTCACAAGTTGATATCTCTCACAAGTTGGTATCTTTTCTTATATAACCTTACATGTTACAAGGATGTAAGACTCCAACAACAACCCAACCAACCTCAACCCTCCTCCTCCCATTTCCATACCCCCACCTTCACCCACCCACATGCACGCACGCTCTACAGCCCGACATCATTCAACCCCGGATACATCATTGTAAAACCTCATACCCGAGACAAGCCTACCCTCACCTCTCAACACCCCATACCCCCACCGTCAAGCCACAAGCCTAACCTCCACGCTACGTCCTCCACCGCACCCACATGCACACACTCGCACGCACCATCTCAATTATGACGAAGGCACGTTCAAACCAGTGAATAAATAATGTGTAATTACATTCGCTTTGCACCACCCCCAACCCCTGTGTGATGTTGAACCCTTGACTTCCTACATACTTTATGGTTGGCTGTGTGCGTATGTTCTGAAAGTGAAATAATGTACACCTGTAACAAGATTGAGAACGAAGTGTATTATAGGAGTCGTAGCTGATTGAATATTATTGAATTTTAGCTACAATTGCATATGGTGTTAAATCAGTTTAGGAATTATGTAAGCTAAAATACCTAGCAAAAACCACTACAAGGACCCATCTATGGACATGTTACTGATGGATGGGGGCGACTAATATTCGATGAAGATCATAATGGCCCTGTCACACTATGACGTAATGATGTCAGCGTAGGGAGAACATGAAAAATGTTGAACTTCTCGGTGTAGTATGCAAATTTGGTGACAAGTTGAACGCGGATGCAGCGTAGTTGACGTGGGTGTGACGTCACCATGACGTCAGGCTAGCGTATTGTGTCAACGTCAGAGTAGCGACACTCCAGCACGCTCGATGCCAGGCTAGCGTGACTCCAACAGTGCTCTAACCTCGGTCTAGCATGATCATGTTTGATCGAATGTTGGGATGTCTGACTCGACTGTTATAGCCTAACATCGCCCTGACGTCACGCCAACGTCGTCAGCGTGATTACAGCACGTGGCCTAAGCGCTCGAGGTAACGGCAACGTGGGCCGACGTCAGTCAAAGCACCCGACCCACCCACGCTTTGTGTATGTACATTCACACCACGTTCAGAACACATTCGAATGACATCATCGATGTTAAGCACACGCTACAGGGTCATCGACGATGTCAACGATGTTGATTACATCAGGACACATTAGCGAAGCATTGGAGTGATGTTCGCCACACACCACAGACTTGTTCGCCTGACGTTAGAGCAATGTTGACTTAATGGTGGCCGCACATTCCTCCCCGACTGTGCGTCGCTCTGACGTCGCTCTTATGTAACGGGACGTGGATCTAACATCACCGACGCAGATGTGATGGTCGTCTAACATCAGCGTGACGTCAGCATGACATCATCCCGACGTAATGGCTTCACATCGAGCTACGTCAAAAGTTTTGAACATGTTCAAAACCTTGACGCGCCCCGACGTAACACGATCTAACGTGACGTAACTCGACGTCAGTCTCCCATCATTCTGACGTCATCATAACGTAACCCAATGTACGTCAACATAACGATGAAATGTGAGCACGTCAGGCTTATGTTGGCTCATTACGTCATAGTGTGACAGGGGTATTAGTTACCTTATCACTGCTGGCAAACACAGCCACAAGAATCCATCTATACACTATGATACAAGTCATGCTCTCTGTAATAATTCACATAGCCACTATAATTTAGGTAACACAGAAAACCCACGGACATTACATTAAAGTTCCTGATTCGGTATTGAATTCCCTTTGCCCACTTGGATATCTGGCACAATTATGGTTTCTTATATGGCGTTGATTAAGGGAACATACCAACTGAACCCGACTTGAATGTCAAACTGACGGAATTAATTTCGTATTTGAGTAACCCTCTGAGCTAAATACAATTGACACATTACAAGCTTCTATCTGAAATCCGGAACAAGGTGAGTGAAAAGGGCTGGATGATGGTTTTGCGCTATTATTGGGGACCGGGCGTGGTGGTCGAATCGGTAGAGCGCAGGGCTCCCTTGTAGGAGATCGGGAGTTCCATTCTCGATTGAGTCAAACTATTGACTTACACAATTGATGCCTGTAGAATCCTACGTGAGTGCTCAGCATTAATAGGTAAAGGCAAGCACTGGTTGTCAGGGTCATAATCATTTGACTGTGTGGGATATTGGGACGTGGCACCGGCGGCTTGATTTCCCAGTAGTACTATAAAGTTTGGCTACAACGCCATGGCAGATTGATAGTATTTGCTCATATAGACAACTGAATATCTCAGACCATATCCAACTCCGTTAAAACGCGGTTGTTGTTGCTTTGGGGATGTCTTTCTTTTGTGGGCGGACTGAGAATTTTTAATAATAGTTCTTGTTTTTTAATTTATTTTTCATTTTAAAGATAGGTTACAGCATGTTCTCATATATTGATCGTTATCACCTCTTCCGAATCTCTCAAATCTCCAACGTTATTCACGCGATCCGCTGGTCTACAGATCTTGAAAATTGCCTGAGGAATATGCCTCACAAAAACATCAAATTAGAGACTGACTTTCAAACGCTTCTTGCGTTATGCAATAGAATTTCGATTAACTAAATTGGGTTGATCATTATTCTCCAATTTACTGTCGTTCGACATAAGTATTAATTCGGAAGCTTAACTTTGAAGACAGTTGAAGTGAAATCATATTACATTAAGAATGCTTAGCAAGAGGAAACAATCATCGATTTCAATAGTAACAAATGTACTATTATATTGAATTAGGATTTAATCGACTTTGCAATCAAGTTTGATTGAATTCACACGTATCTAGGACATTTAGCGGGCATTCAGGAACTTATTTAGGTCAGTGTTTTGGTTTTCACTTTTAATATTTTCATCAGATGGTGCTTGAATTCGAACTGGCTATGCATCCCATCGCTCTGCGACTGTAAGGAAAAGCAGACTGCAGAGCTCTGTGAAAACAGCAAGTCTCACAATGTCTAAAACAAGGACAGTCCGCCATGTGCTATGCTGCCGAGAACAAGAGGGCCAGGATGAAAGCCAGTCATCGAAACGAAGATGTTGCTTCCACAGAATCATGGGATGTGTATGACTTCACATGCCAGGGTTGCAACAAACAGATTGTGCAATTCGATGATTGGTCTATACAGCCCTGCAAGAGGATGCTCCTCAACCAACTCTACAGGCGCTACTCTACTGTAGTCTTCAAGACTGAAGGATGTCAACAACAATGGATCCCTACAGGGGGCTGTGTAATTTATGGCAGATTTAAATGTGAATATGGTCGTGGGGTGATGAAAATGGGAAATATTGTACCTAAAATGGGACTCGAATCCACATCTCTTTGCATTCCGGGCCAGTGTGCCAACCGTTAGACCACCTAGGCTCCCTGATATCAAGACACTACCCATGCCTACCTGTCTATGTGGTTACTTTACTGAGAGGTCAGTGCAAACTACTACACTCATCCCCATCGAATTGTAAGTCTTTTAGTGCTTACAATTACATATATACAGGCAATGCACTAACACTTACATATACAGGGTAGGTTCAACAATGATACAGTGTATAGCTTGTACAGGATCATGGTCACGGCAACTAGTGTGGTGGAGGTGATGAAAATAGGAAATATTGTGCCTAGAGCTGGACTCAAACCCACATCTCTATGCATTCCGGGCCATTGAGCTAACCATTATACCACCTAGGCTCCCTGATATCACCACCCTACCCACGCCTACCTGTCTATGTGGTTACTTGCGTGAGAGGTCAGTGCAGATTACTACCATATGTTCCGGTCTACTATTACGTGTAATCTGCATCTGTATGTAAGGTTCAACGACTGCGCAAAGCGACATCTTGTTTTATTTTCTCTTTAATTGAATACAAAGACTAGTATACATTGGCACATGAACATCACTCATTCACGTCGGTAGACGCATAGCACTCATTCACTTCCTCTGTTGAATATGACTCATTACGTTAGCCAGGCGAATATTCTTAATTGATTTCCATAATTTAATATCACTAATCCATATTATCGGATATTTACGAAGAATACACCTTTGAAGGCGGATATTATGCATTGCCTTTTCGCGGATGAATATCAAATGTAAGTTACCTCCGATTTTGTGGGTATTGATCTTCGGCCGTAGCATTTACCAGAGTTCCAGTCAGATTCCCATCGAATCTGACCTAATCTATCTATAATACAAAATGCTGATTAAGTTTTAGGGTCGTTCTGATCACTACTCCTCTCTTAATCAGCACTGCCAACTTGCATCATCGTATTCCACTGATGCTTTACCATGTATGGGTTGTCAATAACATGTGTTTGTTGTGCTTCCTGTACCCATTTCATATTAATTTTGAAGGTTTATACTAACTTTGCTCACTTCAACCAGAGTGGCATCCATTTTGAGTCATGTAACTGCGAGTGTTGTTAAGTCCACCATTAGATAGCACCACTGAGATGGTTTACCACATAATGGTACAGATGGATTCCACCAAATTGTGACACTTTACTAAAAAAAGGGATGGTGTGTGAGTCAATAATATAGCAAAGAACATAGATATATACACAGTCTCTGAAAATAGTCAGAGACCATGCATATATATATATATTTAATGACAGTTTAACACAATATTGTTCCAGGAATTCACCCGGAGCATAGCTGTAACCTGTGCTGCCTAATATATAATACAATAAAGCATAAGTACCGCTACCAAACCGCGCGTCTCTTCCCCTGCCGACTCGCTCACAGCGAGCAACTTGCGCCTGCGCCGTATGTGTGCTTGACATCTAACCAGGGTTTGAACTATTCATCTTCGTATTCCCACTGAGACGCCCACGGCCACGTGACCATCCGCCCGGACATCAATGTTTCAGTGGCCACACGTCTACTTGACACCTCAGACCTACATCTTGACCAGACGGGATGGCCGAATGAGTTAGAGCGTTGGAAGATCGTGGGATCGTGGGTTCGAACCCTGGTCGAGTCAAACCAATTACTTATAATAAAATTGATACTTGTTGCTACCTAGCCAGAGGCTCGGTATTATTACGATAGGGCAAGGACTGGTTGGCTCAGTGTCAGGATACTGTGACTGAGTGGGATATCAGGACATGGTGCTGGTGGTTTGGTCTCCCAGTGGGGCAGCACTACAAAGTCACCATGAGTGCGCACTGTCACAAGTCGGTACCCGTCCTAATATGGCCTTAGATGTTGCTAGGACGTAAAACAACAACAAACAAACAGACCTATATCTTAACCTCGCCGCCGTCAACGCCAGACAGTGAACACAGAGCGATATTATGTGATGTATGGCCCGGTTATGCATCTCATCCCATCGAGCATTGTGTCTGTGTGATATGAGTTGGCAAACGACGGGAGGGGTGGAGAAGTTAAGCGCCTGCCTCCCGTTTTGATATGCTATGGGATTATATGAAAGCCGATTAATTTCAAACCCTGGACAAGTCAAAATAATGAATTGAAAATTTAACAAAATTGCCCATTTTCGTGGCTGGCATTGGTCGCTCTGATAATATGACATAAATTATACCCAGTGTTTGATTCTCAGCTGGGACTGTGATGAAAATCAGACTGCAACGTGCCCGAATAAATATCTATGACATACACGTCAAGCATAAATGTACTGAAAATACTTTAACAACATTTTATTTCTTTTATTCCAAACTGGTATTGGTCGCTGTGATGATATGTATGATATAACCAGTGTTCAGTTCTCAGGTGGGCTAGTCTGCAACCGTGATCGAAAACAGAATAACATCGTATTCCTTTTATATGCAACTTTACTAGTCGCACCACCTGGCTTTTGTTTTTGTCATCAGTTGAAATATAAAAATCGCCCTTTTCGCAACTGATATTAGCTGTCCTGATGATATGATATAATCATTGTTCGGTTATCCTAAGGGCTTGTCTGAGACTGGTATGAAAAGCAGAATACAAATTGCCCGAATATAGACATATATATATATATATATATATATATAGCTGACATATAACATTTTATGCAAATATAAATGAATAGGAAGTATTTTAACATTATTATACTCCTTTTGTACCAACATGTACCAGTGGCACCACCTATCCTAGCACTGCTCTAATCCAGTGTCATTAACAGCATATTTGATTTGTCTTCATTAGTTCACATTTTATTTAATCGCCCGGTGGAGTGACTGCCAGGAGGTCACCGTGATAATATGATATTACCAGTGTTTGCTTCTGAGGAATGATGCTCTGAGACTGTGATCAAAACGTGAAATGTGAATTTCCTAACAACGCCGGGTCCTTGTGATTACCAGGTAATTTACTGTTATGCTGCAGTCACACTATGACGCTTCTCTCCAACGTGCCTCGACGGTTGTAACTTTTGGCAAGACGTTGGGAAGCGTTACGCGTGCATTAGGCATGCGTTGGTACACATCGGTACACCTTGATGGACGTCGACAGTCGGCGAGGATCATTGGCGCGTGTCGGGGCGCATCGAAAGTTTTGTGCTTGCACAAAACTTTTCGACGTGTGCCAACGTGTGGGTCAAACATTACGGGGATGTTAGGCACGCGTCGAGATACGTTGGACGTGCTGGAAGATCGCTATGCCGTGCACGCATGAGGGTCATCTCCACACGTTATGGCAAATGGTTGCTTTGTTGTTTTACACCCTAGCTACATCTAAGATCATGTGATGACGTCGCACCAAACTTCTTCTTTTTTTTTCCGCACGCGTCGACACATGTTGGCTGCGCGCTACTAACACGCTGCTGCATTGACGGCAAACTTTTTCCCTACACTGCCGAAAAGGTGGACGTGTCTCGACGCATACAAATTATTTTGCGCATTGGCAGCACGCCGGCGAGAAGTTTGACTGCAGCATTACACTAACGTCACCATCGCGTCTGGCATTGCTGTACTTTAAACTACCACCGGGGTTTCAGGTGCTGAAATGTATGGGATTCATAAATCCGACCGTACTGCGTCTAGCAGTACCAGCTCGGTAATAACGCCGCCGTCCCGTGGTACCGCCGACCGTCGCTGCGAGGCGCCACCTGCCTCGTTGTTAATTATAGCCTCGCAAATGAACGATGTTTGCGGAATGGTTCTCTAATGCAGATTAAGCCAACTGGTGTGTAGCTAGAATACACAGAGTATGTGCATATATCATGCATTTGCTATCCCTGGAGACATATTTCTCCCGGATCTATCTAACGTTGTTTTTATATCACAGTTGAGCTTTTATGTTCTAGTCTGATCTAATATTAATAGACACATTCCAAACCACGCCATCTGACGACGGTTACCAATACTATTCTATACTATACTATGCTATACCATACAATACTAGAATATACTATACTATACTATGCTATGCTATACTATGCTATAATATACTACACTATATTATACTGTACTATACTATTCTAAGCTATACTGTACTATCCTATATTATGCTATAATATACTATCCTATACTATACTATGCTATACTATACGATACTAGGCTGTACTATACGATACTATACTATACTAGTATATACTATACTATACTAAACTATACTGTATTATACTGTATTCTGCCATACTATACTATCTTATACTATAATATGCCATACTATACTATGGTATGCTATGCTATACTATACTATGCTATATTCATACTAGCGGTGTGTGTGGGGGGGGGGGTATTCTTCTATTATTCTGTGTATAAGGTTCAAGGACTGCCTTACCACAACCTGAAGAAATGTATTGGAAACATTACAACCTAGGAAAGAGTGGCCAAGGAGAGCAGTTCATGGTCTGCTTGTATTCATGAAAGCACAAAACACTTTGAAAATGATGGTATGTCTCAAGCTAAACAAAGGCGTCATCAGAGGAAACAATATCTCCTTCATCTACCAGACTCTCTGCCTCCAGCTATAAACATATGTCGAACATGCCACCGCACATTCAGAGCAAAATTGACCTTCTCGGTTATCGACAAGTTCACAACAAATGATGAGATCCTCTTGTCATCGCCCCCGATGGACAACCAAGAAGAAGTACATGTACCAGTATTCTATGCGTAGTAAGCTCAGACTGCAGAATGGCTATATCTGTAGGCGATTTTCACCACCCACACATGCACTCAGGTGGCAGTGGCAAGAACTAATGTGGGTAGCGGCGTTATTGGAGGTAACAGGCACATTGATAAATTACACGAAGATAAAGTAAGTAGCAAACTATCCCTGGTCACACACACTCGCTACCGATCTCATCGGTATCTCATACAACGCCAACTACAATATCGCTGGGAAAAAATTGGCAGTCTTACTTTTCAAAATAGTTATATGTCTGAGAGTCCTCGTTATCCCCACCCACATACATACAAGTTACAACTTGCGTCCCTTTCGCTCAAAAAAGTAAGCCTCGGCTAGTGGGGATTATATAAAATATGCATCAATTATATTGGACGATTATTGCATAATGCTGAGTCCGCACATTTGAAAATAAGCTGGGAAATGTCCACCTGAAGCTTTGTGTATAGTGTGTTCTGGGTATAAGCGTATATGTTCGGCAGTTGTAAGACTGAGAACATTGCCCTGTTTCTTCAGGGCCATTGATTGTTCGCGTTGTGTAGGAAGGACATGACGATTATTCCAACACCGTCATTCATATAGCTGGGATGCATTATTTCTTTAAGCTTGCACCGAGACAGTTTCACTCTATCAAATGCTATATGGTAGCAATATAATGAACATTATGTACCACATAGTAGGGTTATTCGTGCATAGTATATAAAACCATGTTACCTGAACCCAGTCCCTAGATCTTTATTGTTGTCTGGTAAATATGTTTATTCTGCTGACAAATTTGTTGTCAGTGCCAAACTGGTCTTCCAGCCATTTTTCAATTCAGGTTATTTACACAAAAGGTATGTAGAATAAGGTATACAATAACTGTTGAATACACAATTTGCAGCATGTAACACAATGCAATTCTGTAACTCTAAAGTTGCATAGCACTATTGTAACAATAGTGTCATATAACTAGATCAATATTAGTCAGATCAATGTGAGTATTTACATAGTATTTATAATGTAAGCACAAGTTATCTTCTGTATTCAGTTGGTAAAGTTGTAGTAAGATTTACTGTTCAGTTGCAGTTAGGCAAACGGTATATACATGTCAGTTTGCTAGAAATACTCTAGTGTAACTCTAGTGTAGTTAGTTATATGAGTTTATGAATTATGTTTTTGGAGTGGGGTTGTTAATAATACACTGGACCAACTGTGACAAGTGAAGCAGTGGGACCTATCCCAGTGCATTTAGGTCTTAAATTATATGTTTGTATTTGGACTGTCTCTGTCATTGTATATGGTTGAGTGGAAATAACAGAGGAACAGCAACAAATTTTTTTTTAAAGAGAACACCAATTTACAAAAAATAAATGAAGGTGAAAATCGCCGGAGCATTGCATGCCTGCACCCTCCTACTCCGCTCAGATTCAAAACACCAAAACACCAGAATCACATCCATCCTTTAGAATATTTAACACGTTATTATACCACGTGACCCCAACCAGATCCAAAGAATAACAAGCCATTTCCTAGTATCAGGACCTTGGAAAATCCATACATATTCGTTTTCTACAGATAAGGGTGTCTTTTGAATTGAGGTACTTTAATTGGTAATTACTCCGTCCAAACAAGCCTATAACCATTCTTCAAAGTTGAGTCCCAATTAACATTCATTGCCTATCGTACATACGAAGTCAGCAGTGAGATAAGTGTCAGGCTACTTAAGAAGTAAAAGTGTATCCATCAAGACAGGTTGTGGATTATTTATGGTAAGTCTACAATTACGGACAATGGGACTCGCCCACTCTTTCTGCAAATAGACACTAACTGTAAACAGACACTACATACCTCGCTTCATATATCGAAAGCATTGTATACCAGGGTTATTTATGTGAATAAGTCAGCAGTGAAATACATGCCCGGATACTAAAGAGGGAGGTGGTATATCCAACAAGAGAGAATATTGGTTATTTATGGCAGGTGTACATTAACAAACAATGGGACTAGCGTAACAATAACATCAGTCGATTATACGAGAAAGGAGAATGAAAACAAGTAGGTGTGACTGAGTTTCTATCCCTTAAAGGAAGGAAGATTGTTGGAGGAGGAGGGCAAATATGTGACAATATTTGAAGACTTTTTTTTGGTCCATTAGTTGTTTAAGCAGGGGAAATTTCAGTCATAGACGACTGGTCTTCCTCATTCCACTGCTGGTCACTAGAAACCCCGAGCCTACACTTTTACTGACCCAAGGGATTTTTAACCTCCCACACCGCATAGACATGGTATGAGAGCAACCGGCCTTTGATGACGCTGTAAGTAATACACAGGGGTGGAAATCGAAATTGGCAGAGCTGGGGGCCCCAAAACCGATACATTCTTGGAATGGATGAGTGCCACAGGTGCAAGGTAATATGGCGTTCTGGATGTATTCCCGCATGAAATGTTTGGGATATACAGGCTCTGAAATGGCATTTGCAGCCTTCTCAAGGATGTTGCACAATAGTGTATTTTGTATCTATGTTTCTGTGTGTTTATTGTTTCTTTCTTGTTCGTGTTTTGTTTTCGTGTTTTGTTTCTTTAGTTTTTGCGGGATAGGGACACTTCACTCTTTCTCTCTCTCTCCGCCCTGATAGCTACGGCTCGGAGAACTTCGGAGGCTGGTTCGGGAACCAGGTGAAAGGGTGGCGGCCGACGCACGTGGCAGGTCCAGAGTATGTGTACATAATACCAGCTCTCCTACTACACAATGGAGAGTTAGGTTTGGGGTGCGGGATAATGGGTGTGTGGGGGGGGGGGCGGGTAGGGGCGGAGGGAGAGTATGACCACCGGGGGCCTCAGTGGCACCGCCGGCAACCAGTCGACCATTAGCGGATGCCCCGCTGCTGGGTAGGAGCGGGAGAGGGGGAGGGGGAGCCAGGGAGAGAGGGGGAAGGGTGTAGTGGATGTGTTAGGGTGGGGGGGAGGGATGTCTGTATATTGGGGGAGAGGGTGGAGGGTGGGATGGGGGTGGTACCGGTGAGTGGAGCGGGTCGCCGGGGTCAGCACTCCCGGGTGTCGGTGTCCGTCCCCTGGAGGGCAGCGCTCCCTCCAGAGCACCGCCGGCTGAGTGCCCGGCACGGCGGGCAAACACTCGCCGGCGAGGAGTTAGTCGGGGCGGGCGGGCGGCTAAAATGGACGAAGCACCCCATCACAGCTGGTGTCTAATCCTGCTCCCATCCACCCACCCACCCTCCCTCCCACCACCCTCCCTACTCCTAGACACACCCTCATTTCTCCGCTCGCCCCGATCCTCTCCGAAACGCCCTCCCCATCTCCCGTCCCCCACACATACCGCTCTCCGACCCACCCCACCCACCCTCACACCCACCCCTAAACACACCCTTACTGCCCAGGCCCCTGCCTCCCCTTCCCGCTCCCACACGCCCTCCCCCCTCTCCTCGCCCTCTCCCCCCCCCTCCCCCCCCCCCCCCCCACAAATACTCTCCACCCAGACAATGGCGTTGCAATTATCACTTAAAATAGGGCCTCTATAAGACGCATGGGCGTTTTATTAAAACAACAAATGTTTTATCAATTATGCATCAGGACAATTAGGGGCAACATGCAGCTTTGAAGACGCCCGGCCTTTGTACCCGACATCCCCGCTTCGGCGCAGTGTGTGGTGCGCGCGTGTGTGCGCGCGCGCATGCGTATCAGTTTAATTTAGAGTCGGCTGGTTAATTAAATGCATTCCATGTGAATGCCATGCCAACTGGCATTGATACTTGACTGTACCTCTGTATGTATGTCAGTGCGTGGATTTGTCTGTAGAAGACTACACTCTAACTGACCATGCTCTAACTGACCATGCTCTAATTGACCTACTCATGCTCTAACTGGCCTTGCTCTAACTGACCATGCTCTATCTGACCATGATCTAACTGACCTTGCTCTAACTGACCATGCTCTATCTGACCATGATCTAACTGACCTTGCTCTAACTTACCATGATCTAACTGACCATGCTATAACTGACCATGCTCTAACTTCAGATACTCTAACTGACCATTTTCTAACTGCCCATACTCTAACTGACCATGCTCTAACTGGGCATGCTCTAACTGACCATGCTCTAACTGACCACGGTCAAACTGACAGTTCTTTATCAGTGTCAAACAAATAAATATTAGAGTTCCTGAATTCAAATGGGCTACATCTCCTCATCTAATTATGGTTATTTCTTGTCAATTAAATTCCATTGTAAGTTAGCACAAGAATATATAGCCACTGAACATTTTATTTAAAGATATTTGTTGGTTATCATGTGATATGGTTCTGACAATTTCAGAATTTTTGTAAAATGTCCATGAAGACCCCCTATGTATTTTTTTAATATTTTTTTTATTGGGGCTGTATTTATACTGTCCATAGCATGTAAGCCCGGTTACCCAGGCTTGTTTTCAATGCTGGCCAGCTGTAGTGTTGGTGTTGTCTTACCAAGCAGTAGCTGCTGATAAGTTATTTGATTGTCTGCATTTCAGTAGCAGATAGATAGTCTGTTGGTAGTCTATGTTAGTTTGTATATGAATCTATTTGTCACGACTGACAAAATAGATAGCACTAGGTTGTTGCTGTAAATATAACCCCTGTTACCAACATGGTTTCCTAGAATCATATGAGAAATGTATGTTAGATGAATTCAAGTTGGTTGTGGTGGTAATTTCAACAGATATATCTGGTCAGATGGTTGTTGGTGTTTTACATCTTTGCAACATTTAATCTCATATCAGGACGGGTACCGATTTGTGACAGTGCACACCCATGGCAACTTTATAGTGCTGCCCCATTGGGAAATCAGGCCGCTGGCAGCATGACCTGATATCCCACTCAGTCACATTATGCTGATCCTGAGCTAGCCAGTCCTTTTCCTATCCTATTAATCCCAAGCACCAGGCTAGGAATTGGCAAGTATAACTTCTATAAGTCATTGGTTTGATTCGACCTGGAACCAAACTCCCGATCTCCCACTTCCGATCCTGCGCTCTACCGATTCAGTCGCCGCGCCCGGCACAGGTATATCTACATTCACTGGATTACATTTTTATTTACCATTATATATGATTATTTGAATTTGCTAGGCATACCGTACGGAGTTGATGTTCCTACTTGTCCACCCATTATATACCATATGGGGAAGATACTAGAATGCATTTCCTGATGGTACTCACTAGCGAAAACAGGGGGCGCCAGCGTTGGCTGCCACACCAATAATGTTGTTACACGTAGAAAAGGACAGTTCATCAGCTGCTACTCAACTAACATGTCTACATACAGCATTAGAATAGGCACGCAGGGACAGCAGCATTACATTTCCATTAGTCTAATAGCATAGACATTATATACGAGGCGACATGTCAATTCAGGGGACATGTCAATTCACCATGTCGTAGCACTGGTCTTCCAGTTGTTAGTGTGACGCAGAAATAGGATGTGCTTTGGGCGATATGATTATATCTGAGAACAGGTTGGGGACTATTTGCCTTTATTAGAGCGTATGGTAAAATGATCAGAGATGATACCTACAGTACAGGTTGTGTATAGTTAATTATGCGAGGATAAATAACGGAATAGTATCTATTCCTACTATGTACCAAACTAAGAAAACAAAACTGATTCTGCCTGTTATGTACTGGTGGCGCCCCCATCGGTCCCTTATTTGACTCTGCCTGCTACGTACTGGTGGCGCCCCCATCGGTACCTTATTTAACTCTGCCTGCTACGCAATGCAAACCTGACAAAAGTGGACAAGCTGTCCGTTTAAAATTAAAACATGCAATCAGCAACGATGCCCGATCTCCTAATCCATGGATACAATAATAAAATAGTCGGGTCTCTGTTTCAGCAGTACTGAGAATTACAGATATGCCCCGCCCACTCACACCCGTCGTAATATGACCTTATATGTTGCCATTGCGTAAAACTTCAACAACCAACCAACACAGATTGATTTGCCGGGACAGCCAAAGCCCAGCATTAATTGGAATTGGGTGAGAGAGGGTGGTAGACGGCTTTGTTTGAATCAGCAGAATGCAGCCAGGTGAATTCCCACACGAGCATGAAGTATGCCGCGCCGGGGTCCTATAAATGTGTAATTACCGTGATAACTGGCCATTCCCACGGCTAGCCGATGCGGTGTTTATTATTTCACTACGCCCCTAAGGACGACATGCACTTATCAGAATCACTAGCCCCCCCCCCCCCCCCCCCCCCCCACATACACACTTCTTCTCCCTCTCCTACCCCTCCCCCCTTCCCTTCCCTTTCCATCCCTCTTCTCCATTAACACCCCTCCTCCCCGTTGGCACCCGCTCATCTCCATTCTTACAGCCTTACCTCCCTAGGTATGCAGGTATTGCAGGTATTGCAATACCTCAGGGAGTTTGACGCCCCTGCCCTGCAGAGTTGTAAACCACTGCCTTGTGGTACAGGTTCTTGACAGAACCGAAGGCTAAGGGAGCAAACCCTAAACAGAAAACCATGTCACCGTGGCAGCATTAAGGGTGGTTGATGTATGGAACTCCCAACATCTCCCGACCAGCCACTGCAGGGACAAATAGTTTTGCGCCTGTCTTGACATGTTCTTGCCAGTGTGAAACCTCTATTTGCTCCCCAAGAGAGTGCCGCTGGTAACTTGCAAAAGCCATCAGCACTTCAACACTTTTGCAGGCAGCTGTCATGAAATGAAGACCGACTCATGGACATCACTCTCACAGCAGAGCACTAAATGGAGAGCGGCAGTCAAGTAATGAAAGCAGTCTTTGTCGCATCACGACCGACAGCTTGATGATGATGATGACCTCCCTCCCCCCCTCCTCTTCCGCCATCCCCCTCCTCTCTCTCTACCACCTCAAGGCCCTCCCTCCAACATCCTATTCCTCCCTAGCCTGTCCCCTCTCTCCCTATCCACCCAAGTCACATGCTATTAAACGTCTTCCCCAATACCCCTCCTCTCTCTCCATAGCCCATCAACTCCCTCCCTAACCCTCCTCTTCTTCGCTATGATATCCTCACTCGCTACCGCTTAAACTCCCTCCCTAGCCCCTCATCTCCCTCCAGACACCTGCATGTCTCTTCCTACCCTCCCCCCCCCCGTATTACCTCGTATCCCTCCCTCCTCCATCCTTTCCATCTCTACTGCCTACTCTGCCTCACTGCCCCCTCCTATCCCTCCCTAGTCCCTCCTTTCCCGCCCTACCCCCTCGTCTACCCCCCCCCCCCCCCCACCTCCTCTCACTCCCTACCCCTTGCCACCCTACCCCTTTCCATCCATCCCCACCCTCTCCTTTCCCTCCGTACGTCCTCCCGACCACCCCCTCCCTCCAACCCCCACCGTCGTCCCCAAAACAAACCCACTCTTCCCCTTTACAAATGCAACCACCGCCTCCGTATAGAAAACATTTAAAAGAAAAATCATAACAAACAGAAAAAATATATAATAAAAAACAATCCCATAGACCCATTGACTATTGTTAATTGTCAGGCTGTGCCAAGGGTAAAAACTAACACGCGCACACAAATAATGGCTAGCTGCGTGGGGAGGAGGGGGGGGGTGGATGTTGGTGGGGGGGTGGAGACGGGTTTTGAGCGTGAGAGTGAGGGCGTGGTGAGCCTGCTCCTGCGCTGTGAGTGGAGTGGTGTGAGGAGGAAGGGGACTGAGGGAGGAGAGTGAGGGCGTGGTGAGCCTGCTCCGGCGCTGTGAGTAGAGTGGTATATGGAGGAAGGGGACTGGGGGAGGAGGGGGAGGTAGGGGTGAGGGGGTGGAGTAGGGAGGTGGGGATTCATGGCAGATCCAACAGTATTCTCCTGTAATTACGGTGGGTGATAATCATGCTAATCAGGCCCTTGTCGTTAAGCAGACCACACCTGCGCAGCAATGGATCCTAGCTGATTTACACTGCCTCCCCATCACTAGGAAATCCCACTTTGTTTCCTCTCCTCCCTGGCACACACATGTCCAGCTCATCTTATATTGCCCCCCCCCCCCCCACCTCGCTCCTCGCCAGTCGCGGTGGGTGAATCGATAAAGCGTGGGAATCGCGTGCGGGAGATCGGGAGTTCGGTTCCTTGTCGAGTCAAACCAATGACTTATCAAATGGACGCCTGTTGCTTCCTATCCTGGCGCTCAGATTAGGTTAAAGACGTGTTAGCTCATTGTCCAGATACTGTGACTGAGTGGTATATCGGGTCACAGTGCCGGTGGCCTGATTTCCCAGCGGGGAAGCACCAACAAAATCACCATGATTACCCACTGAGACAAGTCGGTACCCGTCCTGGTATGACCTTAGATGTTGCCAGGACGTGAAACTCCAACATCCAACCAATCTATCCGTCCTAAAGCAACGGAGGATGGGTGAGTGGGATTATCTTTTTCTGTCCTTCCTTTCCTTTCGCTGTTGCGTGTATACCTACTTTTTCCCCCTCACCCACCAACCTACTCCTTTCTGCTTTTGCTTTCTTATCAAGCTAATCTTCATCAACTTCCCAATGTGGTGCCTCGCTACTCATTATGGTGCTCGACTATATGGAGACCTACCTTGCAATTACTCAGCACGTCTACCTAGACTGAGAAACGCTGATGCGTATAATGATAGTAGTAATTGTGTTATCGGGAACATACCTGTTCTAAGGCTGTGATGAAATTATATTAAATCTCCTGTCGTGTAAAGCTAAGATTCCTTCTACAGGGTATGCAGTATGCAGTATGCGGCATGCGGTATGCGAATGGGAGGATTCCTTCTACGCGGTAAGTGGCAAGCGTCTCCCACCACCACCACTACCAGATGTTTCCCCTCAGCACCCCTGTGTGTGACCGTACCGTAATGATCACTCGCCTCTCCTAGTCTAAAACTAATGGACAAGTGCGACTGACGTTTCTATTCGCATACGGCATGCCGCATGCCGCACCGATCACTACAGGGACCGGTTGAGTTGCCGCATTCGCATTCGCATTCACATTCGCATACCACGTGTAAGGGATGTAGCCCATTGACTTCAAGGCGTTTCGATTTTTTGCCACATTCGCATTCGCATACTGCATACCGCATACCGCGTGTAAGGAATCTTAGCTTAAGTAACTATTGGCCGGACATCATAGATTAACACTTCCTCTGAACGCAGGTTCACACACGTTAGGTTGTGACTTATAATTAATTAAGATAATCAACAATATTTACTGTGTTTAAATAACACATTTCGCTAATATCTATTAATACAGACATTAAAAAAGAAGTAAGTAAGTCAAACCGAACCTAACCCAAAATGATTACTAAAAAAAATTAAAAAGATTTGAATCAAATTAGACTAGTGCTGCCTAGCGGTGAAAACAACTGTGAACACACTTCTCCGCTATGAGCAGGGTAAATAAATTCATCACACACAACACAAATATATATACATGCCTTGTAGGGGATACCCTGCTAGGAACTCCTGCATAGAAGAGCAAATTGATGAGCATGTATTTCCGGTTAAAATCCGTGTAAACATGGCGGAATATGCTAGAGTGGACCATGCGCAGGTGGCGCTAGCGGCGGATTTAGGAACCAGCGGCGATTAAACAAGCATATAGATCAGGGAAGATTTAAACAGGAGGTGGCCTGACCTTTGTGTATACTCCTCTAATTCAATTTTGGAGCACATAAATATATCCTGCAATATAGAAAAACTAAGTTTGTTTATTTTACGATGCCTCTAGAGAACATTGACTTTCACATCATCTGCTATTAGACGTCAAACATGTGGTCATCTTGACATATTTATTTGGCGGAAACCAGCTGCGGCCAAATAGGCTACTCTCTCTGATAAGCAGCAAGGGGTCTTTTTTAAGCACTTTCCCACAGACAGGACCGCATATACCACAGTCTTTTGATGAAGCAGTTGTGGACCACTGGTTTGAATGGAAAATAGTCCAAACGGAAATGTGTCCACTGAGCAGGATCGATCGGATGACCCACACTTTCACAGGTGGACACTCTACTGCCTGAGCTACGTCTCGCACCCTGGGAATATAGAAATGGCATGCGTAGGCACATATCTATAACGGAAGTCAAGAATACGGTAAATCAAATTGAGTGCTAGCAACTGCAGGATCCATTCTAGTGGTGTCTCCTATAAAATTATAATATGACAAATGTACACATTGGTGAATCTAAGATAAATCGAATTCACTATGAAAAAAAAGCTTACATTAAGCAGGTGACTCTTTACGCCAGATTTTAAATTTGCCATGAGATGGTGCTTTGCTTAGATCCTATAGACATCGGTGGATTGAACCGCTTCGTGTCTAGTAGATACATCAGACGGAGGTCAGCACATTACCGCAGTGAGGCTATCTCCTTAGGGAGGTACTTCTTTGAAGTTGCTCTATGCTACCGAAGCAAACACCAACAGCTTAAGATACGATTTTACGCGCCTTGATTTAATGCGAATTCAAAAATAACTGGATGAATCATTGGAAGTCCCTTTAAAAAATGTGTTGGTTATAATTAATATATGTGACAACTTATCATCGGGTACAACTTACACTGGTCTACATCCAGTGGAGGCGAGAGGCCGTAGCTGGCGCTGCCAGCACGGTGTTGGGTTTCATGGAGTATAACAACAATAATAATAATGCCGTTATATATATATATTTATACTTGCATACTGCGTTATCTGTCACATAATATACGGATAATTGCGAGACGGGTTGCCCTGACGGATGTATTATATTCTATTGTATTTATTATTATTGGTCTGATCCGGTTAGAGTATTCACTGCTGACCAGAAATACGTGGTGGCGCCCCCCATCGGTCACTATGTATAACAGCGCGACTCAGGTCAATCTGATCACTCGGGTAAATCTGATCTGATTATCTTGAAAATAAACTATTTTTGATTTTCTTTATCCCCTATTTAGTTCCACCCGCTTTAATCGCTGTGACACTTCATGGACCTCCCCATCACGTTATAACTGGGCCCCACTGTATCAGGAAGCCCCCCCCCCCCCCTCAGCCCCACACTCTGAACACCTTCTTTGTCAAGTTTGCGTCTTCACATCAACACCACGTGACCTCCTATTAGAACAGCTACTCCCTTGTGACAATCGGCACATATGGGGAGTTTTAGTGCTACCTGACAGAGCTGCCCGTTCCGCCTGCACGATGACCCGATAGTCCACTCAGTCCCGGTAATCTGAAGGCCCAGTCACATACACGTTAGTGGACGTAGTCTAATGTAGATAGAATAACATGGGTGAAATGTTGGTGAAACGTGTTGTCACTACGTTCAAATACCTTAATGTATGGCAGGTTTTGTTTGATGACCCACCTAATGGTACAATAAATATGTTATGGTATGGATCCCGGTACATCCAACTACATTCAACTATATTCAACTATATGTTCAACTATATGTTCAACTACCTTACCCTCCACTATGTTCAACTACTTTCAACTTCGTCCACTAACAGCTATGTGACCATGGCAGAACTGCCAAGGTTTTGTGTGGGTCAACATACACTAGGGTATGCTAGAGTATGCTAGAGTATGCTAGAGTATGCTAGAGTATGCTAGAGTATGCTAGAGTATGCTAGAGTATGATAGAGTATGCTAGAGTATGCTAGAGTATGCTAGAGTATGCTGGAGTATGCTAGAGTATGCTAGAGTATGCTAGAGTATGCTAGAGTATGCTAGAGTATGCTAGATTATGCTAGAGTATGATATAATATGCTATAGTACAATAAAAAGTATGCTAGAGTACGCTAGCATACTATGCTAGAGTATGCTAGAGTATGCTAGAGTATGCTAGAGTATGTCATCATCATGAAGGCTACGTCTGCCTCAAACATACTTCTCTATTGAACATGTCCAAAGCTTAAATCAGAACTCATGGCACACACACATTTGTATCATGTCCTCATTACGGAGAAGTATGGATGCTGGTATGTTGCACTAAGTTCAACTACGTTCAACTATGTTCAAATACGTTCAACCACGTTAGCCTCCATTAGGTTCAACTACGTCCACTAACGTGTATGTGGCGGGACCTTGACACTGAGCCAACCATACCTTGCCTTTTTATACTCTTAATATCCACAGTCTCCCATTATCCTCACATTGACTGACCAGTTCTTGCTAGTTTCTCCCAATAAGGCCCGTCCAGTCCTATTATGTTGGCATTGGGTCAACTACCTGTTGCCCTTTTCTAGTACTATTAGCGATACCCACTCAGTCGGCATGCTGTTATTATTAACACTGAGCCAACCAGTCCTTACTTTTGTCTTCTACTAATGCCTACCCAGTGCCATTATCATGACAATGATTCAACCAGTCATTGCCTTTTCTACTGATAACGCCGACCTAGTCATAATACCTTATTAATGATTCAATAAGTCCTTGCCCTTTGCTACTGATAAAGCCGACCCATTCCCATTATCCTGACAATTATTTCACCCAGTCCTTTCCCTTTTCTACTGATACCCCCCCCCCCCATTCAACTTATCCTGACACTGAGCCAACCAATACTTTCCCTATTACACTAGTAATGCCGAAGGCCAGTGACTATCGTGATAAGCACCGATTCTGTAATTCATGTCCCTTATTCTCAGCCGGGGATCGAACCCAGGTACAACAGCACTGAAAGCGGATGCCGTTCTCACTCTCACATCTCGCCCGGTGAGTGCAGGTGGGATAATTGGTCAGAATCTAGAATACCCACAATCCGTTGCCTTTATGTGTTTCCCCTTATGTATCCGGCTGACTCACCCGCTATAATGATTCTGCCATCGAGAAGATTCCTACTTCAGATGGCTCTATTGTTAGCGTCCCAATGGCACTCCCCTCACCGTGATTCAATATCCCACACTGTTGTAGTGGTCTGCACTGACCTCTCAGGCAAGGAGCCGCATAGACAGGTAGGCGTGGGTAGTGTGGTGATATCACGGAGCCTAGGTGGTGTAATGGTTAGCACACTGGCCCAGAATGTAAAGAGATGTGGGTTCGAGTCCCACTCTAGGCGCAATATTTCCCATTTTCATCACCCCCATGACACTGGTGCCATGACCAGGATCCTGTACAAGCTACGTGCTGTATAGTTGTTGAACCTACCATGTGTATGTAAGTGTGTTGTTGCCTTGCCTGTATGTATGTAAGTGTAAGCATTAAAAGACTTACAATTCCAGGGGGACAAGTGTAGTGGTCTGCACTGACCTCTCAGGCAAGGGCAAGGAGCCGCATAGACAGGTAGGCGTGGGTAGTTTGGTGATATCAGGGAGCCTAGGTGGTGTAATGGTTAGCACACTGGCCCGGAATGTAAACATATGTGGGTCCGATTCCCGCTCTAGGCGCAATATTTCCCATTTTCATCACCCCCATGACACTGTCAACTAATCCTCATCCTGTGCCTACCCATCCTTGCTATACACCACAGTACTACTATTACGTAGGACTGTCCTTGGAGAAACATCGATAGAGCACAGCCTGGCGGTGTACAAGGTCGGGAGTTTGAATCCCAATCGAGTCAACACAATGACTTATACAATTGATACTTGTTGCTACCTTGCCTGGCGCTCAGCATTACTGGGATAGGGCAAGGACTGGTTAGCACAGTATCAGGATAATGTGACTGTGTGGGATACTGGGTCATGGTGCCGCCGGCCTGGTCTCCCAGTGGGACACCACTATAAATTTGGAATCATTGCGCACTGTCACAAGTCGGTACTCGTTTTGATATGACCGTAGATGTTGCTAGGATGCAAAACAACAACCAACCAACCCTGAGCCTACCCATCAATACCATGTACCAGTACTATTATTATTAGGGACGGGTCTTGGAGAAAAATCGAGCCAAACCAGTCAAGCCAAACCAATGACTTATAACATTGAAAATTTCGATATCTAGCCTGGCGTTCAGCATTACTAGGATAGGACATTGACTGGTTAGCATTGTATCGGGATAATGTGATTGTGTGGGATATTCAGTCATTATGCTGGCAGTCTGATCTCCCAGTTGGGTTGTCTCTAAAGGGGCTGTCACATTATGAGGCATTGCGCCAACATACGTTGAGTGTATGTGATTTTTGGCCGCTATGTTGGGATACATCATTATGTGTTATGTGTGCATTAGGCACTCATTGGTATACGTCAATGTACATCAACGTTGATCGAGATATGGCGTTGCACGTTAGGGAGTCAGCAAAGTTGTCTGCATGCACAAAACTTTTGACATATGACAACGTTCGACAACGTGTGGATTTTACGTCGCCATACATTATGTATGTGTTAGGCATACGTCAATGTAAATTAGACGTATGTTAAACAAATGTTGTGCACTATGTTGCACTATGTTGACCTATTTTAAAGGCAGTACGAATGTACAGACCGCACACTGACAACGTATGGATAACATACGCCTAACATACGTCTAATGTACGTTTAGGATTTATATGTATACAATATGTATACGTCCAACTTTGCCCCCCACGCTGAAAAGTTTGATGCTTCTTGACGTAAAAATGTGATTTTTACGCACAGTTCAATCAAACTTAGAACACTGTTTTCGTTTTGAAAATGTGATGTTTTCATGGGACTATGCTGCTTTAAGCCGCCCTGTGTCCAAGACAAGATCCGGTAGTAGTGACCCATCCATTTAAGCCCCAGGCAGTGCAGGATTCTGCACCAATCAGATGCTGATTGTCACTGATTTGACGGCCGTGGAGGAGGACGCATCACCCACCCACCCCCTTCTACCGCCGACTCACTCCCGACGGGGGCCGGGGAAATCCCCGGGCGCGAACTAATATTTCCACCATTGTCGCCCCGGGGGGTAACGACGGACAGCCGGCAACAGACGGGGATTGTAACGGGATAGAGTATTATGGGTGAGGTGACTGGGCTATATTGCGCCCCGACAAAATGAGAGTCGTTGATTACTCAGGCAAGGAGGTGCGTCCCACAGTTCCAGGGCATTTGGCGCAAATATAATTTAGGCCACCCCTCACACCGGGCGCAGTGGACGAATCGATAGAGCGCTGGCCTCTCGGGCGGAAGGTTGGGAGTTTAGTTCCAAGTTGAGTCAAGCCAATTACTTTTTAAATTGATACTTGTTACTTCCTACTAGCCTGGTGCTCGGAATGATTAGGATTGGGTAAGGACTGGTTAGCTCAGTGTCAGGATAATGTGACTGAGTGGGATATCAGGTCATGGTGCCAGTGACATGATTTCCTAGTGTAGCAGCACTATAAAATTGGCATGAGTGCACACTGTCACAAGTCAGTGCCCATCCTGATATGACTGTAGATGTTGCTAGGACGTAAAACTTCAACAACTAACCATCCATCCCGCCCCTGAGCTTTGTTGGGGGATTCAAGGAAATTGGGATCTTTGCCTATTTGGAAATATAGCTGAGGTGATATTAGCTCACATACATAATATTAGTGTAGTGATCTGCACTGACCTCTCAGGCAAGGAGCCAGATATACAGGTAGCTGTGGGTAGTCTGGTGACATCAGGGAGCCTAGGTGATGGAACAGTTAGCATACTGGCCCGGAATACAAAGAGATGTGGGTTCGAGTCCCGCTCTAGGCGCAATATTTCCCATTTTCATAACCCCCACAACATTACCGATTGGTTACCAGAAGCAAGCAATGTATTACTTCTATGACATTGTTTACAATTTTAAGTTATTTATTTCTGATATCAGTGTGCTATGAGTATGAGTCGGTTACATTAATGGCCTCATTAATCACTTCATGGTTATGCTCATGTGCTTTAATGCCTCAACTTGTTTAAATCACCATCATTTCCCGTAATCTGATAATATAAAAGTGTTCCATCCTTTGCAGTTTAAGACGATTATCTTCCCAGGATGATTAATCTTGCACCATTAATCCTCTTGAATGGACTACTAACTCTTGTCCATGCTGATTTTTATCAGTCGGTTTCCGGCAACGTGGTTTGTCATGCACTTAAGTATCAGAGGATAATTCTGCTTGTTGTGGAGACATATTAGGCTAGCCTTTTGGGGCCGTATGCAGGAGTCAGTGATAACGAGGGAAAACGGTTTTTGGCCGGAATTCCCATTTAGTGGGAAAAAATGGTATGCACAAGTCAGTGATAGGCCTAACACGAGAAGCTTAAACTAGGTTAAGGTAAACCAGAAATTTAGCTAGTTGACAGTGGTGTAAGGTATCAAATCTATTCAATGGTGTCATATTTAACAAAGTTACATAGTCAAATAGTGAAATTTTATTAAATTAACCCTAAAATCAAAGCGAGATTAATGCTGCCGCCGCAATGGCGGCGATATTAATATTCATATTTTCGAATCGACGAATGTAAAGTAAACAAATCGCCGCCACCGCCGCATGGACGTCGATATCCATACTGTTGATGCCGCCGCCGCTGCTGCTTCGGCGGCAATATATTAGCCCCAAATCTATTCAATGCTGTCATATTTAACAGAATTAGAAACGGAATAATAAGTGAAATTTCATGAAATTAACCCTAAATTCGAAGCAATATTAATGCTGCCGCCGCAACGGCGGCGATATTAATATTTTCGAACCAATGAATGCAAGCAACCACGCTGCCGCCGCAAGTATGGAAAGCGACGTCGATGCGGCGGCGGCGGCAATTTGTTTAGTTTACATTCGGCGATTCGAAAATATTAATATCGCCGCTGATGCGGCGGCAGCATTAATATTGCTTTGAATTTAGGGTTAATTTCATGAAATTTCACTTATTGCATATGTAATTCTCTTAAATATGATAGCATTTAATAGATTTGAGCCTAATATATGGCTACAGACGCATTTCCCAAATCTATAAATAACTTCACGTTCAGCTATAATGTAAGTGTTACGTGCTCGGGCATACCACCTGACACAGTTCCCGACATCGGTGATAGCTAAACGGTAACAGGCTGTAACACCAAACGCCGCTAACACTGACTCCTGCATACGGGCGCTGGTAGTGTGGAGTCAGGTTAGCTAAGTCTTAGGGTTAAGTGTCAGAAAAGAAGGAGTCCTCATCTTAGCATGGCCTTACATCCGGTCAGGCATATCTTAAAGCTGCATAGTCCGCTGGAGCTTCAAATTTTCAAAGAAAACGCAAGTATCTAGAATTTAGTTTCCATTTCTAACTTAGATTAGATGCTGATGCACCAATTAAGCATTTGTTGCCATATATAAGGGAATACTGAGAATGTTTAATATATGCTGTTGCCGTTGAAGTATGTGGCGTCAGAGTTTGGGCATTCTTGCCAAAACTAATTTCACATGTTTGTACCTCAAATATCTCAAAGCTTAGACATTTAATATATATGCTACTTCAAATTAAAGTTGGGTAGAATATAATACTCGATTTAATATATTTACCTCAGAAAAATTACGGGAAGTCAAAACCATCAGACTATGCAATGAGTGGTCACGCCAGTAGGGAGGCTGGCGAGGTAGGAATAGAAACAATAAAGTCAGTCATCAAAGAGCACTCATGGTATTCGCATGTACATGATGTACATATCTGACACTTAACTGCACATTAATATATCTGCGGTTTCTTGTCCGGTGGGTCTTCCGTATAGGGGCAACTTTGCAGTTGGCCTTTTACTGAGGGTGGCCTGTTGGTAGATGGGGGCTTCTCTTAGGAAGGCCTTCTGTCAGGGTTGCTAAGCGTCAGTTGGCGAATTGATGTTACCAGGTTGCTGCGACTCATGATTTAGCAATGTGCTCGCAACATGCCGGGTGCTGTCAGAGAGGTGTGGATATACCATTACCCGGCGCTGTCTCCTTCTCTATCACTGCCCCTTGCCATCTCAGATAGCAGAGTGAGCTCTTATCACACCGGGAATGAGATAAACTTCTTTGTATTATTACATGAGGACAGTGACTCAATAAGTATATTTGTTTGTTGTTGTTTTACGTCCTAGCAACATCTAAGGTCAGATCATGACAGGTACCGACTTGTGACAGTGTGCACTCATGTCAACATTATAGTGCTGCCCCACTGGAAGACCAGGCTGCCATCACCATGACCTGATATCCCACTCAGTCACATTATCCTGACACTGAGCCAGCCAGTCCTTAGCCTATTCTAATAATGCCAAGCGCCAGGCTAGGAAGCGACAAGTATAAATTGTTAAGTCATTGATTTGACTCGACCAGGGTTCAAAACTACGACCCCACGATCTACCATCATGGGAAACGGACGCTCTAACTCATTCGGCGATCCGGTCTGGTCGACCCAATAAGTAATTTGCTCTTATCTGGACATTCTGCTCGTTAAAAAAAAAACACACACAAACACAAAACATAACAAACACATAGGATTACCACCTGAATTAAACCATAACAAACATTTAGAACCTACCCTCTTATAATTTGTTTGTTTGTTGTTGTTTTACATCCTAGCAACATCTAAGGTCATATCAGGAGGGACCCTCTGATATAGGTAGATCTAATATAGGTTATCAAATTCGAGTGAGAAACTCACACAAACTTTTATTTTGACTAAAAATCTGACGGTTGAATATTTGCGCATCCGCATATAACCCGTGACGCTTGGGTGATATTCATTCCTTAAGCCGTTGAGTCGCTACGAAGATATGCTGCCCGGGTCAGATGCTCATAAGATGCTTGCATATTGCGTCTAGGTTGCCATTGCTTATTTGACATGTAAGGACGTTGATTGTTCATGGGTATATTGGAAGTCATGAGAATACAATGGCTGCAAGTGTGTACATGAGGGTATGAGGAGGAGGGTGGGAGACGGTTGATAGTTGCTGAGGTACACTGTCTGCCATCCCTTCTCATCCCGTCTCCATGCCATCTGACAATTGAAATGTAAACATGACAGCGGTAATCATTGCATATTGTGTGGCTACTGCACTATTAATATTGTCGTGTGGGTATTGAAAATGGGAATTATTGCGCCTAATGTGAGACTCGAACCCACATCTCTTTGCATTCTGGGTCAGTGTGCTAACCATTACACCACCTAGGGTCTCTGATATCACCATGCTACCCACACCCAGCAGTCTATGGGGCTAATTGCCTGAGAGGTCAGTGCAGACCACTACCCTTGTGCCCCTGGAATTGTAAGTCTTTTAATGCTTACAATTACATACATACAGACAATGTGCTTGCACATACATACACAGGGTAGGTTCAACAACTATACAGCGCAGAGCTTGTACATGATCCTGGTCATGGAACCAGTGTCATGGGGGTGATGAAAATGGGAATGTTTGCGCCTAGAGCGGGACTCAAATCCAGATCTCTTTGCATTCTGGGATACTGTGCTAACCATTACACCACCTAGGCTCCCTGATATCACCATGCTACCCACACCCACCTCTATATGTGGCTACTAGCCTGAGAGGTCAGTGCACCCTACTCCACTATCATATTAATATTTTGTGCTGCATTTTCTTGTAATATCTAAAATGGACATCAGGATATTACTATTGTGATAGTAAGAGTGAATATCCTCTCTGACAACATTGTCCTTTAAAGATCTGTAAACTGAGCAAATTTGAGACTACCAAA
Source organism: Branchipolynoe longqiensis (assembly GCA_030323885.1). NCBI lineage: Eukaryota > Metazoa > Annelida > Polychaeta > Phyllodocida > Polynoidae > Branchipolynoe > Branchipolynoe longqiensis. Next base: position 90,109,624 of record CM059191.1, on the reverse strand, counting down.
TATCTTGCCAGGAATTAAAGATGTCAAATACATTATTTGAATGGAATCCTTGCAGCAGTTTGACAATTACACATATTGCCTCCTGCAGGGGTTATTAATTTCGTAGCTCATTGGCCAGTTGTGGACCTAGGGCCGGGTAAAGATCAGAAGAGTGTGAGGTTCTGGACGCTGCCGGTAGAGCGCTGGTGTGTCGCGGGAGGAGACACGAATTGAAATTGCATCAGCTATCGGCTGGCACCTGCGTGTCCACACTGACTGGGTGGTGCTCCGCGGGAGGGATGGGGGACTGGGGTAAGAGTGGGTGATAGCAGAGGAGGGGTTGTGACCGTGGGGAGTAATGGGTAGGTGGATGGCAGGTGGGAGGAAGGGCTATGGGGCGGAGGAGACGGGGAGGCGGTAGGGAGGAGGGACGGGATGGAGAAACGAAGGAGTGGAGTGTGGGGGGGAGGGAAGAGGGGAGAACGGGAGGTGGTGAGGAGGGATGGAGGTAAGGAGGAGAGGAGGGGGGAGGGGAGCAGTGGATCAGAGGATGAGGAGAGGAGGCGAGTAGGGGATTAGGAGAGTAGTGGAGAAGGGGAGGAGAGGAGGAGGGCGGGGATGAGGTGTTGAGGGGAGGGGGAGGATGGGAGGATGAGAGGAGGCTAGGAGGGGAGGAGGGGAGAAGGGAAGGAGGCGGGCAGGCGAGGAAGGGAGGAGTAAAGGAGGGTAGATGCATACATGGCAGTGCCTCAATGTAACCCTGTGACCTGTCACACTGCCAACTGTCAGATTCACAGTGTCACACCACCAATGCAGAATGACCGCACTCTGACACATATGACACTGACAGATTAACAGTATCAAACCCACCAACATGGACCGCTGTGCACAAAATAGCCCAACTCTGATCTTCTCAACTGTAGCACTATCAGGGTAACAGTAGCACACCCACCAACATCTGATCTTGTCAACTGTAACACTGTCAAAGTAACAGTATGACACCCACCAACATGTACGTACCTGCACAAAATGGCCCAACTCTGAACCTGTCAACTGTGACACTCTCAGATTTACAGTTTTACAGTTACCTACATGTACCCCTGTGCACAAAATGGCCCAACTCTCACCCTATCACCTGCCCCACTGTCAGATGAACAGTCTCACACCCATCAACATGTCCCCCTGTGCACAAAATGCACCCAGTCTGACAATGTCAACTGTGACAGTGTCAAGTTGGCAATGTCACACCCACGTATGTGCACCAATGTGCACAAAACTGCCCCGAGTTGACTTTGTCACCTGTGATACTGTCAAGTTAACACCATCACACCTGTCAACATGTACCCATGTGCACACAACTGTCAAGTTGACAGTGTCACACCTACTAATGTGTACCCACTGTGCGCAAAACTGCCCCCCCCCCCCCTGACCCTGTCACCTGTGGCAATGCAGCTGGGTGCTAAGTGGCGTCACCAATCACAACACAATACATGCGGGGCACACACGAGCACAGGGGCGGGTCACGTGACCACCGTTGCTTGCACGCAGCGCGCCTGCGCAAAGGGAAGGTCGCGTCACTACTCCTTCACCGACGATTTCCGCGTATGTCTAATTTTCAGTACATCTGCTCCATTTCCACTTTTCTTTTTCAATTCTGTCTTCAGGCGATTCAGCCGGATTCGAAAATGACGTGGTCATAATTGTGTTATATGAAGCGAATGTGATTGGCTTGCTGGAGGTTTTTTGGTCAATTTTTTTTTTTTTTTTTTTAGGGATTTTTTTCTTTTTTTACATGCGCTTAGGGCAGATGTGAAGGGGAGTTGGTGGTTCTTTCATATTTTACCTTAAAGTGGTTTGCTGAGTTCCGTGAACGATCAATACGCGTGGCACTGGTGTAGTACCTTGTTCCTGGCGGGATGCGGAAAGGCGGAATGGGGGTGGTGGATGGGGGGGGGGGGGGGGGGCAGGGCAGGGGAGAAGGGTGAAAAGGAGATCAGAGGACAACTCGGGGGAGGGTCCATTGTACTATAACTTCAATCCACTAATATATCCAATCAGGTAGTACATCTGGAACTCGATAAATTGCTTACTGTTTCATAAATGTAGATGTCCCTCCACCCCCCCCCCCCAAGCAATGCCGGTTTATGCAATGTAAGTGGGAGAGTAGTCGTCAGCTGACTGTTATTATATCTTCGGGGAGGGGGTGGGGGTGGGGAAGAGTTGCAGCGCGGCTTCAGTCTTCCACAAACAGGTGTGGATCCGGAGGGCCGATGAATTAGGCAATGCTGAGAATCAGACAGCCTGCAGGTTCTAAAAGACGCGCCATTGTTGGAGCCGCAGGCCATTTTAGTCATGCCCGTTGATCATTATGTTGGTTCAATCCTTAAAAAAACACCCAAAATGACTAAACAAGGAATAAAACACAAATAAATAGGACAAATAAATACAACAGTATTAACCGACAATGTAATTATGTCTCTTCGTTTCTGTGTTTTTGAAAATAGTTCGTGGGTTTGATTCTTTGTTGGAGTTTTACGTCCTAGCAACATCAATTGTCAAACATAAGAGACTATTTGTTATTTTAATATTATTTTGTATACTTTATTTGTTGCATTTATTTATTAAATAGGCAACACTTGGACCTCGCAAACCTTGGATGCCCTCATTCTCCGGCTTATTTTCATATCCGCGTGGTATTAAGCACCATAGTAGGCAACGACAAATATTTTATCTTTTACTTTTTTTTTCAATTCAATGACCTTGGGTTGTAAATAAACAGCAACCACATCAGAAGAGAATACCCAACTGGTTCGAGGTCCTTGCTCTGTGAGATTTTTATTTCTGTTCTTGTCGTTGGAATCATGACCCCCTGCCTCCTAGTTCCCCCACCTCCATTTTATCTTTGTTTGTTGTTGTTTTACGTCATACCAACATCTAAGGTCATATCAGGACGGGTACCAACTTGTGACAGTGCACACTCATAGCGACTTTATAGTGCTGCCCCACTGGGAAACCAGGCCACCAGCACCATTACCTGATATCCCACTCAGTCACATTATCCTGACACTGAGCCCTATCCTAATAATGCCGAGCGCCAATGTCAATTGTTAAGTCATTGGTTTGACTCGACCAGGATTCGAACCCCATTTTATCCTAACACCCCCCACCCTTTTCCTGACTGATATATAGTTCTCTGAGCCCGCCACCATGCTGAGAGCGTCCATTGATGCTTCTTTCCTGGAAATTCAGCAATCCCTATAATTAATATATATATTCATCCTGCAGTTTTTACCCCCCCCCCCCTTCGTAACTTAACTGCACTGCCGGTTTACAAAGTCTTCATTTATATATGAATGTATTCTTCTGAAATTAGATGTATTTTTGCTTATCTACTACGAGGGAGTGGTCTTGCAGTCATTATTGACGAAGGTGTATATATTGACAAAAAAAAATTAATAAAATTGTTCTTTAAATTGTTCAGTTGAATAATAATAAACGACATTGAGACCAAAGTGAATATAGAGCAGTGAGCGCGTGATAATGACAACCCCCAATAATCGATGTTTACATTCTGTGCTGGGGGTCGCTAAACAAACAAACCAATCGTGATAATGACACAACAAATCCTGCATCCTGATGTGTCCCAAAGAATTGTTCTCTATTTCTTCCAGAGAAACAGTGTCCCAGTTTCACCAGCTTGAGATTAATGATATTTTTCTCAAGTCCATCAGGCTTTGTAAACAAGTAATGGTGAGATCAGTGAGATGCTCTAAATACTGAGCCAGATTCTAAGGTTCACTCACATCTTTGGAATGGAGGGCAGATGTAAGTCTAGTTGATATATAATTGTTTTGTTGTTGGACTTGTGATAATGGTCGTAATAGCCGAGGCACTGGTTTTCCGGTCATGACTAACTTCAGGCATTTATACTATTTAATTACAAGAACAAAGTTAAGATAATAACAGTGGTATTAAATTCACAATTTTCTGGTAGAGCTGGTCAGCGTATGCCTTCAGTGTATGCATTTTAATATAGGCGGTGTCTTAGTTAATTTTCTAGGCTGGGATATGTCGGTATAGGCTGGTCTAGGTATAATCCAAATGTAGCTAACTAAGTGGTTGAGATGTACTCGGTTGTAGCAAGCGGTCAGTGTCTGCATATGCTATAGGACAGTCTCGGTTTTAGTAAAATGCTAAGGGATGTATGGGTGGTTTTGGTTGGTTAGTTCTTTTGGTAAATGATCACTTTATTCAGCGAATAAAGGTATTTATTCAGCGCCGAGGCACTGGTCTTCCGGCCATGTTCTGATACATTCATTGACATATATAATTGTCTCAAACCAACAAGCGTTGTGTTGTTCTCTGTGGTGGAGTGGTTAGAGTGTCTGGCGTTTTTCTAGGTCGGACTCCTAATCTGAAGATCAGTCGTTAGATCTCTGTGGCCCACCACTGCCAATTTGGATTTTCACCACTGTGTATAACTTCCAGTATCATCAAAGGCCAGTTGCTCTCATATCATGTCTATGTGGGATGGGAGGTTAAAAACCCCTTGGGTTTTAACAAGTTTTTTGTTCAGGCTTTCTATCGACAAACTGTCTAATGGCGAAAGCAAGTCTATTCAGACTTATCCATGATAGGCAGTATGAATCTTCAAGAAAAAAAAGAAGTTTGATACAAATAAATAAGGCAGAAAAGAGAAGAATAGTGAGTAAAATGAATGTGCATAGTTATTATTGGTGTTCATAGTCAGTGCCTCTGTATTGACTAATCTAATGCAGTGGCTTGTCAATTCAATGTATGGATATTGAGCAATATTGCGTCGTGGTGTCTGCAGCTTGGCATAGCAATGGGGCATATCCTGCACTATCGCAAATGGATGTCATTCACGATCCGACCGGTGATGACATTAAGAAGCTAAAGCCACAATGAAATCTATTGATCTATCACTCAATCAATTCATCAATCAATCAAGAGGAAGTAAGATCCATGAAGAAGGATGAAGGTATTGGGTAGGTAGATGCATTGCGATTCAAATCAGGTGGGATGATGAAAGCCTATATAATTGCCGCATATATAATACAGTTATTGGCATTTAAGTATCTTTATGTTTGCGTTTCATTTGCGTAGTCACGTTGTGCCCGTTTCTCATTGCTAGTATGGCTTCCCTTTAGGATATTCTGTATCGGAATAAGATAAGGTCAGAGGTCAGTCACTAATATGGTTGGGAAGACGGTAGCAAATTCAGGCACCCAATTCAGGCGTTTAGTAAATGCATCATTTTCACTTAGTTAGTTAATATAAATCACTATTGGATTAATGTCCTGTGCATAATTGAAAACAGAACGAGACAGTAGTATAAAGTGGCAATTTAATTCTTTCTAATTAGCTTGTTACATTACTCTTGATGATGACAATGACCTTAGATATTTCAAGGATTACAGGCACTTAACCCTATCGGTACATCATACTAGTTGGGTGGGTGGGAGGCAAATCTTGTCGGAAGAAGTACGTCCTCTCGGTTTGAAAAGTCTGGTCGAAGTGAAGATATCCAGTGCCACGTCATCGGCTTTGACTGGAAATCCCTACAGGTGGCGGGTCAATCGGCGACCATTTCTAGTTCTAAACTCGAATATAGGTGTCGCCACAATCTGATATTAAAACTAACTGCGTAATTAAGTTAACTGCGCAATAAGGAGTTCAAGAAGTATCATGTAGATGGCGCGTCGATCAGCGGCCAAAGTTATTAGTTCGAAGAATAGAATATAGTCGGCGCCACAGTGCCTAATCTACTGAGATTCACAGTCTCGTTCATTCAATTACCCATGTTGCGAATATCATGGACAATGCTGACCTTTTAGCGAGTGCAGGAAATAGGATCAAGCCTTAAAGTTGCATAATCCGGTACAACCATCAAATGTTCAGAAGCTAAATACTTATTTCCTTTGAAGCTACATATTCAACTTATCAAGCCGTGGTGCTATACAGAAGGGACTGCTGTCTTTATATGGGTCACTCTCCTGAAAACTGGCCAGAAGTGTCACATGGAGGGTTTCAAATGAAAGCTGGAAATCTCCTCTTTACATCTATTTAAAGTATAAATTAACGAGCTAAAAATTAAAGGAGTAGTCCATGATTAATCCATGTCATATGACACTATTTAAAAGAAATTTAAGCATGCAATACATGTTAATAAATACTTCCTTTTGATTTGGGAACTGTTTTGTTTGATATATCAATGCAATACAAGAAGTTACTAAGGATCCAATGATGTCCCATATGTCATGCAACAAATGACAGACTGTAAAATGGCATTTTGTTGGTACACAAATACTGCATAAATAAAAAGACCAAATTTGCTTGCAGTTTATTTTTATTTCCCTTATTTCTTACATCAAATCTGAACATGAATATGAAAAGTATAAGGACAGAAATAAGTAGGACATTTTGTTATTGATGTTTTAAAATCCCATCCCATGCTGACCAGTTTTCAGGAGAGTGACCCTTATATATATCCGTCGGTAAGACTAATATTGCATAATGTAGTAATCTGCTCGGATGTCTAAGGCAAGGATCCAAATAGACAGGTAGGCGTGAACAGGAGGATTGCACCAGGGAGCCTAGGTAGCCTAGCAACCTAGGTCTAGAAGCGAGAGGTGTGGGTTTGCATCAGACTATTTCCCATTTTCATCACCCATACCACACTGGTTGTCGTAATACTGGATTCTGTGGAAGCTATGCCTCGTATGGTGGTTGAACCTACCCTGTTAATGTATATTCATGTGCATTGCATGTATTTATGTAATCGGAAGTATTAAACAACAATATATCTGTAAGCCATTTAAAAGACTTGCTCTTTCAGAGCAGGGGGGGGGGGGAAGGGTAGTCCTCTGCTCAGTTCCCACCCAGGCAAGGAACCACATAAACAGGTAGGTGTTGTGAAAGTACGACATCTGAACACTTTGAGTTCTGGATACTGAATGGTTTATTCACGGCCTAGGGCTTGCTTGACCCGCCGGCTAAACTTTCCATGATGTCATCTCATTAGCATATTCCTTTGTCTCAAACTCTGCATCTCGTTAACATATATTAGCCACACACCTACACGTCTATTACGGATATATCACAGGTGTGAATAGGGTGATTGTCTCACGGAGCCTAGGTAGTGAAAGGGTTAGCACACTTGCCCTGGATTGGCAAGAAGTGTCGGTTGGTTGAAGTCCTGCTAGCATCTTAATATTTCCCATTTTAGCAGCACCATGGACACTACTAAATATATGAACAATGTAGTCTCTGTTAAAGGCGATGACGTCATACCTGACACGAGATTTCATGTCCTCATAGGACAATCTGGCGAACTTGTACAGGAATCAATGAGCATTTCAACCAGTTTTCCTGTCTCCCTAAACTTTCAACAAAAAAACATAGCTGCCAAATTTGACTAGCTTGCATAAGCTGCTGGTGTCGCCGAGATGGTGAACCGTTGTGTAATTTTAATTCAATTACATTCACATACGGCGCGACAGAACTGATGCAGAAGAGGGTATCCCGAAAGGAAATGTGTCGTTTTCAAACCTACCACAAAGGTGAATGATACTCTCCGAAAGCAGATTACTCCAAGAAGAAAAGGCTAGTGTGTTAATTATGACCGGGAAATGTTCTCTGAGAGAACTACAGTAAGCGGAGTAGAGTGAGGCCACAGTGACATTGCACTTCCATAGAACTCCCCTAATGCTGATGGTTTCTGGTGTCCTTCTAAAAGAGCAGGGAACATAACAGTAATATGCGTGATAAATGAATTTGGTGTACTTCAGATTAGATTTCCTTTGGTCCTTATTATCATGTTGAGGTTCAATCCTGAGTTCTTTTGCGATTACCTTTTATGGACCCACAATTATCGCCTTAAAATGGAGTTTCCCTGAACATATATGTCTATGAAATTCATCCATATATGTTCTGTCCATCATCTAGTTTGCGTTCCTAAGTTGGGGTTAATAGTATTCTCATTATATTTACTCTCAACCTCCTTTCCTGGAGCGTCATAATATTTTCAATTTTCAATAACGTCTAACTGCTCGACGCCTAGTAGCGGTGAAAAACAACCTTATATAAAAGCTGGCGAAGAATTTCGACATGCTCAGGAGCTGGTAAATTCTTAATTTAAGAAGCAAAGTATATATTCTTCGCATGCATCTTCATATTTCCCCGCTAGTTCTAATTTGAAAAATATAATAAAACATATACTTTAGCGCATTTTAAAAGTAAAATCGACGTCTTTTTATCGTCGCCATCTTGTCTTGTTGCATTCTCGCTAATTTCACCAACTCTGTGCCGATACAAGTAGCGTTTGATACTGGAGCTAGTGATTGGACTGCCTGTTCCATACTAAACCGCTTTACGTCCGCATTTAGACTAGGTTGTTGTTCACCCCTCTGCTGCACCATACCCATTCTTCCAAATTCACTCTGTATGTTTATCCCTGGTGGGTTTCAACTACAACCCATTCTGGTTCAAAGTAAAGGGGCTGTCACACTATGATGCATAGCATTAGCATATGCCAACATATGCGATTTTTGACCAACACGTCAGCATACGGCGTCAGAGGTTACGTATACGTTGAGTATACGTCAAGTACACTCGGGGTATGGCGGCACAGGTCGGCATAGGTCGGCATATGTCGGCATAGGTCAGCATAGGTCGAGCCGCTAACAATATTTTGTGCATGTTCCAAATTTTCAATGTATGTCGCCATACGGCTCATACATTTCTCATATGCTTGGCGTATGCTCGGTGTATGTCGGCTTATGTCGGCGTACGTTATGCACATGTTAGGGGTAGGTCGGGATAGGTTGGAACAAGTTAGCTGTACATTCAGCTGTGCAGTCTGCGAACAGCCAACGGATGCATAACGTACTCTAAGGTACTTCAAAGGTATGCCTGCCATATCTCCAGCATACTTAATGTATATGCCATACTTCTAGCTATGAAGTAACGTACGTAACTTTGGTAAGCATACTGTGAGCGTATGCGATAGGTCAGACATACTTTCTACATACGTTACATATGTTGTGTGTATGTTGTGAGTATGTTGTGTTACATTGTGTGTATGCCCATTTCTATCCCCTGTCCCTGCAAAGTTTGATGAATGTTGACATACTGGCACATTGTTGTACATTTGGCACACGCCATACGTCGTAGTGTGACAGGGCCTTTACGTTGGTGTACGTTTGCGTGATGCATTGTAATGTGACAGCCCCTTAAGGAAGACTGACACCCTACATTATTTATACCCGCATAATACCTCCATCACACCAAAGTAGTTCTGAAAATGACCAACCCCATTCTAAAATGGGGTAGAATGTGGCCGCCAACAATTTTGATCAGGCTCAAAGTTGTAGAGCACCCTTCCGTCCTTGCCCATCCATGCAGTTCATAACAAGTTTATAAAACATTGCTACTATGTTCACTACATTCGCACACACTTTGAGCCTGTTCGGCAACATTTTCAAGAACGTAGTAAGAACTACATTGGTGTGATGGGGGCATAATGCATTAAGTATGACATAGTGCAGTTCGGTGAAATTACTACTTATCATTAAAGCAACATATACCGATGGTCTTAACTGTCTACCATTTCTCTCCAGCCAAATTTATCATATACACTTAACTTCGAGTCGTAGTATCTTTCAGGTTAAATAGTTAAAGCTGTATTGTCTGATGAAGATATCAAATTTGCAAAACCAAACCAATTATCTAGATTTGCATTGAATGTTTTAAATCGATTTTTTCTTCTAGTGACTGGTACCTTGATGCGCGAAAAGGAAGAGAGGAGGCGGGGGTGGAAATAAAGGTGTTTATTTTCGCCTCAGACAAGCATAGGGCATACAGGGTAAACGAGGAGTAGAGGTAAATAATGAACAAAGGGATAAAAATAAGGAAACTCATGAGGAGCGGAGTAAAAGTAGAGAAACAGAGATCAAGTGTCAGTGGAGTGAGGGGGTGCCGAGGAGCCCTCCACCAAAAGGCGGAGAGGGCTCGCGGCGCGCCCGAGGCGGAGGAGGTGGGGTGGGCCGGCCGAGAGGAGGGCCGCGTCGGGGGTCAGGCTCCCTCTCGGGGCGGGGAGTGTCCGGGGCCTGCGTCGACAGGGAGCGGGCGGCCAAAAAGGGGGAGGCCCGCTCCTTGGCGGGATCCGGTGAGGAGGTCCGACGAGGGTCGAGCAGGGGGGCAGCGAAGTCCTCGGGGCTGGGTGGGGTGGTGGTCGGGGTCTGGGCGGCGGTGCTGTTGAAGGCGGTGTCGTGAGGATCGGCGGCAGAGGGTTCCTCCTGAGGCTGGGCTGGGATGTGGTCCGAGGCGTGATGCCCGAGGTGATGATCCCCGGCTGGGACTGGGCGGCGCTGCGATCGGTGGTCGCTGGGAGGTTGTCGGTGGGAGTTGCGGGGCTGTCGGCAGTGGTGAGGGTGAGGCGCCGGAGGGGGCCCCCCGGGCCGGCCGGGGGGAGGCCGGCGGATCAAAAATCCGCCGAGGTGGCGGGGGGGGTCTGGCGCTCACGGGTCTGTTTCGTGATGCAGTCGGCCTCGCTGTGCATGGTTAGGAGGCGCCTCACATTGGCGCAGTATGCGCATATGTGACGGCGCCTGTCCCCCGTCTCACCGTGGGCCTCCCCGACGTGAGCCCGATCGCACGAGGCGGGGGCGCGGTTCCAGGCCGGGCAGGGGGTCCCGTGGGCGTCCCTGTCGTAGGTGGCGCGGGCGTCAGCTTGGGGTCGGGAGAGGTGGGCGCCTCGGTGGAGAGGGTCGGGTAGGCGGGCAGGGGCGGCGGTGGCTTGGTCCTCGGGCATGGCGAGGCAGTCTAGCCTCATGAGGTTGAGCGCTACCGGGTCGTGCCAGCCCTGGGGGAGGGTTCCGTCCGCGATCGCGGTAAACAGGGTCTCTGAGTACCGGCGGACGGTAGCCCAGGGGTAGACGAGGTTATCCCGGCAGACTGCTAGGTGGTGGTGGTGGAGTCCCTGGGCGGAGTGGGCGGGGAAGTCGGGGTGGTCGATGAGGGTGAGGAGGGCGAGGGTATACTCGTCCTTTGTCGCCTCCCCCCTCTTCACCGGCTTCCTCTCGGCCCCTCGTTTCACCAGGTCCGAGGGGAAGATGTAGTTGGCCGGGATCCCTTGGCGCCTCACGGAGTGGCGCGCCTCGGCGGATGCCAGTATGTCCCGGACGGCGTCGGCCGCGGAGGCGGGGCTGTGGCGGATGGCCTCCTCGCGGTAGGCCGGCGAGGTGGCGGGTGGTGGTTGACTGGAGAGGTGACGGTACCTCTCGTACTCCGGGTGCGCGGCCCCGGGGAGGGACGCCTGAGGCGGCGGCGGGGGCCGGGCTGTAGTGGCGGTAGGTGCCCGAGGCGTCGGGGCGGCCTGGCGCCTCGGGGGAGATGAGGGGATCCCCGGGCGGGTCCCCCCGGTCTCCAGGGAGTCGATCCGGGCGTGGAGGTCGGCCGTCGCCTGGCGCGCCTCGGCGGCGGAGTGCTGTTGGTCGAGCTGCATACGCTGGAGCGCCTCCAGCAGTGTCGACATCTCGGGGCCCGAGGTGCGGCCCGAGGGCGCCGCGGGGGACGCCGGGGCGTAGGCCGGGGACTCGCCCCGGCCGGGTGCTGGAGAGGGCCCCGGGGTGCCGGGGGCGGCCCGGGATCCCTTCCGTCCACGTCCTTTCCCTCGAGGCATCCTGAGGCTGAGCTGGGGCAGAGATCCGAGGTGGAGTAGCCAAGACTGAAGAAAGGGTAGAGCTGGGAGACGGCAGGAGGGCGAGTGCCTGAGGGAGGCCGGGGGGCGGCCTTATAAGGGGAGAGGGAGGGGCGACAGCAGGTGAGTGTGAAAGCTGCCGGCCCGGGGGAGGGCGAGAGGTGGCGAGCAGCGGCGTCGGGTGAGGCGTGAGCGCCGCGCGACGCGGAGGGCGGGGGAGGGGGCGGCGCGCCGCGCCGTCTGCCGAGGTGAGAAAGCAGCGCGACAGCGCGGGGCGGGGGGAGGGTCTCTTCCTCTCCTTGCATCAAACGTAATGCTTCGCATTACGACCAAACCTGCATAGCCCGATCAAATCATCAAGTTGTCGAAAGCAAAACACTTACCTAGAATTAGATTCTGCCTATCAATCTTAGACAATCGTGCACTTAATCTCTATTAGTTGACACAATCATAGAAGGGCATAATAAGTATATACGTTACTGCTGCGACTTATAGTATCAGATTTCGACATGCCTGCGGAAAGTAATTAGGCTTATACCCACTTTAAATATATCCAAAGCTAGACACTTAAAATGATAGTTCCTTCCAAATTAAATACAGTAAATTATTCTGATCAAGGTAACGTAATTATGGCAGGAAATGGCGGAAAATGGCAGGACATGGCAGAAAGTCAAAACCCTTGAAACGATGCAACTTTAACTTTGATAATCCTCACAACTTTAACTTTGATAATCCAACTTTAACTTTGATAATCCCTGTCGATGACGCCCCCCCCCCCTCCAAACCACACCCACACACACTTTGCGGATGGGCGGGGCATATCGCCATCGAACCCTTACCACTGAGAGAGGGCGCCACTGCTATCTAAAGCCGTGTTCACACCTGGGCGTTAAGTCGCCTCAACTAGTTCGCCTTATCTAAGTCGACTCACATTAGCAGTGTGAAAGTGACACTGAGGCGGATTAGGGCTGAGTCGCCTCAACTAGTTCGCCTCAAGTAAACCGCCTCGCGAGGTAGTATAGATGAAGTGAACTAGCTTAAATCGGCCTATCTTGCGTGTTTGGATGATAGCGGATTAGTTGAGGTGGCCTAAGCTCATGAAACGCATGCGCAGTCGAGACCTGAGTTTGTTGATTTTCCAGTTGATCAAAAGCGCATATTATATAATTTGGTATATGAAACTGCTAGCTGTGCACAGATATTTGTTTCATCATTTATTTTTAGGTTTTCACTACCCAGCAGAAGTTTTGACCGTTCCAAAACAATACGATTCAGTCTATACATATCTAGGTCGAACCCACCCTCTCTCGTTGTGACGTCGACTAACAGAAACTGGCACTGGGTAGTATGGACTTGCTCATGCGCAGATATCAATTTCCACCTTAAACCACCCCAAGTACTGCGTGTGTGGACACAACACACTTTCACGCCTAGTTTGCCTCATCTAGTTTGCCTTATCTAGTTCGGCCTAAAGTTGTTGGTGTGAACACGGCTTTATTCAAGTTAATTAACTTACTTTCCCACCAGGATCTACGGCTGACTGTCGGGCTGCATGGGGCCTTTTGTACGGGTGACACCTTTTGCATTCTTCTCCGCAAAATTCAGATTAGGGATTTTGTCGATGTCGCCGCGATAATCGATTATCCACGCGAAGGGCTTAACAGTGGGTGTCTTTTTGTTCTCCTTTTATTAAATTAGGAAACTACAAAAATGAAGAATCAAAGAGAAAGCATGGCATGATTGTTTTTAAAGAAGAAAATATTGGGATTTTGACCGATATTGTTAGTCGACTGTAAAGTTGTGTAATCCGATGAAGCATCACAATTTCAAAACCAAGACAATTACTTAGAATTTATTATAGATACCTACCTTTGATACTGATGCATTTATTAAACATTTATTGTCCCACAGAAGGGAATACCGGGGCAGTTTAATAGAAGCAGTTACTGCTAAAACCTATGGTGGAAGAGTTTTGGCGTGCTTGTCAAAACTAATTTCAAATGTTCACACTTCAATTCTCTCAGAAACTAGACATTTTAATGTCAAACTCACTTCAAACTAAAGTAAGCTAGATCGGTACAATATATATTTATATCAGAAAGATTTACAACTATTCTAAACCTCGGACTATGCAACTGTAATTGAAAAAAAGAAGATATAAAGAATGAACAAGAAATATGGCATATATCTTTCTCAAAATGGAGGAAATATTTCGCGTCTCGGCCGACATTATTAGTGGATTAAAAAAATAAATAGCATAAATTCCCCATCCTGCTATCTTCAGAAACAAACGCACTTTCCAATAGACAGAAAACAAATTCAATAAAAGCAGCAAGATACGGCTGAGTGTCGGGCGAGAGGTTTAAGCCGGAAATCAGTAGTGCATAGTTAAAGGGGCGAATCGCTGGATTACAGTTTGAATCTAAAAGACTTCCACCATGAAAATCCCCCACCGTCGGCTCTGTAATAGTTAGCACGGCCGCCTCTTAGCGGCAGCAGTATTAGCGCCACCCCCGGCTCGTCAGTGAACTAGTGTCAGCTCCGTTAATAGCTCAGTCTGCAAATGCGGGAAGTCCCCACTAGGAGGCGTCACATTCCGCTCTGGTTTTTCTTCTTTAAAAAAATATATTTTCGTAGGGCTTATCGGATTGGAGTCTATATCCACTGAATGATAGGTGACGTGAAGGGCATAATCTCACAGATTCCCCACCACCCACACCCACACACCCATCGCATTAGCCAACGCCTCACACTCTAGATCCCCACACCCACCTCCACACACACACTCTCGATGCCACACAGTCGAGCAACCAGCTCTAACTTCTCACGGATACTCACTGTCACACATCCACACACCCACACATCAACGCACCCTCAAAACCTGTACAGCCACACCCACACACCAAATCCTGACAGACACCATCACACATGCCAACACCCGACTCCAGCTTCTCACTGATAGGCGCACTCACACCTCCCCACAACCACAGCCACACACACACACATCAACGCACCCTCACATCCGTAGAGCCACACCCACACACCAAATCCTGACAAACACCATTACACATGCCAACACCCGACTCTAGCTTCTCACTGATAGGCGCGCTCACACATCCCCATAACCACAGCCACACACACACACATCAACACACCCTCACACCTGTACAGCCATACCCACACACTAAATCCCGACAGACACCATCACACATGCCAACACCCGACTCTAGCTTCTCACTGATAGGCACTCTCACACATCCCCACAACCACACATACACATCAACGCACCCTCACACCCTTACAGCCACACCCACACACCAAATCGTGTCAAACACCATAAACATGCCAACACCCGACTCTAGCTTCTCACTGATAGGCGCGCTCACACATCCCCACAACCACAGCCACACACACACCTACCAAAGCACCCTCACACCCATACAGCCACACCCACACACAACATCCTGACAGACACCATCACACATGCCAACATCCGACTCTAGCTTCTCACTGATAGGTGCGCTTACACATCCCCACAACCACAGCCACACACACCCCAATGCACCCTCACACCCAAACACCAAATCCCGACAGATACCATTACACATGGCAACACCCGACTCTAGCTTATCACTGATAGGCGTGTTCACACATCCCCATAACCACAGCCACACACCCACACCACCATGCGCCCTCACACCCACAACCCCCACATATCCCCAGTCACACACACGCACACATTCCAACGCACCCACATATCCAGACACACCTGCAGGTTTACACACTACACATCCGCACACCACACATCCACACACATGTATATATACATTAGCACATCCACATCCAGATCCCCGCAATAACACACCCACAACACACCCACATACCCACACACATGCACCCACATTCCTACAATTACACAAACACACACTACACATCCACCAAGTCACACCTAGATATACACATCCCCACAAGTACACCCACACACCAAAGCACATACCCACACTTCCACACACTATATACCGCCACAACACACATATATATATATATATATATATATACCCACACCCACATCCCCACAATTACAGACACACAACAACTCATACATCCCAATCCAGTATAACCCTGTTAAACCAAACTTGAAGGGACCCTAGAAATTTCTTTGGATTAACCAATCATTGGTTTAACCAAGCTTTGACTTTGACTTGGCTTTGGCAAAAACTGGGGTGCATTATGAATGTACAATGTATATGGACACTATGATTATTGTTTTTTATGTATATACAGTTTAACCCCATTAAACCAACCTCAGTTAAATCAAATGATTGGTTAATCCAAACTTGTGTCGGCAACCTGGCAAAATACTACCCTTTATCATATACAAAAGTCTCAGATGACCTTAAAACCACATGAAAGTTTACTTTAACTGTACCAGAAGTGGCCTGTGGCCGATACATTGTTTGGACTAACTGGTACTTTGGATTAACCGACTTTGGTTTAACCAACTTTTTTATATGATAAATCGGAGTATTTTGCCGGGCCTCCGAAAAAAGTTTGAATTAACCGATCGTTTGGTTTAACTGAGCTTAGTTTAAAGGTGTTGCACTGTATCCACATACCACACACCACACATCCACATCTCCGCATTCTCTCACATCCAAACACCCATGCATTTACATGAATGATTCAGCAAAGGCAGAGAGCACCACGCAACTAAAAGCGCCGGTCTGTGCGCCTGGTTCTTTCACTTACAGATTTCCTAATGAAGCATTGATTCAGCTTTGCCTTCAAGTGAGATCAACATTAACCACGCCCGGCATATCAGGAAGACACCTCAATGTCCGGGAAGTAAGAAGTGCGATGAGATCTAAGCAGACCTGTGTCCTGCATTATTGAGGAAGCTGCAGATCTCGTAGGTAGAGACGGCCAGGTACGGGTGTCGGTATCAGAGCGAAATTAGGCAGGTTGGTTGGTTGTTGGAATGTTACGTCTTGGCACCATCTAAGGTCATATCAGGACGCTACTGACTTGTGACAGTGTGCACTCATCGCAACTTTATAGTGGTGTCCCACTGGGAAATGGGAAATCAGACCACTGGCACCATGACCCAATATCCCACTTAATCACATTATCCTGACACCCTGGCCAACCAGTCCTTGTCCGATCCTAATAATTCCGAGTGCCGGGCTAGGAAGCAACAAGTATCAATTTTACAAGTAATTGCTTTGACTCTACCAGAAACCAAACTCCTGATTTCCCAGATGCGAGGCCCGCGCTCTACCGATTAGGCCACCGCACCCGGTAATTAGCGAGGTATATGTTGTCAATTTATTACCAAACTATTTGTTGCCCTTTATGTTTGGTAAGTATCTTATTGTTCTGGAGAAATACTCTCAAAAGAAGCACTTTGGACATCCAGTTTCCAGAGTTGCATTGGTGCTTAATTGTCTGCACTGATTAGTATATTTGTGTATTTTTTCTTCTTCAATTATTTATTATCAGTGATTATTGATTGCGGGATTGCTTTGCCTTGTGATAGTTTGTGGTTGCATATTAAGTTGTTTCGGGATCCGATCTTAAAGTTGGATAATCTGACGATTGTGAGTGTACCATTTCCTTGTAGATAAACGTATTATCCTGGTCACTATAGTTAAACTCAATTCAAATTGAAATAACCTTCATTTTAATTGACAAACTTTGGAGAACTTTGAAGTGAGAGCATGAATGCTAAATGTGCCCATAATCGGGGAAGTTTATACAGTAACCCGCCACCATTGTTACTGTTAGCAAACTTACCCCTCATATCTAAGCCACTAATACATTAAACCTCATCTTAATTCACCAAGATTGAATAGTATAGAAGATATACCAGTGCTTGTAAACTGGCAGCCATCTAGATGACATCATCAGTATATGAACTTTGAACTGGTACAGATAGATGTGTCTCCAAAATACCCAGTGATAGACACCTTCACGACTAATTTTGAGTAAATAGTTAAGGAGATATGCCAGTTTTAGTGTTACGGCAGCCATCTTGGCAGCCATCTTGGAAACTACCATTATCTAATACAATATTAACATAATACTTAGTTCTAATGGATAGCTTGACCCCTAAGACCTAGATATAGAGACACAAATCACCATCCTATCATGAACAGGTAGGGAGCTATGGTCATTTATAGGTAATTGCGGCCATCTTGAATTTCTCAAATTGCTCAGGGGTGACAACATGTCATCAAGCAGTTTCTGAAAATAGAGACCCTTGGGTACCAAAATCAACAGTAAGAACAACTTAATACAACAATGCAGGGTTAACCCTCTCTGCTCCGGAATATATGTACTATCTAGATATCTGCAGGGTAACAATGTTATGTACGCGATCTAAAAGTTACTTATGCAAATATAATTCATGTATGTAATAATCATGCTATGTTATTGTCATCTTCTATTCGTTGCATCTACTCCTGTAATCTCCTTTGATATATTCCTCGGTAGCTGTGGGTTAGTGGAGGTTGGGGTGCAACCTGGAGAGCGAGAAGTCTGCCATCAAGCAGCTCCCCTAACTCCCGTCCTGCCCTCCAGGTGGCGCCTCACCCCCTACCATCTGTCCATTTCGCCTCCAATTTTGTAATGGCCACAAGACCAGAGATTCGGATATGAACAAAACATAAAGTTCTGACGAATAAATTGATTTACAAACATAAACTTATATTGACAGCTCGAGGGGATGGATCTCATTGAAACTATTTCTTGTTGATTCATTTGCCAGAAAGTCTACTAATAACGCCGGGAGTCCTGCAGGAATTCCCCGTTTACCCATCTGCAGGGAAGTCGGTGGTTACAATGAGACCGTGTGGTAAGACCAGTACAAATATGACGTTGCCTAATAAATGCAAGCTAACCGCTGCTTTGTTAAAAAAAAAAACGAAGACGACAACAAGAATTATTGCCCTTTTGCAAGAAAGGGCCGGGAATATTGGACACACTTGGGAACCAGCAAGGGAGCACCAAGGAAAACCAGCAACGTAAAGAAAATATATATAAAGAAAATAAGAAGTTGACAACAGCGAATAGAATTTCAATAAACCGCAGTGGTGAGGAGACAAATAGGGAAATAGTGAAATGTAATTTGATATTTCAAATGGCGATTCAGGTCGTGAATACACTGACGTCGCGTGTTATTTACCGGCGGTGGGGTGTGCATCCTAGGGGTGGGGGTGTGGAGTGGCGTGTCGATTGGGTGAGTGGGTGGGTGCATTTTTTTAGCGGGGGACGATAGGATTAGGAGAATGGCGGACTGCTCGGCACTGAGCCAACTTACGGGCAATCAACTGTCGCGTTTGCTTTTGGTATAAATTTGCGACGGCGAGTTTATAACATTATTTTGTGCAAAGCTGGCGGATGTGGATGTGGGTTTGGGACAGGGCCCAGGGATGCAGAAGGGGGACGGGGCGGGGCTGTGTGTGTGGGCGGGGGGGGGGGGGGAGACGGGGGAGGGGGCGGAAGTCGCGGTACGGGCCAGTACTTGATGGTTAGCTGACAGGATGGGTAGGTCATTTCCCTGGCGGAATGCTAGGGGACAAGAGGACAGGGCAAACCAGGCAAACTCTTTATAGGTCAGTTTTTCCAGGCCAGCATTCATATATATATATAATATAAATACATGATGTAGAAGGATTATACAAATATAAATACTCCCTCGCCATGCGTTGTGTGATGTGTTCGGAACGAAGATAATGTATACATGTATATATACACTAGATATAGACTATATATAGGTCCATTATGTATTTACTATATATCCACTATATTTACATGTTATATATACACCATATACACGTGTACGCATACACACCAATCCGCAGTGAAGAGGACTCAGAAATAGTACATTGCTCCCCTACAATTTATATTCTTATAATTCGTTATGCATCACATAAAATCCTCCGATGTGGCAAACTTGTCAACATCCACTGGAGGTACGGTGTAACCCACAGGTGGCACCACCGGTAAAGTCTTGAGTATTGTGGAGTAGACCGAAGTAATAACATTTCCCAGACGTATGTTTATACTCGGATAATACGGTACACATCACATATGCATGTTAGTCAGTGGTCCGTTTACCTTCCGGGTTTTGTTTTGCCCACAAATAATAGTGTGATGGGGCGGCTGATGACAATTGCAATGACTGTGTCTACAGCAGGATTCGAACCCACACTTCCTGCCATTCCCCGGCTAACGTCAGATTCATTACACCAATGGAATCACCCTAACCTCACCTACCTCCGTATAGGGCTCCTTCCCTGAGAAGTAAATACAGAGACTACTTCAATGTATTGCATTCACATGTTAAATTGTATATAGATATTAAATTAGTTTCAAATATTAAATTTCCCAGGAAATGTCTAGCAAAAGTTGCTGGTGGTGGTGTCTTTCAATTCAAGTGCCGATAACCTTTTTGTTCCAAACTTTCTAACGCTACATGGCCAGTACTGCAATCCAAATACTATTATTATCAGAACAGTGGAGGGAGGCTTGTACTCCTGCTTTTACTAGAATAATAAAGGAAAAACATGCTTTCACTAACAACAATTTCTAAAATATATTCACTTTCCTAATCAGCAAATGGGCCTCCATTCTCCAGGCCATAGACAGTATTGAACTTAGCCACAGAGGAATTACATGTTCATTTTTGCTGTGCATTACAATTTTGATTTTGGTATTCATTCTTAGCATATGCAAACTCCCCTCATTTTGAAATTGCCAGCCCTCCCCCCTCATCACATCCCCAACTCACTCACCTCAACTCACCAACCCTCGACTAAATCTGCAATGTGAAGATGAATGGTCTTGCTTCATTGGAAGTAACATATTGAAGTAGTCTGTAATGAGCCCTAGTACCACACGGTGGCGCAACTTGACTATGCTGAATGCTCTCAATAAGACGTAGCAACCGGTGGCAGCAGAGCAGGAGGAACAGTCCCAATGGTGGACGGTTCCAGCGCTGGCTGGTGACCAACTCCCATGGGAGGTAAATATGTGTGACCTGCCTAGGCAATGACAGGTCACTTCTCTGCTGAGCTTAGAGGAATAAACCGCGGTATGAGCTGGCTTTTGAAGCAACTTTTTGCATTTGTTGATTATTCCTCAGGCAGGGGAGAATCCAGCGCAAGATCTATTACCGATAGGGAACACTGAGGGCAAACTTCAAAGTGACAAATATGGGGTTACTCTAATGTTGCATGGATTGATTAATATGTGATCGTGCAATGAGGAATAATTATGCAGCTCGAAACATTTATTTTATGAAATAGAATTTACATATATTTAAAATCATGGATCATTGATTATAGAGAAGGCGCAACAAGACAGATGTTTTGTTTTTATTTGTTTGTTTTTATGTCCTAGCAACATCTAAGGTTAGGACGGGCACCGATTTGTGACAGTGCGCACTCATGGCAACTCTATAGTGCTGCCCCACTGGTAGACGAGGCCACCAGCACCATGACCTGATATCCCATTCAGTCACATTATCCTGACACTGAGCCAACCAGTTCTTGCCCTATGCTAATAATGCCGAGCGCCTGGCTCGGAAGCAACAAGTATCAATTTTTAAGTCATTGGTTTGACTCGACCAGGGTTCAAACCAACGATTCCATGGTCTACCAACACGGGAGATGGATGCTCTAACTCATTCGGCCATCTCGTCTGGTTATATAGAAACCTTATTTACTAGTGCATTTGAAGCTATCTGGCTATCTGCTATAAGCTATGTACCACCCTTATCCTTCCCCTGCATAGCAACAGATAATGGGCTATTTGAGCCCAACCAACTAGGTAGGGATGAATCTGTCCAGGGCCAGTACACCAGGCAGTTTCAAGTGCAATGAAAGTAAAGTTTCTAGAACTTTAAGAATATATATATAAAGCTGAAATCGGTGATCAGAATTTTAGTCAAATAATGCACAATGGCCAAAATCTGATAGGTTATGAAATTCTCTTTCGTAGACCTTAAAATAAATAAATATTATATTGTCATACTATATATTATTTTCTCAAAATAAACCCTAACCTATATCCAACTGTTGGATCTCCTAAGAAGCCTACCGCGTTAAGTGGATATCATGCTGTTAGAATGATCCTTCCCATAATACTGCATTTAGCACAAATAATTGATAGTGAAGGGATAGACCCAGTCAATTTTCTGAATACAGAAGCTTAGTGAGTAGTCCCTATTCACTGCCTCATATCCTCCCTCTGATGACATCAGCGCTGTGGTATTGTTGTGAATCTGACCTTTGGTAGTCACTCTACTTCCTACAGGTGCACCAGTTATTGCACGTGCTGATGTGCAAGAGTCGTGGCAGCCAGGACTCTGACAGTGTGTCCAGATGTTCCACTGACATGTCCAACACCAACTCGGGATGAGGGCCAAGCCTGGATGGTGATAACGGCCACCATGACGCGGGGCCTGACTCCAGCCTCCTGCCCCCCCACCCTATGATATGCCATTCACAGCCATTCTCTGGACATGGGTTCCATGGTCCACACCTCAGTGGTTTCCACTTACTGTTTTCTTGCAGGTTGGAGTTGGGTTTCATTTTGTTTTAAAATGAGACCAATAAGACTTTGTATTCTACAATCGCAATTCTGATATGAGCCCTGTATAGTAGGTAAAGAGTTGCATGACGATTAAATGTGCTAGGTTACACCTATCAAATAGCGCCTATACAAATGTATTCTAGTGGATTTTAATTATATAATATATGCATCTGTGATGTATAAGCATTATACAAGTATAACTAATGGGAAGGTTTCACACCGTATTATATTCTAAGTCATCTGCTGCACTGATCTGTTGATTATATTATGTGTGCATACATATATATATATCATATTGTATTTGAAACCTGCAATAGCTGATGCATAGCTTTTGTGCTGGGGGTCGCTAAACAAACAAACAAAATCTGTGAAGTACTTAATGTAGACATATGCTTATGGTAACATGAAGCCTTTCGACTATGCAATAAACCCTATAAAGTAATTGTGAATGGCTTACCGTAGGGCGGTGGGGGCGGGAGGCTGGAGTCAGGCCCCGCGTCGTGGCGGCCGTGATCACCATCCTCGCTCGGCCCTCGTCCCGAGTCGGTGTTGGACATGTCAGCGGAACACCCGGACACACTATCAGAGTCCTGGCCGCCACGACCCTCACGCATCAGCATGTGCAACAACTGGTGCACCTGTAAGAATCAGAGTAAATACCAGAGGTCAGATTCGCAACAATACCACCTGGGTGACGTCATCAGCGGGAGGAGATGGGCAGGTGAATAAGGATCTGTAATAGAGAGGGTATGGGGGTAGAGGATGTGAATAAAAGGACTGGTGCATGTGGAGGATGAGTACGAAGCAGATTGGACGGTGAAGTGTGGGTTAGTATGTTTTTATGGGTTAGGAGTGGGCCTTGCGAGATGGTTGGGATTTAGATTGGACAGAGGTAGGTTTGGGTCGTGGGGTGGCTGGTTGTGCGGTGGAGTGGGATGGAGTTGTTGGGGGTATTGCAAGCTTTCTGGCTGTGGTTTTGGGTGGGGGTGGCTGGTGAGGAGTCGGGAGGGATAGAAGTAGCTCTGGGTGTTGGGGGTGGGTTGGGGTGGGTGGTGGTGGATTGGGATGGAGTCGGGGGTATTGGGGGTTTCTGGTTTTGGTTTAGGGTGGTGGTGGAGGTTGAGAGGTTGAGGAGCTCTGGGTGTTGGGGTTGGGGTAGGGTGGCTGGTGGTGGGGTGGAGTGGGGTGGAGTTGTTGGGGGTATTGGGAGATTTCTGGTTGTGGTTTGGGGTGGTGGTGGAGGTTGAGGAGTCGAGATGGATAGAAGTAGCTCTGGGTGTTGGGGTGGGATGGTGGTCATGGGCTGGGTATCGGATTGAATTAGGGGTGTCGCGGGGTTTCTGGTCATGATTTCCGGTGGGGGTGGGTGGAGCCGGGGTGGATAGGGGTAGGCTTGGACAGGTGATGGTGTTGGGGTGGGTGGGATGGTGCGGGGGGCTTGGGGTAGAGGGAGTGGGATAAAGGTGGGGACGGGGTGGACTGGGGATGTGTGTGGTACTGGAGTAGACGATGCAGGGTCAGGGCTAGGGTGCATCTGGTAGAAGGGGGTAAGGGTGGAGTTCGATGTGGGGGGTGTGGTGGTGGGAAGAGCGACTGGGTGCGGGTGGAGGCGGGGATGGGGTGATTGGGGGAGGGTTGGGGGGGAGGGGGTCACCGACGGTTAAGGGCAGGGTACATGACCCGCACACTGATGTAATGTTGCCACATCAAACGGTGGACTTTTTCTAATCAAGAGAATGAAGTGAACCTTTAAAAAGCAGCTTAATGGAATTTCTGGCGAACTTTTCTTTCGTGTGAGTGTGCGTCTCTGTGGGACCGGAGGGAGGGAGGCTGAGTGGCAGAATTTGGGGATATTATTTTTAATTAATTCCACTACAAGAATTGCAGACCTGGTAAATAATAGAAGGTTCAGTATATATATAAATTGGGCTACGACGTAGGAGAATAAAAGCCAAGAGGAGAAGTCTTAAACTGGCGCCTATGTGAACCCAACAAGCTCTGACTGGCATCTGGCAGAATGGTGGTGGCGCCAGGATAGCGCAGCGGGAACCACCCCGCAGCAATTATGACAATAAATATCGTAGGCTATAATAAAAAGGCAGCATTAAATGCAGGATCCTGGAGGATATAGGATAGAGCTCCGCCCCTTTATACTCAGAGTAATACATTATATATCACATATATATATATATATATTTATATATGTGTGTGTACATATATATATAGAACGATACACATCAATACACTATCACACATTGGCTAAATATAGTATGCTGAATACATGTGATAATTATTAATTACAATGGAAAAAAGCGTAAATATTTCATTATTCTAGAACAGTTAAAAACTACGGAAAATGACATAGAAATGTGCAGTGTTAAATGTAGCGAGTGCTTCTAGATCTAACACCGGATCGAGATGCGATGGCCAGCATGTCTCTACCGACGGGGGCCGACTAGAGCCGACTATTGGCGACTAGAGCCGACTAGGGCCGACATGGGCCGACTAATGCCAAGTACACACCTACCGTTTATGATTCACGCACTAAAACTCACGACTCGACCCAACCCGCTTAAAACTGAAAACGAGCCGATTCATTTTTCGAATCGCGAATCGCAATCGTAATCGGCCCGTTTAAGCCCTAAAACTGAGTTTTTAGTCGGGAATCGCAATCACTAGGTGTGCTAGGGGAGTGCACACCTCACAATTTTGGGGGAGTTTTTGATCGTATATGGTAGGTGGGTGCGGAAAAACGGTAGGTGTGTACCGGCATAAGGCCCACGAGGGCCAACTAGGGTCGACTAGGGCCGACTAGGAATGCACATTCCACTAAACACTCCTGCTTTGGGGTGTTGTTTTTGGATCTATTGGTTATCACAGGCGAATTGTCACCGAATCCATTACTCCCTGCTTCTACTAAAGTATTTACGACTGACGCAGCAAAGAAAAATTCAAAGAAACAGAACACCACCACCAGCCTTGCCGCAGCCACAGCACTCTATGGTTTTTTTCTCCCTTCAAGATGCGCTCAAACTTGAAAAGCAGCGAAGAGAGGGGGGAGATCCACTGAGAGAGAACCTAACAATTGAACAACATCCTCAACTGCCGATGCATAACAGTGGCCACTCAAAGTGCAGCAATCGATACAGAGTTTGAATAAGGGCGGTGGAGTGGGTTGGCGGTCGATGGGCTCCTCTCAACGCTCTAACCAGTAGCGTATCTACAGACAATAGCGGTTATGGCAAACACTGCACATTTTATTCTCGCCCATCTTTTATATAATTTTGAATAGAAACTACTCAATCGGACACACCTATCCATTGCCTCCCAGGGCATGTACAATGCATGTCACACTCTAGGTACGCCTTTGGTCTATCGTTTACTTACAATGCCAAATAACCCAGGTCCATATGTGGCCAAGTATGTCACCGGTGTTTCTAGCAAATATCGCCGCGGCGTGAGCAAAGTGTGGGAGGGGTCGGGGTCGGGTTCGGCGCCATTGTTCCCTAGGGACGGCGTGGGTTTGTACGGCCAACTAGGAAGCAATTTCCCCCCGAAGCAGCGATCAATCTAAGCTGTACTTCACCCTCTACCTCCTCCACCACCTCCGCTACGACACCACCCATCACCTCATCCAGGCCGCAGCCCCAGACACCCCTGACCCCCCCCCCCCCCCCCCCCCCACCAACACACACATTACCCCTGCCCCGCATCTCCCCCGCCACGTCCTCAAAGGCTACCCGTTCCACTCACATGACCCCTCTCCATCTTTTAATGCCACTACATTTCCACGGCCTATTCTTCTATTCTTCCCTCCCGCTCTGCCTCAATCGCATCTCCCCTGCACACACACAACCCATTCTCACGCTTCCCTCCTACAGTCCCCCCCCCTCCGCCCCCACCCCCCCCCCCACACACACACACAAACAACGCATGCACAGTCTCTCCTCTTCCCTTCTGCTCCCCTTCTATCCCCTCTCCCCAACACAGGCTCCCTGCACTTCCCTCCTGCTCCCTCTCTCCCCCCTCCCCCCCCTCACAAAGTTCCTAGACTCCCTCCTCTCCACCATGTCCGATATCTATCACCTCTCCCCCCGCACACAACGGGCCACTACCCTCTCTTCCCTCCTGCCTCCCCCCCCCCCCACTCTATCACCGCTCTTCACCCATAAAAGCAACCACTCCATCCTCCATCCTCTTTCCCCTTACCCCCCTCTCCATCACCCTTCCCCTACACATCCGAGTTCTGCTTGTAAAATTGTCCGATACCAAACCTCCTATGCTGATGCTTTTCCAAATAGCATCCCACATCTCATCCCCTCATCCCTTTCACTTACCCCCTTCACTCCACCACTTCACCCCCATACCCGTCTCCTACCCACACCCACACCACTTCCCACCCCCCACCCACACCCTATTCATGTCCCCATACCCACCCACCTTACACCTTCCACTCCACTCCCACACCCACACCCCCTCACGTCCCCATACCCACCCACCATACACCTTCTAATCCACTCCAACACCACCCCTCCCACCCAAAGCAATACCCCCACCTCCCCTCCCCCTACTCACCCTACCCCTTCCACCCCACTCCCACATTCCACTCCCACACCACCTCCTGCCCACACCAACACCCACACACCCCTCACGTCCCAATACCTACCCACCCAAAGACTTTCCACTCCACTCCCACACCACTCCCACCCACACCAACACCCACACCCACACCCTCCACCCACACCAACACCCACACCCACACCCCCTTCAGATTCCACTCACCCCCCACCCACCCTACACCTCCTTTCGACCACCCGAGTCCCTCTCCCTCACCGCCGCCCTCCATTCAAGGGATATTCTCTCGCTCACGATCAGTCGTTGTCGCCCCGCTCGGCCCGTGTGTGTGACTGTGTTGCGCCCTATGTACTGCCGGCACACAAGATCCGAGTGCGTGCCCCGGGACAAAGGCAGCCCGGGAACCGCTGCTGGTAGTTAAAGTTGGCTGCGCGCGCAGGCGTTAAGTATTTGTAATCGATGTTTCCCTGCGCAGACTGACGGTGCACTCTTAGTTTGTACCTTGTGCACTTTGTACTGCGTCTCTTGTTACTCACTCCCTTCCTTTCACCACTCGTCGTCTGATCCCGTTTCCAGACACACACACACAACCCACACCCCTTCCCCAACCCCACCTCCACCCTCACCCCCTAAACATACCCGTTCTGCCGCCCTACCCAACACCCCAAATCCCCACTCTCAACTCCCACCCCACCTCCACACTCACCCCCACCCCTCAACCACACACCCCCAACACCCAACTCCCATCCTCATCCCCCACCCGCACAGCACTCTACCACCCCCGTTGTTTGTTTCTTTTTGGATAAATTGATTTACCCTGCTCAAAACGGTTACACGTGTTAATACTTGTTCTCAGCGCTGGGCAGCATTCGTCCAATTTGATTCAAATCTTTTGAATTTAGTTTTACTATAAAGTCGCCATGAATGCGCATTCTCACAAGTCGGTGCCCTTCCTCATATGATATGACCTTATATGTTGCCAGGACATACAACTCCCAACAACCAACCAAGCATCCTGACAGGTTAATCCCCCGCCTTCACAACTCGATTGCTGCATTTCCAATGATATCATTGTTAACATCGGATTTAGATTGTAGTTGATTATTCCTTGCGCTCTAAAGTCGCCATGAGTGCGCATTCTCACAAGTCGGTGCCCTTCCTCATATGATATGACCTTATATGTTGCCAGGACATACAACTCCCAACAACCAATCAAGCATCCTGACAGGTTAATCCCCCGCCTTCACAACTCGATTGCTGCATTTCCAATGATATCATTGTTAACATCGGATTTAGATTGCAGTTGATTATTCCTTGCGCTCTAAAGTCGCCATGAGTGCGCATTCTCACAAGTCGGTACCCTTCCTGATATGATATGACCGTATATGTTGCCTGGACGTAAACTCCAACAACCAACCAACCTGCCATGTTCACCCCTAGCCTTCACAACTCGATTCCGGCACTTCCAATGATATTAGTTTTAACATCGGATTTAGTTTGTAATTGAATATTCCCTGCACTATAAAATCGCCATTAGTGCGCACTGTCACTTGTCACTTATACGATATGACCTTACATGTTGCCTGGATATAAAACCCCAACAACCAAGCAAGCAAGCTGCCATGTAGATAAAGGATTCACCCAGTACTCGCAGTACACGGGTGAATACCAGCCTTATATAAAAACGGTCGAAAAAGCGGGTTAATGAAATGAGAGCCTAATTTCACAATCTAAGAAGCAACATTTATTCTTTCTAGGTGTCTTCATATTTACCCGCTACCTCTGAGTTGAAAAATATCTAGTTTAATAAGATTTAAAAGTGAAATCGATGGTGTTCTAGCACCGCCATCTTGTCTTTTTGCATTCTCGCCCATTTCACCAACTCTGTGCCCATATGCGTAGCCATTTGATACTGGAGCCACAGTTTCTAGATTATGTTCCATACTAAACCTAATTTTGCCCGTATTTACACTATGTTGTCCTTCACCCGTGTACTACAAGTACCGGGTGAAGCTTTTATCTAGCTGCCATGTTGATCCCCAGCCTTCACCTCCCTCTATTACATAGTGTCCACGGTCCACACCCAGAAGCCTGTATAGCCACCACCCTCCCACGCAGCAACCACTACCACACCCACCTGCACCCCCTTTAACACAAACACACACCACCACGCCCACCCCACTTGCTATCCGGACCGCGCTTCATCCACACCTCTCTCTATCTCCTCTCAGCTGGCCTTGCTCCTTCCTCCTTGATATGTCTGAAAAGAGTTCCAGGAGGGGCAGCCCGCCGGCATTTCACCTTCTACTCTTACTCTGTCCATGTCTTTGGCTCGCCGGCTGGTCACCATCGAGCAAATAGACATGGTCCTTTGACTTAACTCTCCTCATTTCTCTTTCCTAGACTCTACCCTTTTTATTTTCTCCCAGGCATATTCCTCACCCTGACCAGGGGAGTTGTGTGCTTGGGTGGGGCCCTGTACCTTTACATTTTCTTTCGCTTTGTTCTCGTTGCTGGAACCACCACTGCACCCATCTTTAGCCGCCCTTCCTCGAAACCCTTGTGCCTGTCACCCAACTACCACTCAAATACCACAAGACCGAAGAGATTCAGGGCCACCTCAACACTTTGCCGTTACAGCGTTGTAAAGATGTCCCCAGCTTCTACAACACTCCATACTGAAGATTAATCTTCAACCAAAGCTTTGGCTGATTTATCGGAGCCTCTCTACAAATGTTGCAGTTCTACAACCAGTAACCATTGTAAGGTTACAAACCACCCGCCAAGCAAGCAACCACACACACCCTAACACACACGGACACATCCGTCTTGGCCGGCGCTGTCCTAACAGCAGCCGGCACCGGCAGAGACCCGTCATTGTTTATTCAGCAGGATGGTGAGTAAATCTTTGTCGGCGAGTCGCAACTGGAAATTAGCGCGACTAAATGCCGGCTTTCATGTGTGGCCGGCCTGGGTCGTAATGGCACGCAGGCGCAGCAACCGGAAGTCGGAATGCCACGCCGGTGGGGAGAGGGGTGGGTGGGGGGGAGGCCGCCGGCAATGGGGAGGAGCGGTGCGGGGGTAGGGGACGCGGAGCATGATGGATGCGGACTCCTCGCCCTGCCCAGCCCCGCCCGCCCCTCAGCCCCGCCTTGGAAGGCCGGAAGAGGAAGGAATGCGCATGGGCAGAGACATAGGGGTTCGCTGGTTGGTGCTGCCGACGTGGGGATTGGGGAATAGGAGGGTGGGATATGGGAGCTGGTGGGGGTGGGAGTGGGGGGTGAGGGATGGGAATGAGGGTGGGGGGGTGGTGGCAGTGGCTGTATAGCATAGCAAGTAGAGCCTGTTCTGCGCCCGAGCAGCTCAGCGCTGGTCAGAGCAGCTCAGAACATTGCAAAGGAAGGAAAGGGAAGGAAGGGTCAACGCAGCGCAGAGGCCATTGGGAAGATGTTTGCAGCGCTCTGCCCGGGAGGCCGGGCGGCGGCTCGTCTGGGCGACTCCCCGGCCAGCCCCCATCCACCCCCGGGGGGTCCGCTAGGGGTCAGCGCACCAGATTGCTGTGTCACCGCTAGGGTGACCCAGGGGACCGCTCAAATGACTTGACGCGTTGGCGGGCCTGGCCGTCGTTCCGCTGTGCTTGATTTATTAGTTGTGGCCGTGGGACAGTTCATTATTGTGAAGGAAGCAGTGCATGCATCAGTGGCCCGTGCCCGCTGACAACAATCAGGGCCAGGAGTGGTTGAACCCATGAATCCTCAATGCCCTTACAGCTACACCCCCACCCCCACCCACCCACCCACCACCGCACTGACTGGTGTGCTGTTATTTACGCAGTAAGACACCAGCGGATAACGCTCCATACCCGACTCTCAGATCTGACTCCCTCACCATTCACCACAGACACACACACCGACCTGATATGACCTTAGATGTTGCTAGGACGTAAAACAACAACAAACAAACACACACATCCTCTCTCTTCCCAGTTCCTTGCCACACACCAGACGGTAGATCGTCGGGATCGAACTGACGAGTTTGAATGGAACCATGTGTACAAATATACGGATTTTCGGTTAAGAATTATATATTGGCAGAGAGCATTATTATTCTTGGACGACAGAGTGGGAACAAGGTTATGTAAACTAAAAGCAATAGAATCCCACTCCCATTGTACATGATAACGAGTGATGTGAGATATGTGTATATATGATGCTTAGAGTTAATTAAGAAATGGGTTATATAAGAAAGAGTGCAATTGGAGAAAAAGGACATTTTTAATATATAGATATATCTGTAACTGTTGCAGCCACCTGTCCTCCCATGACTACTGGGCTGACTCACCAGCCTAATCTGCATATGCATAGAGTGCACCACCTGCTGCTGGGTTGAGTGACAGCCACCCCTACTGGGGGGTGTCACCCACCCAGCCTGTGGGGTGTCTGATTGGCTGGCTTGGGGAGGTCCAGACACCTGACCCGCTTGGCCTATCCTAACCACACAAGTCTCATTCTAATTAATTATTCAA
This sequence comes from Branchipolynoe longqiensis, assembly GCA_030323885.1. Lineage (NCBI taxonomy): Eukaryota > Metazoa > Annelida > Polychaeta > Phyllodocida > Polynoidae > Branchipolynoe > Branchipolynoe longqiensis. The sequence goes on along the minus strand of CM059191.1, from coordinate 90,078,227 downwards.
GATTCTGCTTCAGACACACTGAAGAGAACTCACTCTACTCCTGGCTCTTGAGTGAGGCACACCTACTCTAGAGCAGAGCCCCAGACACTGTCTGATGCTATCCAAATTCACATATTCCAAATTGAGTTGAGTGCAACACCCAAGGGACCCCAGTTCCAAGGGCTGTAGGCACTGCTTCCTATATAGAAGTAAGGTAATGAGACATAGTGTGGATAACAGGTAAGGGGAGAAAGTGATAGGTCACAGGTAGGTGGACAGGGGTTGATGCCAATAAAGCACAACTTATTCACTGTTCATCTGTGTGACTTGTTTTTCTTTCTCTTTTAAGTACTGGTTACAAAGTTGGTTATATTGATTTAGGATGATTGCATCACAGGTGAAATGAAGGGGAAGAGTTTTGTAGTATTATCTGGTGTTCATGCGGCCGAGCATCCAGTAATATTATACCTGGTTTAGTCAAATCAGTGACTTCAAAATTGATCCTTCACAGGATGGCTGAAAGAGTTGAGCGTCCGTCTCATGTTGTGGTAGATCGTGAGATATCACAACATTATCGAGTCAAACCAATGTCTTAAAAGTATATACTTCTCACTTCCTAGCCAGGCACTCAACATGACTAGGATAGGGCAAGGACTGGTTGGCTCAGTATCAGGATAATGTGACTGAATGAGATATTAGGTCATGTTGCTAGCAGTCTGGTCTCACATTGGTGAAGCATTATAAAGTTGTCAGTAGTGTACTTTCACAAGTCGGTACAAATCCTGATATGATCTTAGATGTTGCCAGGATCTAAAACTCCAAAAATTAATCAACTTTCCTACAGACGCCTACATCCACACTAACTCTCTACTCAGTCCGTAGTGTCATCAGTCTCCACCTACCTTCGGGGAAATACCCACAAATCACAGGCCATATACAGTACAGCCCCCTTAAACCAAGTTCGGTTAAATCAAACGATCGGTTAATCCAAACTTTTTTTCGGCGGCCCGGCAACCATTTATCATTTAAAAAAGTTGGTTAAACCAAAGTCGGTTAATCTAATGTATCGGTTAATCCAAACAGAATTGCCAGCCCCAAACCACTTCCGGTACATTTAAACCAAACGTTTGTGTTGTTTTAAGGTCATCTGAGACTTTTTTATATGATAAATGGTAGTATTTTGCCAGGTTGTCAAACAAAGTTTGGATTAACTGATCATTTGATTTAACCGAGGTTGGTTTAATGCGGTTAAACTGTATATACATAAAAAACAATAATCATAGTGTCCACATACATTGTACATTCATAATACACCCCGTTTTTGCCAAAGCCAAGTCAATGTCAAAGCTCGGTTAAACCAATGATCGGTTAATCCAAACACATTTCTAGGGTCCCTTCAAGTTTGGTTTAACGGGGTTATACTGCATAGATACATGTGTATCTATGGATTTAGATGCCTCCTTGTATCGAAGGGTCGATGTGTATATACGACGTATATACTATGCATATCCAGGTTTAGGTGGTAGATATGTGGGGTTCGAGATCCGCTCTGCGAATGTTTTTCCCGTTTGTTAGGACATCCATCTGATTGGATTGACATGCATATATATATATATATAAATATATATATATATATATATATATCTGATGCATAACGAATTCTGCGAGTATAAGGGCGATGAAGGGAATTATTATTTATTTTATTGTACTTATTATTCTCTACTGCATCCGCTGTTCGACGGTGGCGCCACCAGTGGTTCCCATTTTTACTACAGGACGCACGAACCTGCCATTCACACCTGAGGATTTATACATTATATATATATACTTCCACACATATATCCATATACATGTATGTATGTGTTTATGCGATGCTATGCCATTTGGATTCATATTTAGACCAATATGCTTAGACAGAATTCCTGATAGACATATATATATATATATATGCGATGGCGCACTATTTCCTTTTTACCACCGGGAGTCCACAACAGTGAAGCTAATGAATCTCACCTTCCAGTTGAAAACGGGGAGGAAACTAGATTAACAGTGTCGGCTACAGTGGCGATGGGACGGTAAATTACCCCGGAATTAGCTCCCTAAAGGTGTGGAATCAGTGCCTCGTTCCCGCTTCATGTGATTATGCAAATGAGGCTCATTAGGATAACGACCCAGGCCTGCCTCCTCCTCCTCTGCCCACACCCGGCCGCCGCAGCCCCTGCTTCCGCCTAACGCGAGCTGCCCAGGGCTGTCCAGCGCGCATGCGCAGCCTCGATTACATTGCCTGGTCAGCGCTGCTGGGGGAATAGGTGAGTGGGTGCGGGGGAGTGCGGTGGTGGTTGGGGTTGTGTCGGTGGCTGGGGGTTGGGGTGTGGTGGAGGGGTGGGGTGGTGTGGGGATTGGGAGTTAGGGGCGAAGAAGCGGATGTGGGGGAGGGATGGGGTTGGAGGTTGGTGGTTAGGGCTTGCGGACGGGGGAGTGGTGGTGGGTGGCGGGAAGGGGGAATGGGGATTCGCCCAATTTCCCGTATGCCTCCTTTAATAACTAAAAGGCACATTTCGCCGGAGCCCTATTGGGTTCCTTCGGCACGTCGTTTATAAGGCGCCGTGATGGGTGTGGCGGTAGAGATTGAGACAGGGTTTTGTGGGTGTGTGTGGTGGTGTAGATTGAGACCGGGGGTGTGTGGGGGGTGTGGCGGTGGAGATTGAGACCGGGGGTGTGTGGGTGGGTGTGGCAGTGGAGGTTTAGACCAGTGGTTGGTGGTGGGTGTGTGTGGCAGTGGAGATTGAGACCGGGGTTGGTGTGTGTGTGTGGCGGTGGAGGTTTAGACCATTGTTGGTTGGTGTGGTGGTGGAGATTGAGACCGGGGGTTGTAGGGGTGTGTGGGGGTGGAGCTTGAGACCGGTGGTTCATTGGTGTGTGTGGTGGTGGAGATTGATATTAGTGGTTTGTGGATGTGTATGGCGGTGGAGATTGAGTACGGTGATTGACGGTGGGTGTGGAGGTGGCGATCGAGGGCCGGGGATGGTCAGTGTGTGTGGAGGTGGGTATTGAGACCGGGAGTTTGTGGGTGTCTGGTGGTGGAGATTGATTCCAGTGGTGGAGATTGAGACCGGTAGTTGCTGGGTGTGTGTGGTGGTGGAGATTGATACCAGTGGTTGGTGGGCGTGGGTGGCTGTGGAGATTGAGACTAGTGGTTGGTGAGTGTGTCTGGCGGTCGGGATTGAGACCAGGGATTTGTGGATGTGAGTGGTGGTGGCGATTGGTGTGTGTGGTGGTGGAGAGTGAGACTGGGGGTTTGTGTCTGTGTGTGGCAGTGGAGAGTGAGAGCCGGGGGTTGGTGGGTGTGTGTGGCAGTGGCGATTGAGAACGGGGTTTGGTGGGGGAGTAATGAGGTGTGGGTGTGTGGCTGGGAAGATTGAGACCGGGGGTTTGTGGGTGTGTGTGCCGGTGGAGATTGAGACCGGGGTTTGTGGGTGTGTGTGCCGGTGGAGATTGCGACCGGGGGTTTGTGGGTGTGTGGGTAGGTGAGGGTAGGCACTGGACGCTGAGGCGGCGAGGCTGCACAACAAATTGGCAGGATGGGTGCATTTGCATGCTGCCTGGCTCCTGCTTGGTACGGTGCCCGACGGTGTGGGCGCCGTTTGGTTGTGAGTTGTTCCACCAGTTCTGTCCCTCCGGAACCCCTCCCACCCTCCCACCCACCCACCCAGCCACGTCCAAGCCCCTCCTCCATCCAACACTGATATCCACACATACTCACGAGCACTCAATTCAGGACAAACTTCGTGCGATCATTTCCTCCAGACATACACATAACCAGACGTCGTGGCTAAATCGATAGAGTGTAAGCTTCCGGTGTTAGAATCCTGACCAATTCAAATAATGATTTACAATATTGATATTTGTTGCTAGAGAGCCTACGTTCAGGAACCGACTATGATCAGCCATGTCATGGGTTAAAGATTTGTACTGACATATATTGATATATATATATATATGCAATACATGTGATGCATTACAGAAGGTCATGCAGGTTAGGAGGCTTGTCTGAGATTTGCAGACATGTGGGGTAGGCGATGTGGTGGATTGCTGCTCGCATTTGTTGTGGGTAATGTATCGCGCATCACACAAAGGAGGACTGTTGCTATTGTAATGTATATATAATGTATACTATATTATATAATATACATATAATAAATGTAATATATGACATTTTGAACACACATATATATATAGTTCTAATATATATATATATATATATATATAATATATAATTACATATAACATATATAATAGATATATAATATATATAATATATAATACATATATTATATAATATATATCATATATTATATATATTATATAGGATACTACTATATAGTATGTATATATTATAAATAGTATATAGTATATACATAATTGATTATATATATAATATATACATATACATAACTATTTATATTTGATATATTATATCTATATTACACTAGATAATATATGATATGCATTATGTATTATACATATTATGAATAATATATATCATATATACATCATATTATATCATTTTATTTATCATAATTTATAATATATATATTGATCATTTATTGTCAGAATTGGACACATGGATATATTCATATATACAATCGTACAATATATGTATACCCATAGACCCAGCAATAAATGACAGTCACATCCGGGTGCAATGACCGGAAATACCATATGCTTGGGTGACTATTATCAGGGCTGATGATAGTCAACCTTTATATATACATAAACTATATACATACCTATAGTTCGTTTCACACGTGCCAAGCTCCTCCCACTCTAGATTCCCCTGGCGTGCAAGACCGGGCGTCAGGTTTCCTGAGCTGCTCTTGAGCCACTTACCCCCCCCCCCACTCCGCGGCTCACGCCCACCCCCACACACCCACGCGCACACCCACCATGCCGCCACGTCCCTGGACCGTGGGACGGTCACATTTGACGCTCAAAGATCGGCGAATCAATTGATGTCTCATTCACCCTGCATTAACCATGCACTCCCACCTCGCTGCATCACCCACACCTACACCAACCACCCCCAACACACCCCACACACCCTCACCCACACCCCACCCAGCCTCTCCATCTCCATCTGCCTACCAGAGGCAGTCTTGCGACAAGTCACGTGATGCTCGCGTCTACTACTGAGGACGGTTTGGGAAGGTGGTTGTAAGTTTTAACATTATTTGTTTTTTTAGTTTTATTTGTTTTTGTGTCTGGGTGTGGTGTGTTTGCATCTCGCAAGCAGGACACGTTGTTGGTCCAACGCACATAAAGTTTCAGCGGCCACCCAGGTCCATGTCAACAGCACCCATCACACGTCGGTCGTTGTCCCACGGGCATGGGTTGAGTTTGGGGTGGAGTGTGGGTAATGCAATGGGAGACGTCGGAATTGAAAAAGGCAGAAGTGTTGAGCTGAGAGATAGGGGGACGATAGACAGAGAGGCAGAGAGTCAGAGAGACATAAGTTGTGTTTGTTTAATGACCCCCCCTCCCACCAGCACAAAAGGTAGATATCGGCTATTGGAGGGTGGTGGAGACATACCTAAAGACATAAAGACAGTGATGCAGAGAGGCAGACACACACAGATAGGGAGACAGAGAGCGACAGTGAAAGCCAGATAGACTATACAGATACAGGCAGGCAGACCAATATACAGAGAAAGAGAGAACGACATAGAACGATATATGGGATACACAGAGAGCCGGAGAGGCGGAGAGATGGAGAGATGGAGAGACGGAGAGAGATGGAGAGCTGGAGATACGGAGATACAGAGAGACATAGATACAGATATATGGAGAGACAGAGACGGAGATATGGAGAGACAGAGAAACAGAGAGGCATAGAGATGGAGAGACGGAGGGATGGATATATGGAGAGCGGATATATGGAGAGACATAGAGACAAAGAGATGGAGAGATGGAGAGATGGAGATATGGAGATATGTAGAGATGGAGAGATGGAGAGACGGAGAGCCGGAGAGACGGAGAGATGGGGTGACAGATGTAGAGATGAGCTACAGAGATGGAGAGATGGAGAGATGGAGAGACTGAGAGACATATAGACATATCGCCGGGGAGACGGAGCGATGGAGAAACGGAGAGACGGAGAGACGGAGAGACGGAGAGACGGAGAGCCGAATATAAATATATGTGGATATATGGAAAGACAGAGAGATGCATATACGAAGAGATGGAGAGACAGTGAGATGCTGATATGGTAGACGGAGATATGGAGAGATGTAGAGATGGAGAGATGGAGAGATGGAGAGACGGAGAGACGGAGACAGCGAGACGGAGATACAGAGAGATGGATAGATGGAGAGACACATAGACGGGGAGATGGGGAGACGGAAATATGGAGAAACAGAGAGATGGAGAGCCAGAGTCATGGAGGGATGGAGAGATGGAGAGATGGAGTGACATAGCGATGGAGAGACAGAGGGACTGAGAGACGGAGTGATGGAGAGGCGGGGAGACATGGTGATAGCGACAAGGAGGGAATTGAACACCGGCAGGCCCAGATAAAACGAGCAGGCTCATTGCTTTCCCTCCCTGATGAAACCAATCAAGCCGCTGCCTCCCCTCTACTGGCCAACGGCCGACAAGTTGTCCGACCGGGATAAAGTGACCTTTAACACGGTTTTCATTGGGAAGCATCAAAGCAGGTGGTTGGACGAGGAGGGGAAGGGGCAGGGGGCGATGAAATGGTCCGGGTAGGGAGAAATGGAGGAGTGCTGGGGAGGGGAGTGGGGGTGTGGAGTAGGTGTGTGGATGGATGGCACCGTGAGACATGGATGGTATTGAACGTGCCTGTGTTTGGCTGCCAGTGATAGCTGGGGGCTGGACACCACGGGGCGGGGTTTAGTGGGGGCGGGGATTGGTGAGGCGGTTGGGGGGGTCGGGGAGAGGCAGGGAGCAGCGGGACCGGAGGACGGGGAGTGGGGAGTAACAAGGTCAGCCAAGTGTAGGTCTGAATGGGTATATGTGTGTGTATGGCTGGAGGCGGACGAGCGGTGGGCGGTCGGCTTGGTCGGCGGTAACGGCAGGTATGTGATCGCTAGGTTGGGCGGGCGGATAGGTGGGGCGGGGCGGGGCAAGATTGCACCATAAAATCGCCCACCCACACACCCATCCACCCCGACTTGTTGATGACACGCCTTTCATTTACGTCCGCCTTAAAGAAGCGCCGACTTCCGCCGAGGCGCCGATCGTGACCGTAATAGACGCTGCCCGATGAGAGACAAAGACGGCCTCGACTGGTGGCGTTCAACGGTGTTGGCCTGCGAACCCCTAGTGATCGATGGGAGAACTATAAGCGTCGTGCGCCAGAGCAAGCGGTCAGCATTTGAATAAATAAAGCTTCCAGTAGTATTGTCATTGCAATTACTCCTCGGGTGGTGCTCTTGAATTCCCCCCTCCCCACTCCCCCCACCTCACCGATCCCTGTCGTAGAAAATACCTAGTCCCGACCATCACCCCCCGCTCGGCCACCCGCCACCATATCTCCCGCACTGGCCCCGCCTCACCCTCACTCTGCCTCCCGCCACCCGGCCCCACCACCCCGTCCATCTGCCTCCCGCCACTAACGCCCGTCACCGAGCCCCGCATCCGCGCCCTTTGCCTCCCGCCACAAATGGCCGTCACCCCGCCTCGCTTCCCCGTCCCTGTGCCTCCCGCCACTAACGCCCGTCACCAAGCCCCTCCTCCCCATCGCTGTGCCTCCCACCACTAACACCCGTCACCCAGCGCTGCCTCCGCATCCCTCTGCCTCCCGCCACTAACGCCCGTCAGCCAGCCCCGCCTCCGCATCCCTCTGCCTCCCGCCACTAATGCCCATCACCCAGCCCTGCCTCCCAGTCCCTCTGCCTCCTGCCACTAACGCCCGTCACCCAGCCTCGCCTCTGCATCACTCTGCCTGCCGCCACTAATGACCGTCACCCAGATTGCCCTCCCCGTCCCTCTGCCTCCCGCCACTAACCCCGTCACCCAGCCCCGCCTCCCCGTCCCTCTGCCTCCCGCCACCAACTCCTGTCACCCAGCCACGGCTCCCGGTCCCTCTGCCTCCCGGCACCAACTCCTGTCACCCAGCCACGGCTCCCCGTCCCTCTGCCTCCGCCCACTAAAGCCCGTCACCCATCCCTGCCTCCCCGTCCCTTTGCCTCCCGCCATCAACTCCCGTCACCCAGCCCCGCCTCCCCGTCCCTCTGCCTCCCGCTACTAACCCCGTCACCCAGTCACGGCTCCCCATCCCTCTGCCTCCCGCCACCAACTCCTGTCACCCAGCCACGGCTCCCCGTCCCTCTGCCTCCTGCCATCAACTCCTGTCACCCAGCCACGGCTCCCCGTCCCTCTGCTTCGCGCCACCAACTCCTGTCACCCAGACAGGGCTCCCCGTCCCTCTGCCTCCACCCACTAACGCCCATCACCCATCCCCGCCTCCCCGTCCCTCTGCCCGTCAGCCAGCCCCGCCTCCACATCCCTCTGCCTCCCGCCACTAATGCCCATCACCCAGCCCTGCCTCCCAGTCCCTCTGCCTCCTGCCACTAACGCCCGTCACCCAGCCTCGCCTCTGCATCACTCTGCCTGCCGCCACTAATGACCGTCACCCAGATTGCCCTCCCCGTCCCTCTGCCTCCCGCCACTAACCCCGTCACCCAGCCCCGCCTCCCCGTCCCTCTGCCTCCCGCCACCAACTCCTGTCACCCAGCCACGGCTCTCCGTCCCTCTGCCTCCCGGCACCAACTCCTGTCACCCAGCCACGGCTCCCCGTCCCTCTGCCTCCGCCCACTAAAGCCCGTCACCCATCCCCGCCTCCCCGTCCCTTTGCCTCCCGCCATCAACTCCCGTCACCCAGCCCCGCCTCCCCGTCCCTCTGCCTCCCGCTACTAACCCCGTCACCCAGTCACGGCTCCCCATCCCTCTGCCTCCCGCCACCAACTCCTGTCACCCAGCCACGGCTCCCCGTCCCTCTGCCTCCTGCCATCAACTCCTGTCACCCAGCCACGGCTCCCCGTCCCTCTGCTTCGCGCCACCAACTCCTGTCACCCAGACAGGGCACCCCGTCCCTCTGCCTCCGCCCACTAACGCCCATCACCCATCCCCGCCTCCCCGTCCCTCTGCCTCCCGCCATCAACTCCCGTCACCCAGCTCCACCTCACCGTCCCTCTGGCTCCCGCCACTAATGCCCATCACGCAGCCCCGCCTCCCCGTCCCTCTGCCTTCCGTGACTAACGCCCGTCACCCAGCCCCACCTCCCCGTCCCTCTGCCTCCCGCCACTAATGCCCATCACCCATCCCCGCCTCACCATCCTTCTGCCTCCCGCCATCAACTCCCGTCACCCATCTCCACCTCCCCGTCCCTCTGGCTCCCGCCACTAACGCCCGTCACCCAGCCCCGCCTCCCCGTCCCTCTGCCTCCCGCCACCAGCTGCGCCTCACCCCCCACATCCCGCCCCCAGCTACCAAATCCCCTGACCTCCACCTCACTGCCGTACCCCAACCTCCCGGCCTTGTGCCATAATGTAGACTGCCCGCTGGGACGGCCCCAGATAAAAATTACCCGCTCAACCATTAGTGCGCCGACATACCGGCGCCCGGCCTGGGTACAGTCAAACCCCAGTCAGCGCTGCTGGCCACCAATACATTTCCTTTGCACTTCGGGATTAAAAATTCATTAGCCACTAATAACTCAGCCCGTGTCCCTCTCTCCCCTTGGCTCTCTCCTTCTCCCACCTCTGTCCTTGTCATGTCAATCGTTCCCACCTATCCCCTTCCCGCCTATTCCCTTCCCATCTCTCCCCTTCCCACCTTTCCCCTTCCCACCCCCCTCATTCCCAGCTTCCTCCACCACACCTCTCCCCTTCCTAGTTTTCTCCTATCTATTTCGTCATTTCCCACCTCTCTGCTGTGCACCTCTCTCCTTTCTGAATCTGCCCTTGTCACCTCCCAGCCGCTACCTCTCCCGAGGCTACTTTTCCTCTTCCACTTCCCACCCCTTCCCCTCCGACCTCTCCCGTTTGCACCCCTCTTCTCCCAATATTACCCCTTCCTATTTATCTCCTCCTCAACTCTCCCCATTCCACCTCTCTCTTTCCCACCATTCCACTCCTGACATTTTCTCTACAAGCATTTCTCTTTCCTACATTTCTCCTCCCTTCCCACCTCTCACCTTCCCTCCTCTCCCCTTCTCACCCCTCCTCCTTCACAAATATTCCCGTCCCACCTTTCCACTTTCCATTTCCCACTCTCTCACCGCTCTCCTTCTATCCGCTCAGCCCCCCATCGCTCTCCCATCCCCACCCCTCCCCTTCGCACATCTCCACCATGCTACCATTCCTACCACAATCTTACCCCCCAACACTCCAATGTCCTTACCCCCCCCTCTCTATGCCATCCTCACCCATCTCCTCTCCCCTCACGCACTCTCCCTCAGACGGGATGGCCGAATGAGTTAGAGCATCTGTCTCTCGTGCTGGTAGATCGTGGGGTCATGGGTTCGAACCCTGGTTGAGTCAAACCAATGACTTAAAAATTGATACGTGTTGCTTCCTAGCCTGGCGCTCGGCATTATTAGGACAGGGCAAGGACTGGTGTGCTCAGTGTCAGAATAATGTGACTGAGTGGGATACCAGGTCATGTTGCCGGCAGCCTGGTTTCCCAGTGGCACAGCACTATAAAGTCGCCATGAGTGCGCACTGTCACAAGTCGGTACCCGTCCTGATATGACCTTAGATGTTGCTAGGACGTAAACCAACAACAAACAAACAACAACCCTCTATTTTGCCCTAACCCTATCGCCCTCCATAACCATTCCCCACCAAGCCCCTCAATAAACGTCCCTCCCCCATCGCCTCCTATCCCATCACACAATCTCCCGCTCTCCCGCTATGCCACCATAGCTCGTTCGCTCTGCACAAGCATTCCCTATCACGCCCCACAATAAGTTTCCCTTCCCCACACAACCCCACCGTGAGATTCCAGGATACGGCAGACACTCTACTCTCGCGGGTTCTCGACTAGATATGTGCGTGTGCGTTTGGGTATACTAAATAGCCTACAAACACACAGTGTTCAGGAGGAAGAGAAAGAGAAGGTGTAGGAGGAGGCGCAGGTGCAGTAAACCCAGCCTCCCTACTGGAAAAGTAACTCTCTACTCTGATAGTCATGCCGGGCGCGGCAGTGCGGAAATCTGGGTAGCCATGTGCAAGTGTATGTTTCGATGTACTACTTACAGGGTGCGGGCCGGCTAGCACTGACTTGTTGCCGTCGTTGGCTGGCTGTATTGCAGGGCTGCGGCCACGGTATCTGCTCCGGTGTCATGGTCCGCTCTTTGGGCGGGCCCCGGTACCGTATTTGATTGCCCCCAGTGGGCGCCATAAATAGTAGACGGTGGCTAGACCTCCAGGAATCATAAATGCCGTTGAAAATATATGTCTGCATCCTTATGATATGCCATCCATTTTGTTATTTTTTGTTTAATTATTATTTTTCTTCCGGTTGAAGGTTTTTTCAGGGGGAGGGGAAGGGAGTCTATCAAATAATAAAATATACACGATGTATCAGTGCTTCTTAAATTGATACGGTAGTGTGTTATTTTTAATAAAAGGTGAGACAATATTGAGTGATTAATTACTAGAAAGTTGCGTAAATAACTAGACGCATTGCTGATAAAAATTGACAGTGTATTGTGAGTAATAATATTGCTACACGCATAGGTGAATGCAAATATATATGCACAAATAATTCTTGTGATTGTTAAACAAAGGATGTCCTTAGTGTGTCTGGTGAACGCTTCGCATCGTGGTAGGCTGGGTTAGTGCAGGTGAGCGAGGTGAGTTCCTGGGTTAGAGTCGGCCCAAACCGGGTGTCAGCTAAGTGTGCACGGGCCAGACTCTGTGTCGCTCCGCGCGCCGTAACCGCCAGCCCTGCATACTGTCTCACCCCCTTCCCTAGCACCCTGAGAAGCGGGGACCTGTCGGCTGGGAACCGCGGGGTGGGCGGCGGCGTGAGCGGCATTGACACTAGGGGCAAGGACGGCGTGGTCAGCGCGCCCCGGGGCACAGTGCCCGGCGCGCCCGCTCCGCCGGCGCCTAAACCGCCGCCGCCGACATTGTTGCACCCTGCACTTGGGATTGGGCGGAGCGGGGTGAGGGGGGCGCCGGGGGAACTACTGCTACCCACCTCCAGATCCTTCTCAGTGAGGCGCGTGTGCTTGGCGATGGTTCCCTGCACGGGGTCATACAGCAGGCGGTGCCGCTGTGCCCCGGCGCCGCTCGGCTGCTGCTGCTGATGGCTGTTTCGCGGCGCCCCGGACGGGTCTCCGCCGCTCGCGGCACCCCCTCGGGGGTCACGCGGGTCACGGTAGGTGTAGGCGCGAACCTCGCCGTCTGACCCGTCCCCCGACGTCAGCGGCAGCGGCGACTCCGGGCGCTGGGCCCGGGGCCACGTGTTGCCCAGCCCGCCCGGTCCGTGAGCTGCTCGGAACGCCCCCTGCAGCCAGACAAGGACAACACTGGTTTGAGTTAAGCTCTCATATGTTTAGGCACTTTGGAGGGAAGACGAAGCAGAGTGCACGCTGTGGTGTAGAAGTGAGGTTTAGTGAAGTGGAGTGGAGCGGAGTGAGTGAGGAGTGAGTTGGAAGTTTCATAGAGTATGCTGTCTGTCCTTGAGGCTGGTAGCAGACCTTGGCGATAGTGTGTTTAGTGAGGCGTATGGTTAGTAAGCAGGTACTGGCGTTTCCATTAATGTATGAGAAGGTGCAGATGAGGATATGTGCACAGCAGTGTAGCATATTGCAATCAAGTACACCGCAGTGAAACACACTGTAGTCAAGTGCACCCCAGTGAAGCACACTGCAATCAAGTGTACCCCAGTGTAATATACTGTAATCAAGTGCCCCCAGTGCATCACACTGCAATCAAGTGCACCCCAGTGTAGCATATTGCAATCAAGTACACCACATTGAAAAACATATAGTCAAGTGCACCCCAGTGAAGCACACTGCAATCTAGGTACAAGATTCACCCCGTACTGCTGCAGTAGGGGTGCAAACCAGCCTTATGTAAAAGCTGGCGAAAAAACGGGTCAAAGAAATCAGAGCCTAATTTCACAATCTAAGAAGCAACATTTATTCTTTACATCTGTTTTATTATTTACCCGCTACCTGTGAGTTGAAAAATATAATATAATATCTAGTTTAATAAGATTTAAAAGTGAAATCGACGGCGTTCTGCATTCTCTCCCATTTCACCAACTCTGTGCCTTAGAAGTATCCATTTGATACTGGAGCAACATACTGGAGCCTCACTTCCATACTGGAGCCTCACTTCCATACTGACGGTATTTTCGCCCGTATTTACATAAGGCTGGTCTTCACCCGTGTACTACAAGTACCAGGTGAATCTTTTATCTAACTGCAATCAAGTGTACCCTAGTGTAACACACTGTAATCAAGTGCCCCCAGTGCAGCACACTGCAATCAAGTTCACCCCAGTGCAGCATACTGCAATCAAGTGCACCCCAGTGTAGAACACTGCAATCAAGTACACCCCAGTGTAGAACACTGCAAGCAAGTACACCCCAGTGTAGCACACTACAATCAAGTGCACCCCGGTGTAGCACACTGCAATCAAGTACACCCCAGTGTAGCACACTGTAATCAAGTGCACCCCAGTGCAGCATACTGCAATCAAGTGCACCCCAGTGTAGAACACTGCAATCAAGTGCCCCCATTGCAGCACACTACCATCAAATACATACCAGTGCAGCAAACTGCAATAAAAGTGCACCCCAGTACATCACAGTGCAATCACGTACAGCCCAGTGCAACACACTGCAATCAAGTACACCCTAGTGCAGCACCCTGTACTCAAGTGCATCCCAGTGAATCAAACTTCAATCAAGTACATCCCAGTACAGCACACTGCAATCAAGTGCACCCCAGTGCACCCCAACGCACCCCAGTTCACAGACCGGCCCGCAATGCTCAGTTTCCCCCTTACCGGCGCGCGGTCCGCCCTCTCCCGCTAAGCCCCATGTCGTGCATGCGGACATTATGGCACTGCGCCGTGTACCTGCAGGCCGCCTACGTCCGGTTTGCACCGCGGCTTTCTGCACTAACACGAGACGCCATTGGGCCACGAGACGCCATTGGGTGACTGGAACAAAGGCATACGCAATGCCTGAGAAATTATGGAGACAAACACTGGCTGAACCGCAATGAATGCCGCCCGTCAACCCCCGCGGCCCGCCCCCCCCCCCGCCCCCCTCCTCCCGCCACCCACGGCCCCTTTCAAGTAGAGGTGACCTCGGGTTCGTAGTTATGGGGGAGGGTGGCGTGAGGATAGGAGTAAAGGGAAAGGGCGGCGGGCGGCGGGTGGCGGGGTGTAATGGTCAGGTGGGCGGGGAGCCGTGAGTGCTGTATGACGTGTCCTGATGGTGATGTAATGTGGTCTACGAGCAAGCAGTGGGAGAGGGTGGCCGGGGATGGGCGTGTGTGGGTGGGGATGGGCGGGGACAGCGCCCCTAATGCCGGGATAGGGCGATGATGGTAGAACTTGTTTGTTTGTTCTTGTTTAACACCATAACATTGTATAAGTTTAAATCAGGATGGGGGATGGCGCTGAGCTTGGGAAGCAATGCCATATTTTACCTAAAAGGGGGAATGTTGAGGAATGCGAAAGTCGAGGATTGGTGATGGACACGAGCGGCATTAGAAATAAAAGGCTGAGCAATGCGTCTGGGTGTTGATGTGAGTGTGTAGAGTGTGTGAGTAGGGATTGTGCCGCGTAAGGAGCAGGGCCGGCGGTGTGGGGGCCGGGTCCGGCCGCAGGCTGACGTGTCTGGGTCGCGGGGTCTGGGCCGGCCAGGGCATGATGAATGGCGGGAACTGGCACCTCCGGGCGGGAGTTGGAGTCGCTCTGCCTTTCATGCCTGTATCGGGCTAGCGCGTCTTTCCGGCTCCAACACCTGCTGACATTGCATGAGGCTTGTGTGTGTGACTAAGGGGCCGGACAGGGCTTGCTCCAGCTCCAGCTCCGTCCTTCCCCATCCCTCCCCACACACCCAGCTCGACATCCCCCTACACCCCAACCTATTGCATCCCTGACCCGCCATCACCTGCATTCCTAAACCATCCAAACCCCACTACTGTTTCGCCTTCTACACCCCCACCCCCACCACCCAACACAATCCCGCTCCTCCTCATTCCCCCCTCCCCCCCCCCAATCCGGCCCCTCCCCATTCCCTAAGCCCATCCTCACCCAGCCGCTCCCCTATCCCCAGTCCCAGCGCCCTCCCTCTCCCCACCCCCGCGCTTCCCCAACCTTCTCCCTCCCCGTCCCCCATCCCCTCTCCCTCCCCCTCCCCCTCCCCCCGTCCCATCCCTCTCCCCACACCTACCTCCCCCACCCTCTCTCTACCCCTCCTCGGCCCCTTCCCCATCCCCTGCCCCTTCCGCTCCTCATCCCCATCCCCCGTCCCCGCCGCTTTGTTGCCGGAGTCAACTGCCGACCACCGATGACCGCGCATAACTCACGGCCCGATTGCCCCATCAACCACGTGGTTGGGATGCTACACGATCCATCAGCGTCACCTTCACAGAGGGACAGACGGCTCTCACCCGGCCTCCCGGCTCGGCAACCTGGGGGCCCAGTGAGTCCGAAGCAGTGAGCAGCTCGGCTCGCCTCTGCCGCCGCCGCCCTGGTCCAGAGATGAAAAGCTCAGCATTAAAAGTCAGCAACTCACCAAGTCCGATGAGCAAATCACCGAGTCAAAGTCGACAGCCCGGAAAGCCAAATGACCAGCTCACACAAAGCCAACCTACCAGCTCACATAGTATTAAACTGGACGGTTCAAACCAGGTCACATGGTCAAATAATCACCCCACAAATCACACATGAGCAACTTAATAAGTCCAGCAGTAATGACACTAAGCCAAATTCAGCGGTAAACCAGTATCATGGTTTGGGGGAAAATTTCGTTTTCATCTGAACACATATATTGTCAGCGACGAGGCACAGGTCTTCAATACTTAATAAAGAGATCGTCGATTTCCTGCCCTCCACCACCGCATATCCTCGTAAGACATGAGCAGATCGGATATAAACTCATAGAGGGGCTGAGAAATTCCAATGCTAGCGGTTACCAGGGCTAACCTAAGAGAGCTCTCCATTTCAGATTAAATACCACCCCAAATTCAATGAGTAACAACCTCGCAAAGCCATTTCTGTAGCTAATTAGTCTCAATAAATATCACTCCAGTCGTAAGGATTAGTTAATAACAACGCCACAGGCAATCTGCGCGTATTCATACAATTCTTCAGAGCTGCTCTCATCAGCATATCCATACGCATTATGTACCGTGATATATACACGGAACTATCTAGGATGTCTCAATCGACTAGTCTCCAATCCACCCAGTCATACCCTTCACGCTCTCTTCCCTCACCGCAGCAGTAGGATGAGCAATTCATGGCCTCCAGGGACATTGCATTGCACGCCTATGCAAGGAGCAACTCGTTGCACATGGCCAGCTGCTCAGTTCACCTCGGGCCAGCACCCAACTGGCTCCACTAGCTCCAATTCAGCCTGCACTAACGAATATCAGGCCGATATATCGACGTATATCGGCTACACCGGAATAACGGTTGCATATAGGGAGAATGTAAGGAACTGAACACGAATAGAGTGAGAGAATAGGGGTAGAATACCAGACCATAATTCCTGGTCATAGCTTGTGATAGGAGCCTGGGATAGGATTGTGTGTTGGACACTGAATCCATGCGTTCTTAATACTCAGCTATGTTAGTTTTTCATGGTAACTGAAATTAGTGCATTATGCAGCATGTTCAACCAGGAATACTATCATGTAAAGGTTTTACACTGCTGCAGTAACGTCAAATTGTTTAATTTACATTTCCAGAAGATTAGTGCCTTCAAGCGGAAAAATAAAATGCATGTTATGATGAATCCAAAATATAAGTATACAACCTCATCAGATATTTTATGTTTGTGTGTGATGAATTCATTTACCATGCTCCTAACGGCTAAGTGTGTTAACACTTGTTTTCATCACTGGGCAGCACTAATCCAATTTGATTTAAATCTTGAGAATTTAGTTTTTAGTAATAATTTAGATTTTCTTGTTTAGAGTAGCATGATATTGATTATGAATGTGGCGTGGTTTATTCTTATTCTGGTGTTGGTTTAGTTAGTTACACGGGGTGAGCATGCGCACGGAGAACCACTGCAAATAAAGGAGGCCGTAACCCACGGCTAACGTTGTTGGCTGGAGGCATATCGGCCCGCCTGATTTACACGCCGGCCGAATTGATCCCCCGAGGCCGGTGAAAATAAAGTTACCCCATGACGCTTGTTGAGTCAGTGAGTGACCCTCCCTCCCTCCTCTGACGACCCACACCACACCACCTTCTACCCCTACACATCCCACAGTAGCCGCCTCAACCGCACAAGGGCATTCGCATTCCTAGAGCCCTACACTGCCCACCATGAGTGCTCTCCAACACACGGGAGGTGTCGAAGGCTAGGCGGTGAGGTGGAACAGTAGAGGGTTGGGAGGATGAAAGGTTGGTGGGGTGGAGGTTAGGATGAGTGGGTGGGTGGGTGGAGGGGAGGGCGGGTGGAGGGTTGGATGGTTTGAAGGGTGGAGGGGTGAGGGGTGGAGGGGTGGAGGGGTGGAGGGATGGAGGGGCGGACGGGTGGCGGGGGTGGAGGGGTCGAAGGTTCGAAGGTGGGAGGGTGGGGGGTGGATGGTTCCAGGGGTGGAGGAATGGAAGGGTTGGAGGGGTGGGCGGGTGGAGAGGTGGATGGTTTGAGGGTGGAGAATGGAAGGTTGGATGGGTGTAGGGTGGAGGGGTGGATGGTTTGAGGGGTGGGGGATGGAAGGGTGGAGGGGCGGGGCGGGTGGAGGGGTGGATGGTTTGAGGGGTGGAGGAATGGAAGGTTGGATGGGTGAGGGGTGGAGGGGTGGATGGTTTGAGGGGTAGAGGGATGGAAGGTTGAAGGGCGGGCGCGTGGAGGGGTGGATGGTTTGAGGGGTGGAGGGATGGTAAGTTGGAAAGCTGAAGGTGTGGACGGGTGGAGGGGTGGATAGGTGGAGGGATGGAGGGCTGGAAGGGTCAAAGGTTGGCAGGCAGAGGGGTGGATGGTTTGAGGGGTGGAGGGGGGCGGGTGGACTGGTGGATGCTTTGAGTGGTAGAGGGATGGAAGGTTGGAGGGGTGGAGGGATGAGGTGGAGGGGTGGAGCGGTACAGCGACAGAGGAGAGCATGGTTGGAGCGTCGGATGGATGGGTGTGCGGTGTGAATGTATGCAGGCTTATCACCAGGCTTAAGGAGGTCGAGGCGCTGTCGATATATATGCGAATATTCTTGCCAGATGTGAGAACGGATGTCCGAATGGCCTTGGAATATACAATCCCGGATATCTTCGCACTTGTGTGGTTAATGTTCAATCCAGCGGTTCTGTGGACTTTCGATTGAATATAGCATCGATATAAGTTTTAGAAGAATTACGTCAGGGTCCAATCCGTAGAAATGCTGAACAGTTGGAGGTCAAATTGCAAGGTCTCTCAAGTGTGCGTAACCATTTCTAAATGACAATTCCTGGTATGGGATTATTTGAACCCAACTTTCCTAAAACACCGGACGGAATGTGCTATTGATACTACTCATCCAATCAATCAATTAAGTAATTACTCGGCAATTCTCCGAGGGTATTGGGGAGCAGTAAAACGCAGATTACTGGTTACAACGTCAGCTATGGTTCTCCAACGACCCTCTTGGTTAAGGGCTTGATGATGATTAATGATTATTCTTACATGAAATAAATACATATGAGTATGTATATATATATATAAGTATATACATGCATTTATTTATCTGGGTATGTATGCCTATGTGTATATATGTATCTATGTAAATATATGCTTGGTATTATATATATATGTGAGACTGTCTCAAAAGGTGCTAAGCAATATGGGACAAAACTTTGTCCATTGTAACGATCAACATACTATCTGCTTATGCATTTGCTCAGGATAAACTGATTTGATTTTTACATGGCGTTTCATAATCCCAATAGAATACATATTGCTTTGAAGCAAATGTTCTTGTGTTTTCAGTGTAAGCATTTCTGTGATGTTTTGTGTCAATCGTTACAATGGACAAAACAAAGAAGAGTTATCACCTTTTGAGACAGGCTCATATATAATTATGAATAATCTAGTATGTGTATGTAAGGTGCAATGTACGAACATGTCCCAGTGTATTTAATTAAAAGATTAGCAGTCATGTGTGCCATATGGTAGCTGTAGAGAAGTCTCTAAAGCGCTAAATGCGGTGACGCTGTTGGTATAGATAGATATTTGTGATATATAAATATATGCATTGGTACATTGATTGTAGTTAAACAATGGTTTGATTTGTGAACAGACAAGTGGCGCCACGGGCGAACCTGAGGTTGTGGTAATGTCATCCTTTAAATGACTTAGTTCATGCTCCTCCAACCAATAACAGGGTGAAGAGTAGGTGGAAGCTTACAGCATTATAATACTCATATGATGTCTTATACAACATATATATGAAACCTGTAGGTGACTTAGTTCAGGCTTCTCCAGCCGATGATTGAGGAGAGGCTGAGGAACGGGTGGAAGTTTCTGGCCTTATTATATTCATATACTATCTTATACAACATATATATATATATATACATATATATATATATATATATATATCTATAAATATATATATATACGTACATATGACAATTAAAATGTTTTCGCCTAACAATTAGCACTGACAACCTCCCTCTAATTGAACATACTACCTACCCTTCCCCGGCAAACAGGTAGAAGCTACTCAAATAGCGCCGGCTCCTAATCGGGGAAGTACGGTAATGACAGCTTTCAAAGAGGCTGACAGGCCTCCCATTGTAATGTGAGAGCATTTCGAGCATGGCGGGGTTTTCCCACTTGGACTCATTAAAATGAAAGCTTAATTGTGGGAATCACCCAGCCTCGTTTCCTGCTAAGGCAGACAATCAACACCACTCAAGCTATGACATTATGTGGACAAGGGGGGAAAGCTACTCTGCAGTACAGCATCGTTTCCCACTGACACCAAGGGAGTGGCCACAGGCTAGGCACATGCGTTTGTTCATGTGTCATTAGAGAAAGTGACAGGGAGTGAGACAAGGGAGAAGGTGGGGGGTGAGTGTGAGTAGGGGTGGGGGGGGGGGTACTCACTGATGGAGTTTTTGCACACGACACCACACACCTGCATGAGGCTACACTTTCCTAATCAGGGGAAGACATAGATTTAATTAGGACGAACTCATTCTTATGTATTTATCTCATTAAGCCCTGCAATTCTCCTGCGTATATGCGCTTGTTATCATTTGGAATGCCGGCTGATATGCAGTGAACATATCCTTCTTATCTTATATATATACATATTATATATGATAAGAAAGATAATAGTAAATAATGCTAATTGAATATATATATATGTATGTACAATCATATCAGTTCCAGTTCAACTGCGTTTGAGTTTCAACGGAGTATGCATTGCAGGAACGTTTTCCATTGGGTTCCACTTAGAGTTACATAGTATGATGATTTGGCATGTCTGTAATTTTTCAATTGAATATATTAGGTGACTCAGTATTACTGACTTTACCTGTGTGTTAAATAAATTTGATTTAAAATGACTAACTTTGAATGTTCAATTAATGGTAGCGTGCTTGTTAAATATCTGAGCGTCTTCTGTGAAATTAACTGAACATTCCCGATTATGCAGCAACAAAGGAGTAATAAGGACTTCAGTGTCTCATCCGGCTATGTCGTATCTAATCCAGATAATGATTTCGTTTTCTAAAATAACATTCTTTCACCAGACTATTCAGCTTTAACCTGAGTTTAATGGATAAAGGCCCAGTCACCTACACGTTAGTGGATGTAGTTGAACGTAGTGTAGGCTAACGTAGTTGAACATAGTTGAACGTAGTTGAACATAGTTGAACATAGTTGAACATGGTTGAATGTAGTTGAAAGTAGTTGAACGTAGTTGAAATTAGTTGAACATAGTTGAATGTAGTTGAACATAATTGAACATAGTGGAGGCTAACGTAGTTGAACATAGTTGAACATAGTTGAACATAGTTGAACATAGTTGAACATAGTTGAATGTAGTTGAAATTAGTTGAACGTAGTTGAAATTAGTTGAACATAGTTGAATGTAGTTGAACATAATTGAACATAGTTGAACGTAGTTGAACATAGTTGAAGGTAGTTGAAGGTAGTTGACGGTAGTTGAACGTAGTTGAACGTAGTTGAACGTAGTTGAACGTAGTTGAACGTAGGTGAACGTAGTTGAATGTAGTTGAACGTAGTTGAACATAGTTGAACATAGTTGAATGTAGTTGAATGTAGTTGAACTTAGTTGAACTTAGTTGAATGTATTTGATCATAGTTGAATGTAGTTGAACATAGTTGAATGTACCGTCATCCATACTTCTCTGTCAGGCGGACTTGGTAATAACATGCGTGGGCCATGAGTTCCGATTTAATCTTTGGACATGTTCAAAAGAGCGCTACTTTAGAGTATCATGTACTGAGGCAAAGTATCCATACTCTTAATGTACTCTAGCTTACTCTAGCATACTCTAGCATCCTGTTACATACTGTATCATACTGTGGCATACTTTAGCATATTTGGACATAGTTGACCATTGTAGAGGGTAGAGTACTTTGCACATAGTTGAAGGTAGTTGAAGGTAGTTGAAGGAGGGTGAAGGTAGTTGAAGGTAGTTGAAGGTAGTTGAATATAGTTGAACATAGTGTAACAAAGTTGAAGATACCGGAATCCATGCCGTAACATATTTATCCGTACCAAAACCTACCATACCTTAACGTTGTTCACAGTACTTTAGCAGACTTACACCACGTTTGACCCACGTTAATCTATCCTATGTTCAACTACGTTCAAATACGTTCACAAACGTGTATGTCACCAAGGCTTTAAATGTGACACTTATTGAATTCCTGGGTTTCTCAATGGAATCCTCATTTTAGTGTCTGAGGTTATAGGTTATTTCTCTATAATTTGTATTATTCTTCTAACGGATATATAGACATGTGTACAAAGAACTGCTGAAGCATACCTCTCCATTTCCAAGTTCCGTGGGGGGGGGGGGGGGGGGAGAGAAGTAACGGAAAAAAGGCAAATTTGATGTGTCCTGTTTTGGACACAATGCAGAACGGTCTGAATGAGTTACTTAAGCATATTATTGACATTACTGCTCTCGTTTATTTCCATATAGAGTTAATATGGATAAGTGGGTCAAGACTGCGCCCTATGACTCAGCCCTCCTGCGCCCCGGGCGCGCCGGCACTGATTTCAGCGGTCATTACGCATGCGCTCGGCGCGCATCCGGTGTGGGTGAAATGGGGGGAGGGTCTGGTTGGGGTTAGGGAGGGGGGGGTCCATAATGGGTCACGTGACGAGCGGCCCCCCGGAAATGCTCCGCCAGGTGCCGCTAGTGGTGTGGGGTGGAGGGTTGGAGGGGGGCGAAAGTGGGGGTGGGAGTAGGGGGGGCTTAGTGTCGGAGTGAGTTGGTTGGTTGGTGGTTGGAATGTTACGTCCTGGCAACATCTAAGGTCATATCAGGATGGGTATCAACTTGTGACAGTGCACATTCATTGTAACCTTATTGTGCTGCCCCACTAGGAAATCAGGCAACTGACACCATGACCTGATATCCCACGCAGTCACATTATCCTGACATGAGCTAACCAATCCTTGCCCTATCCTATTTATGCCAAGCTCCAGGGTAGGAAGTGACAAGTATCACTTTTATATGTCATTGGTTTGACTAGACTGGGAACCAAACCCACGATCTCCCGCATCAGAGGCCCGTGCTCTACCGATTCGGCCACTGCGTCCGGAGTGGGTGATAGTAGATGCAAGTGGGGATGTGAGCGGGTGGGATTGGTGGTGAGGGAAAGGGGCTTATTGTCGGAATGGGTGGAAGTCGATGGGAGGTGGGGGTGTGAGCGGGTGGTGGGGTGTAAGGTGGGAGATTTGTGCGCATGCTGATCCAGTGTCAGTCATTAAAGGTAATCATAATGGAGACAGATTTGGGCTGGATCACACTCATGCAGGCTGAGAAACATGTGTTC
Source organism: Branchipolynoe longqiensis (assembly GCA_030323885.1). Lineage (NCBI taxonomy): Eukaryota > Metazoa > Annelida > Polychaeta > Phyllodocida > Polynoidae > Branchipolynoe > Branchipolynoe longqiensis. Next base: position 90,055,004 of record CM059191.1, on the reverse strand, counting down.
CCTTGGACAGATCCCTAGTGATAAATGAGGCCAGATAGGGGGTGGAGACGATGGAGGCATTCGAAGGAGGCTGAAGGCTGAGGCATCTGATTGCATGCGTTCTTCATCCTTTCTGTGCAGAAGGGGCCTTTTGCTTGTTTGACTCCGATAACTTTAGCTGTTGATGTTAGGTTTGGTACTATCTAACAAATTACTATTCTTGAAAATATTGAATCCCCTTTTGGATGGCTGAATGAGGGGAGCGCCCACCTCCCAGATTGCAATTCGTGGGATTCGAACCCACGGGGTTCGAAGCCCGGTCAGGTTCCACCAATGATGTAGATATTTAGACTTGTCGATACTTATAAGAATTTAGAGGAAATGTCAAGTTGCAGTGAAATCAGGTTGTCAACAGGAAACATGTGCCAGGAGAGGATACATTTACCTTTACAGCTCATATTTCTAGTTCCCTATTTGTGAGTGTTGAGGTTCTCTCTGGTACCTTCTTTAAATTATCTTTTCAAGGCTGTCGAAATCTTGCTTGCTTAACATTCACAAATACATCAAGATACGCACTTCCATGAAAGAGAAGATGTGTAACCCCAGAATTACGGACGGAGTTGAACAAACTGAACATTCTATCTTTTAGCATATCCGGAGTGCCATCTAAATAATGGTGATACACATTTGTCATACATGAACTGACCTTCGTGTAGTCCAGAGCCAACACCCGGATATTTTTATTCTGACATTATACGAATAGGAGGAGTACTTCATATTCATTCTGTTCATTAAAATGGAAAATTAGTCCACTACATATACAAATGAAAAGGTACACTGTATCATACACACATTTTGGCAGAAAAAGATCACAATTATTATTTTTTTTATCAGAAAATCTGTGTTTTTTGTAGAATACCTTACATTCTGAGAAATGATATATTACGATAAGATGTTAAAGTTAACAATTAAGCATCAGTAAAGTCCTCACTAAATCCTCATTAAGGTCTTCACTAAAATCACCACTAAGGTCATCACTAAAGTCATCACTAAGGGCATCACTAGAGTCATCACTAAGGTCATCACTAAAGTCATCACTAAGGGCATCACTAAAGTCATCACTAAGGTCATCACTAAAGTCACCACTAAGGGCATTACTAAAGTCATCACTAAGGTCATCACTAAAGTCATCACTAAGGTCATCACTAAAGTAATCACTATGGTCATCACTAAAGTCATCACCAAATGCATCACTAAAGACATCACTAGGGTCATCACTAAAGTCATTACTAAGATCATCACTAAAGTCATCACTAAGGGCATCACTAAAGTCACCACTGAGGTCATCACTAAGGTCATTACCAAGTGCATCACTAAAGTCATCACTAAAGTCATGATTAACATCAGAGGAGTTATCCTGGCGACTGTAATCCACACCAGTCTGTTCCTGCATTGCTCATGGCAAGAGATCCTCCAGCCTCAATTTTCATATGGGGCGATAACAGCTCAATAACTTTCCCTGCATGTACATCTAGAGAGTATTTGCATTTAAAGGTCAGGCTTACATACCCTCATTGCCAGCAGTTTATTTGACTATCAGCAGCCTTCCACTTTATTATCCGTCCTAATGGGAAGTCAGGGAATGATATAGGAAATCTGAGCCTTGGTACTGTCAAAATAGGACATATATATACAGATATATCACGGTGGACATTGTGCTACATGGTGGATATGAATTACTTGCACCTATAGACCTTTATCCCTCAACCCTCCCAATGGCCCCCTCCCCATCCTCATACAGATACACGATCCGTCACTCTATGGAAATATCAACGTCTGGCGAAGCGCATTCACTATACATGGACTTACCCTTTGGGAGCGCCTTGCGGTGGCCACTTTCAGGGTGTTCCTGAATTAGGTCAGCAGTCAGTCAGCACTAGGCCCGAATCCATCAGCTTGCCTTCACAGCCACCCCTCTACAGGCGTTCTCCTTCCCCACACCCTCCCACCGTGCATTCATACATATATATATGGGCACACATCCCTCACAACACCATCGATAACACTAACAGGCTCCTACACCACCTCCAGCCTACAGCGGATCAGACAACCCTTCCCCTCTATTCGCTTCCCCTCTCCTCCCCATCCCATCCTACTACCCACCCCTTTCTCATCCATCCACCTCATCCTCTCTCCGCAGCCTGGCTGTCCCATTGCTGTCCCATTGCTGTCCCATTGCTGTCCCATTGATGTCCCATTGCTGTCCCATTGCTGTCCCATTGCTGTCCCATTGCTGTCCCATTGCTGTCCCATTGCTGTCCCATTGCTGTCCCATTGCTGTCCCATTGCTGTCCCATTGCTGTCCCATTGCTGTCCGATTGCTGTCCCATTGCTGTCCCATTTGCCCCATTGATGTCCATGCTGTCCATTGCTGTCCCATTGCTGTCCCATTGCTGTCCCATTGCTCTCCCATTGCTGTCCCATTGCTGTCCGATTGCTGTCCCATTGCTGTCCCATTGCTGTCCCATTGCTGTCCGATTGCTGTCCCATTGCTGTCCCATTGCTATCCCATTGCTGTCCCATTGCTGTCCCATTGCTGTCCCATTGCTGTCCCATTGCTGTCCCATTGCTGTCCCATTGCTGTCCCATTGCTGTCCCATTGCTGTCCCATTGCTGTCCATGCCCATTGCTGTCCCATTGCTGCCCCATTGCTGTCCCATTGCTGTCCCATTGCTGTCCCATTGCTGTCCCATTGCTGTCCCATTGCTGTCCCATTGCTGTCCCATTGCTGTCCCATTGCTGTCCCATTGCTGTCCCATTGCTGTCCCATTGCTGTCCCATTGCTGTCCCATTGCTGTCCCATTGCTGTCCCATTGCTGTCCCATTGCTGTCCCATTGCTGTCCATTGCATGCTGTCCCATTGCTCCATTGCTGTCCCATTGCTGTCCCATTGCTGTCCCATGCTGTCCATTGCTGTCCCATTGCTGTCCCATTGATGCCATTGTGCCATTGCTGTCATTGCTGTCATTGCTGTCCCATTGTCCCATTGCTGTCCCATTGATTGCCCATGCTGTCCATTGCTGTCCCATTGCTGTCACATTGCTGTCCCATTGGTGTCCCATTGCTGTCCCATTGCTGCCCCATTGATGCCCCATTGCTGTCCCATTGCTGGCCCATTGCTTCCCCATTGATGCCCCATTGCTGTCCCATTGCTGTCCCATTGCTGTCCCATTGAAGACCCATTGCTGTACCATTGATGTCCCATTGATGCCCCATTGCTGTCCCATTGCTGTGCCATTGCTGTCCCATTGCTGTCCCATTGCTGTCCCATTGATGTCCCATTGCTGCCCCATTACTGTCCCCTTTCCGTCCCTTCTCCCCAATCCACCCCCCCCCCCCCCTTTGCTTGTCTCTGCCTCTGGCTCGCACTCTCTCTCCCCTTCTTCCTCACCCCATCCTACCTTCCCCACCCCTCTCCTGCGTTGTGACCCAATTTCCCGCCCCATTCCTCTCCTCCGCCCTCTCCTTCTGCCTCATTACCCCGTTATTCTGTCCTATTACCTCCATGTTACCCATCCTTTCCCCCTCCCGTCGTCCTCCTCATCCCCCTTCTCTCTCCCTTTCCCCCTCCCCTCTGCCTCTCTTTCCCCTTCCTCCTCTCCCCCTGCCCACTTCCTCTCCCTCTCCCTCTCTCTCCTGTCAACTCGGCATATCATCGCTAATTCCCTCTCCCTCCACCCCCCCCCCCCCCCCCCCCCCCACCCCGACCGCCACCAAGCCCCCCACCCCCATCACCCACCCTCCCATCCCTCAGCACCACCCGCAATCCACCAACCCACCACCCCGGTGGCACCCCCAACGAATATTTCACGGCGCTGATCCCGTCCCCGGGCGGGGGCCGACACCGTCAGCGGCCGGCTGATTTATGCGGGCTGGGCGGGGACCGGCCCGGCCACCACGTCCCGGATCACTACCTGCATTGCCACCGAAAGCTAATCGAGTTCAAGGTGCATGGACAGCCATACATCTCGACACCACGTGTCTATCGTATACGCGCCGCCGGCGTTTGACGAGTGGGTTGCCGGTGGTCTGAGGGCGGAGGGAAGAGGGAGGAGGGAGAAGGGGGAAGGGAGGAGGGAGGAGGGAGGAGGGAGGAGGGAGGAGGGAGGAGCGAGGAGGTAGGTTGTACGTGAGTGTGGGTAATGCAGGGGAGGAGGAGGGTGGTTGTTGAAGTGGTTGCGGACGGGAGAGGGTGGGTGGGGGTGGGGGTGGGGGTGGGGGACTTGTTTCTGTGATTTGCAACCTGTACTATGGCGGCTTTGAAAACTCAGTTTGGGGAATGATTACTCGGGTGGGGGAAGGGTGCGGCTTGGGAATTGAGGCTGGGGCAGGGATAGGGGAGGGGCAGGGCAGGGATATATGGGATGGGAGAGGGGGCGGGAGTAGGAGAGCAGGGAGTAGGAAGGTGGGACCCTGGGGGGGGGGGGCGGGTGGAAAGGAGGAACACGAAGGCAATTAACGGCTAATTGGGAATGTACCTAATGACGAACAGGTGGTGGTGAAGAGGTGGTTTAGGGATAAGGAACGGCAGCAGGGTGAATATATGATACAAATTGATGACGGAAGTATGGACTGAATATGGAAACAAAACTGGAGATCAGACCCTGAATAGATGCGAAGCATCATAGGAATATCGGCTAATACTAATATAGAATATGCAGACTCAGGCGAAATGCTTTTGGAGGTAGTTAGAAGAGTGGCAGGTGTATATATGATGGGTAATGTCAGGAAGGTGGTGATCTGGGAATACATTGAATATATAGGCTGATGACTTGGTAGAGGGCTGGCCGGGAAGGAGAAAGGAGAGATGGGAGTATAAAGCCCCAGTCACACATCACCGGATTGGGGGAAATGGATAGAAACCGAGCAACGTCCGTTTTGTGTCCGTACAAGGTTTGAAAATGCACAAAACTAGGAACGGATGCTGCCGGACTATCATCTACCATTCTTGTCCATTTTGAGTTTGTTTCGTCCATTGGCTATTCGTTCATGTCCATTTTATGTCCACTCGTCCAGCGGACTTTGACCCGATATCGCAACATTTTGACACATTTTAATACATTTCGATATGTATGACGCCTGGACTAGACAATTCTGTCAGTTGCTCAATCCCGTGATGTGTGACTGGGGTTTTACTGTGCACTTTGGGTGAGGTAAAGGGAATGGAAATAAATGGTGGCTGTACAGTCCTAGGTTTGGAATAGTAAACATGTGCCGAGATCTATGTAATGTTGTACGGAATATGGCAGCAGGTGCATGACCCTAAATAAGGAGTGGTCACTTGGATAGCGCATGACAAGAGGTGCATGGCCCTAAATAAGGAGTGGTATATTGGATAGGACATGGCAAGATGTGTATGCCCCTATGTAAGGATTGGTCAATGGTACAGGGTAGGGCAACATGTGCTTGACCCTAGGTAAGGAGTTGTTGGACAGACGAATCTGAGGGCACTCCCCTAGACGCAGATCATGAGTGATATTGGATTGATGACTGGAGAAGGTTTCAGTTATAAAGCTCTAGAATAGAACTGATATTCGGGCTGAAGTGATATATAGCCCTGAAGTAGGGAGTGATTTTAACTAGTTGAGAGCATCTGCATTAAAGTGGGTCAAGAATAGTAGGAGACATATATGATGACATTAACATACTACTCGGTGACATTACCATACCACTTGGTTGCATTACCATACCACTCGGTGGCATTACCATACCACTCGGTTGCATGACCAAACCACTCAGTGGCATTACCATACCACTCGGTTGTATTACCATACCACTCGCTGGCATTACCATCCCACTCAGTGACATTATCATATCACTTGGTGGTATTCCCATACCACTCGGTGGCATTGACATGCCGCTCGCTTTCATTACCATACCACTCGGTGAGGGGACTAGGACTTAGGAGTCCGAGCGTGGCGGTTGGCAATGCAAGATGCACTAGATTGAGTGTATCATGAAGCTTCGGGTGGGTGCGATGTGATGTGATTCAAATGGTAGGTACAGATGGACATGGCTGAGGGACCAGGAGCAGGGACCAGGAGCGGGGACCAGGAGAAGCAGCCGGAGAGATACGCAGAGGGGAGCGGATGGTTGGGTCGCATAAGGGAGGTGTGGGAGAAGACCAGGTGAGGATTTGGGCAGGCATGGCGATTTTTGTAAGGGTGACTGGGGAACGTGAGAGGAGATGGATGAGGTGGGGAGAGGGAGTCTCCTGCGGTTGCGGGTGGGAGGGAGGTGGGGGAGGTGGGGAGGCAGGAGAGACAGGTAGGAAGGAGGGGCGTGGAGGAAGGGAGGCAGGAGATCCAGGCGAGGCTCATTGATCACGGTGACAGCGGGGTGCGAACCACTTTGATCTCATCTCGCCGGCTACTTACACGGCTTGGATCGACATGCGGGGAGCTGGTGCGCGTGTCAAGCGCTAGGGGCGCCACCGTTCATGCCGCCATTCGTTGCCTCCCTGCCGCCATTGTCTCTACCCGCCCCCGCACCGGTAGCGGTGATGTTTACAAATGCCCGCATGCGCTGAGAGGTGAAAGGACGTCTGTGCATCACATGCGGTTATGCAGTTTGGTTGCCAAGTAGGTTAAAAGCGAGTAAAGTCAAGAGTTGACACCAATTGAGTTCACAGGGTACCTGACACTCTCTTAAGTTGCACTAGCGACGCGTGACGTCACGAAGCCACAAGGTTAACATTAGAGGGACATTATTTTGAAGAAGCATCGCGTAGTTTATTAAGTCTGTGATGTTTTTACTTAAATAGTCCCGGAAAAGGGGAGATCAACAATGCGAGGGAGCATCTCAAAGTAAGAACTGTCTGTTGTTTGAACTTAAATGTTCTATATAGCATAAGTCTGCATGATCGTTGAAGGATATTAAACTAAAGACTGCATAATGTTTGAACCTAGATGTTCTGCATAGCTTATGTCCAAATGTTGTTTTTGGGCTGTTTTTTTTTTTACATTAATTGTTTAAGCAGGGGAAATTTCAATCGCAGACAATTGGTCTTCCTCATTCCACTGTTCCTTGCCCTCTCCTAATAATGCCTAGTGTGTGGCTCGGAAGCGACAAGTATACATTTTTAAATCATTGGTTTGACTCGACCAGGGTTTGAACCCACGACCCCACGGTCTACCACCACAGGAGATGGACGCTCTAACTCATTGGGCCATCCCGTCTGTTGCTTGCGTGAGATCAAACTAAAAGCTGCATACTGTTTGAACCTAGATGTTCTCCATAGCTTATCTCCGAATGTTGCTTGCAAGAGATCAAACTAAAAACACTATGTTCTTTATAGCCTGTGTTAGTATGATGCTGAGATAGATCTACTAGTGTTGTTTGAACCTAGATATTCTGCTTACCCTATGTATGGGGGATGCTGCATTGATCAAACAAAATATTGCATGTTGTTTGAAGCTAAATATTTCGGATAGCCTATGTAAACAATGTATGGTGGAGAGAGATTAAACGACTACTATTAAACATTATGTTATCCTGAACTACCTGGTTTTGCAGGATCTGTGACAGCATGGTAGGACATCTAATACCTAGTTGCTAAGTTATATAAGCAAATATGGGTGATGCAATGATCGCGTTATTACTTGTTCTTTATTTTGTAGAAAGTCTTCAATCCTTTTCATATGTGTGTCTGAAAGCCTACACAGAAATGAATTTAAATGCATAGAATGTCATAGGCTGAAGCAGAGACAGACATCGCACTGACCTCCTTAAATTGCATTTTCTCCAGTTTCACATTTGATTTGTGTCACTGTTCGGTGTCGTGCAGTGTTTGTCAAGACGAAGAGTTTTGAGGAGAGGAAGAGAGTGGGTGACGAATGGTAGTAAGCATCCCATTGGGATGGCGATTTTCAGAGAGAAAGCGCTTTGAAATAGACTTGATATCACATCTCTGCTTTTCTTAGAGCCCATGGGAGGCACATGATTAATTATCCAATCTCGTCTATTTTGTCAATAATATTACGAATCCATACATGCTTGATTGATTGTCAATGATTTAGTTTCGCATCAGCAGAAAGGTCCGTATCCACAGTGAAATTGGAGTAGTATTTATAATCTCAGTTTGGTAAGCATACTTATATGCTGAAATGTATTTGTTTTTAAAAGACAATCTGAAATGATTAGATTAATGTCGATGGAAAAGAGTCCAATTGTTTTGAGGAACTCTGAAATTGGATTCTGCTCTAGATTTGTAAAGAGGTATCACATGTTATTTCCATAAACAGTAGGTGCAAGGTGATGAAATCTGTCTGTGTATTTGAATATCTCAGTGTACAAGAAGTGATACCTGCAATACCTGCAATACCCGATATGCAGGTATTGCAGGTATCGCAATACCTCAGGGAGTTTGACGCCCCTGCCCTGCAGAGTTGTAAACCACTGCTTTGTGGTACAGGTTCTTGACAGAACCGAAGGCTAAGGGAGCAAACCCTAAACAGAAAACCATGTCACTGTGGCAGCATTAAGGGTGGTGGGTGTATGGAACTCCCAACATCTCCCGACCAGCCACTGCAGGGACAAATAGTTTTGCGCCTGTCTTGACATGTTCTTGCCGGTGTGAAACCTCTATTTGCTCCCTGAGAGAGTGCCGCTGGTGACTTGCAAAAGCCAGTAGCACTTCAACACTTTTGCAGGCAGCTTTCATGAAATGTACAACTGCACAATGGAGAGCGGCAGTCAAGTAATCCAAGCAGTCTTTGTCGCATCGCGACTGAGAGCATGATGATGATGATGATGACAAGAAGTGTAAATTAATGTAACACATGCAATGAGAATGATACTACTTCGACTGCCTAGAAATGAACCTGATGGGGTTCATTTATCAAGGGTTGGTGCATCGTCTATCTATACCATTATAGAGAGAGAGCATTCGTCTAAGTTACAGTCACTTTCCCAGGTGAAATACCACATAGAGGGGAAACCGTGCACGTGGGAATTGATTGCATTGTATCCATGACCCGAGATAATGTGACACCTATAGTTCTAACATTTGCTCCTGGAATGACAGTATCCTGGTTTCAGGTAGACATCCCAAACATGATGCATCCTGTTTATTTGTAACGTCCCTGACACTCGCGACATACCGATATATACATAATACATATTATATACATATATATATACATATACATATGAGACTGTCTGAAAAGGTGCTAAACAATATGGGACAAAACTGTGTCCATTGTAATGATCAACATACTATCTGCTTATGCATTTGCTCAGGATAAACTGATTTGTTTTTTACATGCTGTTTCATAATCCCAATAGAATACATATTGATTTGAAGCAAATATCCTTGTGTTTTCAGTGTAACCATTTCTGTAATGTTTTGTGTCAATCGTTACACTGGACAAAAGAAAACCAGTTATCACCTTTTGAGACAGGCTCATATACATATACATATACATAATTCCAGGGCTTGAATGACAATGGGAGAGCGCGTAGTACAGGAGGAGGCCGAAGGTGGCGCCACCAGCAGCAGCAAGTAGATATAGGAGGTGAATACATCGAGGACAATGGATGGTAGGTAATTAATAGAAGAAGAATATTACTACTAATAATAATAATTCCCTTCCGTCCCTTTATACTCGCATAATGCTTATACATCACATAAATCCATTAAAAGCCCATGCCGTTCAGGTTATGCACGATATTGATCGTTCAACTGTTCTTCTTGTCATATTAAGAGGCCTCCCTGCCCCAGGTCTCAGACAAGCGCTGAATCACCGCAGCTCGTCAGAGAGCAGTGCCAGCCCGAGGTGAGGATTTAGGACAATAAAATAGAGGATGAGAGATCAGAGTGGCAACGAATCATCCAAATCCTTCGCCCGTGATACAATGCTGATGGCCCCGCTCACCCCGTCCCCCGCCCCTGCTCCCTCCTTCGCCCCAGCCATACCCCCGGGAGGGAGTTTGGCACTGCTACCAGCGTAAAATACGTGGCTGGACACATTGGGCAACGGGCCCTTCCATCCATCCTGTAAAGCAGTGAAACACCGCATCACCAACAATTCAACAATCATGTCTACACTAAATATTATTCCCTATATTATATATCATTATTATTCCCTATATTATATATCCCTATCGGCTTAATTCTGAAGATTATAATTTGAAGGCACTGAAGAATGCATATAATATATATTATATTATTGCATTTATTAATCATATTATCATTTATACCTAGAAGACTTTCTTTCTGAAGAACATATCCAATATTGGTCTACAACTGTTGGTGTGTAGGGAGGGAGGGATTGAGGAAGAAAAGGTCAGCGTATTCTTGGACTAAACATCCTCTCCACCTCCCATTTGCTTCCCTGCGTTGTGGTGTTGCTGAGAGATGAGGTTTTGATCCCTGCTTGAGGCAGCTGTCTCCTCCAGGCTCAGGACAATGGTCTGGTGTTTTAGGCTGATCCTTGAGGTCTGCTCGCCCTAACCACCCTGGACCCTCCTGCACCATACATAACAAAGCAAGCCTCCCAACGCACCCCCCCCCCCCCAACAGACACACACACAAACAACCCACACCACAGTCATCACTGGCTTCGTTTATTTTATTCTGTCGGCCCCAGCACAAACACGCGCATATGTATACATGCTATATACACATTATATGAATATTATTACCCGGAATTTCCGTCCTGTCCCCCAGCACTCCACTATTAATTGACTGATCTAGTATGGACTAGTCATCTGCTGGTCCAGCCTGGGCAAGCTCAGCCCTGATCGTGGTATCACCAGCTGTTTCACACTGTAAGCGCCACTCACTGTACCACCAAAATTACATATATATATTTTTGTTGTTTACATATGTATGTGTGTATATGCAAATATATATATGAAGAGTTCAGGCGCAGAACCATGTAAATGCCAATCCAAAAGTGTACTTTAATTAACACATTTTTACCTGAAAATAATTTGAAAACTCACTAATTCCACTTTTCACATGATCACATGGTTATGGAGCAATGAAGAAAAGAGTAGGAATATAAAACATATATAATTTTTGAAGGTTTGATTTCAATGATTATCTCCATATTTGGGTTGGCGTTTACATGGTTTTGCACCTGAACTCGTCATATATATATATATATATCATATGAATGTATACGTGTACATGGACATGTATGTACACAAGTATGGCCATCTTTATGTTGATGAATGTGGTGGTGGTGGGGGAGGGGGTGTATTAGTGCGTGCACAAATGGGTGACGCCGTCCGACAGATCTGAGGTTGAGTCGTCTGGAACAGTAGCTGACTAGATCAAGGCTCCTCCAGTCGATGACAGACGGAGGAGCTAGGGCTGAAGAACAAATGGAATCTTCCCATCTTCTTATACTCATATAATGGCTTATACAACATATATTTATATCTAATATGTGTGATTAAAATCGACCGACAGAATTGGAAATGATTATATATGTAGGCCTCGTACTGGGCTTCATGTTATCCGGACCTCGCGGTTCGGCCTGGGCCTATTCGAAATCACTCCCCATACCAGATATAATGGGGCTGTCACACTACGACGTAACGACGTCAACGTAGGGAGAACGTGAAGAACGTTGAACTTCTCGGCGTATTATGCAAATTTGGGCACATGTTGAACGTGGATGCAGCGTAGTGGACGAGAACGTAACGTTGGTAAAGCGTAGTGATACCGTCAGTCACGAGAGAGGACAACGTCACTACGCTCACGGAACGCTATGAACGTTATTCCATCGCCAGAAGAACGTTACATGACGTTAGCTATGTAATGAGACGTTGAACGTACGTTGAATGCACGTTCTCCTGATGTTCTCCTGACGTTTTCCTGACGTTCTCCTGACGTTCCCATTAAGCCTCGTAGGCTTTTGCACTTGGTTTAATGTGGGTCAACGTAGTGGAACGTAGTGGAACGTAGTTGAACGTAGTGAGCAGCGTTGAAATAACGTCATTGACGTTCACTGAACGTGAACAGAACGTACGGCGAACGTAAACCCTTACGTTCGACCTACGTCCAAAGTTTTGAACATGTCCAAAACCTTGACGTAACTTGACGTAACACGACGTAATGTGACGTAGCTCGACGTCATTCTAACATCATTTTGACGTCATCATGACATAACCCAACGTCATGACGAAAAATGATCACGTTAGGCTCACGTTGGCTCGTCACGTCGTAGTGTGACAGGGGTATTAACTCCCATTTGCTTTCCTGGTATGGAGAGTGAATACAGATGGAGAGTGAATACAGACCCCTCTCACACTATGATGTAACGAGCACACGTAAGCCTGATGTGATCATGTTTCGTCATTACGTTGATGTACGTTGGGTTACGTTATGATGACGCCAACATGACGTTAGACTGACATCGAGCTAGGTCACGTTACATCGTGCTATGTTGGCGCGTGTCAAAGTTTTGAACCTGTTCAACACTTTCAACATTAATCGAACGTAAGGGTTTACATTTGCCATACGTTCTGTACACGTTCTGCGAACATCAATGACGTTAAACGGACATTACTCAAATGCTGCTCACTACGTTCAACTACCTTCCACTAGGTTGACCTGCGTTAAACCCAGTGGAAACATCCATGCGGCATAATGGGAACGTCAGGAGAACATCAGGAGAACTTCAGGAGAATGTACAGTCAACGTACATTCAACGTTCCACCACCGTGTCATGAAATATATAGCGTCACGTAACGTAGTTCTGGCGATGGAATAACTTTCATAATGTCCTGTGAGCATAATGACGTTGACCTCTCTCGTTGAATGACGGTATCACTACGCTTTACCGATGTTACGCTCTCATCAACTACGCTGCATCCATGTTTAACTTGTGCCCAAATTTGCATACTACACCGAGAAGTTCAATGTTCTTCAGGTTCTCCCTATGCTGACGTCATTACATCGTAGTGTGTCAGGGCCTTGACATAAGTATCAGGGAATATGTACTTTTCAACTATTTTACCCTGAGGACTGACTATGGGAATATCATACGTGTAATGTTGTGCGATGAAATTGGTGTCGAATATATAAAAGATATACTGCCTAGGGTAGGTGGAGGTAGCAGGATGGCATGGTGTGCATGTATATCTCAGTGTAAGCATCCCGATTCTAGATGTTTGTGCCATGTGCAGTCCAGTTTCGCCCTTCATTCCACTTCTTAAAGGTTATTCTGCTTCATAATACAGATGAGGGGTGATGAGCTTTTAAGGGTCAGTCCGAGTTATAGAACTCTTACCCGTCCTTGCTTGTCTCTTGTTCCTATGTATTATATTCATAATCTGGTGTATATATAGATAGGGCACATGTGTATATGGATGTATGTATGTGTAGCAGGCTGCACTGACCTCTCAGGCAACAACACACACATACAGGTAGGCGTGGGTCGTGTCTTGATATCAGGGAGCCTGGGTGGTTTAATGGTTAGCACACTGGCCCGGAATGCAAAGAGATGTGGGTTCGAGTCCCGCTCTAGGGGCAATATTTCCCATTTTCATCACCCCATGACATATGCATACAGCTGCTGGGTGGTGGCGCCACTGGTACTCCTTGCGAAATAATCAGGTAATATTAATGGCAATATATATACGCCTTCCATTCGCTTATATTTCCATAATTTATATATGCGTCGTATAACATATATGTACAGGGATGCATATATCTCATATACAACATAGGTATATCTATGTGTATTAAATATATATATGTCTATATACATGTACATATATATATATAATTATATAGATATATAGTTTCCTATGCAGTTGCCAATTATCAGCCGGTCAATACCTACGGGATCTCCTGGTAAATTAATCCCGGAGAGGTGTAATTAATCACCCAGGCATCGGCTCTATCCTCACAACCCCCGACCCCCAGCCCCACAGGCCCCTTCCCACCCCCATACCCGCCCCAACCCCTCTCCCTCCCCCGCACGCCCACTACACAGACACACAATCCTCCCATCCCGGCCTCGTCGACGTGCCAGATCCGGGGCTCTATACCCAGACGGACGGAGACAACGGAGACACGGACACGGACACGGACACGGGCGGGCTTCTTACCGGCATTGATTCATGAGCCACAAACTTGTCCCGGTCTGTGTCACTGGAGCAGTCAATACGAGCAGGTCTCGCCACTCCACACCAAACACCCCTCCCCCCTTTCTTTTCTTTCAATTTTTCTTTCTTTCTTTCTCTCTTTATTGTCGATGTTTTCGCTGATTTATTTCTGAGGTTTAACGGGAGGCCATCAGGACCCTGATCCAGGGGTCGGGAGCCCGGGAGGCCGGGGGAGGCCGGGAGGCCGGGGGAGGCCGGGAGGCCGGTGGCTGTCGCCTGGTACGCGGAGCCTGACATGGGGTTGAATCGGATTGCTGTCCTCCTCCTCCTCCTCCTCTTTCCCCTCTCCTCCTCCTCCCCTTCTTCCTCCTCCTCCGTCACTCATGTGTCTTCACACCAGGCCGGCTCTCCTCTGGCTTGGCCGTCCTGGTGTTATAAGGGAGGATAATGACCGCCACCCCGTGACCTCCTCAGTCTTATACCTGGTGCTGACCGGACCGATCGGTCCCGTTTTGTTGACCTGTACCAATTGAAGGTCTGGGTCTGGTGTGTGTGCCTGGTGGTGACTGGACCGACCGGACCGGGTCTGGTCATGTATATCACTTGAAGGTCTGGGATTGGTTTTCATGAAAAGTGCTAACCGGAGCGACAGGACCGGTTCTGTCCAGCTGTAGTAATTAAAGGTTCGCGTCTGGTTCTCATACCTGGTGCTAACTGGGTCTGATGCTCATGCTTGATGCCGACCGGACTGACCAGACCGGCTCTCTCCATCTGAACCAGCTGGATGTCTGGGTCTGGTGGTTCATGCCTGGTGCTACCCTGACCGAATGGACGGGTTCTGTTCAACTCCAACAGTATCGAGGTCTGCGTCTGGTTAATACGGGTGGGATAAACTTGTGAATCGCCATGTTATACTTTAGTAATTTCATCCAGATTTGGACCGATTTGGACCGACTTGTTCCGAATTGACCGCGGTTCTCTGTTCCTACCGCCCGTCCTGATATGACCGTAGATGTTGCTAGGACCTAAAACAACAACAAACAAACAAAACAAACTTTTCCGATCGACATTCCGCAAAGTGCGAAATCGGTCCAGTCAGCCATAGGCATTAGCCTTCCGCTAGGAACTTACTGACTTGGCAACCGGCCTTGACCCGCGGTCGACACGGCATGCCGTTTCCGGTAAGAGGTGCTGGTCGTGGTCAGAGCAATTATATCTAATACCTCCGGCTTATACCAGGCCCCGCCCATGGATGGGCTCAGGATGCGCCCATTTGAGGATCACCCTCCCCCGACCCTCCCCCAGCCACCCTCTCCGCACCCACCAGCCAGCCGCCACCCAACATCTCTCCTCTCCCACCCAACCTTTCCCCACCAACCCCCACCCGCACTCATCGCCCTCACACATATGCTTAGTTCACAACCAGTTCGGTGTCACTAGTAAATGCATATTTATAGGACCACACTCGGCATAAACAACGCGGAGAAAACGGCACCAAAGGGGCCATGTAGTACCTTAGAGTATTTCAGTCAATACCTGCACGGGTAGACAGGAGGGTTCGAACCTTGGTTGAGTCAAACCATTGACTTAAAAATTGATACTTGTCGCTTCTTAGCCAGGTGCTCGGCATTACTAGGATAGGGAAACGACTGGTTGACTAAGAGTCATGATAGTGTGACTGAGTGGGAAATCAGGATATAGTGCCGGCGGTCTGGTCTCCCAGTTGGAGAGCACTATAAAGTCGCTAGGAGTGCGCACTGTCATAAGTCGGTACCCGTCCTGATATGACCTGAGATGTTGCCAGGATGTAACTGAGCCAACAAGTCCTTGCTTTGTCCTAATAATGCTGAGCGACACTAATCAATTGTGAAGTCATTGATCTGACTCGACCAGGGTTCGAACCCATGGGTTTGAATCCCACCATCTATCAAAATCGGAGACGGAAGGTCAAGTCATTCGGTCAGTTGGTTTACCAGAATATGTATTATTATATAGTTTCAGTCTAAATAATATTTTCATAATTCATTATATCCAACGTTGCATATTTCTCTCTCCCAGAACGCGTGAATTATGATAAAAGACCATATATGTATCTGACACAAAAACAAATTTGATTCTGCGCATATAAATCCTCAAAGTACCCCACTAAGAGTAAGCAGTAAGCAGAAATGGGGCTCTGTTACAGGCGTCATCGCACTGAACAATATCTAGGCATCAGTTGTAGAGGCCACATAAGTGGTTCTATTGCAGGCTTTATTGCACCCAACAAGGTGCTCAGCTGACCTGAATAGTAAAGGAACAAGCCTAGTCTATTAACGTCTAGTAATGCCATTGGCCCCATTCGAGGACACTCTCGCCGCCACACAAACATACATGTTGGAATGAGTCTGGAACATGCTCAAACCTCTTCAGGTGATGAAGCCATACAAATGATGAAAAGCTGCAGGAATTGGTTTAACCAATGAGCACAAATGTAATGGTTAAGATGTCACTCTTAACAAAAGGGGACTTTTTCACTTCAGGGGTAACTGCCGGCGAACAATTAATTGTCTTTGATGATAGAGTATTGGACTACTCTGATTAAGCTATCTGTAAAGGGTAGCAATATTAAAATTCAGCTCCCCCCCCCCCCAACATACAAAAAAGGAAAAATTGTAATATGTGTGAATGGCGATAGGGAGTAGATGATTAGGAATTCACAGAAATCGCGCCATTTATATGATATTACCCCGACGCATTAACACTCATGACGTCGAAATGCTGAAGCTATTTCAGTCACAACTTACTAGGTGAAGGTTAATTCGATACCAGGTATTAGCTTATTTATGAGACACATTACTTCCTCTGTGATGTGGATCAGTGGCTGAGCTCGGCTCTGAAGATCATACCTCACCGTGAAACTGACATCAAAATCCGACAACTAAGAATATTCACGCAGATAGGATTGAGTCGGCTCTGATCACATGCCATCTCAATTTTCCCGAGAGCCTGGGAAGTTGAGGGCGGGACGCCTTTTCTCCCAACTCAACCAAAGAATATGACAAGATAAATCAAATGAGCGATTCTCATCTGCAAAGGTAATGGAATCAACGTATTCATGGATGGGGGGGGGGGGGGCTTCTTCTCGCCGACGCCATTCAGAATATTGAAATGCTGAAAATCAAGTTTGGCTTAACGAGACGGTTAATGCTGATAATTAATCAATTTGATTTTTGAATGATTCGTTGCTGCTTTGGGAATTAATTGCCGGGAGAACAATGCCAATATTGTCAGAGCCATGTTCATTACGGCGGTGAGGACTATGGATCAATTAAAGGTGTGGATGTTAGTGATTCTGGGGCACGCATGACAACTTCTGCATCCTTCTCCGACTGGAATTCACACATCCGTTTCCAAGTTGACACTGGGAATATTCAGGATTAGCAGCTGCTCGGTTGGTGTCCCCAATGATCCTTGACAAGACGTCACTTAAATATATATATATGATGCATAACGCATTATACAAGTATAAATGCTAACGGAACATATATAATTTGCTACTTAATCCATTGGCGCATTGGGGGAGTGCCCCCCCCCCCCCCGCTGTTGGGAGATGTGTCCTTAATGCGCGACTATATATATACAGTAAACTATCTCTGACTGACCACCTCCATAGATCGAGCACTCCCTATAGCGATCGCTTTATTTGAGTCCCAAACCATTACGCATTGCCATTGTAATGATACAAAAACCCGTCCTAATCAGACCACCTCGCTAAATGGACCATTTAAATGCGGTTCCATAGTCGGTCGATTTAGAGATGCTTTACTGTATATAAAAAGAGCTCTTTTCCTAAACGTGATAAGCACCAATTAAAAAAATGGATCTGCAATGTAAATAGCAGGTTCATAGATCATGTTTTTGGACGAGAGCTTGTCATATATATGAAGAACTCCTCTTGTATTTCTATATGTGAGAAGCTCTTTTCCAAAACACGATCTAGAAACTTGGCATTTGCATTGCCAACTATTTTTTTGGGATCGGCGCGCATGGTCTTTTGCGAAAGAGCTCTTCTTATACATATACCTAAATATATATATATATATATATATATATCCGTAACATTTATGCATATATATGTGATCTATACGCATTATACTAATATAAAGGTGTGGGAGGGAATTATTATTATTAATATCCATCGGTATCACTGGACATCCTAGTATGTGGTAATCACGTGATCGGTTGTGCCGTCACCAGACCAACGCAGCTGGCATATAGTGCTTAGAACCCATCACAGGTGGCACCAGTGTGGCCAATTCTTTACTACACAAGGCCAGTTAAATATAGTAAGTATACTATAATATAGGGAACCTAAGATAGATATTGTCCTTATTTACAATCCAATAATATATTATAGAGCACATATATATATCGAGAGATATAAGGAGTATAATCTATTATGCATATCTAAATTCTGGAATTAAATGGTTCTAATTATTATTATTGTCGATCGATTAATAATTAATTATCCTGCATTTGGGCTCATTATGGATATCTCGATATTGTCCAATAAATGGCCTTTCTCTGCGAGCCCGAAAGTGCCCTAGGTGGTGTCCAAACGGCGGGTTCAGCAGCCGGGCCGCCATATTTGTTCATTGTTCGCCTAGATTTCATACTTTGTAACCGGTAGGCATATAATTGCTAGCCCAGACAGCAATAAAGACTTGTCCATCCCATCACCGCTACGCTTTCCTCCTTGTTTGAATGTAGCTAATTTATATCTACATATATGCATAACGTTGAACATACATATATTTCAAGACACATATGAATATGTACTTGAGTAATTCAACCTTACAAACCCTCCACAGCTCTGACGCCCTCAGAAAACATTTGCCTACTGGCGTTCTCTGTGGCGGAGTGGTTAGAGTGTCTGACTTTTTGTAGGTTTGACTCCTAATCTGAGGGTTGGTGGTTCGATTCCCCATGCCCCCAGCTCTGCCAATTTGGAATTCCATGGCTGTGCATAACTTACAGTGCCATCAAAGGCCGGTTGCTCTCATACCATGTCTATGTGGTGTGGGAGGGTAAAAATCCCTTGGGTCGGTAAAAGTGTAGGCTCGGGCTTTCTATCGACCAGCAGTGGAATGAGGAAGACCAGTCGTTTATGACTGAAATTTCCCCTGCTTAAACAACTAATGGACAAAGAAACACAAACAAACTGATACTTCTAGCGAATAATCTAATAATATGTAAGTCGTGGGGTACAAAGATCATGGGAAATATTGTGCATAGAGCATGATTCGAAACCACACTTCCTACCTTTCCGGGACTAGGGTGCTAAGTCTTCCACCAGCTAGATTCCCTGCTGCAATCTCCCTATCCACACCCACCTGTTTATCGGGATCCTCAAGTGAGAAGTCAGTGCAGACTACTTACTATATGTAGACATAAATTATCGGGTGAGAAGAGCAGTGTGGCGCGCCCGTAGTTACGCTGGAGCCACTGGCGGCGCCACCCGTCCCAGGATGCAAGGAATGGAACACATACATGACAAATATACTGGTAATTAATGGATATTAATAATAAATTCCATTCTACACCTATATACTCACATAATGCTTATAGATCACATATATATATATATAATATAATATATATAAATATATATATATAATATATATATATATATATATATATATATACATATATGCTGGATAATCCATTATTCAAATATAATAAGGCTAGAACATTCCATCTATTCCTCAGCCTCCTCAGTCATCGGCTGGCTGAGACGATACATTAGGTCATCTACTGGATACAACCGCAGCTCTCCACGTGGCGCCACCTACCTGCCCACGCCTCAGTGACAGTTACGCTCACTCACTGTACCACTGCAAATTACAGATGTATATAGTATATTATATATATCTATATATATATACATTATTTTTCTCTCCTGTCACAGGATATTACATTATGCAATTCTGTGACATACAGTGATCCACACTGTTGACACTAGAACGGGCCACACGCTACTGTGCATTTCCAAGAGGGAGACAAAAAAGAGAGAAAAAGAGAGACATAGAGAGACAGAGAGAGACAGCGAGAGAGAGAGAAGCACAGCCGGGGGATGACAGGTTATCGTCTGCTCCCGATGCAACGCATTATAGACTTTGCTGCTGATTTCCCAAGCCGCATGCTCCCTTAGCCTACGCAGCCCTCGGCATATTCAGCACTACTCAGCCCGCTCAATGTGTCTCCAGCGGAGGCTGCTTCCGTAGCCCCGGATGAGTCTCTAGACAACATTTACAGATAAGGAAGATAATTGCTACATTTCTCTTCTTTTGTTACCTTTCTTTTTTGTGTGTGTGTCAAGGCGGGATAGTTGAATGGCTCCGGACGGGTTCCCGTGTTGAACGTCGTAGGTTCAATCCCTCGCATAGTCAAACTAATGACGGCTGTGTAGTCGGATGTAAATGATTTGTTTGTTTGTTGTTGTTTTACATCATAGCAACATATAAGGTCATATCATGACGGGTACCGACCTGTGACAATAAACACTCACGGCGACCTCATAGCACTGTCCCTCTAGGATACCAGGCTGCCAGTTTCATCAGCTAATATGCCACTCATTCACATTATTCTGATACTGATAGTCCTTTCCCTATCATAATAATGCCAAGCGCCTGGCTAGGAAGCAACAACTATACATTTTTAAGTCATTGGTTTGACTCAACCAGAGTTAGAACCCACGAGCGCATGGGCAGAGAGCGTGTATATAAACAGATGAGAGGGACAACTCCCGCGAAAAATGGTAACACAGGCTACAGTGGCGTTCCTGGCGGTTCGTGTTGAACAAGCCTTGAGTTTGCCGGTACGCTCAATGCAAAACATTTGTTTTTATTCAAAATTAATAGAAATCCAGAAGCCTAACCATATCAATTTAATATAATCCTTTTGGTAAACATGTTTTCTATATGTCTTCCAAGCGGTTTTCTATGTGGTGTAGTTTTAGAGATATTTAACGTTTTCTGTATGAAGATTGCTCACTGCCATTGAAAATGCCTTGAGGTTTGCCCATATGCTTAAGCTGTTCAACAACCACCACTTGGAGCGCCACAGTCAGCAGATGTTACATGCTCTAGTATGGGAGTTGTCCCTCTCATCTGTTTATATACACGCTGTCTGGCATGGGTTCGGATCCGCCGATCTCCCGAAACAGAAGACGGACGCTCAACTCATTCGGCCATCGTGTCTGGTCGGATGTAAATGATGAACCAGCACGTGTAAGCAGTTTGAATCGCTGGTATTTTCTCCGCAAAGCTAGACTGGTCATAATGGCTGTTATTTATGCAGGCATTATCGTGACTAATATATGCCAACGAACTAGCCCTAGCTGCTTTCCAACTGCCCGGCTGGCTGCTCATCCTGGTAATATGTTGCGACGGCTGCTGGAGACAAAGGTGCTCCAGTAATGATTGTGAGTGCGCTGCTTTCGATTTTTGTTTAATCTTCAATATGGCGGCAGTGTGTGCGTCATATGGCGGCAGTGTGTGCGTTTCAACATAAGGCGCCACCATGCGGCCAGTACCCACCACAGACACAGACGGAGACGGCCTACATGTAATCACAGATCAAATATACTTGGTGTCGTAAGAGCTATCACACACCCTATGAATAATTTGATAAGAATTTATTCACGGGGTGAGTGATTGAAGGAAGATGGCTTTTCTTTTTGGAATTGGTTTTGGAAGATGGCTTTTCTTGTTGGAATTTTTAATTTGCATAGTTCGATACAAATATTGATTTCTCTAAAACAAAACACACATCTTGATTTGAAAATGAATATCTTAGAGAGTGCTGCATTTATTAAGTGATACTTGCTATATTGAAGGGAATAGTGAGGCAATTCAATAGAAAATGTTTTTGCGGAAATTATGGGGTCAGAGCGTTTACAAGTGCAAGTTTACACTTAGCATATCTGCTAAGGTGGTTATTTCTTTTAGCAATATAAAATAAAATAGAGTATAGCTATTAGCCTAATATATTAGAAAATGAAGGAAATTCAAGAACATCTGACTAGGCGACGCTAAGCTAAAGTAGAAATCTGACATTATATATATATATATATATATATATATATATATATACATTTATGCGTGTGTGTCCAGAAAGTTACATCATGATATATTGAAATGTGGATTTTGCCCAAACTTAAGGCATCCTACATTTAAAGATGATACTCTCCACACCACCATATCCCGACTTGCAGATAACACTGTACAACATGTACCATTGTACTTAGGTTACAGAAGTTGCATACCTCAACTGGAAAGACGCGCTTTAGCATGAGTAGATGGGAATATTCGAGAACACACATAATTAACAATGTTCGTTCTAGTTATAAATGTCATATACTCGCTTTACATAGGGTAGTTCAGCCGCAGCTGAGACAGTTGGACTAAAGAATAATGCAAGAGCCGTTTTTTTCTTGAAAATTTATACTGGCTATCATGGATAATTCTGAATAGACTTGTTTTCACCATTAGACAGTTTGTTGATAGAAAGCCCGAGCCTACACCTTCACCGACCCACGGGATTTTTAAGCTCCCACACCACATAGACATGATATGAGAGCAATTGGCCTTTGATGACGCTTTAAGTTATACACAGCAGTGGAAATCCAAATTGGCAGAGATGGGGGCATGGGGAATCGAACCACTGACCTTCAGATTAGGAGTCCGACCTTGAAAAAAGTCAGACACTCTAACCACTCCGCCACAGAGAACACCGTGATCATGAATTAGCTCAAAATTAAATGAATTCTACCTTCCGGAAGCATGTGTCCTATGTGTTCTATACACTTCTGCAGATACGTGACAACAGGAACAATGTAGTCGATGCATGAGTAGGACGCGCTTCATTAGACCGAGAAACACTCTCCCCACACTTGACGCATTTTCTCATTTCCTGCGCAGTGTTGACTCAGAAACATAATCCGTCTCCCTTTGCGGGACGTGTGGCCGTGTGACACCAGCACCTGGCGGTAGTTAGGGCAGGGTGGCGGCGAGAGGAAATGGCATGCGTCAGCAATGTAGGCAACAGAAATGTGCGCCACAGAAATGTACACGCAAAAAATATACACGGCAGAAATGCGGACGCCGGGAATGTACACGACATATTTGTATGTACACAACGGAAATGTGCACAACGGAAATGTACACACCGGAAATGTACCTGGCAGAAATGTTCGCAGTAGAAATATACACAGCAGAAATGAGGACAATGGAAATATACGTGACAAAAAGGATACATAGGAGAAATGTTCACAATAGAATTTTACACGACAGAAATGTGGACGACAGAAATGTACATGACAGAAATGACCGTAATAGAAATATACACAACAGAAATGCGGAAATTGGAAACATACGGTTCAGCAAGGTTCATGACAGAAATATACACTACATAAATGTATGCGGCAGAAAGGTACACAACAGAAATGTTCACAATATAAATATATGCGACAGAAACTTACACGTTAGTAATGTGGAGGACGGAAATGTATGGTTTAGCAATGAATGCAACAGGAATGTACACACATCAAATGTGGATGACATAAATATATATGATTAGAAATGTACATGTCAGAAATAGGGGTGACAGAAATGGACAGGCCAGCCGTGTACGTGACAGAAATGTACACACCAGAAATGTGGGCGTCGGTAATTGTACGTGGGAGAAATATATATAGATATAATATATATATAATATAAATACATATAATATATATATCATATAAATACATATACATATATGAGAGGGAAATGTGCTCGAGAGAAATGAGATCGGACACTTAGCTATCCACCCACCCACACATTCACACCTACATACACATCCATACTCATGTATCCTCATGTAACCCGGCCTGCTGGGTAGCCATTAATGCCCTTCCTCATGACAGAATGCCAAGCCCCCCACCCGTCAACCCGGCCAGCAAGGCGAGGCGGTCCCGATCTGGTCATTGGTCTGCTGGTGGGGATGTGGTGGAGCTGGAGGTAGGGGGGTGGGGGCGGTGCCTCGGTAATGGTTGTAATCTTGCCTTAATGCAATCTGACCCTATTCTAACAGCGCTAAACGCTTTAGGTGTCCCCGGGGTTGCGTACCAAGCGGCCAGCACTCGCCCGTGTTCCATGGTGGATCGAGTCCAACCGGAGCAAGTATGCTGCAGCCAGTCGCGATGTAGGTGTGGGTGTGGGTGTGGGTGTGGGTGTGGGTGTGGGTGTGGGTGTGGTGTGGGTGTGGGTGTGGGTGTGGGTGTGGGTGTGGGTGTTGGTGTGGGTGTGGGTGGGTGTGGGTGTGGGTGTGGGTGTGGGTGTGGGTGTGGGTGTGGGTGTGGGTGGGCAAAGGAGCTGTGGGGCAGTGAGGGGAGGCTGGGTAGTTGGGAGGTGTGCTGGCTCGGCCAAACGCAAAATCCAATTAGATCAGCGCTGAGCAACTAGGGAGCAGCTCTGTGCAGACCCGGTTCAGTCTGTCTGCGGTCCGCTCCTCTCAACGCGGGTGATTTTGTCGTTTGCAGGTTCCATTTCCACTACCATCTCCAAGCCAGCTCTCCAGCGGAGGTCCATCTAGAGTGTACTCAACCAACACCCAGAGGAATGATATACAGCCTATCTCCCACCGACCGCCCCGACCCCTCAACCCCCCCCCCCCCCGACATTACGCACACACACGCATCACCGGCTACTTCGCCAACGATCACCCACCCACCCACACATCCTCTCTACCGATCCCAACAACGCACACACGCCTACACCCACCAGACACCCTCCCAACTGTCACATCTATACGACTACCTCCCGCCCCCACCCCACCCCACACAAACCCTATCTCATTCACAACCAGTACACATCATACCCACCCGATACACCTACACCCACCCAAACACAACATCTCATCCACTACACATCACCCACATCCCCATACACCTACACCCCACACACACTATAACATCTCCCACGATGACACATTAGCCCCAGCACACACACCACACACACACCCTCTCACCAGTCATCCCCACACTTACACACCACCCCCTCGCATATACACCTACCCACCACACATAATCCCATCCACCACCCCTCCCTACCGTCCTCGTCCCATCACACCAACCGCCTGCGCACCCACACACACAGCCTTCTCCTCTTTCTCTTGCTGTCCACCGCCTCTTACCCAACCCCCCGGGCGCCAGCCTAGTACGTGTTGAATTGCCTGTCGGCGTGAGTCGTCCCCGCAGCACGTCCGGCCTTGTTTGCCTGGCGCCGACTACGTCCATGATGGCTCTTACCCCGGCATCTCCCCCCCCCCCCCCAAACCGAACAACCCCCCAACCCCAGTCTTGACGATTGGTTGCATGTTAGAGATTTACGTCCTGGCAACAAATAAGTGTTCACACTTCCTGTCTACCATTCGCTATATATCGCTATATGTAAGGTCATAGCAGGACGGGTATTGACTCGGGACAGTGCGCACTCATGGTGACTTTATAGTGCCGCCCCAACAGGAAATCAGGCGGCCGGAACCATGATCCGATATCCCACTCAGTCACATTATCCTGACACTCAGCTAACCAGTGCTTCCCCTTCCCTATTAATGCTGAGCACCAGGCTAGGAAGCGACACGTATCAATTTTAAAGTCATCGGTTTGACTCGACCGGGAACCGAAATCCCGACCTTCCGCACGCGAGGCCCGCGCTTTATCGATTAGGTCACCGCGCCCAGTGACTTGAGGAGGGATATGGGGGTTGCCAGGCCCCCGACTCACGGGTCCGTGGTCCCTGGGTCACGAGTCCAGGACTCCAGTAGTTGTCAAACCCTCTGAGTGAGCCCAAACTCACAGTCACACTTCGTCATCACATCCCTTCCCCTGCCTGCCTGCATCAACATGCCTGGTTACCATGGAGAACTAAGCCGAAAGTGGTCCACCATCTGATGATCATGCGCTGTCAAGAAGCGATAGAATTCGCTGCGCCAGATGAGCAAAAACTATTCTTTACACACACATACAGTACAACATATATAGCTGGTTGGTTGTTGGAGTTTTATGTCCTCGCAACATCTAAGGTCATATCAAGACTGGTACCGACTTGTGACAGTGACGCTTCCATGGCAACTGTATAATGCTGCTCCACTGGGACACCAGGTCACCAGCACCATGACCTGATATCCCACTCAGTAACATTATCCTGACAGTAAGCCAAACCAGTCCATGCCTTATCCTAATAATGTTGGACACCTGTTGAGGAAGTGACAAGAATCAATTTTTCAGTCACTTGTTTGACTCGACCAGGGTTCGAACCCGTTGGTTTGAATCCTACGATCTCCCAAAAGGGGAGACGGACGCTTAACTCATTCGGCCATCCAGGTTGCAATGGAAAACTAAACCGGAAGTGGACCGCACTCTGATGAGCGCGCACTGTCAAAAAGCAATACAATTCGCTGCACCAGACAAACAAGCACTGTTCTTTTCACACACACACACGCAGAAAATAGAACATATATATATGAGAACAACAAGAGCAAAACACATGCCAAATGGGAATAGCAAAAAGAAATCACCACCACACCCACCCCCGAAATAAATAAATAAATAGGAGAACCAGATGCAGCGCACTGCTGGGCATGTGCAGGGTTCAGCGCAGGAGCAGACGACATTCGTCCCCCGCTGTGGCAGCCCAGATTACATTTGCCGCCTTCTCAATTGCATTCGCTCGCGACGCGCTCCCCATTAGAGCGCCTTAATTAAGCCCGGCGCAGGCGCGCGCACAACTTCCGGTCCGTGCGGTTGCAGGCACTCGGTTTCCCAGCGCCGCTTGTTGCGCCTGTCACGTGGCTGAATTACTGCCCGATTTCGGTTTACATGTCGGGACAAAGACGCCGCCGATTACTCGGCTCGCCAAGCCTCTCTCGCCTTACCGACTGGACCGTGGTGGATGGCGGTGTGCGTGTGGGTGTGCGTGTGTCGGGTTGGGTTGGGGAAAAGTTGGATGGTCGAGCGAGCGTGTGTGTGCGTGGAGATGGGGTTGAAGGAGGTGTGGAGTGGTTGAGTGGTGTGGTGTGAGGGTGGATGGGTGGTTGAAGGGAGGGGATGGAGCGTGTGTGTGTGTGATGATGGGGGTGAATGAGGTATGGAGTGGTTGAGTGGTGTGGCGTGAGGGTGGATGGCTGGGTGAGGGGAGAGGATGGAGCGTGTGTGTGTGTGGAGAAATTGGTGAAGAAGCGAGCGGTGGAGGGTTGAGTAAGGAAGCGATGGAGTGGTGTGGGTCAACGGGTGGAGGGATGGGTTCGAGCTTGTGTGCAGAGAAGGTGGTGTGGGAGGGCTTGAGTGAGGAAGGATGGTGTGTATTGTGGGTGGGTGGTTGGGTGGAGTAACAGGATCGAGCGTGTGTGTGTGGTATGGTGTAAAGGAGGGGAGGGAAGGGGGTTGTTGAGGGAGGAGGGATGGTGTGTGTTGGGGTGGGTGGAGTAACAGGATCGAGCGTGTGCGTGTGGAGTATGTTGTAAAGGAGGGGAGGGAAGGGGGTTGTTGAGTGAGGAGGGATGGTGTGTGTTGGGGTGGGTGGGGTGACAGGATCGGTCGTGTGTGTGGAGGGGTTGAATGAGGAATGGAATGAGTGGGGTCGGTCGATGGTTAGATGGAGAGCCAGGGTCGAGCGTGTGTGTGTTTGTATGTGTGGATCATTTGGTGAAGGAGGGTGGGTGGAGGTTGAGTGAGGAAGGGAGGACAGGTGGCGCTGCCTTCAGGTTCGGTGGAGGTGAGAGCGGAGCTGGTGTTAACGACAGTGCTGCCTGCTACCGGCGTGCAGCTTACACAGGTCCTGGTATTGTGTGAATATTTGCATATTTGTGGAATTAATCTGTACCATTATTCGACCCCATTGAATCCAATGAAGGATTGTAATGTCAGGTCAATCTAGAGTGTAGATAATGTCGCTCATCTGAAGCTGAGAGACAGTAAGACCGACTCATGGACATCACTCTCACAGCAGAGAGCTAAATGGAGAGCAACAGTCAAGTAATGAAAGCAGTCTTTATCGCATCACGACCAACAGCATGATGATGATGATGAATCCAATGAAGAAGGGTCACTGGTTCCAAGTGACAATTCCTACTCATTGAATGATTGTCATTGTTATATTTGATTTCAAATCATATAATATGTAGCTATTTTGAGATGATATATTACTCTTCTTTACCTTATATAAATGTGTCTGGCTGCATATTGCTGAACAATATTATTATTCATCTGGACAATCATGTTAACAGAGAAATCAGGGTCTGGTGTGGTGCGGCATGATTTTTATTTCAGATTCTTGTCATGCATTTGTTGTTGCCACCATGTTGCCATGGTGCTGATGTCGCGTTTGACTGTAATGAATGAACATGAAATTGGAAGATGGCCTATTCTGCTGACCGAAGATCAGCTCTAGCACAACTCTTATAATTGGAATAGTTTCCTTTGACCTACACTGCTGCCTTCAGTTGCTAGTATAATTTGCTAAACGCACAAACTTATATTTCTTTTGTTAGTGATTCTTTTTTCATTTGCGCAACTGTTTGATCTAGTACTACTCTGTTTCTATCCTGAATGATATACACTGATGCTATATATGGGCTTGGTACAGTGGTCAGCTGCAGGTAATTACTTATAGCAACAGGGCCAATACTAATGGTAATTCTTGCCGTATTTCTCACACCTTACTAGGTCATCCCGACCGCATCCGCAGCTAGGCCCTTGAAAAGGCACGGTGGAGGTTGGGTGTGAGTGACTGACTAACTAACTGCCTGATTGACAGGTGGAGGTATCAGGTAGGATGGTGGAGGGGAGGTGAGGTCACTTCTCGCCGCACCAGCTACTCAGGTGAGTGGCTCAGGTGACTAGATGGACGCTGGTCCCCGGCGACAGGCCTCATCTTACCTGCCAATAAAGCGGGGACCGACCGAGCACCGACCGGGGCACGGCGGGAGGCTCCAGGCCGGCGGAAGTAGTATTTACTGTCAGCGGCGTTCTGAATTCGAGTCACCCTCACAGCCTCTCGCTTCACACCTCATGCCTAATGCCTCACTCATCACGCCACATGCCACACGCCACACGTGCACACCCACGCCCCACACCTCACACCTGCCATCTCACACCTCATCCCTCTCACATCATGCCTCACGCCTCATGCCACACGCCTCATGCCTCACACATCATGCCTCATGCCTCACATCTCACGTCACATGCCTCAAGGCTCACACCTCACCCCTCACACCTCACCCCTCACTCCTCACACCTCACACCTCACACCTCACACCTCACACTTCACATCTCACACCTAACACCTCACACATCACACCTCACACTTAACACCTCACACATCACACCTCACACATCACACCTCACACATCACGCATCAAGCCTCACTCATCACACCTCACACCTCACACCTCACACCTCGCACCTCACACCTCACACCTCACACCTCACACCTCACACCTCACACCTCACACCTCACACCTCACACCTCACACCTCACCTCACACCGCACCTCACACCTCACCTCACACCTCACCTCACACCTCACACCTCACACCTCACACCTCTCACCTCACACCTCACACCTCACACCTCACACCTCACACCTCACACCTCACGCATCACGCATCACGCATCACGCATCACGCATCACACATCACACATCACCCACCACACATCGCACAGCACACATCACACATCACAACCTCACACTTCATACTTCATTTGCTGCAAGTGATTACCCACCCGTGAAGTTTACACATCTGCACATCTCGTTAGGGCTTGTCAGGTAGGCGATGGTTTACTGTGTGTATAGCTGTGCCCTTGTAACCTTACCCCCCTACTTTTCTAGCCGCCGTCCTCAACCCCCCCCCCCTCCCACCTCTCCCGACACACATGGGTACACCCGCACTCACCATGCGCCTCGACCCACTGAGCATGCGCGCCGTTAATCATAATAACAACCTCAAGTGCGCCTTTCAGCATCTCCAATTTTCTAAACAGGTGCGATATACATATATACATGTATATATATGTGTGTGTGTATATGTATAGAGAGAGAAGGATATCAAAGAAAATTCAAGAACCATGCAATGTCATGTAGCCCATATTCACTACATGTATAATATTTGTATTACAGAACTGCAATTGTATGCACTTTCTATGACAATTAATAGTTTTATTTATTTATGCATCAAGCAATAGACGGCACCGGGAGCAAAGCAAAGGCATACGGCCATTGAGTTTGGCACAGACATGGACGGAAGGATGCAATATGTTACTATATTTAATATGTTTAAGATACAACTCTCTATAATTAAGCATTTTGAGCTAAGAAACATACAATTTCAGTCAGCCTACAGGCTGATGTTTACATCACCATTGATTACTCACAAGTAATTCTTGTTCTAAATATTAAAATGTCAATTGTGTCAACAAAAATTCTTTCAATGAAATATATAACCAATATCTGGTTAACCCTACTCATCATGCTGGATAAAAGATTAATAGTGTAGTAGTCTGTACATGAGCCCTGCTACCACATGTTAGCAGCAGAGACTACGCCACGCACCTACACAGTTACACTGAACTGCGCTAGGTGGCGGCAGGCTAGCCACAGGGCAGACCCCAACTGGGCTGCCCTCTACTCATGTGGCTAGCTCCCCCCCCCCCTCCCCAACCTAGAGAGTCGCTGTGGGATCTGTCGAGTCGGGGGGCGGGTCAGTCAACTCTTGATGCCACCGAGAGCAGATTGGTTCAATAAACCAAGTTGAAGTGTACTGTCATTGATTCTTGGCATTCTTCCATGTGTGCGTGGCAGTGTGGGAGTCGGAGGGCTGTGGGCCATTACAATATCTTAATTTATTATGTATATATCTTTTTAGTTGGTATTCTATGTTTCAAACAAGAGGTGAGATGAGCTGAAACTAGCAGATTTCATAGCTGCACCCATTGTATTAGCATGTGCCATGTGCTTCTCATGGGTTTGCTTTGCTCTGATGCATCCCACAATGCACCGAGCGGCTGGAACCATGCTGTAGTCTATTGTACTGTGTGGCTTGAAGATTACTCATGTGGTGCTGACAAAAGATAGTATTTAATGAATAAACTACATTTAATCAAATACATTATATATAAAATATAGCGATATACATATATAGATATTTATATATATATATATATATATCGAGATATATAAATATCCTCCGGTGCAACTGAGACTGGTCAACATCCGGGGGAGATGAGATGGGCCGAGATGGAACCACCGATAAAGTGTTCTATCTTACAGAGGATAACAATAATAATACAGGATAACAATAGTAATATTCCCTTATATATCTTTATACTCGCATAATACTTTATACATCAGGCATACATACTTTATATATACAGGGGCCTAGGTTCCATACACGCAGATGTGCTACTTATTACCACCTGATATTTAACAAATATTTATATAAAAAATGAAATATATGATGTTTTATAGCATTTTATTCCAACGCATTTTATTCCAGGACTGTTTTACTCCATATGTGTACCAACTGAAAATTACAAGCTAGGTATCTCTATATGTGTATATACACATATATATATCTATATGTATATATGGGTCAGGATCACGAAAAGAGGCCAATTGGGGGAAGTTGTCGGCGTTGATCGTTGGATGTCGGCGTCGATCATCCTAATTATAGTTTAGCATTGACCTGAATGTAAAGGTCTGAATGTAAAGGTAGAGAAAATCCAACAACCTTATTTGTTTCTAGGATAATTTAATATAAAACAAAGAAATGCACTACACATTAAGAATTGCGACGCCAACATCTGTTAAAATTGTTTGCCATTGATCATTGGATGTCGGCGTCGATCGTTATAATTATAGTTTAGCATTGACAGAGTTGTTGCAAAATCCTTAAATTTATCCTGAATGTAAAAGTAGAGAAATACAACAACTGTATTTGTTTCTAGGATAATTTAATATAAAACAAAGAAATGCGCTACACTTTAAGAATTGCGATGCCGATATCTTAAATAAACCACCAATTGGCCTAGTTTAGTGATGCTGACTCATAGACACATATACGTGTGTATATATTAAAAATATATATGTATATAAATAATTATATGTACCCTATATATATGTCTATATATATATAATTCTTTAGTATACACCTTTTTGGTTATAACTTATATATAACAGTCAGGCCTGTCGCCCATTCATTCCAGACAAAGACTCAGCTTGCTTTCCCGGGTAAGATTAGCAGTTCATCACGCAACGTCGCCATCACCCTAACACACGCGCCGGGTGCAGACCTCTGTCCGCCTTTACTCCGCCTTTATCCGGCAGCCCTTTAAGCGATTGAATGGCACTGAAAGGCACTGTGTGTGCATAGAGAGTGAGTCTGAGGGGCGCCCCGCTTCATCAAGAGTTCCCCGATCACATTCCACAAATTATACTCATGTCATCATGTTCTACAAATTATAGGCCTACTCATGCGTCTTTTTTTCGGGATATTTCTTATCTATAGGCCGAATGGGATGCACTTATTGGGATCATGAGTGCTTAATACAAGGTGAATTGTTGGTGTAATTAATTCATGTGATAGTTAGCGCATCATGGGTTGATGGATAACGGGATGGTATCTCCTCTGTTATCTTTCTCAGCTAGTAAAGGTAACTGTTTTTATCTGTGTTGTCCTAAGCGAGCTTTGCCTGATGTTCATAGTCCTCTCACTCGTTCCTAGAAATAGGTATGCTTAACAAGTATTCCGTATTTAATGCCCAAAAGTATGCAGCAAGTTTAGGTGAGAAATACATCAGTTATAAGTAATTACAAGTTACTTCAAATATACTCTACTTAATAGGACAAGGATTATTGAAGGCCACATTACAAATCATCAATTTAATGTGTATATGTATGCACACAAAATATGGGTAGTGGTATTGGTAGGTTTGTTCAATTAGCAATTAGGTATTTACACTTTCTCCAATAGCTCTTTTCTTATATAAGAATAACTATTGACATTGCAGATAGTGCGACCGAAATAGCGGGCTTCTATTTGGTCAGAGCAACTGACAGGTGGTGCCAGTGTGGCCAAACCTGGAACTAATCACTGGCATACACTAGCTGTGGTTCGCACATAACAATACAAATATAACTGAAGATAATATTGTCCTTGTTTATATTCCCATAATATATTATAGAACAGACCTATATATATATATATATATATATATATACAGTATAACCCCGTTAAACCAAACTTGAAGGGACCCTAGACATTTGTTTTGATTAATCGATCATTGGTTTAACCGAGCTTTGGCTTCGACTTTGACTTGGGTTTGGCAAAAATGTGGGTGCATTATGAATGTAATAATAATAATATACAATGTATGTGGACACGTTGATTATTGTTTTTTATGTATATACTGCATAACTCCATTAAACCAAGCTTGGTTAAACCAAACGATCGATTAATCCAAACTTTTTTCGGCAGCCCAGCAAAATACTACCATTTATCATATAAAAATGTTGGTGGGGTCTCAGATGACTTTATAATCACATGAAAGTTTGGGTTAACCATACCGGAAGTGGCCTGGGGTCCGTCAATTTTGCTTGAATTAACCGATAGTTTGGATTAACCGACTTTGGTTTAACCAATTTTGTTATATGATAAATGGTAGTATTTTGACGGGCCATCGAAAAAGGTTTGGATTGACCGATCGTTTGGTTTAACCGAGCTTGGTTTAACGGAGTTGTACTGTATTTATATATATATATATTTATATATATATATATATATTTATATATATGTGTATGTCATGTATAACGCATTATGCTAATATAAAGGCGCAGAATGGAATTATTTTGTTATATATATTTTATTACACCGAATACTCTGTCTCCTCCCCATTCTCATAACTAGTGGCGCCGCCTCCGGACTCCCCCGCACCTGCTGGCGTGGGTAAACCGTCCTCGCGTCGGAGGATATATTATTACTCCAACTCTAACCATTCCCATTATTATATAGATATCCACATGTATACATTGATCTGAGTGCCCGCGCAGGGGAATACCAGCTAATGAAAAACAAGAGCTCTTAAAACTTGTTTGAATGAGATCTTATTTCTTCATCTTGCCTTTGAGAAGACTGCTCTGTTTGCTTGTTCCAAGAGGCCCTGGAACTACTTTCTGCAAGCGAACAATGCTTAGTAAGACGCAACGTGGAGAATTCCATAAGGCATTTTCAAGTACACCTGAGGTCTGCGACACTAAAACATCTGTAAAGAAAATCGCCGAATATTCCTCGCATGGATATTTCTAAACGGCATTGATCACTGCTTATCTGGGAGGGTCAGACTCTTGTTACTGATTTGGATATACATGTATTATGAAACCACATTAATTGTTATATTCTGTGGGTTTGGGGTTTCTCATTTTAGAGGATTTATGAAGCTGGTGCTGGGTGAATTACTGGTAAGATTTGCGCGACAGTTTTTAGTTAGTGAAATGGCAGAGAGTTCGCGTGCAATGGAGGAGGTAGGGCCCCACCCAGTCAATATATTGGCAGTACAAGTTCACCCAGAGTGTTTTTTTAAATAGGTAGGTGCAGTCCTATAATTATTCTTCGCATTGACTAATCACATATTCACAATTTTCCATCATCACAGCCTGTTTCCAAGCCAATTTGACATGCTAAACCCGCAGAGAAAAAAAACAGTGAGTTTGAATCCAATATTGAATGAGTAGAAGAAACAAAAAGATGCACTGAGATCGTGTTTTCTTATTAAGTTGAGTGTGTTGACCCTGACAAAGTACTGGATTTAATGCTGCATAGTCTCACTAAGCATCACCTTTGCGGAACAAAAACAA
The DNA here is from genome assembly GCA_030323885.1 of Branchipolynoe longqiensis. Taxonomy (NCBI): domain Eukaryota; kingdom Metazoa; phylum Annelida; class Polychaeta; order Phyllodocida; family Polynoidae; genus Branchipolynoe; species Branchipolynoe longqiensis. The sequence continues at coordinate 90,019,968 of CM059191.1, read as the reverse complement.
ATATCTAGATTGGATTATAAATGTCCAATACAGATGTTGGTGCAATTAATAAGCAGATCTTGTTGCATTGAAGAGAATACTATATAACTTTAAGAGAAGGTTTTTCTGCTGAACCCTATATTTAATAAATTTCACGTTCATATCAATGTTACTTTTGTTGTTGTTGGTACATTAGTTGTTTAAGCAGGGGAAATTTCAGTCACAGACGACTGGTCTTCCTTATTCCACTGCTCCTTGCCCTGTCCTAGTAATGCTGAGCATCTGGCTAGGAAGCGACAAGTATCAATTTTTAAGTCATTGCTTTGACTCGACCAGGATTCAAACCCACGATCCCACAATCTACCACCACGGGAGACGGATGCTCTAACTCATTGGGCCATCCCGTCTCATCTAAGATGTGTTCCCTTCAAATATCTCCAAAGTTACCTCTTTTAATAAATGTTACTTCATATTAAAGTCAGGTGGATCATAATAATAAGTCAAATATATTTATCGAATCAAATGACAAAAATTCAAAAGCAAACGACTATGCAATTTAAACTAAATTATACCTTTTCTCGTGGAACATCTGTACTGAACCACTACAACTTAGAAGACGGAAAGGTTCATCGTGGATAACCTTTTCTAAGACAGCGGGATGCTCTCCTCTGAAATGACCTGGCGCGGTGGCCGACTCGGCACAGCACAGCGGGAGATCGGGGGTTCAATTACAGATCGAGTCAAAGCAATGACTTATAAAATTGATGCTTGTCGTTTCCTAGCTTGTCGCTCAGCATTAATAGGAGAGTATTTGTTTAGCGATCCCCCACCACAGCATTAATAGGATAGGGCAAGGCCTGGTTAGCTCAGTTTCAGGATAATGTGATTGAGGGGGATATCGGGTCATGTTGCGGGTGGCCTGACTTCTCAGTGGAGCAACACTATAAAGTCACAATGAGTGTGGTATGACCTTAGATGTTGACAGGACGAAAAGCTCCAACAATAAACGAACCAACCAAGCAACCAGCTGAGATGTCGACTAGTACAATACATCTTCCATTGGCATTACAGGGCGGAATGGTTGTAACAGTTTAAAGGGCTGACTTTTGCCATTTGCAAGATCCCCTCAAGCTACTCACTAAGCTATCTTGTACCTCCTTCATCAAAGGTAGAGATCTTATACAGATGCAGCTCTCGTAGACTTTCAAGGTGAGCACGGTGGCAACGCACCCTATTCGACTGCACAGGCACCATTCCGACCCTCACATTCCTGCTTATACAAAGCTATATTGCTCCCTGATAATTCTTACTGGTTCACTCAGTTCAATCAAGTGAGCTATAAATCTCTCAGCAAGGAATAGTAAATCACAGATATCAGTCCAATATAATTAATCCAGACATGATTCTTAGTGAGAATATATACAATAATGACAATGAGATTAAGCAAAATATGTTTCATTATAAAGTCATATCATTGGAGAGTGCCAATATATTGGTATTGTCCCAAAACTGGGGCAGTTCCATACGCGCAACCAATAAGTTATTTTTCTATAGCTCGACAATTACTGAGCCCAAAACCCATGATTGTATGGACGTCGCATTGCTAGATCCCAGAGATGAAGAGAGCCATTTCTAATAAAAACATAAGTACCTGCTTAGATTGTTTCTCCATATCTATGATGCATGATGGTGGACTTAATAAACCTGTATTACTGCCTAAAAGGAGATTTAGTTATTGTCCATTAGAATCATTCAATGTGCCAAAACATGCAAGCCTAGGATATCCAACATATCGGTGTTGAGCAATATAATATATAAGAGCACACGTCCAGATAATGTTCATATCAAATTAATTGTTGTATGTCTTCCATTCCAATACAGTACAACCTCTATATTCCGACCCCTCCACAGATCGACCACTCCCCTATATCGATCACTTTATGTGGCTCCCAAAAATACCATTGTAAGTATATTCTAACTCTCTAAACCGACTACCTCCCTAAATGGATCGCTTAAAGTCGGCTCCATGGTCGGTCGATTTAGAGAGGTTTTACTGTATTTCCAAAGGTAGATATGTCTTACGAAATGACCCGTACAGTCAAATCTATAGTACATTACACGAAGACGGAAAATATCTCGATTTAATAAATATGACACACCATCAAAACCATCGAATTATGTAATTCTTCATTTAATCCCTTACCTCACTTCCTGTATATTTCACAGGATGTCTTTTATTTGCCAAGTGAGGATCTAAATCTGAACCTATCAGTTTTAGCAAATGCACTATAGGTGCGTGACAGGCAAAGCAATCAGTAGCCAGCCATTCATTCAAAATATGCAATAAAACCTCTCTAAATCGACCGATCATTTAAAAACTTAATGAAACTACAACAGGCCTGTCAAATGCACTACACAGCCCTGAGCACCCCTACCCCACCCCAACTACACCTTCTTTCAAAACCTATTACCTAACATTTTCCTTTAAATTGACATAACACCTGTCTGATGTAAGTCCCCACTGCAATCTCAGACTTCCGATCCCATCGTGAGGCCACACAATACGGAACACTTCTGATGGGATTAAAAAATGGGCAGGTTTCTCGCATTTGGTATTGGTGATTGGATCCGCAAATTTGCATATTTACAATATAATATATATATATGTGTATTGGAGATATCTTATATATTTAGAAAAAAGAAGAGAGAAAGCAAAGGAAGAAAATAGGGTTTAAAGACAATTCTAGAATCATCTTGTCCATTTATTGATGCATGCTCACCAAGTGCATAATACATATGTTGAACTTGAATTGTATGCAGTTACTAATACAACGAATAGTCAATGTATATTATGCTTCTATTATCGAAGAGGTTTTTCATGTGGTTATTATTGCAACTGATATTGCATTTATGTACCAACAAATTGTAATGAACGGCCGGAAGACCAGTGCTCTGGTGCTGACAAAAGACATTATTCACTGAAGAAAATACATTTACTAAAAAAAAGAAATATGGGACAAACTTTGCTGTTCTCCTATTGGGTGACCAGGGTGGTGTGACACACTACCAGGGAACCTGGGTACTATACAAATAAAGATAGAAGGCTTGCCTTCCCTTACACTCTTCACTCTTATTTTCTCTCTCTTCTTATCTGTATAATATTTCCCTACAGCCTACTTGCACAGCTACAGATCCGGGTACCAACTATACAATTAGTTATCTAATCTAGATATCTAGTTTCATTTCGAAAATGTAATATTCTCATCGCGTTATGCAACTTTAAGAAAATATTGACAAATGATGTCCTTCTATGTTTAGTTCAGAATGTATGGTCTATATATTGAATGCACTAACATGTGTCAATTAACTTAAACATTCACTTGGCCCCGGCAACACATGCTTAATAACTGCATATTTATCTCAGCTGGATATATGTAGGATTAAATCAAGATAAGTCTTTTTGCTTCGAAAATTTGATATTTTCACCGAACTATGCAATATCAAGCAGTTATTGATATATTTCAGGTTTTGAGTGCGATATGAACTCTGGGATAACTAGTATCCTCTGAATATCCTAGATCTATCCACATTCCAGCAACCCGTGCGATTTAAGCCCCATTTCCAGCCAACGAGTTATTTATAGATGGATTAGGTTTCGCAGGTATAGCAATACCTCAGGGAGTTTGACGCCCCTGCCTTGCAGAGTTCTAAACCACTGCCTTGTGGTACAGGTCCTTGACAGAACCGAAGGCTAAGGGAGCAAACCCTAAACAGAAAACCATGTCACTGTGGCAGCATTAAGGGCGGTTGATGTATGGAACTCCCAACATCTCCCGACCAGCCACTGCAGGGACAAATAGTTTTGCGCCTGTCTTGACATGTTCTTGCTGGTGTGAAACCTCTATTTGCTCCACGAGAGAGTGCCGCTGGTAACTTGCAAAAGACAGCAGCACTTCAACACTTTTGCAGGCAGCTTTCATGAAATGTCGTTCAATCCTGAGGCCAACCTGGAAGGACAAAGTGACGAATAAGGAAATACTCGAACGGATGGGGCTGCCCTCTATGGAAGATCTTCTGATCAAAAAGAATCTCCGGTGGACTGGACACCTCATGAGGATGTCATCAGACAGGCTACCAAAGCAGATCCTCTATTCTCAACTGTCTTCTGGCTACAGAAAGAGAGGGCGTCCCCGTCTCCGGTTCAAAGATACCATCAAGGGAAACCTGAAGCTGAGAGACATTAAGACCGCCTCATGGACGCAACTCTCACAGCAGAGAGCTAAATGGAGAGCGTCAGTCAAGTAATGAAAGCAGTCTTTGTCGCATCACGACCGACAGCATGATGATGATGATGATGATGATGAGGTTTCGAATCTTATCCATTTTGCTCAATAAAAATCTATTTTTAAAGATATTTCCACCGATAACAAAATAGCAAGAGCTAATTATGGACAGTGGTAAAACCGATGTCAATTTGATTAGATTGGGTTCTCGAGCCTTGCAATGTATAGCTCCATAAAGCATGTGTTTTGATGCAGACATTGTGGCATAGGAAAATAACAGTATGTAAGTGGACTGAATCCATGCCTCTGGCGGTGAGGCATAACATATAATAATTGGTTGTTTATATTCCCATAATTCATTAAATAGCATATATATATTAGTACCATATATGTCCCAATAGAAGCATACCCCCCTATTTCAAGATTGAAAGCACGCACAAATTTACGATCATATTCACCTTGAATGCACATAAAATAAGACAATGTAGGGGAGTGTTCGATCTGTGGAGGTCGTCGGTTAGAGAGGTTTTAATGGATATTTATATTCGCATATATGTCTACAAATATATGTGTAAGAATATCACAAGGAGGCTGAGTGGTGGGTACATTATTTATTAGTAACAAGGGATTACATCAAACAATGCACCTGGCTGGTCTCAACTGCCCTACCAAATAGAAGAGAACAAAGTAAATGAGTAGGTAGAATAAAACTAGCGCCCATGGCATATATAGAAGCAGGGCGGCGCCCGGCGGTAAGGCGGCAAACTAACCAGCGAGTTTCAGCCATAGCCGCCGGGGAAAGCACCGTGCATATTTGCTTACATCAGTATATATACGTTGTATATACGTAGGTTATATCAATAAATCTACTTCCCAGGGGTGCAGATATAAACTGAACTCAATGTTTATATTCGAGAGGCATATCAATAAATATCAACTGCAGGTTTCCCTGGTGATTCCATGCTTGTGGAATCAGGTACAGAAACGGCCAACTCACCCGCCCGCCTTCTCCTTTATCGCCCTTCTTTAATAGCAATGCATTTAAGACTTAACACTTCCCATGTTCCTTCCCGGCGCCCACCAGCCTCCATCCCGCGACTCCTCACTGCTCACTGCTCACTCCCGGCCGGAACTATCCCCCGGGCCTTCGGAAAGGGGTACTTTTTTTTAAATTTTTTTTAATTTTTTTTTTTTGAAGATTTATACTGCCTATCATGGATAAGCCTGAATAGCCTTGTTTTCACCATTAGACAGTTTGTTGATAGAAAGCCTGAGCCTACACTTTTACCGACCCAAGGGATTTTTAACCTCCCACACCACATAGACCTGGTATGAGAGCAACTGGCCTTTGATGTCGCTGTAAGTTATACACAGCGGTGGAAATCCAAATTGGCAGAGATGGGAGCATGGGGAATCAAACCACCGACCTTCAGATTAGGGGTCCGACCTAGAAAAAAGTCAGACACTCTAACCACTCCACCATGGAGAACACCACAGCTACTGCTAGACCGGTCCATATAGCACGACTTGCAGGAGATTAAGGAATGTCATAGGTTCCTTATGGCGTCCTGCGGCTAAATCAGCCATATACATATGCACGCTCCATTCTGCGAGTCGAAGGCAATTTCAAGACTCTCCAGATTTAATATTCATCATAACGAGGCAATTGACCCCCGGGCTGGGAGCCCATAGGCGTAATATGCTAATAAACAAGGCTTAGTAGGCTGCACGGGCCAGATTTACGATATCGCGAATGCTGAGTAACCCAAATGTTGTCCTGCTCCTGTAGCTTCATGAATATATATTATATTGAAAGGGAGCAGAGTGACAGTTGGCTCAGGGCGTATGTGCGGCAGGAGGAGATAATGCCTGTTCCATAGTGAATAACATGGACATTAAAGTGGTTAGAGAGAAATGTTAAGGGGCTGCCGTTATTTATATCCACATAATAAATTACATAGTATATATATACCTATATATCTCTCTATATATATGGAGACTCCTGTTGCAGTAACTCACATATGCATGCCTGTATATAATAGGGCATACAGCCATCTCACTTGGTAGTAAACAGTCTTGCCCTCTAAGCGTGCTTTATTGCCGTTCTATATCAGGCAGTACTGCACTATCCACAGTGTGTCACCTACAGTGTAATAGCTATTCAAGAATAGCAGAATAATTCTCTAGAAATAGGGAACGAAACATTAATCTGTAGAAAGGAAAGTGGTATTCTTTAAAAAAATATATATGTTGATGTGTTTATATATATATACACATATATATACGCATATATATATGTATATATAACGAGCAGCTGCAGTACAGAAAGAAGACAGAATAATAATAATTGTATTGGGTCAAGTCAAGGAGGCATAGTACAGAATAATTATATATATATGATAACAATAATTCAATTCTGTGCCTTTTTATTAATATAATGCGTTATACATCACATTTATCAGAATACGACTATATTTATATATATATATATATAATGTATATATAATATATACACTAAGACCGACTCATGGACATCACTCTCACAGCAGAGAGCTAAATGGAGAGCGGCAGTCAAGTAATGAAAGCAGTCTTTGTCGCATCGCGAACGACAGCATGATGATGATGACATCTTCCACAGCGAGTGGTGGTTGGCTGCTCGTTAGTTACTGCGGGTGCCGGTGGAGGCGCAACCATCGAACGGCGGAGGAGACAATATAGCAAATGCATACAATAATATAGACAATAAATTCCCTTTAACGCCTTTATATTCTCATAATGTGTCATACAAATTTCTATTTAATTACTCGCTCCTGTGGTGCTCCTTGTATTTGCGGTGTAGTTATCAAATAACAGATGCATCCTCTTGCTATCATCTGTTATTCATCAATTTCCTACAGCGCTCTGCCGTGTCCTTGTGTGCTGTGGTTAATTGGTGCTGTTGGTGCCTGGCCGTTAAAGTGTGAATCAATATCACATAATCACACGTTCATGCCCGAGCGCCCCCTGTTGTATTTATGCATTGCGGGTTTCCGGCGAGGAGTGCATTGTTTTCCCGACACTGTTGAATAGCAATCGCTCTAGGCTGCCACAATTAAACCCAACATGGCGTCATGACAATAGTGTGCCTTAACACCGGCATTAAAGCAATTCCACGTGTTTTATCCACTCTGTACACCACGATTCCAGAACCTATTCTCTTAGCAAACCATTATGTCTTGGCTCAAGGTGAATTAAACATTGACTTCCTGTCAGGATGCCGCTCAGGCAGTTTAGCCTGTAATTATGTAACATAGAGGCTCCTTTAAGTATTTAAATTATGTATCAAGCTACAACACTATGCAATCTACTATTTATATTCGAACAACTTTCCTAGATACCAAGCTGTCCCAATCTGCAGCTGGAACACCAGTGAACCGGTGCTACCATAACGTAATACGTTATTAATGTTTTATTAATAGTCTGAGGGTTTTCAGGGGGTTTTCGATTCTTTTCTTAAATAAATGATATTGCTGTAATATCTTCCTTGATTTTGAAGCAACAGTTATTTTAAATGGCTACCCTTTGAGAAATTTCATATGCAATCATGCTAAATTAATGTTGGAAGTCAAACCAACATTCTTATATCATAGGCCTCTGCAGTAGCAGGTTCTATTAAATTGACTCGCTATTCCCTTCGATGTGGCAACATATCCGTAATAAGTGAACCAGTATCTAACTTTAATAACTAGCATTACATCTAGATATTTGCTTTGATTTGGAAAATGTGATGCTTCATCAGATGAGGCAACTATAATAAAATGACACATACAAAAACAAATGCTTAAAATGTCAATAGAGTGGGCTCCTCACCCTACCCACAACCCAAAGGTTATCCAGAACCTCCTCCTCCTCACCACAGTACCTCCTTCTTTCCAACACCTCACACATGCATATACTTCGATGTAACTAAGGCGGACATTGACCACTTAAGATAGAAATCTGCATATCGAGCTACATCTCCCCGCAGTGTTGCTGTGTTGCCATGGACACCCATATCCTTGCATGGCTGATAATTACCTAGACAATGAGTGAATAGCATGGCGGGGAAAGTGTAGCGGAAATATGGTCTAGCAGGGGGGTGGGGCTGGTGGAATGATGGGCTGGTGGAATGTTGGGCTAGTGGGCTGGTGGTCTGGTGGTCTGGTGGGCTGGTGTACTGGTGTGCTGGTGGGCTAGTGGAATGTTGGGCTGGTGGAATGTTGGGCTGGTGGGCTGGTGTACTGCTGTGCTGGTGGGCTACTGGAATGCTGGACTAGTGGGCTGGTGGGCTGGTGGGCTGGTTGGCGGGTTGGTGGGCTGGCGGGCTGGTGTACTGGTGTGCTTGTGGGCTGGTGGAATGTTGGGCTGGTGGGCTGGTGGGCTGGTGAGCTGGTGGGCTGGTGGGCTGGAGGGCTGGTGTACTGGTGTGCTGGTGGGCTGGTGGAATGTTGGGCTGGTGGAATGTTGGGCTGGTGGGCTGGTGTACTGGTGTACTGGTGGGCTAGTGGAATGCTTGGCTGGTGGGCTGGTGGGCTGGTGGGCTGGTGGGCTGGTGGGCTGGTGGGCCGGTGGGCTGATGAGCTGGTGTACTGGTGTGCTGATTGGCTGGTAGAATGCTGGGCTGGTGGGCTGGTGGGATTGTAGTCTGTTGGAGAGATGTGTATTGTTGGAAGGGGTGAAAGCAAAGGCGGGGGGGGGGGTGGCCAATGGCTTGCCTATTTATAGGGTGTGTATTCCCCATGCATTTACCGACATTAAAAGGATTACGGTGTGAAAAGAGAGCTTTATTGCAAGCAATTCCATTAGTCTTGTTGGCCGCCGCTCGTGGCGCTGGTGAATTATTAGTATTCTATAGCGGCGCAGCAGATACCCTAGGCGGGATATTTCGCATCGCCCGCCTGCTTGTCAACGTACCCCCAATCAGGACCGGAAGCTCCTGGGGACGCAGGGAGCCTGTGCGTGTGTGTGGGTGTGGGTGGTTGGCGTGGGGGTCGGAAGGCGGCGCGTTGGAGATAATGGGCAGGGAGACCGTGGTTTGGGTATGGACAGGCAGGTAGGATGATGGGATGGAACTAGCTATATATATAGATGTGTGGGTTGTGTCTGTGTGTGGGTGTGGGGGAGGTGATGGTGGTGGGGGGGGGGGTAGCTGGGAATAGCGATGTCTGATATAGGGTTAATAGGTGATCATTCGATGGGGGGGGGGGGATGTAGGGAGTATAGTGGATGTGTGGGTGGGTGGGGGTTGGGGAGTGAGATGGACATGTGGGTGAGTGGGAGTGATGATTCGGTGAGGGACTGCTTGAGGGAGTAATCCTATTTCAGGGAGTGATGGATAAATAGAGTAAGACAGTGAGTAAGAAAGGATGAGGTAGTGGTTTGATTGACGGAGTGAGTGAATGAGAGGTATGAATGAGTGAGAGATTGAGTGACCAATTGTGTGAATGGAGGGATCCTGGGGTTCGGGTGTGGGGAAGAACATGAACAATACAAGATTCAAGGACTGACAACATGACGAAGAGAGGGACTGTGATACTGAGAGAATGAAGAAGCCACAGACCGGCAATCAGCATGGTGGTTGACACTGGCCGGTTCAGGCAAAGTGATGAGATGATTACTTTATGTATGTGGCTATTCACATTCTATTGCTGCTTCTAACATACCATTAAACCCCACACCCCTTCCATGGTGACAAACCTCCCAACACCAGCATACCCTGTATGTATGCATATATATATATATATATATTTATATTATTATTGATATTATTATTTAATAATCTGCCTATTCGATGTATCAACGGAAGGGCGCTGATATTCTGGGGCTATCGAGGCGCAGTCCTCCCCCCCGCCCCCCGCACCCCCCCCCCCAACATATTTTACTCTAAAAATAAAATCTATGGTTATGAAGAGAATATCGGCAGTGGAACTACTTGCAAAGCTCTTTCCATGTCTAACAGAAATGACAGAACCACCAGGTAGAGTGAAGTTAGCATGGTTCCATCAGTGACTTCTCTGCTAGGACTATATAGGAATGCCCGACTTAATGGTGATGTCACATTACAACGCTTCTCGCCAACACGCATCGACGTATGTGATTTTTTGGTGGAATGTCGGGATACATCAAGAAGCGTTACCCGCGCATTGTTATTTATTGACGGTTAGCGGCACGCATCAGGGGATCGGCAAAGTTTTGTGCTTGCACAAAAGTTTCGACGTGCAACAACGCATGGCTGCCATCATTATGGCGACATTAGGGGTGCGTCGAGATACGTTAAACGCACTGGAATAACGTTATGCGAACACTAGGCACATGCCGGGTGCGCATTAGGCTCATTGCGCCAAACTGTTGCTTTGTTTGTTTGTTGTTGTTTTATGTCCTAGCAACATCTAAGGTCATAGGAGGACAGTGGGCCAAACATTTTTCCTTTTTTTTTTTCTCATGCGTCGATATACGTTACCACTACGTCGGCCGCATGCTACCAACATGTTGCGCTGACGACAAACTTTTTCCCACCGTGCTGAACAGTTTGACGTTTCTTGACTTTTTTTGTGCGTTGGCCGTGCGCCGGCATGAAGCGTCGTAATGTGACAGGGCCATAACCCTAGGGAGCAGCTCAGGCTCGCGCATGCGTACATTCACCTATAGGCTTATTAGCTCCATAATGGGGACTTTGATAGGCAACCTGTACCCATCTAGGCCCGGCGCCCTGGGATTGGGGGAGCCTGCTACACTAAATACACATCACTTTCGCTATAATAATCCTATATATATATATAAAGGATGCATAATGGTTTATGCGAGTATTAATGCACGGATTATAAATCTATCAGCATCCATATCTTGTTATCTCAACTTTTATCAAAACAGTACCGGTGGCGCCACTATTAGCCCAAGTTGCCTGTCCTTATGTTATACCTGTGTCAGCCATATCGGATGAATTGATATTGATGTATGAAATCAATCAATAATTAAATCAATAATTAAATAATAGTATTGCCAGATATTAAGATATATTATATAAATAGATACATGTACAAATATATATATATATATATATATATACTTATGGGTTTTCGTTTCCAATTCCATTGAACATATTTAAAATATTAGCGTTCCTGAGTTAATAAAAGGAACACCTTCTTTCCAATAGATCATATGTGAATATAGAGAAATCCTATATACTGCCCGTGGGTTGAGTAATAGTGGCGGATCCCTGCTTGTTTTCGAATAACTCAGCTGACACCTGGTGCAAGTTGACGTTTTGGATTCGGCTCTAGGAGACCTGTGCATGCAATGAGCAGTTGGGGCTGTGTGTGGTGGTGGAGGGAGGGGGGCTAACTAATAGTAGAGGTGGGGGATCCAGGTGTGCTTGGAGTCAACAGGCGGTAAGGAGGGTGTTGGAGATTGACAGCTATATGTGCTGGGTGAGTGGACAGGGACCCCGGCAGGAGATGGAGTGTCGGTCAAAAGGATGGGTGGTTTGTGGGGGTGGGGAGGGTGTCAGATAAGTGTGAGCATCGTAGTGGCCTGTCAGGGATGTTTGTTGTTGTTTTCCGTCCTAGCAACATAAAAGGTCATGTCGGCCCTGCAAGGAAACGGTGTGTGGATTAGTGGGCGGGAGCTGTGTTCGTTGGTATTTTACGTCCTAGAAACAGCTGAGGTCATATCAGGACGGCCCTGCTAGGGAAGGGTGTGTGCATTAGTTGCTGGTAGATGTGTAGTTGTGTGTGGGTGGTGGTGAGTTTACTGGTAAGCGTAACAGTACAGTGAAATGCGATGGGTGGGAGAGAGCATTTTGGACATTAGGGCAGGGGCGAATAAGGGAACAGGCGGCAGGGGATGGTGAGGGGTGGATCGGATGGCGGGAAGAAAATGTGGTACTGAGGGGAGTAAAGGAGGACAGGAAGCGGAAGTGTGTGGAGGTATAGGGAAGGGGTGAGATGAAGTAATGTGTGGTTGAGAATACATTGGGAAGTGTGGAGTGTGGGGTTCGAGGAAGCATAACAGTCGGATTTTGGGCATTAGGTTCATAGGGTGATTGTGCGGCAGGGCGATCGTGGAGGAGACTGGGAGAGTTGGGTGGGAGTCGAGGTTGAGTCAGTCGGGGAATACCGGTGGGAGCGGTGGTGGGATGAGGAAGTAGTGATGAGGACCGTAAGCTGGGGGTATTGAGGTGTGGGGGAGATTGTTGGGATGATGGTAGGTTGGGAGGAATGGTATTGAGGGTGTGGGTGTGGGTGTGGGTGTGGGTGTGGGTGTGGGTGTGGTTGTGGGTGTGTGTGGGTGTGTGTGTGTGGGTGTGGGTGTGGGTGGGGGTGTGGGTGTGGGTGTGGGTGTGGGTGTGGGTGTGGGTGTGGGTGTGGGTGTGGGTGTGGGTGTGGGTGGTGAGAGAAGTGGGAAGAGTGGGAAGGCTGGGGGCAGTGTAAGGAGGTGGCGGTACTCGAGGTAGAGATGTTATGGGAATAGAGAATGTGGGGTGTGTAGATGGGCAAGGGGGAGAGTGTAAGGCAAGGCGGGAGGTAGGAGTAGATAATGAAGAGTTTGCAGGAGGATTAGGGAGTTAGATGCTAGAACACTGTGCCAGCAGGGGCTAGAGGTGACGATGACTAGCACCGTCTGGTGGGCAGTGTGAGCATATTGCTGGGGCACCAGTTGGGGTGATGGTTGGAGTGGGGAGTGGGCGGGGGTGGAGGCGGGCGGGGGTGGAGGCGGGACAGGGCGGGACGGGGGTGGGGCAGGGTGTATTGCATAAGGAATGACGCTGTCATCTGCAGCCCAACTGTTTGAGGCAGATACTAAAGAGAAAAAATGGGATCGATCCTCGAGACTGCTGAGGCTGACAGCAGCCCCGCCCCGCGTCCCGTTCCGCCTGCCCGATGGCGGCCCCACGCGGTGGTGAGAAGCAGCCTGCCGCCGGCGTGCCAGTGTCTTTATTGGCGCCTCCTCGGGTGGCGGAGACGGTAATTGAGTATGGTGAAATACGTTGTGAGTTAATGACGACTGGTCATGTCTATTACATGTGTCCGGATCTCCCCGGTCGGATAGCCACCCCACCCCCCACAACCCCCACCTACCTGTCATTCGGGGAGACGTGGCTTCTGGTGGCTGTATTATTTGACGCATGCGCAACTGAACATGGATGCTTTGTGCGACATTGGTTGGGTGGTTGTTGGAGTTTTACACCCTGGAAACATCTACGGTCACATCAGGATGGGATCCAACTTGTGAGAGTGCACAGGCATGCCAACTTTATCGTGATGGCCTACTGGGAAATCAGGTGGCTGACACTATGACTTGGTATCACACTCCATCATCTTATCCTAATACTATGCGAAGCAGTCCTTGTCCTATGCTATTAATGCTAAGCACCTTGTTAGAAAGCAACAAGTATCAATTTTTAAGTCATCGGTTTGACTCCACCAGGTTTTGTACCCGTTGGTTGGTGTCATCTGATGGCCCCGGTGGGTGACGCATGCGCCACCGGAACTGGATGTTTTGTGCCTCACTGGAGAAAAGTGCCCGGCGGTTGGTGGTTTGGTGGTTGGCGCTTGTTTGGCTGGGTATAAAGTATGCCACGGATTATAGGCATTTAAACAAAACAGGCTTTTCTGTCTCTCAACTCAACCTTCGCCTTCATGTATACCCTCATTGGTTCATTGGTCTTGTAAATTGGTTTCCAGATTTATGATCTGATTTTTGTAAAAATCCGCGTAAGTTATGAACCCTTTTTATATGTGTTATTTATGCGTTCATCCTTGTATGTAGGGGGTGTTGAACCATGTAGAACACTCACATACAACAAAGCATTATCAACCCTCCCATCCAATTGTAGTTACCCGTGGCTATTTGCAAAGCTAAGAGACTACATGACACAACAAATGTCAATAAAAATCGTCAAGGGCATGGTGCTCCCCTATATTGACTATGGAGATGTAAACTACATGGGTGTGAGAAAAGAACTACTAAAAAACTGCAAACACTGCAGAAGAGAGCCCTAAAAATGTGTGTAAGAGTAGACAAGCTGCACCCCACCTGTGACATACACAAAAGAACCAAAGTGAAATTACTAGAAAATAGGAGAATAATTCATTTGAAAACATTAGCATATAACCATAGTCAAAACAATAAACTCCTAACAAAACCACAAAGGGCTGCCAACACATGTAAATGCCCAAACGGTAAAGGAATGACAAATTAATGGCCCAAAAACTTACAAAAAATATCTGTGCAAAATAAGGCTAGGAAACCCCACTAAGCTTCACTGCAAAGGGTCATATGTCACATCCCACCAGCAGGACGCCCAATGGAAAGTAACCATGCCAAGAGTAGCCAGATAACACACCACACAGCTACGTACAAACCTATGATATGTAAATAGGAGTAGGCTAGTCTAGTAATAAGAGTAGAACAAAATAAAATACATATATGCCAAGAAAATCCAAAAAGACTAACATATGCTACTAACCATACCAACAAATTATATATCTGCTACTTAAATGCAGGCAATCAAATAACTTATCAGCAGCTGCTGTGTGGTAAGATAACACCAACCCTACAACTGGCCAGCATTGAAAACAAGCCTGGGTACCCGGTATTATATGCTATGGACAGTATTAATACAGCCTCAACAACATTTTTTTTTTAAACCGCCCACCTCTTTTTCAGTGTCGTGATTTATGTCACCTTCCTCGGCGTCGCTATAACCTTGTTTTCACGCAAAACGTGTTTATCCTATGAGTGTACTCATATATGGGCTACGCTCCGGCAACACTTGCTGTATATATGTCCAACCCTACAGCCCCTCCCGCCACCCTTCCTCTCCCCCCACCCTCCACCAGCCACATCGCCAGCCCCTTGCCACCCGCTGCCTGCAGCCCACCGCCATCCGCCCCCAGACACATACACCTCTACCACCGACCGCCCCCCCCCCCCGAACCCTCGGCAGCCATCGGCATCTTTCTTCACAGTTCTGCCATACACATACATGATTCCCGCCACGATAATGACTTCCGGTCAAATCACCACCCACTTCCGGTGTCTATCATGGTGACGGCCGGAAGTAGATCCCTCGGGTAGACGCCTTCCGGCACGACGACGTATGGAGCGTTCCGCCCCGTAAACACGCTCCTCTTTGTTATCGGTAATGTCTCCCAAACCCCCCATTCCCTCTCTCCCCACCCCCACCCTCACCCCACCCCACCACGTCCCACTCTTTCCTCCTGCACCTCCTGCTAGTCCCAACCTCCTATGCCCTGGAGGCAGTCGCCATGCATCACCACCTTCAACATCACCCCCTACTCCCTCCCCCCCACACTCTCACACCCCTCCAACACCCCCCCCTCCCCAGGCCCTATCCCAGTGTCACCGTTCGTGGTGGCCGAATCGATAGAGCGTGGGCTTCGTGTGCGGGACAGCGGGAGTTTGGTTCCCGGTCGAGTCAAACCAATGACTTATAAAATAGATTCTTGTCACTTCCTAGCCTGGCGCTCAGCATTAATAGCATAGGGCAAGGACTGATTAGCTTAGTCTCAGGTTAATCTGATTGAGTGGGATATCGGGTCATGGTGCCGGTCGCCTGATTTCCCAGTAGGGCAGCACTATCCAATCGCCATGCGTGCGCACTCTCCCAAGTCAGTACCCATCCTAATATGACAGATGTTGCCTGGATGTAAAACGCGAACATCCACCCCCCTCCCCGCCCTTCGCACCTACCCCCCCCCCACACCACCGTCCATCCATTCCAGTGTTAGCTAGAAATACTGCAGACGGGTTTCAAAAGGTTACTGACTTTTTCAATTAAATATCAAAAGGAAGTCAGCATTCCCCTTCTAGAAGCCCCTCGCCCCCCGACCCCCATATCCTGCCCCTCCCTACCGTGCGAGTGCGTCCTGATTCTACTTCCGCCTTATACCCCCACACACACAAACACACCCAACAACCAACAACAACAAACCAAAACAACACCACACCAAACCACCAACCAACACAAAAAACACAAACAAACCCCACCCACAAACCAAAAAACACAAAACCCACACCCACACCACCACCCACAAAACAAACCACCAAAAACAAAACCAAAACCAAAACCAAAACCAAAACCACAAACCAACCACCCACAACAAACCCCAAAACAACCCCACACCCCACAACACCACCACCCCACCACACCAACCCAAACAACACCAAACAACCCACCCCCAACCAACACCCTTAACCCGAAACCGTACATCACATCAGGCGCTGTCAGGTGCGCGATGCTTGGTGACTACTCTTCTCTTCTTTAAAGGTGGTAGTGGAACGCCGGAAGCAAGAGTTAGATAGCGTAACTAAATACAGGCATATATCTACATATATAGAGTACAACCCCAGTAAACCAAGCTCGATTAAACCAAACGATCGGTTAATCCAAACTTTTTTCGGCGGCCCCGCAAAATACTATCATTTATCATATTAAAAAAATTGGTTAAACCAAAGTCGGTTAATCCAAAGTATCGGTTAATCCAAACAAAATTCTCGGCCCCCAGGCCACTTTTCGGGTTGGCTAAACCAAACGGTCACCTGAGAGTTTGTTATATGATAAATTGTAGTATTTTGCCCGGCCGCCGAAAAATGTTTGGATTAACCGATCGTTTGGTTTAACCGAGCTTGGTTTAACGGGGTTATACTTGTATTTACATAAAATACAATAATGAAGTGTCCACATACCTTGTATATTACAATTATAATGCACCCACTTTTTTGGCAAAGCCAACTCAAAGTCGAATCCAAAGTTTGGTTAAAATAATGATCGGTTAATCCAAACAAATTTCTAGGTTCCTTTCAAGTTTGGTTTAACGGGGTTAAACTGTATGCAGATAAATGTACAGTCTACTCTGTCAATAACGGCCTCTGTCAATAACGAATCTCTGTCAATAATGGCAACAAGTGCTGGTTCGTTTAATAGCATTTCCTCTGTGACTAAGGGACAACTGTCTTATGTGGACAATGAGCCGTTTTTTCACCTATATGATCAATATTCTCTGTCAATAACCACATGCCATATAGGTACAAACTAGTAGAAATGACTAATTGTATGAAGCACCAATTGTAGAAATGACAAATTGTAGAAATGACAACTTGTAGAACTTCTAGTAGTGAAGAATAGTTGAAATGACTAATTGTACAAATGAGAAATTGTAGAAATGACTTTGTAAGGACCGTTGTAGTCAGTCAAGTATATAAGAAAAACATTGGTTTCAACCCATTCCGTCATTCAGTCTCTGCCTATAATGGAGCTCTCCCTATAATGGCTTCTTGCTCAAGTCCCATGGGTGTCCGTTATAGACAGAGGAGACTGTATATATACACTATCTTTAACCCCTGCTGTGCACATGTTAAAGATAGGGTGGGCATGAATCCCTGGACCAATATTGTGTTGAACTTACCATATGGTTGCTTCTTTGTGTATATTTATATTCGTATAAATATGATTATGTACATGCAACTGACATTTGTTTAATCCGGTGGAGGTGTGATGGCCGAAGGTGGCGCACTAGTACAGTGTGGGGTCTTATGGAGTATAACAATAATAATAATAATAATTCCCTTAGATATCTTTATACTCGCATAATTCATTATACATCACAAATATTGTGTGTTTTCATTAGTTGATTAAGCAGTGGTAATGTGTATCACATAGGTTTGGTCGTCCTCATTCCACCACTACTTGTCCTAGTCTAGTCGTGCTGAGCGTCAGCCTAGGTAGCGGCATGAATGCATGTTTAAGTCCGTAGTTTGACTCGGCCAGGGTTCGAACCCGGGAGTCCGAATCATATAATATACTAAAAGGGGAAGCGGGCGCTCAACACACTCGGCCATCCTGTAGCATGACAATGGCGTCAGGCTGTGAAAGAGATATATTAGATATGTGACTGCATATGTGACATTATCCGCAATATTCAATAAAGGTTATCTTCAGAAATGTTGTTAGACTCTGCTTCTGTTTCGGTACCAATATTGCCTTATATTATGAATCTAAAATTATATAAAATATTTCTAGGTGAATTGTGGAAATTAGCAGAAAGCAACACAGAGGTGCTCACCAATTAATATGATTAGGATAATGGAGTAAAAATAAAAGGTTCTACGGCAACACGGTTATTCCATAACGCAAGCCTTCGTGTAGGCCGTCGTGACAACACTAGATCCGCTGCCATGTGATGTAATCACGTAATTAATGAGGCTTTCCAGGCTAGGAAGTTTTCAGTGCAGAGAGTTTGCCCGTTTGTTTGTTGTTGTTTTATGTCCTAGGAACATCTAAGGTGATATCAGTACGGGTACCGACTTGTGACAGTGCGCACTCATGGCAAAGTTATAGTGCTGCCCTACTGAAATACCAGGCCCGCAGCACCATGACCTGATATCCCACTCAGTCACATTATCCTGACACTGAGCCAACCACTCCTTGCCCTATCCTAATAATGCCGAGCACCAGGCTAGGAAGCTACAAGTATCAATGTTTAAGTCATTGGTTTGACTCGACCAGGGTTCGAACCCACGACCCCATGATGTACCAACACGGGAGACGGACGCTCTAACTCATTCAGCCATCCCGTCTGATCACAGCGCAGAGATCCCAGAGCACTATACTGTTGATGCAAGGCAAGTACTGTACTGTGCTCTATTCGAGTAGGGAAAATACATCGTACAACATTACCGAATCAAACAGATTATTCCTTCTCCCTATTACTCGCCAACACCAGCCTCACTTTGACAACACTTCCGGCCCAGCTCTGCTCCTCCTCATATGCCCAGGGTCTAGTCCACTCCATCCACCGATACAATACAATAGACTACATCACGGTTGTCAGCGGCATGGTGCATTGTGGGATGCATCAGAGCAAAACAAAGCCACGAGAAGCACATGGCACATGCTAATACACTGGGTGCAGATATGAAATGTGCTAGTTTCAGCTCATCTCAGCTCTTGTTTGAAACATAGAATACCAACTAAAAAAATATATATAATAAATTAAGATATTAATCTGATATCCAGCATTGCATTTACATCAATATAACCAGCACATCTTATGTCATGTGCATTTAGATTTAAACAAATCTAGGCACTCAGACTAGTGTTAGAGCCATAACCAGAGTCAGTTTTATTTATTTTATTCATGCTTTTATTTATATTCTATGGTTTATGGAGAGTTGTGTCTTAAACATATGCATTATGTTATAGTATTGCATCCTTCCATCCATGTTTATGCCAAATTATTATGTATTTCTAGTTATTTTGAATAAAATACCAGTTTTGCCCAACGGGTATCGGCAAACACAATGGTTATACACCTTTGCTTTGCTCCCAACGCCGTTTTCAGCGCATGAGCAGTCGGAACCGTGATGTAGTTAATTGCGGAGCAACCTATGAAGAGCTTGTTCCAAACATTTTATGCTTTCTTTGGACAATGCATCAGCCTAAAGCCGGTCAAATAGGGTGGTTGGTTGTTGAAGTTTTACGTCCTGGCAACATCTAGGGTCATACCAGGATAGCTACTGACTTGTGACAGTGCACACTCATGGCAACTTTATAGTGCTCCCCAACTGAGAGACCAGGCCACCAGCACCATGAACTGATATCCGATTCAGTCACATTATCCTGACACTGATCCAACCATGTCCTTGTCCAATCCTAACAATGTTCAGCGCCTGGATAGGAATTGACGAGTATTATTTGTTACGTCATTGCTTTGATTCGACCAGGTTTCAAACCGATGGGTTCCAATCGTAAAATCTACCAAAACAGGAGACAAACGCTCAACTCATTCGGCCATTCCGTCTGGTCTGGTCAAAAAGGAGGCAAAGCCTCACGCATCCAGATCTTCATAGGTTGCTCCGGCGGGAGGATGATTGGTCTGTAAGTGAGCAGACACAGTTGACTTTGACATCTTAATCAAACCACTGTCGGACAGTAATGGCCCGTGCAGCAATCAGAAGGAATGCGGCCATAACCATAAACCCGCATGGAGCAGCATCAACATGTCTTGAGGCAATCCGATAAAGAAATCATAAAATATATATATATATATATATATATATATGATCTAGTCATCTGACACACCGCCGCACACACTGGAAGCATTTTTATTGAAGAATATAGCTTTTATTGACTCTACTGCTTGAGCTACGTCCAACTCCGGCCGTTTTACGGAGACACCAAACTCTCGCTGGTACTGCCCTTATATTATCCATATATATATATTCACATAATTAATTATAAAGCATACATAAATGCATATATGTATGGGGACGTTAATCTCTTTCCAAGGTTGATGTATGAGGTGCAACTTGCCATCATCGAAATATAACCAAGAGGAAGCGCAATTATAGCACTTGGTATCTTTATACTGTAACATAGCACTGAATATATGGAGACTGCTTCCTAACAGGTAGTTTTCCTTTCATAGTGGTTACAACACATGTTTGGACCATCCTACTTGTCCCATCTCTTCATTAGGACTGCCCTAACCAGCAACTTTATAAGGAGTGTAGGCACACACTCTCGGCACTTGCTATCCGGACCGCACTTCGTCCACACCTCTCTGTATCTCCTCTCCACTGGCCTTGCTCCTCCTTGATAGGTCTGAAAAGAGTTTCAGGAGGGGAGCCCGCCGGCATTTCACTTTCTACTCTTACCCTCTCCATATCTATGGCTCGCTGGTTGGTCACCATAGAGCAAATAGACATGGTCCTTTGACTCAACTCTCCTCATTTCTCTTTCCTAGACTCTACCCCTTCTATTTCTCCCAGGCATACTTCTCCCCCTGACCAGGGGAGTTGTGTGCTTGGGTGGGGCCCTGTACCTTTACGTTTCTCTCGCCTTGTTCTCATTGCTGGAACCACTGCTGCACCCATCTTTACCCGCCCTTCCTCAAAACCCTTGCTGCTGTCTGCTGGATACAAGTGCTCAACTACCGCCGGACTGAAGACATTCGGGGCCGCGCCCAATGCTTCGCCGTTACAATGTTGCAAAGATGTCCCCAGCTTCTACAACCGCCCCATCTGAAGATTAATCTTCAACCAAAGATTGGGCCGATTTATCGGAGCCTCTCTATAATGTTGCAGTTCTGCAACCAATAACTGCTGTAAGGTTACAAACCACCCCAAGCAAGCAGCAAGCACTCTCGGCTCACTTGCTATCCAGACCGCACTTCGTTCACACCTCTCTCTATCTCCTCTCCGCTGGCCTTGCTCCTCCTTGATATGTCTGAAAAGAGGTCCAGGAGGGGGAGCCCGCCAGCATTTCACTTTCTACTCTTACTCTGTCCGTGTCTTTGGCTCGCTGGATGGTCGCCATAGAGAAAATAGACATGGTACTTTGACTCAACTCTCCTCATTTCTTTTTCCTAGACTCTACCCTTTTTTTTCTCCCAGGCATACTTCTTCCCTTGACCAAGCGAGTTGTGTGCTTGGGTGGGGGCCCTTTACCTTTAGGTTTCTCTTGCTTTGTTCTCGTTGCTGGAACCGCTGGACCCATCTTTACCCGCCCTTCCTCGGAAACCCTTGCTGCTGTTTACTGGATACAAGTGCTGTGCTACCGCCGGACAGGACAGTCTGGACCACCCCAACGACTCGTCGTTTAATCGTTGTAAAGACATCCCCCAGCATCTACAACCGTCCCACCAGAAGATTATTCTTCAACCATAGATTGGGCCAATTTATCGGAGTCTCTCTATAATGTTGCAGTTCTGCAACCGGTAACCATCGTAAGGTTACAAACTCTACTCTGATACATCAAGGCATCAACATTTCCAAGTCAGTTAGGCCTGACACCTGATCTGGCTAGCTACAGCTTATGGGATGGATTCAACTTGCTCAGCTTCTACAATATTGACCAATGACCGTGAGGAGGATTGGTGTCTGTTGTGTTTGTCTTTTCCCACATCGCTGCTTCTTAGCCTGACCTGTACATCCATCATCAACTGAGACTGTATACCTGAATGGTTGGCTATAGCTCACAGACAATGGATAATCTATATCCATAAACTCTTCAAGGCAACTGAGACATAGAATAATATCCCAGAGGACTGAATGTCTCTATCATCAATATGGACTACACAGACAGTTGTGAGTGTAATATCATACCATTGAGAATTTAAATGTAACTGTACACTTTGTAATTGAGACTATATGTTATAAGTACATATTTGTATATCATTACTTGTCTTTTTTACTAAGAATAGAAGATTTCCCAAATTATCTTTTCTCCTCACTATATTAGCTAGTCTATAAGATTAGGCATTAGTTATTATAGGTAACAATACTCACAAAATTCGTTATACATCACATATATACATGTGTATGTTGTAATACTATCTTCGCTTATGGTGCTGTCACCTTACAACGCTTCTTGCCAATGTGCGTCAACATATGTGAATTGTTGGTGCTACGTCGGGATACATCAGTTTATGTTACGTGCACGTTAGGCGCGCATTGGTATACGTTGGATCTACAGCGACGGTCGGCGGTGCGCGTCAGTTAGTCGGCGAAGTTGTGTGCTTGCACAAAACTTTCAATGACCGACAACTCGCGACAATGTGCGGGTGCCAAAATGATGGCGACGTTAGGAGTACGTCGGGATCGCTGGATTAATGTTGTGCAAATGATAGGCACACGCTGCGTGCGCGTGAGGGTCGTTCCAATTTGTTGCGCCAAACTGTTGCTTTTTGTTTTGTATATATCCTAGCAACATCTAAGGTCATATCAGGATGGTGCGCCAAACCTTTACCACAACGTTGGCTGCGTGCTACCAATACATTGTGCTGACGCTGAAAAGTTTGATGTTTCTCGATGATTAAAAGTGATTTTGTGCATTGGTGGCGCACTGGCGAGATATGTCATAATGTGACAGGCACCATAATTACATTGAACCCATGTGAATGGTCCTGGTTTCGAAACCCTGCCACATCAAACCAGTGACTTACAGAATTGATAATTGTCGCTACCTAGTCTGGCCCTCAGCATAATGGGATAGGATAATGATTGGTTAGGTCAGTATAAGAATAATGTGAATGAGTGGAATATCTGGTTATGGTGCCAACAATCTAGCACGATAAAGTCACCACGAGTGCCCATTGACCTATATCAGTACCTGTGCTCATGTAATGTTGCTAGGTCATAAAGCCCCAACAAACTAACAGGCTGATACCAAAGTTTCATGCGAATAACAAAGCTTAAATGTGCAAAGTCCATTATAATCATACCTTTTTCTAAAGTTATTTCCTAAAGGTATACTTACCCAGATTGGACCATAAATTCCCGAACTTAGAAGTGGTCGCAGTTAGTAAGCAGTTGTTGGTGCATACAAGGGAATGGTAAGTCAATTTACTAATTGCCTGTTAGTGTTGAAGTATATGGTAACAAAGTTTGAGGTGCATGCCAACAGTAAGATTGCAGGTTTTCACTTCAAATATTTCCAAAGTTAGACCTTTAAAGATAAGGGTAATTCACCCTAACAGGAGATCAATTAAAATGACGAACCTGATATATTTAAAAACAGAGCAGCAACTGAAAACCATCGAAACTTTAAGCGACAAGGAGCATCATCAGTATGCAGATGGCTAACAACATGGGAATCCGAGGGGCGTGGACATCCTGATACAGGTCTAAATCAGGAGTGGATGTATGGAATAGCATCCCTAAACGCCCATTGCTCACAACGTTGGAGACGTTAAGATCTCTTTCTGAGGTTGATATATGAGGTGCAACTTGCCATCATCGAAATACAAACAAGAGCAAGCACAATTATAGCACGTGGTAAATCATAGGGCACATCACAGATTGGGGTTGTATGATATAGTGTCAATCTGGCAGTATCGATTCTGTGTGCTTTTGGGAAAGGGAGGGGCTAAGGCACTTGCCAGGCTAGTAGTAAAATTGAATATTTGCTATTAATCTATTTATGTGGTCCACATACCACCCGTAGAATATCCATATCACGGATACTTCATCAGAAGCCATTAGGTTCCTGCATGAATCCTGTCATCGGAAGTATATCGGCATAGAGAGGGTTGATTTTGTAATCAATGATCATAGGCAGTTATAATATTGTACACGACTTACCTGGCATTTAATGAACCTTCTGTTGTCTAATGGAAGATCAGATGATCCAGAATTATGTGCTTTATTTTATTCCGACAACCGTTCATTATAATAGTAAACATAATCGATGATCATCCTGGGAAAGATAGCAAGATCAAGGCCCTGAACACATACATGTCAGATAAGCCTACATGGCAAGTACAATAACTGGGAAGAGAGGGTAGCAAACCAAGTGAAGGCCCTGTCACTCTACGACGTAACAACATCAACATAGGGAGAACGTGAAGAACGTTGAACCTCTCGGCGTAGTATGCAAATTTGGGCACAAGTTGAACGTGGATGCAGCGTAGTTGACGAGAGCGTAACGTCGGTAAAGCATAGTGATACCGTCATTCAACGAGAGAGGACAACGTCATTACACTCATGGAACTTTATGAATGTTATTCCATCGCCAGAACTACGTTACATGACGTTACATACGTCATGACACGATGGTGAAACGTTGAATGTACATTGAATGTACGTTCTCCTGACATTCTCCTGACGTTCTCCTGATGTTCCCATTACACCGCATGGACGGTTCCACCGGGTTTAATGTGGGTCAACGTAGTGGAACGTATTTGAACGTAGTGAGCAGCATTTGACTAACATACGTTTAACGTCATCGATGTTCGCTAAACGTGTACAGAACGTACAGCGAACATAAACCCTTACATTCGAGTTAAGTCAAAAGTTTTGAACAGGTTCAAAACTTTGAAGCACGCCGACGTAACATGACGTAACGTGACATAGCTCGAAGTCAGTCTACCATCATTCTGACATCATCATAATGTAACCCAACGTACATCAATGTAATGACAAAATGTGATCATGTCAGGCTTACGTTTGCTTGGCACTTCATAGTATGACAGGGGTATGACACTAACAGAAGTAGGCTGTCAAACATAGAGTGACGTGTTATGTTGCTTGCGTCATCATTAATAGAGAATACTTTTAGGGATTGGTTCGAGGCGCCATGATTGGGCTTTCTAATTGGGCTGCCAATGCAATATTGAAGCGATGTTCCCGCTCGTCTGACAGCTGCTAATCTACTATCACCCGGGACTTTGCCAAGCGTGACCGGCTCCTGAAAGATGCAGAAGCACACGCTGTGTGTCGCCTTATCACTTGCAACTTGGCGAGCATGGCAGTGTTGCTGCACGCGTGTGTAGTTTTGTTGTTGTTGTGTGTGTGTTTTGTTTGTTTATTAGCTCTCGCACAGGGATCTGCTGATCTAAAAGCCACCTCATGAATTCAATGATGGAATCGTGACCGAGGCTTGTAGCTGGCCTTGTTTGATTTATTTTCACTTTATTTATTTTTAGTCAAAACGTTTGATGGTTGTATTGGTAGCTATCGCAGGTATTTTTGCAAACATACCAATATCCAAGTTGTCAAGATAATCTCAAATACACACTGATGCAGCGACGAGTCAGTGTATGCCTGGCAACATCATTAGATTTCAGAATGCCTACTAAATATTCATATCAGGATACTTAGAAAAGGACCCGTATGTTTATGACCGAAACAATGCGATTATATATAGATAGAAATATATGAATAAATATATATATATATATGCGTCTAATATATGTATCCTGGCGCCTGGAAAGAGGTGTGCATATGGTGGCACCACCGGTAGGCTACAGATAGTTAACTTGGTAGGAAAGGTATAAATGATGGATTACCTTCCGGACATTTATACTTGCATAATAAGTTATACCCACACACACATATACAAGCTATATATATATATATATAAGTATAATAAGTGATACCCTTGGTACTTGACACTTTGTTTAATTCTACACAACGCAGGGCTCCAGTTATCCCAGTATTGGCCGCAAGCCCTCCCATACACCACCCCACCTCCGCCCACACCCACACCCACACCCAAACCCACACCCAGCCACAACCCCACGAACACTTTTCCACCTCTGCTCCTCGGAAGCTACTGCGTGGTTCTTTTTATTATTGGGGATCGATTACAATGCACTGAAAACCTCATGTCCGCTTGTGGTGTTACCTGTCCGTACTGCTGAAGTATAATATATATTCATTCATGTAGCAAAAGGGACAGACTCCATTTATATATATATATATATAAATATATATATATATATATATGGATTTGTCGGTCAGAGGGCAATACTGACCACTTACTGGTGGCGCCCTCTAGCCGAAGGGAGAACTAGGCCACGTTGTCAGCCGTAGTGGGTGTCTTGCATGGTGGTTTTAGGGAACAAATTTCTTTTATCTAATGACGCATCTAGAGCACATTGATTTTTGTCATTGTCTATTAGATGTCAAACAGATGGTCATTCTGATATATTTCTTTTGAGGAAACCTGCTGCTGCCACATAGCCTACTCTTTCCAATCAGCAGCAAGGGGTCTTTAATATACACTTTCCCACAGACAGGACATCACATACCACCGCCTATGATGAACCAGTTGTGAACCACTGGTTGGAATGGAAAATAACAAAAACTGTGAAGGTGTCCATGGAACAGGATCGATCAGATTACACACACCTTCACAGGTGGACAATCTACTGCTTGAGCTACGTCCCGCTCCGGCGCCTTTAGGGAGACGCAGAACTGTCAATGGTACTGCCCTTGATCATATATAATATATTCTCATAATTGATTATAAAGCATACATAAGTGCATATATGTATGAGAACCAATAGGAAATGTCACTCTGTGTACGCAGGTATTCATCCTATTCACGCCGCGGCCATGTTTAAACCAGACCGAGGGCACTTATGCATTTGTGAGGCACTGCTGTATGTAAAGTAATGTGAATACTTTTTTGTTGACCAAACCTCTCGAAATCACTCAAATTTGAGAGTATTCATTTATGAAAGTAACATATACATCTTTGCATACCTGTTTTCTATCTATTGGACAATTTTCACGAAGTTTGGTGACCCTTGTATGGTAATTGTTCCCATTCTTTAACTACAATGTGACTGTCAACTTCAAGTCTGCATAGTTATGATGGTATCATATAATGGAGCACTGTCAGCATAGCTACCTGTGCAACACAGTTAAACAACTAGTCTTAGTAATTACAAATTAATAAAAGCTTTAAAAGGGTTAAAATCTATTTGTTAAATATATCTATATTAAGAAAGTTATGCAATTTTGAATTTAAGAAAAGATTGGCAGCCAAGGTGAGTGACTTTGTTTACATTGGCTACTGAAATGCATCTGGTCATCACTCAATCTTCATGAAAATTTACCAATAAATAGCAAAGAAATTAGGAAAAATGATTATGATAGTTTCAAAAGTTAATTTCTTCAAATTCAACCCCTTTAATTTATGTAGTAGTTCATACACATCGGCACACAGCAGTGTCTTATGGCCATTTCCAATACCGACGCTTACTCAGCCTCGTTCTGGTGACTAATTAGGTTGCGCATGAATAGGGTGAATTGATGCCTTTATAAACTTGCAACCTCTTGAACACCTCCACCTCTTCTACATAGGTCAGCCACACCATAGCTTTCCCCAATCACACTCCTCTCTCACCTTACTGCGTCACTTCCATCGCTCTCCCCCCGCAATCACCCGAAATGTCTCACAGCTTCCTACATACATCCCACCCTCACCTCTTCTCTCCAGTTGCTTCCCTACAAACTGCGCCCAATGGTCACTCGCCCTATTTCATCTGCTTTCTCAAATTG
Organism: Branchipolynoe longqiensis; assembly: GCA_030323885.1. Lineage (NCBI taxonomy): Eukaryota > Metazoa > Annelida > Polychaeta > Phyllodocida > Polynoidae > Branchipolynoe > Branchipolynoe longqiensis. The sequence continues at coordinate 89,991,874 of CM059191.1, read as the reverse complement.
TCCACCAGGCACGGTGCCCGAATTGGTAGAGCACAGGGCTGCCATGCGGGAGATCATGAGTTCAATTCCCGGTCTAGTAAAACCGATGAATTACTGGTTCCTTCCTAGCTTGGCGCTCAGCATTAATAGGATAGAGTCAGGATAATGCGACTGAGTGGGATATTGGATCATGGTGCAGACAGCTTGATTCCCCAGTGGGGCAGCACTATGAAGTTCAGTTGTTTAAGGGTCCATACCTACCATAGTTCCAACAGGCAGTTGTGGCTGCCACCTCATAAAGTGCAGCTAGAAATGGCTGGAACAATTTTTCTTTCTGAACTCTAGCGAAAAGTGGTTATCATTACCTGGTTGTACCCTAGTGATAAGTAGTTATCAGCACCACAACCAGGGGTCACCAGTAACCGCTATTATAAACGCCGGTAGTGATAACCGCAGTGCGCAGCCCCTCACACCTAAAACCATCCGCTCACCCACGCACCCACCCACCCCACCCACCGTCGTAGCCCTGAGAGACCAGGGCAATGGAACACCGTTATGTACGGCACCTCCCCCGGGGAACGGGAAACCAGCAGGAATCAAATATTTATCACTGCTTTGATGTGGGCGCGCCGGCAGCATGCCAAGTGGGCGATCCGGTGATGGCCTGCCCTGACCGCCCTGACTCGAGAAGACTCGGCGAGCAGGAATGATTGTTCAAAGGCTGGGTCACGGCAGTGAACGCTGGACTCTGCTTCCTGTCATCCCCAACCAGCGTTCCGGTGACCTTGATCATTGACCGCTACTTCGGTAGGGGGACCGGGAGGCTGGGAAGGGTGTGGGGTTTGGGGGATTGGGGGTTGTGGGTTGGGGAGGGTGATGGGGATTGGGATGGGGTAAGAATATTTGAAAGGGGACAGAAGGGGACTGGGAAGAGAAGGAAGGTTGGTGTTAATTGTGATGGGCAAAGGGGGTGTGAGAGGGGGTGCTATAAATGAAAGTGGGAGGAATGGAACTAGGGAGGGAAGGGAGGGATGACAGGAAGAGGGAGGGGCGAAGGGTGTGAGAGGGGGGTGTTATAATTGAATGTGGAAGGAAGGGAACTGGGAGTGGGAGGGAGGGGGGTATTGGGAATTGGGATGGACGAAGAGTTTGTGAGGGGCAGGTGTAATACATAAAAGTGGAATGATACCAAAACCTTTATATGCAAGAAACCAGGCTGCAAATGCCCTAGAGAACCCATCCCATGAATTGCAGAGTTCGTGGCATTCTATTTATATAGTTTCACTAAGGTCCCACGTGGACACACCTCGTTTGACGGCATACACAACATGCCTTCCGGGTACAATTATCTGGATAACGGACGCGATAATGAGCGTGCTAGGCTGAATCGTGGCCAAATAGCAATTTTCTACAGCAATTTTCTTTGTTTGTAGCTAAGCAAATTTTGCTCAATAATTAGGAGTTCTGAAGCACTTATCATTCGACAAGGGTGTTCAGCATTAGCAAATAATAGTACAGTAGTTATTAACTAGTTGACCGTCCGGGTCTGGAGGCGAGAACGACCAGACACAGCTGGCCTATAGGAGGTCAGAACCCCTGACAGGTGGCGCCGTTGTCGCCAAACCTGGAACTATTCGCTGGTGTCTTACACTAGCTGCGTTTCACAAATAACAATATATATATAGTGTGCTTGTTTATATTCCCATAATAGATTATAGAGCACATATCCACCCAGGATCCAAGAAATATGCGATGTGATTGATGACCGTTCACTGCCCTATTGGCAATAGGGAGCATATTCACAATGAAAGCTTTGTGGCCCCTATTCTGTCAGTATCCTCAATAATATTCACATGCCTACATTACAATTTACACGGAATATTGACATGATCAGATGGTGCACATTTGAAGTCGTTAGACTTGGGTCACCTGAAAGCAAAATAGATTAAATCTGCCATGTTTTTAATAGTAATACACATGGGAAAAATACATTTGGCAAGTTACTGCCAACAGTTTCTAACAAGTAAATTGAATAGTCTACAACTTTGGTGAGTGTCGGCTGGCAAACACCAATTCAATGACTCATTGCCACAGCGAGAGTGTTTGAGTTAATGGTGCAATGGTTACCTTTCACGGCAGTGATCACAAATCTGTTGTAGCAAGCCTCATATTGCTCCCCTTAGATTCTACAGGACACACAAACTCCCTCTTTGATCTATGCACATCCCCAACCCCCACCCTCCCCCCGCACATACCCCCACTACCCTATCCACAGCCAGTCCTCCTTCTGTGTGTTACTTGCCTGCCAGAGCCTGCTGACATATGTGATGTGATCACTACCCACATGGCACTGCCATTGTCTACCCAAAATAGCCGCCATTGTTGAAATGCTTCTTCTATGAGAAATCTCATTTGGAAGGTCGCGCCTTGGTAATAATCATTAAGACAACAAGGTGGATTTCTGGAAGATCACTGTTATCATATAACTGATAACTAACGATGCAGATACCCGACATAGTTGAAGAAAGAGGAGAATTGATTGGAATTATATCAAAGCTGTTCATATCTTTTAGTTCCCAGTCTTCCCCTACATACCGTCCCACCCCCAGTACCCCATCCGCCGCCAGTCCTCCAGTGGGGTGACTGCCTTTTCTGTGATACTCGCCCGTTTGTACATACCGACATATTTGAAATGCTCACTACCCACATGCCACTGACATTGGCTAACCAAAATAGTCACCGTATTGAAATGCTTCTTCTATGAGAAACATAATATAGGAAGGTTGCGCCTTGGTAATAATCATTAAGACACCGTAGATTTCTGCAAGAGCGAAATGGACAGATGGTAGGGAATAAGCCACCTCCTGGAGGGCACGAGGGGAATCAGGGGAGCTGTTTGATGGCACACCTCTGGTCATCCAGGCTGCACCTCATCATCCAGTCACCCAAGCTACCGATTAAATCAAAGGATATTTTCAGGAGTATTTGCAGTGAATAGAATAAGTTAATAACAAAGCAGAATAATTACATACATGAATAAGATAAGCATAACTACTTTAAACCTCACATTACTTCTAGATATAAATGCACATGCCCTTCCTAGTTGAAGTACGAAGATGATTGATCAATGCTGCCGGTGACAAGCGTTAGCTGTTGACAGCCCTCATGGAACTGCCTCATTAGTAATGCCCAAAGGGATTCACTAATGGTTCCATTCTGTTGAAAGATTAACACCATTTGGCGATTTGGGATATGCTCTCAACGGGGAGATCTTTATTTAGTAACGAGGATATGCAGTGCAGTAAACGCATGAAGATAGGTTGAAGCAAAGTCATGTGATATATCACTACTGTAGAATCAGATGTGTATATGGCATTATTGAATTGACTGCATGCTACAACATCACTGCCTCTCCAGTACGTCAAGAGTGCAAATCACCAAAATACAAAACTGTCGGACTAAACAGCTTTAATCTTAAAACAAAGATGATCGTTCTTTACCGAGTTTCTTCTTCTTCTGCTTGCAGAGTGTGGCACTACTTTCTAGTTTCATATATTGCTCCCGACCGAGTGCCGAAAGCAGCCCCCCAGAGGAAGGGGGGCGAGGCGCATGATGGGTACCCCCCCCCCATGAGAGTGGGGGGGGGAGGAGCCCCTATAGAACTTATTACCCGCGATAAAGGGATTTATCAGTATCACTATCCATATAAAATCCTCCGGTGCGACTGACATTTGTCTACATCCGGTGGAGGCGAGGAGGGGAGGTGGAACCACCGGTAGTGTTGGTCATACGGAGTATAACAAATAATAATAATAATAATAATAATTAACCGGTACGTATCTTTATACTCACATAATTCGTTATACATCACATATGTATATAGACAGATTCGGCTGCGTAGCAGAAGTCAGGAAGAGGAGATGATGAATGGTAATATAAGTTAGCTACTCCCCTTTATGTTTGTATAATAAACTATACCACACAATATATATACAGTAAGACCTCCCTAACCGACCACCTCCACAGATCGACCACCCCTCTATGTCAATCGTTTTATTTGGGTCCCAATAATACCATTATAACCATATATATTCTACCTCCCTAAACCGACCACCTCCTAAAGAAATGGACCACTTAAAGTCGGTCCCAAAGGTCGGACGATTTAGAGAGGTTTTACTGTATAATACCTGCTCGACCTAACATTAACTTAACCCAGATGGCCTGAATTCACAGAGTTTGATACCCAATTTCAATATACTACTGCCCACTCTTCCAATGAATAAACAAGTATTTCTTTTCTACGCACTAAAATAAAACCTCCTAAAAATAACCTGCCTTTACCCATAAACCGCATTCCTTTGCATTTTTTCTTCTATGCATGGACCTCTTGTGTTGCTATGTTTGGGCGCCGTAAGACCAGGTACGGCAGCCATACAATGAACCCCCTATAAACACATTACCGGAACTACCACCAGGGGGCAGTGGACCGACGGTGGTCTGAGGGAGCTGCTCCTTCTCTACCTGTCAGCTCAACCACATCCGCAGGCTTAGCTGGAGCTGGAAGAGAACTGGGTGATTGGCCGAGGTACAGCGTATAGAGAAGGTGGCCCTGGTTATATTACTACTCACCCAATATGTGACTGTAAATGACATGTCTGCACTCCCTGACTCAGATTTCAGCGAGCATTGGGAGTGGATATTGAAAGTTCCGACTTATAGTAAATATTCAATATTCCATTTTCAATATATTATATTCAATATTCAATATTCAATATTCTACATTCTAAATTCGACATTCTACCTTCTACATTCTACATTATATCTTCTATCTTGTACATTCTACATTCCATATTCTACATTCATTATTCTATATTCTATATTATACATTCTACATTCTACATTTGATATGCTATATTCTATATTCTATATTCGATATTCGATATTCGATATTCGATATTCTATATTCTACATTCTATTTTCTATATTCTATATTCTGTATTCCATATTCTATTTTCTATGATCCCCGATAGACGATGTCTACTTTTTGTGCTCAGGGCTCGTTCAAGAAACAAACAAACAAAATACATCCTAGATTCTAGATTCTGTATTTTGTATTATATATTTTATATTCTACATTCTGTCTTCAGTATTCTGTATTTTCTATTGTGTATTGCATATTTCCTATTGCATATTCCATATTGAATAATCCATATTGCATAATACATATTACAAATTACAAATTACATATTACATAATACATATTACATATTACCTATTACCTATTACATATTACCTATTGCATATTACCCGCTACATATTATTATGCAGTACATATTTTGCCCAATGTATATATTATCTGACATCTCTGGAGCACGTGCAGTGTGACCTATACAATGATATAACTATCAATTGGTTATCATTTATTAAAGCTGCCTTTTTCCCAGCGGATTGATCGATATACCCTTATCAGTCATCACCAAAATATTATCCCCCAGACCCAAGTATTACTCCCTATCATCGCTGCTCTCTAACGTTATCAACAACAGTCGCAGTTGACAGTGAGCGCCACCTATAGGAACTGTGTGAGTTCAAACACATGAGGAGGCTGCAGGTGAAGCCGGGGTAGGAGAATGCTATGTAGAGTTTCCCATTGATTCCACGTCAACACGTCTCATGTGTCTATTGTAATGGTAGACGCACCGGCACTGACGTGAACATTCCCAAGCCCTGGCAGTGAACACTCTGAATGCAGTGGCAGTGTATGAGGTGAGTCGGGGAAAGCTGTGTTATTGTCATTGGCTCTTTAAACTCAGACCAATATAATCATTTAGATAAATGATTTAGTAAAGGACTTCTGGGTTGGGTTTAAATGGCTGTATATTTTAGCGGAACAAATTGACATTTCAGTATAACCTTTCCAATGGCGTCAAACATAAAATGGCTCGAGTCTCAAAGCAGACTAGGGAGAATATGGTAGATGTGTGGGGGAGGGGGACATTACAATTGATGTCTTCACAGGGATTCTACTATCAGCATTATATATGTGGTGTAATGTATTATGCGTATACAATTTTGAGGGAGTCTTTGTGAAGTTGCTAAGTTGCATGCTCAATCATGTGAGAAGGCTCATCAACGCTCTGATTGCTATTCAGTTGTATAGACAAATAACACAGCACAGCCTGGTTCTGCACCTGACCACACCAACAGATGGGAAATTGTTCCAGGATTTTAAACAAAACAACATTTTTAATTGAGAATTAAAGGTTAGTTAAATAGGCTTAAGGATTATTTTGAGCTCTTAGTCAATGGACTTGGCTGGCCTGATGGAGAACCAATCCCAAATATTCGCTCACACTCATATTTATGTGTCTGCATAATGTCTACTAATATAAGCAATAATGATGCCTTCATGATGCGACATCTGCGTTCAATCATGAGGCTAACCTGGAAGGACAAAGTGACAAATAAGGAAATACTCAAATGAATGGGGCTGCCCTCTACGGAAGAGCTTCTGATCAAAAAGAATCTCCGGTGGACTGGACACCTCATGAGGATGTCATCAGACAGGCTACCAAAGCAGATCCTCTATTCTCAACTGTCTTCTGGCTACAGAAAGAGAGGGCGCTGTCATCTCCAGTTCAAGGATACCATCAAGAGAAACCTGAAGCTGAGAGACATTAAGACCGACTCATGGATGCAACTCTCACAGCAGAAAGCTAAATGGAGAGCGGCAGTCAAGTAATGAAAGCAGTCTTTGTCGCATCGCGACCGAGAGCATGATGATGATGATGAATATAAGCAAAAAATAGACAATTTAAACTTCAAATAAACTTGCTCAAAGCTGTTTAAGTTGTTGTAAACATGGTGATATTCATGCCAGTGGAAGTTTGTCGCAGACGTTAGGCACACTATAAAGCAAGGTGCGTTAAAGCATCAAGTACCCGAGGCAGGATATAAAAAAGTAAATACAATAAAATATATCGGTCTACGAGGTAGCTTTGACTGATCGGCGCAAGTGAGATTGGCAAATAGGTGAAAGGAATTGCCACTGCCTATAAGTCTGAGTGTGTGTGTTTGTATGTGTGTGCGTGTCTGTGTAGCAAATTACACTGCTCACACAACAGGCACAAAGAGAGAAAGGAAGTAGAGCTTGGCACAATCGCGACTGGAACAAACCAGCCGCATCCAGATCTAAGAGAGCGCAGTGTTGGGTCACGCTCCGCCTGCCAGAGGCCCGGGTCAGTGTCCGATTGCGTGATGCCCACTGCGCACGCTCAGATATATCACAGTCGCGCCGCAGCCGCCCGCTCGAAGCTGCCCCTGCACTTCCGGTGCCGATGCCTCGGTTTGAAACCGGTCCCGGCTGCGCACGCGCCGGCACGGCATGAGGCGATTAAGACTGGTGGCGACGCGTGGCGGCGCGGTGGCGCAACCGGAAGTGCGTTTCCTCGCAGCTTCCCATGGCTACTTCATTAATGGTAAGACCGGACATTAGGGCGTGATGGATAGGGAGGGAGGGGTGTGGAGTGTTTGGATGTGTGGAGAGGGGGTGGTAGGGGAGCAGGCGTTGGGGGATATGGGAGGGGAGCGGGAGAGGGAGGAGAGATAGGAAGTTGGAAGGGAGAGTTGGAGTGAGGGAGCCGGGGAGTGAGAGGAGGGGAGGCTAGGAGGCAGAGTCAGAAGGCGAGGGGGAGGATGATATCGAAAGAGGGAGAATTGTGAGGGAGACAAGGGAGTGGGAGGAAGGGTAAGGAACGTGGGGAAGATGCTGTGAGAAAGTTGGGAGGGATTGAAGCAGGAGGCGGAAGGGATATAGAGAAGTCGTGAGGGTGGCAGTGTGGGAGGGTGGTAGGGTGGGAGAGTGTGTGGGGAGAGAGGGTGCGTGGGAGGTAGGTTGGTAGGGGGAGGGTGGGAGGGGGAGGAGGGATTGGGTGGTAGGGCGGGATGGTGGGAGGGGGATGGATGGGGTGGTAGGGCGGGATGGTTGCAGGATGGGAGGAATGAAGGAGGGGGTGGTAGGGTGGGAGGGTGGTAGGGTGGGAGGGTGATATGGTTGGAGCGTGGTAGGGTGGTTGGGTGGGAGTGTGGTATAGTGGGAGGGTCGGGGGTGAAAGGGTGGAAGGGTGGGAAGGTGGGAAGGTGATAGGGTGGAATGGTGGTATGATGGGGGGTGGGAGGGGGGTGGTAGTGTAAAAGGGTGTGAGGGTGGGAGGGTGTGAAGGGGGATGGGGGGTGGACCCTGATCCCACACCTGTTTGCAGCCAACCCCTCCCCACTCACGGCGCTCACAGAGCGCACTCAGTACAACAATCCACGCCATAATCGCAAGGGGGCGTGGCGCTGGTGGTATTTCTACCACCAGGCGGCGTTGGTGTCGGCGGGAACAAAGGGCGCTCCGCCAAGCGGCGCCACTGTCGGTAATGCTGGATCTGTTGATCAACTGGGCGCCCCGTGTTGGTGCAAGTGGAGGTGGGTTGGGCTTAGGTAGCGGTCTATGGGGGTTGGGGGGTTGGGTCCTCCCAACCCACCCCCACCCCCACACCATCAATCATTCTTTTTCTCATCCTTCCTTGACTGCAAAACTTATCAGCCGCCATCACCACCACCCTCCAACCTATATCAATCCCACTACACCCCACCTACCACACTCCCGATAAGCAACCCGCGCAATACCAAGTGTATGTGGGAAATGTGCTGAGAGAAAGCTGGGGGGGAGTGGAGGGGCGGAGGTAGTGGTGCTACAGTGGAGTTTGTGTCGCGATCTAGGTGGGGGGCTTCCTCCACACCCCGACGCCCACACCCATTCCATCCTTCTGTTCATCACCCTTCCTTCCCTACAAATCGCACCACATTATCACCACATCGCTTCCACTCTCACTCCCACACCCCCCTCCGACTCAACTCCACCCACCCAACCCCGGATAAGCGACCGGGGCAATACTAAGTGTATTTGCGTGTAAGACTCTGGCCAGATCTAGCCACACGGACGCCCCGGGTGGCCGGTCTGGCAGTCCCAATAACACACTCGGCTAAACTGCCCACGTCCCAATCTTCTGATTGGTGTACTCGGTGTGGTTCACAAGGTTCGAATTGGGACCGGACTGTCTGTCTCCTCCTCCACTCCCTCCCGCGCACTCCACACCCACCCTGTGCGGTCCTCTCCTGCCTCCTCCCTCATTGCGCCCTCAGTAGACACCCATACTGTCCATCCCCCTCTTGCATCCCCATCCAGTCCTACTACCCGACCACCTTCTCCCACCACACCTTCTCCCACCCATCGCCACACGAACCGATCGGGCAACTCCTTCTTCTCCATATCCCACCTCTTTCTCTCACCCTCCAGCCAATCCTCTCCCTCCACATCCCTTTTCCAGGGCACTCCCCCCCCCCCCCTACCTCCCTCTTTCTTCTACAACCCATTCCCCGCATCCCATCGCCGCCCCGCCCACACTTCAACACGTGTTTCCCCTCCATTCCAGACCCACTGTCACTCCTCCTTAGACTGGGTAGCTCGGTGTGAGGATAATGTGACTGAGTGGCATGTCAGGTCATGGTGCTGGCGGGCTGGTCTCCAACTGGGGAACTACTATAAAGTCGCCATGAGTGCGCGCAGTCACAAGTCGGTACCGTCCTGATATGACCTTAGATGGTGCCAGGACGTACAACTATGACAACCAACCAACCACTCCACCTTCTCTACCCCCACCCCTACCGCCACACTCCCAACCCCGACCTCTCCCCTATCCCTTACTCCCCGGCCTCCTCCCTCCAGAGCCCGGCCGTGCCGTGCTATAACGGACCGCATTAAGCATGTCCCCGGTAGCTGTCCCGACCACCGGAAGAACAACACCCGAGCAGGCACGGCATCGAGCCCTGACTAATGGACGCCTTCTGCGCCCAGGTTCTTCCACAACCTAATCGGACAGACATCCTCATTTTGTTCGCGGCGCGCTCACACGGGGCCGGCCCGTACCACACTGCCGTTACCAAGGTTACCTGGCGAGCACTTGCGCCGATCATCTCACAGCAATATAGCTGGCTATCTCAACAGTGGAACAGTTATGGAGCATAATAAGCCTTCTGGCAAACATTAGTGGTGTTGCATATGAGCAAGTATGTGCTGGGAAAACATTATACGAGTATATTTACTCAGAAGCTTTCACCTCAGCTCATCCTATTCTCCATCGTTGGTACATATCAGTGGGCATCGACTACTATGCTTTGACAACCTCAGGCCAATTGTGGCGCCACCTATCTGTGCACATGTTAACCTGTCCCCTCATGCGACTGCACTCTTTTTTTGTTCTGTGGGATTTATGCTGCCTATCATGGATGGGTCTGAATAGTATTGTTTTCACCATTGGACAGTTGGTCGATCGAAAACCTGAGCTTTCTCTTTCACCAATCCAAGGGATATTTAACCTCCCACACCACATAGACATGGTATGAGAGTAGCTGGTCTTTGAGGATGCTGTAAGTTATACACAGCGGTAACAATCCAAATTGGCAGAAGGGATGACAATGGAAACATCCTGACATGACCCTAGATGTTACCAGGACGTGAAGCAAAGGAGAGAAACAATAACGACAACATATATTTTAAGGAAAACCCTCATGGGAGCTGTGCATTTTCTTAGATTTGGACGCTGTTTGCAATGCAGGCACAGTTGAAATTGCAAACTAATCTATTCAACAATAGCGCTATTGACATATTTGAAGTCTGCTTTTGACAATTGAATGCATGTATAACTCCCGTATCAAGAGGTGACGTCATTGGCCACCTGGTGCATTCCAAAAGGAATGAAAGTTGTCTGCACGCCATCCGATTTAACTCACGCATACGCTTACTCGAAGACATGTTGCTAAACACAATACCGGTTTTACTTGTTCTAGCAGTGTAAGAATCAGACTATAGGGGAATGCATGGGTGACGTGTCGTATTGTGCAGTGTACACAAGTGGAACAGAATGCACTCGAGTACACCGTGAAGCCATACACATCCACTGCAACACCCTTATTTCATGACACCTATGACCTGTCACACCGTATCAGCTCCTTTTCCACCACTCACATCCGTACACTCACATCTCCCCTCCTCTCCCTCCCCTCTCCCCTCCTCCCCCCCTCTCCCCGACTCCATCGTCCCCCTCCCATTCATATCCGCGGCTCCTCCTGCACCCTTCCCCCGTCCCCTTGACCCTGTACCTCCCTACCCTCCTCTCCTCCTTCCATCCATTCCCCCCTTCCCACCATCCTAGATGTACACCCACTCACAGCTTCACCCATGCTTCCTCTCCTTCCCTCCCTTGCCCCTCTCTCCGCTCCCTTCCCATTCCCTCCCACCCCCACACATGTTCACCCACCCACAGCTTCACGCATCCCCTCCCTCCTCTTTCCCTTCCCTCGCACCGCCACATACACACATCCACCCACAGCTCTAGCCTATCCCTTCATCTCCATCCCCTCCCCTCCGTTCCCTTCCCTCGCACCGCCACATACACACGCCCACCCACAGCTCTAGCCTATCCCTTCCTCTCCATCCCCTCCCCTCCGATCCCTTCCCTCCCTTCCCTCCCTCCCACCCACACCATCCCCTCTCACCCCACACATGCACACGCACCCACAGCCTCACCCAACCCTTCCTGTTGCATTGCGATGGGCAATCAGTGCCTGCAGGTCGGGGTGCGGCAAGCAATGTCTACAGGGAGTGCACTATACCCAGAGATTGCCTCCTCTCTTTCTGTATTCAATAACCCGCCCCCTCCCCCACCTCCCCGCACCCCCCTCCCCCCGCCATCCACCAACCCTAGCCCCGCCCCGCCCCACACCCTCACCCTCTCACCTCCACTGCACCCTGTACAGTCCGTCTAATGAAGGCTATATTTGGCCGTTACGCACCCTCCCCTCACCCCCCCTTTCTCAGCCCCCCCCCCCCGCCGCCTCCATCGCTCCTTGCCACTTGGCTGAGAACCACTGTGCACTGCTATAAGCATTCCACCACCACCCCACCCAACTCCCACCCCAGAGCCCAAACAAACACTCCGATTCACACACACCGAAATCCTTCGAATAGCCGCCATGCCGGATACTAACAATATGTGTTTCGTCGCTAAATTGTTATTCTTTGAATTACATTTCATGTTATTTAAAACAACTAAAAAGTAATATTCATATAAATGGGTCACGATAAATAGATGAAAGCCTGATTGAATGTATCTGTAATTATTACCTGTCACCATGCATTATACGATTCCGTCTGAAGTAGTTGCCTTCTTAAGACCCGTTCACACAAACCAGTTAAACCAGTTTAAATCAACCGTTTGAACTAATCCGGTTTAAATGCGTGTGTGAACTGGGCATTACATTGGTTTAGCTGTAGGTCGACTCAACTAGTTTGCTTCATGTGAGATAGTCTGTGATGTGGATTAGTTAACGCTTTTAACTAAACCAGAGTAACTGTGCGTGTGAACACGCCTTTAAGAAGAGCGGGCAGTTTGTGCATTAGCTGTTGGATTATTTATCCATATGATGGGATGTACGAGGGAATACTGAGTATATTTGGGTACAGTGACCAGGAATAGAGGGAACCCGACCACTCACAGTGGCCGTAATCGATTACCATGACCCGGGTGACTCGGGCCACCTGAGTCATCAGAATTTCAAATAGAACACCTCAAGGGGAGTCGACAAATACACGTGCCGTGTGGAAAACAACCCGACTCCAGTAACCCACCTCTTGGCTGGGGTTTGCAAGGAGCGAAGATGTCACATTTGCACTGGTACCATCCTGCAGGCTAACACCCACCGTTACCAGTCAAACATTTTTTTTGTTGGTACTAACATAGATTAATGAAATGGAAATATCACTAAACTATGCCATCATAAAAATAGTTAAATCATATTTTGCTGTAATTATATCGGCCACTAAAAAAACAAATAAAACGGCCACCATTGTTGTCAGCCGAGCATGGAGAAGCTTATTCGATTATTCGACCCGAGTCTGCAGGATGTGCACATGTGCCAAAAAGTGGCTCGGGTGACCAGAGTCGATTAATCGATTACGCCCAGTGGCACCTGTCTTCGGCAAACCTTTCCAACTGCAAAACTATATCATTTGCAGAGAATTGTCCAAATGTTCAATGTAATTGTTCATGACAGAACACATGTACGTCTAGAAATAACATTGTAATACTGGTAGATATGTCCATTAATCACATGTACACTTGTATATTAATGCATGATGAGAGCAAAATTGAATTATTAAAATAAGAAAAATGTAAGTGAAGTGCGCTTATTCGCAGGTGTACACATATTGACTGAGTAGCGCAGTTTTGGCCGTGGGAATACGGCACAGCAGCAGCCTCCAGCAGCGACAGCGCGCGCAGCCATTTTACCCGGCGGCGACGAAACCCCGCCCCAAATAGGATCTAAGCCGGATATGCTGTATGACAGCGCGTCGCTACAGTTTAGCGCATGCGCAGGTAAACAGTGTCAGAATCCCCATGCCGACTACCCTCCCCCCCCCAACTCCCACCCCTCGCCCACGTCGCGCATCCCCACCCCTGCACTCTGGACCAGTCGCGGAGTCCGAATTGGTAGAGCCGGGTCTTCATGTGCGGGTGATCGGGAGTTTAGGTCCTGGTCGACCAATAACTTATCAAATTGATACTTGATGCTTCCTAGCCTGGTGCTCGGCGTTAAAAGGATAGGGCAAGGACTGGTTAGCTTGGTGTCAAGATAATGTAACTGAGTGGGAAATCAGGTCATGGTGCCATTGACCTGATTTGCCAATGGGGCAGCACTATAATATAAACTTGCCATGAGCGTGTGCTGTCAGAAGTTGGTACCCATCCTGACATGCCCTTACATGTTGCCAGGATGTAAAATTCCAACAACCAACCAACCAATCCTCCCCCGCCCCTGGAGGCCAACCTTTCCCGAAACACCCGCTGGCCTGACCCACTCCGCAGCAGCGTTCGTTGAGTGTGGGTTGAGGGATGAGGGTGGAAGTGGGGGTGAGTGGGTGGGTGGGGTGGGAGGGGCTTGGCAGGGGAAGGAGTGGCCCCTAATTCCCCTCAGTAGACTGTGGGTGGCAGGCGCTGGGCCTTCATTAAATTGCCCGGCTTCCAACTCCCCTGTCGGCCCTCTGCACAGTCCATGACCTCCCCGTTGCCTGCACATACGGTAACAACATTTACTCCAAATCGGCCCTGCCTCATCTGTGCCGGAACATACATGCATACACGCCGGCATTTATTCACCTCGCCCACCGGTCCGGCAGCAGGACAGCCCGGCCTATATATGTGGTGCATAAAACATTATGCGAGTATATAGGCGCGGAAGGGAATTAAGTCATTATTATTATCGTGTCTATTATTATTATTATATTACACCATATACTGTCCTGCCTCCTTCATGTTCATGACTGGTGGCGCCACCTCTGGCGCTCCTCGGTACCTGCATACACTAAAAACATCACTCGCGTGGGGGATTTTTTATATAAATATTATATATACATTAGTATATATCTTTACATATATAGAGAGATTATAGGCCAGCATATATATATATATATATATATATATATATATATATATGCGCACAGGCCAGTATATATATGTATGTATATATATATATATATGTATATATATATTTCTAAATACATATATATATGTATATATATATGTATAAATACATGTATATATATGTATGTGCGTGGCCACTGGTTTTGTAGACGTGAGTATCTAGATGGTCCGGCTATATATATATATATATATATATATATATGGGCCGGCACATATACTTATATAATATATATATACATATATATATATATATATATGCATGACCACTGTGTATATGTGTGGTTATGTGGACATTCCGGCCTGTATATATATACAGACGACGCCATGCACGCATATATATATATATATATATATATATATTAATGTATGTGTGTATTTATCTGTATCTTTATACTCGCATAATACGGTATGCATCACATAAATAAATATACATAAATATATATATATATTTATATATATCATTATATGTACACTCCCGTTTGAGACAACGGAAGTTCAATTCATGGTGGGGTCACACAAATGACTTAACAAATTTATCCTTGTCACTTCCTAGCCTGGCACTCAGCATTAATATCATAATTGATAGAGTAAGGACTGGTTAGCTCTGTGTCAGGATAACGCTAATGGTGCTGGCAGCCTCATCTCCCATTGGGGCACCACTATAACATCGCCACGAGTACACACAGTCACAAGACAGTGCCCATCCCGATATGACCTTAGATGTTGCTGGGGTGCAAACCCCCAACAACCAATGAACCCAGTGACACATCACTATAAAGTTACCAGAAGTACGCAGTGTCACAACTCAGTACCCATCCTGATATGACCTTATCTGTTACCAGGACGTAACACTCCAACAAGCAACCTTATTTGTATATAGAAATATATACATAGAAATTAGCTTCATCATGCTGTTGGTCGCGATGCGATAAAGACTGCTTTCATTACTTGACTGCCGCTCTCCATTCACCTCTCTCCTGTGAGAGTGATGTCCATGAGTCGGTCTTAATGTCTCTCAGCTTCAGGTTTCTCTTGATGGTATCCTTGAACCGGAGACGAGGGCGCCCTCTCTTTCTGTAACCAGAAGACAGTTGAGAGCAGAGGATCTGCTTTGGTAGCCTGTCTGATGACATCCTCATGAGGTGTCCAGTCCACCAGAGATTCATTTTGATCAGAAGATCTTCCATAGAGGGCAGCCCTGTCCGTTCGAGTATTTCCCTACATTTCATGAAAGCTGCCTGCAAACGTGTTGAAGTGCTGCTGGTTTTGGCAAGTTACCATAGAAATTAGCCACTGTGTGTATTTCAGGGCATGTGTGTGTGGTGGGGGGTAGGGTTTACATACATATATCCGAATGCTCACTTAGAATGCACTATTCTACCGGCAGTATTCACGTCATTGTACTTCTTGCACTCACTCAGTGGAGAAGTATATATATATACATCTATATATATATATCATCATCATGCTGTCGGTCGTGACGTGACAAAGACTGCTTTCATTACTTGACTCTGCATTTAGCTCTCTCCCCGCTGAGAGTTGCGTCCATGAGTCGGTCTTAATATCTCTCAGCTTCAGGTTTCTCTTGATGGTATCCTTGAACCGGAGACGAGGACGCCCTCTCTTTCTGTAGCCAGAAGACAGTTGAGAATAGAGGATCTGCTTTGGTAGCCTGTCTGATGACATCCTCATGAGGTGTCCAGTCCACCGGAGATTCTTTTTGATCAGAAGATCTTCCATAGAGGGCAGCCCCGTCCATCCGTATACAGATATATATATATATATACTTTCCCAAAAAGGGCTAGTCGCCTTACGTCAGGCCATAGAGCTGCTCAGTCCCCAACACTCTCCCGCCTTCTCTAGCTGTAGACAGACAGGTGCGTAGCATCGATTGCCAGTCCTGGTCGCTTCCGGCCATTATGCAGCGGGCCTGAGTTAAAGCGAGTGAGTCTAAGCCGGTTCTGTATGATCCCTGGAAGGGGCCCCGGGGGCACGTCAGGGGAGGAAAATGAGAAGGAGTGCCTTCAAAAGAAGAGCAGATTGAATTTACATGGGCGCCGCCACCGATACCGGGAAGGCACTTTCTTTGGTGCGCTGCCTACACACTAGTGGCGCCCTCACGCGGAATCAATCGGCGGTAGGCGGCGCCACATGAAACGGAGTCGGGCGCAGCGCTAATCTGACCCCCCTCCTCACTCCCACCCACCCTACAGCCACTTCCATCCTCAACACCCCATGGTTACCACCCCGCCCCCACCCCATCCCTGCTCTACATACAACCTCCTCACCGCATCCCAGCCCCGCCCTGCCCTGCCCCACCCAGGCCATGCCAGACCAAGCTAGCCCCGCCCCGCCTTTTCCCAGCCTGTCCAGTCCAGCCCAACGTTAGCTTACCACTCCAGCCTCGCCGAGTCCTGCCCCACCCAACTCCGCCCAGCCATACCAGCGTTTCCCAGTCCAGCATTGCCAACTACAGCCCTACTCTGTCCTGCTCCACCCTGCCCTGCCCAGCGCAACCCATCTCCACGCAGCCCAATCCAGCTCCTGCCCCTCCCAGCCCCTCCCAGCCCCTCTCAGCCCTTCCCAGCCCAGCCCTGTTCAGGCCAGCCCCGCCCCACCCCCGCTTTGACCAGCTCAGTCGACGCATGTTTCAGTGGCCCTTCATTTGAATTACCCTTAAATGAAAGATAATGTAGAAGAACACAAATGCAGGAAACCAAAAAGAGACGACACCAGAATCTATATCTGGCCCCTGAGATTGTCGCCCCACACGGGCGCGCTTTTTTCAATCAGGCCGGTCGGCGGGTGGTGCCGGTGGTGCTGTTTCCGCGGTACACCAGTTTGCGAGGGACACATCGCTTCTGCGCATTCATCGAAATCGAACAGCATCGGCACTAACCTTTAATATAATGTTTTTTGTATAGATGTTTTCTATATGTGTACCAAGTTGTTTCTAGGTGGTGTGGTTTTTGAGATATTTCACTTTTTCTGTATTTTCTGTATGAAGATTGCTCATGACCATTGACAATGCCTTGAGTTTGATGGTATGCGCAGTGCAAAACATTAGTCTTATTCAAAATTAATAGAAATCAAGAACCCTAACCTTATAAATTTAATATAATCTATTTGTTGAATATGATTTCTTTATGTGTGCCAAGCAGTTTGTTTCTAGGTGGTGTAATTTGAGAGATATTTTACTTTTTCTGTATGAAGATTTCCTCGCGGCCATTGACAATGCATTTGAATGTATTAGGCCCTCACAAACTGGCGTACCACGGAAACTGCAACACCGGCTTTGGGCCCGCCGGAGCGACCGAGTTGGGACCTAGCCGCCCCCAACGTGAGGCTGGTGATTACGCCCGAATTCAAGCAGCCGGCGGAGCGGGTGGGTGGGTGGCGGCCGGCACCTGGGGGCCGGAGGAGGGCAGAGCGCGGGTGGGATGGTGGCGGCCGTGGGTGGCGAACGGAAGCCGTTGTAAGACCTTCAAAAGACTACCCAGTTCAAAACACTATGGTAACCTAAGTTCAAAACACTTTGCTAGTGTTTTGAACCTAAGTTCAAAACACTACTGTTCAGTTCAAAACACTACTCTTACATAGGTTGAAAACAGTACCCAAGTTCTAAACACTATCATGACAAGTTGACCCTACTGTGGCATTTGAAGCACGTATTAGTAGTATACGCTGAGAGTGCTGCACCATGTGCACCATGTCTTAGTATACGCTGATGGTGCTGCGGGGTTTGAAGCACGTTTTGATAGTATATGCTGATAGCTCTGCAGTGTGTGCACCACGTATTAGTATATGCTGATGGTGGTGCGGCATTTGAAGCACGTATTAGTAGTAACTAGTATACGCTGATAGCGCTGGGGTGTGTGCACCACATATTAGTATATGCTGATGGTGTTGTGGCATTTGAAGCAAATATTAGTAGTATACGCTAATACTAGCGCTGGGACGTGTGCACCATGTATTAGTATACACTGATGGTGCTGCAGCGTTTGAAGCATGTATTAATAGTAGCATATGCACTGATAAAAGGTATGCATATTGCCAGTATACTGCAAAAAAAACCGATCATTCGGTTACCAAGGGGTCAAGCAAGGTTGTGTACTGGCCCCCACGCTCTTCTCCATCTTCCTATCAGCAATGCTCGACGAGGCTTTCCGAGACATGGGGATGGCATCTATATACAGTCCAGACAGAGCGCTGACCTATTCATGTCACACACTTCAAGCGAAGACCAAGATACCAGATACTGGTGAGAGAGCTCTATTCCAGATGACAGTGCACTGGTGCCCACCTGCTGAAGAGACCCAGAAAATAGTGGACGCTTTCTCCGATGCATCAAAGAAGTTTGGCCTGAAAATTAACATCAAGAAGACGGAGGTGCTGTACCAACCCAACTCTACAAGAACCCGAGAGGAGGAGATCATGGTTGACGGAAACAAGCTGAACTCTGTTCCGGAATTCACCTATCTCGGAAGCACTATATCAAGTGATGGACGCATTGATGCTGAGATACAGAGGAGGATGGCCAAGGCTAGCGCATCTTTCGGCCGACTACGCCAGAGATTCTGGAACAACCACCATGTGTCCATTCGGGTCAAAGGTAAGATCTACCGCGCAATCGTGCTATCCACCCTACTATACGGAGCCGAGGCCTGGACAGTGTACAGACAGCAGGTGAAAAAGCTGCATGCATTCATGATGCGACATCTGCGTTCAATCATGAGGCTAAACTGGAAGGACAAAGTGACGAATAAGGAAATACTCGAACGGATGGGGCTGCCCTCTATGGAAGATCTTCTGATCAAAAAGAATCTCCGGTGGACTGGACACCTCATGAGGATGTCATCAGACAGGCTACCAAAGCAGATCCTCTATTCTCAACTGTCTTCTGGCTACAGAAAGAGAGGGCGCCCCCGTCTCCGGTTCAAAGATACCATCAAGAGAAACCTGAAGCTGAGAGACATTAAGACCGACTCATGGACGCAACTCTCACAGCAGAGAGCTAAATGGAGAGCGGCAGTCAAGTAATGAAAGCAGTCTTTGTCGCATCGCGACCGACAGCATGATGATGCGCTGCATACTGCCCCACACTACTGCATACTGCCCCACCTTACTGCATACTGCCCCACCCTACTGCATACTGCCTCACCCTAATACACATGAAAATGAATATGCTGCAAATATACAAAAGCATTTAGAGTAGTGCTTTGAACTTAAAGGTAGTGTTTTCAACTTAAGGATAGTGTTTTGAGCGTGGCCCCAGTCGCGTTTTGAACCTACCTTCAACTAGGTGGAAAACACCACCGTAGTGTTTTGAACCTAGGTTGTAAACGCTACCATAGTGTTTTTTTGTGGGGTAGTGTTTTGAACTTCCTACACCGGGGGATGTGGGAGCAGGTGGGAGGTTGCGGGGGGGGGGGGGCGCGGGGGGGCGGTGGTCGAGTGGGAGTATAGCGGGAAGGAGGCGGGGGCGGGGGATGGGTGAGATGGTTGCAGGCGAGGACGGGGGCGTGGTGCCGGGGACGGGGAGGGAGGGGGGGGGGGGGCTGGAGTGTGCTTGGAGTGAAGAGCAGAGCGAGGGGGACGTGGAGGTTGTATTGGAAAAAGGAGAAGCAGGGACATACATGTTGGAGATGGAAGCAGCTAGGGTGGGACAGGGTTGCGTGGTGTGGGGGCGGTGGCGGGGGGGGGGGGGGGCAATGGAGGGAGGCAAGGAGGAAAGGGTGGTTGATTCAATCTCCGTCGGCCTTCAAAGGGACTGAGGCTAACGGACGGCAAAGACACCCGAGTCAAGTCATTATTGCCGGTCGATGTGGCGGGTGTACATGAAAGAAGCCTGATCGTTTGTTTTAATGACTTAACGTCGTTCAAGAAAAGAGCACCCCAACAAGAAAATCCCACAAAACTGTGCGCTTTTAAATCATGAAGCGCCGGTCATCCACTCTGGACTGCTGCCGCGACGCACCCCACCATCTGCTCTCTTCTCCCATCCCATCGACGGTATACATCGTGTAATGCCTACCTCCTTGCATTTAGCGCTTTGGAGAGCATCCGCCCGCCCCCCACCCCCGCCATCCTCGCGCCCCTACGCACCGTCCCACCCACACCCCACCCCTCCCAGCCTCACCCACACCTCCAACACAACCATCGTCTAAAAGTAAAACGGACCGGTGCGCCTCCCCTTCCTCGTGTGCTCCACGATTAAAAAAAGAATGTCACAAGTGTTTATTCATCAGAACAAGTATAGTATCAACGCTGGAGACCTGATCTTCCAGCCGTTTTACATGCACTCTACAATTTTACACATGGTCTGGGAGGTATCCTGTTGTAAGATTTCCCGATATTTACGACATTGGTTATGGTGTGAACTAGTCTATAGTAAATTACAAATGGTCTATAAAAATATGAATGGTATATAAATCCAGAGGCATTAAGGTATATGTGGTGTTGGTGATCCATTACTGAGTTAATATAGATATTGTGTATTATAATAGATAGATTGAGAGGGACACTACTTGTAATGTGACTGAGCCTTAGGAGTTTTGTGCACATACCCCGTCTCACCCACGTGTTATTTACGGATCACTGCACACACAGACACAACAGGGCCTGTCGACATAAGCAGCCAAGGTTCATTGAAGAATGCCTGTTGCTGATTGGAGGGATTGATCAGGTGTGTACAGCCATCTTGGATTCTGAAACCTATATATATATAATAAAATATGCAAGCTCCTTCTGGGACCTTCTGACCCTCTATATCTTGCCTTCCTTCTCTATACTTACCTGTAGTGATTTCCTATTTAGCCTGCCTACATAACCACAGCTGCCAGCCGTCGACTTTACACTGTGCTGTTTCTGTGCAGCACAAAACATTTTGTACCATGGGTGTGCACGACTCATGCTGCATTATGTGCAGCATCAGTCACTATTCTACAATCACACCGGATGCAGTGGAAGAAGCTGTTAGACTTAGAGATTATGCTTACCACGTGATAGGTCGGAAGTTTGAAACTAACCCGAGTCAAACGATGATTTACTAAATTCACCCTTGTTTGTACCTAGTCTGGTGCTCACCATTACTAACATATGCCAATGACTGTTTAGCTCAATATCATGATAATGCGACTGAGTTGTAGATTTGGTCATGCTGCCGGGTGTGTGGACTCCCAAAGGGGTTGCACTATATAGATCCCACGAGTGAGTACTGTCAGAAGTCAGTTCCCACCCTGATATGACCTGAGATGTTGCTGGAATGTAGAACCCCAACAAACATAACTACCACCACCAAAAACCTAAGACACTCACTCCCTCACTAAACAGAAATTCCCATGAAGCTAGAAGGAATGGTCCTACCGTTCGTTTGATTTTATTTGGGTTTCGCGACTTCGATTCCTGCAGTACGCGTGTCAGTTTCTCATGGGAGAAGACCAAGTCAGTCGATGGCTAGTCAGTGTAAGTGTATATAGCAAATGCTTGACTACCGTAACAGTCAGGACAATAACACCTCTAACTGACGTATGATATCATACCCTCAACCCAAGGTTATCTCAGGTTGGGAATACTATAAAACAGACATGCATGTGAATTGTCCCAAGTCCATATTAAACCTGATACAGTATAACCCTGTTAAACCAAGCTCCGTTAAACCAAACGATCAGTTAATCCAAACAAATGTCTAGGGTCCCTTCAAGTTTGGTTTAACGGCGTTATACTATATTATGGTCCCAGATCTTATCAGAATATAACACCCACACAATTAGTCATTCAACCAACAACACCCCCCCCCACCCACCAAAAAAACCCAGAAATAATAAAAAAACTAAAAACACACAGATACACAAACTAAACAAACAAACAAAACTCTGTTCCCATCTTCCCGTCCGTCCACCCACAACCACAGGGAGTTCGCTGTGCGCATACCTCTGTGTCTGTATACAGTGCCTTTATTCCCACTCACCTAAGCCCCCACCCCCACCCCATCACCCCCTAACCCCACACACTGACCATCGCCACACAACTCGACGACTGGGCACCTCGAGACCAATCAAAGGCATGACTCGCACCAACCACCCACCCATCAACCCACGCATTTACACCCGATTCAGGCCACTTCCGGTTTTATTAAAAGGAGTGCGTGCGCGCACCTGCTGCACCTGCGCCACTGCGAGGGCGCGAATTGTCGTCTGCTCGTGAGGCACGTGAGGCACGCCGGGTGTTGACAGTGGCAGATGAGCTACGTGTCGTGCATGTAGATGGCGCTGCGAATGTCGCCCACGGCTTAGCTCCATTTGGCTGCTTTCGCTTGTCTCCTGTAAAGGTGGATCGTGCAATTTGGGCCGCGCGGCCCTGACGCTAAAGCTGGAATTCCATGCACATAACAGAAAAAAACATAATAGAAAGTTGCAGAAGACGTCATGCAATGCATGGGGTGTGCTGCACGTACGTCATATCTAGCTTTGCTTCTCCTTACTCAGGATTTGACATGGGCCTTACGGTGATAGCCGTACATCTACACATGTATGTATGTATGTATAGCTTCAGCGCCGACAAGGCATGCATCATATATTTAAAATCTGACCACCCAAGCAGGTCTGGAGGCAGTACTGACCAGACGCAGCTGGTAATGTGGTATCAGGGTCGCCAGGTGCCAGTCACAACTGGCACGATAGCGGCAGAAGCAGGAACTAACTCCTATGACAGTAATAACTAATATATAGAAGATGCACTACACTGCCCTGCATGCTGATCCCCTTCCCACTGCTACCCCACCCTACTACACCTTCTTTAAAAACATATTACCTAACATTTTCTTTGAAATTGATATAACACCTGTCTGATGTAAGCCACTGCAATTTAAGACTTATGATCCCATCATTAGGCCACACAATACCAACCACTTGTGATGGGATCCAACAATGGGCAGGTAATAGCTAATATATATAGAAGATACCTAATGAGTGGTAGTGTCCTTGTTTATATTCCCATAATAGATTATAGAGCACATATATATATATATATATATATTGCATATATGCTGCATAATAAGAGTTATGTGAATACAACTGTTCTGAAAGGATTCATTAATTATTATTTTTCAACGAATGTTCAGTCAAGCCCTATTCGAATGCTAGCTTACTTTTATATTGCCACTACGGTGGCGCCACTGACGGAAGTTGCTGTAATTAGCCGCCGTTCCCCTGGTTCCTCACTACTAAGAAAATACACACATATATATACGGCGCCATCAGAGCATCAATAGAAAAGCAAGCGGGCATTTGAATAGGGCTAATTAATCAATCCTTTCCTAATATTTATATTCGCATACTTATGTTATAGGACATATGCAATATATATATATATATTCATATATATATGTGTATATGTGATGCCTGCCTTATGGGCGCTGAGACTGTAGTACTCTCCTATGATCCATCCACAAATTTGTATCCAATAATTAGACTTGCATAATTGGATGATCTTGCGCTTCTGCAATAATTGCAGATGGATATATGAGTTTGATCAGTATCGTCCATTTAACTTTGAAGTAGAATTATCTGAACTTGTTTCAATGTTGGGGATATTTAAAATAAACGCACTCCCATTTAATCTTGACATGCAGGCCACGCTGCTACGGTTAGCCATTTTCAAATGTAGCAACAAATGCTTAATGCCTACAAACTGCTCTCTCTGTAGTATCAAACACAGGTAGCTGATTTGCTTTCCCAAATTTGATACTTTCATCGATGTTTGCGACTTGTAATCATAACTACATGGCGCAGTGAAAGTCAGGTGCTTCTTGAATGAAGTTTTTTTTGTGTTTTTTTTGTGACAAGTTTTGTATTCTGCCCATACCGTGTAAGCTCCCATTAGGATGCTTGTTTTCAACGCCGGACAGCTGTGATACTGGATTGGTCTGGTCCCGCACTCAGGAGTGTTTACCTGATCCTTCTCGGGCCGCCCTTTTGCGGTTTTGGGTGTTAGTAGTTTCTATATTAGTTTTTTTGAATGGGCCGCTACACATTTACACCAAGCCAATGCTCTCAACTGTCCCCCCAAACACTTTTTCTTCTGTCCAGAATATGGTATGTGGCATATCCTGCCACACGCCTTGCAAGTGGAATGTAAGCTTCCTCTTCGGAATGATTTCAGTTGTGCAATTTGACCGTTAATGGTATACTTGAGTTAAATTCGTTTGTTTGTTCTTGTTTTACGTCCTAGCAACTTCTAAGATCATATCAGGACTGCTAACCACTTGTGACAGTGCACACTCACGACGACTTCATAGTGCTGTCCCACTGGGAGAGCAGGCCACCGCCACCATGACCCGATATCCCACACAGTCAAATTATCCTGATACTGTCCTTGTCCTATCCCATAATTGGCGAGCGCCAGGTTAGGTAGTGCAAAGTATCAATTGTATAAGTCATCGGTTTGACTCCGGTGGGTTTCGAACTCCCGACCTTCCGCACGGGAAGCCTGCGCTCTACCGATTAGGCCAGCGCGTCCGGTCGACGTATAGAGTTAAGGGCGCATTCCATATACGCGTAATGCGTAATGCGTTATGCGTTACGTGTTATGCGTTATGCGAATGCCAGCATTCCATATACGCGTAATGCGTAATGCGTTATGTGGCGCACGACTGGCTATATTTAAAAAATAAAAATAAACAATTATTCTCCATACTGCTCTGTATGTGACCAAATATTGCATGTATATCTATGTAACTTTTTGTATGTCACATGGGGGTTCCTACCTTTATTATAACCAAATTATAGATAAGTATTCATATTTCTGTGCATATGGTAGCATTTTTAGCTTTCCCCTAACCGTATGTCTCCCTGGTGCCCAGCTCACCATGTGTTTCCAATTAGCACCCCTCTGTGAGACTGTTCCGTAATGCTCAGTCGCCTCTCCTGGTGTTAAACTAATGGACACATCAGACTCAGGTTTCTATTCACATCCAGCTTGACGCATAACGCATTACGCACCGATCGCTACATGGAGCGATCGGGATAATGAATTTCTGACGCATTCGCATTCACATTACGCATTACGCGTTTATGGAATGTACCTCATAGGTTTCAAGGCATTTCGATTTGTTGTCGCATTCGCATTCGCATTCGCATTACGCATTCCGCGTATATGGAATGCGCCCTTAACTGGCGCATGCGCAGACGCACCTGTATGACGTCATTATTTCAGCACAATGCCTTCCTATTCAGCCTGCATGGTGAAGTTATTGCAAGCACGAACAGGTAACATGAGACCCTGTTGCAGTTCCCTGGCACTGCCGGCATTAATTATCGGTTTGTGTGGCTTGAATATGCTCTGCTTAATACAGTAGGGCTGCATTGTTACTTATCCCGAAATGGTGAATATATATATGAGAATGTATCAAAAGGTGCTAAGCAATATGGGACAAAACTTTGTCCATTGTAAAGATCAACATATTATCTGCTTATACATTTGCTCAGGAGAAACTGATTTGTTTTTTACATGGTGTTTCATAATCCCAATAGAATACATATTAATTTGAAGCAAATGTCCTTGTGTTTTCAGTGTAGCGGTTTCTGTGGTGTTTTGTGTCAATCGTTACAATGGACAAAACTAAAAGAGTTATCAAATTTTGAGACAGGCTCATACAGTAAACCCTCTCTAAATCGACCGGCCATGGGTCCGATTTTAAGTGGTCCATTTAGGGAGGTGGTCGGTTTAGGGAGTTAAAATATCTTACAATGGTATTTTTGCGATCGATTTACGGGAGTGGTACTGCTGCTAGGCTTGTGTCGTGCCCAGCTTCTCCTTTACTATTGTACTGCACTTGTTCCCTCCAGATTGTCTCGTTACCTTAGTATAACCAAAGACCCTATAATACTAAGATGGCTCACTCTGCATGTACTGTGTAACCAAAATGATCAAACCCACCACTTGGTGCACTGGCTGTTCTTTTATTTAAACAGGTGCTATATTATATGTATGAATGTATATATGAATGTGAAAGATGTGTGATGATGGCAATGCTGATGATGATGCTGATGATGATGTGTATTTGTTCATAGCAATTTCATATTGATGTGTATTCATAGTTACCTATCTCATGTATAATATAATTGTATGTGTTTACATGTGAAACACCAACCAGCAGCTGGGCTGATCAAACCCACCACAAGGTGGCACTGCCAGATTGTCATTACCATGGGAGAGAAAGGGAGTGATCCGTCTTAGTGCTATATGATCTTTGATATCATTGTCTAAACCTGAATGTCTTCCTGATTGCTACTGCGCATTTTCTCGGTAATTATACCAGCCAAATGCCTTCTAATACAAATAATACAATAAATCAGGATTTGAAATATTGTACAACCCCTAGTGTATAATGTTATTTATGGGATATATAACATATATAACAGTTATATGACATATATATATATATATATATATATATATAGCTGATTGATCGATTGATTGGTGGTTGCTTTATATATAGCAGTTCATTCTATGATGGTTTATGCATGTATATGTATGTAGATATATAGATAATGCATTATATATACTATCGTGTCTATATAAGATATTAATGTATACTGCCTTTCGCTACAGTAGCATGGATACTACTACGGTGCATCTCGTCTAGTTCCACCAGAAAACATGTTGGCTCCTCCTGTGCATGACAGCAGTGATCCAGCCTGCATATCCAATCATGAGTAAACAGACAGAGTCGAATATAAATACAAAATATGATCTGTACCCGTGGGTTTGCCTTGTGACATATAACCCAGTGTCACATGCAGTGCTGGATATACCATCCCTGACAAACTTATACAATCTACATTCTTTTTTTGTTGCTTTTTGTTTCTTTTTCTAAATGTATCTTATTCAGCGATTACTCTCTTTTGTCAGCGCCAGAGCACTGGTCTTCCGGCCGTTGAGTACAATTTGTTGGTATATAAATGAAAATATCAATTGCAATAATAACCACATGAAAATCCTGTTCGATAATATTTTTAATAGAAGCATAATATAAATGAATTATTAGTTTTTATAGTAACTCCATACAATTCCAGTACAACATATGTAGTATGCACTTGGTGAGGATGCATCACATGGTATTGCATGATTCTAGAATTGTCTTTAAACACTTCTTTCTTCCTTTGTCATTCTCTCTTCTTTTTTTCAAAAAGATATAACATATCTCCCATACACATATATATATTATATTGTAAATACGCAAATCAGTGGCTCCAGTCACCAATACCAGATGTGAGAAGCCTGCCCATCGTTGGATCCAATCACAAGTGTTTTGTATTGTGTGGCCTAATGATGGGATCGGAAGTCTGAAATTGCAGTGGGGACTTACATCAGATGGGTTTTATGTCAATTTCAAAGAAAATGTTAGGTAGTCGGTTTTGAAAGAAGGTGTAGTAGGGTGGGGTAGGGGTGGGAAGGGGATCAACATGCAGGGATGTGTAGTGCATTTGAGAACATTTATATATTTATATATATATATGTACATGGGTCAGGGCAAGGATGGCCTTTAGAATACCTATAACTGTGTAGGGGTCTGACAGGCCTGTTGTATTTTCAATAAGTTTTAAAATTGTATCTGCTGCATGGTTAATCATATTTCTAAAATATCCCAACATTTGTTGGGATCCTACTCTTCAAATATTGTAGTGGGGTTATAACTCTGCAAAATTGTATATGTCCTTCCCCAGTATGCAGTGTTTTCTTTGTTGTTTCTGGGGTTCTTTTTGATAATATAGACTGGGTTATGGTCACTGATGTTGGAGTTAAGGACTCCTGCTTGAGTGCAATACGTGATGTTAGTAAAGGGTAAATCGATTGTGGTTGCGGTAGTTCTAATTGACCTGGTTGGTTTATCTATCAGCTGTTGGAGCTCATTCTCTGAAGAAATTGATTTATGATTATAGCTGCTAGCTTTCTCTTAGCACTACAGTCTGCATTGAAGTCACCTATCAGTACTGTCTCATACTTGTGTATGTCATCTATTTCACTCATCACATCACTTTTTCACTCAATTCCTCGAAGGCCTGTTTAATACTTCCATCTGGTGGTCTGTACACATTTCCAATTAGGATCTTCTTTGTATAAGGCCTTGTCACAACCACCCATTGCAGTTCCAACACAACATTTGAAATATTTCTTTCTGCATATCTATTGGGAGCTACTTGGTATAGCCTGAGCGGTATAACCTGAGCAGTAGTAACACTTGTGTTGGATTATACCACTGTATACTTATATCACTGATACTACGCATGGCCAGACGCATGCAAATGTATATGAACATACTACGTGTATGTATCTATATATGTGTGTGGATAGTGATAAACTCTTCATCGCGTGTAATAATTCCTGTAGTGTCCTGGACTACCCCCCTCCGCCTTGCCTGGTGGAGGTTGGGTACCATCATGCACCGCTCCACCTCCTGCATGGGGCCAATCATCCACTCGCCCGGACAAATTTTCTTTACCTCTATTATACTTATCTCTATATCTATACCTGTGCTAGATAAGGTAATTATTATATATATACAGAGAAAGAGATGCCCATTCTATTTGCATCTATCTAAAAAAAAGTACTGTCTGGGATGTTAGTTGTTTAAAAAAAAGAAATGACTGCAGGCTCCTGACGAACATGCCTTCCTCTATAAGCATATGAGGGAAGAGGTTGGTGATATTATTGCCATGCTTATTTCAAAGACTGCGGTATGACAGTGTAACCTCTATTCGGAGTCTGACCTATCATATTTTACCATAAAGTATTGCCTACGCCATCAGAATTGGGCCCCTAGCGTGCAGGGCGGAGACACTGTATCGTGAGCAGGCTTCCCAAGGTCCGTGTCTGCCTGCAGTATAACACAGCGAGGACTCTGGGCATTAGGCTGTGGGGATGCAGATATGGTAGCACGCAGGTGGCGCCACCGCGTCGGTATTTCGAACTAGACCAAGTCGACTGGAATCAGTGCTAAATCATAACATCAACGTGGTTTTTTTTCAAGCAGAATGTCCAGTATAATCCAGCTAGCGTCCTGGGCATTAGGCTATGGGGATGAAGAGATGCTAGCACGTAGGTGGCGCCACCGTGTCACTATTTGGGACTAGATCAGGTCGAATGGAGTCATTACTAAATCATAACATCTATGTGGAGTTTTTTTCTCAAGAAGAATGTTCCTATATGACAT
The DNA here is from genome assembly GCA_030323885.1 of Branchipolynoe longqiensis. Classification (NCBI taxonomy): domain Eukaryota; kingdom Metazoa; phylum Annelida; class Polychaeta; order Phyllodocida; family Polynoidae; genus Branchipolynoe; species Branchipolynoe longqiensis. Next base: position 89,962,096 of record CM059191.1, on the reverse strand, counting down.
ATATGTATATAAGTATATATGTACAGAAAAAGCTCTCTAAATTAACGGATCATGGGACCAACTTTAACTGGTCCATTTAGGGAGGCGGTAGGCTTAGGGAGTTTTTTTTTATCATGACAATGCTATTATATGGGCGGTTGTTTGGGATGCAAATAAAGTGGTCAATATATGGGAGTGGTCGATCTGTGGAGGTCGCTGGTTAGAAAGGTTGTACTCTATATGTTTAAAAAAACAATTGCGGGCAGTGTGAAATCTCAGCAAAAACTGTCCTCGGTATGAATCAATTGTAACCAAGCTATGGAGATCCTTGTTCCAGGATGCATTACGTAGCTCTATATTGGCATTGGAATGAGGAACTGGAAGAGAATGCATAACAACCAAAATGGCAGCCACTGGATTCTTTCAATCCTAGTTGTAAAGCATACTAATCTGGATGATTTAATCTGTTCTGCTCTTGAACATTATTTGGCTATGCAACTTTATATCGATAGGTAAATACAGTAAAACCTCTCTATACCGACCCCTCCACAGATCGACCCCCTCCCCTATATCGATCACTTTATTTGGGTCCCAACAATACTATTCTAAGAATATTTTACCTCTATAAACCGACCACCTCCCTAAATTGACCACTTAAAGTCGTTCCCATGATCGGTCGATTTAAAGAGGTTTCACTCTATATGAAAAACATATTTGATCTCTTAGATCTTGCAAATAAAGTGGGTAGGCACAGAACCCTAACCCATGAATCTGGCACTTTTTCTATAAGTTTGTTCAGGAACTCTTGACAACAGACTGTACAAATACACGGATTTTCGGTTCGGAATTATATATTGGCAGAGAGCATTATTATTCTTGGGCGATGGAGTGTGGACAATTTTAGGTAAAGTAAAAGCAATAATATCCCACTCCCATTATGACATGATATAAGCTGTGTGAAATATATGTTCATATATTATGCCTGAGATTAATGAAGAAATGTTCCTATATAATATTCAGTACATGATTGTTGAAATGTTTCTCTATGCATCCATAAAGAATGCAATTGGAGAAAATACCATTTTAACAGGGATCTATTGTAATTGGCTGCAGCTACCTGTCCCTACATGACCACTGGGCTGGTCCACCAGCCTAATCTGCATATGCACACAGGCCACCAGCTGCAGCTGGGTTGAGTGACAGCCACCCCTACTGGGGGGTGCCACACACCCAGACTGTGGAGGTGTCTGATTGGCTGGCTGTGGGGATGCCCAGTCACCTACAATGTCTTGGCCCTCTGACCACACACTCGCCTCACTTTGAGATTTAATTCATTATTCTAAACTCTGTTTCAGACCCACTGGACAGAGATCACTCTACTCCTGGCTCTGGAGTGAGGCACACCTACTCTAGAGCAGGAACCCCAGACACTCTCTCTGATGCTATCAACATTCATCTATTCCAATTGAGTGTGTACACAGCCATAGGACTCCTGTCCCATGGGCTGTAGACACTGCTTTCTATACAGGCTAAAGTAGTAATGAGATTCTGTGTGGACAGAAGGTAAGGAGGGTGGGTGATACGTCACTGGTAGGTGGGCAGGAATTGATGACATTAAAGCACAACTTCTCCACTGTTTATCTGTGTGAGTTGTCTTCATTCTTCCTTAGGAGTGGTTAATGAGTTGATAGTCTGGGTTTGAATAACAGCATCACAGGTGATATGAAGGGGAAGAGTTTATGGTATTATCTAGGGGCTCATGCGGCCGAGTAACCCCAGAAATACTATAAGACGATGCTGTGGGAACTGCTCGGTATTTGCCGAGGGAAAATTAAATTGCGCACCCACCGTATGCCAATAGCGATCTGGATGATTTAACCAATTCTGCCCTTGAACAATATTGGCCTATGATGGTGTATATTGATAGGTAAGTATCTAAATGACCCATTTGGTCTCTTAGATCTGGCAAATAAATTGGGTTGGCCTACAAAAAATAACCCATGAATCCGGCAGTTTTGATATAAGTTTATTCAGCAGTCCTGTCCAGGAAACATTGCTGGGAGAGTAACTATGTATTTGCTGAGTGAAAAGTAAATTGCGCACCCACCGCATGCCTACAGATAGCGATTGCAGAAGTGCAGTCATTCAACGCAATTGTGAATATAGATCGGCAAAGGATTTCACCGGGCGTGGCATATCTCAGGCATTAACGGCCATATATATATATATATATATATATATAAAACTGGCTATGGCGAAAGAGATAAAGAGAGAGAGTCGAAGCGAGGAGTTGGTGGGAACCTTCCAATTTTATTTTTGCAATAAAGGCCCATGGCCTGGCAAAAGAAATAGCCCTACCTATATAAAAGCTACAATTGTACAGCAGCAGCGAGCTGGGTGGCGGCTGAGTGAATGAAAAGCAGCGGCAGCGCCGTAGCAGCGGCGCAGAAATTGCTAAGACCACAGCATATATAGAATAATCGAGATCGCTAAATAAATAATTAAATAAGGTAGAAGAAACCCCGCCTATTTATATATATATAATAAATTATATTTTACATATGCTTGAAAAGAAATGCGTGGACATGTATATCATTCTCAGAGCTGAAATTGAATGAATGCGTCCCCGAAGTATCACAGACAAATGGTAAGCGTGCATGAGCGAGACCCTGAGCCGAGGCTTACTTCCGGTTCTGTCTGTGAGTTGAATGCGATGAGCCTCGTTATGGCTTGCGGTGCGCTGACTGATTTTAATGCCAGGCGCCGACTGGACCGAAGTTGTGTTACTGAGGACAGCACTAATTGAACCGTTTCATAAATGCTGGCATTTGAATGTTGAAAACTGATGGGATGAAAGAGGTTTGAGTCCGTCTGGTTCTGCAGAGTCCAAAAACCACCGATTATGGGTTAGGTCATCTATTTAATATCAGTTTTTTTTTATAAATGGCCTAATTGTGTACCATTATAACCTAATGTTCAATAATATACTGTAATTTTACTACACATATATATAGTTTATATGCAAATGCTATCTAAACAGCCGCGGTAAAATGGTTAGGAGACTTGTGCCAGGGCACGAAGGGAGAATCATTCTGATGAATACATTATTTCTTAAAGAGAAACTTTGCAATATTCGGCGAATTATGGATATGTATCAGTTAGCAGCTTCAACATATTGTTATTATTAACTAGAGTGGATTGAAACAAATGCATAATCCGCCAAATATTCCCATTATTCCAGATGGGTATTCCTAGTATGCTTCTTCTTTTAAATGCAATTCTTTAGTCAGGTTACAAAAAACATTTTGCTGATGAGGATTCTGCAGTAAATGTAGGAGCGCTCTATGTATCTAAATGTCTAAATGTGCATAGCGTCACAGTGTGCTTCACAGTCATGGTAAGGAATCCAAGTACTGCTGTGTTGATTGTTGATATCAATCAAGCGATTGATATAGGGGAGGGGTCTATCAGTGGAGGGGGTCGGCATCGAGAGGTTTTACTCTATTTACCTATCGATATAAAGTTGCATAGACCAATACGTTTCAAGAGAAGAACTGATTAAATCATCCAGATTATTATATTTTACAACTTGGATCGAAAGAATCCAGTGGCCACCATTTTGGTTGTTATGCATTCTCTCCCAGTTCCTCAACCCATATATAATACTATTAATAGGTAAGGTGACGTATTCAGTGAACTGAATCGGTTGGGTTAGCGCCATTCATTACCAGCGAGGATAACGATTCCTTCCAACAGACGACTAACATGATATTTTCCTTCACCCTTCAACCAACTCCGTCCGCACCCCCGTCCTGCTATGACATTAGATGTTGCCAGGACGTAAAACCCCAATACCCAACTGCCCTCACCCAGCGCAGTCAATCTGTTAGCGCCACGCATTGTTGTGGAAGGTGATTTGATTGCGTAGGCGTTATTTTGGCAGCTGTCGCCGGCTGTGAATGGGTGAGTCTCACAGTCGCCGCTAGGATCGCATGGCCACTTTTAATATGCCGTTTTAAGCGGCGGTTCGGGGCTGGGGAAGGGCGGGAACGTGGCGGGGGATTGGGTACTGAGCGGGTGAGTGATGGGAGGTGAGGAGCAGGGCAGGGATTAATAAGAACGTTTGCATTAGCTTTGTTGGTTGGTTGTTGGAGTTTTACATCCCAGCAACATGTAAGGTCATATCAAGATAGGTACCGACTTGTGAGAGTGCACACTCATGGCGACTTTATAGTGCTGCCCCATTGCGAAATGAGGCCACCAGCACCATGACCACATATCCCACGCAGTCATATTATCCTGACACTGAGCAAACCTGTCATTGTCCTATCCTATTAATACTGACCACCAGGCTCAGAAGTGACAAGTATCAATTGGTTTGACTCGAACGGGAATTTACCTCCAGACTTTTTTTGTTGTTCTTTTTTGTTGGGGTAAAGTATTTATTCATGTGAATATGACATTTGTCAGCGCCGGAGCACTGGTCTTCTGACCATCTTACTATTAGAGTTGACAGTCTCAATAATCTAAGTTTGATCAGTGTTGCACAGCACTGATCCTGTAGAATTAAGCGAGTGGCTCCTACTGTGTAATGTACAGCACCTTTCACTGTAGTTCATGCAAAAATGGGGAGCAGCACCGAGTAGAAGGTTTATACTCGGGGCAACTCAAACAATCATTGTGGGTTACATTTTTTCTCTTATAAAACAAGTTAAGTTTAGAGTTGACAAGACGTTTTGTCTGTCTTATATAATGTTATATGTGTTTAAACAAATTGATAGCTGTGTAGGATGTTTGGTGTGTTGATGGTTTGTTCATGATGGTTAAGGGTGGTGGCAGGGGAGGGGGGACCCATTGTGGTGGGTGGTAGGGAGGAGGCCCGCGCTATACCGATTCGGCTCCGCGCCCGGTTCGGGGTATTGTGTATTCAGCCAGTGAGTCTATGGCTCAGTGAGTGAGTGGGTTGGCTGGGTGTGGTGGGGTGGGGGGGGGGGGGGAGATAGGCTGAGGAGGGGCAGCGGTGGATAAGCATGATTGCCTGAGGTTAGTTAGGCTTTGTCTACTAAACCGACACCAATATACTACATCGCCATTCCAGCCGTGCGGTGCATTGTGGGATGCGTGGAAGATAAACAAACCCTCACGAAGACATGGCTAATGCTAAGACACTGGGTGCAGCTATGAAATGTGCTAGTTTCAGCTCATCTCAGCTCTTGTTTGAAACATAGCATATCAACTAAAAAAAATATATATAATATGTTAAGATGTTAATGTTTTATCTAGCATTGCATTTAGATCAATCTAATCTGCACATCTTATACCATCTGCATTTACATTGAGAACATCTGGGCACTCAACCAGTGTTAGAGCCATAGCCAGAGTCAGTTTTACTCATTTTATTTATGTTTTTATTTATATCATATGGTTAATGACATTTGTTGGGTTAGGAAATGGGGAGAGTTAATCAGACATTGGTTATATATTTCTTTGAAACAAGTTTTAGTTGACACATTTCCCATTTTAATATTTCGAACAATAATTACATATGTCTAATCAATGGTGATGCAAACATCAGCCTGTAAAGTGACTGAAATTGTATGTTTCTTAGCTCAAAATTCTTAATTATGGAGAGTTCTGTCTCACACATTCATTATATTATTATATTTCATCCGTCCATCCATGTTTGTGCCAAATTGTTATGTATTTTTTATTAATTTCGAATAAAATCAAAGTTTTTCCCTATGCATATCAGCAAACTCGATGGCCGAACACCCTTGCTTTGCTGCCAACGCCGTTTTCAGCGCATACACACTCGGAAAGGTGATCTCGTCTATTCACTGCTGTCAAATTTCGGCACATCCTGCTATGAAACGATATGACTGTCTGTGTTTGTTGTTAGTTTAGGTCCTAATAACATCTAAGGTTATATCAGGTCGAGTACTGACTTGTGACAGTGCGCACACATGACAATTTTATAGTGCTGCCCCATTGGGAGACCAGGCCACCAACACCATCACCTGATATCCCACTCAGTCACATAATCCTCATATTGATCCACCCAGTCCTTGCCCTATCCTAATAATGCCGAGCACCTGGCCAGGAAGCAACAAGTATCAATTTTAAAGTCATTGGTTTGACTCGACCAGGGTTCAAAACCCCAAACCCATGTGTTCGGATTCCCCAATAGCCCAAAAGAGGAGACGGACGCTTAACTCATTCGGCCATCACGTCTAGTATCAGTGTCCCCATCCAAGTAGGTGGGCGGTACATGACAATACTTTTTAAGTGAACTCAAACTGGGGGGGGGGGGGGGGGGGGGCTTTAGTCGGCGTGTCACGTTGTGGTGATTCGGCAGGCTGCTTTATAGGTTTGCCTGCGGTGTGGTTTTGCGTGTGACTCTGAATGTGGGGCGGGTGGTTGGTGGTGGCGGGGGCGGGGGGGTTGAGGCTGTGGCACGGGCTATCTATCACTGCTGATAGCTGTGGCTTCGCCGATACTATCCACCCTTTAGTTATTGTGTCGGCCGGTAGGAGACACCGCTATCGCTCTGTCTAGGCGTCGTTATATATCCGCGCCATTTTGACCTTCCGGCAAATAACGCTGCACTCTAGTAGTTAGATCGCCTGCTTTCCAAAATTAGTTTAGTGTATTTGAACTTTGAATATTGTCATGGGGGTGATGAAAATGGGAAATACTGCGCCTAGAGCGGGACTCGAACCCACATCTCTTTGCATTCCGGGCCAGTGTGCTAACCATTACACCACCTAGGCTCCCTGATATCAACACACTCCCCACGCCTACCTGTCTATGTGGTTACTTGCCTGAGAGGTCAGTGCAGACCACTACACTCGTCCCCCTGGAATTGTAAGTCTTGTAATGCTTACAATTACATACATACAGGCAATGCACTAACACATACATACACAGGGTAGGTTCAACAACCATACAGCGCAAAGCTTGTACAGGATCCTGATCACGGCAACCAGTGTCATGGGGGTGATGAAAATGGGAAATATTGCGCCTAGAGCGGGACTCGAACCCACATCTCTTTGCATTCCGGGCCAGTGTGCTAACCATTACACCACCTAGGCTCCCTGATATCAACACACTCCCCACGCCTACCTGTCTATGTGGTTACTTGCCTGAGAGGTCAGTGCAGACCACTACAATATATTAAAAGCTAGACATTTAAAATTAAAGTTGCATCAAACTAAAGTAAGGTAGATTATAAGATCAACCTGATATATGTATCGCAGAAAATGACAGAAATTCAAATCCATCGGACCATGCAACTTTAATTTAATAAAACCCGTTATTGTGGTATACTAGTATTACCACGGTCTTATCGTTTTTGACATGTAAACATTTCAAATATCTCCAATGCTTGCCAAGAAAATACAGCAAAGTTTGTTTGCTTGTTGATGTTTGCGTCCTAGCAGCATATAAAGGTCATTTCGGGACGGAATACAACAAAGTTACTTGAATCCAAAGCAATGACAATTATAAAGACAAACCTAAAATTCAAACCAAATCTGATAAAAGTGCCAAACTCAAAACCATCGAACTTTGCAAGGTTAAAGAATAAACTGCATAATTGTATAGTTATACACATTGCAAGGACGTAAGTAATATACCTTCCCCAAAGGTATATGTGCGATTAAGGTATCGCAAACATAGTAAAGTGTATTGCCTTATATGAAGTTGACGCATAATTAATGTATTCTCATTCCAGTTTTTAGAACCAGATAGTGAGTTTAGATATCTGCAATTCTTATACCCACTGGGTGCTTTCAATCTAAATAGGGCCCTGGCGCATATGGGTGAATGCTTCAATGTGCTATATCAATCTTTGATAGAGGGTGCGCTTTCGAAGCTGTGTTATTGATGAATGAAAATGGTGGTTCCTGCTACTAGCAATAAAAACTGCATCTGCTCTGTCAGTGTCACATTGCATGGGAATAATATTGGTTTATATTACAGTGTTCATTCATTTAGCAGGTATTGCATATTGGAAATTGTCATATTGAATATAAAAAAGAGATTAAGTACATATTCAGCAGTACGAGTGGTGGGAACAGTGTGCGGGGGTGGTGGCGCCACCATCGGAACTGGCATTGGGGAGGCTGGAGCAGTAGATGACTATGAGTAGGACTGACTCCCACAGTCCACGGAGCTGAGTGAGTGATGAGGGAAAGAAGGGATATTCCGGGTTAGTATACTTGTATAATTCTTATGCAGTATATATTGCATGATGAGATAGGATGACAGAATGTGATGAGTGTGTTACTAGGGCCTCGATTCCCCGTGTTTGAAATTTGCTGGAATCAAACCAATTATATACAAAGTGGCTGCCCATATAGAAGGTCATGGCTAAGGAAACCCAAAACTTACCAAATTTATAGTTGGCATTTCCTAGCCAGGCTCTTGGCATGAATAGGATAGGACAAGGACTGGTTCGCTCAGAATCAGAATAATGTGACTGAGTGGGATATCAATTCAGGGTGCTGGCATCTAGGAGTCCCCCACTGGGGGACACCCACAGTGGGGCAGCACTATGCAGTTGTCATAGTGATTGTCACACGTCGACACCCGTCCTGATCTGATGTTAGATTGTGCTACGATGTAAAACCTGAATAAACATTCTCTGATTGAACTCTCAGTTCTGTTCTAGGTTCCTAATTTTTGTATTTCTTTGACTTTGGTTTTGCTATACGATCCACCATGTACCACCACCGGGTGGCTACCTCTTGTTTGATAAGTGCTTAGATCTCGCTCTATGGGTGTTCAGGTTTGAACTGTATGTTCCCCCATTTTCATCGATTGGTTGAACAATCTATCAGCACCAAGAGTGTATCGCGCTTAACGTTGTTTATTATTCAGTTGGTCTAATCAATCCAAAACAAACTTCCAAGAACTACTCAAATCAATGGCTGGAACTGGAGTGGAACCAGATTGAACATGACTGGTGAACCGTATTGGAGTCGATACGGGAGTGATGATGGTGGTGCTGAGGAAGTAGATGTGGCTGTGTTGGTGTGTGTGTGCAGGGGGGAGAGGGTGGGGGTTTATTGGTAGGCGGAATAATGAGAAAGGAGAAATGGTGTGTGGGGGCAGGGTTTGTGAACGGTGACTACTAGTAGGGTGGAGATTAGCGGGGGGGGTGAGGATGGGGTGGGGATTGCGGACGGTTACTACTAGTAGGGATGAGCAGGGCGGGAGAAGGTGATGATGGGGTGGGGATTGCGGACAGTGATCACTACTACTAGGGTGGAGCAGGGCAGGACAGGGTGAAGATGGGGCGGGTGCGGACAGTGACTACTAGTAGGGCGGAGAAGGGCGGGACAGGGTGAAGATGGGGCGGGGGTTGCGGACGGTTACTACTAGTAGGGTGGAGCAGGGCGGGACAGGGTGAAGATGGGGCGGGGGTTTGTGGACGGTGATTACTAGTATGGTGGAGCGGGGCGGGACAGGGTGAAGATAGGGCGGGGGTTGCGGACGGTTACTACTAGTAGGGTGGAGCAGGGCGGGACAGGGTGAAGATGGGGCGGGTTGTGGACGGTGATTACTAGTATGGTGGAGCGGGGCGGGACAGGGTAAGATGGGGCGGGGGTTGCGGACGGTTACTACTAGTAGGGTGGAGCAGGGCGGGACAGGGTGAAGATGGGGCGGGGTGTGGACGGTGATTCTAGTAGGTGAGCGGGGCGGACAGGGGATGGGGGGTTACGGACGGTACTATAGGGTGGAGCAGGGGGACAGGGGAAGATGGGGTGGGGGTTTGTGGATGGTGATTACTAGTATGGTGGAGCGGGGCGGGACAGGGTGAAGATGGGGCGGGCCTTGCGGACGGTGACTACCAGTAGGGTGCAGCAGGGCGGGACAGGGTGAAGATGGGGCGGGGATTGCGGACGGTGCTAGTTGTTTGAAGGTGGGTGATGGTGAGGATGGGTGTTGCGGGTGGGGGGTGGTGTAATACCCCGGGTGGTGAGGGCGGGAGTGGGGCTGAGTGTGCGGGGGGGGGGGGGGGGGGGCATGACCGCAGTGGCCCCTACAAGGCCCATACATCTCCCAGCTGAGTGGTCAGGGCCAACACCAATTAGGGGCCCCTCCTTGGTGGACTCCTAGAGACCTGCCCGTGATCATCGGATGCGGGGGGGAGGGCGAGCATCCTCCGCCACCCCTCCACCAACCTCCGTCCTCTTCACCTGTCTTCTATCTGTTCATCCTCTCTTGCCTCCCCTTCCTACCCCTCCTCCCGCTTCGATTGCCCTTCATAGCCTCAGCCCTTCATCAGTCCTACTCCTACGACGCCACCTGTCCTCTGCTCTCATCCCCGCATGCACCAGTTTCCTGGTTACCATTGACTCACTTCCTTCCCTTGTCTCCTTCCTTGTCTCCCATCCACACCCTCATCCTCCTACACTCTCCTGTCCCTGGACCACTCCTGCATCCATCGCACTATCCTGCTCGACTGCCCTTCATCCCACCCATCACCCTCCACCTTCCCCTTCTCTCTACTCCATCCCCCCAGTTTGCTGCCCCCCCTCGCCTTCACTTCACCCTCCTCCCCCTCCTCCCACCGCTAACCCTACCCTACTCCACATCTTCGTTTTGCTCTCTCCTTCACCCCGCGCCATCCTGGCTCCAACCCCCGTTATTCCACCCTTCCTGCTTCGCCTTTTGCTCCTCTGTTCCTTCCTCCTGCTCTCTCAATCCCCTCGTGCCTCCACTGTACCCTTTCACCCCTCGCCTCCTCTCCCACTTTGCCCTTCTACCCCTTACTCCTGCCACTCCTACCCTCTGCCCCCTCGTACCCTCTGCCCCCTCATACCCTTTTCCCCTCCTACCCCATATCGCTGCTCCTTCACACCCTTTTTCCCCTCCTACCCCATATCCCTGCCCTCTCCCATCCTCTGCCTCCACATACACTCTACCCCGTCCTACCCCATATCCCTCCCACCTTCCACCCTCTTCCCCCTCCACCCTCTGCCCCTCTTACCCCATATTGCTGCTCCCCCCCACCCTCTGCCCCCTCGGCTGCCACCTACTCCTACCCCGTCGCACCCAATGGCTCCAACCACGTGCAGCTCCCGAAATAACTCTCACCAATACCGTGAAATGTAAATGCATGCAAAGTGGCTGAAAAGGTTCACCACCGGACTCCACCGGATCACTGCGCACTGCTTCCACCGACTGACTCACTGATATTGTGAAGATGCCTCTTGTCCGAGAATATCCTCCCAATTCTAATTCGAAGGCAAATTATGTGCATCAGAAATGGTAAGAAATATAATTATAACTACCGCTAAAATATTGGGGATGTCATCTAGTGTACTGCTCTTACTATTAACTGGTCATCGACTATGGCGACCAAACCGATTGTAGTGCCCGCTCTCGGCAACCATGGTAACTCGGCTGGCCACACTCACTCACTCTGCCCGCGATAACATAATTATTATACCCCAAATACATTGTATATATTTGCCTGCCAAGTTGGATATTTTGAGAATATTCATGATTATCTGGTTCACTCAGTATTTTCCTGATCTGGTACACCTATTAGCATGGATCTTTTTCAACTGCCGGTGTCTATTGCCAGTGCCAGAGCATTGGTATATTGCCAGCGCCAGAGCATTGCCAGCACCAGAGCTTGTCTCGAAAGGTGATAACTCTTCTTTTTTTTATCCATTGTAACGATTAACACAAAACAGAACAGAAAGGGTTACACCGAAAACCCAAGAACATTTGCTTCGAATCAATATGGTATTCTCTTGGGATTATGACACACCATGTAAAAAACAAATTAGTTTATCCTGAGCAAATGAATGAGCAGATAGTATGTTGATCGTTACAATGCACAAAGTTTTGTCCCATATTGCTTAGCACCTTTTGAGAGAGTCTCATATAGTAAAGTAGAGATATATATTCATGCATAAAAGCCCAGTTTACATTACGCATGTTGGCACTGTCAACATGGATAATTTACTGGCGGGAACACATGCACTACTTTTTCTCGGCACTACTTTCTTGCCCTATTTCCTCGTCACTGACTGCTGACCCGCACTTCATTTTCAAGCTGGCCTGTCTCCTTGCAAGTCGCTTCACCCACCCACCCACCCGATAATGGAGGAGGTAAGGGGTAGGGGTTGAGGCCTGATGGTTCTGTGCTAGTTCTTCTCTCTCATCTCTTTCTTGACTTTTCCATTTCTGAAACATAACAACATTTAACTAGTCTCATCTCTAATCACGATTCACTTGCGCGATATGCCTGACACTGATCATGACATCATTTAACCTTCCTGGTACTCTATACGATACCTCAATAAGATCATTGTCAATTAACTCTTGACACGATACACGATACCCGATACCGATATGTTCTCCAGCCAAGACTGACCTGCCTGCAGGTTATGTTCTCCAATAAATTTTTGTTATCTCCATCTCTCTCTTGTCTCCAGTTTGTTCCCGTATGTAAATTAGGTGTATTTGGGGAGGCATTAATGCTGAAAATACCTGGTATGGGGACAAGAGGTGTAGTGGCTACGATGAGAAGGAGTGTTGTCTGTTACAGGTACTAAGCAGAATGGCCGATTTATTTTCAGGCCCTAACCGATGGACGGCCGCTTAGAATAAAATCGTGCATCGGATCGCTACTGAATCGCTTAGTGTGCGCCAGGCATGGCGTCTCATTAAGATCCTATCGGACTGCCCGTGTGAAGGCTAATTCTACCTCATTACCGAAAGGGGGCGCAGTGATGGCTGGTGGCCGAGGTGTTTCACAGATAAGAAACTAACACATCAACACTCCCTACCCTGGAGCAGGGGGCGTGGGTGGGGGGGGGGGAGGCTTGCTTTTATGTATCTGATTGTGTGTTTATGTGTGGGTTTGTGAGTGTTTTTTTTCTTCTCGCTTTAATTTGCACAGGTTCGGCCAAAATAAGGAGTATTTGTGTGGGGGGGGGGGGGGGGGGGGGGAGAGGGGCTTGCTTTTATATATCTGATCGTGTGTTTACATGTGTTTGTTAGTGTTTTGTTGTTGCTTTAATTTGCACAGGTACAGCCAAAGTAAGGTGTAGTTTTGGGCGGGGGCTGGGCTTGCTTTTAGTTTCATGTATCTGATTGCGTATCTGATTGTGTCCATAGAGGGCAGCCCCCAACCCATGTCCCCTCCTACCCGATATCCCTCCCCCCTTCTATACCCTCTGCCCCCCCCCCCCCCCCCCAACCCTCTGCCCCCTCCTCCCTCGGCTGCCACCTCCTCCTACCCAGACGCACCCATTGGCTCCAACCTATGCCCTCTACGGATGGGGTTGCCCTCTATGGAAGATCTTCTGATCAAAATGAATATCAGGTGGACTGGACACCTCACGAGGATGTCATCAGACAGGCTACCAAAGCAGATCCTCTACTCTCAACTGTCTTCTGGTTAGAGAAAGAGAGGGCGCCCTCGTCTCCGGTTCAACTATACCATCAAGAGAAACCTGAAGCTGAGAGACATTAAGACCGACTCATGGACATCACTCTCACAGCAGAGAGCCAAATGGAGAGCGGCATTCAAGTAATGAAAGCCGTCTTTGTCGCATCGCAACCGACAGCATGATGATGTGTTTGTTATGTGTCTGTTTGTGAGTGTTTTTATTGTTGCTTTACTTGCCATAGGTTCCGCCAAAATAAGCTGTGGTTATATACGGGTCAGCGATGGAGCAGGGGGGGGGGTCGTTGCTTTGGTGGGGGGAGCCAAGCAGAGCTTTGGCAGGCAAGCAGAGCTCAGGCAGCAAGCAATGGCACTCTGCTTGTCAGCGCGGCCGTGGGTGTGAAGCGATTGGGTTGTAACGAGGCGGAAAGTGTGAAGGGTGGATGGTGGGGGAGGGGGGGGGGGGCGTTGGGGCAGGGTGTCGAGTGGAGTGTCCGGATGTGCGTTGTCTAGGGATCGCAGACCTGCAGGGTGTTGGCAATGTGGGAAGCTATACGGGTGGGACTCCGACTGGGAGGGATTGGTGTGGGTGTGTGTGTCTATGTGTGTGTTCATGTGTGTCGTTTCTGTATGTATGTTTGTGTGTGTGTACACTTGTGTCTGTGTGTTTATGGGGGTTTTCTGTTGTGTATGTGTGTGTGTGTATGTTTGTGTACATGAGTTTAGTATAGATTGGTTTCTATATGTGTGTTTATTTGTGTATCTGTTCGTGTGTGTGTTTCTGATTGTGTGTGTGTATGTGTATCGGTTTGTGTATGTGTGAGTATGTGTGTATGTTTGTGTATGTGTGTTCATGATTGTTTCGGTTTGTCTGTGTGTTATGTGTATTTGTTTGTGTAGGTGTGCTTAATATGTCAATGTTTGTGTGTGTGTGTGCTTATGTTTTTATCTTGTGTATGTGTCGGTATGTGTGTCTGTTTGTATATGTACATTTAGGATGTTCATGTTTGTGTATGCACATTCATGTTTTTCTGTTTGTGTATGTGTGATAGTATGTGTTGGTTTGTGTATGTGTGTTTACTATGTGTATGGTTGCGTATGTGTGTTTATGTTTCTGTTTGGGTGTGTTATTGTGTGACGATTTGTGTGTGTGTTTATTGTGTGTATGTTTGTGTGTGTGTTTATGTTTTTATGTGTGTCTGTTGTTATGTGGTAGGTTGTATAATATGTGTTTATTATGGGTATCTTTGTGTAGGTGTGTTATGTTTTTCTATTTGTGTGTGTGTGCTTATTATGTGATGGTGTGTGTATGTGTCTTTATTATGTGACGGTTTGTGTATGTGTGGTTGTTATGTGTCTGACTGTGTATATGTTTTTATTATGTTTATGTTTGTATATATGTGCTTATGTGTTTCTCTGTTTGTGTATGTGTGCTTATTATGGGTATGTTTATGTATTTGTGTGTATTGGGTGTTTATTTGTGTATGTGTGTTTCTATTTTTCGGTTTGTGTGGTTCTGTTTATTACGTGATGGTATGTGTTTTTATGGCGTGTCTGTTTGTGTATGTGTTTTTCAGGTTTTCTGTATGTGTGTGTGTGTTATTATGTGACAGTCTGTATATGGGTGTTTACCATGTGTCTGTCTGTGTGTGTGTTTATGTTTTTTCTGTATGGGCATGTCTATTATTCTGTGACAATTTGTGTATGTGTGTTTATTATATGTATGTCTGTGTGTGTGTGTTTTTCTGTATGTGTATGTGTGTTATTATGTGATGGTTTGTTTATGTGTGTTTATCATGTGTCTGTTTGTGTGTGTGTTGATGGTTTTCTGTATGAGTATGTGTGTTATTATGTAACGGTTTGTGTATATGTGTTTATTATGTGTCTGTCTGTGTGTTTTTCTGTTTTTCTGTTTGTGTATTCACATTGGTGTGTCCGATGTACCTCTCTGCTTGTTTTGTGTGTATGTGTGTGCATGTGAGTCTATCCATGTTTGTGTATTGGTGGGGCCATATATCCCGTGGTATATGTGTGTCTGTCTGTGAGTCTGTGCCCACGTGTTTATGTCTGCCTCTATGCCGGTGTTTTAAATGTCCCTGTCTTGAATTAAGTAGGCAGGTTACTATGATTTCACGGAAAAAGTAGGGCCTACCCCGGCTGAAGCTGAATGGACTCACTAAGACATGGTTTTATTTAGTTTGCGATGAGGAATGTATGTTGACATGGCGTTTCTCTATGTGGGTGTGGGGGTGCGGGTGGCAGGTGGCATTGCTGGTGTCGCAGTTTGAACGCCCTGCCAGTTTGAGCTGACTGCATACACTCAACCTCAAGGCATTGTCAATGGTCGTGAGCAATCTTCATACAGAAAATACAGAAAAAGTGAAATATCTCTAAAAGCACACCACCTAGAAACAAATCGCTTGGTAGACATATGGAAAACATCTTTACCAAAACTAGTACATTAAATTCATAAGGTTAGTGACGATGCTGTTAGATTTTGACGCATGCGCATGAAACTGACAGTCAGCGGAAACTGGCAGGGCGCTCAAACTGTGACACCGCAACAGCACATGCGGGTGTGAGTGAAGTGCTTGGAGAATTTTGGGGGGTTGCGGGTTGGGGGGGGGGGAGAGTGAGTAGTGTGAATTACGATTGGTGAGTTGGTGGGCGGACGCTGTGTATGTTGCAGTGGATCTAAACACAAAGGTTTGGTCAATATGTATTCTTCTGAGTAATCCTGCGTTAGCGTCAACGGGATTAAAATCCCAGCCTTATGTAATCGTGGGTATAATACAGATTGTGCACACAATAAAATGCAGTTGTATGATACTTGAGGCATTATTAATGAAGTATACTAGACTTATTGGACTGGCAATTTACCACTTTGGAAATGATGTATTGAAGTGTTAATGTAATGATAAATTAACTATATAAAGTACAATTATATATCTACAAATCATCGATTAGTATATCAGTCTTAAATTGCTGGTCATGGCTATTTTGCTAAGCCGAATGTAGATATGTACAAAAAGGTCAGCGGGTGTGCTTTAGCCACCAGGAATGCAGTCCCACCAACCTGGACTTTACTAGCTAGTATATGAGACAAAATCACTTAAGCTCCTCCATTACCAAAACACTCCCTCCCTTTATAAGGAGAATATGAAATATATGAATTATAATAGACTCGTTATGTTTAATACTAGTAATGGCGTGCACTTCAATATGCTTCCGACCGAATGGCGAAAGCAGCCCCCCCCCCCCGAGCTGGGGAGAGGGCGAGGTGTTCCTGAAGGAACCACTACCAAGTTTATTACACGTGGTAAAGGGTCTATCACTATCCATATATTTTAATTTCCTTTGAAATAAGATTTCATCCATTAGAGATGTCAGAAATACAGAAATACAGAAAGCAAATGACCATCGATAGTAATGGATTTAGTTATGTATAGAGGTCAGCCAGGTTTGAAATAATAATAATAATAATAATATTATTAATAACAATATTAAAACCTCGTCCCAATATAGAAATATAGGGCAGTTACAGTGGAGGAGAACATAGAATAGTCGGTACAATATATAATAAATAATTCCCTTCTATACATTTATACTCGCATAATGCATTATATATCATGTATAATAATACATATCTGCAGTAGGTGTGGGAGAGAACACACTTATTTGCTTTAATTGTTAATTTAAAAGGTTTTCATCTCTGGGTCTGTGGAAGTGAGTAAAACTTTCAAACGGGTGGATTATATATATCGCGGCAATTCATTTATAGATTATCAACCTAACATTAATCCCTCAGTGAAACCGTCCTGATATGACCTTAGATGTTGCTAGGACGTAAAACAACAACAAACAAACAAACCCTCAGTAAAAACAGGTGCTAACAGATATAATGGTGTTTACAGCCAACACTGCCTGTCCATCACTGTTACTATAGTGTTAGTGCTAGCAGGTGAATAAGTACCATCCATAAGTAAGATGTGGCTGAGGGTGGCATCAGTGTAATGAGGGACCACCTGCTGGTGTGGATTAATTACAGCTCGACAGGATGTACAAAGCGACGTAAACTATATAGATACATAGATACACACATATATAATGAACGGATGTAATGGGAATATATATATATAGGCGCCTATACTTATGTCTATATAAAATAGCCGACAAGGGGAGTAAATGTACTGGATTTGCGTGCATGATGGGATACTAAGAGCACCATCGATGTGGGTGGTGTGTGGTATGTAAGTTGTGTATGGGGGGGGGGGGGGGGGAGGAGTGTATTGGCGTGGAGTGTGTGGGTGTAGGAGCCTGGGGATTGGGGGATACCAGGTGAGGTGGGCTTGGTACTGGTAGGAAAAGCATGCTAGGCTTGCCTCGCACAATGAGGTGTATTTCGGATACAAAAGAGGATACTCTCAGCTGAACGGTGTAACCTGTATTCCCGGAGGGGGGGTGTGGGACTATATTTTGAAAAAGGTAATAGCAGGAACTAAAAGGAGGGTGGGCGGGCAGGGTAACGCCTGCCCACATCATCCTGTCTGGTCGGCAGTGTCCATGCTGCGGGCCACACTTTATGTCTGCCCGCTGAGGCGAGCCGGCCGTGA
Organism: Branchipolynoe longqiensis; assembly: GCA_030323885.1. NCBI lineage: Eukaryota > Metazoa > Annelida > Polychaeta > Phyllodocida > Polynoidae > Branchipolynoe > Branchipolynoe longqiensis. The sequence continues at coordinate 89,944,093 of CM059191.1, read as the reverse complement.
TTGCCTCTCCCTGCAGGGGGAGGTGGGTGGTTGGGCGCAGGGCGTGAGGACGGGTCGATGGGGGCAGGGAGGGGCGAAGGGGAGCGGAGGGTGGTTGGGGTCGGGGCTGGAGGGTGGGGTGATGGGGTGTGGAGGGCTGTAGGAGATTGATTGTATGTTGGAGTTTTACGTCCTGGCAACATCTCATGTCATATGAAGATGGGTACTGACTTGTGACAGTGCACACTCATGCCAAGTTTATTGTGGTGTCCCACTGGGAAATCAGGCTGCCGGCACTATGACCCTATTATCCCACTCAGTGAGTGTTATCTGTGTGCATTATCTCAGCGGTGTGGTGCTGGGAAGATTATCCTGATACTGAACTGAAATCCTCTTAATGCCAAACTCCAGGCTAGGTAGCGACAAGTATAAATTGTATAAGTCATTGTTTTGACTCAACCGGGAACAAAACTGTCGACCTTCCACACGCGAAGCCCGCGTTCTCCCGATTCGACCGCTGCGCCCGGTTTGTGCAGAGGGTGGGAAGCAGAGGGTGGTTGGGGGCCGGGGCAGGAGGCCGCAGAGATGGGGGCAGGAGGCCGGAGAGATGGGGGCAAGAGGCCAGGGCGATGGGGGCAGGAGGGGGCGGAGGGTGAGAGAGGAAGGGAGAACTGGAGGTGGTTGGGGTGTCACTGACAGACCACCCCGGCTATACAATACAAGCGCCACGTCCACCTCACTACCTCCGAACCGAAGGCGCCGCCTAACGGCTTCATTAGACAGCCGTGAAAGAGACACAGGGAGAAGGAGACGGAGAGAGAGAAGGAATGAGATGAAGAAGGGATGACAATAAGCGGGAAAGGCGGACGCAGTGGCAGGGAAAATGCCAAACGATGCGGGTGCACTTTGTGAAGAAAGTCGTCTTGACAGCTTCTCCCCCGCCCATCACCCCCGTTCCCTACTCCCCCCTCCCCCTGTCCTCCCTCCTCTCAAGAACTGCAGTCTCATCCGTCAGCATCCTCCCCCATATCCAGATCTCCTACTTCCGCATCTCTCCTACCCCCTACACAACATGACACCTTCCAGCAGTGTAGGTTCATCCTGGTCACACGCCTCCACTTCCCGCTCAAAATGCAGTGAAGTTTGGCGGCCTCTTGAGAAATAGGCGGCACGTCCACGGTACGGTGCCAGGTGTGGTGCTGCCACCGAGCGGTGATCACTGACAGTTTCCTCAGAGAGATATCGCCATCATCACAACTACCACCAGTCGTACACCCCACCCCTCCACACACACACCAACTCATGAGTTGTGACACAGCCATACACGCGCACACTCGAAAATAGTTCCCTCAGCATCCATACAAACGCCGACCTGATATGACCTTAGATGTTCCCAGGACATAAAACGCCAACAACCAAGCAACTCCATAGTAGCGCTACGCATATGCATGGGCATGCCCATAAGCTGTCATCCACGCACACAATGCATACCAAACACCATACAGACATTCACACCACACACATCCACACCACACATCACACACACAACACACCATATGTGCATCTACACCACACAAGTCCACATACCTCAGTCAACATTCACAGCGCCCTCATTCTCACATCACTTGTACCCATCCATAACCCAGTCCCATGCACACCACATACATGCACATCTGAATGCACAGATGGACAATGCCCTCATACTCAAATCACATGTACCCACGCACAACCCAGTCCTACACACACCACATACATGAACATTTTAATGCACAGATGGACAGCGCCCTCATACTCACATCACTTGTACCCATGCACAACCCGGTCCCATGCACAGCACATACATGCACATTCTAACGCACAGATGGACAGCACCCTCATACTCGCATCACATGTACCCATGCATAACCCGGACCCATGCATACCACATACATGCATATTTTAATGCTCAGACGGACACAGCCCTCATACTCACATCACATGTACCCATGCATAACCCGGTCCCATGCATACCACATACATGCACATTTTAATGCTCAGGCGGACACCGCCCTCATACTCACATCACATGTACCCACGCATAACCCGGACCCATGCATACCACATACATGCATATTTTAATGCTCAGACGGACACAGCCCTCATACTCACATCACATGTACCCATGCATAACCCGGACCCATGCATACCACATACATGCATATTTTAATGCACAGGCGGACACAGCCCTCATACTCACATCACATGTACCCATGCATAACCCGGACCCATGCATACCACATACATGCATATTTTAATGCTCAGACGGACACAGCCCTCATACTCACATCACATGTACCCACGCATAACCCGGACCCATGCATACCACATACATGCATATTTTAATGCTCAGGCGGACACAGCCCTCATACTCACATCACATGTACCCACACATAACCCGGTCCCATGCATACCACATACATGCATATTTTAATGCTCAGGCGGACACCGCCCTCATACTCACATCACATGTACCCACGCATAACCCGGACCCATGCATACCACATACATGCATATTTTAATGCTCAGACGGACACAGCCCTCATACTCACATCACATGTACCCATGCATAACCCGGTCCCATGCATACCACATACATGCATATTTTAATGCTCAGGCGGACACCGCCCTCATACTCACATCACATGTACCCACGCATAACCCGGACCCATGCATACCACATACATGCATATTTTAATGCTCAGGCGGACACCGCACTCATACTCACATCACATGTACGCATGCATAACCCGGACCCATGCATACCACATACATGCATATTTTAATGCTCAGACGGACACATCCCTCATACTCACATCACATGTACCCATGCATAACCCGGACCCATGCATACCACATACATGCATATTTTAATGCTCAGACGGACACAGCCCTCATACTCACATCACATGTACCCACGCATAACCCGGACCCATGCATACCACATACATGCATATTTTAATGCTCAGACGGACACAGCCCTCATACTCACATCACATGTACCCATGCATAACCCGGACCCATGCATACCACATACATGCATATTTTAATGCTCAGGCGGACACCGCCCTCATACTCACATCACATGTACCCACGCATAACCCGGACCCATGCATACCACATACATGCATATTTTAATGCTCAGATGGACACATCCCTCATACTCACATCACATGTACCCATGCATAACCCGGACCCATGCATACCACATACATGCATATGAGGGACACGTCTCTCAGATGGACACAGCCCTCATACTCACATCACATGTACCCATGCATAACCCGGACCCATGCATACCACATACATGCATATTTTAATGGTCAGGCGGACACCGCCCTCATACTCACATCACATGTACCCACGCATAACCCGGACCCATGCATACCACATACATGCATATTTTAATGCTCAGGCGGACACCGCCCTCATACTCACATCACATGTACCCATGCATAACCCGGACCCATGCATACCACATACATGCATATTTTAATGCTCAGACGGACACAGCCCTCATACTCACATCACATGTACCCACGCATAACCCGGACCCATGCATACCACATACATGCATATTTTAATGCTCAGGCGGACACCGCCCTCATACTCACATCACATGTACCCACGCATAACCCGGACCCATGCATACCACATACATGCATATTTTAATGCTCAGACGGACACAGCCCTCATACTCACATCACATGTACCCATGCATAACCCGGACCCATGCATACCACATACATGCATATTTTAATGCTCAGGCGGACACCGCCCTCATACTCACATCACATGTACCCACGCATACCCCGGATCCATGCATACCACATACATGCATATTTTAATGCTCAGACGGACACAGCCCTCATACTCACATCACATGTACCCATGCATACCCGGATCCATGCATACCACATACATGCATATTTTAATGCTCAGACGGACACAGCCCTCATACTCACATCACATGTACCCATGCATAACCCGGTCCCATGCATACCACATACATGCATATTTTAATGCTCAGGCGGACACCGCCCTCATACTCACATCACATGTACCCACGCATAACCCGGACCCATGCATACCACATACATGCATATTTTAATGCTCAGGCGGACACCGCCCTCATACTCACATCACATGTACCCATGCATAACCCGGACCCATGCATACCACATACATGCATATTTTAATGCTCAGACGGACACATCCCTCATACTCACATCACATGTACCCATGCATAACCCGGACCCATGCATACCACATACATGCATATTTTAATGCTCAGGCGGACACCGCCCTCATACTCACATCACATGTACCCACGCATAACCCGGACCCATGCATACCACATACATGCAATTTTAATGCTCTTGCGACACCGCCCTCATACTCACATCACATGTACCCATGCATAACCCGGACCCATGCATACCACATACATGCATATTTTAATGCTCAGACGGACACATCCCTCATACTCACATCACATGTACCCATGCATAACCCGGACCCATGCATACCACATACATGCATATTTTAATGCTCAGGTGGACACCGCCCTCATACTCACATCACATGTACGCATGCATAACCCGGACCCATGCATACCACATACATGCATATTTTAATGCTCAGATGGACACAGCCCTCATACTCACATCACATGTACCCACGCATAACCCGGACCCATGCATACCACATACATGCATATTTTAATGCTCAGATGGACACATCCCTCAAACTCACATCATATGTACGCATGCATAACCTGGTCCCATGCACAGCACATACATGCACAGTTTAACGCACAGATGGACAGTGCCCTCATACTCACATCACATGTACCCACGCATAACCCGGTCCCATGTACACCACACAAGTCCACATACCTCAGTCAACATTCACAGCGCCCTCATTCTCAGATCACTTGTACCCATGCATAACCCGGTCCCATGCACAGCACATACATTCACATTTTAACACACAGACGGACAACGCCCTCATACTCAAATTACATGTACCCATGCACAACCCAGTCCTATGCACACCACTTACATAGACATTTTAACGCACAGATGGACATCCCCCATATACTCAAATCCCATGTACCCACTGCCAATCCAGTCCTACGCATTCCCATTTTAACGCACACAAGCAGACACACGCGGATATCATCGGACGCGGTAGGTGTATCGGTAGACACCAGACTCCCTGTGTGGAAGGTCGCGAGTTTGAATCCCGCTGGAGTGAAACCAATGACTTACAAAATGTATACTTTTGCTCGCGCTACCTAGCCTGACCATCAGCATTTCTAGAATAGGGCAAGGACGAGTTAGCCAAGTATCAGGATAAAGAGACTTTGCCCATAACACTGAACTTATTATTGCTAACCCACTAACACCCTTCGCAATCTGCTAATACGCGCTTGTCTGCATATTTACAGTGTAATGTAAACGGCCGGAAGACCAGTGCCTCGGCGCTGAAAGAAATGTATATTCTGATGAATAAACTGTTTTATCAACAAGAACAAAACAAAAAAAGTTCCATATTAGGTCATGTTGCCAACTCAGCCCTATACAATCGCCACGAATGCGGATTGTCACAAATTGGTATCTGGTTCTGATATAACCCCGCTCAAGCCAAACCAGTTCTGTACACAACTGATACTTGTTGCCAGCTATCATGGCGCTTGGCATTTCTAGGATAGCTCAAGGACTAGTTAGCTTAGTATTAGGATAATGAGACTGAAGTAGATATTAGGCCATGGTGCCAACTCAGTACTATAAAATCGCCACGAAGGCGGATTGTCGTAAATTGGTATCTGGTCCTCATATGCCCTTAGCTTTTGCTAGGACGTAAAACCCTCACAGGTAGACACACACACACTGACACGACTCATACACACACACCAGGCACTGTCTTGACGCGCACGCGCATGGCGCATTCATCGGTGCCTGGCCGAGCTCATTGCCCAAGAGATAATGCATTCGGGGCCCATTTTGTGCAGAATTAATTCCAATCGGCAGGGGAATTGGCGAGATTTAGACAGGGTGCTAATTACCTCCCTACGTGGGCACCGGCGCAGGAGCCCAGAGTGACGGCCGAATTAATATTATGGTTTTCAGAGTGTTAACGGGTAGGTTTCAGCGGCTAGCCAGACGGCTAGTCGGCTAGTCAGCCAGTCCTGTAGTCAGCTAGGCAGATATCATGCACCTCCCGAGAGGGCAGAGTGGGTCTGTGTGTCTGGTTGCAACGTTGGTAGCTGGTAAGTTGGGCTCTGGTTTGTGGGATGTGAGCTCTGGATTGTGGGGTGTGGGCTAAAGATGGTGGGTTGTGGGCTTGATATTATTAACTGCCCTTGTCTCTTAGTACTGGGCTGGTGCGATACGGATAGTGCTTGTGTGCTGGTGCTTGGATGCTGTGGGCTGTGGACTGTGGTTCGCTGTTGTTTGGGTCATGAGGGCTCCGTGGGCTGTGGGATGTGGGTTATGGGCTGTGGGCTGTGGGCTATGAGCTGTGGGCTGTGGGATGTGGGATGTGGGCTGTGAGCTGTGGGTTGTGGGTTGAGGGATGTGGGTTGTGGGCTGTGGGCTGTGGGCTGTGGGATGTGGGCTGTGGGATTTGGGTTGTGGGCTGTGGGATGTGGGTTGTGGGTTGGGGGATGTGGGTTGTCGGTTGTGGGATGTGGGCTGTGGGATGTGGGCTGTGGTCTGTGATATGTGGGTTGTGGGTTGTGAGCTGTGGGATGTGGGCTGTGATATGTGGGATGTGGGTTGTGGGGTGTGGGGTGTGGGCTGTGCGGTATGGGGTGTGGGTTGTGGGCTGTGGGATGTGGGCTGTGATATGTGGGATGTGGGTTGCGGGGTGTGGGTTGTGGGCTGTGCGGTATGGGGTGTGGGTTGTGGGCTGTGATCTGTGGGCTGTGGGCTGTGGGCTGTGGGCCGTGGGATGTGGGTTGTGGGCTGTGAGCTGTGGGATGTGGACTGTGGGGTGTGGGCTGTGGATTGTGGGGTGTGGGCAGAGAGATCTGGGTTGTGGGGTGTGCGCTGTGGGTTGTGGGTTGTGGGATGTGGGTTGTGGGTTGTGGGTTGTGGGTTGTGGGCTGTGGGTCGTGGGTTGGGGGTTTGGGATTTGGATTGTGGGGTATGCACAGTGGGATGTGGATTGTGTGGTATGGGCTGTGGGCTGTGGGCTGTGGGCTGTGGGCTGTGGGCTGTGGGCTGTGGGCTGTGGGCTGTGGGCTGTGGGGCTGTGGGCTGTCGGTGAGGAGTCGGTGCTGGGCTGCAGCGGAGAAGATTGTGTGGAGGAGTAGTGGTTGCTAGTTAGAGTGTGTGGCATGGCGTGGTTTCGTGTGGGGTCCATTGAGGAGGGGTGACTTGGTGGTGTGTGGGATGGCGTGGTGTGCTTTAGGTTGGAGTGGCATGATGTGGCGCGTGGTGGCACGTAATAGCGCCGTGTATCGCGGTCTGGCTTTGTGTGGTGTGGCTTTCTGTGGCCTGGCTTGGTGTGGTGTGGTTTGGTGTGGTGGGTTGTGACGCGGTGTAGCTTGGTGTGGCTTGGTGTGGCGTGGGGTGTGGTTCAGTGTGCTGCGTTGTGAAGCAGTGTGGCGCTGGGTGGCGCGGTGTGGTGGGTTGGGCCGTGCCGTGGTGTCTCCTACCCCCTCTTTTCAAGTCAGGTCTAGACGCGTCTAGTTGCGTCGTGCAGTGAGAGCACATTGTTTGTTATTCGCAAGTCCAGACTACCAAATCACTGAGCGGCTCAGAATCGCCCTCCCAGCCCCCGCCACTACCCCTCCCCCATCCCCCTCTACTTCCCCCTCCAACTCCCTCACATCCCGCTGACTTCTCGTCCCGCCGCGGGTGTGCCCGCGAGACAATTGCGACCTATTGACATGACCCAGAGCTGGTGATTTTCACCAGACGCGGCAGTCAGTCGCACGTGTCCCTCCACACAATGGGCGCTCAATGTGCGCGCGGTGTAGGCGCGAATTAGCCAAGTTTCCAACGGCGTCAACGCCATTGTGTTTGGTATGGAGCCCTGTGCTACTGCGCTCCCTATGCACTGCCCGCCTGCTGGATTTGATTACATAGTTTACTATAACATTATTTTTGTTTATAAAAAGAAAAATGCCACCCCCCACCCCACAAAAAAGTGTGTATTGCCCCAGTATACACAACAGCCTTGTATCCTTATACATGCGGCACATGTAAGCATGTCTGGACATGTCTGACACAAGGAATCCGGGTGAGTAACTAGAATGAGAGGATAGGGCCAGGTCTGGCATGTGGCCGGCCTGGTCTACTAATAAATAATATAGTAAGCATTTCTGCAAAAAATAATTTAAGTGATAATGTACATGGGATTACTGCAACAATAGATTTACATTGCCAGACAGATCGTTCGTATAGTTGTTATATAAGACACGTCCTGATGTATATAGATAAACATCATTTAGCATAGTCTGCAAGTAAACTAGAGATTGTTTTAATAGTTAGTAGCGCACTATGTGTGCTAATAATATGTGTTGTGTAACTATTTGGCTAATGCTCGTCCTTAGTATTCGGAAACGGACATGAAGATATCGAGCTCAATCTCATTCTCGCACAGTATCCACAATAGTATTGATAATAAATATGTTGGTAATGATGTAATGTGTGTACCTATGTCTAGATCATTTTAATTCGTGTAAATAATATTTTAAGTGATAATGTACACGGGATTACTGCAACAATAGATTTAAATTACCAGACAGATCGTTTGTATAGTTGCTATATACGACGCCCATAATGTAAAATAGATCGATATGATGTAATTTATTTCAATATACCAGAACAGTCAAAGATAGCTAGATAATTCTCTAGATAATTCTCGTTTTTGTAACTTAGCATAGTATGTGAATGTATCTAGATTATATCTCATTCCTGCAACTTAGGACAATATATGAATGCATATATTTAGACAATTCGTATTCTTGTAATGTAGCACATTACTCATATATATATATGTGATGTATAATGGATATATATATACAATTATCATTCTTGTAATTTATCATAGTATATAAATCTATCTAGCTAATTGTAATTCTTGTAAATTAGCACAGTATTGAAAGACATGTAGACAATTCAAATTCTTGTAATTTACCATGTTATGTAAACGTCTGTACTTAATTTACATTATTATACATTAGAACGGGATGTAAATGCGCCTAGGTGATTGGTATACGTACTGTGGGTCATTGTAGGCAGATTTATCATCTCTAGTTAATATAGTAATGTTGCCTTCATTATATCACACGTATCAAGGTGTAATCCATAGCTTTAAATAAATACCTTCCTCTAATCCTTCCGCCAAATCTTCACCCACACATCCCTTTCTCCATTTCTCCCATTGAAAGCAAGACAAAGCGTGCACTTGAGTGGAGCGGGGCCATTTCTACTCCCCGGAGAATAGGCGTATATGTCACTCAACCCACCCGTTCCTTTGTCTCCATTCATTCGATTTGTCCGGAACTATTCATGGCAATATACCAATTTCCGCCCGGCCCCGGAGGAATCGGGAATGCAGCATTGGCAAAGAACGGAAGCACAGCTAGTGCCATTGGGGCATTGTTCAGCGTCTCCTAGGCAGCAAGCAGATTTTATATATGTTAGCTATAATGGATTATATAACACAGTGTAGTTCGTGCATTCCCCGCCGGACAAAAATGGTGGCGCCCCGCCGCTGGTAGAGTGGGTTCCTTTAGTTCTTTCTAGCTGCGTGACGTCATTGCGAGACATTTTAAGTTCCTCTCGAAACCAATAATTCCAATTCAACCTAGACTTAAAAGGTCATCGCTTGCAAGTGATATTAGCCGCTTCCTTTGGTTCTATTCTTTAAGGACACATTTAACTTGTTATCTGATCGCACCTGGATTCACCTTTGCAGAGAAACAGTTGCTGTGTCTCGATGAAAGAATACACTTTGAATAGCGTGTGTGAGCTTGACAGCTGTAGGTGGGGATTGATCTTCCAGGCACTGTTAAACTTATTATTACTAGACTGGGTGAACACACAGGGAAGGGAATAGTAGACTGATATAGGTTATCCCGCATTCTACCAAATCACATTCAAAATACTTTACGTCGTATTCTGATTTGCACTACTTTCCTCTTTATACAGGGCCATAGCCTCGGTCATCAAGGAGGGGCGATAGCATTGCATGCAACTCCCCCTCTCTCTCCCCCTCCCTCACCCCGTCCCTCTCCACCTCACTCCCCCCCCCTCCCTCTCCCCTCCCTCTCCAACTGCCTCTCCCCCTCCCCCTCCTTCTCCCCCTCCCCACCCTCCATATCCCCCTCATTCTCTCCCTCCCTCTCCCCCTCCCTCCCCCCTCATTCTCCCCTTCCCTCTCCCTCCCTCCCTCTCCCCGTCCCTCTCCCCCTCTCTCTCCCCCTCCCTACCCCCTCCCTCTCCCCCTCCTTCTCCACGTCCCTCTCCACGTCCCTCTCCCCCGCTCTATCCCCCTCCCTCTCCCCCTCCCTCTCCCCCTCTCTATTCCCCTCCCTCTCCCCATCCTCTCCCCCTCCCTCTCTCCCTCCTCTCCACTCCTCTCTCTACTCACTTTTCCCTCCCTCCCCCCCTTCGTCTCCCACTCCCTCTCCCCCCTCCCTCTCCTACTCCCTCTCCCTCTCCTACTCTCTCTCCCCCTCCCTATCCCCTAACCTCCACTCCCTGCCCCCTCCCTATGCCCCTCCTCCCTATCCAACTCCCTCTCCCCTCCCGCTCTCCCACTCCTGTCCCCCTCCCTCATCCCCCTCATCTCCCCCTCCATCTACCCGTCGCGCTCCCCCAATAAGCAGTTCTGTCATTTAGCCCCTCCTGCTCAACTAACCCCCCCCCCTCCTCCCAGTATCCCCCCTCCTCCCAGTGCATCTTGATGGCCTCTTCAGGGGTAGGCTGCACACACAACGGGGTGCTCGATGTGGCGGTGTCACCGCACGCACACAGTAATGTTGCCATCAGCCGGTGATTACTGACAGTTTCCGCCGAGATATCCCTACACATGGCACCATCCTCACCGCTACCACCACTCCTATCACACCCGTAAGCACCCCAGATTATATAAGTCCAAGCTATACAAATTAAGACTAGTTACAAATATAATGGATCATAATAATTTTGATAAAGCAAAATTGTTTTGGTCACATTACTGCCCATTTAAATGTCGCGTTATTAAAATGTATAAAGACCGAGTGATTCCAGGATCATTAAGAGTGAGATACTCCATTCAAATGTACGTGATGTGTGTGACTCTACTTATCACGGCCTAATCCGATAATCTTCCCTCGTGAAAGGTAAAGTAGGTGGGGAAGGTAGCAGCGTGTTTTTTTGTGTGACAAGTTTTTTATTCTGCCCATAACGTATAAGCATCCGTGAGGGTGCTTGTTTTCAACGCTGGACACAACTCTATGACGACTGATGTGGGGGCGGGGGCAAAATAATGATAGATAATGATAGGGGTTGGGGGCGGGGTTGAGTTCTTGATGAACTGCTCAGCTTCACCCCCCCCCCTCACGCACTCAAGACCTCAACCCCCCCACCCACATCCCCGCCCCACCCGTCCACACATACCGAGTTTGACCTTGAACTGACCGCAATTTACTAGCTGTCAACAGATGACCAGTCTGGCATATTATCCATGGAATAATAGTTTGTTTGTTTGTTGTTGTTTTACGTCCTAGCAACATCTAAGGTCATATCAGGACGGGTGGAATAATAGTTGAACATTTATGTATATGTGAATTAAGAATAAATAAATATTCAAGACAAAAAAGGTAGATACAATGGATATCCATGTCCACATGTACACCCACACCCATGTGCGTCCAGGTATGTTCATACTGGCGGCTGGTAGTATTACACTGCGTGTCCAGTGTGATCAAAGTGATATTGGAATAGCCACTCTAACATCACTTGTAAATATTCAGCGTATTTCCGGAAAGGATCTATACTACTTTTAGATTTCCGTTGTCACTCTTCAAAGATGGGATAGCCGAATGGGTTGATCGTCCGCTTCCCGGTTTGGTAGGTCGTGGAATTCGAAACATGGAAGAGTCAAAGTTTTGATTGTTTGTTGTTGTTTTACGTCCTAGCAACATCTAAGGTCATATCAGGATGGGTACTGACTTGTGACAGTACATACTCAAGGCAATTTTATAGTGCTGCCCCACTGGGAAATCAGGCCGGCAGCACCATGACCTGATATCACACTCAGTCACATTATCCTGACACCAAGCTAACCAGTCCTTGCCCTATCCTAATAATACTGAGCACCAGGCTAGGAAGCAACAAGTATCAATTTTTAAGTCATTGGTTTGACTCGACCGGGAACCAAACTCACAAACTCCTGATCTTCCGCCATTCGGCCACCGTGCCCGGTCCGCCGAGTCAAGCCAATGACCTGAACATGTATACCGTTCACTACCTATGTCAGATAACAGTGGACTGGAGAATACCAATTATCCGCGATTGACATTTATCCTGCTAACTCGAATAATGATCCCACAAATTCAACAACACATATCTGACTAAATACAGTTTCACGCTAATTTTAGACGTGATTCCATTTCAGTGGGATCTGGAATCGGCATTATTAACATGGTATTGGGCTGAGTCACTGCATCTAATCCTTACTCGGCATCCCATGAGATATCAACTTATTGATATATTTATAGCTTAAAGCCTATTGCACTGAATATGGATTCATGCATGGGTGAATTATGGCTTTGTCGATATCAAAACGTATCAGATAATAACTCATTTACTAACTGGCTGCATTGGACAGATTATGTGCAAGCCCTGTCAGTTCTCTGTACGATCTGTCAGCCTTATTTTGCACACCCTGTTAATATTCGGTTTTATCTGCACACTTAGGCCACCCATTCATTCCTAATTACAGCCGAATTGGGAGTTTCAAATGAAATTAGGCATTAATAAATATTTATTCAGATTGTGTCAAGAACTCATCGAAGTGCATTGATTATGTACCCGGAGAGAGCGCGTAAATGGCGCAAGCCGACTGACGCACGTCAGTTGCCCTTGTTCTTGATCATCACAGTCGGATACCAATTGCACGGCCCAAATTGTACGTTCCCACACCCCATACCTACACATACACACGCGCACACCCCCACACGCACACTTCCAAGAGGTACCCCACAAGCATGCTACACTCACCTCCCACAGGCACGATTACCCCCGCACACCTCCACAAGCTCATTACACTCATGTCCCACTGGTACGATTACACACGCACACCCCCACAAGTACACTACACCCACCTCTCACAGGCACAATTACAGACGCACACCTCCACGAGTACACTACACACATCTCACAGGCACACTTACACATGCACACCTCCACAAGTACACTACACACACCTCTCAGAGGCATGCTTACACACACACCTCCACAAGTACATTACACTCACCTGCCACTGGAATGATTACACACGCACACATCCACAAGTACACTACACTCACCTCTCACAGGCACAATTACACACACACATCTCCACAAGTACATTACACTCACCACCCACTGGCACGATTACACACGCCCACCTCCACAAGTACACTACACTCACCTCCCACAGGCACGATTACCCACGCACACCTCCACAAATACGCTACACTCACCTCCTACAGGCACGATTACACATGCACACCTCCACAAGCACACTTCACTCACCTCCCTCAGGCACGATCACACACGCACACAAGCAAACCCCCCACAAGCATCCCCCACACACACCCACACTAACCCACTGTAAAGTCACACCCACCCACCACCCACTCACCTATCCACATACGCACATGTACATCCATAATAGCAGACACATACACCCACGCGCACACGCACACCCACACGCACACACGAACAGCCATACACTCACACACATATCGCACGCTTCAAACCGGACAGCAATAGACCCAACCACAATCAAACCCCCCTACACGCACAACCAGACTCCCAAACAACAACACAGCCACATACACTCAACACATAAACCCACACACCCATACACGCAATGACCCACAAGCAGCCCCGACAGGCACGGCAATATCCCCCATGTACACCATCCCCCAGACAACCCCCCCCCCTACATACGCACAACACAGAAACCCACACACACACCCACAGCAACATCCATACCGACATGCACACCGACAAACACTTGCACAACCTACGCCCACAGCCGTCCGCGCCCACTCCCCGCCCCACACACGCACTCCACACCCCTCCGCCTGTCGTTGCCACCCCAACAATTACGTTTCGCTGTCGGCGATCCCCGTACGGAGAAGAGGTCGTGCCGGGTGATCCATTGTAGTCCCGTTACCACTGTTTCCCGTCAGGGGGCGCCCGGCGGTGGATTCAAGGGGCGACCAATTAGGGCGTACGAGTGGCCCGGTCCGCGCCACAAGTATTCAGGGCCGAAACCCTAAAGCACCCGGGCACGCGCATCACCCCTCTCATTGGTCCCCGCAATTACAGCCCACCAACACAGCCGACCCACTCACCCTCACTACTCACACACCCACCCACAGTTACAACGCATCAGACCCACGCCTCACAATCCCATTCCCATTCTCACCCCACACTACCATTCTGCCCCCTCCTCACCATCCCCCTACAACACCCCCCGCCCACCAGCCCTCCACATCCCTTCCCCCACCCTCTCCCTACTCCCCCTTCCTCCCCCAAGCACACCTCCCAGGCGCTCTCCCGCCCCCTCCCCCCCCCCGTTCCCTCCAACACACATCCCGTCGGTCCTCCCCCTCCCTCCCCGACACATATCCTGCCTACCCGCCCTCCTATCCTCCCGCACGCGCATGCGCACTGCCCGCGCAAAGCGTCACTCTTATCCCTCCCTAGCATCTGGCAACTCTTATCGCAGGCATCGATGGCATTTCCACCCAACAATACCATTGGCGCGCTCATAAATCAGCACGTTTAACGCTCCCCGCCAGGAATGCTGCCCCATGCCTTGCCGGCGCCGGCCACCTCCCGCCCCCCTACCCCACCGTCCGCCCGCCCGCCCGCCCGCCCGCCCGCCCTCCCAACCCCACACCCCCACCCGCCCCCCCACCCTCTCTCGGGCTCCACTCGCGTTGTGTCGGGCCTCCAGGTTGTTCTGCTTCCGACGGTCGCCCGCCGGGCCTACCACAGCCCATTCTGTCCAATTTCCCGGGGTGCCGATCTGCTATATGCGACTCTATCCCTCCCCACCCTAGATTATCCATCTCTCCTCCCTCATCCCATCCTCTCCTCCTCGTCAAATGCCACCCATCACCGCCGAAGTATCCCACACCACCCCCTTCCCAATGCAACCTCTGCCATTCGGTCGGCTTCATCTCTTCACCCCTTTCCTCTTCCCTCCTTCCCTCCACCTTCCCTCCCTCCCTCCCCTTCCCTCCCTCCCTCCCTCCCTCCCTCCCTCTATGATCTACGCGCACACACGACACACTTCACGTTGACAATGGGCTCACTAATCATGGACCTCCCCGGGCTCACGTAGATCGTGGATCGCAAACATATGTTCCTTATTACCGCAGCGCACAACTTGCCGAATGGCTTTTGACCGATGACACACTTCCAACTTTCCGCGGCCGCGCGCCCGGTGCCTCCCCGAGGTACTGGCGGGGGGCTAGGAGGGCGGTGTCGGTAGCGACGCTGACGGTGACGGTGGCGACAGTGGCGACAGTGGCGACAGTGGCGGTAGCGGTGGGAATGGCAGGGATGGAGGCTGGGTTGGTCTTGCTAGCAGTTTTAGCAGTACTTGTAATAGTATTGCGGGCGTATTTGGCACTGCGGTGTCGTTGGCGTTGGCATTGTTGATGGTGGTGATGGACTTTCGGTGGTCGTGACAATGGTGGCAGGGTTAAGCTTTTCATTTGACAGTTGTGGGCGTGGCATTGGCACTGGATTTGGCATTAATGTTGGTTGTGGGTGAAGTGGAGTTTGCGGAGGTGGTATATATTGCAGTAGGATTGGTGGTGATGCTGGGAGAGTGGCATCGGAAAGGTTGGCTTTTCAAATTGTTTTCCTTGATTTCATTTCAATTATATTTAATCATTTAAGATGGCATCCCCCTATGGAACGATGTTTCTGCTTGTAAATACAAAAGAATCAGTGGAAGCAAATAAAACCTTACTAAGAAAGGTATCTAAACAATTTACTCATTTAACAACTATGATGAAGATTAAATGACACTTTCGAAAATTACATGTTATGTATATGATCATATAATGGGATATAATTTAACATTGATGAGATAATCAAGGCGGTGGATACTGCATAGGTTCCATAGTGTGCAATAATATGAAGATACATATATATATATATATCCATATTATATACTATGCATAATTCAAGAGACATTAATGCTCAAGAGACCAAATCTATGGACTAGCGGGGAGTTGAGCTGATATGTACTGGTTCAGATGGGATGGAATATCGTATATTTTATATATTTAAAAGAAACATGTTTGCCATTCCATTTAAATTGTCTTAGCAGCGAGGGTTGTGGTGGTAGCAGTGAAGGGAGAGACAGGCACGCAATAGCAATGTGGGCTGACCTTGCTCTTACCAGTGACAATGGTAGTGGTACGGGTACCTGTAGATATAGCACTTGTTATGGGAAGGGTCAGGGGCATTGATAGTTGTGGTAGTGGCAGTCCAGCTTTCATATACAGTCAAATATGTAGAGCTGAAATGGTGACAGTGTCGAAAGGGTTGGCCTTAACATTTTTTTTTTTCTTGAAGATTTATACTGCCTATCATGGATAAGCCATTAGACAGTTTGTCGATAGAAAGCCCGAGCCTACACCTTTACCGACCCAAGGGATTTTTAACCTCCCACACCAATAGACATGGTATGAGAGCAACTGGCCTTTGATGACGCTGTAAGTTATACACATCGGTGGAAATCCAAATTGGCAGAGGTGAGGGAGGGCACAGGGAATGGAACCACTGACCTTCAGATTAGGAGCCCGACCTAGAAAAAAGTCAGACACTCTAACCACTCCGCCACAGAGAACATTGATTGCGATAATGATGTTAGTGGAGATGTCCTTGACCTTGACATTGACAGTTGGCACTAACTGTGATGAAAGTGACAGTAGAGTTGGCAGTTCTGGAAGTGGCAATGACAGATGTATGGTTCCTCACTGCGACAGAGGAATTGGACTTCTCATTGCGATGATGTCGATGGTGACAGCGTTGAGGGTTAGAGGTGACAGTGGCAGTGACAGTGACACGGCGGATTGACAGTGGACGGGGTGTTGCGTGACAGTAATCATAATGGACTTGGTGATGCCATTGCAATTAGCATTGCTAGTAATGGTGCTGTCCCATCGTTGTTACTGATGAAAAGTGGTTCTGATGAGCTCCTGGAATTGTTTTTGGGGAGTATATTTTTCAGCAACAACAGGAAGGTGGACTTAGAACTGTTATGTCCACCTTGCTGAACCTCCCCTTCTATTAGAAGCAACGGTAGACAATGTTATAATAATAATGAACACGTTCCCTTCCACCCCCTTATACTCGCATACAACGTCATACATCACACATATACAGTATAACCCCGTTAAACCAAGCTCGGTAAAACCAACGATCGGTTAATCCAAACTTTTTTCGGCGGCTCGGCAAAATACTACCATTTATCATATAAAAAAGTCAGTTAAACCTAAGTTGGTTAATCCAAACTATCGGTTGATCCAAACCAAATTGTCAGTCCCAGTCCACTTCCGGTATGATTAACCCAAACTTTCATGTGGTTATAAGGTCATCTGAGACCCCACAACATCTTACACTACGCTTCATGGGATAAGTGTTAGCAATAGTGTATGTGGGTGGGGGGGGGGGGGGTTAGGATAGGGAGCAGGAGGATTGAAGTGAGTTCGTGGGGACAGTAGTGTGTGTGTGGGGGGAGGATGTGGGAGGGAGGGGGGAGTAGGGTGGTGAGCTGGACAGGGAAAGGGAGTGTGTGTGTACAGAAGTGTGTGTGTGGCGAGGGGGGGGGGAGTCGAAGTCAAAGTCAAAGCCAAAGCTCGGTTAAACCAATGATCGGTTAATCCAAACAAATTTCTAGGGTCCCTTCAAGTTTGGTTTACCGGGGTTATACTGTATATACATTCAGATGGTTAATTCACGCCTTAAAAATGCAAATGTTAGGCGTCCATTTCTAGGGTTGATATACGGAGGAGCATTATTAGAGCTCCAAAGAATTTAATTAGAAGATAATTCTGAGGATAAACCAGTGCGTGACATGCCATCACGTATGTTATATACTCGATCCCTCCTTGGCGGACTCACGCACGGGATAGTCTCCGTGCTATATGTGTCTCCTGCCTTCTGAACTCACTTTTAACCCATTCCACCGATCCTGGTATGCGCCATTTTTTTTGTTATCCTCTTCTCTCTGTCGATCTTCCCTCTCCATCCCTACCCCTGCAATCCCACCCCACCCCCACACCCCCTCCCTCACACACCCACAAACCCACACACCCACACACCTACTTTCCCCGGGTCTTTAGTAGGCTTGCCGCTACATTACGACACACGCTAATCTGAGACAGCGTTCTACTAACAGTAACACTGTAACAATTCAAGTAGCATACCGGGCGCGGTGGTCGAATCGGTAGGAGCGCAATTGGTTGGTTGTTGTTTTACTTCATAGCAACATCTAAGGTCCCTATATTGGGTCAGGTGTTGGTGGTTTTGAATCCCAGTGGGACAGCACTATAACATCACCATACCTGTGCACTGTCCTGTTATGACATTATATGTTGCCAGGAAGTAAAGCCCCAACAAGCAACAAGTTCAACTAACATATCAACTAAGTATGAGTGTCAAGGGCGCATTCCATATACGCGTAATGCGTAATGCGAATGCGAATGCGACAAAAAATCGAAACGCCTTGAAACCTATGAGCTACATTCCATACATGCGTAATGCGAATGCGAATGCGAAAGAAATCCATTATCCCGATCGCTCCATGTAGCGATCGGTGCGTAATGCGTAATGCGTAAAGGTGGTGCGAATAGAAATCTGAGTCTGATGTGTCCATTAGTTTAACACTAGGAGAGGCGACTGAGCATTACGGAACGGTCACACACAAGGCTTCTGAGTGGAAACATATGGTAGTGGTGGTGGTGGTTCAGGATGGGTTCAGGTTTGTAAAAATGCTACCAGAGCCACAACAATATGAATACTTATCTATAATTAGGTTATAATAAAGGTAAGAACCCCCATGTGACATACACAAAGTTACATAGATATAAATGCAATATTTGGTCATATACAGAGCAGTATGGAGAATAATTGTTTATTTATATTTTTTAAATATAGCCAGTCGTGTGACACATAACGCATTACGCATTACGCGTGTATGGAATGATGGCATTCGCATAACGCATAACGCATTACGCATTACGCGTATATGGAATGTGCCCTTTAGGCAAAATGCCAAAAGAAAACCAGGTTGAGCCCTCCCCCCCTGCCACCCACCACCCTCTTCACCCTGCCCACCCACACCACCCAACTGCATGATGAAGCTACCCGCTATCCCTCTCCATCCCACCAACCCCATCACCACCCGCGATATTCACCCTACCCACCTGCTTAGCTACAAAGCCATCAGGGGCAAATTGATCCCGGAGGCAGTCAGTCCCCGTGATACGGGGAGGGATGGCCTGCCGCTGCGGCGGCCGGTGCCATATAAAATGAATACCTCCCCCCCCCCCCCCCTCCCCACCCTCGCGGCGGCAGTTTGCACTAAAATATGTAACAATTGGCTTAGCGAGTGGGAGGTTAAGGAGAGACAAAAAAGCAGCACACAAAGCATCTGCTTGTGTTAGCTTATGACAAACACTATTAGGGCCCGAACCCCTAAATGGATTTGGGCCGCAGCTAAATGCCGACATCCCTCCCCCCTCCTCGCCCCCCCCCCCACCCCTTCAGTACCGGGCCTCCACCGCGCGCCGATACACCGTCACCCCCTCCTACACATACCTCACCACGAACTACTACCCTCTTCCCCTACCCACGCCACCCATAGTTTCCAGTTCCCACCCCTTCAAATCCCAACCCTACCGCCCTCCTTGATGCCCGAATCCTAATGATTAGGTTATATGTAGGGTCTGTGCACAAACAAACCTGGAATCGAACCCACACTTCTGCCATTCCGGAGCTAGTGCGCTAACAAGTAATAATCAGTCTATCTAGGCTTACTGATGCAATCATGTTATCCGCGCCCATCTGCCTATGTGGGTCATTTCCTGTGAGGTATGAGCCCTATGTGGTACAAATGCCCATGTGTGTCTCTATCTGAACCAACCCACACAGAAACCTAATTACAGGGCTTCTAAAACCTCGAAACCAGACGGATGGTCGAAAGAGTTGAGTGTCCGTCTACTCTTTTGGTAGATTGTGGGATTGCTTCTGGCTTTGAACCCCCGTCGAGTCAACGCAATGACTTAAAGATTTATACTTTTCCCTTCGCTTCCTAGCCAGGTGCTCGGCATTATTATGACAGAGCAAGGACTGGTTGGCTAAGTGTCAGGATAATCATGTCCTGGTGCTGGTGGCCTGGTATTTCTATTGGCAACACTACACTTGCCATGAGTGTGCACTATAACAAGTCCGTGCCCATCCTGATATTTCCTTAGATGTTGCCAGGATGTAAAACACCAACAACCAACCAACCGGAAACCTTGGTATTGCCACATATTTACAGGACCCATCAGATTGGCTAATAACAAGAGGCTCATTCCAAATGTGTCCAGAGGATTGGGGTCCACACAATTTGTGATGGTGCCCTTGTTATTATTATTGCTATTATTGTTATTATTATTATTATTGTTATTATTGTTATTATTGTTATTATTGTTATTATTGTTATTATTGTTAGTATTGTTATCATTGGTATTATTGGTATTATTGTTATTATTGTTAGTGTTGTTATTATTGTTATTATTGTTATTATTGTTATTATTGGTGGTGTAGTTACTATTGTTATTAGTGTTACTATTGTTACTATTGTTACTATTGTTAATATTGTTATTATTGTTATTATTGTTACTATTGTTTATTGTTATTATTGTTATTATTGTTATTATTGTTAGTAGTATTGTTATTATTGTTATTATTGGTATTATTGGTATTATTGTTATTATTGTTAGTATTGTTATTATTGTTATTATTGTTATTATTGTTATTATTGTTATTATTGTTATTATTGGTATTATTGGTATTATTGGTATTATTGGTATTATTGGTATTATTGGTATTATTGGTATTATTGGTATTATTGGTATTATTGGTATTATTGGTATTATTGGTATTATTGGTATTATTGGTAGTATTGATATTATTGGTATTATTGGTATTATTGGTATTATTATTGGTGTATTATTGGTATTTTTATTGGTAGTATTATTGGTAGTATTATTGGTAGTATTATTGGTAGTATTATTGGTAGTATTATTGGTAGTATTATTGGTAGTATTATTAGCATTATTGTTTTTATTGATATTGTTATTATTGTTAGTATTATTGTCATTATTATTGATCGGGTTGAGTGGGTTTGAGGTATAATTTGTCACTCAACACGCAGCTTTGATCACGACCGTGGTAAAAGCAACTTCTTTCAGACAAATTTAGCTAATTCAGTAACGCGAAAGCAAGGATGTAAATTGGTAAGTAGAATGTTTATTGTTGAATGACTCGAAGTATCTCATAGTTATATTGTCTTTATCAGTCTATCATGGTACATGTGGGCTACCAGGATGCTCAACCCTAGGGCCTCCCGGTCTTGCAGATGGGAGGGTGGGATGGCTGAGAAAGGGTGAGACAGATCCAGGCACCACGCGGGTTCGGATGCTGGGAAGAAGTGAGCAGGTCAGCCCGGCGCCACGTGGTGGGGAGTGGAATTTCCGCTAGATGGCGTGGGGTTGCTGGGTTCGAAGCCCAGCCAGAAGGCGGCACCAGGGGAGAGCGTCGGGGCGAGTTTGTAATGCTTTCGCGCCCCGAATTATCCATGTTGACTTCAACATGTGGCAATGTCGCTACATCATGTATAATAATTAATAGCTCGGTAAACGAATCCCTATTTACAATTATACTGAAAGAGTGTCTGAAGTATTTGTGGCTTGTATCTCTCGGAAGAACCTATTCTCTAGGCATCAGTGGCATTCTCGGACTATTAGGGTCATATAGCCTAATGCCCTTCCAAGCTATTAGTGTGATATATGACCATGGAAAGTATCACAAGACCACTTGGGTTAATGGTGAATGTTAAGCCATTTGAGTGTGTATCCAGGTCCACTGAGCCGCTCCCTGCATTGGAGCCGAATATGATTTATTTGCACCACAAAACAGTAGGTAGGGATGATTTGGACAGTTGCAATCTGATGGATATTCGCAGTAGTTCTAAATGCAATGGGGTCTATTTTACAACGTTGAATATCTATATATATGTATATATATATATATATATATATATATATATATATATAGATCAAGTCTACCCCCGTTAAACCAAGTTCGGTTAAACCAAATGATCGGTTGATCCAAACTTTTTTCTGCGGCCTCTCAAAATACTACCCTTTATCATATAAAAATGTTGGTTAACCAAAGTCAGTTAATCCAAGTTATCGGTTAATCCAAACAAAGGTGGCAGACCCCAGGTCACTTCCAGTACTGTTAAACCAAACGCTCATGTGGTTATAAGGTCATCACGCTTGTTTGGATAAGTGTTAGCGCGCGAAACCTTCATGGACCTGCAGCTTATGCAATTAGCCGCTTATGCAAGTGGAGTGGAGTGGCAGTGTTCTGAGCTAACACGGTGTGACGTCATTACTGCTCCGTGTGCTGCCCCCTGGTGACATGACATGAATGGGACCCGCTTGACATCAGGACCTGTGTTCGGACCCAAACATTCCTTTTTGTTTGTAATTGTCCGCTTATACGGATTTTCGGGTCGGAATTATATATTGGCAGAGAGCATTATTATCCTCGGGTGAAGGAGTGGGCACCAAGGTTATGTAATCTAAAAGCAATGGGTGCCCACTTGCTGTGTGACATATTAAGCTATGAGGAATATAAATTCATACATAGTGACCAAGATTGTAATGAGATGTTCCTATATAAGAGACAGTGAATGTTTGCTGAAATGTCCCTCTATGCATCCATAAAGAGTGCATGTGGAGGAAAAGGACATTTTTAATATATATATATATTTATTATAACTGTCTGCAACTAACTGTTACCGCAGAGCCAATGGGCAAGCACACCAGCCTCATCTGTATACAGTATGGACACCACCTACAGCTGGGTTGAGTGACAGCCACCCCTTCTGGGGGCGTCGCGCCTCAGGCTGTAGAGGGTCCTTGATTGGCTGGCTGCCCAGTCACCTGCACTCCCTTGGCCACCTGACGACCCTAGCCTCACTTTGATAATAATTATTCAAGAAACTGCTCCAGACACACTGGGCTGAAAGCACTCTACTCCTGGCTCTTGAGTGAGACACACCTGCTCTAGAGCAGGAACCCAGACACTCTGGCTGATGCTACCACCATTCATATATACAAACTGAGCTGTGTGCAACAACCAGTGGACTCCGGTTCAATGGGCTCTACGCACTGATTCATAGACATACTAAAGATGTAATGAGACTCTGCATGGACAGAAGGTAAGGGGTCAGGGTGATAGGTCACTAGAAGGTTAACAGGAGTTCATGCCAATAAAGCACAACTTCTTCACTGTCAATCTTGCATGACTTGTCTTCCCTTTCTTCCTTATGAGTTTGTTTGAGAGAGGCATCAGGTGTGCCAGAATGGGGAGAGTTTATGGTATTATCTGGTGCTCCGACGGCTGGGTATCCAGTAATATTTATACTGTGATTCAACACCTGATCCAGGCACACTGCATTCATCTCCATTAAAACACACACAGCATAAAGCACACCCCTCCCATCCCACCCCTACCCCCTCCCCACCCCTATATATATATATATATTAAAAAACAATAATCAAAGTGTCCACATATATTGTATACTACATGTGCAATGCACACTAACTAATTCATAATGCACCCACCATTTTGCCAAAGCCAAGTCAAAGTCAAAGCCAAAGCTCGGATAAACCAATGATCCGTTAATCCAAACACATTTCTAGGATCCCTTCAAGTTTGGTTTAATGGGGATATACTGTATAGAGTAAAACTTCTCTACATCGACCGATCTTGGGATCGACATGAAGTGGTCCATTTAGGGAGGTGGTCACCATGACTACCAGGTTGGAGTTGAAGCTGCCCTCATTTGGATAATCAAATCAATCCCCCCCCCACCCGACAGTAACACATCCACTATATAATGCATTAACAAATATGAAATTGAATGACATTACCTGTATAGCACAACAATAAATTCTATTTTAAAGAGAACAACTAAAATCGATATTGGTTTTTGCACTTAAGCTCTTCCTCTCTCTCTATATATATAAACATATCTCCAGTACAAATTAGGGAGAAGCAAGGAGGTAGTGGGTTCAGTAGTTTAATCTCTGGCAAGGAATATAGGCCCTTGCTTCTAAAAAAAAAGAAAAAATCCTCTGGTGCGACTGACACTGGTCTACATCCGTTGGAGGAGAGGAGGGTAGGTGGAGCCACTGGTACAGCATTGGTCTTATGGAGCATAACAAATAATAGTAATAATTAACCCTTACATATATTTATACTTGCATACTTCGTTATACAGCACATATATATATATCTATATGTATATATATATAAATGCCATGACTGATCAGTAAGTCGATCTTTGGTTATATAACCCACACACGCAAAAGAGAAGGAGACCCATCAGGCAATACCAGGTTTTTTTCCCATATTTTGCCCAGCTTCACCAGCCCAGACTGGTGTGAAATGTAATGGTTGCAGTTTTATATGAACAATTTGTTGGCTCAGTTTCTTTGGAGGTGGATCACCCAGAGTCGCCCTTGGCATGTAAATGTCGCCATTAAGATTCCTTTAAGAGAAACCTGTTAAGGCTCTGAATAATACTTTGACATACGATACCAGGCACCGGCCCTTCACGTCATTCTCTCCCAGGTTGGAGTACTCATATAAATAAACAGTAAAACCTCTCTAACCGACCACCTCCACAGATCGACCACTCCCCTATATCAATCGCTATATATGGCTTCCAATACTACCATTGTAACCATATTCTAACTGCTGACACTATTGGCTTATGATCTGCTTATATGGTACCAGCAGCAGTGAACACGCATGCGCGTGAGTGAAGTTGATGTGGTGAATCGACAAACAATAAACAGCACTTGCTACTTAGACAGCCAAGCAGTCGCATCGTCCGTCTTTACACCGACCACCTCCCTAAATGGACCATTTAAAGTTGGTCCCAATTTCGGTCGATTTAGAGAGGTTTCACTGCATATAAATATATATATATAGTGTTCATAATTTGTGCTGGTTTTGTCACGGGTTGCGGCTGTTAACATTTGACACATGTCTGGTTATTCTAGACTGTCACCCGCATCCGCCCTTCTATTCATTGTCTCCAAGGTTGGAGTACTATCGTGCCGAATATGGGAATATTTGACACAGTGTTAATAATTTGTGCGGGTTTTGTCACGCGTTGCGGCTGTTACCATTGGACACATGTCTGGTTATTTTAGGCTGCCATGTAAAGTTCAATGTAGCCATGTAACTACCCACACTGACAGAATACATACAACTTTTTGTGGTGAATATGACCATTGGTGTCAAATAGCGGTATGGCATCAGCAATCGTTATTACACATAGCCTAAGGTATAGCTCTAACTGCACCGATTGCATTAAGGCCCAGTCAGACCTTAACGTACTGAGTACCAGACACCACCGGACAAAGAATTGTCTAGTCTGGTGGTGTGAGGTGTCGAACTGTTGCAACGGCCGCCGGACGAAACGGACGCTAAACGGATGCTAAACGGATGCTAATCGGACATTAACAAATAGTTAAACAAACGTCAAACGGACGTCAAACGGACGTCAAACGGACGTCAAACGGACGTCAAACGGACGTCAAACGGACGTCAAACGGACGTCAAACGGACGTCAAACGGACGTCAAACGGACGGACCGGACACCAAACGGACACCAACTGGACACCAACCCGGACACCAACCGGACACCTACCGTACTGTTCATGGATGCGCCAAAAACTGATGGACCGAATTCCCGCAGCACTGTCAATGGACTCTTCAGGATACAAAACGGACACCTAACGGATGAGTAACAGACATGAAACAGACAAAACGGACAAAACGGATGTAAACTGGAGACCAACTGTACACGTCTGTTCGGCGGTGTCCGGTACAAGTTTTGAACATGTTCAAAACTTGTACCGGACACAGCCAGACACCAGTGGAGATAGAGCGGACACGCCAGATGGGTACCGTCTATAAACCGTACATTACCATACTTCTCTTGACAGTGTCCGGTTTCTGTCCGGTTCCTCAATCCGGTGAGGTCTGACTAGGGCTTTCGATTTGGTCCGGTTTTCGTCGGTTCCGACAGTCTTAGTTATTCAGCTTCATTGTGGAAAGTGGTTTGTTTGTTTGTTGTTGGTATACGTCCAAACAACATCTAAGGTCATATTAAGACGGGTACCGACTTGTGACAATGAATACT
This sequence comes from Branchipolynoe longqiensis, assembly GCA_030323885.1. Taxonomy (NCBI): domain Eukaryota; kingdom Metazoa; phylum Annelida; class Polychaeta; order Phyllodocida; family Polynoidae; genus Branchipolynoe; species Branchipolynoe longqiensis. The sequence goes on along the minus strand of CM059191.1, from coordinate 89,917,333 downwards.
CATGACCATTGTATAGTGCTGCCCCACTGGGAGACCATAGTGCCAGCACCATGACCTGATATCCCAATCAGTCGCATTATCCTGACACTGAGCCAACCAGTCCTTGCCCTATCCTAATGATGCCGATCACCTTTCTAGGATGCAGTAATATCAATTTCGAAGTCATTGGTTTGACTCGACCAGGCTTCGAACCGGTGGGTTCGAGTCCCATGATCTACCAAAACGGGAGACGGACGACCAACTCATTCGGCCATCCCATCTGGTGACGAGTGTAGTAAGTAGCCTGCCCTGAAGTCTCAGGTAAGGTGCCACATAAACAGGTAGACATTAGTTGCTTAATTGTATTAGAGAACCTAGCTAAAATAACGGTTAGCACCCACATTTCAGAATGGCAGGAAGTGGTTGGTTTGAATCCACACTGTTTCCCATTAGCATCACCCCTACTTCAAATGTTATTCAAATATATGATTATATTCAAACGTTGAATATGTGTAAACAACATATGATCAGGCCTCATTACGGCCCGTTGACAGCTCCAGTCCTATACGGAGGGTCAAGGTGTGTGACTCTTAGAGGCACTGGATGCTTCGGTGTCAGGATAATTTGACTAAGTGGGATATCCGGTCATGGTGCTGGCTGCCTGGGGCAGCACTATACAGTTGCCATGAGTACGCACTATCACAACTCAATACCTGCTCTAATATGACCTTAGATCTTGCCAGGCTGTAATATTCAAACAGCAAACCAACCTGTTAGAGCAATTCAGCCGTACCTACCCATCGGACCTCTAGGGTAAGAGTGGCAAGGATGCCCTGATCTATCCCGATAGTATTCCTCAAGGGTATAATCCTGAGACATGCTTAGATTCCTCGTCTATAAATCATCAAAAACAAGACTCTAAAAGAAGAATCCCCCCATTAGACGAGAACAGCATCACGAGCCACACAATGAAAGCAGACACTGCGCCCTTTCTTTAATTGTCAATTTGATGTCCTTTCTCTATAGTTTATGACCTATATAATTCCACGCACCAGCCCTTCGGTGCAAAATACAGCTTTGTAAGATCCAATAAGGGAGATATGGCAGGATAGTTCTAGATGCATTCTGCACAGCAGTCTATGGATATTCTTAGCCGGTCTATGTGCAACATCTTTTGCATTTTGTAATACTTATATTATAATAGTGTGAATTTAATATAGCACCCATACTAACAGTATTCATTCTAATGCATTACAAACAACATGAATGTTTCTGTTTTGTTTGTTTGTTGGGGCTTTACGTCCAGGCCACATTTAATGATGGGTACAGACTTGTGACAGGGTGTAAAGTCTTCGGCTGGCAGCTGTAGTTGTGTAGGCAGGCTAAAGAGGAAACCACTACAGGCAAGTAGAAGTAAGGCAGAGTATAGCGTGAAAGGTAGAGAGAGCTTGCACCCTCAGGTTTATTATTATATAGTGGGTTTAGAATCCAAGATGGCCTGTCACATGACCAGATCCTCCAATCAACAGTAAGCATTCACATATCCACCAATTAACAGTAAGCATTCTTGTATCCATGACTTGGTTGTTTTGGCCTCACTGCCCTGTTGTGACTGGGTGTGCAGTCATCCAGAAATAACAGTTGGCGGGGAGGGGGTTTGTGAGCAGAGCTGCTAAGGCCCTATCACACTAACAGTAGTGCCCCTCTCACACTATCTATAGAATACACAATGTCTATTTAATCTAGGTAAAGGATCACCAACACTACACAATACCATATGCATTTGGTCACATTACATCATTTACCTTATAAGTGATATATAACATTTGTAATCCTTATAGACCAGTTCACATCTCCCACCAATGTATAATTATCGGAATATTTTACAAGGGTGTGCTCATGGCAAGCTATAGAGCTGTCCAACTTGAGACAACGGTGCTTGCACTCTGACCTAATGATATCCCACTCAATCACATTATCCTTATTCTGATCCACCCTGCCCTTGATTTATCCTAGTAATGTTGAGCAGCAGGCTAGGTGATGGGAATCAACAACTTTGTAAGTCATTGGTTTGACCCAGCCTGGATTCAAACACCCAACTTTCGACAGGGGCATCCAGCGTTCAGACCGATTTGCTAGATGGGATGGCCGAATGAGTTGAGCGTCCATCTCCCATTTTGGCAGATCGTGGGATTCGCACCTACGAGGACGAACCCTGGTCGAGTACAACGAATGACTTAACAATTGTTGCTTGCAAATTCCTAGCCAGGTGTTCGACATTATTAGGATGGGGCCAGGACTGGTTTGGCTCAGTGTTAGGATAATATGACTGAATGGGATATCAGGTCATGGTATTAGTGGCCTGTTCTCCCAGGGGTCAGCCCTATAAATTGCCATGAGTGTGCACTGTCTGTCACAAGTTGGTATCAGTCCTGATATGAACTCAGATGTTGCCATAACATAAATCTCCAAACACCATCTGACCTAGGGATTCGGCCACCGCGTCCAGTCTTTGAATATTGAATTAAGATGAAGCAGCTATTCAACCCACACTAAACTCAGAAAACTGCGATTTTTGCCAGGACCGTTCAAACCGGGTAAAACATTATTACTACACTCACATTTGCAGGCCACCAATATACAGTAAATACACCAAGTTCGCTGCTTGTCCCTTTTCTATCATACACCGCAAATAACAGCGAGCTCTGCTGATCATCTCTTTTTCCCACGTAAATTATCTGGTGATGAAGCTGGTTGGAAGATGGCGAACCTTCGTTGGTAAAATACTGACTGCCATACTTAGGACTGCCTATCTGTATGAAAGGACTCAAGTGTATGTTCGCGTAATTTCTTTGGTGTCAATGCTTTAATAAGCAAAGTGGTGGCATAGCAACAGATATACTGCTCATTCGACAATACAAATGGAAGTTATGGATATGGTTTTCTCCTTGGCTCAACATAATTATAGCATGGAGGAAGCGACCAGCATTTAAGCACTCCAACAGCAGGATACCGCTGGTGTTGATGTATTCTCTCATCAGGACCCTAATGTATTGTACGAATGTATCTGGCCCCTTTTTGAATATGACATAAAACAATAATATAACAACAGACACCAGCTTTTATTTGCCAGGCTTTCTATCGTCCTCATCATTAAAATCATCATGATCAATCTCTTAAATGACAGAGTCATTGGAGCACCAGCGATGACTTTAGAACCACTTTACTCCACTTTTCTCCACTTTTCCGTTGTTCTCCCCTTCCCTCTGCCACTTGCATAAACCCCCAGGCCTGTCCATTTCCTGATGTTGCCTTTCATCTCTTTCTTTGTCTGTCTTATGTTCTCCCTCTTTCTCAGAGCCTTGCAAAGATGGTTTTAGCCAGCATTGATGAATGTAAAATATGACCATTCCACTCTAGCTGCCATTTCTTAAATTAACATCAGGAGATCTTTATCTGTTGCAATTGCCTGCTGGATCTTGCCACAAACTTCCTCGTTGGTAGCATTCTAAAAGGCCAGCTAGGAAATCTGTGTGAGGTCCTGTTGCCCGCTGGATTTTGGCACATACTTCCGTTTTGGTCACATTCTAACATCCAATTAGAACAGCACACACATAGTGTTGCTCTACTTGGATACCGTTTGCTGGCATGCGTGCCAGCGATGATACTCACTAAATCCATCCTGGTATCGGGCCAATCAATCCTTTACATATCCTACTAATATCTGCTGTCAATCGATAGAGCAACACAGATCAATTTGTCTAAGTGTTATGAGTGACTGTGCTGGCAATATGCACCCAGGACATCCTGAAGAAATAGCCGATGTTTCAATAATTTGGATATTCCATCTGATTGGTGTATAATGCGTCAGAATTTTAGCTGATTCACAGGAGAGGTTTTTGTTTTGTTGGAGTTTCACATCCTGGCAACATCTAAGGTCATATTAGGGTTCTGATGACAGCACATGCGCACGTCGGAATAGCCTCCATCACCCAGCCTCATAATTATCCCTCAGCCAATCACAGTACAGCTCTCGAGCGCCCCCTACATTCCCCCAGCAGAACCGCCTCTTTAGCAGCTGCCGACAGCAGCACTTCTTCCGCTAGTAGCCGAACGGGCGACACAAACTGTCATGCATTCTACACCAATGTGGGTTCCATGGTAACATTTTCTAGACGAGTGCTTGGAAGTAAGTGGTGGCATTAAGCTAGATGTGAAGCGATAGGTGCCGCTGTGGATCCCTTAAGGAGATGTAACCTAAGTCTGTTTATATTTATGATTGTTGTGCAGGGTTTTGCATTATGCTATATCTTGCGTATTCCTCCTGTTTTGTTTTATATATGATTTAAGACAACAATGCTAAATATGCATGGCATGTTGTTGATAATCGCTGACACACCACACTGCTATTTCAAATGATGTTTTCTGTTTTCAGTTTATTTGTTGTCATTTTATGTCTAAGGTAATATAGAGACGGGTAGCAACTTGTGACGCTGCACACTCATGGCAGCTTTTAATTGTATATTGCGGCCACACTCGGAGGCCAGGCTGTCATTAGCATGACACGATAGCCCACTCAGTCCCATTACCCTGATACTGACCAATCCAGTCCTTACCCTATCCCAGTAATGCCATGTGTCAGGATAGATAGCAATGCGCATCAATTTTGCAAGTCATGGCTTTGAAGTGGTCGATATTCGAAATCCCTACCTTCCACACGGGAAGCCTGCCCTCTTACAGATTTGACCACGAATTACTTTTTTTTGGGGGGGGGAGGTAAATATGTTTATTCTGCTGAATAAGTCTTTTGTCAGTGCCGAAGCACTGGTCTTCCAGCCATTTTTCAATTCAGGGTAATTTACACAAAAGGTATATAGAATAAGAATAAGGTGTACAATAACTGTCAGGTTTTAGTTGTTATAGTTTTACTTCCTGGCAACAACTAAGGGAATATCATAACGGGTACCGAGTTGTGACAGTGCGCACTCATGGTAATTTTATAGTGCTGTCCCACTGGGTGACCAGGCCGTCAACACCATGATTTCGGTAATCCGCTCAGTCATATTATCATGACACTGAACCAACCAGTACTTGTCCTATGCTAATAATACCGAGCACCTGGCTAGGAAGCAACAAATCTAAATTTGTAAGTCATTGACTCGACTCGAGCAGGGGTCCAACCCGTGGGTTCGAATCCCACGTTCTACCAAAGTGGGACACAGACGCTCACAATCATTTGGCCATTCCCTTTAGTCACCATGGCCCACGTGTGTTGTGTGCTCAAGGTTGAGTATTTGTGAACATCTCCACTCCAGGGTTGCGTGTAGATCCGGTTATTACTGGACTTAGTGAATGGTGCCTTACATGTGTGTCTGTGAAGGCTGCTGAAGGGTAAGTCTAAGGTCCATGCGGCAGCTGTTTTGGGCATTGTGGTTTCAGAACGATGTGACATCTGGCATCTACTCCATGAATCTTACTTTTATAACAACAAAAAAGTTCAGCTGAGGGTATGTATTAATAGGCCACAAGGGGAAGGTCCCTGGAATTAGCAGTATTTGAGCATGCGCAAAGGGAGCCAGTGGTTTCTGTCTGTCCTTTGTGTGTGGCTGCAGTGGTATCACGCAGTACATCTTATCATAGTAATCTGGAAAAATAATGTAACCAATTATGTTTGGGGAAGCACGTCATTCTGTGAAGATATAAACAACATTTTGTTCTATTCTGGAAGTTCTGGTTATGCGAGCCCATTTGACTTTCCGTTAATCAAAGGCAGTTATTTACAGCGGCGTTCTTATTGTTATTGTTAAATAATACATTAAACATATTTTTTCTCTTCAGTTGCTATTCAATTTGTGTTAGCGAATTGTATTCGATTTCGACAATAATTATATTATAGCTGAAGGTAGTAGGTTGGTCATTATAATCCACGATTTACTTTGAAGTAAGTCTTTAAAATAAATGGCTAACTATGGAGATATTTTCAATGGGGGGAAAAGTAGTTTCGGTGTACATAGCCAACTCGTGGACCCATAGGAATTAACAGTATCAACTTCTATTAATTTGACTTTTTTGTTGTTGGTAAAACAGGTCATTCATCAGAATCTACATTTTTTCAGCGCCGAGGCACTGGTCTTCCGGCCGTTTTTTTAAATTTTATATTAAAATCGTTTTTTTTTTAATTTAGGCTGTATTTATACTGTCCATATCATATAAGCCCGGGTATTGAGGCCTGTTTTCAATGCTTTCCAATAAATTAAATAATATCGGTCATGTTACTGTCCCTTTAAGGTAGATACAAGCGTGGTGCTTAGGTTGGCAAGCACTATGACGGTTAACCCTAGTTGTTCCCCTAACAAAGGTTAAAATAGCAAGTAAATGCAAACTGTGTCGCGGTGACTTGTTATTATTCATAGATTAAACAGTGAGTATAGATCTTCTAGAATATAATTGTGTATAAGTAAAGTTGTATTGGACATGTCACCGTCCCTTTAAGTTTAATGTAGATCAAAGTGTGATGCTTAAGTTGGTAAGTATTCTCACAGTTAAGCCCATTTGTTGCCCTAACAAAGGTTGAAATAGCAAGTAAATGCAGACTGTGTCGCCTTGTCTTGTCACTATACCTATAGCGGACCGTCAGGGTAGATGCTCTAGAGACTAGTAGAGTATAATTGTGAATAAGTCACGTTGTGTTAGTCGTGTTACTGTCCAGTTAGTGTATATCAAAGGATGGTGCTTAAAGTCGCAAGTACTCTGACAGTTAGGTCCCTTTGTTCCCCAAACAAAGCTTGAAATAAGTAAATTGACATTGTGTCGCCGAATCTTGTTTATTATTTATAGATCACACGGCCTTAACGATGCTCGAGACGAGATGCATTGTATGCTACTTCTTTATCAAATTCACAGAGTAATCCGCTAGATTCCGGCAAAGCCTTCACTTAATTGGCTCTGAATAGAACTGGAATCCCCTCTCCAATCATTCCGACAACGAGGTACTGTTGATGTATTCGGGATCGGCATGCAATTGTTAACAACAATTCACCGCTCACCAATTTTAGTCCTGGTTAGTTTGAATTAAGCTTTTGCAGGAAGCCTGATCTAAGCTAGCGTGTGGGTGTTTAGTATGGGGTGATTAATGCCTAGCGCTGACTGAACCGATTCAACAGAATGTGATTAAATCGGGGCCATTCAGGTTGGGTGACTCACTTTTCAACCTAAGCTTAGGTTTTGGAGTTTTAGGTCCTGGCAACCTCTCTTTTCCCTAAGCAAAAATGTAGGTAAATGTGGCCTAAATGTAGATACTTTGTTATCTGGTTAAAAATCTCGGATTTTTGCAACACTATCTTATCTGTTCTCCATTAATTTGAAGTAAAATTTAATGTAAAGTTTAAGGTCAGAGAAAGTAACAGGTATGATATTGTAGTAGTCTGCACTGACGTCTCAGGCAAGTAACCACATAGACAGGTAGGCGTGGGCAGTATGGTGATATCAGGGAGCCTAGGTGGTGTAATGGTTAGCACACTGGCCCAGAATGCAAAGAGATGTTGGTTTGAGTTCCACTCTAGGCACAATATTTCCCATTTTCATCACCCCCACAAGACTGGTAGCCGTGACCATGATCCTGTACAAGCTATGATGTGCTGTATAGTTGTTGAATCTACCCTGTGTATGTATGTGTTAGTGCATTGCCTGTATGTATGTAATTGTAATCATTAAAAGACTTACAATTCCAGGGGGACGAGTGTAGTAGTCTGCACTGACCTCTCAGGCAAGTAACCACATAGGCAGGTAGGCGTGGGCAGTATGGTGATATCAGCAAGCATAGGTGGTGTAATGGTTAGCACACTGGCCCGGAATGCAAAGAGATGTGGGTTCGAGTCCCACTCTAGGCACAATATTTCCCATTTTCATCACACCCACGACAATATATTTAAGGTAGAAGCATGCTCAATTATTTTTGGCTTGCACATAGAAATGCTGGGCATATATGTTCTTGTCTTTTTTCCGAGCATAGCAGATTAATGCAAGGAACTGCAAACAGATATTGAACCAGTGTACGCGTGTCTACACTGGACATATAGGATCAAATGAAGGTAAATGCATAGAAAATAGTATGTCATCACTGGAGTGTGTAGCTTTCACATCAGCTACATCCGGAAACACCCGGCCTCCCGTGCGGAAGGTATGGAGTTCGAATTCCAGCCGAGTCAAACCAATTCCTTATAACATTGGTACTTGTCACAATCTAACCTGGCGCTCGGCATTACTAGGATAGGACAAAGACTGGCTCGCACAGTATCAGGGTAATATGACTGTGGGATATTGGGTCATGGTGCTGGCAGCCTGGTCTCCTAGTGGGGCAGCACTATAACATCACCATAGCGGCCCACTGTCACAAGTTGGTACCCATCCTAATATGACCGTAGATGTTGCTAGGATGTACAAGAACAACAAAGAAACATTCCGAAGCAGTGGACCAGACTGATACTGCTGGTCAAGTTAGGCACGGTTGGTCCAGTCAACGCCAGGCATTACATTACTGCCGGTGCCTTTGATCAAGTGACCTCTGATCCCAACTGGTGACTTGTGATTTATTTATTGGTTGACTTTGTCTCAGCTTCGCTGCCTGTTCCCGAGAAATGATCACTTCTTCTCACGAAAGTCGGACGACGCTAACCGCGTTATTTACGTAATTCTGCTCGCATGGTCCCTGCACATTTTCTACTTAGTCAATCGACTAAACCCCCCTCCCTCTGCCTTCCCCTGGACAAAAAATATAATGACAAAAGTTAAGACTTTGAAGAAGGAATGGGACCGCTGCTGCTGTTTCATCTAAATTTGATATGATTCATGAAAAATAAATAACACCTCTTAAAGCTGCATAGTCTGGACTAGGCATCACATTTTCAAAATAAAATCCCATGACTATATTTGATTCTTCATTATCAAAATTAGATACTGGTGGCTTTATTAAGCATAGGTGACTGAATAGAAGGGAATACATGATCAATGAAATATATCCTGTTACGGCCGAATTCTTTGGTGTTTTTTTTTTTTAATTTTTTTTTTTTTTTATCGAGGCTGTATTTATTCTGTCCATATCATATAAGCCCAGGTACCCACGCTTGTTTTCAATGCTGGCCAGTTGTAGTGTTGGTGTTATCTTACGATAGAGTAGCTGCTGATAAGTTATTTGATTGCCAGCATTTCAGTAGCAGATAGATAATTGGCTGTTATGGTTAGTAGCCTATGTTAGTTTTTTTGGATTTTCTTGGCATATATGTATTTTATTTTGTTCTACTCTTATTACTAGACTAGTCTACTCCTATTTACATATCGTAGGCTTGTACGTAGCTGTGTGGTGTGTTATCTGGCTATTCTTTGCATGGTTACCTTCCATTGGGCATCCCGCTGGTGGGCTGTGACATATCACATGCCCCTTTGCAGTGCAGCTTAGTCGGGGTTTCCTAGCCTAATTTGCACAGATATTTTTTGTAAGTTTTTAGGTCAGGAATGTGTTGTTCCTTTACCGTTTGGGCATCCCACACCTTGGCAGCCATTTCCAGCGTGCTTCTCTCATGAGCTTTTATTTGGCTTCTGGTCTGCTTCAGTAGTGGCGCATTATTTGCTCTAGTAGCCCTTTGCGGTTTTGTTCGGAGTTTATTGTTTTGACGGTAGCTATATGCTAGTGTTTTCAAATGAATTATTCTCCTATTTTCTAGTAATTTCACTTTGGTTCTTTTGTGTATGTCATAGGTGGGGTGCAGCTTCTCTACTCTTAGACAGATTTTTACGGCTCTGTTCTGCAGTATTTGCAGTTTTTTTAGTAGTTTTTTTCTCACACCCATGTAGTTTACATCTCCATAGTCAAAATAGGGGAGCACCATGCCCTTGAAGATTTTTATTGACATTTCTTGAGTCATGTAGTCTCTTACCTTTGCAAATAGCGACAGTTTGTGGTTTACTTTCTGGATAATTTTATTTATACATAGGTTGTAGTTTAGTTGGCTGTCCAACTCACGGCCTAGGTATTTGTAATGGTCTACATTTTCTAATGTTTGCTTTCCTAAGTTACAGTGTAGTTTTCTTCGTGGCATGTGTTTATGCGAGAAGAGTACTGTTTTTGATTTGCTTGTGTTGATGGTTATTTTGTTGGACTAATACCACTCGTCTAGTTTTAGTAGGAGTTTATTTAGTTTAGTTAGTACCTCCTCTTATGTGGTGCCATTTGCATATATGACTATGTCATCCTCATATAGTTGGAGGCACTCAGTTTGCAACCATTTTTCTAGATCGTTTATATAGTTTCATTATTTCTATCTGCATGGCAACCTTTATTTGGCATGTTTTTTTCCCCAAACATCTCACAAAGTATCAATCTACAATAAATAACCAAATTATCAAGATAAAGTGACGTAGATACTACTTTATTAGTGATTAACTTAAAGTTGCATAATTCGATACTCTTGAGTTTCTGTCATTCTTTTTAGATAAATATATTAATTTTATTGATATTATCTACCTTACTTTAGCTACAGGTAGTGTTTATTTTAAACAGCTATGTTTTGAGATATTGGAAGTGCAAACATGGCAGATTAGTTTAGTAAGCATGCCAAACGTCTGAAAGGATAGCCCTTACCATAAACAAGTTCTTTTAAATTACGTCACTATTCGCCGTGAATATGACCTATGCTGCCGACACGGCGTAAAGCAACCACAAATCACTCAATTCCCCTATATTTACCAACTAATACTTAATAAGTGAATCAGTAGTTAGGGCAAATATGTAGGATCTATTGTAGATAATTGTTTTGCTTTTGAAAATTGGAGGATTCATCACACTATGCAGCTTTAATATGACAAGCTAAAAAGCATCAGATTGTGCAACTTTAAACCTAAACTCAGCCAGGCTGACTGCACACACACAGGGCGGGCACGTACGTGTTATGCTTAGCCTCTGTAATTATCATCTGAGAAGTGACGGCGCGTCGACGCCGTGTCCACTTAAATATTAAGCAAATTGGCAGAAGTAAAAGAAAGATGACAGAAATAAGAACAGATTGGCAGAAATTACTACAAATTATTTCCAGTTGCTTTCTTTCCGCTTTACTTTTCATTTCTTGAGTTTTCCCTCTTTTAAAATATTGTCATTATTAATTTGGTTTCGGCTTTTCTTGGTGTTTTATCCCGAAGTTCCCATGTGACTAGTATAGGGTAATATCACATTCAGCAGCTTGAAATATGGCCTAATGATGACGCATCCAAATTAAATGTCTAGCAGGTAGCGCCCGGAGCCCTCCTGTGCCCAGACGCTCCTGACAAGCTGTCAGTGCCAGAATCTACTGACAGTTTATTATCTCTTTGCGCAATAAATATCCCCAGAGAATAGACCCCGCCAGTTAAGCTATTGACATCTACCGGCAGTATATGGAACCATTCTATTCGGGTATTATCTCCTAGTGCCTGTGATTTCACATGCTATATCTCCGTAAGCAATGCAGGAAAAATAACAAAATTACCGATTATATTCAGATATTCATATCGCAACAGGCATCAACCTCATATCTTTGTAATATATATGAAGAGTTCAGGCGCAAAACCAGATAAACGCCACTCCAAAAATGGAGATAAACACTGGACGCAAACCTACAAAAAGTTAATTTGTTTATATTCCTATTTTTTTGTTCATTACTCCATGCCCATGTAATCATATGAAAAGTGGAATTAAAATTATTTTCATATAAAAATCTGTTATTTAAACTCCATTTTTTGATTGGCGTTTACATGTCTCTGCGCCTGAACTATTCATATATAAAAAAAGACAACTACATTATATTTGTCTTCTGGAATTTCACCACCGCTCTCTTACTATATATTTCACCCCTCCAGTTCTTGAAGATGTATACTGCCCATTATGGATGAGTCTGATTAGACTTGTTTTCACCATTTGACAGGTTGTCGATAGAAAGCCCGAGCCTACACTTTTACTGACCCAAGGGATTTTTAACCTCCCACACCACATAGACATGGTATGAGAGCAACTGGCCTTTGATGACGCTGTAAGTTATATACAGTGGTGGAAATCAAAACTGGCATAGTAAGAGAGTGGGGGCATGGGGAATCGAACCACCAACCTTCAGATTAGGAGTCCAGCCTAGAACAAAGTCAGACACTCTAAGCACTCCGCCACAGAGAACACCACAGTTAAGCTCGTGGCATCTATCAGCAGAAACTGGAGCCACTCTATTCTATTTCAAGCTTACCTGGCAGGGTCTAGTGCGGGGCTTCTCCTGTAGGAGGATGCTGCAAGATTCAGCACATTGTGCTAGACAGGTATTCCAAAGTCTGCTGGTACCTCAAGAAGTCATGAAGCTGTGCCGCCAAATGTGCCACGGCACGGCCTTATCTTACATGGCGAAAGGTGCGACCCATCATTAGATTAAATGGTGAAAGGTGCTACCAAGCATGCCAGGACGCTGCCTCAACTCACAAAGCGGAGAGTAGGAGAGGTGGTGACTACACACGCAGGAAGTGGTATTTAATATCATGTTAAATATCTACTAGGATAATTTCACTACAATATAATTTAGAACTAAATGAAAAACTACCAGTATTGTTCTTAACTTTCATCTGGTCATATCCGGAAATTGAATGTTTAGTATAGAGCGCATAGTGAAAGATAAGAGTGTGAGGAGTACCACCCTGTACTTCTGTTTGCTGAGCTCTTACTATGACCCCCACATGCTAGGTCTAAGCGTCAATCCTTCTTGAGAGCCTTATATCGACTATATCCTGCCATTATAAAGTCCCCATGAGACTACACTGTCAAAAGTTGGTCATCATGATGCTGTTGGTCGCGATGCGACAAAGACTGCTTTCATTACTTGACTGCCACTCTCCATTTAGCTCTCTGCTGTGAGAATTGCGTCCATGACATTTCATGAAAGCTGCCTGCAAAAGTGTTGAAGTCCTGCTGGGTTTTGCAAGTTACCAGCGGCACTCTCTCGGAGAGCAAATACATGTCAAGACAGGCGCAAACTATTTGTCCCTGCAGTGGCTGGTCGGGAGATTTTGGGGGTTCCATACATCAACCGCCCTTAATGCTGCCACAGTGACATGCTTTTCTGTTTAGAGTTTGCTCACAAGTTGGTACCAGTCCTGATATGACCTTAGAAGTTGTCAGGATGCAAAACTCCAACAACCACCCACCCAATCTGATTCCCCCTCCCAACCCACCCGAGCACACACATCCACACACATCCACCACACCCACACATGCGCAGCTTCCATAGTGGCTAATTACCTTCCGGCTATAATTCCTCATCATTTGTCACAATAATCGACTCGGTCAGACGCGGCTTTAATCAAAAAGGATTACGGCGCGCATGCGCACCGGCACTATATGACAGTAGCAAATCATGTCACCGGCGCAATGGTATGAACACTGGCCTGGGCAGAGCTGCTGAGCAGGGCCTGATTGAGCGGGCATTGCACAGCGTTGGCGCGCCACCTGGAGGGGGTGGGAAGCTGGCCAGACAGGGCCTCCTTTAGTCGCATCTGTCTATGCATCCCAAACTCACACATTAATAATATATATACATACATGTATATATGCATATATATATCTATACATATATACTGTACTCTCGTGCGTTAACACCCTAGGGGTTTAAATTGGCAAATCACTGAAGTGGGGGGTGGGCGTCTATGCACACATGGACATTTAAGGGGTGGGCGTTTATGAAATATTGGCCAAGTGGGGGTGGGCATTAACCCACACATGGGTGTTAATGCGTGAGAATAAGGATGTCATCTGTAGGACGATGTGGTTCCCATATGAGTCCATATCAGCTCGTGCTGCTCATTACTGCTTATTTACTAGTATGCTTATCTATTTCTGAATATGTATCTTGCCATACCTTTCTATACTTGGAATATATATATAATGCGTTTTGTGGGGAGAGAGGTCACGCATAATGCATACTACCCTTAATGGGGACGACGGGGGGGGGGCGTTGTCAGTACACGGACTGTACTTTCCGACTGCCTTTAACCTAGGTCAACGTAGTGCAATGTAGTGACCAAACATACATCTAACGTACATGGACATATGCCTAACGCATACATAACATATGGCGGACATAAAAGCCACACATTGTCGAATGTTGTCATACGTCGAAAGTTTTGTGCATGCACAGAACTTTGCTGACACCCTGACGTGCGATGCCGTATCTCGATGAACGTTGACGTACATTGATGTATACCAATGAGCGCCTAACGCATGCATAATGCATAGCGATGTGTCCCGATGTAGTGGCCAAAAATCACATACATTGGTGTATGTTGGTGCGATGCCTTGTAATGGCACAGCCCCTTAACGTAGCGCTCTTTTGTACATGTCCAAAGATTAAATCGGAATTCATGGCCCACCCACGTTACTAACAAGTTAGCATGGCGGAGAAGTATGGATGCCGGTACGTTGAACTACGTTGAACTACGTCGAACTACGTTGAACTACGTTGAACTACGTTGAACTACGTTGAAATACGTTGAACTACGTTGAACTACGTTGAACTACGTTGAACTACGTTGAACTACATTGAACTACCTTGACTCGATATCCCACAATCACATTATCCTGATATACAGATAAGTAGTCCTTGCCGTATACTAATAATGATGAGTACTGTGTTATGGCCCTGTCACACTACGACGTAACAACGTCAGCATAGGGAGAACATGAAGAATGTTGAACTTCTCGGCGTAGTATGAACATTTGGGCACAATTTGAACTTGGATGCAGCATAGTTGACGAGAGCGTAACGTCGGTAAAGCGTAGTGATACCCTCATTCAACGAGAGATGACAACGTCATTACGAACACGGAACATTATGAACGTTATTCGATAGTTGACGAGAGCATAATGTCGGTAAAGCATAGTGATACCATCATTCAACGAGAGATGACAACGTCATTACGCTCACGGAACGTTATGAACGTTATTTGATCGCCAGAACTACGTTATGTGACATTACATACATCATGACACGGTGGCTAAATGTTGAAGGTATGTTGAACGTACGTTCTCCTGACATTCTCCTGACATTCTCCTGATGTTCCGATTACTTCGCGTGGATGTTTCCACCGGGTTTAATGTGGGTCAACATAGTGGAACGTAGTTGAACGTAGTGAGCAGCGTTTAACGTCATTGACATTCGCCAAACGTGTACAGAACATACGGCGAATGTAAACCCTTATCTTCAAGTTACGTCGAGAGTTTTGAACAGGTTCAAAAACATTGACGCGCGCCGACGTAGCACAACATAATGTGATGTAGCTCGACATCAGTCTAACGTCATTCTGACATCATCATAACATAACCCAACATACGTCAACGTAATGACGAAATGTGATCATGTCAGGCTTATGTTTGCTCGTTACGTTGTAGTGTGACAGGAGTATTAGCTAGCTATGAATACCACTTTAGTAAGTCATTGGTTTGACGCAACCATGATTCGAACTCCATGTATTCCACACGGGAAGCCTGCGTTCTACTGATTGAGCCACTGCATCCGGTTCGGGAATGATAGTAATTGGTACTTTCAAGCCAAATGTAGAGTGCAGGAGAAAAACCTGACAAATGCAATTTGGGCAGAAATGAAACCATGCCAACCAGTTTGAGCTAAAGCTGCTGTTATCCTTATAATCAAATCCCTAGTAACCACCTATATAGGACAATTTCGAATTAATTGAGTTAGCCTGTAAAGCACAATAAATCTTATTTTTCATGCAACAACTAAAATGGATTTGTCATTTTGCAACCTTACTATGAAAAGGTTCTATCTGACAAAATTGTGCTTTTGAGATAATGAGGACTGAAGCTGTGTAACTGCATAATAGCAAAGCAGATCAAACAATATTATTTTTAATATATCTCAGTGAGAAATACCAGTTGAGAAACAGTTGTGTAACTGCTTGATAGCCTTTTGTAGGTAGAACATCCTTACATCCATAACACCAATTCGGTCACTTTGTCTGACAGAACCTTTTATAGTCAGGTCACAAATATTTTGTTGTGCGTGATCTCTTCAAATACAGATCCATCTTCATGTTTTTGGAATTTCATTGCATGAAGAAGCATTGCTATTTGTCGAAATAATCATTGCATCTCGATTGCTTTTAAAATATAGCTACATTACTTTAAATTCAAATACATCCATTTAGTTAGTTAATACATGTATTCACTATACTTCTGACATTTATCAAAACAGACCAGTCAACGGCTGGGGGCGAGATTCGTATATTTGCTTAATACCTCAATCTCACGACCCACTGCCTTCAAATAGGTTTAACTGTTTAGTATCCATGGCAACCTAATCTCATTGATCACGCTGACAGCCATGAAGACACAGTAAACCCGACGAATCCTATCTGAAGAAATAGACTAAAGGTAATAGGACAAGGATGGTAGGCTCATCCTGCCAACTGCTTTCCATCATTTCATGTTTAACAGAAACCAGTTAGGTGCAGCGGTTTAAATGCCACCAACGTAATTTGTTCACCTACGGGGGGAATTCCTTTGCCTTATTTTTGGGAGGAATTATCGATGATGTGTATTTAAATACTGAGCTGACATTCAAATAAATATCATTTAAAGACAATTTCTAAAAGACATGTCACATAATTACAACATTTCTACCAATCAATATGTATACTGGTGTTCTAGATAACTGTCTTGACCGAGATTTATAGATATACATGTATACACACATATACATATATATATATATATTGATATCTATTCTGGGAAGTTCTGTGATTAAACCAGGGAGACCAGTTGTCAGTTATAAATCGTGCTGCTTCCAATTGCATTATGGAGGACATTAAGAATTATCAACCAGAGACATCTCACACATAATGGTGGTTGACACTTTCAAAATGTGTATAAACCTATTTGAAATGCACTTGTTCCTGTTCGTTTCTCTAACCTGTGGAATGACCATGTCTGAATTCATAAAAACATGGGCTTGTTATGACACATGTGATTAAGGCAATCCAATGCAATCGATTTGTACCAAATTGTTCTAACCATTAGGCCATCTAGCCGCCCTGATGCAATCACCCTATGTGTGCATACCTATTTTTGTCGCTGCTTGCTTGTGAGGTCAAAGCAGCGATTACATTCATTGTCATGAAATTGCGTGTCTCTTAAAGGCTTTCCTTCCATGAATTGTTTATAACTTGGGAGCGCCGATATAAAAGCAATGCAGACTTACACATACATACACTGGGTAGCTTGTTCAGAATCCTGTTCAGAACAATGGGTGTCATGGGAGAGAGGGGTGATGCAAAGAAACGGAACAAATAAATGATATGCCTAGAGTGGGAATCGAACCCACCATTTGGCCATTCTGGGATCACCATCCTAAAGAGTAGCCAACCTAGGCACTGCCACAAGTCGGTACCCGTCATGATATAACCAGAGATGTTCATCATCATCATCATCATCATCATGCTGTCGGTTGTGATGCAACAAAGACTGCTCTCCACTTAGCTCTCTGCTGTGAGAGTGATGTCCATGAGTCGGTCTTAATGTCTCTCAGTTTCAGGTTTCTCTTGATTGTATCCTTGAACCGAAGACGAGGGCGCCCTCTATTTTTGTAACCTGAAGACAATTGAGAGTAGAGGATCTACTTTGGTTGCCTGTCTGATAACATCCTCATGAGGTGCCCAGTCCACTGGAGATTCTTTTTGATTAGAAGATCTTCCATAGAGGGCAGCCCCATCCATTTGAGTATTTCCTTATTTGTCACTTTGTCCTTCCAGGTTAGCCTCATGATTGAACGCAGATGTTGCATCATGAAGGCATGCATCTTTTTCACCTGTCGTCTGTACACTGTCCAGGCCTCAGCTCCATATAGTAGGGTGGATAGAACGATTTCAAGGTAGATCTTGCCTTTGACCCGCATGGACACATGGTGGTTGTTCCAGAGTCTCTGGCATAGGCGGCCGAAAGATGCACACCAAGATGTTATGAAAGATGTTACCAAGACGTAAATCCCCCCAAAATAAAATACAATGTCATGTATTACACCTGAAAAACCATGTAAAAAGATAAGTATATGTATAGGTATGCATATAAATAAAGTTAACTAGATATATGCGCTTAAATATACCTAATCATATATATACATACTTATCCTTACTTATTGCTAATGATACATATATAGTAAAACCTCTCTAAATCGACCGACCATGGGACCGACTTTAAATTGTTCATTTAGGGAGGTGGTCAGCTTAAAGAGGTAGAATATTCTTACAATGGCATTGTTGGGACCCAAATAAAGTGATTGGTATAGGATAGTGGTCGATCTGTTGAGGGGTCGGTATAGAGTGGTTGTACTGTATTTCTATATGGACAACATTCTCCGGTGCGAGTGAGGATCCAGCGGAGGAACAGCTGGTGGTGGCGCCACCGATCACACAGGAGAATTACAGGAAGGTGGACATAGTGACAACAGAACAGAATAAATATATTATAATAAAGTCCTCAAGCCTTCCCCAAACAAATTATTTAAAGCACCAATTTACAAAGGCAGCATGATGTGGAAAAACCTACCAGCCAGAACCAGGGCACCGTCCTCTTACCTAGAATTTAAAAACTCAATACGAGTACATCGGATTGGCCAGGCCCTTATGCAGTTGCAGTAAAGTATGTTCCATGGCATCACCATACTGTAAGTGGCAGACCTCCGAACCCTCAGCCTCGGTTTCTCACCCCCCCACCCACCCACTCTTTTTATTTGTTGCTGTTCCTCTTTTATCTCCAGTCAATCATATATGATGACAGAGACAGGCCAGGTAAAAATGTAAAATTTAAGACCTAAATGCGCCTGGATTGGTCCCACCACTTCACTGGTCACAGCTGGTCCAGTGTATTATTAACAACCCCACCCCAACAACATAATTCATAAACTCACATAACTAACTACACTAGAGTTACAATAGAATATTCCTAACAACCCAAAATTCATGTACCGCTTGCCTAACTGCACCTGAACATTAAAACTTACTATAACTTTACCAACTGAATACAGAAGATAACTTCTGCTTATATTTTAAATACTATGTAAATAATCACATTGATCTGACTAATATTGATCTAGATATATGAAACTACTGTTACCATATTGCTATCAATCTTTTGGGTTACAGAATTTCATTCTGTTACATGGTGCAAATTGTGTATTCAACAGGTATTGTAGAATTTGTACAGCTTATTCTATATACCTTTGGTGTAAATAACCCTGAATTGAAAAATGGCTGTAAGACCAGTGCTTCAGCACTGACAAAAGACTTATTTAGCGGAATAAATATATTTACCAAAAAAACAACAACAAAAATCAGAATGCTATCACAATAATAATGAGTCGGTCCCCTCCGTGCCTTTATACTAGCATAATACAGTATCCATCACACACATACATATATTATATGTGATGTATAAGCATTATGCGAGTATAAAGCCGCATAAAGGATTTTTGTATGTTTTATTATATTATATTATATTATTCCGATACTATATTATATATACTATATATATTATATATATATCACTGTGTATTTATATATATATATATATATATATATATATATCTATATCACTGGATCAATAACACTATTGTGTGTGCGAAGCTTTCAGGGAAGTGCATCCACCGCATACGCCCCAATAAAGAGGCACATCGGACACAGATTTCCATCGGAATGCACTAAGCGGGCACACCCTGCCGATGCCTCTGGCACTGCTCCATTGGCAGACCGAGGGCAGGCACGCTGGCGCCCAATGAACGAGACCGTACATCCGCGGCTAAGCCTTATCTCTAATGCCTAGCTTCGACGGGGCCGATTATACCAGGCCTGATGCCCATTGTCATTGGGACCAACCGTTGCTGTATAATCCTGTCAGAGGAGCCGTGTGCGCATGCGCATATAACGTTGATTAGGTTAGCATATATATATGTATATATATATATATATATATATATATATATTTATATATTTTCATGTGAAATATAAAAGAGTTTTATATGAATATTATATTAACGGAACTGGAGTAGGTTAGTTGCACGAAGGTCTGTGGAAAGTTCTAGAACAAATAGCTTGAGCTCTATGGTTAGCACGTGTGTGCATGCAAGTAGGACTAGTGGGTGTTGTGTTGTGTACTGGTTTATAAGCAGGCCCCACGCAGCAGTGAGGTATTGTGTTGGTTGACTATCAGTTAATATATATTTATATGTATTATCCATTATAAGACCATTCCCCACTAGCTGGACTGGTACATCCCACTGTTATCTACGTTTCTGTATCTGCTAGTATTAGCAGCTGACCAGGCTGGATGGCCGAATGAGTTGGAGCGTCTGTTTCCCATCTTGGTAGATCGTGGGGTCGTGGGTTCGAACTCTGGTCGAGTCAAACCAATGACTTGATCGTCCGTTTTCCGTTTTGGTATATGGTGGGATTCGAACCCACGGTTTCCAACCCTGGTCGGGTCTAACTAACTGACTCGAGTCAAATTAAGATATTGTATGCGGGTTGTGAAACCTTCTTGCACTGAACCCCTTGTGAGCAACGCGAGAACTAATGTGTTATGCAATGTCTAACTCTTGTCGTCTGTTGGTTGTCCCGTCGGGCTGTCGGAACAGTTAGACCAGGGCCGTGTTCAGGGTCCGTCTCGGAGGCGCCTCGGAGGCGCCCGTGACGTCAGGCTAGTCTGAACGGGTTTAGCTGTTGGCTCGAAATGCTGCGCTCTGATTGGATGAAACCACTGCAGGCGGCGGCCATTTTCGAGGCGCTGTTTGTCTCCTGCCTGAAAAGGGAGGCGTCGCCGAGACGTCGCCGAGACGCACCCTGAACGCAAATAGACCAAAAAGCATCGCGGAGACGTCGCCGAGGCGCCTCCGAGACGGACCCTGAACGCGGCCCAGGGCGTTTAGGTGGTCTGTGTATGTATAATGTGTATGCTGAGTGTCACTGACTGCATCGATTCGGTGTACAATCAGTGTGCACGCAAACAACGTGCCACAGTTAATGCGCCACCTATGGCCAGTTATTGAGTGGGCAACAGGGGAGTACTATTACTACTAATCATAAATGCTGGTAAACAGTGGTAGGTGAGTGCAGACGCATAATATACATATGAGCAGGACAGTGAGCAGGCGAATGGTGGCGCCACCGTCGGAGCTGAGGCATGAGCAGTAGATGAGTAGGCGAGGTTCCAGCACCCGATAACTGGTGTGTGGGTGCTAGGATAGTATAGTAGTACGTGTTATTATACTCGTATAATTCTTATACATCATATATATATATCATATATATATATGTGCATACCTAAAACTGATCATCATCATCATCATCATCATGACGATCAATTATTATACTCGTTAGTATACTCGTATAATTCTTATACAGCATATATATATATATATTTATATATATATCATATATAAATAAATATGCGCATACCTAAAACTGATATGTGTATATAAATAAGCATTGGTGCATACATCCATGTGTGCAATAATACATATGTATGTACTCTGTTTTTTTAACGACCCCCCAGCACAAAAAGTAGACATCCGCTGATAGTACATGCATACTTATATGGGGAGTGGGACGTAGCTCAGGCAGTAGCGTGTCCACCTGTGAAGATGTGGGTCATCCAACCAATCCTGCTCAGTGGACCCATTTTCAGTTTGGGATATTTTCCATTCCAACCTGTGGTCCACAACTGGTTCATCAAAGGCTGTGGTATGTGTTATCCTGTCTGTGGGAAAGTGCATATAAAAGACCCCTTGCTGCTTATCAGAAGGAGCAGCCTATGTGGTGGCAGTGGGTTTCCTCCAACAAAATATGTCAGAATGACCATATGTTTGATGTCCAATAGGCGATGTTAAAAATCAATGTGCTCTAGCAGCGTCGTTAAATAAAACAAATTTGTTATTACATGCATATATGTATATCTAGATAAGCATTTATGCACGCATATGTCTATGTACTTATGAAGAGCTCTTTTCCAAAACGTGATAAGCACCGATCAACAAAATTAGCTTGCACTGCCAATACCAAGCTCATACTGTCATAGCTCGTGCATTGGACAATGACGCTTCATATATATATATATATATATATATTTATATAAAGAGCTCTTTGTATATATATGCAGAACTCTTTTTCCAAAGCACGAGCTTGGCATTGGCATTGCAAGCTCATTTTTGTGGATTGACGCTTATCACGTTTTAGAAAAGCGCTCTTCATGCATGTACATACATCTTTTTGTAACAATTTCGTGCTGAAGAAATGCAGAACTTGAGGAATAAATGCTTATCAAGGGGGAGGGGGGGGGGGGTGGCGTCCTTCTCTGTGGCCAGTTTTTGTGACTATCGCCAATAATGTAAATCCAGGCAGTACTGCTAATATGGACTACACATCCAAAGCAGTCATTACAGCCAAAATAGCAAAAATAGACAATAGTGCAATATGGCAAATCCAGCCAATATGGCTACCATGGCCAATTGTGCATTCCAAGTGAATATGAGAAATACTGCCAAATATGCGAGATAGTGACAAATGCGGCCATCACACTTTCGGGTCAGTAATTGCCTACAAAGGCAGCTGGAATCGATGTGGGCTGTATGAATATCTATGTATTTACATAACTTTTACACCCACTCCTTTGACTCTAAATCTGCAGTCTGTAGTATAAAGCTAAGATTCCTTATATGCTGTATGCGGTATGCGAATGCGAATGCGGCAAAAAATCGGAAAGCATCTAAGTCAATGGGGGTGATTCCTTACATCTGAATGCGAATGCGAATGCGAATGCGGCAACTCGATCGGTCCCTGTAGCGATCACTGCGGCATGCGGCATGCGGCACACGGTATGCAAAGAGAAACGTCAGTCACACTTGTCCATTAGTTTTAGACGAGGAGAGGTGACTGAGCATTATGGAACGGTCACACAAAAGGGTGCAGAGGGGAAACATATGATAGTGGTGGTGGTGGGGTTACGGGTTCACATAGTGCGTAGAAGGAATCCTCCCATTTGTATACCACATACCACATGCCGCATGCCACATACCGCATACTGCGTGTAAGGAATATTAGCTTTACAGTCTGAAGCCTGCGCTCTATCCACCAGAGCCTGAATTTGTGTATCCCGGGAGAAGCAGCCGTCGCCTGAGCCACCAACAGCTATCAGTTCTTTATCTCAGCACTTTCCGCAGTGGTCTATGCTCCCAACAGATTGCCAATTGAAATGAATTCGCTTATTTGTTTGAGTTTGACGTCCTGGCAAAATCTATGGTCATATTAGGATACTTGAATTGAATTGAATTGAATTCACTATTACCATAAAATATGTTATGGCGGATTCTTTTTTTGTTTGGCACCCTCCAAGGAGCTAATCTCCCTGCTTTTGTACCGGAAGGAATGCATATAATAGATAGAGTGATGGACACCAGTGTTATCGGTGCATGTCAATATTACCAGCAGATCGCCTTATGAACAGCGACGCTTGATGCACTGGTCTATACATTCTTTTATGGATGTTTTACAAACACCATCAGTTACACTGGCTTAGCCTATTGCTAGCCGCAATGGTCAGTGTTATCAGCAGTTATACTGCTTTACACCAGTGATAGTCTCTGTCCCCACTAGCTGGACTGGTACACCCCACTGTTATCTACGTTTGGGTATCTGCTATTAGCAGCTGACCAGACGGAATAGCCGAATGAGTTAGAGCATCCGTCTCCCGTCTTGGTAGATCGTGGGATCGTGGGATCGAACTCTGGTCGAGTCAAACCAATGACTTAAAAATTGATACTTGTTGCTTCCTAGCCTGTTGCTCGGCATTATCAGGATAGGGCAAGGACTGGTTGGCTCAGTGTCAGTATATCAGAGTGGGATATCAGATCATGATGCTGGAGGCCTGGTCTTCCAGTGGGGCAGCACTGTACCCGTCCTGATATGTCCTTAGATGTTGCTAGGACGTAAAACAAAAACAAACAAAGCTATTAGCAGCTAACCTGGTGTATATGTCCGATACCGAGCTGTCAACAACAGACAACAAGCTTTATAAAATATAAGCGCTAGCGTAGAGCAATACATGGCAAGCATCTGTTTAACTTCATGGCTTGTGGAAGGAAATCCATTATCTTCATAATGTAGAATATGGACGAGCGGTAAAACAAAGCGAGGAAAACAGGCCACATATTTTGTGAGCGGTTTGGAATTGGTAATTATTTTCTTGTATTCCATTGCATCTCACTAGGTGTTTGGAATGGGTCTTCAACCTTGAATATTCAGGTTCTCCATTTGAACCACTATACCACTCCTGTAGTATCTAGCATGTCTCCCGTCGGTTTTATAACGTAATTCTACAACCATGTGGAACATCACAGCTTTAAATGTGACTACCGAACATGGTCGGTCGATTTACAGAGGTTTTACTGTACAGTACACCTCTAAATCGACCGACCATCGGTCCAAATTTAAGTGGTCCATTTAGCGAACTGGTCGGTTGAGAGAGTTAGAATATCTTGACAGTGGTAATGTTGGGACCCAAATAAAGCGATCGATATAGGGGACTATTCGATCTTGGGAGGGGTCGGTATAGAGAGGCTTTACTCTATATACATTTATATATATATATATATATATATTTAACCGTTCGGCTAATCTGCCCCCGCCTAAGGCGAGCCTAACGTGTTAATGTTATGTAATAATTTCCATGTGAAATTCCTGAGCCTGCCGCGGGCTGCTGCGGCTCCTCCTCCCGTCTGCAGTTAGTCCGTCGCCGTCGGTGTCCGCCCCGCGCTAAAGGCGGCCAGCCAGAGTTTCATCTACATACGCAATTCGCCGACGAGCGCGCTTATAGGCCTAAAGTTTCCCTACTTCTATAAGTTAGGTTATTTCAACTAGCTGGCTGTCCCCTTCGCATTTCGGTATATTAATTGTGTTACTGAATAATTCTAGAAGTACGCGTACGGCTAGGGATGCCGCCGCTGTCACTGATAATCAGTTCTAAGTTAATGTCGTTAATTTCCGCCCTAAAGTAACACTACGTTAAATTCTGTTATAGTCTGTCATTATATTCCCACAGATGGAGTAAGTAACTGCATAAGGCCTACTTAGGCTTAAGGCCCTTAATTACATATAAAGCAATCGAATATCAGGTTTTCTATAGCGGTTAATCTACAATAATACTGGAGGATAGTAAAGAATGCAAGGAACGTCTCAGTCCACCTTCACGAGAGCTCACGACTTTATTCTTACCATAACTAACAAGGATACCAGCGAAATATGCATACCTATTTAAGGCGCTACTAACTCCCTTTTCCTCCCGTGTGATTTGATTACCTTGGTTTTAGAATTTAGATAAGAAAAAGACCGAATATCGGCTGAAAATGACAGAGCGCGAATAAACACGTCTGCCGGGTCAGGCCCCGAACGCCCGACCTTCTTTCGTTGCTTAGCTAGTCGCTAAGCAACGCTTTACCCCCGCGAACCGTCGCGTGCACATGCGGAAGCAATTTGCGCGCCCGTTGGACGAGTGCGCAAATTGCTCAAGGCGAGTAGACACGCCCACATATATTCATATATATACCTATATACCTATATATCCACAGGCGGTAGGGGCCAGGGGCCAGGGGCCGGGGGCCGGGGGGCCGGGAGTAGGGGGGGGCGGGTGGTCAGGGACCGGGGACTGGCGGCCGGGGGCCGGAGGCCGACAACTTATAAACGCCGGGGAGAGACGGGAGGCAGGCCGGACAAAGCAGGTCATCATTGGGCCGCCTGCCGGATGCAGGTGTACACACTCTGCACAGAGGCCAGGCAGCTGGCTCGCCGCCCGATCACTGCTCCGCGCTCAAGCATCGCTGCACTGCCACAGGCTGCGCCAATGAATAATATGTACCGAATAGTGCCTGTGGCTGGAATGGTTGGGGGTGGGGTGGAGTGGGAGGGAGAGGGAGAGGGAGGGTGGGAGGAGAAAGGTCGGGATGGCCGGGGGGGGGGGGTGACGAAGGCTCAGCCGTGGTAGTGCATAGGAATCGGATTAATAGAAAGAAGGAGACGACAAATTAGTTGCAGATTTGGAGATGGGAGTGTGTGTGTGTGGGGGGGGGGGGGGGTGCATGGGGAAATATTAGGTTCAATGCAAAATCATACAAGTCTAACCAATGTCATATAGCAAATGAGGCAGCTATTGTCTAACATTCTATTAATGATGTTTGTTGCTGGAGTTTTACGTCTTGCACCATCTAAGGTCATATTCGGAGGGACACCAACTTGTGACAGTGCCCACTCATGGCAACTTTATAGTGCTGTTCAACTTGGATACCAGTCTACCAGCACCATGACCTGATATCCCACTCGCTCACATTATCCTGGCACTGAGCCAACCAGTCATTTTCCTATCCTGGTAATGATAATCACTTGGCTAGGAAGTGATAAGTATCAAATTCTGTGATAAGTATCAATGGTTTGACTCGCCCCGAAATTGAACTCCCGACCTTGTCGAACGGGAGGCCGATGCTCTACCAATTCGGCCATCACGTCTACTTTCTAATAATATGGCAGGTACCTGTTTAAAAGTTCTAGCTGGGATAAGTTTTGTCATCTGCTGACAAAAATCTGCACATTATTTAACTGGTATGTAAATTTGAATGGATACATATTTATATGTGATTAACAAATTGTTTTCGTGAGACAAAGATGTCATAATAAATGCTACTAACTTGTTCCCAGAACTATGGTATCTAGCTGCCGATATAAGCCAAAGCGATGGCCACTCAAACATCAATCAATCAAATAACGCATGTGCCCATGTCACCAGCCTTAAGGCCCTGTCACATACACATTAGTGGACGTAGTTGAAGGTAGTGGAGGCTAACATAGTTGAACGTAGTTGAACGTACCAGCATCCATACTTCTCTGGTACGTTCAACTACGTTCAACTACTTTCAACTATGTTCAACTATGTTCAACTACATTCAACTACATTCAACTATGTTCAACTATGTTCAACTACTTTCAACTACGTTCAACTACATTCAACTACAACTTTGCATTGTAAGAGAACAAATAATTGTCATATAGTAGTATGTTTTTATGTGTAGAGCTGTATAATAGACACCATATCCCATCACCACCACCACCACCCCCTCCATCTGGCCATTCAGCCAGCCCTTCAGATCCCAGCTGCAAACAGACTTCCACCCGGGTGAACCCAGAATTGGCTCACATATCACAGACGACCAACAAATGACATACATATTTATGAATCCTGAAACGAGGCTAGTGTATGATGCGCATAGACAACTTCCGGTTTTGATGCTCCATTGGGAAATGGATGCGGTGAATTTTTCCGATCCAAGTGCAAATTAGATTGTCGGGTTAGAGCTAGGATGTATTGGTGGAAATTGATATTGTTTAAGATCAGTGCTTGTTGGTGGGGAGGTCAGCAGGTAGGCGGGGTGGTTAATGTCCATATTTCAAAATAACTTCATGTACAGTTGCAGAATTTGGAGAAACTGAGTTGCAATGTATATTTTATTGGACTGACCGCCGGCCAGGACTCCAGTGCGGAAGGTGGGGAGTTCAATTCCCAGTTGAGTCAAACCGATGACGTACAAAATTGATACTTGTCACGTCCTAGCGAGGCGCTTGGTATTATTAGGATAGGGCAAGGACTTATCAGCTCGGTGTCATGATAATGTGACTGGGTGGGATATTAGTTCCTGGTGCTGGTGGCCTGGTCTCCCAATGGGGCAGCACTATAAAGGATTGATGAGTGCACACTGTCACAAGTTGGCACCCGTCCTAATATTAACTTAGTTATTGCCAGCACGTAAAATTCCATCAATCAACCAACCAAGAATTCATTAGATGAATATGCATCTAGGTGGATCCCAATAATACATGTATCGTTTTAGATAATGCATGTTTAATCTTTAGATGAATTTACCTTAGACTATTATCATTGGACATAGGTTAAAAGGAACCATGACAATATAACTTTGGTCTACACACCAATAGGTTGGAAATATGTTTAATTCACCTATTTTCAATCATAGCAGAGGACTAAAATTAATATTATTTTGGGATTTGGCCTGTGTTGAATTCAGGCAGTGGCCAAAGTTAGCCTTGTAATGTTGAAGCACCGAATGGTCACATGAATGTGGGATAAATGTCTCCCTTATTCCCATGAGTAAGAAAGAGAACTTCTCTAGATGGATGGGGGAGGAAGGTGGATTTTAACTCTGCACCACCTGACGTCGCAGATGGCATCAGTGTAATCCAGTCCACAAAAATGTCTCCACTATATATCTTGCTTCAGATGTCACACTACTTCACATGGTGGACAAGTCGCTACAGTGCTGGCTTCCCATGTGGAAGGTCTGGAGTTTGATTCCCCGTCAAGTCAAAGCAATGACTTACACAATTTATGCTTGTCGCTTCTTAGCCTGACGCTTGGTATTACTATAATATAGTAAAGACTGGTCATGTGACGCAGTGGCATATCAGGGCATGGTGCCCGAAGCCTGGTCTCCCCGTGGAACAGAACTATTAAGTCACCATGAGTGCACACTGTCAGAAGTCAGTGCCCTTCATGATATGACCTTAGAGGTAGCTCGGATATACAACCCATTTTGCTTTTTTGCATCATCTTAACAGGATTCCTATGGAATGTATTATGAAGATCCTGACAGATAAATAAATATCTCAGAGAAGTGTAAATATATGGGTTGACCCTGATGTCTTGCCTGTAGGAGGAGTGGTAAAAATGGCAGCAGCACAGCTGCAGGTTCTGGAGGGAGGCGACAGGTGGCGCCTCAGGCGAGCGAGACCTGAGGTGAGATTCGGGTGGGAGGGAGAAAGAACAGCTGAGGCAGTTCCATCCTGCGCCATGAATAAAGTGCGGTGCTACTCATTATTCATCATCCACGCATGCTTCACCAAGGTTCACTCACATTGACTGCATACCGTCCGTCTTTCCTCATGTAGCATTGTTCTACAAGGCCACCTGCAGATTTATGCCAAAACGACATGTTAACATTAACCGCATTGTGTAAATTTAACTCTGGTAGTGTCTACTTATACTGACGATTGCAGAACAGAAAAATCTCCATTGGGAGATGGCATTTTTTGTTAGTTTTTTTTATGAAACTAATGTTTTGTATTTTCTTAGATAAAACATTCCAGTTTTAACTGATCTACCTAAAGGCCCTGTCACACTATGTCGTGACAACATCAGCGTAGGGAGAACGTGAAAAACGTTGAACTTCTCGGCGTAGTATGCAAATTTGGGCACAAGTTGAACGTGGATGCAGCGTAGTTGATGAGAGCGTAACGTCGGTAAAGCATAGTGATATCATCATTCAACGAGAGAGGACAACGTAATTACGCTCACGGAATGTTATGAATGTTATTCCATTGCCAGAACTACGTTGCTTTACGTTACGTGACATTACATACGTCATGACACGGTGGCGAAATGCTGAATGTATGTTGGACGTAGGTTCAGCGTACGTTCTCCTGACGTTCTCCTGACGTTCCCATTACACCGCGTGGACGTTTCCACCGGCGTTAATCTGGGTCGATGTAGTGAAACGTAGTAGAACATAGTGAGCAGCATTTGACTAATGTCCATTTAACATCATTGACATTCGCCGAACGTGTACAGAATGTACGGCGAATGTAAACCCTTATGTTTGAGACACGTCAAAAGTTTTGAACAGGTTCAAAACCTTGATGCGCACCGACGTAACATGATGGAACGTGACATAGCTCAATGTCAGTCTAACGTCATTCTGACATCATCATAACGTAACCCAACATATGTCAACGTAATGACGAAAAGTGCCATGTCAGGCTTACGTTGGCTCATTACGTCGTAGTGTGACAGTGGTAAAAGTCAGAATCATAATGAGGTTTACAAGCTATATTATTCTTAGAATAGTGCTACAAGATAATGATGTAGGCGTCATGATATTATTGATATTTCGCCATTTCTGCCATGTCAGCATTCAAGTAGACATTATATTTAGCTATGAATACTCATCCAGACTGAGAATATTCAATGGCTAACTTTTGAGATATTTGAAGTGCGACCATAAACAATTAATTTTGGCAAGCACACCATAGACTTCTGCAGTATCGGATTCTCATAAATTGCCTCAGTATTCCCTTCCATCTGGCAACAAGTTGTAAGGTATAATACTCGAATCTGTAGTTGTGTAGGCATGCTATGGTGAAATCAATAAAGGCAAAGAGAAAGGAAGAATAGATTATAACTATCAATATAATAAATTTATCGCAGAAAATGAGAGAAACTCAAAACCATCGGACTACGCAACTGTAATAATATGCACATACTGCTTATAAATTACATATGTATGTTGCATGATGCAAATACACACATATGCACATGGTAAGGGTGATGTGTTTAGTTCAATTGTATTATCACGCTCGCACACACACCATCACATAAATCGGAGCACGATCTGTCCAGTGCCATATCATTATGACCCTATCACATGAATATCAACATGATACCTACAATGCTTTGTGCCCTGTCAACATAATCACCCCATCTCATGAATACGAGTATCATAGCAGCATTGTGCTTAGTTCCAATGCATTAACAAACATGCATATAAACCAGATCACCTGAGATATAGACTGACATTTTCCTTGAGGTTACATATATGCTAGTTTAGCAATTACATTAATATTAAATTGGTAGACACCAACTTCCTCCCTATGGAATTGTTATATGTACACAAATAACAGTTTTCCTGAAATCTGAATTAGCAGTTTCTGTTAACATTTGGCGGGGTAAATATATTTTGTTCATTGAATAAAGTCTTTTGTTAACGCCTTTGGACTGGTCTTCCAACCATGTGATAATACAGATATTTTTCTATATGTATTCTGGTATACTCTATTTGGGCTAAGCACTTATATATATATGAAACCCACTTTATATATATTTATATATATATATATATATATAATTTGAATAACTTCTCATTCTCCTTCTAATATATATATATATATATATATATATATCTATAGATACATCTATATAGATTGCTCTCAAAAAGTGCTTAGGTCGATGACGTTATTAGACTGCCAAAATAGGAGAAAGATAAGTTATTCAAAATTAGGATTAATCCTGTTAGTAAATTAATACATCCTACCCACTCAAGTAGATCTCCTTGACTTAATAAATGGCGATGTATCTCTGCATGTTTGTTGACGGAAGCCTGTGTGTTTCATGACGAGCCATCCAACAGCCATGTTCTATGAATGCTCATAATCTTAGAAACAAACACTGATACTGTGCCTGAATATAAATAAATCCATTTTAAAACGGGGAACAAAAATGCAACAACAATAAAAAAAAGAAAAAGCCACCCGACCACCACCATCTATTGACAGAAGACAAATGCCAACGGCCCTTCCAGACTTGGCCTCATCAGATGTGGCTGAGTGGTCGTTTATATAACTGTGCCCCCGGCGATACCTAAATCCTGCGTCCCCGCCCGTGGCACATTGGTGACGGCGGATTTAGGGACTGGGTGTTGATCAATGAGACCCGGCAGCCTACACTGACATATACAGCGGGCCCGGACGGACGCGCGGTGAGGGGAGGGACGGGGGTGGGGTGAGGAGGGCGGGGTGGTGGGGGTAGAGGTGGTGGGGGGCGTCAACTAGTGGCAAAGCCTCAGCCATCAGTAATTGTCTTGTGTTTTACATGGCTTTCTGATGAGGACCCCCAAGAGCGTGATGTGTATTAATGTATGCGGAAGGCTCCTACCTCCTCCGTTATATCCTGTGTGGGAAAGAGAAAGAGAGAGAGAAAATGGTTACAAAAATATGCACATTTATTGATTGGTGTTGACAGGGCTGTGGCACTGGGTGTGATCGTTGCCCACTGTACGTGACCTGATATCTGATGAGATATATATCAGTCTTTGTTGTCCAATAAGCTGATAAGTGATATATTAAAACTACATAGTCCAATGGATTTGAATTTCTGCAATGGATTCGAATTTTTGCCACATCATCATCATGCTGTTGGTCACGATGCAACAAAGACTGCTTTCATTACTTGATTGCCGCTCTCCATCTAGCTCTCTACTGGGAGAGTTGCGTCCACGAGTCGGTCTTAATGTCTCTCAGCTTCAGGTTTCTCTTCATGGTATCCTTGAACCGGAGATGAGGGCACCCTCTCTTTCTGTAACCAGAAGACAGTTGAGAGTAGAGGATCTACTTTGGTAGCCTGTCTGAAGTCACACTCATGGGGTGTCCGGTCCACTGGAGATTATTTTTTATCAGAAGATCTTCCATAGAGGGCAGCCCCGTCCGTTTGAGTATTTCCTTATTTGTCACTTTGTCCTGCCAGGTTAGCACACATCTAGAGATATACAGTAAAAGCTTTCTAACCAAAAACCTCGACCCATCGACCACTCCCATACTTCTGTCACTTTATTTGCGTCCCAAGCAATCACGCTTACAATACCATTGTAACAATTAAAAAAACACACCTAAGCTTACAACCTCCCTAAATGGACCATTTAAATTCGGTCCAATGGTCGGTCGATATAGAGAACTTTACTGTATGTGTATATATACTGTATATCACGGATATACACGTGTATATGTATATATATATATATATATATATATAAATTGGGCTACGACATAGGAGACAAGAAATAGCCAAGACGAGGAGTGGGGGAAGCCTACCTTTATTTACCAAAGCCCATCTGGCTGAGCAATAAACCGCCCTACCTACAGAACAAAAGTTAAAAAATCAGCACTCATGTGAACCTGACGTGCTCTGGCTGCCATCTGCCTAAATGGTGGTGGCGCCAGGATAGTGCAGCGGGTTCCGGCCCGCAGCAAATAGCACAATAAATACAATGTTATTAATAAAAAGCAGCATTACATGCAAGGATCCTAAACCCATATAGGATAGAAGCTCCACCCTTTTATATTCATAAAATAAATTATATATCACATATATATATCTATCTATATATATATTCGGTACAGTAGCTAATTAAGCAGGGAAATGTCAATCGCTCCTTTCTCTATCCTAGTAAACTCGAATGGCAGGATAAATAGGGACACATATTCATAAGTAAAGGGCGCATTCCATATACGCGTAATGCGTAATGCGTTATGCGTTATGCGTTATGTGAATGCCATCATTCCATACACGCATTATGCGTTATGCGTTATGCATTATGCGTTATGCAGTGAAGTATATAAAAAGTACGGTGCAAACATGTAGGTTTATGCAGCGGACCTGTTAGAAAGCATGGGACGGTGCAAACATGGCTCAGTTTAGCTTGCTTCGAGGGATGTTAGGACTGTCCCAAATATGAAGACTGCTTCCTAAAAAGTCCGCCGCATAAACCTACATGTTTGCACCGTCCCCTTCTCCATACTGCTCTGTATATGACCAAATATTGTATTTATATCTATGTAACTTGTTGTATGTCACATGGGGGTTCCTACCTTTATTATAACCAAATTATAGATAATTTTTCATATTTTTGTGGCTCTGGTAGCATTTTCACCAACCCAAACCCCCACCACTACCACTACCATATGTTTCCAATCAGCAGCCTTGAAGACTGCTTCCTAACAGGTCCGCGCTCCACCTTGTCCCGGCTGTCCGTAATTATCAGTCGCTTCCTCCAACCTTATATCAATGGACTGAGGACTTTCTATTCACACCATCTTTACGCATTACGCACCGATCGCTGCATGGAGCGATCGGGATAATGGATTTCTTTCGCATTTGCATTCACATTGCGCATTACGCATGTATGGAATGTAGCTCATAGGTTTCAAGGCGTTTCGATTTTTTGTCGCATTCGCATTCGCATTCGCATTCGCATTACGCGTATATGGAATGCGCCCTTTAGTCATTGGTTTGACTCTGCCGGTGTTTGAAATAATATATTATGCTACATTATCTATTGTGGGTGTGAATTTTGACACTGTCTGACACATAATCATACAAGTAATTTATGTCATTGGATCCCAGGTATTCAATTAAGTTAACATGAGATGCAGCATCCTAATTCATACTCTGATGACCCGATGACTATTACACGTATATATGTTATTGGTATTCTTTTGTTTCTTTGTTTCTTTGTTTGGTTAAGCACACTCCAGGACTACACCTACGCATTGGCTCTCGGGGGTCACATATTGGTATTAATACATTTGAATAAAGAATTGTTAATATGTTGCCCTCAGAAAGTCAGTTACTTGCAACTGGACGAGGACTGATATGGATAGCTAAATGATAACCATGGTTCTTACCAAATGTTATATTTACATACATATATATAACAAAGTATGAGGTATGTGAAGGCCTGTTAAACCTATTCCTATACAACAACCATCACCAATTCCATGAAGAACATATTAACCTCAGAATGTCAGTTACTTGCAATTGAAACATGAATGATGTGGATGGCTGATTGATGACCATGTTTCTTACCAAGTTTTATACATACATACATACATATTTATCAAATATTATGACCAGACGGGATGGCCGAATTAGTTGGAGCGTCCATCTCCCTTGCTGGTAGATCGTGGTGTCATGGGTTCAAACCCTGGTCGAGTCAAACCAATGCCTTACAAATTGATACTTGTCGCTTCCTAGCCAGGTGCTCGGTATTATTAGGACAGGGCAAGGACTGGTGTGCTCAGTGTCAGGATACTCTCACTGAGTGGGATACCAGGTCATGGTGCCGGCAGCCTGGTTTCCCAGTGGGACAGTGCTATAAAGTTGCCATGAGTGCACACTTTCACAAGTCGGTACCCATCCTGATATGACCCTAGATGTTGCTAGGACGTAAAACAACAATATAACATATTATGGGGTATGTGAAAGCCTGGTCATCATCATCATGCTGTCATTCGCGATGCGACAAAGAGTGCTTTCATTACTTGACTGCCACTCTCCATTTAGCTCTCTGCTGTGAGAGTTGCGTCCATGAGTCAGTCTTAATGTCTCTCAGATTCAGGTTTCTCTTGATGGTTTTACATTTCATGAAAGCTGCCTGCAAAAGTGTTGAAGTGCTGCTGGCTTTTGCAAGTTACCAGTGGCACTCTCTCGGGGAGCAAATAGAGGTTTCACACCGGCAAGAACATGTCAAGACAGGCGCAAAACTATTTGTCCCTGCAGTGGCTGGTCGGGAGATGTTGGGAGTTCCATACATCAACCGCCCTTAATGCTGCCACAGTGACATGGTTTTCTGTTTAGGATTTGCTCCCTTAGCCTTCGGTTCTGTCAAGAACCTGTACCACAAGGCAGTGGTTTACAACTCTGCAGGGCAGGGGCGTCAAACTCCCTGAGGTATTGCTATACCTGCAATACCTGCATACCATGTATATATAAGTATATATATATGTATGGTAAAGCTATGATTATACAACAAATATCACCCATTCCGTAGAGAAGAACATATTAACCCCAGAAAGACAGTTACTTACAATTGAACCAGGAATGATATGGATGGCGGAATGATGACCGTGGTACTTCTCAAGTGTTATATTTACATACATACATATTTCTAACATATTATGAGGTCTCTGAAGGCATGTTAAAGCTGAGCTTATACAACAACCATCACCCATTCTGCAGAGAAGTCTTCATTCCCGTTAACAGGGTGGAGTGGGCCGGGATCCAAGTCCAACGGCCAACATTGGATGCTTGTTTGTCTACACGTTGCATAAACAGAGCGTTTAATTAAAGTCAACAGAGCGTTGTTTAGACACAGCGACGTGTGTGCATATCATCGGTGCGCCGCGCTTAAAATCGGGGGCTCAGCTACTGGTACTCGAGCAGTAAACTACACTTTGCTCATTCAAAGTTTCACCTTCCCCCCACTCGTACGTTGTGGTGCCGTAGGTAGCCCGCCTGCTTTCAGGGTCGGGGCGGTTGTGGGATCGATCCCCGACGGAGAACAATTTAAAGGATAAGAATATTGATGCATGTCAGTGGCTTGCCTGGTTTTTGGAGTTACATGTGCATTCAATTCACTCACTTCAATCCAATTCAATTCAATGAAGTTTATTTCAACATCATCATTATATACACTTACAATTTCCATGAAACGTAAATACAATGGATGATGAAAAGGAGGAGAGGGTTGTTTCAATAGCAGGGTAATATAACTCTCTTGGATATCTTCGGTGTGTTCTATATCGGTATAATATAAACACATGGGATATCTGAGGTTTGTTCTCTAGTAGGATAATATCAGGGTAATATAACTCTCTTGGATATCTTCGGTGGGTTCTATATCGGTATAATATGAACACGTGGGATATCTGAGGTTTGTTCTCTAGTAGGATAATATCAGGGTAATATAACTCTCTTGGATATCTTCGGTGGGTTTTATATCAGGATAATATAAACACGTGGGATATCTGAGGTTTGTTCTCTAGTAGGATAATATAACTGGGTATGATATCTGCTCATGGTGCAGGTAGCACAGTATCCCATTTTGGCAACACTGTAAAACCTTCATGACTATCATAGGGGAAAGTCGTCACAATCTGACCTTAGATGTTGCTAATATGTAAACCACCAACCCTCACTGAACAAACAATGTATCCCCCCCCCGCGCCTGCCCCCCGTCGCCCCCATCTGCACCCGTCCGTCTTCACCCCTCCTCACATATATACACAGCGCCAGCCTCGGTATGGCAGGCCGAGTGTAGCGCGCGTTAAATATTAACCCCATTAAAGCTTACACACGCACACCCCATGCCACTGATAATGGGGGTGGCTTAAATATATGCATGCCCAACAGCAATTATATCCCCAAACCAATTGCGTTCTCACGAACCAAATCCCGCCTGAACCATTACGTGATTATTGTTTTGTTCAGTTGTTTTATTACTGCCGCCCATATAGATACTATCGCATATGTTGTCGCATACAGTAGGGGAGCGGCATGCATATTGCAGTAGCCATGCATAGCTAACTCAACGGCCACCGCAGGCCCGGGGCAATCGCCTACATTATTTGGTAGGGGGATAGTCGCAAGTTAATCAAATGTTTTCCTCCCGATGTAGCGGCATGGCGTATTTATGTAATGCCTTTTGAGTCGTCTAACCGACGGGCATGCCAGCAACCTCATCTCCACTCTCTACCCCTCAGTCCATTCCCATATTGTTATACCGACATACCCATACGCATGCCCGAAACACCCACACACATGCCCCACTCACACCCTCACAGGCAGCAATACCCATAGGCCCATTTAATCATGTTCCAGTTTGGTCTGTCGCACCAGCTATGCTATATATCGTGTTCTTCCACAGCGTGTTTGAGCGAGTGGTATGGGCGTGAGGCAGAGAATAGGCCAGAGCCCGTATGCATGGGGCGGTGGTAGCGCTCCAAACCTGTGGGTAGGGGTGATCTCCGAGTTAGTGGCGAAAAGTCGGTATGCATTGACCAGTGTTATGCAAACCCCGGGAGTTAAAAATCGGGTAAGCTAACCCCATTCCGTAGCAGGTATAAGGTTGGTGGTAGGGACCGACTCGGGCCAAATCTATTGAATGCTTAACAGAATTGCATACGCAATGAGTGAAATTTGATCAATTTACCCCTAAATTCGAACCGTTATTAACGCTACCGCCGCATTGGCGGCGATATTAATAGTGTCAAATCGACGAATGTAAAACAAACAAATCGCCGCCGCCGCAGCGACGTCGATATCCATACTGGCACAACTCCAGCAGCAATGTTTTATGCCCAAATCTATTTAACAGAATTACATATGCAATAAATGAAATTTGATCAATTTAACCCTAAATTCGAACCGTTATTAACACTACCGCCGCATTGGCGGCGATATTAATAGTGTCGAATCGACGAATGTAAAGAAACTGCTAGGGTAGTAGGGTAGCTAATGCCTCTGCGCTTTGGCTCCATGCATACCCCGTGACCCATTTCTCACCACCGGCGATAGCTACCCCAAACTGGGTCCTTACCACCGGAGCCGATAAATAATTCTTCATGCATACGGGTCCAGGGGACAGCACCAGCCGAGGCAGAAGGCCTGACCAGTCACGTGAGTAGTTGAGTGTCATTAGTTGTGTAGTGTCAAAGTTCATGGGTAATCGGTTTACAGATAATTATATTTGTATACTTGCTTATCCTAAGCATATATATACATAGATAAATATATACATATACAAATTCTCCGGTGTAACTGACCCATGTCAACATCCGGTTGAGGAGATGTGGGCCCAGATGGTACCACCGATACAGTGTTGCATCCTATGGAGTATAATCATAATAATAAGTAATATTCCCTTCCATATCTTTATACTCACATAATAAGATACGTATCATATATATCCAAACATACATATTTATATGATGCATATATAATTATACGAGTATAAATTCCAGGGGAACACTATCATATTCTGAGTCCTCCTTACTCTGCATTGGTGGAGTGCCCCCCTCCAA
Source organism: Branchipolynoe longqiensis (assembly GCA_030323885.1). Lineage (NCBI taxonomy): Eukaryota > Metazoa > Annelida > Polychaeta > Phyllodocida > Polynoidae > Branchipolynoe > Branchipolynoe longqiensis. The sequence goes on along the minus strand of CM059191.1, from coordinate 89,878,774 downwards.
TTCAGTGCTTGATTGTATAAGGGTACTTCCCCCCCCCCCCATGACTCTTACACACGAGGAATGTATTCACCCGACAGAGAAATGATGATTGCAATTTCCTTGTCCATCGGTCATAATACTTGTTATATATTGTAGGACTAGGAGTGTGTACTGACTTCTCAGGCAAGGAGCGTATAGAGAGGTACGAATAGATAGGATGAGTGCATTAGAGTGCCTAGATAATGTAAATGATACTATTCTAGTCAACGAATAGAAAAAAGTGTGGGCTCGAATCCTGCTCTAGGCGCAATATTCTCCCAGTTTTCTCACCTCGATGACAGTGTAAAGCAGCTGTCACACCTCGCCAGATTGAGCAACGGACATATTTATCTAGTCCGTTGGTGATAAGTATCAAAATGTATTAAAATGTGTCAAAGTGTTTTGACAAAGTGTTTTGACATGAAACAGACATGAAACAGACATGAAACAGACGGGAACAGATAGCCAACGGACGAAACAAAATCAAACCGGACAAGAACCATAGAAGTCAGTCTGGCGGCATCCGTTCCTAGTTTTGTGCATGTTCAAAACTTGTACAGACACAAACCAGACATTGTTCGTTTTCTATCCATTTCCCCCAATCCACTGAGATGTGACAGGGCCTTAATGAATTATCTGAGTATACATATGTTTGATTGTTTGTTTGTTGTTGTTTTACGTCCTAGCAACATCTAAGGTCATACCAGGACGGGTACCGACTTGTGACAGTGCACACTCATGGCAACTTTATAGTGCTGTCCCACTGGGAAACCAGGCCGCCGGCACCATGACCTGGTATCCTACTCAGTCACATTATCCTGACACTGAGCACACCAGTCCTTGCCCTATCCTAATAATGCCGAGCGCCTGGCTAGGAAGCGACAAGTATCAATTTTAAAGTCATTGGTTTGACTCGACCGTGCAGGAATACCAACATTACCTTGTATTACATTAGTCACTTACTAATCAATACTGCTGGGGCCACCATACACCCACCCAACTCTCCACCCCTGCCTTATATTATGTCAGTTAAAGTGGAACTTTACATTTCTTTAGGTAAGGGGCTCCCGCTATATCATGATACTAAGATTGGTATGGATTGGTCTCATGTTCCCCAAAACTCTGAAAAAAACAGCAATCATCGTTTTTTTTAAACAGCTGGTGCATTGGTTAATCCAAACTGCATCCGTTTAAATTGGAAAAGTCCCATATGAGTGTTAATAGCTGGTCCGTTAAAGATAAGATCTACTGACCTCTTGCGTAGGGCAAACGTGGGTAATATGTGCAATAGTATGTAGATATGCATATACAGTAAAACCTCTCTAAATCGAGCGATCCTGGGACCGTTATTAAGTGGTCCATTTTGGAAGGTGATCCGTTTAGGGAGTTAGCATATGGATTGAATGATATTGTCGGGACCCAAAATTGAAGCGATCGATAACCTGGAATATCACTCCTGTCCCTCATCACTCACACGGCTCCATGGGCTGTGGGAGTCTCTCATAGTAATCTATTGCTCCAGCCTCCCCAAAGCCAGCTCGGATGGTGGCGCCACCACCCCTGCACACTGTAACCGCCACTCACTAACCGCTGAAAATGTTATATATCTTGCAACAACCTAGTTCGCCTCGGGCCCGTGGGGGGGGGGGGCGTGTGGCGTTTATCACCTATTATAGACCATTATCTCTGATGAATACAACTTGCGTCCACAAGATATCGACTGCTGACTAAAAGCACGTGGTGATGGGAGAGTATATCCAGATAAGTTACTGCTGTCTGAATTGCGCTAAATTGGCGACAAGGCGCAGGTGATCTCCAAGTGGAGAGGCAATCACATGGCAGATTGGAACCCTTGGGGCGGGATATATGTGTGCTGTGGACGATGGTTAGGTGTGTGTTATTGCGTGTGTGGAAGTGGGATGGCGGAGGGACGAGGGGGGGGGAGTGGGGTGAGGGTTGCTCGGTGCGAGTGGGAGGTTGAGGGTCGAAGGGGGGAAGTGAGGTATTTGTGTGTTGTTGTTGTACGTCCTAGCAACATCTAAGGTAATATCAGGATGGGTACCGACTTGTGACAGTGTGCACTCATGGGGACTTTATAGTGCTGCCCCACTAGAAGACAAGGCCACCAGCACCATGACCTGTTATACCACTCACCTGACACTGAGCCAACCAGTCCTTGTCCTATCCTAATAATGCCGAGCGCCAGGCTAGGAAGCGACAAGTATCAATTTTTAAGTCATTCGTTTGACTGGACCAGGGTTCGAACCCACGACACCACGACACCACGATCTACCAACACGGGACACAGACGCTCTAACTCATTCAACCATCCCATCTGGTCCAGGGAAATTGAGGTGAGGGGCGACTGGGGGCGGGGGGGGGGGGGGTGGAACTAGGCGGAACAGGGGGCGGTAGAGGCGGGGGTGAGGGTGGACGGAGAGGGATTGTTGTTACAGAACGGTTGGCTTGTCGCCATTGCTATAATTATATGGTGCCCCAGAGATATAAGGTGCGTTGAACATCCGGTAAAGGAGACAGATGGCCAGCTGACGGGACAGCAGATCCATCAAGGTGACCGACACACAGGCCGATGTATGAACATCAGGTAGCCTCTGTAGAGACCGCGCCCAGCAAAGGGAGGCACGCATAATTATGTAGGACATATAATGAGCCTGGCTCAAAAGGTGCTAACTCTTCGTTTTTTGGTCCATAGTAATGATTGACACAAAACAGCACAGAAACGGTTACACTGAAAACACAAGGACATTTGCTTCAAATCAATATGTATCCTATTGGGATTATGAAACACCATGTAAAAAACAAATCAGTTTATCATGAGCAAATGCATAAGTAGATAGTGTGTTGATCGTTACTATGGACACAGTTTTGTCCCATATTGCTTAGCACCTTTTGAGACAGTCTCATATATGCACCATGCCAGGGCGATGCGGATAATTTGAATGCGATTGTATTTGTAGTAGTCCGACACAGTGAGTTGTATGCGGTGGCAGCAGGGACTGTGACGTCACGGAATGGTAGGGGAACTCACGTACGGACTACTGCAGAAGCATTAAATGGCTAGTGCACAATCATGAAGAGTTCCGGTGTAAATCCACGCAAGCACCAAACCAAAAATGTAGCTCAAATATAATATTTTTAGCTGAACATAATTTTAATTCTCACTTATTGCACTTTTTGTATGATCTCATGGTTATGGAGTAATGAACTAAAAAATACGAATATAAAACGAAACTTACTTTTTGAAGGTTTGACTCCGACGCTTATCTCAATATTTGGATTGACGTTTACCGGGTTTGCGCCTGAACTCTTCACATGTCTATATACATATATATATATAAGTATATATATGGATATATACGTATATATATAAGTATGTAAATAAATATAAGTATGTAAATATATATATATATATATATATATATATACATGTGATAACATATTATACGAGTATACATGCTTGAAGGGAAATAAATCATATCCCTTCCTCCTGCACTGCCGCCTTGGTAGACTACCCCCCCACCCTCCCCTTGTGGTGCGTTTAATAATTGGGGGCCCTCACTGCCCCACTCAGCAAGGAGGAATTTTCATCTATACGTGATGCCTGACTGATTGAGCATCCATCTCCGGTTTTGGTGGATCGTCGGATTCGGACCCACGGGCTCGAACCTTGATCGAATCAAACCAATAACTTAAAAACGGACTTATTGGCTCAGTGTCAGGATAATGTGACTGAATGGGATATCAGGTCGTGAGGCTGGTAGCCTGATCTCCCAGCTCTCGTCTGTAATTCAATACAAATACATGATTTGTCAAAGACGAACAAAGATTCAGCCAGTATGAAATTCGACGGTTCTTCCCTGAGCACAGATTAAAAATATTACAGAACCCGAGGTTGTTGGTTGCCCTATAGATGAGATGTATATATATATATATATATATATATATATATATATATATATATAAAGTTAGGCTACTCTTAAATTAGACGATAGAAACATGAGTATGGGTTGATCACTTTTAATGTGAGATCTTGGCTAGCAAAATGCCTGCTGGTTATAAGTTTGAAAGCCCGGTGCGAAATGGCCCAGCAGCAGTTTGCAAGGAACCAACACAGGCGCTGCAGTAGTGCACAGAGGGATCGATCAAGTCGGGTCATGATAGGCCAATATACATATTAATTGTCATTAAATAACACACCCATTACTGCACAGTAATAATCAGCACAATAATAATGGAGAAGCCACTCCACCTTTTTAGATAATGATAATAATTACCATGTCTATATATATATTATATATATATATATATTTGATTGATTCTTATAAGTCACTTTACTTTAGTTCGACAAAGCTTATTTTTAAAAAAACATCATATTGTCGGGGTGGGAATGTGGTGGTTTTCGGATGGGACTGTAGGTGTATTGGGTACGGGTGGGAGTAAGGCTGGGTTGTGCGTGAGTGAGTGCGAGTGGAGTTGGTGGGGGTGGGGTGAAGATGGTTTGGGTGCGGGTCGGTTTGAGTTGGATGGGAGGGTTGGTTGGCTGGGGCTTGGAGTGATGGTGGTTTAGGTGCGAGTGTGGGTGGGGTGGGTGAGGGTGCGGGTGGGGTGGGTAGGGGTTAGACTGAGGGTGGGTCGGATGGGAGTGCAGGTGGGTTGGGTGGGAGTGGGGATGAGGGTGGGTTGGATAGTGGGGGGGGGGGGGGGTTCGGTGTGTTTTGTAAAATTGTTTAAACCTTTTATGCTGTGTTTATACTGTCCATAACATGTAAGATTGAGTGCTCGGGTTTGTTTTTCAATGCTGGCCTGTTTAATCTTATCACACAGTAGGAGGTGATAAGATGTTTTTGTTTCTCACACAGTAGCAGGTACATGGTGATTATTTAGTATCTATAGATCTTTTAGCTTGTTTTGTGTTGGGGTTGGCTTTCCAAGGTCGATCCGAAATAGGGAAGGACTGCTAGGCATGGCAGGTAAGTGTGTTCTTGGCTCGTAGATGTTTGAGTTTATTTTCGGTTGTGTTTGGCTATCCAAGGTTGATCCGAAATAGGGAAGGACTGTTGGTTTTAGTTATAAGTGTAGGTGTTATTGCTTTTATTTTCTGATCACCCTTGTAGTGGGTGCAAATAGTATATTAGTTTTGTTGTTTGTTTTTTGTTTGTTGTACCAATACCTATGAAATAGGCTACTGTACATTTATAAGCTTGTACATAGTTTGTAGCTGTTCATTATCTACTGAGGGTGGTTCAGATTACCCCTTGGGGCAGCCCAGTTTGCGGGCCTTGACCTATCACATGCCCTTCTTGGGTTTTCAGGGTCTCCCTTTTTTTTTACATATATATTGTTGTATGTTTTCAGATCAGGAGTCTCTGTTTTGATGGTTTGTGGTTGTTTGTTATCTACTGAGGGTGGTCCAGGTTTCTTCCTTGGGGCAGCCCCGTTTGTGGGCCATGACCTATCACATGCCCCTCTGGGGTTCTGGCCCTAGGGTGTCATCAGCATCCTCCATTTTAAACAGATATATTTTTTGTATGTCTTTAGATCAGGGATCTGCCTCTCTTTTACTGATTGGGATTTCCAAGCCTTAGCAGCCATTTCTAATGCGCTTCTCTCCTGGGCCTTTATGTGGCTCCTTGTTTGTATTATTAGTGGTGTATTGTTTATTTGTGTATCTCTGGTTGGTTACTTTTGGTATTTCCTATCGCGACTGTACCCACATGTGAGTGTTTTGAGGTGTACTACTCTTCTCTTTATTAGCAACTTTGCTTTGGGTGGGTTGGGTGTGGATTGGAGCTAGGGTGGGTTGGGTGGCAGTGGGGGTGGGTTGGGTGGCAGTGCGGGTGGGTTGCGTGGCAGTGCGGATCGTAGCGTTCGGTGGGGGTGGGTTGGGTGGTGATTGGAGTGAGGGTGCATTGGGTGTGGCTGTCGGTGGGTTGGGTGGTGGTTTGAGTGAGGGTGGGTTGGGTGGGGGTGTCGGTGGGTTCGGTGGTGGTTTGGGTCAGGGTGTCATTGGGTTGGGTGGTGCTTGGAGTGACGGTGGATTAGGTGGTGGTTGGAGTGAGGGTGGGTTAGGTGGGGATGTGGGTGAGTTGGGTGGTGGTTGGAGTCAGGGTGTCGTTGGGTTAGATGGTGTTTGGAGTCAGTTGGCTGGTGGTTGAACTGAGGATGGGTTAGGTGGGGGTGTCGTTGGATTGGGTGGTGGTTGGAGTCAGGGTGTCATTGGGTTGGGTGGTGGTTGGAGTCAGGGTGGGTTGGGTGGTGGTTGGAGTCAGGGTGTGTGTGCCGGTGTCCGTTGGTTATGTGTGGGTGTGGGTACTGGCGGTGTGGATAAGTGGTGGTGCACACTCATGCAGTACTGACGTGTTGGCTTCAGTTAGGGCATGTTTTAATATGGCCTTGTCACAGTTAATAACAGGTGTAGCGGTGCTAGCGTGCATCTGGGATGTACGCCCTGTTGCCGGGATATCCACGTGACCGGACGCAGGAGTAGGGAGAGGGGTTGGAGGGCATCGCTGATGTCTACTTAGCCGTCACACTTATATCAACAGCAACACAAGAACTAGAAATAACACATGTCGCGACAACATCTAATTCAAAGGTCTATGTGGGCCCATGTGGGTCCATGTGAGTTTGAATGGATCCATGTGATTCCATATGGGTCCATTTGATTACCTATGGGTCTATGCGATTCCATATGGGTCCATATGGGTCCATATGGTCCATGTGAGTCCATGTCAGTTGTGCCTGTTTCCATGTGGTTTCATGTGGTTGCATGTTGGTCCATATGCATATGTATGGGTCCATTTGGGTCCATATGGGTGCATTTGAGTTCATTTGGGTTCATATGGGTCCATCTGAGTCCATATGGGCCCATATCGGTCCATGTGAGTCCATGTGGGTGCAGGTGGTTACATGTGGGTCCAAATGGGTCCATTTGGGTCCATGTGGGCCCATTTGGGTCCATTTGGTTCCATGTGAGTTCATATGGGTGCGTGTGAGTCCATGCGGGTTCATCTGGTTCCATGTCGGCCCATATTGGCCCTGTAGTGCCCACGTGGTTCCATGTGGTTTCATGTGGGTCTAATTGGGTCAATGTGAGTCCCGCTGGGTCAATGAAGCTAGAGCTGGTTCCATATCCGTCCATGTAAGTCACTTTTGGTATATGTTTGATTGGTGGTTGCTTTACGCCGTGTCGGTAGCATAGGCCATATTCATGGCGAGAAATGTTTGTTTTTTGTTCAAACCATCGCTTTTACATTTAAAAGCAGACAATCAATGATGTGCCAATAGACACTAATTAAATTAGAAAGCTCACACTCATATATTTGTGGTCAAGGGAAACAAATTCCCATAGAAAAACAAAAGTTGTATTAATAATTGATAGAATCCATTTAGTAAACTATATAAGGTGGTACAGTCCAGCTGCCCTCAAAAAGGCTAAAATGTTTTCCTGTTTTACCTTAGCAAAAAGGTCATGCATACTGTCTGCAGTGTAGAACCGTTGGCGCAGGGCCAAAAAATCAACGCAACTTAGTCAAATGTGTTTGAGTGTCAGTGGGGACTGACATCCAATACATTCAGGGGGAGGTTCCCCTTTGAGCAGAGAAGCATGTGTAAGCCACGAGTGGCCAATACGGCAGCGGCCAAGGACCACTTGGTCCCGCTGACCTCCTGCATGAGTCAGTGGTGGCTTTCCCACAGATGGTTCAATTTCTTTAAGTTGGTATATGTAGTTACATGTGGTTCCATCTGTGTCCCTGTGTGTCCATATGGGTCCATGTGGCTACATGTATTCTCTAATAATATACATAAACAAATACAATGCACAGGGCAAAGTCCAGCGGCCGCAAAGTCCTCTCAAGTCGCTTGCGTTCCACCGACCATATCATGTGGCTTTTAAAAGAGTGTGGCAATATGCTTGTTCTCCCCTTCCACCACACACCCAGACACCCACACACACATACATCGCTCCGCAACAACCACCCGCCCCGTAGCACCCACACCCACACCCCCAACTCACTCACCCACCCACCAACCTAGAGTCACTCATCACCATCCACCACCCTAACAGTGTGTTCAATTTCAGAAGGACAGAGTATGAGCTCTTAATTAGAAAGTTAACACAGCGATATAACACAAGAACCACAAAAAGAGCGAATAGCGAAAATAAGAACCAACACACATTAATGTGGAAAGGCGAAGCAGCAATCATTAGAGTGTCATGAAATACCATCCCAGATTGTCTTTTTATTCTTGGTACTTGATGTGTTTGGGGTTTGCGCAAATGGAAATTATATTGTGTAATTTGTTTTCTTTGTTGTTGTTGTCGCAAAATATTTCTTCCCTCGGTGCCCTGAAGACTTATCCGTATAACCCGCATTGTTTTTTCAACTCATTGTGCCTCTACTGCTGATGGAGTCACGTTCGCCAAGGGGCTCCTTCAAAGTTTTCCACATTTTCCCAATTGTATAAAGTGTATGACCGGAGATAGGGGATAGGGGGGAGGGAGGAGGGAGGGGGATGGGAGGAGGGTAGGAGGGCCAGGGGGGAGTGTATCAGACAAATATGACTTTAATCATTTAATAAAATGCTGATATATTTTTGTTAATGTTTTAAAATCTATATATTTCGCCCTTTGTTTGTAGTTGCAATTTACTCGATTAAGCAGTGGAATTTCCAGTCATAACAAAAATGGTATTCCTCATTCAACTGCTCCTTGCCCTATCATAGTAGTGACTAATCTCAGAGTAGGTAGAAAAAAGCGGAAAACTCTTCCCAATAAAAACCCAAAACACTAACATAGAACCTTAAGACAACAACTAACATAGCAATAAGAATAGCACAAAAATACAATGCCAAGAGGGCACAACAAAACTAACATAGGCTACTAAACGTACCAACATACTATCTATCTGCTACTGAAATGCAGACAATCAAATAACTTATCAGCAGCTACTGTTTGGTAAGACAACACCAACACTACAGCTGGCCAGCATTGAAAAAAAGCCTGGGTACCCAGGCTTACATCCTATGGACAGAATAAATACAGCCTAAAAATAAAAACAATTTTTAAAAAAGGTAGCGGAAAGTATCAATTGTTAAGTCATTGGTTTGACTCGACCAGGATTTGAACCCAACAGTGCTGAATCCCATGACCTATAACAACGGGACGTGGGCACTCAACTCATTCGGCCGTCCAGTGTGGGTATGTAGTAAAAATGGTGCGGTGTACTACTTTAAACAAAAAAGGTGTGGGAGTGGGAAACTAGTGTAGTAGTCTGAACATGAGCTCTACTATCACGCGGTAGCAGCGGAGACTACGACGCCACTGGCGCAGTTCCACTACACTGCGCTAGGTGGCGGCACGGGTCACCACCGGTCAGACCCTAGCCGGGCTGACCTCTACTGCGTGTGGTTGACCCACCCCCCCACACACACCTATAGAGTCGAGGTGGGATCTGGCGAGTCAGGGGGCGGGTCAGACAACTACTGACCCCGCGGAGAGCAGAGGTTTCAATAAACCAGGTGAAGCGTACACTGAATTGAATCTTGGTGTTCTTTCGTGAGAGAAAGGGTGAGTCGGAGGGCCGTGGGCCATTACACTAGTAATCCTTGCACTACCTTTTATTTGTACAGTCGTTGATTAAACTTGCATAGTCCGATGGTTTAGAGTTTCTGTCATTTTCTGAGACAAATACATCAGATTGATCGTTATAGACTACCTTACTTTAGTTTGAAGCAACTTTTATTTTAGATGGTTAACTTTGGAGGTATTTGAAGTACAACCATGCAACATTAATTTTGGCAAGCACGCCAAAACTCTCACATCATAGGCGTCTGCAGTAACGGGTTCTCTTAAATTGCATCTGTATTCCGTTCAGTGTGATGACAAATGTTTAATAAGTGCACCAGTATCTAAGTTAGATATATACAATCAAATCTAGATAATTGTCTTGGTTTTGAAAATTTGATATTTTCATCCGACTATGCAGCTTTAAACAGAGGACATTTCAATCACGGACAATTGGTCTTCGTCATTCCACTGCTCCTAGCACTAATGCCGAGCATCAAGGTAGGTAGCGACAAACATACCTTTTAAGTCATTGGTTTGACGCGGCCAGGGTTCGAACCCGGGGTTCGAGTTCCACGACCTACCAGAACGGGAGGCGGACGCTCAACTAATTCGGCCATCGCGTCTGGTCTTAATGACCTTCGCATCTGGTGTGTGGCGTTCTCTGTGGCAGAGTGGTTAGAGTGTCTGACTTTTTTCTAGGTCAGACTCCTAATCTGAGGGTCGGCGGTCCGATTCCCCATGCCCCCAGCTCTGCCAATTTGGATTTCCACCACTGTGTATAACTTACAGCATCATCAAAGGCCGGTTGCTCTCATACCATGTCTATGTGATGTGGGAGGTTAAAAATCCCTTGGGTCGGTAAAAGTGTAGGCTTGGGCTTCCTATCGACCAGCAGTGGAGTGGGGAAGACCAGTCGTCTGTGACTGGGATTTCCCCTGCTGGGACAACTAATGTACCAAAAAAAATAAAAAATAAAAAATGAGAGACAAATAAGTGTTCACCCTTCCTGTCTACCATTCGCTATATTCGCTATATCATGACCTTCATATTGGTAAAGATTATATATTGCCCCTAAGAAGCGATGCTAGGCCTACCATATCAGGGTGAAACATACATTTATTTATCCGTTAAGGGCGCATTCCATATACGCGTAATGCGTAATGCGTTATGCGTTACGCGTTATGCGTTATGCGAATGCCAGCATTCCATATACGCGTAATGCGTAATGCGTTATGTGGCGCACGACTGGCTATATTTAAAAAATAAAAATAAACAATTATTCTCCATACTGCTCTGTATGTGACCAAATATTGCATGTATATCTATGTAACTTTTTGTATGTCACATGGGGGTTCCTACCTTTATTATAACCAAATTATAGATAAGTATTCATATTTCTGTGCATATGGTAGCATTTTTAGCTTTCCCCTAACCTTATGTCTCCCGGGTGCCCAGCTCACCATGTGTTTCCAATTAGCACCCCTCTGTGAGACTGTTCCGTAATGCTCAGTCGCCTCTCCTGGTGTTAAACTAATGGACACATCAGACTCAGGTTTCTATTCACATCCAGCTTGACGCATAACGCATTACGCACCGATCGCTACATGGAGCGATCGGAATAATGGATTTCTGATGCATTCGCATTCGCATTACGCATTACGCGTGTATGGAATGTAGCTCATAGGTTTCAATGCGTTTCGATTTTTTGTCGCATTCGCATTCGCATTCGCATTACGCATTACGCATATATGGAATGCAGCCTTTATTGTCTTACGTTATTTTAAAAATCAACAAATATTCCACTCACTCAGTACATATCCATTTCCACTCCACTTCAGTCAATACGTACTCATTTCCATAGGAATGCATGTACACATGTTTATTCACCACATGTACATACATATATGCATATATATATATATACTTTCCCTCATGGACCAATCCCCCCGGAAACCAATAGGCGTCCACTGCCTCCTACCACTCAGACACACTCTGCTCGAAGGCGTGGATTTCTTGGCTTTGCACCAGCAATGTTTTATCTAAATAGCATGCAAGACCTCTTTACCAATGTAAGGTGCACCCCAATTTGAGAGTGCCTTAGCACAAATGAACTGCATCACTACATATACTGTTAGCTTTTTTGCGAGTAAATATTGTTGTTAATTGGGGCATTTTTAACCAATTAATCAAAATTACATATAATACTATTGTTGTTGTCAGTTGAATGAATTTGGCCATCTTTGAATTGTGTTTAAATTCCAATGTAGGTATGTGAATGTAATTAGCAAGGCTGACAGAACAGATATACACCACAAGCCTTTCACGTGAATATGCTTCAGGCTGCAGAACACGGCATTAAAGCATCAGCAATGAATCAACCAATCCCATATATATATAAGTATATATATGTATAGGTATGTATATATAAATATATGAAAATTCCGGCGGTACAGTGAGTGCACATATGGTTGGCGCCTCCCAACGGATCTGAGTCTGAGTAGGATGGAAGTTGTTAGGTTAACAGACAGGCTCCTCCAGTAGATGACTGAGGGAAGAGATAGGGCTGAGGAGCAGATGGAAGCTTCGGGCCTTATTATACTTGTATACTGGCTTATACAGCATATATATATATATATATGGGTGTGCATGTTGCTGACTGTAGTAAGGTTTCCTCGGCTCCGCTACTAGATAGATAGATCAGGGTGGCTACGTTGATTGCAACGGTTTCATCTAGATACATATATATATATATATATTTTTTTTTTAATCAGACCAAGGGAATCTGGTAGCAGTTCATTGACAGAATTCATTCAGGGGACGGTAGTACTACTGGCATTCGTAATGGAAAAAGTGCAGCTATGTAGAATATTGTGGCGATACAGGCCTATTTGAGGCTTATCTCTAGTTTATCCATTTCAAGTACAATATATCATAACATACAATGTTATCCATTATGTCTATTTTCCACCCTAGGTCATTGATATAGCGAAATACATGACTGTATGTGTTATTTGTATATAGCTAATCAGCATAGCTTGTTTGTTTGTTGGTGTGTTACGTCCTAGCAATATCTTTGGTCATATCAGGATGGGTACTGACACGTGGCAGTGCGCACTTATGGCAAGTTTATAGTACTGCCCCACTGGGACACCAGGCCGCCAGCACCATGACCTCATATCCCACTCAGTCACGTTATACTGACTCTGAGCCAACCAGTGAGCATAGCATTCCCATTTTGAAGGTTAGGAGTTCGAACCCCAGACCAGTATGACCGATGAGTCACAAAAGTGGTAATTTTCGCTAACTAGCCTGGTGCTCGGCCTTACTTGGAGAGGGCAGAGACTGGTTAACTTGTTGAAGAAGATTTATACTGCCTATCATGGATAAGCCTGAATAGGCTTGTTTTCACCATTAGACAGTTTGTCGATAGAAAGCCCGAGCCTACACTTTTACCGACCCAAGGGATTTTTTAACCTCCCACACCACATAGACATGGTATGAGAGCAACTGGCCTTTGATGACGCCGTAAGTTATACACATCGGTGGACATCCAAATAGGCAGAGGTGGGGGGGGGCACAGGGAATCGAACCACTGACCTTCAGATTAGGAGTCTGACCTAGAAAAAAGTCAGACACTCTAACCACTCCACCACAGAGAACACCACAAAACTTAGTAAGAGAATAATGTGCCTGAGTGGGAAATCGGGTCGTGATGCCGGCAGCCTGATCTCCCAGTGGGGCAGCCCTATGAAGTCACCATGAGTGCACAATTCGGTATCCTGATATGACCATATATGTTGGTAGGATGTAAAACCCCAACAAACAGGCACATTATTAAACCCATCCATATCCTTATATATGGTTCTGTGCAAGTGTCCATAAACTATATTAATATAAACATGCAAGTTCATGCAAGCATATGTATACGCATATCCATATGCATAGCTCTTGAATGTACCCGTTATTTATAGGGCCACAATCATATGGATATGCATATCAAATATAGATTAAGACAGAAAGGTAGGCATATAGTTCCATATGTATGTACATATTCATATCCAGATACATTTATTGGATGAGTGTGCCCATAATTTATACACGCATAATCCATTAAATTGCACATACATAACGTAGATTGGAGTAACAATAACTGCTTGATGTATATTTGAATCGTGCCTCACACAACTCTATCGCCCTCCCCCCTGTTCACCCATGAAACCCAAGGACATGCGATGTGAGTGGAGCCTTGAAGGATACAAACTGGCCGCCATGACTCTAACTTACATGTTAGGCTTCTCTTACCATGTTGGTTCTAAAGGCCCGGTCACATACACATTAGTGGAGGTAGTCAAACGTAGTGGATGCTAATGTAGTTGAACATATTTGAACATAGTCGAACATACTGGAGAAGTATGGATGCCGGTATGTTCAACTACGGTTAACTACGTTCAACTACGTTCAACTATGTTCAACTACGTTCAACTACATTCAACTACATTCAATTACATTCAACTACATTCAATTATGTTCAACTATGTTCAATTACGTTCAACTACATTCAACTATATTCAACTACATTCAGCTATGTTCAACTATGTTCAACTACATTAGCCTCCACTATGTTCAACTATGTCCACTAATGTGCATGTGACCGGGCTTTTAATATCCACAACCCTGTCACGTATAAATGATTGGTCGTTTAAGTTTTACATCCAGGCAACAGCAAAAGCCATATGAGGACGGGTAGAAACTTGTGACAGTGCGCACTGAAGGCACATGTATAGTGTTGCCCCACTGGGAGACCAAACCGCCAGCACCATGACCTGATATCCCACTCAGTCACATTATCCTGCCACCGAGCCAACCAGTCATTGCCCTATGCTAATCAGGCTTAGCACCTGGTTAGGAAGCGATATGTATCAATTGTGTCAGTCATTGGTTTGACTCGACCAGGAATTGCACTCCCGACCTTCCGCACGGGAGGCCTGCGCTCTATCGATTCGGCCACCGCGTCCGGTCTCGCACAAATGAAGGCACGCATCGTGTAAGTGACTGTTCACGGGCCTTTATTTCTGACAGGCTGTCACATCCCTCTAAGATAGATTGGGTGAAGCATCATGCTTTGTGTGAATGCCCTTGCCTACGGGTGTTCATGGAGCGGCCTGTAGAGGGCGCCATCGGGGGTAATGGTTCTGGGCTCTGAACGCCAGGGGCCCCGGTGATCGGGTCGGGTGTGGAGGTCGGAGGTGGGAGGCGGTGAGAGGAGGTGGGAGGAGGTAGTAGTAGGTGGCAGGAGGTGGGGCAGGAGGGAGGAGGTGGGGCAGGAGAGAGGGCGGATGGGGGAAGGGGGAGGAGGCGGTAGGGTGGGGTGGGCTCTTTCGACGCCCCAATTCCTCATTTCCCCTGCTACCGAATCAGCAATAAATTTGAAAATTATGAAGCAATCTCGGTTCAAGACCCTGGGGTCATGTGGGGGAGAGTAGTTAGGCGAATCGGAACTGATCTGAATGGAGTGGAAGTGGCAGTACTGGTACATTTGGAACAGTTGTGTTCTTCAGTGATACACCTCTTTTTGGATATTAAGTAAAGGACGCTTCAGAAAAATATTGTGATACTTGTCGCTTCCTAGCTTGGTCCTCGGCATTAATAGGATAGGGCAATGACTGGATAGCTCAGTGTCAGGATAATGTGTGTCAGGTCATGGTGCTGCCAGCTTGATTTCCGAGTTGGGGCAGCACTATAAAGTCGTCACGAGTGTGCACTATCACAATTCGGTACCGACCTGGTATGACCTTAGATGTTGCTAGAATGTACATCTCCAATAACGAACCAACTCTGACTTAACAAGTTTAACATTTTCAAACAGAGGATTGTTCATCCTGATGACCTTTGTGCACCTGATTTTTACTGAACTCAGAATGCACCACTTATGCCAAGGCAGCAGCAGCTCATCTTAACAACACCTCGTCAACAACCTGTCAAAAACCCACCATATTAACTAGCCTTCTCGATTAATAGTTTCGATAAAATCTAGTTTACGATGGGTGGGCAATCAATTTTGACGACGGAGTAGTCAAACCCCATGGAATTTCTTTGTCTACACATTTTCCCCAAGAATTCAATGAGAAGATGAAAATTCGCGGCTTTCTTGACAGTGCTGCTCTTGGAATTGAGACAACGTCGACATGATTATTGAGTTCATCTTTCATTGCTCTCTCGTAAAGCGGAAATGTTCATTTATTTTTCAGGAAAATAATTTCAAAGAAGCGGTAGAATTTGTATTATCATTGCATGTGCATATTTGCAACAAAAAAAGCAGTGACTTCAAACTGCGTTTTATGTTACAGAAACATTGAATATCTTTCCACATACTTTGAGAAGATTATTACTCATCTGACACTGCTCTGAAAAGCACGCCTTCGAGCATCACTGTTTGCATTTTCTTTTTACATTCATCAACCATTTCATAATGCCTGTGGAAGGCCCTTTTTTCTAATTAACTTGGAACTTGCTGCACAGGCCTCTGACGCTCTACCATCTGAACCATCTCACGCAGGCCCTTTCCCGCCAATACCCACCCCCTGTATATAGGCGTACGTCCACAACCCCGTCGCCGCATCACTCCCTCACCATGCACAAACACTTCCCAACCAATCCCCGTCCTGATATGACCTTAGCTGTTGCTAGGACGTAAAACAACAACAATCAAACAAACAAACAAACAACAATCCCAACCAATCGCCAATGGAAGCATATCTTTGCAATCTTTTTGTCTTTTTGTGTGTACATTATTTGTTCAAGCTGAGGCAATTTCAATCGTGGACGATTGGTCTTCCTCATTCCACTGCTCCTTGCCCTATCCTAATAATGCTGAGCGCCTGGCTAGGAAGCAACAGGTATAAATTTTGAAGTCATTGGTTTGACTCGACCAGGATTCTAACCCACGATGCCATGATCTACCGACACGGGAGGCAGACGCTCTGACCCATTCAGCCATCCCAATCCTCCCTTCCTCAAATAGTGATTCTAGCCACTACAGCTCATCCAGACAGATAGAAATAGCATGACATGTATGTCTGGCTAGAATCAAATCATATGGTGATAGTATTTTCTGTGTGGAAAGCCGCACTTTATCAAATAGGTTTCCAGAAGATGTAAGAAACACCCTTACTACATTTCCGTCTGTCCAAAATCCTCAGTTGTTTAATGTAGGATTTAACGATGAATGGAATTCCTCATTCCCCAAATAGTGCAACCAAGTTGGGGTCTTTTTCTTTGGTAAATACATTTTATTCATACAAATTTTGTATATGCGGCGTAACATTGGTTTTCCGACCGTTCCAGGTATATAGGTATAATTATACCATTGCATGTTTGTATTGTTTCCTGAGTCGGAATGGCTCCTACTACTGAGTTTGCACTACTACATGGACCTTACTGCGTATTAGGAGTTGGTATGCTCTATTAAATGTGCATTATTATTGTGATTATTAGTTATAATATATCAGTTCATGTTTTTTATTGTTTAATGAGTCAGAATGGCTATTCCTATTGAGTGTGCACTGATAAATGTAATTGACTACGTATTAGGAGTGTGTGCTCTATTAATTTACATTATTATTATTGTGATTATTATTATTATTATGATAATTTGTGGTTCCGCAATCCATTGTGACGGGTACTCCGCAATCTATTCAGACCCTCCCCGTGCGACCGCTCTCCCCCCGGCATTATTTTGTTGTGATTACACCACCCCACGCACCCCCTCACCCCCACCCACCCACCCACCATACACAGGATCCCCATGCAAAGTAGACGGCCAACGGTAGTTACTGGAGATCCGTAGGGGGAGAAGGGGATGGGGAAGGGGGTGGCGGGTGGCGGGTGGTGGGTGGCGGGGGGGCGGGGGCCGGGGATTAGGGGAGAGTACTGCCCAATGTCAGCTACATGCTTACCTACCCACGTCGTGCCTCACGGCCTGCCCTCAGGTAACCTTTGTGACAAGGTGTCAGAGGACGCCATTCTGGCCACGACCACCGGAGGGTGAGCCTGATTAGGTAAATAGCATTGTGCCGAGTGGGGAGCAGGAAGAGGGGCGGGGAGAGCGGGAGGGACGAAGAGAGGGGCGGGTTCAGAGGGGTGCGGGGAGACGGACGGGAGAGGGAGAGGGAGAGGGAGAGGGAGAGGGAGAGGGAGAGGGAGAGGGAGAGGAGGGAGTGGGAGAGGGGTGGGGAGAGAGCGGAGGCGAGGACAGGGGTGGGCAGGGGGGAACAGGTCGGGCAGAGGGGCGGGACGGCGAGAGGGGCAGGGGAGAAAGGGGGCGGGGAGACGGGCAGATCGGGGAGAGGGGCGGGCAGAGGGGCGGGGGAGAGAGCGAGGGGGCGGGGAGATGGCCAGATCGGGGAGAGGGACGGGCAGAGGGGTTGGGGAGAGAGCGAGGGGGCGGGGAGATGGGAAGATCCTAGCGTTTGGAAAGTCCTAGAGAACAGGGACAACTGAAGATGTTGTTTGTTGTTTGTTGTTGTTTTACGTCCTAGCAACATCTAAGGGCATATCAGGACGGGGACAACTGGAGAAGACTGGTTGTAAAGTCATCTGTTGTGCCGGACCGACCCTCGTGGTTTGATTGAGGGATTACTGATCGTGATGCTGTTGATGATGATGATGATGATGACAACCAAAGTTGTCAGTTGTGGATGTCAACTGCACACCTAGACCTAGAAACCCGCCTTTGTATTTATTGCCTTTTGACTCCATTCTAGTTCCTTCCTACCAGACGGGATGGCCGAATGAGTTAGAGCGTCCGTCTCCCGTGCTGGTAGATCGTGGGGTCGTGGGGTCGAGTCCCGGTCGAGTCAAACCAATGACTTTAAAATTGATAATTGTTGCTTCCTAGCCAGGCGCTCGGCATTATTAGGATAGGGCAAGGACTGGTCTGCTCAGTGTCAGGATAATGTGACTGAGTGGGATACCAGGTCATGGTGCGGCAGCCTGGTTTCCCAGTGGGACAGCACTATAAAGTCACCATGAGTGCACACTGTCACAAGTCGGTACCCAACCTGATATGACCTTAGATGTTGCTAGGATGTAAAACAACAACAACACACACACACAGTTCCTTCCTATTTGGTACTGCAGGTTGGATATTAGTTTACCCACTAATGACATCAGCATTTTTCACTAACGCTTGCAGCTGCGGCACTTCGGTCGGTACAGTGAAGGTTGGATGAGGTTTTTGTTCTGCACTTTTGATCGGAGAAAGGATGATTCAATTATCGTACAATTTCCATAGTTTGACAAGCGACACAGCAAACTAGTTTTAAAGTTGGATTTATTATAGGTCCAGCAGTGGGAGTATTTTTTGTTCAACAAGAAGTTCAATTCAACAACAAGATCAATAATACAGTGAGGTCATAGAAGCGTTAACCCTTGCCCTTACTAACTATCTATGTGGGGTTGGGTGGGTGGCAGTTTTACGGCTAGCCAGTGTCCTCCTTGTGCCCATGTTGAAGTGAGCTCACTGCCGCAGAACATGGCCATGTTATAGGGAAGTACATAGTTATCCATACGTGGTGAACAAATTAGTTCAAAAAGTCTCTGCAGATGGCAGCGCGATCGATATTTACATAGGCTGATCAGGTTGTGTATCTTAAAAAGTGATGATAGGCTTCGCTGGTTTACAAGGAGTATATTAATACAATCGTTTCTCGCTAGGTGGCAGCATGCACATCATCCTTAGTTACTGGGCCCCAGCTATTGCTGTGTCCGCGCGCCAAATTACCCGTTTTGCTGAGTATCACGGACAATTACTACCGACATGGCATTGTACTTAGCGGCTGTATGCGGAAACACACTTTATCCTTGACAAGTGCGGGAATAATGCAGCTTTCCTCGCCATTAATACATCATCAATCATGGGCGTAATTGTTCACAGTGGAGGCGTTGTTATCTAATGGGCGTAATTGGTGATGGATGCTATTATAAACACCAGAGATACGATGGCGATGTCGGCGTGTACAGGCAGAGCATACCATTCTTCTTATCTGCTACTGGATAAGCGCTGTACTCATACAGACCTTGGAAATGAGGTGCTACCGGAAGATGCTTCCCGTCTCATACAAAGAAAACGTTACCAATACGGAGGTCTGTGCCAAGGTCCAGCAGGCAATTGAACCCTACACAGATATCCTCTCAATAGTTGGTTAGTTGATTGCTTATTGGAGTTTTACGTCCTGGCAACATATAGTGTCATAATAGGACGGGGATATCAATAGTAAAGAGATACACAATGCAGTGGTATGGACATGTGGTTTGTTCATCAGGTTTGGCCATCGGTGGTGTTCTCTGTGGCGGAGTGGTTAGAGTGTCTGACTTTTTTCTAGGTTGGATGCCGGATCTGAGGGTCAGTGGTTCGAGTATGCCAATTTGGATGTACACTGATGTGTATAACTTACAACGTCATCAAAGGCCGGTTGCTCTCATACCATGTCTATGTGGTGTGGGAGGTTAAAAATCCCTTGGGTCAGTAAAAGTGTAGGCCTGGGCTTTCTATCGACAAACTGGACACAGCAGGAGCATCCACCTCATGGCCCTGGGAATCTGCGATCTGATTGCAAATCCTGCTTCCACCATCCACCACCGAGAGCACGTCCCACGAATAAAGATCATACCTCTGCTCGAAAATTCCTTGAGATAACTGGTGGAAGGACACGATGAAGAAGAAGGCCAAAGCCATCTTGCAAGTCAGAGGGAAAGGTGTAAGATAATAAAACAGACAACGGAAGAGGTGGTCGGGGGATATCAGATAAAGCACAGGACTGGAATTGGGCAAATTCAAGAGGGCAGTGGAACATTTGGAAAACTGGAGAAACCTGGTTGCAAAGTCATCTGTGGTACTCCAATGACCCTCGCGGTTAAAGGCCCTGTCACATTACGGCGTATGGTGGGAGCGTATGGCGGCGTAGCGGCATTACGTCATATACGTCGGCATACGCCGCATACGCTACTCATACGCTACTCATACGCTACTCATACGCTACTCATACGCCGCCAGTGCCGCAACATGCCGGCGTATGTGAAGCGTATGAGGCATACGCCGCCATACGCTTTCATAAATTCGTCCGTCCAATTTTTTTTGTGCATGCTCAAAAAAACACGACCTATGAGGGCGTATGGCCCATAATGTCAAAAAATGTCACAGCACGCTCCCATACGCTCCCATACGCTCCTCATACGCTCCTCGTACGCTCCTCATAGGTCCCCCATACGCTCAAACACACCCGAAAGTGGCACCAGCACGGCGTACGTAGGTTTTCAATACGCTCCCGCCATACGCCGTAATGTGACAGCCCCTTAAGGGATTGGTGATGATGTCCTCTCACCTCCATCTAAAGTAAGTTACATATAAGGTATATACTTACTCAGATATTATATGTATATATATAGGCGGAATTGTACCTGTGTTTGATTATTTCTGTAATATATATATATGATGCATAAGCATTATGAGAGTATAAAGTCGCCGAAGGGATTATTCTATAATATTGTTATATTATATTATATTATAATTATATTATATTATTAGCCAATGGGCACTCTTCATTTATTTGCTCATTACTCTGGTGGGGCCATCACCGCCCGACCTTAACTTCCGGTGTTACTACTGTCACTTGACTTTATATATATATATATATATATATATATATATATACATATATATATATATATGTCTATTTACACTCATATAATTCTCATATAATTCTCATTTATCGCAACTTATTTCAACAACTTTGACAACTGGCCCAGAAATATATGTAGCCTCAACCCACTTCCTGTATCTCGCACTTTCCTTCTTTACTCCCATTTAGAAAGCCTTAATGAATACTGCCTTGGCTGTTTATAGTAAGTCTTAGATTGTTAATTGTTTGTTATCTGAGCTGTATGTACATATTATCATCACCAATTCCTAAATTGCGAGGGTCAAATGTTTAATAAATGCATAATTAGTTAAAGTTGCATAGTCCGATGAATTGGAATTTCTCTCATATTCTGAGATAAATATTTTAAATTCATTGTTATAATATACCTTGCTTTGGTTTGAAGTAACTTTTATTTTAAATGGTTAACTATTGAGATATATATGAAATACAAACATGCTGATATAATGTTGGCAAGCTTATCAAAGCTCTGGCACGATAGGTTTCTGCAGTGTCAGGTTCTATTAAATTTACTCACTATTCCCTTCTGTGTGGCCAGGCTTGTTTAATGAGTCCTATCTAAGTTTGATATGAAGAATCAAATCTAGATAATTGTTTTGGTTTCTGAAATTTGATGCTTCATCGGACGAGGCAGCTTTAACAAGAGAGGACAACGTAATTACGCTGACGGTACGTTATTAATGTTATTCGGTCGCCAGAACTATGTTGCTTTACGTTACCTTATGTTATTTACGTCATGAAATGTTGGCGAAATGCTGAACATATGTTGGACGTACGTTCAGCATACATTCTCCTGACATTCCCATTAGGCTGTGTGGACATTTCCACCGGCTTTAATGTGGGTCAAAGTAGTGCAATGTAGACCAATGTAGTGCAACGTAGTGCAACATAGTGCAACGTAGTGCAACGTAGTGCAACGTAGTGCAACATAGTGCAACATAGTGACCAGCATTTTAATAACGTCTGTCTAATGTCATCGACGTTTGCTGAACGCGTACAGAACGTATGGCGAATGTACGGCGAATATAAACCCTTACATTGGAGTTACTTCGAAAGTTTTGAACATGTTCAAAACCTTGACACGGGCCGACGTAACACGACGTACCATGACGTATCTTGACGTTGTTCTAAGGTCATTTTGACGTCATCATAACGTAACCCAACGCACCTCAACGTAATGACCAAAAGTGACCTATGCCAGGCTTACGTTGGCTCATACGTCATAGCGTGACAGGGGTATAACCCTCCTGATTTCACTATGTGCAGAATCCCTCTCCATCTAGCCCTCCACCCTGTCCAATGTCCAGCCCCTCACTCATCCAATATCTTATTCCTTCAGTCTCGCACTCCCCCAGCACCCTCCACATGCCCATTCCTCATTGATCCAGCCCCTTCCTAACCTTCCCATTCCCTCATTCTCTCAGACCAAACCTCAAGCATTTCCCCCACTCTGAAAGCCCCTCCCCACATCCCAGTTCCCCTCACTCTACCAGCCCCTCCCCAACATTCCCATTCACTAACTGATCCAGTATGCCTCCCCGCCCCAGATTCCCATTCTCTACCACCCTCTTCCACATGCCTTAACCCCTCCACCCTACCGACTCCCATCCCTAGGCTCCCCAGATACCCATTCCCTACCACCTTCCTCTACATCCCCTAACCGCTCCACCCTACCCACTCCTACCCCTATGCTTCCCAGATGCCCATACCTTACTACCTCCCTCCACCTTTCCTAACCCCTCCACCCTACACACTCCTACCCCCATGCTTCCCAGATGCCCCTACCCTTACTACCCCCCTCCACCTATCCTAACCCCTCCACCCTACACACTCCTACCCCCATGCTTCCCAGATGCCCCTACCCTTACTACCCCCCTACACCTTTCCTAACCCCTCCACCCTACACACTCCTACCCCTATGCTTCCCAGATGCCCCTACTTTACTACCTCCCTCCACCTCTCCTAACCCCTCCACCCTACCCACTTCTTCCCCCCATGCTTCCCAGATGCCCATACCTTACCACCTCCTTCCTCATCCCCTAACCCCTCCACCCTCCCCACTCCCACCCTCATGCTCCCCATTCCTTATCACCTCTATCCACATTCCCTAATCCCTCCATCTTACTCGCTCCCACCCCCATGCTCCCAGATTCGATAACACCTCCACTCCCATCCCTTCATCCCTTTTCAACCCCTGCCCCCCCCCCCTCCCACGCCCATCCTTCACGTCTCCCGTCCCACTACACTACACACACACATTCCCTCACCCCTCCAATGCCCGCGCGCATAATCATGCCTTCACCCAAAAACCCGCCCCTTCCTCCTCCCTACCCCCTCCCCACACACACCCCTGACACCCGGTCACCCCTGCGACCCTCACCCTTTGCACCTATACAGCCACAATGGAGCTAACTGCTCGCATGCAACAACAACAGCAGCAGCGACACCCGAGTCCATCCCACCGACAAATGACAGACAACAAGAAGATAATCATTCCGGGAAGGGTTTGTGTGAGGCTCCCCGTCCTCCCTGCACCCTCTTGTATTATAACACAGCGTGAGGTGTCAGGGCCACGGCTGGCTTGGGAAAGACAAGACAGAAAATAAAGGATACTATAGCAATTCAAAAAAAGATAAGGACATTATTTGTAAAGTGGGAGCAGTTCAGCAGACAAAGCTCCTTTTGAGTACAGGATGTGGTGGCCTCATATTAAATGAAGCTCCCGGCGTTCTCACACTTGGCAGGCCGGCGGGGCAGGGCGGGGCGGGGCTGGGCAGGGGGCTGAGTAGGGCGGGGCTGGACAGGGCTGGGCGGGGCGGGGCGGGGCGGGGCGGGTGCTGGAATAGCTTCCCGAATTAATCATAATTAGGCCCCATTAGGACGGGGATCACCGCCGCCCCTTCATCCTATTATAGGATTCCTCGCTGTTCAAGTTGATTTCGAGGAGTTGTGTCCTTTCTCCCCTTCGCCAGCCTTCTCCCCTCTCCCCCTCCTCACCCCTACACCCCCACCCCCACCCCCAGCCCCGCCCCACCCCCAGCCCCGGCCCCACCCTACTCTGAAACCCGCCCACGAATATTCTCTCACTCTCAGGCAGATACCATTCTGCATTCTAAAGTGGACGGTAATGGTGGCCCATGGTCCCCCACTGTGATGTTATTATCTAGATTTGTTCAATTCCTCCTAAGGCGCACTGATAGGGGATTTGCTGATTTGATATTCACATATGAAAGAAAGTGCCATGGTTCGCATGTCCATACCGATATATGTGATATCAGGTGCGGACTTTTTGTTAAATTCCTAGTGGAGTATCCCACCACCAGTTGTACATGTGGGGGTGGGGGGTGGTAGTTTTACGATATACAGCGGACATAGTGCATAGATTTCGTTGTTGTTTTATGTCCTAGCACCATCTAAGGTCATATCAGGGCAGAGTATATCGACGTTTTGTTTTATTCTGATTCTGTTTGGTATCAGAGTGAAGTGTGCTGTACACAATGCAACACAGTTCCCTCCCTCATTTAACCTAAATTCTATCGGTTCAACGGCTGCAAGACCATGTGTACCGGCAGTGACACAATACAATGTATGTTCAGATGAATAAACATATGTACCACTGCCACAGAATAAACTCTGAAGCTTTCATTTTGAGTTTTCAAAGCACAGCCGTAATGACCTCTGAATTTGTTTAATATTAGAGATGTCTGGTCACGTCGAACATTAAACCTGTTGAACATAATTGTATATATATATATATATATACGGTTACAATGGTATATATATATATACATACAGTAAAAGCTCTATAAATCGACCGACCTTGGAACCCACTTTAAGTGGTCCACTTAGAGAGGTGGTCAGTTCACGGAGTTAGAATATGGTTACAATGTTATTGTTGGGATCCAAATAAAGCTATCGATATAGGGAAGTGGTGGATCTGCAGAGGTGGCCGGTCAGGGAGTTTTACTGTATATACAAATATGCAGTAAAATATGTTCGGTATGCAGGTATTGCAGGTATAGCAATACCTCAGGGAGTTTGATGCCCCTGCCCTGCATAGTTGAAAACCACTGCCTTGTGGTACAGGTTCTTGACAGAACTGAAGGCTAAGGGAGCAAACCCTAAACAGAAAATCATGTCCCTGTGGCAGCATTAAGGGCGGTTGATGTATGGAACTCCCAACACCTCCCGACCAGGCACTGCAGGGACAAATAGTTTTGCACCTGTCTTGACATGTTCTTGCTGGTGTGAAATCTCTATTTGCTCCCTGAGAGAGTGCAGCTGGTAACTTGCAAAAGCCAGCAGCTGTTCAACACTTTTGCAGGCATCTTTCATGAAATGTTCATTGTTGCACACTTCAGAGCGAAGACCAAGACTACTCGGATACTGGTGAGAGAGCTGCTATTCGCAGATGACAGTGCACTGGTTTCCCACTCTGCTGAAAAGATCCAGAAAATAGTGGATGCTTTCTCCATTGCATCAAAGAAGTTTGGCCTGAAGATTAACATCAAGAAGATGGAGGTGCTGTACCAAGCCAACTCTACAAGAACCCGAGAGGAGGAGATCATGGTTGCCGGAAACAAGCTGAACTCTGTTCCGGAATTCACATACCTCGGAAGCACTATATCAAGTGATGGACGCATTGATGCTGAAATACAGAGGAGGATGGCCAAGGCTAGCGCATCTTTCGTCCGACCATGCCAGAGACTCTGGAACAACCACCATGTGTCCATTCGGGTCAAAGGCAAGATCTACCATGCATCTACGAGGCCTGTACAATGTACAGATGACAGGTGAAAAAGCTGAATGCCTTCATGATGCAAGATCTGCGTTCAATCATGAGGCTAACCTGGAAGGACAAAGGGACAAATAAGGAAATACTCGAACGGATGGGGCTGCCCTCTATGGAAGATTTTCTGATCAAAAAGAATCTCCGGTGGACTGGACACCTCATGAGGATGTCATCAGACAGGCTCCCAAAGCAGATCCTCTATTTTCAACTGTCTTCTGGTTACAGAAAGAGAGGGTGCCCTTGTCTCCGACAGAGAAACCTGAAGCTGAGAGACATTAAGACCGAATCATGGATGCAACTGTCACAGCAGAGAGCTAAATGTAGAGCAGTAGTTAAGTAATGAAAGCAGTCTTTGTCACAGCATGACCGACAGCATGATGATGACAAATATGCATTTAAACTAATGTAATATACTGTCAATGAGCTGTTACAGGATTGATGATTGGTTAATTGCTGATGGTTCAATGCCATGTTGGCTGCAACTTGCAAGGGCCCAATTCTCGGCAGAAAGCTAGTGCCATCTTATTCTGCCAGCCTTTTCATTCACATTTATTTGCCTACATTGAAATGTACATACAATGTGCAAAGGCGAGGAAAGTGGCTGCTCCAAGCAGTTTCTAGACATTGACATGGCTGAGATAGGAATCAACCAGTCTTCGATGCCGGTACAATAATCAAAACCCTTCAACTACATGGTCTTCATAATTGAACCACTCTGCCCAGTCTTCCCTGCCTCTAGGCCCGGTCACATACACGTTAGTGGACGTAGTTGAACGTAGTTGAACGTAGTTGAACGTAGTTGAATGTAGTTGAACGTAGTTGAACGTAGTTGAATCTACCAGCATCCAAACTTCTCCATCATGCTAACTTGCTAATAACGTGTGTGGACGATTAGTTCCAAACTAATCTTAGGACATGTTCAAAAGAGCGCTCCTGAGAGGCTGAATTTGCATCCGTAATGCTAACATACTCTAGCATACTCTAGCATACTCTAATGTACTATAGCATCCTCTTGCATACTCTATTGTACTCGAGTGTATGCTAGCATTCTCTAGCATACTCTAGCATACTCTAGCATATTCTAGCATACTATAGCATACTATAACGTACTCTAGCGTGATCTAGCATACTTTAGCATAGTCTAGCATACTCTAGCATACTCTAGCGTACTCTAGCATAGTCTATCATGCTCTACTGTGCTCTAGCATGTTCTAACATACTCTAGCATACTTGGACAAAGACATGGTAACATAGCCATTAGTGGATGTATATGAACGTAGTGGAGGCAAACGTAGTTGAACGTAGTTGAATGTAGTTGAACCTACCGGCATCCATATCGTAACATTTGTATCTGTACCATAACGTATTTAACTATACCATAACGTATGTATCCATACCTAAACCTGCCATACCTTAACGTATTTCAAAGTAGTTTAACATAATTACACCATGGTTGACCCACATTAGCCTCCACTACGTTAAAATATGTTCAACTACGTCCACTAAGGGTATGTGACCGGGTCATATGGGTCAGCTTATCTGTTCAGTAAGTGCATTCCATCTATTCATCCACCCTGAATTCTCGAACCATACCGATGCCAATATCCAAAGACTGCAATTATATTACATCTACACGGCAGTGTCACCAACACAACAACCCTCTGCCCGTGCTTCCTTCATCCTGGTCACCGAACCAGCGTAATTGGAGGTGTTGCAGCCATTTGCGCTCAACTCCACACTTTTGCCTTTCTGGAGCGGAGACATTGAAATTGTAGGGCTACCTAAGCTTTCTACTTCCCTCTCACACCTACCGGTCTATTTTACAGTGTGCCTCGGGACATGACAGTGGCATGCTACGCCCCGACATTTACAGATGTGTGCTTGTATATAATGTGGCTGGAAATAGTCGAAAGAACTGCAATTAATTAAATCTACTCTAATGCGTTTTACTTTCTCTTAGACGTGCATTTATATTTTCCGATTATACACCATATTGGGTGTAGGAAACATAGCTCGGTTACTTGCTTACATTATTTAAATGAGGTCAGCTCTAAACAAATCATATATTGAAAGAAGGAATCAGTGCGACACATGTAATCTCAATCTCAAATGCCTTGTCTCCACACATGAGTAATTTACTTCTTAAACTTCTGTCCCGCATTCTGTTGGACAGGAAGGAATGCATCCCAACCCTAAGCAATTAGCTGGCAAGCATAACCCCCAATACACCCACACATGGATCCTGAGCCCCACTACAGCATCATGGCTACACCCACATCTCCAGGCACTGCACCAACACCCACCACAATACACCGTCACCGTTATACCAACCCATCCACAACTACACCGACGCACGGGATACACATACAGGCATCACATACCTCTCCCACACATACACACCGGCATCACCCCCATACCGATACTCCACACGATGCACCACTGTCGTCAGTATATAACCTCCCCATGGGCATAACCCCCATATATATATATATATATATATATATATGATGGATAATTACTTATTCGGATATAAATAGGCGGAGTGTAGCACGAATAGTATTAGTATTATTATTCTCGCTTGTATTATGCCCAATCCTTGACTTGCCTGCATTTGCCCCATGTTCCCTATGGGAGCAGCACCACCGGCCAATTCCGGTGCTTCGCTATTACCAACAACTCACGCCCAAATCGGTAAGAGCACATGCTTCCTGGGTGGAAGGTCGAGAGTTTCAATTCCAGCCGAGTCAAACCAATGACTTACAACATTGATACTTCTCGTGTCCTAGCCTGGTAGCACCATCACCATCAACCCCACCTCCACCCCTACACACATACAAGATACATCACCCATCATCACCTCCCCACACACACACCATACACACATACTGCTCCCTAGTACCTCTCTCTCAATTCCCTAATGCCCCCACCCTAAACACACCCATCCCCGCCACTATTGCATCCACACCCCCCCCCCCCACACCGACACCCATACAAGATACATCACACAACATCACACACAACACACACATACTCCATCACAAATACACCCCCCTACCTCCAACATACACATACATACCTCGACAACATTGCATCCCCGCCACCTCCAATACACACATATATATATCCCACCACCATCACATCTCCCTCCCTCCAACACACACACGCACAACCAGACCGGATGGCTGAATGAGTTAGAGCGTCCGTCTCCCATATTGGTAGACCATGGGATCGGGGGTTCAAACCCTGGTCGAGTCAAACAAATGACTTAAAAATTGGTAAGTGTTGCTTCCTAGCCAGGCACTCGGCATTATTAGGATAGGGCAAGGGCTGGTTGGCTCAGTGTCAGGATAATGTGACTGAGTGGGATATCAGGTCCTGGTGCTGGTGCCGGGTCTCCCAGTGGGGCAGTACTATAAAGTTGTCAGGAGTGCGCACTGTCACAATTCGGTACCCATCCTGATATGACCTGAGATGTTGCTAGGACGTAAACGAACAACAAACAAAAACACACACATGCACACATAACCCACCACCATTTTATCCCCAACATCCAACACACACACACACATACCCCACCACCACTACATTCCCCTACCTCCAACACACATATTCACACTTATACACGCACGCAGACATACTCCAGCACCTTTACATACCCCCTACTCCCAACACACACGCACACATACATATTCCACCACTGCATACCCCCTACCTCCAACACAAACGCACACAGGCACACATACCCCACCACAACTACATTCGCCTACCTCCAACCCACATATTCATACTTGTACACGCACGCAGACATACTCCAGCACCTATACATACCCCCTACTCCCAACACACATGCACACATACATATTCCACCACTGCATACCCCCTAGCTCCAACACAAACGCACACAGGCACACATACTCCACCACCAGTACACCCCCCACCTCCAACACACACACACACTAACACGCACATATAGTCCCTCACCACTACATCCCCCTACATCCAACACCCCAATCCACACGCACATGCACACATACCCCACCACCATTACACCCCCTACATCCAACACACATGCACACGCACACATACCTCACAACCATTACACCTCCTACCTCCAACACACACACACACTAATACGCACATATACTCCCTCACCACTACACTCCCTACATCCAATACACACACGCACACGCACACACACATACCCGACAACCATTACACCCCCTACCTCCAACACACACACGCACACTCACACACATGTACTCCCTCACCACTACACCCCCGACATCCAACACAGACACTCACATGCAGACACACACATACCCCACACCCATTACACTACCTACCTCCAACACACATGCACACACTCACATGCACATATACTCGCCCACCACTACATCCCCACTACCTCCAACACACACACGCACATGCACACATACCTCACAACCATTACACCCCCTACCTCCAACACACACGCATACAGTCACACACACATATACTCCCTCACCACTACACCCCCCTACCTCCAACACACACACGCACACATACCCCACCACCATTACAGCCCTTACCTCCAACACACACACATACGCGTGCACACACAAACACCTAGACGGACATGATCTGAGATAGAGCAGACCGGTTAATACGCACTCAATACTGCAATATGCGCGTATCGCGTAATGCGGCCCATAAATAGCCACCCGCTGCCCGCAGCCTCTTTACGCCGTGACGCTTGAGTAATTCGGGGCACGATCGATCTGCGGGCACGAGTGTGATTTATGGGCCGCGTCGGGTTACTAACACCCTCCCCCCACCCCTCCACCCCTCCCCCGCCGACCCACCCCAACCTCCGACCGCAGACCCCACCCCCCACCCCCCACCCCCATCCCGGAAGATCTGCGCGGCCACGTGACTTCATGGATTAGCCGGACGCATGCGCAGAGTTTGCCGAACTGAGGAAGAAGGAAGGCGTGCCCTATCTCCGAGTTATAGCTGCTTACCCGCACAGCGATGAGACTCCGGTGACTGAGTGAGAGTTAAAGGGCTGGTTACTGGGTTGCTTGTTGGAAGATTACATCCTTGCAACATATATGGTCATATCAGGACTGGGACTGACTTGTGACAGTGCGCACATATGGTGGCTTCATAGTGCTGCCTCACTGGGAAATCAGGCCGATGGCACCATGACCAAATATCCCACTCAGTCACATTATCCTGAGACTGAGCTACCCATTCCTTGCCCTATCATATTATTATTAATGCCAAGCGTCCAGCCTAATTTTCTAAATCATTGGTTTGACTCGACCGGGAACGAAACTCCCGATCTCCCGCATTTGAGGCCCGCGCTCTAGCAATTCGGGCATAGCACCCGGTGAAGTTTAAAGGGAGCTCCAATTGAGTTCCGCTAATTACTATGACTGTGAGGTATCTCAAGATTCCACTACAAGGATTACACCACCATGCGGTGGTGCCACCTAGTAGTAATAGATTATTATATTGGTGTGAAGATAGTGCTAAATTGTTAGTAATTCTGGGTATTGAGCTCATGTCTCGGTGGGATGGGGGTGGGGGAGGCTTGACTTGAGGGGGGGGGGGGGTGCCTGACACGGGTGTGCAAATGAATGTACTACTTACATTTCTCAGTGGTTTTCCGCTGAACCAACAACACCGCTGAGATTCTCAGAGTGACGGCGTTGTGAAACAATATAATGACAGCTATATAGCGGACAGACCAGTGTAGAGGACGAAGGCAGTGCCTTTAACAATCGCCAATGCGCCATCACAATGAAATGTTCAGTCTGAAGCGCGGCAATCTAAATGAAACAACAACAAAAACTAACTAAAATTATACAAAATAAAAACTAGTGGCTGCTTCCATTAAGAGGCATTGTAAATTAAAAACAAAAATCCAATAAGCCAACATTAAATTGGATAGCATTTCCTCCAGCCAGCCACCCCTCCGCGCTCATTGAAAACATAAATAAAAGGATAACATCAAAGTGGAAAGATTGCCTCACTCCTGAACAAATGACTAACCTTCGACTACAGC
Source organism: Branchipolynoe longqiensis (assembly GCA_030323885.1). Lineage (NCBI taxonomy): Eukaryota > Metazoa > Annelida > Polychaeta > Phyllodocida > Polynoidae > Branchipolynoe > Branchipolynoe longqiensis. Next base: position 89,846,606 of record CM059191.1, on the reverse strand, counting down.
AATCATTATATCACATATAGTTCTTCTCGAATTATACACGCCTTATTTTTTTATATTTGATAATGCCCACAACATACTGCGTTATAATCTCATTTTTAAATAGGTGTGTCATTATCGAAATCACCCGATGATCATCCCACAACTAAAAGTATCGCAGATTACTTAACTAAATGTACTTCCGAACAGGTTATATATGATATTTCTTTGTTGGAATTTTACATCCTAGCATCATCTAAGGTCATATCAGGACGGGGATATATATATATATATATATATATATATATATATAGTAGAATCTCTCCAACCGAACACCTCCACATATCGACCATTCCCCTATATCGATCGCGTTAATTTGGGTCCCAACAATACCAATCTAAGGATATTCTAACTCCGGAAATCGACCACTTCCCTAAATCATCCACCTCCCTACATCAACGACTTAAAGTCGGTTCCATGGTCGGTCGATTTAGAGAGGTTTCACTGTATGTACATTATCTTACCACATATGACAGATGACTCCACCACTGCACACCTAGACCACACTAGCAGCAGCAGGTTTCCTAGCTCACTCCCCACAGAAGAAAATCTGCTAAGACTTAGAGAACCTCCTTCCAGAGATAAGAATCATTCAACTAATTTATCTAATTAGATTTGCTTCAAATCTTTGTCGGTAATTGCCTGTGCATCTAATTATGCACAATATATTTATATAGTTGTCATCGGTACAGTGAGTGAGGAAAACCACCGCTGAGGCACGGGCGAGCAGGTGGCGCCATGTGGGGAGGTCATGAGGGACGAATATATGACCTAATGACTTACTGGCTGGGAAGTAGATGGATCTTCCCGATTATTACACTCGTATAATGGCTTATACAGCATATCAGTTTATCCGAATGCTTTGAATTTTTGTTGAAGATTTATACTGCCTATCATGGATAAGCCTGAATAGGCTTTTTTTCACCATTAGACAGCTTGTCGATAGAAAGCCTGAGCCTACACTTTTACCGACCCAAGGGATTTTTAACCTCCCACACCACATAGACATGGTATGAGAGCAACTGGCCTTTGATGACGCTGTAAGTTATACACAGCGGTGGAAATCCAAATTGGCAGAGATGGGGGCACGGGGAATCGAACCACCGACCTTCAGGTCAGGAGTCCGACCTAGAAAAAAGTCAGACACTCTAACCACTCCACCACAGAGAACCAGGTGGAATCCCACGATCTACCAACACGAGGAGAAGGACGCTCATCTCATTGGGCCATCCCGTCTGGTGAGGATGAAAATGAGCAGAGAGGACCTGATAGAAAGTCAGATTGTCGTGTTATTATTGAAGACTGCCTTATAGTAGAGCGCCTGTCTTCAGTGGGGCCCGAAGCGGCGTAACACTGGGGACGATGCAGCAATGTCTGCTAAGAATCCCTCCCTCCCTCCTCCCTCTTTCCGCCCCCCCCCCCTCTCACGATTCACGCGATTATTTTAAGGTGCTTACCCCTAAATATGATCTATTGGGAGATGTCCTCACCCGTGATGGCGTTTTCTAATACGTCAGTTGTGGTGTGAGTCTGGGTGAGTAAAGGGGTGGGGTATGGGTAGTAGTGGGGGTTGACGGGAGGGTGGGGGGGTGGAAGCCTAGGGAATTTGGCAGCATGTGTGAGGTGGGTGGTGCACGGAGTGAATGGGTGAGTCGGGTGTTGGGGTGTGAGTGTGTGTGTGTGGGGGGGGGGGGTGGAGTCGGTTGTCAGCTGTGGCAGTGCTACTGAAGCTGAATTGAGCCCCATTTCGGAACTGTTCGTGGGGAAGTCGGTGGGTGGATGCGGGGTGGGGGTGTGGTGGTTGTTGGAGTTTTATATCGAGGCAACATCTCTGGTCAGATCAGGATGGGTACTGACTTGTGACAGTGACTTTATACTGCTGTCGCACTGGGAAATCAGGCCACGGGCATCATGAGCCGATATCCCACTCAGTCAAATTTTCCTAACACTGAGCTAACCAGTCCTTGTGATATTCTAAGTGTAAGACATTTAAGACTGTTGAGACTATTTTTATTCACAAATTCTATACATTATTCCACAAATATATACTGTTCTGCTAACAATAGAAATGGTAGAAACAGTGGTAAACCCGAGCACCAGGCTAGGAAGCGAGAAGTATCAATTTTATAAGTCATTGGTTTGTCTGGACGGGGACCCGAACTTCCGATCTGCCGCACGCGAGGCCAGCGCTCTACGGATTCGGCCACCGCGCGCGCTGTGTTTGTGGGGAGGCCGGCGCGTGGCGGATTGGGGTGCGGGGGTGTGGTCATGTGGCTGGGTGTGAAATGGAATGAAAAAGGGGGAACACACCCCCAGCCCACACACACATGCACACACACAAACAAGGGAAGAGAGTAGTATCCAGACAGGTAGGGTGTTAAGGGACAAAAGGTGGCCCGCTGATAAAATACCTTATTCAATCAATAAACTAAATTTAGTAAAACAAAAAGAAGAAATTACAATGTTTTCAAGTGGCAAGTGTGAGTCCCATGCCCGATCTCGTTCTACGGACCCTCTGTTATATGATAGACCCTGAGTGGATAGCTTTCAATATTTCAATTTCGCTCACGTATTGAGTGGGGTGGTGGATCTGGTTTTCTTGAAGATGTATACTGCCTATCATGGATAAGTCTGAATAGACTTGTTTTCACCATTAGACAATTTGTTGATAGAAAGCCTGAGCCTACACTTTAACCTCCTACACCACATATTCATAGTATGAGAGCAACTGGCATTGATGACGCTGTAAGTGAAACACCAACCACCTCCCTAAATGGAACGCTTATACTTAGAGTTGGTCCCATGGTCGGTCGATTTAGAGAGGTTTTACTGTATATGTCATTATGTGTGTGTCATGGGGGTGAAGAACACGGGAAAGGTTGTGCGTAGATCAGAATTTGAATCACACACTTATTGCCATTCCAGGGCTAGCATGCTAGCCATTACACTACCTAGGTTAGTTGATGCATTCCTCCGGTGTGTGTGGCGCAAGGGGGGGGGGGCGCCCACCAATTACCCCGAAATCTGGTAGGGGGTAGGGGGGGGGGCACCACCACTACCAACGGTGGTGTTCTCTGTGGCGGATTGGTTAGAGTGTCTGACTTTTTTCTAGGTCAGACTCCAAATCTGAAGGTCAGTGGTTCAATTCCCTGTGCCCCCTCCTCTGCCAATTTGGATTTCCACCGCTGTGTATAACTTCCAGCGTCATCAAAGGCCAGTTGTTCTCATACCATGTCTATGTGGTGTGGGAGGTTAAAAATCCCTTGGGTCAGTAAAAGTGTAGGCCTGGGCTTTCTATCGACAAACTGTCTAATGGTGAAAACAAGACTATTCAGACTTATCCATGATAGGCAGGATAAATCTTTAAGAAAAAAATACGCAAGGAGGAATGCATATATACAATATATGCTCCCCTTGTATAATGGGCTATACATCACATCAGTATGTCATACGAATATTGAGCGGACTTTTGTGATATGGACCCACGTGACTTATGAATTGCTTTCACCACCTCCACGCAACACCCTTCATCGCAATGGTCGACTACTCTCTCCTGCCCCATTCCCTCCTTCCTTCCCTCCCTCCCACACACCCGCCCACACCCACACCGGCAACACTTCCTTCCCCACACCCACACCGCCCCCGGCGCCAGCACCGACCCGCCCGCCACTTCTCACCCACCACCCATATACCATTAAATTACCGCAACAAATTATCGCCACTTCCTCGGCAGGAAAGCAACTGCCAATGTAATGCGGCATGTCGATATTAAAATGCGCAGGCAACCAGGCCGCAACACGCGCCAGAAATGGCGATGATTGCTAGCGGGAGGAAACGAGAGAGAACGAGAGAGAACGAGAGAGAATGAGAGAGAACGACACTCAGAGAGATTGCGTGAGCATGTGCGAGAGTGAGATACAACCAAACAGTGAGAAATCGCGAGAAATGACTGGTGCCAACGTGAGGGAACGAGAGAACGACAGCAAGAGAGATTAAGAGGATTTCTTGTTGGTTGGTTTGTTGGACTTTCATGTCCTGGCAACATCTAAGGTTATATCAGCACGGGTATCGGCTAGTAATAAAAGTGCACGGTTATGATGAATTTATATTGCTGCCCCACCGGGAAATCAGGCCACCAGCACTATGCCCCGATATCCCACTCAGTCAGATTATCCTGAGCTATTGAGCTAACCCGTCCTTGGCCTATCTTATTAATGCTGAGCGCCAAGCTAGGAAGCGATAAGTATAAAATTTGTAAGTCATTGGTTTGAGTTGACTGGGAATTGAACGCCCAATCTCACGCATGGGAGGCCTGCGTTCTACCGACAAGAGGAATGTTATAATATGTGAGAATGGAATACGATGAAAGAGATGGAAAGCGCGAGAACATGTGATAGAGCAAGCTGATGCAGAGAGGCATTCTGAGATAAGGAGTGAGAGAATGACAGAATATGAAATCAAGGAGCTAGAGAATAAGAGAGAGAAATGGAAAATGAAAAAGAAAAGTGAGATCAACCGCGATAAAACGAGATCCAGTGGTATGGAGCGATAGAGGAGGAAATAGAGCTATGCAGATATAAATTGGGGGAATGGGATTCGTCAATAACAGCACCAGCAAAACAACCCCGATCCGCTACAAGCTCAACAGCCACAACCACAGCAACAGCAACATGACCCGCCACAGCCACCGCCACCGCCACCGCCACAACCATAACCATAACCATAACCACAACCACAACCACAACCACATCAACATCAACAGCAACATGCACCACCACAGCCACATCCACCACCACAACCATAACCATAACCACATCCACAACCACGCCCACAACCACAACCACAGCAACATCAACACCAACATACACCACCATAACCACATCCACACCTACCACCACCACCACAACCATAACCATAACCACAACCACAGCCACAACCACCCCCACAACCCCGGCAACAGCAACATCAACATAGACATGCACCGGCACAGCCACATCCACCACCACAACCATAACCATAACCATAACCATAACCACCCCCACAATCACGCCCACAACCACATCAACATCACCAGCAGCATGCACCACCACAACCACAACCACCACCACAACCATAACCATAGCCATAACCATAACCATCCCATCCCCACAACCACCCCCACAACCACCCCACAACCACATCAACAACATCAGGCACCGTCACAACCACATCCACCACCACCATAACCACACCCATGACCTTAACCATAACCACAACCAAAACAATATCACCAGCAACAGCAACATGCATTGCCACAGGCACAGTCACTGCCACCACCATAACCATAACCATAACCACAACAGCAACCACAACCACAATCACCACGGCCCCACCCACACTTATAACCAAAGCCAACACCATAACCTTAATTACAAGTACAACCGCAACCACAACCACAACTGCAGCCACCCCCAAAGCCCCCCCCCCTCCCCACACACACATACATGTGTACATTACCCAACAATCTCCAGGCATATTCATACAGTAAATGCACCGTCATATCCTACAGCTGACTGACTGCCTTATTGGCATCATCCTCGAGCTTGGAGAGAGGGGGCATGTGTGTGTGTGTGATTATGAGTGTGTGTGTGTGAGTGTGTGTGATTGTGTGTGAGTGTGTGTGAGTGTGTGTGAGTGTGTGTGATTGTGTGTGTGTGGCGAGGTAGCGGTAAAGGCAGCAGGCGGGGAGAATTCATAGGCACGAGGAGCTCACCTATACCCGGCGTCTGATAACGCCAGTGCCCGGGAATTGAATCACGTTCTATCATTGGCCGGGTAATCGGGCGGCACAAAGCGGGGTGCGGGTAAGTCGTGTTCGCGGGTCTGCAGGCACGGCTTCCCGGGGGGCGGGGTGGGCGGGGTGGGCGGGGTGGACGGGGTGGGAAGCCCCGAGACACGGCTCGTGTAGGCCCGGTATAAATATATATATATATATATATATATGTATATATGTATATATATATATACACACATCCATATAGGTGTATGTGTATATGTATATATGTATATATATATATACGTATATATATATATATATGTACATAGATGTATATATATATGTATATATATATATATATATATGTATATATATATGTATATACATATATGTTTATAAATAATGTATATATATGCATATATATTTATATATATATACAGTAAATCCTCTCGAACCGACCACCTCCACAGATCGACCACTCCGCTATATTGATCGCTTTATTTGGGTCCCAACATTACTATTGTAACTATTTTCTCACTCCCTAAGCCGACCACCTCCCTAAGTGGACCACGTAAAGTCGGTCCCAAGGTCGGTCGATTTCATGAGGTTGTACTGTATATTCCCGGCCCCCTCTCCCCCGCGTCCCACCCACACCGCCCGGTCCCGCCCCACGCCGCCCTGTCGGGCCTTGGTCGACTCCCTCCCGTTCGCCTCCGCATCGCCGCACACGGCTCGCCCCAGCCCTCAGCCCGCCCACCCGCCGGGCACACCAAGAACGGCGCCGGAGGGTGTCGGGGGGGGGGGGGGCGGGGCGCAGCAGGGTAGGGGGAGGGTGAGTATGAACGGTGGGATACTTGGAGGTGGGGGGTATTTTACCTCAGCAGGTGGTTGGTTATTAGGTGCAGGAGTAGAGTAGCTTCTGGCGCTCTTTAAGTACACAGCGGTCGTGGTTATTTGTGTCGTATAGTCAGTCATCAGCTACCAATGTACCATTCCCAGCACACCCACATCCCCGACCTTTCCACACTTCTTGCACATTCACTGGCTCCCCTGTCTCAAAGTTATCACTGCAGTCGCCAGCCTTACCGGAAGTCCTCAACGCCCAACAAACACAAACCCCTTCCTACAATCCACAAGAAATAGCAAACTGAATCCAGGTTTAGTTTTTTAGTGAATGTTGTCCTAAGTGTATTCCCGACAATTACCGACTGATTATATATATATATATATATATATATGTATATATATCTATATATATATACATATATATACATATATATATACATATATATATATACGTATATATATATATACATATATATATATATATATATATATATATATATATATATATATATATATATACATAGAGAGAGAGGGTCAGAGAATGGGATAGGGAACTAGAGATTAGTCATATCCCAATTACATCTTATGGTCAGATGAGAACCATTGGTGTCGCTACGTGGACAGTCGTACTTATTCCCTAAATGCCAGGCGGAATGACCGAATGGCTTGCCGGCCGGCCTCCTTGGGCTTCAAATCAGGTCTGGTCAAACCAATGACTTTATAACTGATAATTATCGGTATTTACCCTGGCACTTGGCATTGCTAGGACAGGGCAATGATAAAATATTTGGAGATTGCTCCTCGGCTCCCCGGACTCCAGACAGCCCGGGCTCCCACTGGACACCCCTGCCCCCTGCCCGGCAGCGTGGGCTCCCTGCTCCCCGTGGTACACACCCCCTGGTCTATAGCCGTGTTTACACGGGGAATTGTGAAACGATCTAGACAAAGCGATTTATATGAGGCGATTTTGAGGTGCGTTTACACGGACAGAGTTTAAAGAGTGTTTTGGTGCCGGGAACCAGCAGCCTGTGGTGCGCCTGTAGCCGGCGACCACCTAATCGGGCCCTAACACTGCCGGGAACCAGCTGAATCGCTTCAAATAAACCACCTCCCGAGGTGGTATAGATGAAGCGTTTCATATGAATCGATTCAGCCCTAAAACGCCACAGAGGTGCGTCTACACGGCAAATGTGAGTCGATCTAGGCAAGTGGGTTCATATGAAACGTTTTAAATCGCCCGTGTAAACGGGGCTTACCACTACAAAACGACGCCGGCCACTTCTCCCAGCACTCCGGGCTACACGCACCCGGGGTTTCCACAGCACACCGACCACCACCCACTCTCGCCACCCCCCCCCCCCCCCCCCCGAGCCCGTCTGAACCGCCCCTTCCCTGGTAACTCGGGCTCCCTGCGCCCTGGCTTCCACAAACCCCACCCCGCCGGGGCGCACACTACCCACCGGCCCTCGCCTCCCTTCCCCTGCCCCTTCTCCCTTCCCCCGGGCTCCCCACTCCCCGGTTCTCCGGCTTCCCGTCTCCTCGCTCCCCGTCTCCCCACTCCCCACTCCCCGGCTCCCTACTCCCCGTCTCCCCACTCCCCACTCCCCGGCTCCCTACTCCCCGGCTCCCCACTCCCCACTTCCCGACTCCCTACTCCCCCCCGGCTCCCCGTCTCCGCTCCCGACCCCATGCCTCCCTCTCTGCCCATCTCCCCGCTCTCCGTCTCCCCAGTCCCCGTCTCCCCACGCCCCCCTGTCTCCCCGGCACCGCTGGTCCCTGGCACCCCGGACTGCCTGCAGCCCGGTGTGGTGGTTTCAGCATGTTCCCGTGCTCAGACGTGTCCCTCGCTTCTGCGCATGCGTCAGAATCTAATAAACATGGCCGTAATCGATTAACACTACCCGGGCGACTAGGGTCATCCCAGTCGTCAGAATTTCAAATAGAACATGGCGAGCGGAGTCAACAAATACACGTGCCATGTGCCAAAAAAGAATAACTTAGATTAATTAAATGGAAATATAGGTAAACTAGGCCATCATAAAATACTTTAAATCCTATTTTGCTGTATTTTTTATCGGCTATTAAAAAAAATAAAAATAAATCTCCACCCGAGCGCGCAGAAGCGTATTCGATTATTCGACCCGAGATTGTAGGATGTGCGCATGCGCCAATAAGTGTCTCGGGTGATCCGAGTTGATGCGAAATCTGCGCATGTGCAGAAGCAACGGGACACGTCTGAGCACGGGAACACGCTGAAACCACCACACCGGCTTCCCCGCTCCCCGGGACCGGGCGGTTGTCATTACCGGGGATGGCGTGAGGATTACAGCGGCGCGTGCTTTATGGGGTAATAATGAGATGAATAACAGGCTATAAAACGAATGGAACATGCCGCTAAAACATACCGCGCCCATCGACAGACTGACTGACTGACTGCCAGATCCTGGGGATACCGAGCATTCATAAGGCCAGACAAACAAATTAAATGGCCCCCCATGATTGCTTGATTTTTGTTAAACAGTTTAAAATGCGTCGGTCTAGCAGAAATTAATATATGTGTATAAATATTTAAGTAATTCGTTTGGCTCGGCCAGGGTTCCAACCCAGGATTTCGAAACCCATGACCGACCAGAACGGGAGTCGGGCGCTCAACTCATTCGGCCATCCCGTCTGGCTAGCTATTATGTCTACTTCAAAAATACAAAAATAGAAATAGAAACCGTCCGCCCGACACTGATTTTTATTTCATAAGGCCGATCACCAAATCTTTATCTTGTTAGCCTAATACATTTCTCATGCCGGGTGCCGACAATCCGATAAAGCTGCATAGTCCGATGAAAGCATAAACAATCCACCCGCAAACTACCCCAACCTCACCCAACCTAAACCCAACCCAAATCCAATCCACACCAATGCCACACCCTACACATACCAAGCCTACACCTAATCTACCCCCCAACCCACACGCAACTAACCCTCAACACCCCCTCAATCCACACGAAAATTACCCCTAACACACCCATTCCAAACCAAACCCAAATCCAACGTACTCGCAACCATCACCCAACCCATACCCAACCCAACTCACACCCAACCCACACCAAACACACACCCAACTAACACCCAACCCACACCCAACCCCCACACAACCCCCATACAACCCACACCAACCCACACCTAACCCACACCCAACCCACACCTAACCCACACCCATCCCACACCTAACCCACACCCAACCCACACCCAGCCCATACCCAACCCACACCCAGCCCATACCCAACCCACACCTAACCCACACCCAACCCACACCTAACCCACACCCAACCCCACACACAACCCACACACAACCCACACACAACCCACAGACAACCCACGCCCATCCCACACCCAATCCACACCTAACCCAGACACAAGCCACACCCAACCCACACCTAACCCACACCCAACCCACACCTAACCCACACCCAACCCACACACAACCCACACACAACCACACCCGACCCACAGACAACCCACACCCATCCCACACCCAACCCACACCTAACCCAGACACAACCCACACCCAACCCACACACAAGCCACACACAACCCACAGACAACCCACACACAACGCACCCACCACCCACACACAATCCACACACACCCCACACCTAACTCACACCCAACTCACACCTAACCCACACCCAACCCACACCTAACCCACACCCAACCACACCTAACCCACACCTAACCCACACCCAACCAACACAACCCACACCAACCCACACACAACCACACCCCCACAACTCACCCCAACCCACACCAACCCACACAACCCTAACCCAAACCCAAACTCCACACCCAACCCACACCTAACCCACACCCAACCACACCTAACCCACACCCAACCCACACCTAACCCACACCCACACTAACCCCGCACCCAACACACACCCACCCAACCCACACCTAACCCACACCTAACCCACACCCAACCCACACCCAACCCACAACCCACACCTACTCACACCCAACCCACACCAACCCACACACACCCACACCCAACCCACACCTAACCCACACCCAACCCACACCCAACCCACACCGCACCCACACCTAACCCACACCCAGCCCACACCCAACCCACACCCAACACACACCCACACACACCCAACCCACACCTAACCCACACCCAACCCACACCCAGCCCATACCCAACCCACACCCAGCCCATACCCAACCCACACCTAACCCACACCCAACCCACACCTAACCCACACCCAACCCACACCTAACCCACACCCAACCCACACACAACCCACACACAACCCACACACAACCCACAGACAACCCACACCCATCCCACACCCAATCCACACCTAACCCAGACACAACCCACACCCAACCCACACCTAACCCACACCCAACCCACACCTAACCCACACCCAACCCACACCCAACCCACACACAACCCACACCCGACCCACAGACAACCCACACCCATCCCACACCCAACCCACACCTAACCCAGACACAACCCACACCCAACCCACACACAAGCCACACACAACCCACATACAACCCACACACAACCCACCCACCACCCACACACAATCCACACACACCCCACACCTAACCCACACCCAACTCACACCTAACCCACACCCAACCCACACCTAACCCACACCCAACCCACACCTAACCCACACCTAACCCACACCCAACCCACACACAACCCACACCCAACCCACACACAACCCACACACAACCCACACACAACCCACACCCATCCCACACCTAACTCACACACAACCCACACCCAACCCACACGTAACCCACACCCAACCCAAACTTAACCCACACCCAACCCACACCTAACCCACACCCAACCCACACCTAACCCACACCCAACCCACACCTAACCCACACCCAACCCACACACACCCCGCACCCAAGACACACAACCCCCACCCAACCCACACCTAACCCACACCTAACCCACACTCAACCCACACCCAACCCACACCCAACCCACACCTAACTCACACCCAACCCACACCTAACCCACACACAACCCACACCCAACCCACACCTAACCCACACCCAACCCACACCCAACCCACACCGCACCCACACCTAACCCACACCCAGCCCACACCCAACCCACACCCAACACACACCCAACACACACCCAACACACACCCAACCCACACCCAACCCACACCCAACCCACACCCAACCCACACCCAACCCACACCCAACCCACACCCAACCCACACCCAACCCTCACCCAACCCATACGATTTAACAATGCAGTTTCCTAGTCAATTACAACAGGAATCCAAATACAAATGTGATCTCTTTCATATTACCATTATTTAAGTGCAATTTAAAACTGTTTTATTGCGTGCCTAAAACACTGCTTGAAGTGTGCGGCATGTTGACACGACGAGCCAACTCAAATTAAAGAGAATGCTACTGGGCTTGTAGTCGCTCTAACTTTACGATTAGCTTATTGCTATTTAAATGTGTTTTACCTGGTCACTGAACAATAACCGCGCTAATTCCACTTTGTGGGGGAATGTCTGGTTTCCGAAAGCGGGTCTGTGGCTCTGATAGATGGACAGTGTATTGAGTTTGGTATTGATCATTTAACTTTGTAACCTTTGAAAATAACTTGTTTATGGGATTATGGCTTCAAGTGTCTTTCGGGATTATGCCCCAACTACAATTTAACACTTGGTACTTTCCTACGAACTCTTTTTGATTTCTTGCCTTCCTAGATTCCCAATGTTGATTATTTATGGTAGAATTTCTAATTTTCACGCCAATGTAGAACGGGTGTTTAACCAACTGAGGCTGAGTATCACTCGTGTTCCCTTGGAATGGAATGATAACATTGCCATGATCATTACAGGTACTTTGGTATAGGCTCACAACTGGTTCAATAATCTTATAAACAGTCCACTGGATTGATAGGGCGCAGGCCTCCCGTGCGAGAGGTTGGGAGTTTGATTCCGAGTCGAGTCAAACCAATGACTTACACAATTGATCCTTGTCACTTTCTTGCTTGGCGCTCTGTATTAATAGGATATAGCAAGTTAGTGTTAGCTCAGTATGCGGGTATTGCAGTACCTACCTGCTAAAATACCTCAGGGAGTTTGACGCCCCTGCCTTGCAAAGTTATAAACCACTGTCTTCCAGTGTACAGGTTCTTGATAGAACCAAAGGCCAAGGGAGCAAACCCTAACAGAAAAACATGCTTCCATGGCAGCATTAGGGGCAGTGATGAATGGAACTCCCAACATCCCCCGACCAGCCACTGCAGGGACAAATAATTTGCGCCTGTCTTGATGTGCTGTTGCCGGTGTGAGACATATATTTTCTCCCTGAGAGAGTGCTGCTAGTAACTTGCAAAAGCCAGCAGCACTTCAACACTTTGCAAGCAGCTTTCATGAAGTGCCCAACCGCACAAAATAGCGGCACTTAAGAAATAAAAGCAGTCTTTGTCGCATTACAACTGACAGCATGATCATGATAATGATGATGTTAGCTCAGTGTCAACATAATCTGACCGAGTGGGATATCGGCTCATGGTGCTGGCAGCCTGATTTCCTAGTGGGGCAGCACTATAAAGTTGCCATGAGTCTTCACTGTTACAAGTTGGTGCCTGTGATATGACCTTCGATGTTGCCAGGGCGTACAACTCCAACAACCAACAAACCAACTGAGGCTGAGTATCACTTGCATTCCTTTGGTATGAAATAGTAACATTGTCATGATTATTACAGGTATTATGGAATAAGCTGACAACTGTTGTCAAGTATCCTATAAATAGTCCACAATAGTTCACTCTGTATTGGAAATGGAGCCTTTTTTTCTTTCTTCTATCTACTCTCTGCAGGGAGTAGACCAGACTCCCCACACCCCCACCCACCACCTACACTCCACATCATACGCCCCGCTCTCTTCCAATAGGTCATTTGGTGGTGACTGATCACTGAAGTTGGTATGGAACCATTGCCCTCATCACCTCCCTCCCCACACAATAGAGACTCACACACCTATACCAGACAGGGACACCATATATAGGCAATAAGTATTTAGACGGGATGGCCACACAATTTGAGCGTCCGCTTGCCATCTGGATAGTGCTGAGACTCGAACCCCAAGTTCAATCCCTACCCTAGGTAAAACCAATATGCCCTATTCCGTCACAATTATTTACATATTTCTCACTTTAACTTGTATGTAAATAATAATTGTGGTGTTGTAAAGATGGTTAGTTGGTCGTTGGAGTTTTACATCCTGGCAAGATCTAAGGTCATATAAGGACAGCTACTGACTTGTGCCAGTGCACACTTATGGCAGCATTACAGTGCTGCCCCATTGGGAGAACCAGGTCCCCAGCACCATTACCTGATATCCCACTCAATCACATTATCCTGAGACTGAACCAACCAGTCCTTGCCCTATCCTAATGATGCCAAGCGCATGGCTATGAAGTGTCAAGTATACATTCTTAAGACATTGCTTTGATTTGATCAGAGTTTGAACCCGTGGATTGGAATCCCACGGTCTCCCAAAACGGGCATCACATGAAATGTAAGCAGGATGTCAAACCCAAACAAACAAACATCCAACAACTAGGCCTTTATTTAAAATTAATCAAATACCTTATCACTTATCAGCAGCTACTGTGTGATAAGATAACACCAACACTACAGCTGGCCAGCATTGAAAACAAGTCTGAATACACAGGCTTATATAGTATGGACAGTATACATACAGACTCAATAAAAATAAATTTAAATTTAAAAAAAGAAGATTATAATTAGGCATGCCTAGGAACCTGATTTATATGGCCTGTATGTCTAGTGATATATAGAAGACTAGGTTGGTTGAATGGTAAGCATGTTTACAGTGACTTGCCGTTTGTATGCTGGAGGGGACCTGCCGGGTCGGCCGGCCGGTGGAGCCTGGGGTATTGCTTGTATACACTGGCCGTATAGTATGCATACTACTGACAGTACGGCCTGACATGCCTACCACAGCAGACAGCACCCTAATGGTGATAGGGCTGACACGGGCCTAGTGGCGTGATGTAAATATGCATGGGAGTGGAGAGAAGGAGAGATAACAGAAGGAGTGAGGGAGGGTGGGAGACTGGGCACGTGGGTTTAGGGTTTTGTAGTTCGTGGGGGGGGGGGAGGGGAAGAAGGGGTTGGGTGGTGGGTCGGGAAGGGGAGCAGGGGTGGATGTTTGGGAATGGTCGGTGGGTAGTTTGTTAGAAGATATGAAGATATATATGAGTCAGCCTCACGAAAACGGGCCAATCGGTGGTCAATTGAAGATGTCGGTGTCGCAATTCTTAAAAGTGTAGTGCATTTCTTTGTTTCATATTAAATTATCCTAGAAACAAATAAGGTTGTTGTATTTTCTCGACCTTTACATTCAGGATAAATCTAAGGACTTTCTAACACCTCTGTCAATGCTAAACTATAATTATACCGATCGACGCCCACATCCGTTGATCGACGCCAACAACTTTAACAGATGTCGTCGTCACAATTCTTAAAGTATCGTGCATTTCTTTGTTTTTTATTAAATTATCCTAGAAACAAATAAGGTTGTTGTATTTTCTCGACCTTTACATTTAGGATAAATTTAAGGACTTTCCAACACCTCTGTCAAGGCTAAATTATAATTATACCGATCTATGACGACATCCATGCTCGACACCGACAACTTTCCCCAATTGGCCTCTTTTCGTGATCCTGACCCATATACATATATATCTATGATGTAAGAATTATAGGATTATAACTTCGACGAAGGATCAAGGAATTGTTTGTAACACAGCCCACCTCCGGTGGCGCAACCCTGCTCTGACAGACTGGCGAGTACCAACTTCACTCCCCGATCAGACCTGTATATGTACATGCATGGATATATATATATATATTTTTTTATATGCATACTTATATTTTCAAGCGTACCTGCCCAATAAAAAAACTTCAAATCAAAAACAACCAAGACCCGTGGGTAACCCCAGAATTAATCAACCTAATTATGGACAAATATAAAACTAGTAAATTAGCTAAAGCAAGCGAGCGACTACTAGACATAGAAAACTACCATAAAGAAAGAAATTGTTGCCAGAAATCAGAGGGAAAAGCCAAAAGATGGTACATTGTCAAACAAGACCAAGAATGGGGAATAAATTCACACAAATTCTGGAACAATGTGAAAATCCTAATCCCAAATAATAAAAATAAAGAATTGATTACCCTTTACAACAA
This sequence comes from Branchipolynoe longqiensis, assembly GCA_030323885.1. NCBI lineage: Eukaryota > Metazoa > Annelida > Polychaeta > Phyllodocida > Polynoidae > Branchipolynoe > Branchipolynoe longqiensis. Next base: position 89,830,688 of record CM059191.1, on the reverse strand, counting down.
TGAGGGAATGGAAATCAGCAACAATGATACTGCTAATATAATGAACAAACATTGTTCTACCATAGGCAATAAACTATCCAAACAGTTCAACACAAACTGGACCATGAAAGCACCACAATTAAATGCAGACATTGGAGATTGCACAACCACAAAATAAGAGATTTCATCATCATCATGCTGTCGGTCACGATGCGACAAAGACTGCTTTCATTACTTGACTGCCGCTCTCCATTTGGCTCTCTGCTGTGACTGAGCCAATATGGTGTTTTGTACGGTTGTACATTTCATGAAAGCTGCCTGCAAAAGTGTTGAAGTGCAGCTGGCTTTTGCAAGTTACCAGCGGCACTCTCTTGGGGAGCAAATAGAGGTTTCACACTGGCAAGAACATGTCCAGACAGGCGCAAAACTATGTTTCCCTGCAGTGGCTGGTCGGGAGATGTTGGGAGTTCCATACATCAAACGCCCTTAATGCTGCCAGAGTGACATGGTTTTCTGTTTAGCGTTTGCTCCCTTAGCCTTTGGTTCTGTCAAGAACTTGTCCTACAATGCAGTGCTTTACAACTCTGCAGGGCAGGGGAGTCAAACTCCCTGAGGTATTGCAATACCTGCAATACCTGCATACCATGTAAGAGATAAGTGAGCTCATAAATCAATTGATTGCAACAAACCCTTGGGGATTGAAAATACCTCAACTATAATATTGAAAGATGCATGCGGATGTATCCCAGATGTTATATTTGATCTATACAACAAATCGTTCACAGAAGGTACTTATGTGGACTGCTGGAAACTAGCCAAAGTAACACTGCTCCACTAAGGATGGGATAAACAGATGCTGGACAAGTATAGACCACTATCTATACTCCCACTGCCTGGTAAAATAATGGACAAAATAATGCATAGACATATTATGGACCACCTAAACAAACACAAAATATTAAACAGTAAACAGGGCGGTTTCAGAAAAAAACACTTGACAATAAATACAATTGCTAACTTAATAACCGATATTGCAAACAGTATCAATAAAAAGAACCCAGTGGGTGCAATATTCAAAAACTTCAGCAAAGCTTTTGACATGGTGGACCACCCCATCCTAAGGAGTAAACTAACCCAAATGGGAATAACGGGAGTAACAGGAAAATGGCTAGCTAGCTATCTAGAAAACTGAAAACAATGCACCACAGAAATTGGATCCATACCCATTGAGGAAAAGATAACTTGTGGAGTATCCCAAGGGTCAGTCATGGGGCCACTTCTCTTCCTCATATATATTAAAGGTCTAAACAACTGGCTAGAAATTGAAAACATCCAACTAGATGCAGATGATACAGTGGTATATGCCACAGGCAAAACAACCGAAGAAATAGAAATAAAGCTGAATATAACACTGACAGAACTAACCAAGTGGTGCCAACTAATTAGGATAACCATAAACAACAGCAAGTCGAAAACAGTACTATTTGGTACCAGGGTAACGAGTAATGATACAATAAAGTGTCTTCTGGGAAATTCCGAACTGGAACCAGTACACAACCACCGATATCTGGGAGTGGATCTAGACAGAAACCTAAATTATCACCTCTGCATAACACATACTATCAAACAAGTAAACCACAAAATATGGCTACTGGCTAAACTGAGATACCACATGACTGAAAACATGGCAATTAAAATATATAAAGGCATGATCCTCCCCTACTTTGACTATGTCGATGTAGTATATATGGGAGGCAGTACATGTAGAGGGCCTACACATGTACACACGTACGCACATACACACGTATACACATACACACATACACCCATACATACACATACGCACATACACACATACATACACACATACATGCATACACATACACATATATACACATACACACAACCACACACACACACATACACACGTATGCACGTACACACATACACACATACACCCGCATACACACCTACACACATATACACCTACACACATACACACATATACCCATACCTACACATACGCACATACCCACATACATACACACATCTATGCATACACACACATATACACATACCCACAACCACGCAACCACACAAACACACATACACGTACACACGTGCACACGTACACACATGCACACACCCACACGTATACATATATATGAAGATAAACACCCATATGTCTGCCCATGTACATAACACTTCGATCCGCTGTATGTATACACACACGTGTTGGGTAGATTTACTCCGATCCCGGTGATATTGCTGGCGGCGCTCCGGTCATAGCGTACCGGGAACGTGATGAAGGTTTGTCTCGGGCCGCCGTCGGGCGTGCTCCTGAGTGATGTGGTGCCAGAGTGAATCAGTGTGTGAGAAGGGGGCCCGCTTTGGTGCGCGCCCGCGCCGCCATTAGCCTAATGTAGCCACAGCCCCGGCTCGGCTCTTCTGCTGCTATCTGCTGACCATCAGTCCGTGTGCGCTACCTACCGGCCTGCCGGCCTCACTGTAGTGTGATTGGATCCGTATAGCAGCCGGTGTTGTTTATAGGAGCATAATAAGCTACACTGCTGATATTGGGTATGAGTGTTCGCTTATAACCAAGTGATTAACATGTATGCACACACATGTTTGTATTGGGTATGAGTGTGTGTGTATAACCAAGTGATTAACATGTATGCACAGACAAGTTTGTATTGGGTATGAGTGTTTGCTTATAACCAAGTGATTAACATGTATGCACACACGTGTTTGTATTGGGTATGAGTGTTTGTGTATAACCAAGTGATTAACGTGTATGCCCACACATGTTTCTATTGGGTATGAATGTTTGCTTATAACCAAGTGATTAACATGTATGCACATACATGTTTGTATGGGTATGAGTGTTCGCTTATAACCAAGTGATTAACATGCATGCACATGCATGTTTGTATTGGGTATGAGTGTTCACTTATAACCAAGTGATTAACATGTATGCACACACATCTTTGTATTGGGTATGAGTGTTTGCTTATAACCAAGTGATTAGCATGTATGCACACACATGTTTTTATTGGGTATGAGTGTGCACTTATAACCAAGTGATTAGCATGTATGCACAAACATGTGTTTATTGGCTATGAGTGTTCGCTTATAACCAAGTGATTAACATGCATGCACACACATGTTTGTATTGGGTATGATTGTTCGTTTATAACTAAGCGATACACATGTATCCCCATGTATATGTCTGCATCCATGTGTATGTGAGGTATAACGCATTATGCAAGTATAAAGATACGTAAGGTAATTAGTATTATATTGCTATGCTCCGCAAGACTCAATACTATACTGGTGGCGCTACCTGCAGCCCTCCTCCTCTCCACCGGATATTTACAAGTGTCAGTCGGAGCTAACGATATAACGGGACGTATATATATATATATATATATATATATATATATATATATATATATATATATATACCTTACACAAGTTAAGACATGATCCTAATTTAGTATATATTTGTAATCCTAAATGGGATAGCCCAATAAGTTAAACCCCCGCCTCCTGGTTTGGTGAAATCATCGGATTTGAATATCAGGGTTCGAAACCTGCTTCAGTCAAAGCAATGACCTAGAAATGTATATTATTGGGGCAATACTTGTTGCTACCTACATTTGGTATCACTAGGATAAGGCAAGACGCCGTCGAATGAGGACTATCAATTGTCCACAATTACAATTTTCCAAGCTAATGTAGCAACAAAATATATAGGATATGCAATTTATGGGAGTAATACAAAAAAAACACTGATTATGATCGTTCACAAATTTCGCATATATTATATTCTTTAAGTATTAGTCGATTACCTATCTGGTCCTCCCCCAAACCCTGACCCCCACTGTCCTCATTCTCAGTATGTCATACTCAAGTGACACCAACTCCCACACCTCCCTCTTTATTAAAGCTGCATAGTCCAATGAAATGTACAATTTACAAAACCAAACCAATTATCTAGATTTGAATTTACATATGTAACTTAGATACTGATGCAATTATTACACAGTTATTGTTGTGCAGAAGGCAATTTACTGAGTCAATGTAAAATAACCTGTTACTGCAGAAGTCTATGGTGTCAGAGTTTTGGCAAGCTTGCCAAAACTAATTGTCCAGGTTTGCACTCAAAATATCTCAAAGGTGTACCATTTTTAAATATAAGTCATTTTGAACTAATGTAAGGTAGATACTAGTGATCAATCTAATACATTTATCTCAGAACAAATACAGAAATTCAAAACCATCAGACTATGCAACTTTAACCAATGGGTTGCCCATTAACCCTTTACTTCCTGTGACACATCCCACCATGTATCTACCCCACCCCCACAACCACACACCCGCACACACCAACCCAGACACCATTACCACCAACAGGCCCGCCGTATTTATTTCGATTTGCCCCGACTGGATGCACTGGACTGCTGTCATGCTCGTATAAGTATGTGGTGTAGAAGAGGCGTGTGACTCTCGGCAGGCAGGCATCAGTGTCCCGGGCGCCTATTGTTGTTGGCTTCTTACAGGCTGGGGTTGAATTCAGCAGCCGCCATGAGTGGGGAGGGGGGGGGGGGGGATCAGGCGGGAGGGCCGGCGCCGGGGCCTGGCTACAAAGTCACAGTACTTACCTGGGCGTTCTGGTTGTTGCTGTTGCTGTGGATGAGAGTCTGGCCGCCAGGGGTAGAATCCATCGTCTGTCGTAGGGGCGCCGTACCGGCCGGCAGCCGGACGTCGGGCCCCGGGTCGTGGTTGCTGTGGTGGTTGATGTCGCAGCCGACGCCGACGACGCCGATGCCGACTCCCCCGACGCCGCCGCGGGGCTGGGCGTGACAGAGGCGAGCTTTCTCCTCGAGGGGCGACTCCGGGGAGGGCATGCCGTCAGGAGGGCTGTCGTCCTTGTACCCCGCCCCGCTGCAGGCCGCGTCAAGAGGCGGGTGTTTAGGGCTGGCGGCGGCCGCTCTTGACGCCAGGTCGACCCGGCGAGTGTAGCGGTACACGTCGGCGTTCTTGCCCCGTCGGCGCTGGTTGCGCTTGATGAGCACGATGGCCAACAGCAGCACAACAATGAGCACCAGCGTCGCCACGCACAGCGCGATCACTATCGTCAGATTGTTGGTTGTGCCGGCCGCCGATTTGCCGTGCGACTTCCGGTGCGCCACCATGGTGGCGGTCTTGTTGACAACTATGTTGAGCTCGGTGACGGAGGCCTGCTGTGGAACACCGCTGTCACGAACCATCACCAGAAGCTTGAAGAGCATCTCCTTCGGCTGCAGCAGCGGGACTGCCACCATCACCGCCCCATTGCGCTCGTCGATCTCGAAGAGCCCGTCGTCATTGCCCTTGGCGATGCTGTAGCTGAGCTTAGCATTGGCACTGTAGTCGCTGTCGTAGGCCAGGACTCTGGTGATGACGTAGCGCTTCGTCGCTAGGTAGGGCACCTGCACCGTGTTGTTCACCTGTGTGGGGAACTCGATGGTGGGCGCATTGTCGTTGACATCCAAAACATAGACGGTGACGGTGACAGAGCTGGTAGTGAGTGGGAAGCCTGGATTTCCCGCCAGAACAACGAAGGTGTATGACGACTGGTACTCCCGGTCCAGTGATCGGCGGGTGGTAATCACGCCCGTCTCCTGGTCGACGATGAAAACATTCTTGGCAGCGCGCTGTGCCTGCTGGGAGTAGCGCACCACGTTGTACGGCGGGGAGTCCGGGTCAGTCGCGCGTACAGATCCAATCTCAGTGCCCGGTCGCCCGTTCTCATAGGTTCCAAAGTCCACCGAGCTCTCGTGGAACACTGGCGCCTCATCGTTGATATCTACCAGGTTCAGCACCACAGTGGCTGTGGATGACCGGCTTGGGTCGCCATTATCAGATGCAATGACCCGGAACTGGAATTGATGCATTTTCTCATAATCTAGCAGCGCATTCGTAGAGATCAGTCCAGAAGAACTGTCGATCTTGACAAGCGGCTTTGATTCCGGGTGGATGCGGTAGGTCACATGCCCATTCTCCCCCTCGTCCCTATCCGTGGCGTTGACCGTAAGGAGCGGTGTGTACATGGTATTGTTCTCACGCACACTGAGGCTGTATACCTCGCGGTTGAAGATGGGGCGATGGTCGTTCAGGTCTATCAGCCTGACCACTATCTGCTTCGTCGACTGGAGGGATGGTGAACCATGGTCTTCACACACCACTGTTATCAAATGTGTGGCCTGCTGTTCTCGGTCAAAATTTGCCCCGATCGTTGAGATGGTGTACTCGTTCTTGTATATTCGCAGGATCTCGAAGAGATGTACTGCGTAATCCTGGAGGAAGCAGGTGATTTCGCCGTTAATCCCACTATCAGCGTCCTCCACCCATAGGTGGGTGACGAAGGTGTCCGGCTCCGAGTTTTCCGGGATCTGCACCTGGCCAGAGGAGGTGAGCGAGTTGACGGTGATAACCGGGGCATGGTCATTGACGTCGACCACATGGACATTGACGCGTGTATGCGCTGGGACGGAGCCCCACCCGCCTTGATCGGTAGCAGACACTGTGAGTTGGTATATCTGCTCCGTCTCATAATCCAACGGTCCTTTCAGATAAATCTCCCCTGACCGGTTCTTCACACCGAACACACTGCCAAACTTCTTGCGTGTTTGGTCCGTGAGTGAATATAGCACCGCGGCGTTGGGTCCCGTATCCTTATCACTCGCATGAACGCGCACTATCACTGACCCAATGGGAGTATCCTCACGTGCTGTCATATCATACGTGGAGTTATCAAAGTGCGGGTTGTTATCGTTCGCATCCAGGACGATCACGTCAATATCCAACGTGCCCGATAAGGATGGATTCCCGCCGTCCCACGCTACGAGTTGCAGTGAGTAGCGGTCCATCTGTTCTCTGTCCAACCGGTCCCTGACCACCAGCCGCAGTTCCCTGCTGCCGTCACTCATATTCCTGACGCTCAAATCGAACTTCGGCGTCGGTGACAGCAGCTCATAGTCGCGGACCCCGTTCCGTCCGCTGTCCGGGTCCTGCGCCTCGGGCAGCACGAGCCTCACCCCGGGCATCACGCTCTCCGAGATGGGCATCTCCATGCTGCGGCTCGGGAACTGCGGGCGATTGTCGTTAAGGTCTTGGATGTGGATATTGATGACTATAACCTCCAGGAAGCGCACGGGCATCGGGCGCGCGGCGATGTCGAACGTGAGCAGGCACTCCATGACCGGGCCCTCGCAGAAGGCCTCCCGGTCGACGCTGTTCTTGGTGGTCAACATGCCCGTCACCGAGTTGATGTCGAAGAGCTGGGTGACGCGGGGGTCCTGGCGCAGGAAGCTGTAGCGCAGAGACCTGTACTCGTCGGTGCTGTACTTGCTGTCGAGCCGGGCGTCCTCGCCGACGCGCCCGATCCGCAGCCGGTTCTGCTCCTCCTCGGCTATGGTGTAGTCGACGGTGAGGCGCTTAGCGGAGTCGCCACGTAGCTGGCTCACTGTCAGCAGAACAATCATCATGAACAGGCACATCCTCGGGAATCGGCGCATGTTGCCGCTGCGTTTACGCGCCATGCTGGGCATTGGAAGTAATTATATATATATTATGTATGTATATATATATATATATATATATCTATCACGCTCACGCCCACTTCTCCAGTCACACTCAGAGGCTCTCGTTCGCTACCACTGGTCGTTGTTTTACCACCCTATTCAAACACACCGGGATGTTATGACCGGTGCGGTGTGAGGGCGTGTGTTGTGGGCGTGCATGTCCGGGGTTGCGGTGGGAAGCGAGGCGGCAGGCAGGGTCCAGGGACACAGGCAGGTACAGTGAATGAATGAACCAGGTTAGCTAGAGCTGTAACTAACAGCACCAACCAATCTCACTACCCCCAGCCCCCGTCCTCTCTCCAAAACGACAGTCGCGGCTGGTAAAGATTGCTGTAAGCGCGGCCGTGTGTAATTTATTATTGTATCCGGTGTGATGGTGTCAGCTTGTTATCCACCACTGAGTACTAGTAGTAGTAGTAGTAGTGCACCCTGGTCGGTAGCAGGCCAGGGTAGCTTTAGACTATGTAGGTAGGTGTGGTATCCGTGTGGTTCCAGTGCTCACTCATCCGGGCTGTGTGGCCCTCAGGCTGCTGCCGCGCCGCCCGTCCTCCTTGCGCAGCGCGTCCGACACCGACACTCCCGCGCTGCTGCTTCCATGGGTGGGCGCGCCGTGAGGGGCTGCCGCGCAGTCCGCCGTACGCTCCGCGTCCTGCCGACTACTGAGCCCCGGCGCACCCCGCGCCCCGCCTCTATAGCGCCGCGGTACCGGTGTGACGGAGCGGCCCGCGTGGTGGCGTTGCAGTGCGGGGAGACTTGGCCGCGCGCGCTACGGGAGGCTGCCTGCCTTATGTGGTCCGGGTGGCTTGGCGATGTGGGAGAGAGGGACAGAGAGAGACAGCGTGAGGGCAGCCTGAGACGCAGACATACAGAGACACGCCATAGGACAGGATCGGGTTCTCAGTTGGTTCTCTGCTGCAGTCGGTGCTGGACAGACACAAACGAGATGGTTGTTGGTGGCGGTGCTACTGTTGGTGATGACACTGGTTATAATACTGGTGATGACACTGGTTCTAATGCTGGTAATAATATTACTGGTGCATCTGGTGGCAGTAGTTACTGTACTGTTGGTGGTCTTAGATGGTTGTAGGCGGTGCAGGTTATGCTGGCGTTGCGCGAATTTGGCTATGGATCGTGAACCTCCTCTCCTTTCCCTCTTACTGGGCGCGGTGGCGGAATCGGTAGAGCGCAGGTCTCCAGTGCGGGAGATCAGGAATTCAATTCCCGTCGAGTAAAACCAATGACTTACAAAATTGATACTTGTTGCTTCTTAGCTTGGCACTCAACATTCATACGATAGGGCGCAGACTGGTTAGCTCAGTGTCAGGACAGTCTGACTGAGTGGGATATCGGGTCATGGTGCTGGCGGCCGGATATCCAAGTGGGACAGCACTATAAAGTTCTCATGAATATGCACTCTCACCAGTTGGTACCCATCCTGATCTGACCTTAGATGTAAAACTCCAACGGCCATGGTGCTGGTAGCCTGATTTTCTATAGGGGCAGCGCTATAAAACCATGAGCGTGCACTGTCAGAAGTTGGCACTCATCCTCATATACCCTTAGATGTTGTCAGGACGTAAAACTCCAACACCCAACGCACCAATCAACCTTTCCCTCTTTTCCCTTCTCTATGTCACCCCTACACCCTCTGTCCTTGCTCCCTGCGGCCCTTCCCCAGTCGGACGCGCACCCTCTCCCCATAGTGGGTCTGCTCAGACGGGGGCCCCTCCTTCTGATAGCCTGCTCTGCGCAGGACTACAGGGCGGCCTCTCCTCTCGCACCTGGCCATCGCTCCTACTTCGCACCTGTGGCTGACAAGCAAGAGTCCTCGTACACCACGCACCGTCGCACTGCCCCGCGCAACCGAAGACTGCCACCGCGCCGGCTCTTACTGGATGCAGTGTAAGCTTGACCCCGGTCCGTCTTCCATTCGCCATCCCGCCTTCAGCATCAACAGGTCCTGCACTGCCTTATATGACCCTGCTAGTCCCAGCAGGAGCTCTTAGTCAACATCCCCATGAATATATATATATGTATATATATATAGAGGGATATATATATACATATATACTAGAAACATGTATGCATAGCTTGTATATATATAACTATATATATATATATAAACTTATATATATAGTGCACATAAATGTATGATGCATAAATATTATGCAAGCAGAAAGATACATAAGGTGATTATTATTATAGTCTTATTCTCCGCATCCGACGATTGTTCGATACAGTATGTGCATAAGGATATTGCATAAACATGATGTATATGTGGACATAGTTGGGGGAACACGCCTAAATTTATTCAAATGTGTATTATGTATATATATACATTTGCACACACACTACATAATGGTATATCTTTATTATTATCCACACAACAACATATTCCTTCCTATTTTATACGTATTCCAGATATACATAATTGATATACTCCTGATATTGGATTAACTCGTTGGTAAATGGTAAATGATAGGCCCAACTAGGGCTGGATTTTTGTGCATTGGTGACTGCAAAACGAAAGAAAATTGATAGAAATATATATAGTTTTGCTTCTCTGTCCTACTAGTACTACTCTCCTTTTCTTCCGATGGACCCACAATTATATGCATCTAGACTGGACCAGGATGCATCTACGCCAGACTTATTATTCGTGTTGGCTCTTCAAAGGATTGGATCACATCCACTGGATGTGGTGACCAAATCGGTCAGAGAGCAGGACTCCCGTCTAGAAGGTCAAGATTTTGAATCGCAGCCAAGTCAATACAGTGACTTCCAAAATCTAAACATGTCACAATCAGCGTTATGCTTTTCAGGATGTGACTGAATGGCAATCGGGTCATCTTACTGGTGGACTTGTATCCGAGTGGGACAGCACTATTAAGTTCCCATGAGTATGCACTGTCACAAGTCGATAACTGTCCTGATATGACCTTAGATGTTGCCAGGGGGTAAAGCTCCAGCAAACACCTACAAGCAAGCTACACATACAGTGGCCCGTCGAAGTCACGTTGAATTCCCTTCTTTCGAAGTGTATCGATGTCGCTCACAATAATAAAACATGATGGTCAAATCAGTCCTACCGGGCCCGGTGGCCGAATCGGTAGAGCACAGGTTTCATGTGCGGGAGATCGGGAGTTCAATTAGCGGTCGAGTCAAACCAACAACTTATCAAATTGATACTTCTCGTTACCTTCCCTGGTGCTTGGCATTAATAGGATAGGGCAAGGACTGGTTAACACAGTATCAGGATAATGTCAATGTGTGGGATACATACAGGTCAGGGTGCCAGCGGTTTGGCTTCCCAGTGTGGCAGCACTATTAAGTCACCATGAGTGTGCACTGTCACAAGTCGGTATCCGTCCTGATATGACCTTAAATGTTTCTAGGATGTAAGACAACAACACACATTCAATTTGGTCCAGTCACTACTCAACCTGCTGCGCTTGCTCCTGTGGGGGTTGAATCACAGTGCAACACTGCACACTGCGACATATACACATACAGGAAGTACTATTTTATTTAGTGTACAACACCTCTGAGCACAATTCCCACCTCAACAGGATTCAGCAACAAATGTGCGAAAAGGACACTATTAATATTACAATCGCTCATCACAAACTGTGTCCTTAAAGGCTCAAACTAAACTTAAAGCGCAGGGCTTGTAAGGAATGATATGCTTCTGTAAATACGGCACACCCCAGATTCAGTCCTTTCTCCAAGGACAGGAGGGTATTTACGTAGAAGACCTGTGTCTCTTCATCTTCTGTGCAGAATATCGATCCCGCCTCCCCCCCCCCCCACACTCTCACACAGAACCTCCTCAGAAGACTTGTATTCCCTCCTCTTCAGCCCTCAATATCCTCCGCTCCCCACTTGCACTCACCCCTCGCTCACACATCCCCCCCCCCCCCACACCCACACTCTCCATCATCAGCATCTGCTCCTCCACAAACTCCCATTCAACCTCCGACACACACACACACACTGACACCCAGATGGGGCCATAGGACGGAGACTTCTATGGTTTCCCAGAGTGCAAAGCGCTCATGTCTTTCAGAAAGTGGACACTTCGCACACTGTCTTCCTCGCCCCCCCGCCCAGCTCTCAGCCACCCAGTGCGGCATTTCGTGGAGCTTTGTGAAATTGTGGGAAACAATTAGGTAAAACATGCTGGAGGAGGATGAATGGGGGCTAAATGTACACTTGAAGACACGGCAACATTGCTGGTCGTGTGTTATTGATCCAGTTTACATGACTGAACCGAAGGGTAAATTGATTAAATCCCTTTATTAGACTTCATTGGGCCACAAAATGGGCTTCGCTGAAATAAGATATATACCTATTTTCTCCCCCAGATACAATCACATAAAATACATGTATGAATCGCAGGCCTTGCAATTGCATTCTCATTTTTGTATGCTTAAATTATATATTCAATTTCATTAGTCCACAAAAGAGACTCAGCTGAAACAAGATATTTTTAGTTGTAGGGGCATACAGTGAGTGGCTGTTACAGTGTGCAAGGGTGGTCCTGCCACCATCGGAGCTGGGGTTGGGGAGGCTGGAGCAGTAGATGACTATGAAAGACTCTCTCAGTCCATGGAGCTGAGTGAATGTAAACTGGATCAATAACAAGCGACCAGCAATGTCGCTGTGTCTTCAAGTGTACATTTAGCCCCCATTCATCCTCCTCCAGCATGTTTGACCTAATTGTTTCCCACGCTTTCACAAAACTCAACTAAATGAGAGCTGATGGGGTGGGGGGCTGAGGAAGAAAGTGGGCGAAGTGGCCACGGCCACTTTCTGAAAGATATGAGCGCGTCAGGATCACATGAGCTCCAAATTTTCAACTTTTGTTCTGTAGGTAGGGTGGTTTATTGCTCAGCCAGAGGGCCTCGGTAAATAAAAATAGGCTTCCACCACTCCTCATCTTGGCTTTTTTCTTATAATTCTTATACAGCATATCATGTATTTCACAGATATTAAACAAATGCATGTATGAATCGTAGGCTTTGCAATAGAGTGTGTTTTCTGTTATGCATGTTTAACTACAGGCTGATAGTTTGAACTTCAATTAAATGCAACATACAGTTCCATTTATAAGATGTATAATACTTTGAGGGAATATGATTTGATTATTTTCAAAAATGGAAATTATTGTTTTATTTATCGATCAAAAGGTGCTACTGTACCGCTGGAAGACCATTGCTATTGAACTGACTTCAGACCGTATTCAATGAGTAAACTAGATCAGTCAAATACAATTTAAAATTAAACAGTTTGTAAAGTATTTGTCCACGGTATCCTGGCATTGGTGGGCATTTCATGAATAGATGGATGTGTTGGACCTGGGTTAATAGTGGTCGGGGGTGGTGTAGTGGTGTTCTCTGTGTCGGAGTGGGTAGACTGTGTGACTTTTTTTTTATGCCAGACTCCTAATCTGAAGGTCGGTGGTTTGATTCCCTCTGCCCCCACGTCTGCCAATTTGGATTTCCACTGCTGTGTATAAATAACAGCATCATCAAAGGCCAGTTGCTCTCATACCATGTCTATATGGTGTGGGAGGTTAAAAGTCCCTTGGGTCAGTAAAAGTGTAGGCTCGGGCTTTCTATCGATAAACTGTCTAATGGTGAAAACAAGTCTATTCAGACTTCTCCATGATAAGCAGTATACATCTTCAAGAGAAAATAGTGGGAGGGGTGTTTGTGGGGTCGGGGGGAGGGGGGGTTGTGTGGTAGATTCATCCATGAAACAAGCATGAAGGCATGTACAGGTGAGCTTTCGAGGGAGGCGAGGTGCAGATGGGGGCGTGTTTTTGCAAATTGCTTTTTGATTTGAATCTCGAGGACAGAACACCTGTCGTGCGATTGCATGGTGGACATGCAGCATTTCATTAAGTTGGACCGCATTATGGACGCTCACCAAAGTTGTTCGAAATAAAGGGCGCGGCCAGAGAGAGGAGCCTTTGACCCAGCGCCTCCTCCTGAAAGTCTAGTTGTGTTTAATATACGCGTCCCCGCCGCCCGCCGCCCGCCGCCCGCCGCCCGCCGCCCGCCGCCCGCCGCCCGCCGCACGCCGCCCGCCGCCCGCCGCCCGCCGCCCGCCGCACGCCGCCCGCCGCCCGCCGCCCGCCGCCCGATACCACATGCAACGAAGTAGCTTGTTTCGTTTAAAGCTGCATAGTCCGATAAAAACATCAAATTGTCCAAACCACAATTATTATCTAGATTTGATTATACATATCTAACTTATATACTGGTCCACTTATCAAGCATTTGTTGGCACATATATTGAAAGGAATCATGAAGCAATTTAATAGAATGTATTACTGCAGAAGCCTAGGGTGTCAACATTGTGGCATGATTGTCAACATTAATGTGGAAAGTTTGCACTTGAAGTATCTCGAAAGAAAGCCAGTTAAAATAAAAGTTACTTCTAAATAAAGTAAGGCAGATCAACGATCAATTTAATATATTTATCTGAGAAAATTACAGAAACTCAAAAGCATCGGACTATACAAATTAAATGATGCAGGGGCATTCGGGTTGCAACGAGACTTGCATATACAATATCATTTCGTGCGCCCCCCCCCCCATATTCTCTCATATTCCTGAATATCCTCCCCAATGTAGATTTGCTTATAGGTTATAGAGGGGCTGCTTTTGGCAATGCTTGCATATGATGTAGAATGTTAAGCTTATATGACTACATAATACATATACATATATGCATTTGATATGGTATCATCAGACGTGTCATCATAAGGTGGCTTCTGCCGGAGGCCGTTGCCGAATCAGAAGACCGTAGGTTGCCCATGCGGAAGGTCTGGAGTTCAAATTAACCTCTAGCATATATATGTATATATGTGCTCTATAATATATTATGGGAATATAAACAAGGACACTACCACTTATCAGTTCTCTTGTATATATTAGTTATTAGCTACTATCCTACAGTCATATGAGTTAGTTCCTGCTTCGGCCACTATAGTGCTACCTGTGAGTGGCTCTTGGCCACCCTGATACCAGCTGCGTCTGGTCACTACCGCCTCCACACCTGCTCAGATGGTCAGATGGTCATACATATATATGGCAGAGGTTTGACGGTCGTATGCATCCCAGATAATAACAAATACAACATATATATATATATGATATATATATATGATATATATATGATATATATACGCATACCTATATATATATATATATATATATAAGGAGTATAATATATTATGCGTATATAAATGTCGGAATTAAATGGTTCTAATTAATAATGTATTAGCAATCTATTGAATACTTTATTAGGGTGCATTGGGCTCTATAGGGATATCTCGATATTGTCCAATCAATGGCCGATGCCTGCGAGCCCGGGACTGCTCTAGGCGGCGCCAAAACGGCGGGTTCGGCAGCCGGTCCACCATATTTCTTCATTGTTGGCCCAGATTTTAAACTTTGTTATCGGTAGGCATATAATTGCCTGCCCAGACAGCAATAAAGCGTTGTCCATGCCATCACCGCTATGCATTCTTCCTTTGCTTAAACGTAGACAAATTTATATATATATAGATGCACAACTATATAGTAATTAATGTACCTGAAGGCAAGCTGACGTAGCACTAACACGCAATGCTTTACAATCCAATCTAGAATTCCGGTTCCGGTTTAGTGTGGCCATGTGTACATGCGTCACTAAGCAACCCACTGCAAACTAGTAGCTATTCTCCTACCTATTGTCACAAAGTTTTGTAGCGAGTTAATCATGCCGGGAGTTATCACGCTACTCGCAACTTCTCGTGCTACTCGGAACTTCTCCGGCTACTCGGAACTGCTAGAGCTACTCGGAACTTCTCAAACTAGTTGGAACTGAATTGGTTACTCGGAACTGCTCGAGCTATTCGGAACTGCTCGGGCAACACAGAACTGGTAGAGCTACTCGGAACTGCTCGGCCTACTCGGAACCGCTTGGGCTAGTCGGAACTGGTTGAGTTACTTGGAACTGCTTGAGCTACTCGGAACAGATATAGCTACTCGGAACTGTTCAGGCTACTCGGAACAAGTAGAGCTCGTCGGAACATCTCGGGCTACTCGGAACTGTTCTGGCTACTCGAAACTGCTCAGGCTACTCGGAACATCTCGGGCTACTCGGAACTGCTCGGGCAACTCGGAACTGCTCGAGCTACTTGGAACTGCTCACGCAGTCCGGATATTACTGGAAAGAGGCGGGCCAAGTTGTGTTAGTCATACCCTGTGATATGTGAGTAAGTGGTTAAGAACCGCCTGCGGCAAGAGGCGCAGTCGCCACGCCACATATACGCTGCGATCGATTAAAATTGATCGCGCTTCGATTGGTACCTACTAATGGCCTTTGTGTGGTGCAAACATTTACCTGGTCCTCCCCAGCCGACAGTCGTTCGAACAACACATAACATGTCATTTGCATAGCTTAGCTTGTGTTTTGTGTCAACTGTTTAAAGAGCCGCTGACACAACTCTCTGGCAGTTTTGACCACTTTTATGTGATGTTTAACATATTATGTGAGTATAAAGGCGCGGAAGGGAACTACAGTAAAACCTCTCAAAATTAGCGGACATGAGACCGACTTAATGTGGTCCATTTACGGAGGTGGTCGGTTTAGAGAATTATAATAGAGTATTGTTGGGACCCAAATAAAGCGATCGATATAGGGGTGAGGTCGATCTGTGGAGGTGGTCGGCCAGAGAGGTTTCACTGTACTTCATTATTATTATATTATACGGTACCGTTGTTACTATGTCAACCTTCCTGTACCTCCCCGGTGCGACAGGTGGCGCCACCACCTGCGCTGGAACCTCACTCGCACCGGAGGATCTTACATAAACGGCTGAAATGGTCCTAAGCTAAGATTCCTTACACGCGGTATGTGGTATGCGGTATGTGAATGCGAATGCGGCAAAACATCGAAATGCCTTGAAGTCAATGGGCTACATTCCTTACATGCGGTATGCGAATTCGAATGCGAATGCGGCAACTCCATTCGGTCACATGTAGCGATCGGTGCGGCATGCGGCATGCGGTATGCAAATAGAAACCTCAGTCGCATGTGTCCATTAGTTTTAGTCTAGGAGAGGTGACTGATCATTGCAGAACGGTCACACACAGGGGGTGCTGATGGGAAACATATGGTAGTGCTGGTGGTGGGGAGACGCTTGCCGCTTACCACGTAGAAGGAATCCTCCCATTCGCATACCGCATACCGCATACCGCGTATAAGGAATCTTAGCTTTACAGTCTTGAAACTTCACGTTCTCCCTTTAACACTCTCTTGACAGCGCATGCTGCAGAGTAAATTCCTGGCGGACCAGGTTTGTTGGATGTGACTGAGTGGGATATCAGGGCATGGTGCTGGTGGCCTGGTTTCCCAGTGGGGCAGCACTATAAAGTGTCCATGAGTTCACACTGTCACAAGTCGGTATCCATCCTGATATGAAATTATGGAATTAGATGTTGCCAGGACGTAAAACTCCAACTATCAACCAACCAATCGAAGGATGATTTCTTATAGTACACTGGTTGTAGAGCGATTTACCACACTGGAACGAGTAATATAATGGCCCTGTCACACTACGACGCTTCTCTCGGCGACCAGTCAGCGTTGAAAATGAAATCTTGCACGTCGAAAAACGTCAAACTTTTTGGCGGTTTGGGGGAAAAGATCGGCGTCAGCGCGGCGCGTTATGCGCGCTGCGGCCAACGGTGTGTCGACGCGCTGGGAAAAAAATAAAAAAGTTTGGTGCGACGTCTTCATTTAACCTTAAATGTTGCTAGGGCCTAAAACAAAAATGGCCCAGTTTGCGCAACGCCGTGAGCAACGACCCTCCCGCGCGCGCGGCCGTCTTCCTAGCGTTCCCATAACGTTATTCCGGCGCGTCAACGCAGCGCGAGCGCGCCTAAGTCCTTACCCATATATTTGCGCCGCGTTGCGGTCGCTGGTGTTTTTGACATGTTCAAAACACTCAGCGACCAATAACGCGCGCCGACCGTTCGCCCGGCGACACGCCGCGACAAAGTTAGTGTACCGACGTGTACCGACGCGCCATCACGCGCCACCAGCGCTTCTCGATATTTCACCAAATATCGCCCAAAAAGACGACACATTGATGGGTCGCCGGCGAGAAGCGTCGTAGTGTGACAGGGCCATTAGAATCACTAGTTCTCACTGAACCCAAGGCTCACAGGTGTATCGCATTCTTCCACACACATTTCCACTGTTACCAATTTAAACTAAAAGTTATTTATTTCAAAGTAAGTTAAAGAAAGTAAATTAAAATGAACACCATAATAAATATATAAAAACACTGAAAACTTTACGACTGTCGGAGATTGGCACGTTGACATACATTTTATTGCAAGTAATGTAAACTAGATTATATATCAAACCAAGCTCTGTTTGATGGACATATTACAGAAATATCGTTTTATTATGCGTCGCCAAATACCAATCCAATATCAAATATCAAACATGGCGCGCGCTCAACGCGATTAGATAATAGAAGGTTGATTTAGTGATTTAACTCTGCGTGGGTTAGAACCCAATACTTGCCACACAGAAATCGGAAGCAAACCTCCTATGGGAAATTGAGTCCCATTCAATCCTAAAACGTATTTTTTTTAAATATAGTTTTTCTTTTGTTTTTTTTTACTAAATATAGTTTATTCAGTGAATAATGCCTTTTGTCAGCGCCAGAGCACTGGTTTTCCAGCCATTCATTATAGTTTGTTGGTACATAAATGAAACCATAAGTTGCAATAATGACCACATGCAAATCCTGTTTGATAATACAATTATGTGAATGTGTTGTTTAAGCAATTATACAATTATCCGATTATGTATGAACTGTGTTCATATCAACTGACATGACACCGACTAATGACACATATCTACTCAAGCGATTGCTCCGGGATTCTGCCTCGTCTGGTGCTGCCACCTGGCTTCTTCCTCCTCGCCTGGCTCTGGCTCATGCCTGCACCATTCCCTCCAAAATTCTATGGTATTGCATGATTCTAGAATTGTCTTTAAGCATTCCTTCTATATATCTTGGATCGCATTCAGCAGATAGCGTGATGCTCAGACATAGTGTGTTCCTTTACCGGCTCCATTTCCGTTGTCGCTCACGCCAATCGGCCATATTTTATTTGAATCCCGGAAATGAGAGCTCCCCTCCCCCTATTCAAAGGGATGCAAACTACAATCAGTACAGCGGTAGGGCGAATCGGATGTTTACGAGTGTGCAACGTCGTTGAGAGCCAGGGATGAATGGATGGGTGGGTGGGTGGGTGTGTGGGCGGCTATAGGGAGTACAGGGCTTAGAAAGAGAGGATGGGGGCGCTGGGAGAGGTTTGGAGGAGGAATAGGGCATGTGGAGGTGGGGGGAGGTGAGGGGGGGGGGTCGAGGAAGGCGGCATGGGTGGGCCGACCTTATAAGAGAGGCGGGGATAGGCCGCATACGCAATGATTGGCCAAGTGGAAGTTTTCAAACAGCATGCCGGCCCCCCACACCCACACCCACACCCACACACATAAACACACTCTCTCTCCCCTGCTTACCACGCATGGTGGCCGAATCGGTAGAGCGCGGGTTTCGCGTGCGGGAGATCTGGAGTTCGGTTCCTGGTCAAGTCAAACCAATGACTTATAAAATTGATACGTGTCGCTTCCTAGCCTGGAAATTGGCATTACTAGTACAGTGGGGCTCAGTGTCAGGATAATGTGACTGAGTGAGATATTGAGCCATGGTGCCAGCGGCCTGATTTCCCAGTGTGGCAGCACTATAAACTCCCCATGAGTCTGTACTGTCACAAGTCGGTACCCGTCCTGGTTTGACCATAGATGTTGCCAGGACGTAAAACTCCCAACAGCCAACCAACTCTCCCCCACTCTACCTCGCGGCTCCACACTGACCCACCGAACTATACCATCTGTTCATCGTCGTCAGCTGCCGTAATGAAAGAAAAAAACACCATATGTCATGATGGCGCATTCCATTTAACCTCTCCTCACCGCCCACCCCCCCGCCCCCTGCCCCTTGCTACCCGCCACCAGCCACCCGCCACCCGCCACCCGCCACCCTCCACCCGCCCCTTGCTACCCGCCACTCACCACCTGTCACCTGCCACCCGCCCCTCACTACCTGCCACCCACCACCTGCCACCCATCACCCGTCACCTGTCACCTGCCACCCACCAGCAGCCACTTGCCACTGGGCACCTGACCACCCGCCCGTCGCCACCCGCCAACAGCCACCCGCCACCCGGTTATCCGCCCCTCGCCACCCGCCACCTGCCACCCGCCCTTCGCCACCCGCCGCCCGACCATTCAGCAACCGCCCCTCGGCAACCCCCTACGCCCTGCCCCTGCTCTCTCTCCCTCCCCAGTACACACGCGTACACCCAAACAGGCCACACCGGGCATCCCTTCCCCAAACCCATCATCGCCCCTCTCAAACTGACAATAGATGACCCGCAACCCGATCCAGGAGTCAATTCGCATGTGTACTACTTCTACCTATTCCCTAAGCACATTGCTTTACCTCACAGCTCTCACCGCCCCCCGCTCACCACCCACCACCCACCGCCCCCCACCACTGACCCTCCCCCCACCGCCCACCACAAACCGCCCTATCGCCCACCGCCCCCCCGCCAGTGACCCTCCCCCCACCGCCCACTACACACCACCCTATCGCCCACCTCCCCCTCCCACCACACACCGCCCACCGTCCATCACCCATTGCCCACGATCCTCTGCCAACCACCCAACGCCCCCCGCCCAACGGCGACCCATCCCCCACCCCTGGTACACCAGTCGGGCCCAGTTCCCCAGCCCTCCTACCCCAGCAGTGACCCCCCCCCCCCCCCCCCCACGCCCAACACC
The DNA here is from genome assembly GCA_030323885.1 of Branchipolynoe longqiensis. Taxonomy (NCBI): domain Eukaryota; kingdom Metazoa; phylum Annelida; class Polychaeta; order Phyllodocida; family Polynoidae; genus Branchipolynoe; species Branchipolynoe longqiensis. The sequence continues at coordinate 89,810,160 of CM059191.1, read as the reverse complement.
ACCGTGTCCCGCCCTGACAGACACACATCACCACTCTTTGTTTCACAAAGCTTAATTATTAATGCACTTCCCTTCTGGCTTTAAGTGAGGCCACTCGGAATGATGCGCATGCGCAATTACCGCACTAATAGCTCTGTCACACTACGATGTATCTCGCCGGCCTGCCGCCAACGCGCAAAATTACTTTTAATCGTTGAGAAACGTCCAACTTTTCAGCGTCAGCGCAATGTATTGGTAGCGTGTGGCCGACGTTGTGAGAAAAGAAAAAAAAAGTTTGATGCACATCCTGATATGACCTTAGATGTTGCTAGGATATGCACCAACAAAGCAACAGTTTGGCACAACGTGTAGGAATGACACTCACGCGGTCTCGGCATATGGCTAGCATTCGCATCACGTTATTCCAGCGATGTCGACGTGCTTCTGATGTCGCCATAATATTGGCACCCGCGCGTTGTCGCGCATTGTCGCACATCGAAAGTTTTGTGCAAGCACAAAACTTCACTGATACCCTGACGTGCATCGCCGACCGTCGCCGTCCATCAACGATTACCAACATGCACGTAACATGCGCGTAACGCTTCCAGACGTCTCCCAACGCTTCGCCAAAAAGTGACACACGTCGACGCACGTGAGTGGGAAACGTCATAATGTGACAGCACCAGGGGGTTAGTGACTGTAGTGACCAACTTTAAGCACTGGTCCACATATCCATTACAAACCAACCTCACCCATGCGCACCTACCCCTACAATACACAGTGTGGGCGGGAAACTGCTTTCCATTTATACACACATGATCCCTTAATAGTTGCTTATCTATATTAACCTCGTTCTGACGCGTGCTTCCGCCCCTATTATCGCCCCCCCCCCCCGCCACCCGCCCCCGTGGGCCGCCCCCGGGGCCCACAGTTATTGCGGAATTACACTGGCCTTTCCGAACGTGCTTTTAAATAATTGAAGCGCGTTTTCTGTGCGCGCGCTGACTGTCCATTCAGAGGCTAATTCACAATTCATTATCGCCGCCCCGATCGTCGGTCCGCATTGATCTCCCAGGGTTTGCGGCGTTGGCGTCCGGAGAGGTACGTGAGCCGGGTACAGGCGCCGGCTGCCTTAACCGCAGTGCGGGGCGTAGGTACAGAGCTAGAGATCCCGACACAGAAATGCGCACACTTAAATCTATACTTTTATGCACATCCACATGTGTAAGTATGTACCTGTACAAATATATATAATATTAAATAATAATATATATAATATATATCGTGTATATCATATATATCATATATACTATATCATTTATTATGTGGATATAAATAACGGCAGCCCCTTAACTGTTTCTCTATAACCATCCTAGCTTCCATTTTATTTGCTGCGGAGCGGGCATTCTCAACTTCCCACCTCCTATACCGTGAGCCAACTGTCACTCTGCTCACTTTCAACATATTATTTATATTATGTATATATATTATATATATATATATTATAGATATTATATATTATATATATTATATATATTATATATTATATATTTTAAATATATATATAATATATATAGATATAATATAATATATTATATATATTATATATTATTATATATTAATATATATATTATATATATTATATTATATATATTATATGTATTATATAATTATATATATTATATATATTATATATATTATATATATATATATTATATATATTAGATATGTTGTATATATTAATAGATTGTAATATATATATCCCTCATTAAACCCCATGGCCCAGCACCAGTCAACGGCCACACCTCTCCCCACACCCGCACAGCAACCGCCACCACCACCCACACCACCGGCCCGCCCACAGGCACTCCACCCACACCACCACCCGCACCGACGCATGTCATCCCGGCTCAGGTCGACCCCCCCCTGCAACGCCCCCGCCCGTCCACTCTGGGGGGGCCACCGCTAACGGCCTGGTACACATCAAAGCTGACGGACTCGGCCGTGATGGAGCCTACAACGGTCAAAACCTCTTTAAACGCATAAGGCTTCATTGTACCCACGACTCCCCCACCCTACCCGGCAGCGCAATCGAAACCAGCCCTCACGCACTAAGCGACCACCGAATACGCCACTGGCCTCGACCCGCCCCCGGCCTATCCACCGACATAGCAGACATATATCGATATGTGCGTGAAACCGGCCTCCCTAATGCTGTCGCCGCACGGGTGCCCGTCCCCAGCGGTTTATGTATCGACAAATGGCGCGCCAGCCTCTCTGACTCTGCCGACCACAGACAGCTCATCGCCTTCCTAACATACGGCTTTCCCCTCGGCTACATGAGACCCACCTCTGGCACCGGTGAGGTCGCCGACCACCCAAGCGCCGCCAAACACCCCGGTGCAGTCGACGACTACATTCACACAGAGACCGAGTGCGGCGCCCTATATGGCCCACACGATGCCCCCCCCTTCGCCCCTTGGTTCCATGCATCACCGATCATGACCAGGCAGAAGGGAGACCCCACCAAGCGAAGGATCATCACCGACCTATCCTTCCCCGCCGCTACATCCGTCAACGCGTACATTATGAAGAACACCGCCCTCGGCCACACCGCGACCACTGCCTACCAACGGTAGAGGGCTTCACACGCGAACTAAGCGAGTGCGGGCGCGGCAGCTTTATGTTCACTATGGACATCAGCTGAGCATACAAAAACTTCCGTTCCTGCCCACTCGACTGGCCCTTGCTCGGCGCCCGCTGGAGGGGGCGCTTCTACCTTGACATCTCCATCCCATTTGGAGCCCGAGGATCCAGCTGCCACATCCAGAGGGTGGCCGAGGCCATCACTTATATCCTCCAGGGGTGTGGCATCGCGGCCACCATGTACCTCGACGACCTCATAGTCGTCGCCCCCGACAAGCGCACCGCCGACGCCCACCTCGCCGTCACGTGACAGCTCTTCAAGGACCTCGGCCTCCCCGAGGCCAGGGACAAGACCCAGCCCCCCGCGTGGTCAGTCCGATGGCTGGGCATACACATAGATACCACCACCATGACACTGACCATGCCCCTCGACAAGGTCGATGCCACCATCAGCCTCGTACACGCAGCCGCGGCCAGGACTCACATCACAAGGAAGCAACTTCAGTCGCTACTGGGGAAGCTGCTCCACCTATCCAAGTGCATCCACACCGCTCGGCTGTTTGTCGGCCGCCTCCTCCAAGCGCTCAGGGGCATGACTGGCCAACGCACAGCCATGACCGATGACATGAGGGCCGACCTCGCCTGGTTCCCCGCATTCACCAGCGGATGGAACGGCTCGGCAATCATAACCCCCAACGACCCGGGCAGGGAAATCGTTGTCGATGCCTGGCTGGGCGGCATAGGTGGAGCAGACGACACATGGGCCTACTCCATGCCCCTCACCCACGGCTACCACAACAAGAATGACAGCAGCACACAGATAGAGGCACTAAATGTCCTCGTTGCCCTACACACCCTCGCACGCCCCAAGGACCATGGAGGTCACATAGCAATACACTGTGACAACATGGCAGCAGTCCACGTACTAACCACCGGCAAGGGCCAGGACCCCCGCCTCCTCAGCATAGCCAGGGCCGCCTGGATGTTCCAGGCGGTCCGTAACATAAAGCTCACATACCACCATATCCCAGGCGAACAGAACATAGTCGCCGATGCCCTTAGCAGGGCCCACATCAGTCCACGCCACAGGGACCTGGCGATCCAGATCTGCCAACATAAACACCTTGCCCCCATACAAGCATCCCTCCGTGATTACAGCCCGTTGCAACCTCTTTCTGTCTACAGGGGCCGAATACAGCAGAATGCACAGGGCGGCCAAGGCCAGGCAGGCCGACGCGAGGGCGCCGGGGACCTGGGCCAACTACAACGCGACGAACCGGAACTACATGGCACACTGCCGCAAGTACGCGGTCGATATGCTCCAGCCGACCCCGATCCAGCTGAGGTGCTGGATAGAAGAGCGCGCGGACTACTTGTGCCCATCATCAGTGGCGAACTCAGTGTCACACGTCAGGCTCTTCCTCAAGATCAAGGAGGCCCCGGTGACCCCCCTCGACCACATCACAGTCACCCTGGCGCTCGATGCACTCAAGAGGTCCAAGGACCACAGGCCCAGGCAGCAGGCCCATGCGCCAGTGAGCGTCATCAGGACGGCGGTCATCCACCTCGCACACTCGCCACAGGGGCAGGTGGTGGCCTTCGCCATATTGGTGATGTTCTACACCGGAGCCCGACAATCCGAGGTGGCACCAAGATCTGCAATGACCTATGACCCGACGCACCATGCTTCCAGACAGGATGTGTGGGTCGAGGATGCCCACCTCATCATCGACCAGAAATGGGCCAAGAACATGCAGGCCAACGGCCGATCAAGGACGATCCGGCTGGCGCCCAGCCCGGACCCTCGACTCCCCCCGGTCAATGCATACAATCGCATGATCGGCATAGCACCCACCCGGCACCCAACACAACCCCTGCTGGTCTTCCCGGCCGACGGACAGACCATGTCCATCCCCTACATTGCTAGGGCATGGCGCGACGCCCAGCAACCCCGCCCGCACCAACAGCCCTTCGCCCTCCATGCCATCCGGAGGGCGGCTGCTACCGTTGCATTCGCATCCGGAAGCTCCGAACTGGAGGTCCAGCGATTTGGTGGCTGGGCCTCACAAGCCCATAAGGTATACATCGACACACGCGACTCGACCAGAGTCAACTCTGCCTTGGTAAATGCCATGGTGCAAAAATAACACTCTACCACGAACAATACTTGGCTTGGCCACTTAATCATAAGAAATTATATATATATTATCATTATACCATACATCCCTATTAATTAACCAGCAATTCACATAATTAATATCTCCATATAATATAGCAATTATACTAAGCAATTACTATAATTACATATCATATTATATTACAATAGGTTATTTATGCTACCCGCTAATAACCACTATATACACATGTTCATCGCCTATGCTCATATGTCTCGCCTCACTCATCCCACTCTCATATTTGACCGCGATCACCCCATGACTTTGCTCCATGCAGCCTCCGGCTCGCTCACATCATGTAATGCCCCCGGGGGCCGCCCGGAATAAATGCCATGTTATCCCAACGTCATGCCTCCTCGTCCTGTGTACCGATGCTGCAATGATATATATTTATAAATATTATATGTTATATATATTATATATATTATATATATTATATATATTATATATATTATATGTATTATATGTATTATATATATTATATATATTATATATATTATATATATTATATATATTATATATATTATATATATTATAGATGTTGCTAGGATGCTGGGAAATCAGGCTGCCAGCACCATGACCCAATATCCAACTCAGTCACATTATCCTGATACTGAGTTAACCAGTCCTTGCCCTGTCCTATTAATCATGAGCACAGAGCTAGGAAGTGACAATTATCAATTTTAAAACTCATTGGTTTGACTCGACTGGGAATTGAACTCCTAATCTCCCGCACAGGAGCCCTGTGCTTGACCTATTCGGACAGCGTGTCCGTTTCATCTGCGCCTTATTGTTTGGGGGTAAAGTATTTTTTCACCTGAATATGATATTTGTCAGCGCCGGAGCACTGCTCTTCCGGCCATCTTACTATTGGAATTAACAGTCTCAATAATCTAAGTTTGATCAGTGCTGTATTACTCACAGCACCGATCCTGTAGAATGAAGGGAGTTGCTCCTGCTGTAAAATGTACAGCACCAGTCACTGTAGTTTAACAAAAGTAATGTTTATTGTGCTGTTTTAAAGAGTGTTAATTAAAACATGGTGACTTTTCAGGTTTGTCCAAGGACATACAATGAGTGCCCTGGTATATATTCTGTCCTATTTATCCTTTCTGACTCGATGTGACTATTGGAGTTTGTGGCTCGATCATCGCCCAGCTCGTCACTTTCAACATTTTCATCAGCGTTCCTTGGCTGAGTGAGCGGTTCCGCTGAGCTGAGATAATGACCCTTTTGATTACTGCTTTGATGTGACATTGAGACCGAGGCATTCTAAGAGTTCTCCTTTAACGTCGCTCTCAACGGTAGTGCAATTGTATTTGGGCCCATTTCTGTGAAGTGATACATTCGGGATTTATACTTGATACAACATATTTTTATGACTTATTGATAGGTATTTGAAGAGGTAATCTGAGAAGACAATTTCAGACGAAATAGGTCGAGTGAGCACGGAAGGAGTAATACCGGAAATGGAATGCTTCCCATGACACTCAAGCAACCCTCTCCAATCATAATTCCGGCAATACATTTCCTATTTAGCCAAGTGTGTAAAATATGTAATAACTCTTATGAAGCTACCATTTGCCGACATTTGTTTGTCGTAGTTTTGCATTCTGACTACTTCTAAGACCATCTCATATTGGGATGTGTACTGACTTGTGACATTGCGCGCTGGTGGTGACTTTATAGTGCTGCCCAACTGAGACTTGATACTGATAGTGAGCATGCCCAGTGACACCCACCCCCAGGACACCCACCCACCCATACACACACGCACACTTACCACCGGTGACTGGCAAGGGGTTCAATAGGTAATCTCTGCGGTTAGAGTGGTTAGAGTGTCTGACTTTTTCCTAGGTCAGACTTCTAATCTGAAGGTTGGTGGTTCGATTCCCCATGCCCCCACCTCTGCCAATTTGGATTTCCAATGCTGCGCATAACTTACAGCGTCATCAAAGGCCAGTTGCTCTCATACCATGTCTATATGGTGTGGGAGGTTAAAAATCCCTTGGGTCGGTAAAAGTGTAGGCTTGGGCTTTCTATCGACAAACTGTCTAATGGTTAAAACAAGTCTATTCAGACTTAGCCATAGTAGGAAGGATAAATCTTCACAAACAAAAAAAGCAAAAACAAAGCATCTCATTATATGAAAATCGCTACACACATACCCCACACCCACCCACACACTTGCTCCCTTTCTCCTCGCTCCATTCCCCTTTTGTGAGATAAGTATATTAAATTGATCATTATAATATACCTTAATATAGTCTGAAGTACCTTTCGTTGAAATGGCTACCTTTTGAGCTATTTGAAATTCAAACATGTGAAAATAATGTTGGCAAGCACGCCAAAACTCTGATACTATAGGCTTGTGCAGTAACGTGTTCTATTAAATCGACTCAGCGTTACCTTTCATGCTTTAATAGGATCAGACAAGGACTTTTTACCTCAGTGTCAGTCAGGATAATGTGACTGAGTGGGGTATTGGGTCATGGTGCTGGCAGCCTGATTTCCCATTGGGGCAGTACTATTAAGTTGCCATGACCCATGACTCCTGATATGAGTATATATATATATGAAAAGGACATTATTAGTACACTATATTGTTATTTTCCGTAACACCCAACACTGTACCAGTGTCAGCACGTTCGGCCCACCTCACCTATACCACATTTTCACCAGTGTCAGTCGCCCAGAAGGATCTGTTCTAGTTAACCCACTACCTTATTTGTTTCTCTCTTTATTGTGTTGTACCTATGTTTATATGCATATTTAGATGTACATCCGCTCTGGCGGACAGGGGTGGCCTGTTAAACACAAACTTTGTCACCAGGTTACACCAAGCACACTGCTGCCAGAGTCAGCCTCTTCTGTTGCTGCCTCCCTCGCCCTCCCCCCCTCCGTTCCCCTGCCCCTCCCCCTCCCATCCCCCTCCTCTGCCCCTCTCCCTCCCGCTCCTTCCTCCTCCTGTCCCTCTCCTCCCCCTCCTCTCCCGTTCCCCTCCCATTCCCTTCACCTCCCCTCCCTACCATCCCCCTCCTCCTCCCCGTTCCCTCCTCCTCCTCCGCTTCCTCTACCCTGCCAATCGCCCTCCCCTCGCCCTCCCCTAACCCTCCTCTGCCCCTTGCCCTCCACCTTCCGCTTCTCCTCCCCTACCCCACCCTACCCCCTCCTCTTCATATTTCCATCTCCCCCCCCCCCCCCTTGTCCTTCTCTTCCTCTCCCCCTCGCCTCGCCCTTCCGCCTCCCCACCTCTTTCCCCTCCCCTGCCTGTCCCGCTTCCCTCTCCTCCGCATCCGCTCCCATCCCCTACCCCTTCAGCTCCTCCTCCGCCCCCCCCCCCCTTCCCCTCCCTCTCCCGTCCCATTCCCCGCCCCCTCTTCCCTCCTCTCCTTCCCCGCCCACCCCGCCGGCCCGGCCGTGTCTCACCCACCCTCTGCCGACAGTAGTGTCTTGCCGGCGGCTCCCCGTCACCACTAGGGTGTCGTACGTCGCCAGCCTCTTCGACGCCCAGTTTATATCCCCCACCACAATCCCCTCTCCTCCCGCCCCGGTACCCCCCTCCCACCCTCCCGGCCCGCCACGCCCGCCCGGTGATCTGAGCCTCTCGCTACTCGACAGGCAGAGTCCCTTCACGATCAGCTCCACCACCCCCGCCTACCCCATACCCCTCCACGACCCTCCCCCCCGCCCCTCCCCCTACAACTCCGCGCCTCCGACCCCCCCCCCCCCTGCTCCGTCCCCGGCCCGTCCCCGACCGGGGCCCGGCGCATCCTGAGACGATCAAGCCCCAAGGCACTACTACTACCAAGCAGCACAGTCTGGGTGATATACCGGGTACCAGCAGTACCACCACCACCACCACCACCAACACCCCCAGCAAGTAGCACGGCCATAACTAAACTGTTACCATCGCCGCCCACCAGGGGGTGCTGCTAGCCATCATCAACTGTCACAGCTACACACAAACACATACGTCTTTATCTAACAGCAGGCCAGATATGTGGGAAACTGGCAGAATGAATAATATGGGTGTTGTGGTTGGTGTGTGGAGTTGTTGATTTATTGTATTATGTGAGAAGCTTTGGTGATATTTATTTTATTAGGCAGGTGGCGTGTTCATTATGACTATTGTAACATTCAGATCGTCGGTCCCAATGCAGCTTTTTTCGATTCTATTCGATTTCCAGACGGGAGAGTCTTGTAAGGCTTTATAAGGAGGGACTTCTTTGTGGGTCTTTTAATGGGTTTTTTACCCCCAGCCAATGTTTTACAGAGGCAGTTAAGTGAAGCTTGTCATTCATAGGTAGTGGGTGGTGTGAAACAGCGTGCTCTCAACTAATTAATCCCACAACACAGTGTCTGTGACAGCGCTGATAAATAATCCATTCACAAAAGTGACAGTAGACTGGCTTATGGAAATAACCACATGCCTTTGGTGAATATATTGTTCAAATATTGATATATCATAACCCGCTACTTGTGGTGAATAAGTGATTAATTCATAATAAATAATTGATTAATTCATTTAGAGTAATATACATACAAAGTCGAATGGAAGGCATCCAGCGGCTGCCATCTTGAATCAGTTGCATTATCTGCCATTTCATAAAGTCTACTTCAAGATAGTTAAACATTGGATGCTTGCTGGTACCAAGAGTACCACTTCTGATTTACCGGAGATTCCTCTCAAAGGAGCTTTTGCTCAGACTTAGACACATATTTGCAATTCACCCTTGCGGTGGTTAGGGGTGAATATTTATGTTGATGTAACTCTCAACCTAGGTAATCCAGTCCCAGTATCTGCTACACACACTCACATGTCCCAATTCCTTCCTGTTCCCGCCGACCCAGCCATTCCGACTTAAAAAATGCCAGTTTGCGCAAACATCTATTAAACAATTCCAGTGCGCGAGTGACAGTATTCGCGGCACTGGGGTGGTGGCGCCACCTGTCCCACCCACTGGAGGGGCACCCATAAAGTAGTACACAGCATCAGGGTGGCCAGTAGGGGATATTCCCTTATGCGCCTTTATACTCGCATAAGTTTTATACATCACATATAATACATGTTTGAGCATGGTATTTAGTTATATATATATATATATATATATATATAAATACCTTTATTTGTTTAACGACCCCCATCACAAAAAGTAGACATCGGTTATTGGGGCTTTAATTAAATATCATGCATTATATGTGTATACATAATGCACATTTTGGTCAACCATTTACGATGTATAGTCTGGTACATTTCAGAAGAGGAAATGAATACTTTCTGTATTCGTAGCTTTGGAAGTGCTGGCCAATTGAAATTGTTACATTAACATTAAACTCGTAATCGCCAACTTATTGGCTTATTCCTGTAACCTTGCAAGGTCAGAGTTACTACGCTCCCGCAATGTAAACGTGAATAACTGATATACCTCGTCTGTTTGAATAAACATTATACATTTTATTACATTTCTTAATCATAGCATTCATTATATTGATAGAAAAATGTGACAATTTCCAAGGCCAGCGGAGTCAACTCTGTGGGATTTATTTATTATTTGGCGTTTTCTCTGGACAGTAGACAAGTTATTTTTAATCGTGGTGAAGAAAACCTCTGGCTGACCATATTTAATAAAGGACCTACCATTACCATTGTGGTATGCGGGTATTGCAGTACCTCTGATACTTACCTACTAAAATACCTCAGGGAGTTTGACGCCCCTGCATTACAAAGTTGTAAACCACTGCTTTGTGGTGCAGGTTCCTGATAGAACCAAAGGCTAAGGTAGCAAACCCTAAGAGAAAACCATGTTACCCTGGCAGTATTAAGGGCAGTGATGAAAGGAATTACCAATATCTTCTGACCAGGCACTGCAGGGACAAATAGTTTGCACCTCTCATGACATGTTCTTGCTGGTGTGAGACCTCTATTTGCTCCACGAGAGAGTGTCACTAGTAACTTGCAAAAGCCAGCAGCACTTCAACGCTTTGCAAGCAGCTTTTATGAAATGCGCAACCGCATGCAGTTAAGCCACGAAAGCAGTCTTTGTTGCATTGCGACCGAGAGCATGATGATGACGATGACCATTTATTAAAGATGCATAGTGCGATGGTTTTCAGTTTCTGTGAGATTCTATGTAGCTAAATATCTTAGCTTAATTGCTGTAATTTACTTCACTTTAGTTTGACATTTAAAAGACTTTAAATAACTAACAGGTGAGTTAGTTATGGTGCAAGGATAGAAATTTAATTTTGGCAAGAATGGCAAAACTCTGACAGCATCAGCTTATGCACTGACAGGTTCTAGTAAACTCACCCAGCCTTCCCTTACATGCACAAATGTATTATTAATAAGTAAATATGTTTCTAAGTTAGATATATTGATCCATATCTAGTAAAGGTTTTGCTTTACAAGCTTTTCCGCCTTCATCTAACTATGCAGGATTAATTAGGTGGTGTATAAAGGTTATGCAAATATTAATGTGAGTGGAATATAACCTCGCAATACAACGTGGGGCAGACGCATGCCATTTGAGCAACCTGGAGGGCGGGGGATCTACTCCGAGCATCTATACCCTCCCCCGCCATCAGCCACGGTATGGTCAACAAGCCTTTTGCTACAGAGTCGGGATTTGCCTATTCAGCAAAAACCAGCCATTAACCAGGACTCCTGGTGTGAGATGTATTTAGGAACAGAGTGCACCGAAAGATACCACTATGCTATATAGTAGAATCTTTGGTGCAATTACCTAATTATATGCCACACATCGATACAAACCTTTAGTGATCAACACCGAATAACTGAAATAATTCACCGCAAAGAACACCTTGTCCTAGACAGTCAATTATATGCTCTGGATTAAACTGGAGTTTGTAAGGCTATCTCATCCTTTAGAACATGTATTCCGTGATGTCTCCGAAAGCGTCTGGAGCCAAAGGCTTCGCTAAAAGAAGTAATCTTGTCTGAGTGCGTAGGTTTCAAGGCTTCTGCCCAACCCTTATGAGCATGATTGATCTCCGTTGAGGGACAGGCCTACTGATAGCAGCCTTCGGGTCATTGAACCGGAAGTACTCCTGGGAGCAAAGGATGTTCACAAATTAGGTCATTCCAGTGTGCATCTGGGCGGGAATAACATATCGGTATTCCTAGTGAAGCAATTTCTGAAGAATTATATTTATTTTCTGTCATGACATGCAAGCGTTTTTAAATGGGCTACACTATCTTGATATGAAGCAAATTTTGAATTAATTACTTTGGAGATATTACATGGCTGGCTGAGTATGTGGAGAATGAATGTTAGCGGACGCGCCCAGGTCTGGAATATGCTTCCCATCATCGTAGTTACATAATAACATAATCTGCACTAGCCGGTCCTGCAACACCAACGACTGAGATAACAGGTATTCTATAGCTGCTGTCCAACGGCTATAATAAATATCACTTTGCACACGTCAACACTATCGCCCCCATGTGGGACTTGCTAGATGGTAGACCATCTCCATCCATCAGTGGAAGTAGTGCAATGTTGGCTGTTGGAGTTTTACGTCCTGGCAACATCTAAGGTCATATCAGGATGGGTACCAACTTGTGACAGTGCACACTAATGCCGACTTTTTAGTGTTGCCTCACTGGGAGACCAGGCCACCAGAACCATGGCTATATATCCCACTCAGTCACATTATCATGGCACTGAGTTAACGAGTCCTGGTCTATCCAAATAATGCCGAAAGCCTGGCTAGTAAGGCACAGGTATAAATTGTTAAGACACTGGTTCGAACCATTGAGTTTGAAACCCACAATCTTCCAAAGCGGGAGATGGGCACTCAACTCATTTGACCATCCCCTCTGGTCAGTAGTGCAAGACGAATGCCAGGACCAGGAGATTAGCCTAATTTTGTTCAGTTTTAGGGCTTTCTTAACTAGTTGTGCAACAGCCTAGCCTAATAATATCCTCCCATTATCATTAGCTAATGCAGGCATCTAAGTTCGAGCAATTGGCTAAAATGCAGGTACGTGTTGAATTTTTGTTTAAAGCTCCATCTGATCACTTTAAATACAACACTTGGTATCTCGATATGAGCAATGTAATGCTAGGTACACACCTACCGTTTACGACTCGCGCACTAAAACTTGCGACCCGACCCGACCTGCTTAAAACTGAAAACGGGCCGATTAATTTTTCGAATCACGAATCGCAATCTTAAGGAAGCACTTTTAGCCCTAAAATTGAGTTTTAATTCGCGAATCGCAATCGGTAGGTGGGCTAGGGGAGTGCACACCTCAAGACTTTTGGGCAATTTTAGATCGAATATGGTAGGTGGGTGTGGAAGAACAGTAGGTGTGTACCTAGCATAAGGTTCCTCCTTCAAGTTCAAGCAAGCAGTATAAAGTCAATGCAATGTAGACAATTAGGTATTCAGGACAAAGATAATTACTTTAAAATAAGAGCGAAATTACCGCCAGGCGGAAAGATGATGAACTATAGTTATGGCATACTATGGTAGACGAGCTGACTGAAGATCTATAGAAGTATTTCCTTGTGTCTAGCTTTACTTTTATATTGAATCATGTTTGTTTATCTGATGATTACGCATGCAGATAAAACATAGATCATTTTTATTGATTTATCTGATCACACATGACTGGACTGACATGCTTTGGAGGCAATCGAAAAGCAGGTTCTCTCGAAGGCCAACTTCTTCCGATCATGACAACCGGCGATATCACAAAGACAACACGCACTCGCCATTAAATGGTTCTTTTAATGTAATACTCTTATTGATTAGTATTGATTTGTGGGAAGTCTGTCCGTAGGTAATAGAATATATGCCATCTGGGAAGTGTGTCGATGCCTCATAAAACATGGTTGTCAATATCTGCCTTGCATTTTTACTGTTTGTGGATCTCAGAGAAATGACTGGAGCTGCAACCCAGCGTGTTTATACACCAGGAAGTGGGGGGGGGGGGGGTCTTTCTCTCTCCCAGCTCTATCATTAAAGCTGCATAGTCCGATGAAAACATCAAATTTTCAAAACCAAAACAGTTATCAAGATTTGATGCTAGATATTCAACTTAGATACTGATGCACTTAGTAACCATTTGTTACTGCACAGAAGGTTGTAATAAGTCAATTTAATAGAGCCTGTTACTACTGACATATATGGTGTCAGAGTTTTGGTGGGTTTGCCAAAACTAATTTGTCATGTTTTGACATCAAATATCTCCAAAGTTAGCCATTTAAAATCAAATTTACTTCCAACTGAAATAAAATAGATTACAACGATCAGCATAATATATTTAGCTCAGGAAATGGCAGAAACTCAAAACCATCGGACTATGCAACTTTAACTACAGGTACAATGCTTTAGACAGACTTTGAAAGCATACATACATACATAGTTCTTACTGGATCAACTCAATTTGATTATTGTCTTATATTTATTTCTAATGTGGATTGCTACCAACTAATCTATAGTAAACAAAATACCACCTCCTGTGCGTAGGTCTAGTAGAGTGCAGTTGTCCGCACCATGGTACCATAGTGCCAATCATGGTTAAGGGCTGGTTCGACACACATATCGGTATCTTACAAGTGATCTATTGGAAAGGAGGAGTGTACCTTCTTGAAGTGTTTCATTTTTGGTTGTTTTGTTTTGGATTTTACATCCTAGCAACATTTACGATCACATCAGTACGGAACCTGTCTTGTGACAATGCACACTCATCGCAACTAACGACTCAATATTCCACTCAGACATATTATCCTGCTCCTGAGGTAACCAATGTTTGACCTATTCTTGTGGTGGCTTCCCATTTTCAGTGGGAGGCTTGTATGTTGTCATCACATGCGGGGCCTTGGACAAAGAACCTGAAAAATCCCATCCATCTCCAGGTCGAACCCTTTTCTTCATAAAGTAAAGCTTGTTTTATTTAACAATAACTCTAGACCACATTGATTGTTGTATCATCGGCTATTAGATATCAAAGATATGGTCATTCTGACATATTTCTATGGAGGAAACCCGCTGCCGCCACATAGGCTACTCTTTCCGATCAGCATCAATGAGTCTTTTATATGAACTTTCCCACAGACAGGACAACACATGCCACAACCTTTGATGAAGCAGTGGACCACTGCTTAAAACGGAAAATAACCCAAACTGCAAATGGATCCAGTGAGCATGATCGAGCCACACCTTCACAGGTGGCCAATGCACGCCTAAGCTAAGCATCGCCCCTTCCTTGAAGATATTCACACAATCATGCCGTGTTGACACCAGTTTTTTCAAGCAGAAGTGCGGCTAAAGGGGTCACGAGACAGACATTAAATGTGTGTCCAATTAGAAGGGGTCCGTGAGCATTGCTTATCTACATCGACACATGCATTTAGGTACAGTACACCCCATTAAACCAAGCTCGGTTAAACCAAACGATCGGTTAATCCAAACTTTGTTCGCTGGCCCGGCAAAATACTACCATATATAATATTAAAAAGTTGGTTAAACCAAAGTTGTTTAATCCAAATTATTGGTTAATCCAAACAGAATTTCAGGCCCCAGGCCACTTTCGGTACAGTTAAACCAAACTTTCATGTGGTTATAAGGTCATCTGAGACCCCACCAACTTTTTTATATGATAAATGGTAGTATTTGAAGGAACCTTAGCAATTTATGTGGATTAACCGATCGTTTGGTTTAACCGAGCTTGTGTTAATGGGGTTATACTGTATGTACATAAAAAACAAGAATCAAAGTGTCCACATACATTGTATATTACATGTGCAATACACTCTTCCTCAAACTCAAAGTCGAAGCCAAAGCTTGGTTAAACAAATGATCGGTTAATCAAAACAAATTTCTAGGGTCCCTTCAAGGTTATCCTGTATATTTAGTGGGTTCTCGACCTGGCGATGGAAAAGCCATCCACCCTTCACCTCCATTGTGACACTGGGATATGCTTGATCCCACTTTCAACCTTCTCCACAACACAGCGCACAGCACACAGCACGTGCAGCTGCCGGTAACCTGGGCTCTCAGTGACAGTACGCATTGAAGCACCAGCCCCGTGTAACACATCTAGTGCCCATCCAGTACCTCAATACCTAGTAACCAATGCACAGGACCACAATATTCGGTCGGTAGCCAGTGCCGGGTGGTCTGCGCGAAGTAACCAAATACTGCTTATTGCCCAGCCCCTACAGCACTCACTCCCAGCAGCATCAACAGCCAACGTCTAGTACCCGGGTGGTGAGCGATGACCAGTGGAGCTGTTGCCGCCGGCTCCAGGGGGCGGCACCGAGGTGGAGGAAGGGCCGTGACTGCGCCGGTGACGAGAGCGCTGGGGCGGCATGGGGAAGGGGCGGGGTGGGTGCTGGCTGGGCCAGGGTCGGGGGTGGGGGTCGGGCGTGGAGTGCCGGGACGGCATGGGAGAGGGGGCGGGGCCGGGCGGGGTGGGTGCTGGCAGGGCCGGGGTCGGGGGTCGGGCGTGGAGTACCGGGGCAACATGCGGAAGGGTGCGGGCCGGGGCGGGTGCTGGCAGGGCCGGGGTCGGGGTCGTGGGACCCACCGTACTACACGGGAGGTTTGTGTGAGTATGCAGGGCAATGTATCGCGGGGAACGTTGTGAACCCGGGGGGGGGGGGGCGGGTTTGGTTTTGGTTGTTGGAGTTTTGCGACCTGGAAATGTCTAAGGTAATATCAGGATGGGTGTCAACTTGTGACAGTGCACACTCAGGGTCACTTTCACTTCATAGTGCTGCCCCACTGGGAAATCAGGCCGCGGGCACCATACTCCAATATCCGACACACTCACATTATACTGACACTAAACTAACCAGCCCTTGCCCTTTCCTATTATAGTATTAATGATGTGCGCTAGGCTCTTGGAACGTACAAGTATCAATTGTATAAGTCATTGGTTTGACTCGACCGGGAGCCAAACTCCCGATCTCCCCCACGCGAGGAGGCTCACGCTGTACCAATTCGGCCAGCGCGCCCGGGCACGGGAAGTAAAAGAGAGAGACTGAGTACGCGGGGAAGTGTATCGCTGGGACCGGTCGGGGAGTGGTGAACGGGGGTAGGGGTAGGGGGTTGCTTGGGCGACCGAGCCAAGCGCTGTTCCCCCGACGACCACCAGAGGGACTCCCGTCTGACAAATGTCCGTCACGACGGCCTCACAACGAGCACGGGCCGTCGCATTCCGCGGGCCTTTTACGGCGACCGCAGCCCAATACCTAGCCCGCATTAAATCACCAGCGACGGCTTTATGCTTAGCATTCCATTGTTCATGGACTCGGCTGGGAACGGATCTTTCGGCCGTCTCCCAAGGTACATTTCGTATCCGCTGCGCCAATATCGGAAGGTATTGCTTGCTGCGGGAGGGGGTTTAAGTATGTGTGCGAGAGTGGGTGGCTATGGGTTTGGATAGAATGTGTGTGTGTGTCGGGGGGGGGGGTGGAGCAGGGGGGAGCATGAGAAGTGGGTATGGGGAAAGGGGTGTCGTGGTGTCTGCATAGCGGGCATGGCTGGCTATATTAGAAACTGTTCTGAGGTGTGGGGTGGGGGGTGAGGAGGGGATGGGCGTTTAGGGGTACTGCTGCCCACAATGGGTGTGGTGGCCGAATTGGTAGAGCGCGGGCCTCGCCTGCGGGAGATCGTGAGTGTAGTACCCAGTCGAACAAAACAATGACTTACGAAATTGGTACTTGTCAATTCCTAGCCTGGAACTCACCATTAATATGATAGGGCAAGGACTGGTTAGCTCATGGTCAGGATAATGTAACTGTGTGAGATATCACGTCATGGTGCCAGCGAGATGATTATCAAAGTGGGGCACCACTATGAAGACACCGTGATTGTGCACTGTCACAAGTTTGGATCCATCCTGATATGACCTTAGAATTACATGTTGCCAAGACATAAAACTCCAACCAACTTCTGCCCATTCCCTGACCTCTCAGCGTTTGGCTAAATCTAGTGTTCATATATATATATATATATATATATATGTGATATATAACGTATTAGATGACGTATTATACTCCTCGCTTTGTGTTTTTTCTCCTACGAGGGCGTAGCCATCTCTTATATATATATATATATATGTCTAGACTATAACTTATAACCTCTATTGGGCCCGCACTGAACAGTCAGCCCGGAAGATTTCTGCTTGTAGAGCATGCGCTCGCACCACTCATACCCTCCCCCTTCCCCACCCCACCCCCACCACGCCCCACCATCCTTACACACCGCTACCCCCCCCCCCCATCCCCCCACACATCCCACCCACCCCCAGGTCCCCTTTGGGACCTGCTCCCCCGCGCCCGGCCCCGCTAAGTGGCGGGCACACGGGGGAGGCTAGTCGGCGCTCCCTTCTTTGCATCGAGCCCGTCGTTTTGTTTAACGCAGTGTTTAATTTCCTGCAGGGGAGGTCGGTGCCGGCATTATGGGAGCGCCGAGCAGGTGGTCACTGTTTGCGTATCCCGCGCCCCCAGCGCCCCCGGAGAGCGGCCCGGCGCCGGGGCGCCGGGGCGCCGGGGCGCCGGGGCGAGCGTCGGGCGGTAGGAGGGCTGTGGGTGACGAGTAGGAGGTTGAGGTAGATGCCCGGCTGGGTGTGGGTTGGTGGGAAGTGGCTGGTTTCCTGCAGCCACCCATCCAGCCCCTTTGCCTCCAGGGCTCCGTCCTTCCTCCCCTCTACTTCCTCGCCCCGCCCCGGTACGCCCCGCCCCGCCCCGCCCAACCACTGAGCCAGCCCACGTCTTCAGTCCCTCTTCTCCAATCGCCCAGCCCCCGCTCCCCCCCCCCCGCCCCTTATTCCTTCCCCTCTCCCTTCTCCCCTCTGCCCTCTCCCATCTACCCCCTCCCCTCCGCCCGTCCCACCCTTTCCGTATGCATCCTCCCCTGTCCACCTAGTACTATCCCACCCATTCCCTGCCCCGTCCAGGTCTTGTCCCAGCAGAACCCACCCAAACACTGCAATATCCCACCTACACACCCCCACCCTCCCCCCATCCCCCGCCTAATCCCTACCACCATACAATCGCCACCCACCCCGCCCGCGCCACGACCTACCCTCCCCCACCCCCCAACGCCCCCCCCCCCCCCACCCCGCCCGCTTCCCCCTCTCCCCGAACGCTCCACACGACCCGGTCGGGGCGAGCTATTTCTATTTGTGTTAGTTGTGAATGAGCTTCGCAACTTCAGGCCTAATCCATTTCAGCGCATGCAAAAGAGATTAACGTATTTACCTACGCTTTCGACACTTACATATTTCGCTCAGCTCGCCGGGCGGGGTAGTAGAGCTTTGTGGCCGCTGCTGGTTAGACCCGGACCTAACCCCTCCCTGGCCCGTTGCCTCCACCGCGGACCCGCCCTACCACCGGGGAATATGGCATACACGATCGGGGCCCCCCCCTTGCTAGCTCTAATGCGGGGCGGGGTTGGGGGGACCTCAGCGGCGGCGGCGGCGGCGGCGGCCCGGAGGGGGACCGGTAGCTGGAGGGGGGGGGGGCGACGGTGGGAGGGTGGGCGTGGCGCCGGTGGGCGGGCAGGTGGCTGAGTGACCTGAAGTGACATCAATGGCGACCTGGCGCGGGCGATAATGGGGCAGTGCGACGGCGACCAACATTCAGATGTTGCCAGTGTCAATGCACGCCGCCCCCGGAGCGATACGACCGCAAATATCGACTGACATAGGTGAGGCCTTGAGCAGTCAATAGCGGAACACGGTGCTTAGCCAGCCGCCCGGCCTCTGTGGGCCTGCAGCGGCGGTCCCTAGTTAGAGAGGGGGACACAGAGACAGGGGAGAGAGGGCGGCGCGAGTAGGTTGGTTCCCCAGGCCTCCACAGCGGGAAACGCTACCCACTCATAAAGACCGCGAACACCTGACTGCACTCACATAACACACCATGCATTCACTTTTGCCTGTAGGCGACACATGTATTCATGTATGTTTAGTAGGTTCTCCACCGGGCGACGGAAGCCATTCCGCCCCCCCCCCCCGTACCCCGCCCCCCCCCCCCCCCCGTTGTGACACTGGGATATGCTTGATCCCACTTACCGCTTTCTCCACACCACCGCACCCAGCACTGGCAGCTACCGATAACCCAAGCTCTCACTGACAGTGGCAATCCCGTTGACACGTGTTTATGACATATATAGGCGGTGTCGTCGATCATGAATCATTACGTCAGGTTTCCTGTGTGCAACACTGTCTGCCTGTCTGTTTCTCACCTGTCATACATATGAGGGATATGTGGTTGGCCACGACTACATAACATCTATATTGGATAAAGCATGTATTATGTGAACATAGATAACATAACCAGGAGAATTGATATTTTTCTGACAATAAGCGAACTTGTCAATTTGAATGGGTTTTTTTTGTGGTGTTTTTTTTAATGAATTTATTCCACTGGTTTCAATTGCATTATCCCCCCCAAGCGTTTGGGGAAACATTAAGTAAATCAGCAAACCAGTGCACACTGGTGCAAAGTTGGAGAATGTGGTGCTTGGTCTTAAGAGCGGTGCAAACAGACGCAAAGGTGTATGGATAGCGAAAACCCCCATTATCACTCAATAAATTATGTCCGGGTAGAATCATCTCACTGATTAATGAGATACCTCAGGTGTGCAATTGCCACATATCTGTCTATGTATAAGTATATATACATATACAGTAAAGCCTGTCTAAATCGACCGACGTGGAGCCAACTTTAATCGGTCCAATTAGGGAAGTGGTTAATTTAGGGAGTTACTTTTATCATTACAATGGTATTATATGGGCGAATGTTTGGGACCCAAATAAAGCGATGAATATTGGGCTGTTAAGGAGTGCTAGTTCTGTGGAGGTGTTCAGTTAGAGAGGTGTTACTGTACATAGATGTCCTTGAGCATACTGGAAGTAAATGAGATATCCAAGGGGGTAGAGCGCCTGGAACCTGGTGTTGACAGCGGATACACAGGTCGATTTCGAGGTCATGTGAACAATCAGCATCCAACATATTGCAATGAATTTATACTAGGTTGCAAGGACAGTAAATTGACACATTCTGCCATAATGTGTACATTTCATTGCCTTCCGTCAACTCTCTTTTAATATTGTGAGCTAGTAAGACATGTTTGTCCATTCAATACATAAGCAAATCATAGAGTTAAATAAACAACACACTGGGCTATATTGTCTCCTCTAATTGTGGTAACTTTTTCTGAGATTTTGCAGGCACTTCAGACAACTTGATAACAAGTCAAACCACTTCAAAATTGCATCAAATTTGGTGTTTGCTATGATTTGACATGGATCTGATGACTTCATAATTGTGTGTAAATTTCAATATAGGCACGTGGCTGCGATTGACAAGACTGACATCATAGATACCATTCGATATTTCTTGTCAGTATGGCCCTTGTTGCTGACATGGTCGTAAACCATCAGCAATCTACCAATCAATCAACTTTTCCTAGTGCTCACTTTTTTTCTGCGAGAGTGAAATAACTCAGCTAATTAACTTATTGAGTTCGAGATCAAATAACCCATTCCGAGTGCGATATTGTAATGAATTACAGGTACTATTCCCGGACAGATTAAGACATGGTAAAACCACGTGACCAGATTGTCAATGAGTGCACCAATATCTAAGTTGGACAGGCAGGGTGAAGTCTAGGTCAGTGTTTTAGTTAATAAAATAAGAAATGCTTTCGTAGGGTTATGTAGCGTTGGTCGTAATGCGAGCATTGCGTTTGATGCGTGGAGAGGAAGAGACCCTCCCCCCACCTCCCCGGTCGTCGCGCAGCATTCGGACCTCACGCGACGTCTGCCTCTCAGCTTTCTCCCTCGCCCTCCCCCGGGCCCGCTGCTTCTCACCTCCCCTGCCATCGCCCTCCTGCCTTCCCTTATAAGGCCGCCCGCCGGCCTCCCTCAGTCACTCGCCCTCCAGCCTCCCTGACGCTCTGCCAGAAAGGATCCCGGACGACCGCCCTGGCCACGCCGGGACCCTCCTCGGGCACGCCGGAAGGCGCCTCACCTGCCCTGGCCGCCCTCCGCCGCCACCTCATGCGCCGATCCCGGCCGCCTCAGCGGATTTTTGATCCGCCGGCCCCACCCGGCGGGCCCGGGGGACCATCCCCGGCACCTCACCCACACCCATGCCGACAACCCCGTGACCACCACTGACAACCCCCCAGCGACCACCGATCGAAACACCGCCCAGACAGAGCCGGGGACCATCACCTCGCACCGCAGGCCCCAGACGCCGCCCATCCTCAGGACGAACCCTCCCCAGACAGCACAGCCGCCGACCATCACGACCTCCACGACACCGCCTTCATCAACCCACCCGACCCGACCCCGACCCCCACCCTCCCAGCCCTGAGGACTTCGCTGCCCCCCTGCTCGACCCTCGCCGGACCTCCTCACCGCAGCTCTCCAAGGAGCGGGCCTCCCCAACCTTTTGGCCGCCCGCTCCCTGCCCTCGTAGGCCCCGGACTCATCACCACACCCAGAACTTCAACTTCCCCAGCCTCCGCCAAGAACCCCGCCCAAGCCTCGCCTGGGTAACCCCCCCGCGCTACCCCGGCCCAGGCCCTGGACCTCAGACGCGGCCTACGCCTCGGGCCCCCGCCTCGGGCGCGCCTCAAGCCCTCTCCTCCTCTTTTGGTGGAGGGCTCTTTGGCACCCCTCGCCATGAACTCTAAGCTCCCCCGGAGCTCCTTAGCATTAGGTTATCTTACCGCCTCCTTACAGACTCCTTATTTCCTGAGGTGCCAGCCTTAAGCTTATTTTACCTTAGCTCTTTCTTACCGCCTCCCTGTACTTACTTTGTTTATCTCCTGAGGCGCCTGCCTTAGTTGATCTCACCGTTGCCTTGTACATACTGTATTTGTTTCCTGAGGTGTTCTCCATAAAGCACCTCCTTTCCCACATCCGCCTTGCCTTCTTCCTTTTCGCGCATCAACACAGAATATACATTGGAGATAATAATTAATATTGCGGATATAGTTCTCGGATTGCGGATAATATTCTCTGGCTGTTGATTTTTGGGGTGTTTTACATCCTGACAACATCTAATGTCATATCAGGCCGGGTACACATCTTGAGACAGTGCACACTCCTGGCGAAGACTTCATAATGGTGCTCCATTGCGACAGCAGGCCACTAGCACCATAACCCAATATCCCACTCAGTCACATTACCCTGATACTGTGCGTGACATATCCTAGTAATGCCGAGTGCTGAGTTAACTATTAACAGGTACCAATTTTATACGTCCATGGTTTCACTCGACTGGGATTCGAACTCCAGACCTTCCACAAGGGAAATCTGGGCTGTTAGTAATTCGATCACCCCAACCAGTCCTCTGACTAGAACAGTTTCTCCTACAAGTAACATTATTAATTGGGGGATTTCCCTCAAATAAATAGAAAGTAGCGTGTTTTTTTTCCCTTTTCCTCCCTCTTTTTGTTTATTTGGTGTGCTTGTGTGTGTCTGGGGGGGGGGGGGGGTGTTTGGGAGGAGGTGGGGGCAGATGGCGACTGCCATTGTCCCATGCAATGAGGTCCGTGTACAGGTGTCGGGTACTCAAATCCCCCTTGCCCTTACCCAGGGCGCATGCTGATCTATATAGCATTATGCGGGTCGCCCAGAATAGGCGGGCCTCGCCCATCCCTCACCAGCAGACCTCCGACTCACCCCCAAGCCTCCACACCCCCTCTCTCTCCCACACCCACACCAGTACCATCACCCCCGCCCCCACCCCCACTCACGCACTCACACACACACACACCCGCTGGCGCACTGACCTCATTCCCACACGTCATAACGCCACGCACTTATGCGGTAATATATACGCGCGCATGCGCGTGCATACACGCTCAGATAGCTACACTCGGAGACAAATGCGATAATGCACACATATATAGAGGATATGCACACACAGAGACAACTAAAACGGCCTGACAGGTAAGCACCAACAAAACCCACCCGCACATATGACTAAGGAGATACACTGAGACCCGTAAGCGGGGATACACATGCATATATCAACACATATTTAATATGTTGTTCTAGCCTGAAATCTTTCAATTCACAAAGAGAATAGAAGCAAGGACACATATTTATGTAAGCGCGTGTCTGCGTATTCATCCCTATAGTGTAAATATCACGGCTGATTATGTCCCATGCAAACCCCACACACACCAAATAAACAAAACAAGGGAGCAAAAGAGAAAAAAAAACATGCTACTTTCTATTTATTTGAGGGAAATCCCCCCCAATTAATAATGTTACTTGTAGGAGAAAATGTTTCAGTCAGAGGACTGGTCGGGGTGATCGAAGTTCTAAGACTAAGAGCGGGGAACCACTATAAAGCTAAGATTCCTTACACGCGGTGTGCGGTATGTGGTATGCGAATGCGAATGCGGCAAAAAATCGGAAAGCATCTAAGTCAATGGGAGTGATTCCTTACATCCGAATGCGAATGCGAATGCGGCAACTCGATCGGTCCCTGTAGCGATCGGTGTGGCATGAGGCATGCGGCATGCGGTATGCGAATAGAAACCTCAGTCGCACGTGTCCATTAGTTTTAGACTAGGAGAGGCAACTGATCATTACGGAACAGTCACACACAGGGGGTGCTGATGGGAAACATATGATAGTGGTGGTGGTGGGGAGACGCTTTCCGCTTACTCCGTAGAAGGAATCCTCCCATTCGCATACTGCATACCGCATACCGCATACCGCATATAAGGAATCTTAGCTTAAGTGTATATTGTCATGAATAACTGTTTAAAGAACAAGAGGGGTGGGGGATGAGACTGCACTGTAAAATACGCTTCCTTAATCACTTATCCCTATATACCCTTGAGCATGCCTACATACCGAATCTGTAGTTCGAATTCCAGCATGTTAAAACTGATGACTTACAAAATTAATAGTGTTTGCTACTTAGCTTGGTATTCGGCAATACTTGGATAGGACGAGGACTGGTTAATTCAGTGTCATGCTAAAGTGACTGAGTGCGACATTGAGATGTGGTGCAGGCGGCATCGGTCCCAGTGGGGCAATACTACAAAGCGTCGCTAGTTGTGCGCATTGCCACAAGTCCGTTCCAGTTCTGATATTTCCTTAGATGTTGTCAGGACGTAAAATCCCAACAAACAAACAAAAAACAAAATGTAGACACGCAAAAGCACACACCAAAATCATCACTATTCAAATAGTTACATGTATTGGCGACTGACTCTTAAAGCTGCATAGTCCGATGAAGCATCACATTTTCAAAACCAAAACAATTATCTAGAATTGATTCTACATATATAACTTAGATACTGAGGCACTTATTAAGTTGTTGTTGTCGCATATAAGGGAATACTGAGACAGTTTAATAATAATAGAACCTGTTACTGCATAAGCATATGGTGTCAGAGTTTTGACATGCTTGTCAAAACTAATTTTACATGTTAGCACTTCAGAAATCTCAAAACTTAGTCATCTAAAAAAACATTTACTTCAAACAAAAGTACGGTAGATTGTAACGATCCCTTCAACAAATCTTTCTTAGAAAAATGGCAGAAACTCAAAACCATCGGACTATGCAACTTTAAGTTGTTGACACCCGTTGGAGGTGAGGTGGGCTACAGCTGGCGCCACCTGTCAAGGACAGAGCCTTATGGAGTATAACAATGGTAATAACAATAATATATAGTATTTACTATATAATGGAAACAATTCCCTTTGTATTTTATACTCACATAACAGTTAATACGTTATACATCACATCCATATACATATTCAGATACATATCCATATCCATATGTATATACATATCCATACCTATATATACATATACATATACATGTAGATATATACATACATATACATATACCTGCATATCTACGGATAGTTACCCACAGCAAATACCCTCACACACGCGCAAACCAGGAGGGCGATTCGTACGCATACACAATCACACACCTCACACACATCCAGACATGTGCAATCATACACAATCACACACATCCAGACATGCGCACAGACATGCACATGCTCTCAGTCTCAGACATCCACACACGCACACGCACTCACATACACGTGCAAATATATCCACGTCCCCCGTCCCGCCTCCTTACCCATAAGGACACATGCAGAGTCGACCACCTCTGCAGCCCTGGATACCTGACCGCCGTTTGGTATTGGATGACCCTGTCTCAAAAGGTGATAACTCTTTTTTTGTTTGTCCATTGTAATGATTGACACAAAACAGCACAGAAACAGTGACACTGAAAACAAAAGGACATTTGCTGAGCAAATGCATAAGCAGATAGAATGTTGATTGTTACAATGGGCAAAGTTTTGTCCCATATTGCTTAGCACCTTTTGAGACAGTCTCAGCTATGTGTCCTATGCCCCATTAAACACATTCCCAAGCCCCCCTGCCACTTCCCTCAATCCCTCCCTCGAATTTCCCCTTCTCTTCATTCCCTCCCTCTCTCCCTACAATTCCCTGTTTTTGTCCCCTCTCCCAGTTCCCCACCAACACTGTCCACTCCCCATCATTTCCATTCCATCCTCCCGTTCTCCCCTCACTCACCTCTCCTATCACCGCCCCTTTCCCCATTACCCATATTTCCCAATATGTTCTCCCCTCACTCACCTCTCCCACCAATTCCCTCCCCTCCTCCCCTTCCCCACGTCACTCACTTCTCCTACCAAGCCCTCCCCCATCTCCCACTACATACCTTTCCCACTTCCATCTCCCATCACCCACCACTCCCCTGCTCCATTCCCCCATTCCCCACTATTCCCCTCCATCCCTTGAATACATTCTGCCCCTCCGATGCCGTTCCGCTTTCTCCCCATTATTACCATGTGTGAGTTACTAAGGCCACACCCTACGCATAAGGTGCTAATAAAACACACACACACAAGCCACTCAGCCCACCCCAATAGCACCCTGGCCCGCCAACATTGAAGCTACACGATACTGACACCCATAGCCACTACTGCAGGAGACCTGGCAGGGTTGGACCCATGTAGCGGGCACATTAGGGCAATACGAAACGATAATCCCCCATAGAATAGAGCAATAAACCCGCACCTTCTCTGCACCACTCATATGTGCAACGGATCTCGGGAAACCAGTAAGTGGTGGTATCTCCGGAAACCAACAAGTGGTGGAATATTGGGGAACCAGCAAGTGGTGGGATCTCGGGCAACCAGTAAGTGGCGGGTTCTCAGGGAACCAGTAAGTGGTGGGATCTCCGGGAACCACCAAGTGGTGGGATCTAGGGAAACCAGTACGTGGTGGTATCTCCGGGAACCAGCAAGTGGTGGAAACTCAGGGAACCAGCAACTGGTGGAATATTGGGGAACCAGTAAGTGTTGGGATCTCAGGGAACCAGTAAGTTGTGGGATCTCAGGGAACCAGTAAGTGGTGGAATCTTTGGGAACCAGCAAGAGGTGGGATCTCCGTGAACCAGCAAGTGGTGGGATCTCAGGGAGCCAGTAAGTGGTGGTATCTCGGGGAACCAGCAAGTGGTGGGATCCCCGGGAACCAGAAAGTGGTGGAAACTCGGGGAACCAGCAAGTGGTGGAAACTCGGGGAACGAGCAAGTGGTGGGATCTCCGGGAACCAGCATGCGAGCAGATCCCGGGAACCAGCAAGCGGAGGGATCTCCGGGAACCAGCAAGCAAGCAGATCTCGGGGAACAAGCAAGTGGTGGGATCCCGGGGAACCAACAAGTGGTGGATCTTCGGGAACCAGAAAGTAGGCGGATTTTGGGGAACCAGCAAGCGGACGGATTTCGGGGAACCAGCAAGCGGGCGGATCTCAGGGAACCAGCTAGGGGGGCGGGGATTTTAGGGAACCAGCAAACGGGCGGATCCGGGGGTAAATTGTGGCTCGAAATTAACCCAGATCTAAATTAACATGGCTCTCGAGACCCCTCCAGACTCATACCCATAGCCCTACTCATTCCAGGCACAGTGGCCAATCGGTCGTGTGCATGCTTCCCCCGTACGGGAGACTGGGAGTTCAATTTTCGGTCAACTCAAATCGATGACTTACAAAATTGATACATATCACCTCAACATTAATAGGATAGGACAAGGACTGGTTAGTTCAGTGTCAGGATAATATGACTGAGTGCGATATTGGGTCATGGTGCTGGCCACCTGATTTCCTACTGGAGCTACATGAGTGCGGACTGTCACAAGTTGGTACCGGTCAGTGACATGACCGTAGATGTTGCCAGGACATAACATTCTAATAATAATCCAAGCAACCAAACCCGTCCACAAATCTGGTCCCACCCGTACATTGGTATTTATTTCAATAACCACTCGCAATGCCACCACAATGAAAGCTAAATGCCAGGGGCACCTGCCGTGCAATTAACTAACTTCTTTTCAACGGGATTCGAAGATTGTGGGGCGGGAGAGGTTAGTGAGGTGAATCCACGAGCTGCAGGCGCAAAGTCGGTTTGGTGAGTATCCTTGTAGGAACAAATATATTAGTGAATTCGGACATTTATATTTGCATAAGCCAGTATACATTTACATATATGATGCATACTGTATTCAGTTAACATTGCTAACTGGTGAGATTATGACATATTTCCTCCCGAATTTTGAGCTATATACATATATATATATATATGTGTGTGTATATATATGTGTGTGTGTATATATACGTATACTATATATTCCCTAAAACCTATTATGTGAATATATATTGCAGCAGTCATTTGCCATTTAATTAAACTTTGCATTACTCCCATTACACCGTCCTATATATATATTTATATATATAAGTATATAACTATATACATATATATATATATATATATATTTATATATATAAGTATATAACTATATACATATATATATATATATATAATTATGTGTATATGCTCCTGGCGCTGCTTAAATTTCAATTCAGTTAGTGAAACCTTTTTCTCTTAGATCAACTCGAAAGTATGTTTACACCAGCAACCTATCTCCCTGAAGACAAATTAACATAGTTGTATTCGTGTACACTGTATGCTACATCAACAGGCTTTTAAACTGATACGTGGCTGTCCGTGGCAGATGTGCTTTCCCTCCTGGTAGTCAGGGGTTAGAGCTCTTTGAGGGCCGACGGCGCTGCCTCCCAGTGGGAACACCAACACTGAGTTTGCGCTCATTGGAGTGGACCTTCCACTTAACCATCCAGGCTAGTGCCCGCCAAGCTATCGCCATACAAAACGCCCAACAGGGTGAATCCCCTCCCCCCGCCAACTTTCCACCACCACCAAGACCACCACGCCCACACAGATACAACGCGCCGACAGAAATACCCGCTGATATAGCAACTCCATCAAGTAGCGCGCAAAGAGCTGCTGGTTAGGTTCTTCGCTGTACTCCTCTAACAAAGAGTGGGGATGTGTGCTGGGAGCGGGAGTGTGGGTGGTGAATGTGAAGTGGAGAGGGAGAGTGTAGGATTGAAGGGCGATGGTGAGGGATCGGCGGATAAGAAGCGGAAGGGAAGGTATAGGAAGGGAGGGAATGGAGGGGAATGGAGGGGAAAGGGGGAAGGGTGGAAAAGAGAGGAGAGGGGGAGGGGGGCGAAGGGGGAGAAGGGAGGAGAAGGGAGGGGAAGGGGGAACGAGGGGGGAAGGGACATGAAGAGAGGGGAAGGGAGGAGAATGGAGGAGAATCGAGGGAAAGGGAGAGGAAAGGAAAAGGAAGGGATGAAAAGGGGCTTGAGGGTAGGGGAGGGGGAGGAGTGGAGGAGAGTGGAGCTGAGGGATTGACAATGGGGAAGGGCGTGGTGGGGAAGGACCGGCAGCGGAGGTTAGGCGAGGGGAAGGGAGGGAAGGGGAGGAGCGAAAGTGGATGGGAGGTGATTGAGGTACCGGTTTAGAGGAGGACAGGGAAGGGAAGCGGAGTTGAATGGAGGGGAAGGGTGTTGAAGGACCGCGAGCGGAGGGGAAAGGAGGAGGGGAAAGGAGTATGCGAAAGGATGATAGGAAGGGAGGATGCGAAAGAAGGAGGGGAGCGGATAGAGGTGGAAGGGCGGGCAGGGAAGTAGAGCGGAGTGAGGGTGAGGGGAGGAGGAGTGAATGGTTGGGCTCGCTGCCAGTGTCAGCTTCCCACGACCTTGTACAGTGCAACAAAGGAGCGGACACGGCGGTCCAGGCGCCTGGCGGACTGATCGCATTCACTCACCAATTAGGGAAGTCCCGGCAGGAAGCCGCACAGGCAGGACCCCCACAGTAAGCCAGAGCAGGAATTCCCAGGGGAAGTATCCCCATCATCCCAAAACAACAAACCCCAGGGAGACAACAGAGGAGCATATACCATGAAACAGACCCCCACCCCCCACCCCCGTCAGGAGCAGCATCCTAGGAGAAACCCTCCTATGAGGAATCAGAAACTCATCAGGGATCCCCACCACGAAGTATATTTCCACATACAGTAAGAATTCCAGGCATGAATCCCCCCGTCAGAACCTCATCAAGGATCCCAACGACGAAGCACAGTAAGAACTCCTGGCATGAATCCCTATCAGGACCTCATCAGAGATCCCCGCGATGAAGCCCATCTTTATCGCCATTAACAACCATCTTCATCCCCAGTAAGAAGTCCTAATAGGAATCCGCATCACAAGGTCTCCAATGATCCCCACAAGGAAGAGCCCAGTACTAAGAACACTGGAATCCGAGACAGAAACACCGCAGCAGAATATCCCCCCAATATCTGGACCTTCACTTCTCATGGCCCCCACTCCCAGCCCCTCACTCCGCCCCCCTCCGCCCCCATCCGCCCCCCTCCCGCCAAGCCATCCCTTCCAGAACCCACACGGAACAGGGCCGGAAGCAGCGCAACCTGACGTAGTGGGCTTAAATAGATCCGCATGAATAGAGCACCCCCGCCCCGTCCTCCATCCCCATCCCACCCTCAACCTTTCCCTCCTACGTACACTGGTGTGCGGCAGGTGGTGCTGCGCGAAGCCGACTTCCGGCGCATTGTTTACTTCCAGGATCCGGGCTGTTATCGCCGCACATACATATCCCAGGCCACTCCAGCTCGCCTTGTGTGGCAAATGTGGCTCGCTTCCCAGAGAGGCTGCAGGGGCTGTGGTTGTGGCTGTTCAGCGCTGCAATTGTGAATTAAATATAACGTGTTGGAAAGGTGGAAAGCAATAAAACTATACATACACTTATATCATATATATATGAGTGTGTATATATATATGTATATTTGAAGGCAGTTCAGCGCAATAATTGTGAATTAAATATAACATGTTGGTAAGGCGGAAAGCAATAATAACTATATGTACACCTATATGGTGTTTATATGTATATGTATATGTATATATATATATATATATATATATATATATACATATATATATATTTGGATGCAGTGTGCTGTTAGAGTTCAGCACAACAATTATGAATTATATATAATGTGTTAGAAAGGCGACAAGCAATAAGAATTATATGTTCACCTATATATGTATCTACATATGTATATACAGTAAAACCTCCCTCCACAGATCGACCACTCCCCTATGTCGATCGCTTCCTGTCATTCCCAACAATGCCCTTGTAACCATATTCTAATTCCCTAAGCCAACCACCTCTATAAATGGACCACTTAAAACCGGTCCCACGGATTTAATGAGGTTTTACTGTCTATTCCCCTCCTGGTATGACCTTGGATGTTGCCAGAATGTAAAACTCCAAGAATCAAGCATATATATATGAAGTGGGCGAATCTCTATTTCTATATATATATATATATTAAATTAAATATAACACATTGGATAGGCTGAAGAAAATAAGATAATATGTGTAGAACTAAACGGAACCATTAATATATATGTATATATATATATATATATATAATTCTCTCTATATATATATGTGTATTTAGAGCGAGAGAGTGTGGCGAGATTCCCAGAAATGCAGGGCCTGCAGGAATTTCAGTTCAGCACATCACATATGAATTATATATGTGTTACTGGTAGAGAGGATGAGGAAAATGTGGTTATTAGTAGACTGTTATTTATGTGCATATATTTATATATAAAGAGAGGGCTAGAATGTGATCAACTGAAACAAATATAACATATATATGGGTGGGTGTGTGAAGTCCAACACATGAGGCGAATATAAAGCCATGGAAGGGAATTGTTTCTTCTTATTATTCTATTCATGGATTGCCTCGTATGAAGATACTGCACCAGACCTCCTCACCCCTAGCGGATGCGAACTGGCATCAGTCGCCCTGGAGGTTATATTTGTTGTTCGGGGGGAGGATTATAGAAGATGCAAAGGCCTATTATTCCTAGGCCAGAGCATGTACTGACTCAACCGCCTTTATTGTTAGGTGTGGTCTTGACGTCATCATCATCATGCTGTCGGTCGCGATGCGACAAAGACTGCTTTCATTACTTGACTGCCGCTCTCCATTTAGCTACATTTCATGAAAGCTGCCTGCAAAAGTGATGAAGTGCTGCAGGCTTTTGCAAGTTACCAGCGGCACTCTCTCGGGGAGCAAATAGAGGTTTCACACCGGCAAGAACATGTCAAGACAGGCGCAAATCTATTTGTCCCTGCAGTGGCTGGTCGGGAGATGTTGGGAGTTCCATACATCAACCGCCCTTAATGCTGCCACAGTGACATGGTTTTCTGTTTAGGGTTTGCTCCCTTAGCCTTCGGTTCTGTCAAGGACCTGTACCACAAGGCAGTGGTTTTGAACTCTGCAAGGCAGGGGCGTCAAACTCCCTGAGGTATTGCTATACCTGCTATACCTGCATACCTGCATACCTGCACACCTGACGTAAACATAAAACAAACAAACAAGTGGGCAATAGATACATGGAATAGTAGTGACACAATGAAATGGTAATAACATGATAATCGAATATTAATGACACAATATAGTCGAAGGAATAAGTAAATGAGACAGCAGAGACTTCATAGCCACTATAGGCAGTTATAATATTGACAGTACTGTTGTGGTAGCTAACTGGAATATTGGTGCCATTACTCTGAATGTAATATGTAAGTGCAATATTAGTGACACTTGTATGATTATTAACAATCATCCAATGATTGCTAACCAGTACTATTGTAATACTAGCTAAGTGGAATATTAATGACACATTACTCTGAATGTAATAGGTAAGTGCACTATTAGTGACACAGTATGGTAGAACTATTATATAATTGTATGATTATTAACAATCATCCAATGATTGTTAAACAGTATTATTGTAATACTAGCTAAATGGAATATTAATGACACATTACTCTGAATGTAATAGGTAAGTGTGATATTAGTGGAATGGTCATTATCATCATGCTGTCGGTCACGATGCGACAAAGACTGCTTTCATTACTTGACTGTCTCTCTCCATTTAGCTATCTGCTGTGAGAGTGATGTCCAGGAGTCGGTCTTAATGTCTCTCAGCTTCAGATTTCTCTTGATGGTATCCTTGAACCGGAGCCGAGGGTGCCCTCTCTTTCTGTAACCAGAAGACAGTTGAGAGTAGAGGATCTGCTTTGGTAGCATGTGTGATAACATCCTCATGAGGTGTCCAGTCGACCGGAGATTATGTTTGATGAGAAGATCTTCCATAGAGGGCAGAAACGGTACAGTGGAAATAACAGATAACTGTATGATTATTAACAATCGTCCAATGATTGCTAAACAGTACTATTGCAATACTAGCTATAAGGAATATTAATGACACATTACTCTGAAGGTAAGAGTGATATTAGTGAAACGGTACAGTGGAAATAATAGATAACTGTATGATTATTAACAATCGTCCAATGATTGCTGAACGGTACTACTGTATTACTTGCTAAATGGAATATTAATGACACATTACTCTGAAGGTAAGAGTGATATTAGTGAAACGGTACAGTGGAAATACTAGATAACTGTATGATTATTAACAATCGTCCAATGATTGCTGAACGGTACTACTGTATTACTTGCTAAATGGAATATTAGTGACACATTACTGTTGTAATATACTAGATAAACGGAATAGTAGGGAGACAGTACTGCAGTAATACTAGCTAATTAGATATTACCGACACAGTCCTGTGGTAAACTTCTGTAATGCAATATTAGTGACACAGGACTTGGACACCAGTCTTTGTTCTTATTTGTTGGTAAAAAATCGACATTTGCTAATATACGCTTTGTTTAAAGTTGCATACTGCGATTTTTTTTTTTTTTTTTTTCATTTTCTGAGATACATATATTAGATTGTTCGTTATAATCTTTCTTACTTTAGGTTGAGGTAACTTTTATTTTAAATTTCTAGCTTTTGATATATTTGTATTACAAATACCCCAAATTAATTTGGGCAAACATAGCGAAAATCTGACCGTTGTGGTTTCTCCAGTAATGGGTTCTATTATATTGCTTCAGTATTCCCTTCTATGTGGCGACACATCCTTAATGATTGCACCATTATCTAAATTAGATATGTATAATCAAATCTAGGTGAGTGTTTTGGTTTTGACAATTTGATGCTTTCATCAGACTATGCAGCTTTGTTACTGAACTCGGAAGAATACTGTAGTAGTCTGCACTGACCTCTCAGGCAAGTAACCACATTGACAGGTAGTGTATTGATATCAGGGAGCCTAGGTGGTGTAATGGTTAGCACAGTGGCCCAGAATGCAAAGAGATGTGGGTTTGAGTCCCGCTCTAGGTGCAATATTTCCCATTTTCATCACCCCCATGACACTGGTTGCCGTGACCATGATCCTATACAAGCTATGCGCTGTATAGTTGTTGAACCTACCCTGTATATATGTATGTGTAAGTGCATTGCCTGTATGTATGTATTTGTAAGCAGTAAAATACTTACAATTCCAGGGGGATGAGTGACAGGTGGTCTGCACTGACCTGTCAGGCAAGGAACCACATAGACAGGTAGGCATGAGTAGTGTATTGATACTGGCCCGGAATGCAAATACATATGGGTTCGAATCCCGCTCTAGTCACAATATTTCCCATTTTCATCACCCACATGACAATACCAATAGTGGATGCATGAGGCTGGGAGGGAGGCCATTAAGCGAATGCGGGGAGGTTGGTTGCCAGATTTAGCCAGATATATGGGGCTGCAGAGGGTCTGGAAGGGCTTCCGGACAGTGCTGATGAGGCGGATGCAGAAGGAGATGATGGTGTTGTTTTTGTGTCAGGCTCAGTGTATTCATTCATTCTAACCACAGTGTGCACCGTGACCCTATTCACCCTGACAACTATCATCATTATATCATCAGGAAACAGTCCCAATTCTTTGTGTCCATGTTCATTAGGTGGGCGTCGGGGGAGGGTGTCTGTGTGTGCAGGCGGTGGGTGGGGTGATCCCTAGACGGTTCACACTCGCATGTCTGGCGTTTGATACATGTCCGACTAGATTAAATAAAGCAAAATTAATGTGGCAGTGTCGTCTGAAGCCGCCTCGTGCTACAATGGAAGCGGCGTGTAATATCAGCGCCAACACGCGGACACACTGTGTAAACAATAACAGTATTACTGGCTGGTTCGGCTCCTAAAGCTCTATGTGCCTATGGATCCAACCATGGTGGTCCGTTAATTAGGGATATGCCTCATCAGAGGAAGCTCTGTATATATGTATATGTGATGTATAACGAAGTATGCGAGTATAAAGATACATAAGCGTTAATTATTATTTTATTTATTATACTCTGTAAGACCAACACTGTGCCGGTGGCTCCACCTTCCCTCCTCGCCTGCACCCGATGTGGACCAGTGTCAGTCGCACCAGAGGATGTTTCTATATATGAGTCAGCCTCACAAAACTGGGCCAATTGGTGGTTTATTTAAGATGTCGGCGTCGCAATTCTTAAAGTCTAGTGCATTTCATTGTTTTATATTAAATTATCCTAGAAACAAATAAGGTTGTTGTGTTTTCTCTACCTTTACATTCAGGATAAATTTAAGGACTTTCCATTACCGCTGTCAATGCTAAGCTATTATTATACTGTTCGACGCCAACATCCAATGATCGCCGCCGACAACTTCCCCCAATTGGCCTCTTTTAGTGATCGTGACTCATAAATATATGTTAATATACATAAATATATATAAATATATACATATATATATATAAATATATATAAATATATATAAATATATATAAATATATATAAATATATATAAATATATATAAATATATATATATAAATAATCTTATAGCCTATCTGCATATATAGATATATAAGTCCAATAGGTTAAATATATATATATATATATATATATGCAGATAGGCCATAGGATTAAATACACAACTTTGAGACACAGTCTACCTGCTACCTGTGTCTACGGTTTCCTATGGATCACTATACGGATCACTATACGGCTCACTGTAGGGCTGCTGCTAAACCTGAATCTACATCTAGACGCCCGATCTACAAACTGTGAGGTAAAACTAACTTCTGTCGATACGGTTCATATCAGCTGCTTAATCGGTTCGTCTTAACGGCCTGTCTAAAGTGTCTTAATGGTCAAGGCAGCTACACGGTTAACCCAAGTTTAGCCTAATAATATCAATAACGTCTGTCGACACGGTAATCGGCCTGTCGATACGGTAATCGGAGATTCTTAGCATTATCGGTTTGGTTATGTTGATTCAAAAAAGTTTTGGTGGGAAAATCGTAACGGCTGCGCTTCTGTGTTCGAGGCTACGGTAAACGATGAGCGACTACGGCACAACTACGGCGCTACTGACCTTCAACAGGGACGCCTGCCATGATTTCTACCGTTTTTTCTTCGAATAATCGGCATATTTCGATTAATGACGAAAAACGTTACTGTCGATACGGCCGTCCGTACGGCGACCGTCCGTACGGGACCTGTCGATATGCTAATCACTGCCGTATCCGCACTGACATGCACGTATTTATGTGACTACGGCACAACTACGGCGCTATTTGCATACAGCCAATAACCACTATATTTTGAATAATGACCATCAGCAGGGATCCCAGCTGTGATTTCTACTTTTTTCTTGGAATAATCGACATATTTTGATTAATGACGAGAATCGTCACTGTCCATACGGCCGGCCGTACGGTGACCTGACCATACGGTAATCTCTGCCGTTTCCACACGTACAATGCCAAGGGAGTACTGCGCTTTCTGTAGTATCGTCCACCAGTTAACGACGGCTGCAGGCGTCGTGTTTCGATGAAACGGACGACCCGTTCGACGTCGAAAGCCAACCAGATGGCTGAGGGAGGAAAATCGTTATCGTCCAAGCACGAGGTCATGATCGACCAGGTCGTCCGGCCCGAAGACGATGACAGCGAAGACGACAAACGGGAGATCGTAGCCCGCATCGCTAAGCTGCGAAAGCGGAAGCGTCTAGCCGAACTCGAAAGGGAGGAACAAGACCTACTCGACGACGTCGCTTGGCTCTCTGCACAAACCTCGAAACAATCCGCAGAAATCCGACGGGACGGGACGACGGGACTATCCAGCAGCCAGCAAGACAGCTCTCATTCGCGAGGCCGCAGCTCGACACAAAAACGATCCTCGTCCTCGCATCGAAGGAGATGTCATCATCGACATCGTGCTTCTAGTTCTTCTTCTTCAGATGACCGCTCTGCCAGCAGAGAGAGGAAGGCCAGAAGTAAGTGGTCGCTGCGTAGGCATGCGGAGGATGGGAGGGACGTTAAGAAGTTGTCGCCCTTCGAGCTGATAGAGGCAACCGTAAACTGGGTGGTAGCCTCTAAGGTGACTGACGGCGGTAAGCTCTTGTGCACCCTCCAACACCTTGGATACATCGCGGGCAAGGCCAAGTCTGGGACCTTCCAGGAAAACACGCACCTGAACTATGACCGTGCCATCCGCAAGCTCGCCGTCTCTGAGGGTTACGTGGCCTTCTCCGCGGGAAATCCCAAACTTGCCCTGAAATACTATGCCTTCGAGCATATGAAAAAGCAGGGTGGGGGGGGGGGGGGAGTTGGTCACTCAAGCAGTGGTAACCGGGGTAGGCCGAGGCAGCTGTATGTCAGGGACGGGAAGAAGCATTGCTTCTCATTCAATAAGCACGAGGGCTGGAGCAGGGACGACCGCACCTGTAGTTACGGCCATTGGTGCTCCAGGTGCGGTAGTAAAGCACACATAAGGAGCAAGTGCTCGAAGGACTAGGGGTTTGTCGGCAACCGGTGCGGCGCGTCCTGAAATTGTGTTCAGGGGATCGTCATACTATTGTTGGGTTAGATCCTAGTGTTCTGGCAGATTGTGCTGCCTCCGACGCCGGTTACCATTTCCGACAACCCGCCATTAATTTCTCCCGTGTGTGTGACCTCGGGCCCTGTGCTTGAACACGTTCCCCCATATGAACCTGTTCCTCGTTATGTAGTTCACAACCATTTACTTAAATCTGTTGGCCCCCTCGATTTGGCCACCCATTGTAATGTGAACATTGACGTGCCCCCTATTGGTGGTATGCCGCACTGCCCTCTAATTGACTGCAGTTGGCTAACATTGTCCTGGGTGGAGGGTAGTATCTACGTAACTGCCTTTAATAAACTTGGCTCTTCTAGCGAACCCACTGTGTTAACTGTTTCCCTTGCCTGTAAGAATTCCACCTGTACATGTGTGCATTACATAGGCCCCAGCAGGGCTCAATTTAAACCCTGTCGCATCATATGCGAATGCTTCTTTCGCGGCTCTGTCATTGATGACTGGGAGTTCATGCTGCACGGCTCCCTCTTTGGGTTCAAAGTCATCAACCCCAGTTGCACCGCCAGCTACTCGGCCCCCTCTCTGCCTACCCGGGATGGTGCCGACAAAATTGTTATCAATAGTAAGCTCAAGTCTGAGCTCAGCTGTGGTTATATTAGTCGGGCTGACTCAGCCCCTATCTGCACCCACAATGTCTTTGCTGTCCCCAAGTCAGGCGGTGATGGAATGCGCACCATTGTCGACTGCAGTAAGCCCATCGACTGCTCAATGAACAGTTTTGTCGATGAGGTGTCGCATTCCTTTTGCTACCAGGGCGTTGGCGACTTAGTTGACCAGCTCCTTTGCAGAGACTTCATAGCTACTATAGACATTAAGGATGCCTATAGGGCCATCAACATCCATCCGACGGACCGTCCTTTGCAGGCCATCAGGTGGGAGACTTCGGCACTGGGGGTGGGCCAGAAATTTTCTTTGACAACCGACTATGTATGGGGCTCTCCTCTAGTCCCTACATTTTTAACCGCATATCAGATTTCATTGCTCGCTGTGGCAGGCGCGACGGAGTCACCAGATGTGTGAACTACCAGGGCGACTTCGCCGTTCTAGGCTCCTCGTTCGAGGATTGTGCAATTAATCAGCAAAAAATTGCTGCCGTCCTTCGCAGGATGGGGTTCTACTTAAGCTACCCCAAACTCCGCGCGCCTGACCAGTGTGCAAGATTTCTCGGTATCGAAGTTGACAGTGTCCTTCTCCAGCTACGCCTTCCCTGAGATAAGATCATCAAACTTAAATGTGTACTATCAGGGTTCCTCGGCAAACAAAAGGCCTCACGTAAAGACCTAGAGAGGTTAGGTGGCCGCTTAGCCCATTGCGCTACTGTCGTCCGGGTGGGCCGCTCCTTCTCTACCAGGGTCTACGACGCGATTCGTCAGCTGCATAAACCATACTACATGTTCCGCCTTAATGAGGAATTCAGGTCAGAGCTCAAGTGGTGGCTTGATTATGTTGATACTTTCAATGGCTACGCAAAAATTCTTGGGGTCCACGCAGCTGTCGTTTCGGTCTACAGTGACGCCTCTGATTGGGGCTTCGGAGCGACCCACTCGGACGACTGGTTGGTCGGCTGTTTTCATGCAAACGAGCGCGACCTGGCCTCTGAGGTCGGCCACCATCATGCCGATGCGACTGGGGTTGGGCCCGAAACCCACATTAACCAGAAAGAGATGTGGGCTGTCATCGCCGCTGCCCGCCGCTGGGGCCATCTTTGGCAGGACAAAAGTGTTGTGTTCGTGACTGACAACATTACGGTTTGTGCTGCACTTGCCACCGGCCGCTGCATTAATAAAACCATCATGGGCTGGGTTATGGAGCTCTTCTGGACTTCAGTTACCTTTAACTTCGATGTGAAGTCTGTTTACATTAGGAGCGGAGACAACACTATCTGTGACGCTCTGAGCAGGTGGCAAGATGTTCTTAGCAAGCACCGCATTGTTCGCGCCGATCCTGCCGGCCGTCTCTGTTGTGCCCAATTATTTAGCAACTAACTCTATCTTGCAGCTCTAACCTGTTAAAGTAACCCAAGATGCCTCTGCTTCCAAATTCCCTCTGCTCTCGGGGGCTACAGACCATTAGATTATGTTACCCTCCAGGCAACCATAAAAATATTTCTCGGAAGAGGCCGGACTAGACGCCGCCTCATTCTCCTGCCACTCGCTCCGCTGGGGTGGGTGTACCTTCCTCGCCCTACAAGGGGCCTCCATTGATGAGATCGAGGTACGCTGTGACTGGTCCTCGGACTGCGTCTATAGATACATTGCTCCTCCTCTGGCCGACCGGATCGTTGCGGACATCAAGGTCGCCACAGCTCCTTCCATCTTGATTTAATTTCTTTATTTTCTCCTGTCTGGTGTGTCTCTGACTTTGGCATTTGAGGCCCAGCCAGGTGCATTACTGTTCTCTACTATTCTCACTTCCTGTAAATAAATAATGTACCCACCAATACTGTGTTGCCGTGCAATTCTTACACCCACGTATATACAACGTATATGCGGATGTAACCGAATTGCACAGTGCTGCCACCCAGGGGGCTCCTGGGGGGCTCACAGGATAGTGCCATGCACGACCACCAGGTGGGGCAGGAGCCTCCCTACACCTGTTGTTGATTTTGGCTCAGTCTGTCCCTGGCAGCCAGAGCCTCCACACTTGCTTTCAAAACTTTTTTCTTATCCATTAGGTAGGGCATTTGAGGCCCAGCCAGGTGCATTACTGTTCTCTACTATTCTCACTTCCTGTAAATAAATAATGTACCCACCAATACTGTGTTGCCGTGCAATTCTTACATATAAATAATCTTATAGCCTATCTGCATATATAGATATATAAGTCCAAATGGTTAAATATATATATATATATATATATATATATATGCAGATAGGCCATAGGATTAAATACACAACTTTATATATATATACATATGTCTATAGGGACTATGTTTATAGTAGTACCCCCCTTTTCCACTCATAATGCTATGCTGGGTCGAGTAGTCACACATCAATTAGGCATAGACATATGTACTGATCCCATTTTCACCCACACAAAAATGGCGTCCCAAGTGGTCACTCCTTAATTAGGAATAGGCATTATGAGAGGGAGTTGTATATATAGATATATATATATATCCTCCAATGCAACTGACACATGCCACCATCTGATGGAGGTGAGAAGGACCAGAGGTGGTGCCACCAGTACAATGATTGGTCTTACGGGATATAGTAATATTAATAATACTTCCCTTATGTATATTTATACTTGCAGACTGCATTATACATCATATATATAGGCATATACATATATCCTCCCATGCGACTGACACTTGGCGACA
The DNA here is from genome assembly GCA_030323885.1 of Branchipolynoe longqiensis. Taxonomy (NCBI): domain Eukaryota; kingdom Metazoa; phylum Annelida; class Polychaeta; order Phyllodocida; family Polynoidae; genus Branchipolynoe; species Branchipolynoe longqiensis. Next base: position 89,768,753 of record CM059191.1, on the reverse strand, counting down.
CCCGATGGAAGGGACATGGGTGCAGGTGGCGCCACTGGTCAAGTGTGAGGTCATATGGAGAATAACAATGGTATCAAGTAATATAATAATATAATATATAATTGAAACAATTCCCTTCGTATTTTTATATAATCGCATAATACGTTATACATCACATATATGCAGATAGGCGATAACAATATATACATATCGGTATATGCTATAGACAAATGTATATATGGATAATAATTTAATATTCATATAAATAGTCCTTATTTTCACCAATTATAACATGGCGTGTTTAGTGGTCATTCCAACAATCAACCAACCAACCCGAGCTAAAACACGCTGGCTCTGATCATCCACACCCTGACCTACATCCTAACCACATGTGACACCCACCCCTGTGTGCCGGCAGTTGGGCCCACCATTGTGCCACCAATACACCACACTCACCACTCTGTGGCCCTATTCGATTAACACGACCCGAGTGACTGCGGTCACCCGAGTTGCTAGAATTTCAAATCGAACACCGCTAGTGGAGTCGAGAAATACACATGCCATGTGCACAAAGGCCCGACCTCAGTAACCCACGTGTTTGCTGGGGTTGGTTAGGAGCTATGACTTCACATTTTTGCTGGTACCGTCTTGTAGCATTACAAATACTTTAAATCCTATTTTGCTGTAGTTATATCTGTTATTAAATTTTTTTATTTTTTTTATTAGGCCACCATTTTTCCCACCCCAAGCGTGTTGGAGAGTGTTCGATTATGCAACTCGAGGATGTGGCCCGGGTCACCCGAGTTGATTAATCGAATACTTTGGTTGGTTGTTGGGAGTTTTACTTTGTTGCAACATCTAAGGTAATAGAAGGATGGCTACCAACTTGTGACAGTGTACACTCATGGTAACTTTATAGTGCTGCCCCTGTGGGGAATCAGGTCACCGTCACCATGACCTGATATACTACTCAGTCAAATTATCATGATATGGAGCGACCCAGTCCTTTCCCTATCCTATTAATGGCGAGTGCCATGCTAGGCAATGACAAGTATCATTTTTCTAAGTCATCGGTTTGATTATAGCGGGATCCAAACTTCTGATCCCCCGCATGCGAGTATATCTCAGAAGCGCTACCTCTCAAGCGCCAACCCTACCACTGTACCAGATGGCCTGGTAGGTGGAACATAAGCACCTTTCACTCAGTCTCTCCAGTTAGAGGAACCAGAACTGGGGATTAATCATGTCTATGCCAGTTATTGATTCTGGCAACGGAAGACTGCGGTGTCCTGAGCTAACAGATACGTCAGAAGAGTCCTGCAACTACTGATTAAGTGATGATGCTGATCTAGACCCTGATAAGACAAATAGAACTGTTCCGAGATAAGTAGAGCCGGTGCAGACTCTTTTTGTGCCCATACATTATGCACTGCGTGAATGTTCAATACCAACATATTGCAACAGTTCCCATAAGACCAGCACTCTCTCACTTGAGACATTGGTGTCATAGCCAATGCCTTATTATGCTTCAGGGATCTGTACAGGAGAAAAGTGTTGCTATCATGTTCTTGTCTGTCCATCAATTCTATCCGGGGGGGTGATGGAAATGGGAAATGTTGCACCTAGAGCAGGAATCGAACCAACATCTCTTGCATTCCGGGTCTCTGTGCGAAGCATTATAGCAGCACCTAGACTCCCTGATGTGATCACCCTCTCAACATCTACATGTATTATTGGGCTCCTTGGCTGAGAGGTCAGTGCAGACTACTACATTGGTCCACATGAAATTGCAAGTCTTTTAAATGGTCATTTGATGCTTATATGTGGTATGATGTATGGAACTCCCAACATCTGCCGACCAGCCACTGCAGGGACAAATAGTTTTGCGCCTGTCTTGACATTTTCTGTGTGGAACTTCTATTTGCTCCCCGAGAGAGTGCCACTGGTAACTTGCAAAAACCAGCAGCACTTCAAAACTTTTGCAGGCAGCTTTCATGAAATGTTACTCGAATGGAGGGGGCTGCCCTCTATGGAAGACCTTCTGATCAAAAAGAATCTCCGGTGGACTGGACACCTCATGAGGATGTCATCAGACAGGCTACCAAAGCAGATGCTCTATTATCAACTGTCTTCTGGTTACAGAAAGAGAGGACGCCCTGGTCTCCGGTTTAAGGATACCATTAAAAGAAACCTGAAGCTGAGAGACAATAAGACCGACTCATGGACATCGCTCTCACAGCAGAGAGCCAAATGGAGAGCGGCAGTCAAGTAATGAAAGCAGTCTTTGTCGCATCGCGACCAACAGCATGATAATGATGATGATGCTTATAATTACACACATACAGGCAATGCACTTACAACCTAGTCAAATCAATGACTTAAAAATATGTAGACTTGCTACCTAACCTGGCATTTTCGGATTACTAGGAATCTAGGATAAAGCAGGCACACTGGAATGAGGATGATCAATTGTCTGCGCATGAAACTTCCCCTGCTTCATCAACTAATGTACCCCCCAAAAAGCAATATTAAAATAATAATAATGTGGGGAACCTGGGCATGGTGGGGTATGTTAGGGGGTTGCCTGTGAGGGCAGGGAGAGGCGTGTATCTCTGGGAACAGCGGTGTTAGGTTTTTTCCCCCTGGGCATTGACTCACTATTTCGGTGTACTTAAAGCCAATACCTTAAACTCCATTAACCGGAAGTGGAATAAACTCCCCGAACCGCCATTAAACGGGTGCTATTAGGCCACACACTTACTGCGCAGTACCGGAAGTGGTGGCCGAAACGGTAGAACGCTGACTTCCCGTGCAGAAGGTCGGTGTAATGTATGAATATGCTAATGAGACATGTGACCATCAGTGAGGGCGTGACGTCACGGAACAATAATAAATACTTTTTTTAATTTTTTTTTATTGAGGCTGTATTTATACTGTCCATAGCATATAAGCCCGGGTACCCAGGCTTGTTTCAATGCTGGCTAGTTGTAGTGTTGGTGTTATCTTACCATACAGTGGCTGCTGATAAGGTATTTGATTGCCTGCATTTCAGTAGCAGATAGATAATTGGTTGGTATGGTTAGTAGCCTATGTTAGTTTTTTTGGATTTTCTTGGTATATATGTATTTATTTGTCTACTCTTCTTACTAGACCAGCCTACTCCTATTTACATATCATAGGCTTGTATGTAGCTGTGTTGTGTGTTATCTGGCTACTTTTGGCATGGTTACCTTCCATTGGGCGTCCCGCTGGTGGGCCGTGACATATCACATGCCCCTTTGCAGTGCAGCTTACTGGGGGTTTCCTAGCCTTATTTTGCACAGATATTAGCAAATACTTGCTAACCAGATTTTGACTTGTCAACACTACATTACATAGTCTCAGATGAGAGTTTGAATCCCAGCCGAGTCAAAGCAATGACATATATACAATTGCTAATTATAGCTATCTACCATGACGCTTGGCATTAATCAGATAGGACATGGACTGGATAGTACAGTATCAAGATAATATGACTGTGTAGGAGAGTGGGTCATGGTGCAAGCACCCTGGTTTCCCAGTCTGGCAGCACTCTACAAATCGTGAAGCTTGTTTTAATGAATAACTCCTCTAGAGCACGTTGATGTTCATCATCAGCCATTGGATGTCAAACATATGGTCATTCTGAGATATTTCTTTGGGGGAAACTGGCTCCTGCTACCTATTCTACTCTTTCTGATAATCAGCAAAGGCTCTTTGAGATGCACTTTCCCACAGACAGCACAGCAGATAGCACAACCTTCGATGAACCAGTTGTGGACGACTCGTTTCAGCACGATAAAATCACCATGAGTTTTGGCTGTCACAAGTCGGCACCCATCCTGAAATGACCTTAGATGTTGCTAGGATGTACAACGATAACAAACAAACTTACTGCGCAGGAGTGAACAATTTTCCTGAGTAACCACCAACATGTTAGGTGTAGGCATATATCAGCAGGTGTACATAAGGATGTGAAGAGGGAAGGTAGCTTAATTATTTTTACTGCACATAAAATGTTTCGCCTCGGGGCCTGTTCATCCTGACACTGTATTTAAAGTTGCATACTCCGATGATTTGAGTTTCTTTTGTAATTTACTCAGATAAATAAGTTAGGATGATCGCAATAATCTATCTTACTTAAAGTTGCATAGTCCGATGGTTTTGAATTTCTGTATTTTTTCTGAGGTAAATATATTAGATCGATCACTAATATCTACTTTACATTGTTGCTATGGTGTGAACTGAACTTAAAGGGTACAGACAAACTCCTCCTGGGTGTTGTGTACAGATCGCCAAGCTGCTCGAAGGAGAACCATGACCACCTGCGGACCCTACTGAAGAATGCTATGGAGTTAGGGACAAATCATATCCTTGTCGTAGGAGACTTTAACTACAGTGAGATCAACTGGAAAGTGGGGACGATGCCAAACTGCAATAACAAATCCAGCTACAGCATTTGTTGAGACACTCAGGGACTTGTACTTACACCAGCATATAATGGATCCAACCCACTACCGGGGCAAACCAACAAGCCGAATACGCTAGACCTAGTGATCACCAATGAAGAAGGCATGGTGGACAATGTGGCCCTAAATGCACCTGTTGGCAAGAGTCATCATGCATGTATCACATTTGATTTCATGTGCTACACAGAAACGACCTGCAAAGATAACACCAAAGTTCCAGTACCACAAGGGAAACTACACAGCCATGAGAGAAGATGCTGCCAAAATGGACTGGAATCAGGAAGGTACCGATCTGGATGAAATGTGGCTCAGTTTCATGAACAATATTAAACATTTTGGCAGAGAACCACATTCCTAAGTCGAAACCGCATCAGATAAACAGACCTATATATATGACAGCCAAGGCCAGAGAAAAGGTAAAGACAAAGAACAAGACGTTTCGCACTTGGCGCAGAACACGAGACGGTAACGACTACCGAGTGTACACCAAGGCTAGAAACCAGGCCAAGTGGGAATGCCGGAAGGCAGAGAGGGAGTTTGAGAAAAAACTTGCCAAGGAATGTAAGAAAAAACCCAAAGGCGTTCTTCAGATATGCAAACTACAAGATGAAGACAAGATCCGGAATTGCACACCTTACCAGAGAAGATGGCAGTCTCACCGCTACAGATAAGGACAAAGCAGAAGTGTTAAATAAATTCTTCTCTTCAGTTTTTACGAGAGAAGACATAACCAATATGCCAAACATCCCAGATACTAAAACAGATGTGATCTTGGAAGATACAGATTTTACCATAGACGAGGTAGCTAATAAGTTATCCAGATTGAATCCAAATAAAGCTGCAGGCCCGGATGGAGCATCCCCGAGAATCTTGAAAGAACTACACACTATAATAGCTGAACCACTGTACAATATATATAGAAAATCAATCGACCAAGGGAAACTACCTAGAGACTGGAAGATCGGCTATGTGTCCCCGATCTTCAAGAAAGGCGACCGACATCAGGCTAAAAATTACCGACCCGTTAGTTTAACCTCGGTCATATGTAAAACACTGGAGTCTATAATACATGATAAGATCATGCACCATCTCGTCCAGAACCAACTATTGACAAAGTTCCAGCATGGTTTTGTCAAGGGGAGATCTTGTGTAACCCAGATACTGGCAGTTCTAGACAGATGGACAGAAGCACTGGACAATGACAGCAACGTAGATTCAGTGTACTTAGATTTTGCCAAAGCGTTTGACAGTGTGCCCCACAAACGCCTACTCATGAAGATGAAGAGCTTCGGTATTACTGGAAAACTATGGACCTGGATCGAGGATTTCCTTCATGCAAGAATACAGCACGTAGTTATCAATGGTGTGAAATCCCTGGCAGCGTTAGTGTTGAGTGGTATTCCGCAAGGAAGTGTTCTAGGACCCCTACTGTTCATATGTTTCATTAACGACATGCCCGAGGTCATCCATGCATTCATCCAGATGTTTTGCGGATGATACAAAGCTGTATATGGAGGTTAACAGCCCTGAAGATCAACAGGTGCTACAAAAAGACCTAACTGCACTTGAAGACTGGGCCAACCTGTGGCAACTACGTTTCAATGCACAGAAGTGCAAGGTCATGCACCTGGGTAACAGAAATGAAAATCTCAGTTACTACATGCACCAAGATGGAGAAGAAGTCCAGCTCCAAGTGACAGAACTAGAGAAAGATCTTGGCATATACATCGGACTCACCTTCTCATATCACAGTGAACAAAAGGTGACCAAAGCGAACAAGCTTCTAGGCATGATACGCCGCTCGTACACATATCTAGACAATGACACGGTGAAGACACTGTACACGTCACTGATCCGGCCGCACCTTGAGTATGGCAACACGGCTTGGACACCGAAGTTCAAGAAGGACATGTCAATGATCGAGAGTGTACAGAGACGTGCTACAAAGTTATCACCAACCATAAGAGAACTACCATACGAAGAACGTCTCAGGATTCTCAACCTACCCAGCTTATACTACCGAAGGGCCAGGGGAGACATAATAGAAGCATTCAAACACGTCACTGGAAGATATGCGGTTGATGCTAGATACCTGAAGCTGGCCAACTGTAAAACTAGAGGTCATCGATACAAGCTGAAGAAGGAAAGAGCAATAAAACCTGTCAGACAGCTATTCTTCAGTAACAGGATAGTAAATGCCTGGAACGCATTGCCTGAACATGTCATAGAAGCGCCTTCCGTCAACGCCTTCAAAGGCAGACTGGATAAGCATTGGAGGGGGCTGCAATATTGCACACATCCGGTACTCGATGCATTTAATCCTAGTAAATCAAATTTTGACATGCATCGACCTGATACAGGCTATAAGCCTAACAAAATCAGAAGCGGATGAGTATGAGTATGAGTACATTAGTTCAAAGTTACTTTTATTTTAAATGGTAAACTTTTGAGATAGTTTGAGTGCAAACATGGAAAATTAGTTTTGGCAAGCTTGCCAAAACTCTGACACCATAGACTTCTGCAGTAACAGGTTCTGTTTAAATTGACTCAGTATTGCCTTCTACGCAGAAACAAATGCTTAATAAGTGCATCAGTATCTAAGTTAGATATGTAAAATCAAATCTAGATAATTGGTTTGGTTTTGAAAATTTGATATTTCATCGGACTATGCAGCTTTAAGTTTGAAGTAACTTTCATTTAAAATGGGTAATTTATTTTTAGACATTTGAAGAGCAAACGTACGGAAATATTTTTGGCCAGCACCCCAACACTTGGACACCATAGTCTTCGACAGTAAGAAGTTATATTGAATTGACTTTGTCTTTCTTTCTATGTGGCTACAAATGCTTAATGAGTACATCAGTATCAAAGTGAGATATATCAAATCAAATTTAGGTGAGTGTTTTGGTTTTGAAAATTTGATATATTGATGTTTTGATGTTTGATGTTTTTATCGGATTATACAGCTTTAAATACACGTGTCTGAACAGCGTATTTACAGCACCCCCCCCCCCCCCCCACACTCCCCCTTCCCGCTCTTGTGGGAATAAAAAGTGCACTGGACTTGAATACACCCCCAGCCATGTAATAGAGCCACCGAGCCCTGCCGTGATGTCATATTCACAATGTGCCTCAAGCTACTCAGCTGTGTAAAAGCCTGGCATGCACACGACAGTAGCAGTAATATATACATATAAATATATATATATATATATATATATATATATATATATATATATCAATATATATATATATATAAATATATATATAAATATATATATATGTGATATATAAGCATTATGTGAGTATACAGGTGCGGAAGGGAATTATTATTATCATTGTTCTATTTCATTATCTACCAACCATTATCCTCGATGTATTCACCTCCTATCTTACATAGTGGTACTGGTGGCGCCACCTTCGGCCCCGACCCTAACTACGGGCGTTCCCATTGTCATTCGCCCCCTAACTATGTCTCTGCATATGTCAACTGACCATGGATGCTACAGTGGTGTATTTTGGGTATTGAACTAACATCAAAACTGTCTCTATATCTGTTGTTGTTTCACTTAATACTGTCATGGGGATACTGAACATGGGACATATTGCACCGAGAGCGGGGTTCGAATCCATATTTCTGCCAATCAAAGACCATAATATATATATATATATATATATATATACATATTTATATGTATATATTACCGCTACTGTCGTGTGCATGCCAGGCTTTCCATGGTGTTAATAATTACACTTTCACCATTTGTCCAGATTTCGGAATCGTATTACAAATAGGTAATCTGCATATCAGTATCTACCTGCAAATACCGGACGCGATGGCCGAATACGTAGAGCGCAGACCTTCGATGCGGGAGATCGGGTGTTCAATTTGTGATCAAGTCAAACCAATGACTTACAACTTTTATATTTGTTGCCTGCCAGCTTTGTGCTTGGCATTAATGGGATAGGGCAAGGACCTGTTTAGCTCAGTGTCAGGATAATGTGACTGAGTGGGATATCCGGTCAGGGGGGGAGGGTGGCGCCCTGATTCCCCAGTGGAACAGCACTACTAAGTCACTATGAGTTTGCACTGTTACTAGTCAGTACCCGTCCTAATATGACTTTCGAGGTTGCAAGGACGTAAAACTCCAACAACCAAACCAACCAAACTACCCGTAGATAAGATTAGCCCTGACCTAAATGAACTGGATTTGAAAACAACATTTCCACGTCCTTTGAATGAGACCTATACATGGAATCCATACTACATCAAAGTGGCAGCCTCTTTCATGATTACTCTCAAGAACAGATCAAGTTCTTCAAGGATCCCCGGAGGAGTGGGTTCAGCAGACCGCCAGTTCTCCACTAGGGGGATACACACCGCGATCTGCCATGTCCTACCCAGATTCCACATGGCTTCCAATGAAAGGCAATGGAAAGGGCTATTTTTAACTCCCACAAAATTAACTTCTTTTTGTTTGTTTGCAGGTAATACCCCTGTCACACTACGACGTAATGAACAAACGTAAGCCTGATGTGCTCACGTTTTGTCATTACGTTGACGTACATTGGGTTATGTTATGATGACGTCAGAATGACGTTAGACTGATGTTGAGCTACGTCACGTTATGTCGTGTTACGGTGGCATGCGTCAAAGTTTTGAACCTGTTCAAAACTTTTGACGTAACTAGAACATAAGGGTTTACGTTCGCCATACGTTCTGTACACGTTCGGTGAACATCAATGACGTTAAACGGATGTTAGTCAAACGCTGGTCACTACGTTGAACTATGCTGCATTACGTTGACCCACATTAAAGGTGGTGGGAACGTGCAGTCCGCATAGTGAAAATGTCAGGATAACGGACGCCTAATGGATGTCCAATGTACGTTTACCGTTTTGCCACCATTTCATGACGTAAGTAACGTAAGGTAACATAAAGCAACGTAGTTCTGGTGATCGAATAACGTTAATAACGTCCCGTCAGCGTAATTACGTTGTCCTCTCTCGTTGAACGAAGCTATCACTATGCTTTACCAACATTACGCTGTGCCAAAATTTGCATACTACGCCGAGAAGTTCAACGTTTTTCACGTTCTCCCTATGCTGATGTTGCCACGTCATAGTGTGACAGGGCCATTACGGGCTGAATGAAATGGTCATGACAGTGTCAGTGGATTAACACACAGCTTGTTCATTAATGATGTGCAATGAATGAACATTGCTTCCCATACATGCTTAGTAATTAGTGTTCCAGTCAAAGAGATTCATGGAATGTGCTTCTGTTATATATATATATGCTCTATAATCTATTATGGGAATATAAAGGGCACTACCATCTTCAGTTATATTTGTATTGTTAAATAGCGAACCACAGCTAGTGTATGACATCATTTAGTTCCAGGTTTGGCCACGCTGCACCACCTGTCAGGGGCTCTGACCTCCTATAAACCACATGTGTCTGGTCGTTATCACCTCAAGACCCACTCGGATTGTCAAATTTTTACTTTAGGTGGGCAATTATCTATATTCATGCCAGATAATATATACTCTTCTCAACCATGTCAGTCTTGTTGTTGTTTCTGTTTAATGTTGGCAACTGTATATATATATATATTTTAATATCTGACCATCCGAGCGGGTCTGGCAGCGGTAGTGACCAGACGCAGCTGGCATCCTGGTGGCCAGGAGGCACTCACAGGTGGCACCCTAGTGGGGAGGCAGGAACTAAACCCCTATGGAGTAGTACTATAGGTAATAACTAAGTCCTATGACAGTAGTACAGTAGGTAATAACTAATATAGAGAGAACTGATAAGTGATAGTGTCCTTGTTTATATTCCCATAATAGATTATAGAGCACATATATATATATATATATATGTGTGTGTATACATGTATGTGTACATTCTGCATATTTACACCAAGCAGCCCAGAGATAGGAAACCACTACTTCCCCACACATTTGTAATTAGAGCAGAACAGAAGGGGAAGGTGGGGCAGGGTGAGAGCACCCGGTTTGAATACCTGTCCGCCATACACAGGATGGCGAAGGATCCCACAGTCCCCACAAGCTGGATCGACCCACTTGCAGACCACGTCGAGCGGATAGTGGAGATGGTGGCAGAATGGGAGTGGGAGACCTGCCTTGCATGGTCCGAAAGGATCTTTAATATGATCGATGATGGCAGGCTCCCGAGAGCATGGCGAGACCCCACAGCGATAAAGGACATACATCGAGATGCATGCCTCACCAGACTGAGAAGCATACAGGCACAGAAATGCTCCACAAGAGCCAGAAGGGTTCAACGCATGCCTCCCCCATGCACCGACGACAGTCAGAACCTCAGAACAGACACCGCCTCAACACCAGGATATCAACAATATAGGGGGCCGGAATTCAGCTACGAAACCGACGGCCGACCATGCCATCGCTGGAACACGGGCCAAGACTGTGGGTTCACCAGCTCACACGGAACCAGGGCAGAACGATTTGCCCACCTGTGTGCATGGTGCATAAATAAGTACCGCAGGGCTAACCCACATAAGGAAACAGAATGTAACAACAAAAAGCGGCAACTCGAGAGACGAACGCAAGGCGCACCCACCGAAAATACGGAAGAAAAACAGGATTTTTGCTAAACGGCCCCAACCAGGCCGAAAAAACGGACACAACACAAGGATCCACAAGAACCACCCCCAGACAGGCCACCAATAAATGAACACCATTAAGCGAAGTACACCTGAACGAGCAAAGCATCACTAAAAACCAGCCGCCGAACCACCACCAACAGGCCGCAACAGACTCACACCATGCACAGCAACACAGGCGCAACCCGCCCGCCAACCGCGCATCCAGCGCACACTCCACACACAACTCAACCATCACCTCAACAACCCCCGCCGGCCCAGCGTGACCAGACGAAGCTGCCTCACAGCCCAATGACAAAATGACTTCCAACCTCACGGAGCCAGCCTCCCCGCAACATGTCAATCCATCGCGACCTCAGCCCTCCACTACCCCCGACACATCAAATGGAGCCAGCCAGCCGCCACTACCGTTAAGCATATCCCAACCACCAACCGTCACAGGCCATAGTACCGGCACAGGAGACCGCCCCACCACCCGGACAAAAGACGGGAAAAGACCACAGCACCCCAAACCACCACCGCCTGGCTCCACGACCACGGACGCAGACTACCACGAGGAAGGAACCAAAATAGCATGGGTCCGGCCCACAACCGCCCCGCCTCCTCGCCCCACCAGTCGCCCCACCCCACAGGCAGCAACCGAGGGCGAACAACTTGACGCCTTACTTACCCTCGACCACCGGGCACAGGCAGACGAGGACATCGACGAGGCACTCGCCAACCCCACCACCGAGCCAGCACCACCCTACGACCCACCCCACACACCTATAACCTACCGCTCCACCATATTTAAGATCTGGCCTACTACGGTCGCGCAGGCATGGGACAACCACCCATACATGAGCATATATAACCAGGTCCGAGCCACGGGCCTCCCTAACCACATTGCGGCAAGGATCCCCATCCCCTCCGATCTAAACATACCAGCCTGGAGGAAGTACCTCAGAAACTACCACAACAAAGAACTCGTGGACTTCCTCGAATTTGGGTGGCCGGTAGACTACACAGCTGACGAACCGCCAATACCGGCCACAGCGAATCACACGGAGGACGCCGACCAAACACACTGGATCCGCCGCTACGTGCGCAGGGAGGTAGGACACCGCGCACTCCTCGGCCCGTTCACCCGGGCATCAAGGACTTGGCGGATGAATTCACCAGGCTCGGCCAGGGCTCCTACATCTGGTCTGCAGAACTGGCCCGAGCGTACCGCCAGCTACGAACCTGATCGCTCTCCGTGCCCTTGCTAGGGATCAAAGTTGAAGGTGAGGTCTACTTCGACCTGGCCCCCGCGTTCAGCTGCCGGACATCATCCATGGCCTGCGCACGCACCACAAACGCCGTCATATACCTGCTACGGAAACGAGGCCACTTCACGCTATGCTACCTCGATGACTTCGTCGGGGTAGCAGCCACCAAGAAGGCCGCCGATGCGGCCTACATAGACATGCTAAAAATCATGGCAGCGCTCGGCCTAGCATTGTCACCTACAAAGTGCACCCCCCCCGACACACCGCACAAACTGGCTTGGTTACGAGATCTGCACAGACCAGATGACCGTCAGTATCCCGGATGACAAACTCGCAGATGTCCTCAAGGAGTGCAAAGACGTAGCCAACGCAAAGAAGATAATACGGACGAAGCTACAGCGCATAGTAGGATGACTACAACATGTCACGAGGTGCGTAAACCCCGCAGGCAGGTTCACGAACCGGTTCCTGGCCACCATCCGCGACACCCCACAAACCGGCAGGCACCCCGTTACCATCGAGGCCCACTCCCAGGAAGCCTACTATACAGAGGCATACACCGACGAATACATTGCGACCGGCCACCACATAAATAGACTCAAGGCCATAAACCTCGTCGTCGCCCTCCACGCACTTGCCCCCACCAGACAGCAAGACTACATACTCACCATCAATACTGATAACCAGACATCACAGGCGGTCCTCGCGTCCGGAGCTGGGAAGGACCCAGTGCTCTGCGCCTGCGCTAGGGAGATCTGGAGATTCGCCGCTCTCTACTCCACGCAAATACGGATCCTCCACAAGCCAGGCAAAATTTGATTCTCGCAGATGCCCTCAGCAGGGCGCCCTTCGACACCGCCGCACAGGAGAAAGCGGACACCATCTGCCACCGCCTTAGCTTAAACCGACTTCGTGTCAGACACTCTAACACCGTTATACCCGATGCTATATAGGCTGGGGATAGTAACATTTGCTTTCTATCCCCAGACCCCCGCAACGATGATCGGAGCCGCATCGCATCACTCTTCCGAGCAGGCCTGGCGGCCGGGACGTGGACAAACAAGAACCGACAAGTCAAACGCTATCTCCAACACGCGCACGACCACCGCTACGACCCCCGCTACGACCCCCGCCGCCCATCACAGTACAACCTCATGGCCTACATCGCATCTCTGGACGCCACTCTAATATCACCATCATCCGTACTAAGCTACTTCAGCGGGGCACAAACTTGGGTCAGCACCACCGAGGGCCAGACAGCCGCATTTGACACCTACGCGGTCTCAGTCATAAAATGTGGGGTCGTCCGGTCCTCTCTCCACCAACCGAGACAGGCTCCACCGATAACCCCTCCAACTCTACTCCACATCGCCAACCACTTCCGAGCTGTAGGCCGCCACGCATGGGTGTTCACCGCAGCCCTACTCATGGGGTACTACACCTTACTGAGGCAGGGCAACCTGCTCGTCACTGGCCGGAAGGGCGACCTGGGCCATACCATCCAGGACACTGAACTTCACGACGCCGGCACCCACCTCGTCCTACTTGTGCTGTCCACCAAGACCACCAGATCGGCCGGGTACGTGTTCTCCATCGTAGTCTGCACCAATGAACACCCCGCCATCTGCCCCGTCCGAGCATGGCGGGCCTACAGGAAGACAGCTCGACCCGCGCCGCACGACCCAGCATTCGGGCTCCCTAATGGGTCCCCGCTCACCGCCCCGACACTCCTGGCCGCTCTCAGACCCGCACTCTGAGCCGGCCGGTTTCCCCACCCCGAATCCTACACCCTCCACAGCCTCAGAAGAGGAGGAGCACAGGCGTGCGCCAAGGCCGGCGTGTCCCTCGATGAGGTCCACCAGCTGGGAAACTGGCGATCCTCAGCAGTCTACACCTACGTCCCGAGGGCGGCCTTCCCCTCAGCGACACAGGCCCTCCCCACACTTGGTTGAGGGCCTGAGTCGAACTTTACCTAAACCGTATTGATCTCATATTACTTACTTGCTTTTTACATGTCTTGATTCAATAACATTCCATAACATGGGCTCCTCGTTCGCGTGATTATTTGTTCATGATGGTCTACCAACATGGATAATTTACATGCGTACGAGGAGCCCTACCCTGCCCTCCCCTACCCTCCCTACGACCTACAACCCCACCCACACCCCCCCTCACTCACCCTCCCGAGACAGAACCACTCCGCGACACTCCCCCTCACCCCTCCCCTACCCGACACCCCATCCCCCTCCATCTCCCCCCCCCCCCTTCCTCCCCTCTACCCTGACCGTGGCGCCACCTGAACTGGATTTCACCAACTAAAACCCTGCCGGAGACAGCCAAAACTACTACGCGAGACTCTGATGTCACGATCTCGCGTCGCGAGACCCGCACCCCGCCTGACATATATAAATGAGCAGCTCACTGCTCACTGGCACTACCAACTGGGCAGTCAGACGATCAACACCAGGCCACCGCAACTCAGCCGCCCACCCAACCCATCAAACGAACAATCAAAACGAAAGGGTTGAGGGCCTGAGTTGAACTTTACCTAAACCGTATTGATCTCATATTACTTACTTGCTTTTTACATAACATGGGCTCCTCGTTCGCGTGATTAACTAGGAACTTTTATAATACAAATATTATTTAAATGGAACCCGTCGCGAATTAACCTGTCTGTGCTAGATTCGAACCCGCGATCCTCCCGCCGGTACACCCTGGTCCAGCGGTGTAATTTGGTTTGTTTTGTTTGTTGTTGTTTTACGTCATAGCAACATCTAAAGTCATATCAGGGCAGGTACCGACTTGTGACAGTGTGCACTCATGGCGACTTTATTGTGCTGCCTCACTGGAATACCAGGCAACCAGCACCATGACCTGATATCCCACTCAGTCACATTATCCTGACACTGAGCCAACCAGTCCTTGTCCTATCCAAATAATGCCAAGTGCCAGGCTAGGAAGTGACAAGTATACATTTTTAAGTCATTGGTTTGACTCGACCAGGGTTCGAACCCACTACCACACGATCTGCCAACACGGGAGATGGACGCTCTAACTCATTCGGCCATTCCTTCTGGTCATGTTTAATTTGGTGTGTGTTCAATAAACGGTAGGTATTTTTGGCCAGCCAGAGTGTCTACTCAATCCAGCAACACATGTCTTCTGTTGCAATAATAACCTGTAATAATTAATAATATGCTGTATATTCCATTATACGAGTATCATAATCTGGAAGGTCCTATCTACTCCGTAGTCATTGGTTGGTAACCTCTACTCAGTAGGGCATCTATGATACCAGCTGACCTCCCCACATGGAGCCACCTACTCGCCCAGCTCTCAACGGTCATTACGCTCTCTACCTGTACCCCTGAAAATGCTAGCTTAAACAAATTCTATATTTATTTATTAAATAAATTAATAACGTTGATGCGCCATCGTCAATAGCATTTCCCTTTCCGTTTTAAGAGATCAACAAGTATAACAACACATATAAGCAGCAATACTATCTGGGAGCCTAGTCCAATGGGACACTCATATATCGGTGTTTTTACTCTGGTCTTCTTGTTTTACATTTGTTTATTTGTTGTTGTTGGTTATTTATTTATATTTTCTTTGTAGGGGGGTGGGGGTAGTTGAACCAAAACCACTGTTACCGGATATGAACATTATCCTGGTTTAACCTACATTAAATTCGAATTTGCAGTAATAATAGAAACTCCCGCCAGGTGTCAGGATGCATACCCAGCTGGTCTCCTGCCGCAGGGGTCCTTTCGGCCAGATGGCGGCCTGCTAGTGCTGCAGGGATTCCTGCACCCACATAACCGCCTACTGCTGGGGGGTGGGGCGGGGGGGGTGGATTAATTCAGGTATTTTAAAGTTAATTTCACATCTGCTAGTATATCCATTATTGTGAAGCTGAGTACAACGCCCTACGCTCTAGGCTCTGTACGATTGCAGCCTTTCCGTGAGACTGTATGGGTGGACTGTATAACATTGCATGAGGGCCGGAACGCGGGCTTTTTAGCCAACCAGATGCATGATATGTATTATATCTGAAGAGTTTAGGCGCAAAATCTTGTAAACGCCAATCAAAAATGCAATTATAATTTTGACCTGAAAATAACTTTTAATTCTGACTAATTCGGCTTTTGGTGTGATGGCATTATAATGGAGCAATGAGCAAACAAGTAGGAATGTAAACAAATATTTTTTTTGTAGGCTTGATACCAATGTTTATCCGAATTTTTGGATTGGCGTTCACAGGGTTTTTTGCCTGATCTCTTCATTTGTGTATTCATGTGTACATAAGCATATGCATATGTATATGCCTATCTGTACGTACATAAATATGGATATTGGTATATATACATGCATGTATAATATGTACCTGTATATATATTATATATATACATATATATATGTGGTTTATTCTCTAAAATTGGGCACCATATATTTGGATTTCCACATTGCGACGCTGATAAGTAAGTCTTTACTTTATTGATAGCAAGTTAACTAATTATTGGCGCCTCTGTGCATTAAGCATGGCAACAAGAATATATATATTTAATCTATCTCACACTCAAATATCAAAAGTGTACCTGTATGGTTTTGTGCTAAAGTGAAAATGTGAAAATGTACACAGCAAACCCATCTATTTACCTAAACCTACACCCTGTGAATTTGATGTGTGTTGTACATATATATACATATACATTTATATATATATATATATATTTATATATATGCACATATGGATACATTTGCATAAATATGTGTATGTGGGTATATAAACAATATATATATATATAGGCACTTTTCTGATATGTAGGCACATTATATACACAAATATATCCAGATAACTCAAAAGTTCATTTCTACATGGTAGCTCTGGCATAATAAATTAGGAAGAACAAATTTATGAATTCTCAACATATAGAATCCAGCCCGACCCACAAATACATAGACATTATATTCACGCACGCCTGCCACTTAAAGCTGCATAGTCCGATGAAATCATCAAATTTTCAAAACCAAATTTGATTCTACATATCTAGCTTATATACTGATGGCATTTATCGCCACACAGATGGGAATAGGGAGGCAATTGAATATATCATGTTACTGCAGAATGCTATGATGTCATAGTTTTGGCCAGCTTGCCAACATTAATTTTGCATGGCTGCACTTTAAATATCTCAAAAGTTAGCCACTTAAAATAAAAGTTACTTCAAGCTAAAGTAAGGTACATTATAACGATCAGCCTAATGTAATTTATCTCAGAAAATTTATGAAACTCAAAACCATCGGACTATGTACCTTTAAGAAGAAGGAAAAAACGACCTGCACAAAGTCTACTCCCCCCACACCTGGGCACTCGAAGCCTTCTTCCGCCGCCGCGTCTATACTTAATAAGCGCGACTAATTTGGAGGTCTGTCACTTCTAGAACGCGACAAATTATTCATACACCTCCCCTCACCCCGCCAAAAGACACCATTCGGAATAGGACGATCGATAGTCGCAATTAACCCCCCAGTCTTTCTACGTCCAGATAAGGCGATGTTTTCAATGTTTTTGTATAGCCTTGCTACTCTGTTATATGTTTGCTAGTTTGGGTTTTGCGTCCTAGCAACTTATAAGGTTATATCAGGACGGGCACCGACTTGAGAAATTGTGCACTCATGGGAAGTTGATATTGTTTGTTGTCCCACCGGGAGACAGGTCAGTGGCACCATATATATGTATTCATATGAAGTGAGACAATACACATATATGAGAATATACACATATCTGCATATCCAAATATATATATATATATGTATATATATATATACGTTTTATCTGAGGGCTATCCCTGCAGTGTAGGTAAATGGAGACGGGAGCATTCTATCATGGCGAATTTCAATTATATATCATATTACAATTAATCCAATTATGCCTGGGGCGCAGCTTTGAATGAGGCAGGTTCGGACAGGAATCACCTGCTGACCAGCTGCCTTTGCTTACCTATCCTCACAAGCAATATGATTCCATGCCATTCCAACGGCACACAATATAGAACCTTCCGGAATCAGTACAAACCAATAAAAACTCATCTGATCCGATTATATAATATCTGCATAAAGATAAACAATTATATATATAGAGAGATATACACACATATATATATAGAGATACACAGTAATACCTCTCCAAATCGACCGACTTTGGGACCGACATTAAGTGGTCCATTTAGGGAGGTGGTCGGTTTCGGCAGTTAGAGTATGGTTACTATGGTATTTATTGGACCAAAATAAAGCGATCGATATATGGGAGTTGTCGATATGTGGAGGTGGTTGGTTAGAGAGGTTTTAATGTCGAAAGGACAGGGCTGCCATGTATGGAAGATCTTCTGATCAAAAAGAATCCCCGGTGGACTGGACACCTCATGAGGATGTCATCAGACAGGCTACCAAAGCAGATCCTCTACTCTCAACTGTCTTCTGGTTACAGAAATAGAGGGTGCCCTCATCTCCGGTTCAAGGACACCATCAAGAGTAACCTGAAGCTGAGAGACATGAAGACCAACTCATGGACATCACTCTCACAGCAGAGAGCTAAATGGAGAGCTACAGTCAAGTAATGAAAGCAGTCTTTGTCGCATCGCGACCGACAGCATGATGATGATGACTGTACACATAAATAAGGTAGATTACTGTAGTGTAGCGAAATCGAAGCCAGACCATTATGGTGAATTTCAATTATACATCATATTACAATTAATCGAATTGTGCCTGGGACGCAGCTATGAATGAAGCTATTATTGCCGGCTGCATTATGAATGGACTTGCAATTCAGTGCCAGGTAGACAGGAGTGCAAATTGCTTCATGCATGCCGTCTACTCAGGTACAAGCTTGTTAGAGGGCCTGCCAGGCGTGAAAGTGGCGCTGCAGATGGCGGTGCTGTTCACCATCTCGACTCCGCAGTGGGAGGGATGTGTGAAGGGGAGATGAACAGGTGCGCAGGGACCAGTGTAGTTTTTAAAATGTTTAAATCGCATCAACCGTCGGGCCCCAATTATAAAAAGAAATCTCCTTTAACCCTGGATTCAGTCGTTAGAAATCGGACATTGTACTGTGGTAGCAATTTGTCACTAGATGGGATGGCCGATTTTGTATCAGTGCTGGCAAGTTTTTTTTACATCAGGAAGATTATGGGTTCGATGCCGATCACCAATCAAATGAATTCACTGACAGATACAATTTTGATTTGACATTACATATCCTTGTACTCGCGGTGAATAGTGTCGTGGGGGATGAAAATGGGAAATATTGTGCCTAGAGCAGCACTCGAACCTACATCTCTTTGCATTCCGGGCCAGTGTGCTAACCATTACACCATCTAGGCTCCCTGATATCACCACACTACCCACACCTACCTGTCCATGTGGTTACTTGCCTGAGAGGTCAGTGCAGACAACTACACTCGTCCCCCTGGAATTGTAAGTCTTTTAATGCTTACAATTACATACATAGAGGCAATGCACTAACACATACATACACAGGGTAGGTTCATAGCTTGTACAGGATCATGGCCATGGCAACCAGTGTCATGGGGGGGGGGTGATGTAAATGGGAAATATTGTGCCTAGAGCGGGACTCAGACCCACATCTCTTTGCATTCCGGGCCAGTGTGCTAACCATTACACCACCTAGGCTCCCTGATATCACCACACTACCCATGCCTACCTGTTTATGTGGTTACTTGCCTGAGAGGTCAGTGCAGACTACTACAATAGGATAGCGCAAGTATGCATATGGTCTGGTGGATATATAATTATATTACCTACATGTAGTTATGACTAATCGGTTCATATATCATTTTATTAATTTCACGTAGTCATAATGAAGCGATGGTTATATCAATATGTTAGCTACGTGTAGTCATGGCTAATTGGTTCATCTATGTTTTTATTAATTCCAGGTAGTCATGGCGAATTGGTTCATATATCCCTATACTTACATATGTAGTCATGATTAATTGGTTCATATATCCCTATAATTATATATGTAGTCATGGCTAATGGGTTCATATATGCTTTGATTAATTCCAGGTAGTCATGACGAATTGGTTCATATATCCCTATAATTATACATGTAGTCATGACTAATCGGTTCATATAACCTTATTTTAGTTTGATGTAGTCATGACTAATCGTTTGATATATATCTTATATTACCTCCACGTAATCATGACGAATCGGTTGATATATCCTTGTATTAATTCCATGTAGTCATGCCGAAGCGGTTGATATATCCCTATATTAGCTTCATGTAGTCATGAGCTATCCATTCATATATCACTCTATTAGTTCCATGTATTCCTGAAGATGTTTTCACATATCCTGACCTCAGCTCGTATCATGACTGACTAATGAGTTCACATATTCTTATATCACATCCGTGTATTCATGACTAACCCCTTCATAATCATATATCCTTAGTGTAGATCCAGGTAATCATTACTTTTCCTTTAATATATTCCTATATTAACTCCACCCAATCATGAATGTTCGCTTAATTATTAGATTCATTTCCTCATGAGTAATGGCTCACATAGCACTATATACCTCAATCTAGTAATGGCTAATCGCGTCATAGACATAATTCTTATATGGGTAAAAGCATCTTGCCTAATTACTCAATTCAAACACTCAAAATGAGTTCACCCAGTAGTTACCAGCCCTCTCAGTATAGTGCTGATCCCTCAGAGTGTGTGACTAGCCCCATAGATAGACATAACTCCCTTAATTAGCGTCACTCAGCACATATTCGAGGTGGTCACCGTGCAGAGAGCAATTACCTCACTGGCTACCAAATAGTGACAATACATATTCAAATCCTCTACAGAATGATGCTTCCTAATACCCAATAGTGTAGTGTACTGCCAGGACATTGATGCAATATCGCGGCGCAGCCACATGATGTTGACAGTTGACAGTTGACAGGTGACAGTTTACACTGCGTCAATCGGTACTCACCTAGGCAAGCACCAGGTGTGGTAGCGATGGATGCCAATTCTTGCATTTAATTCGGCCCTGATCAGCTGCATGACCTCCAACACCCAAAGTGAGCATTGCATCGCCAGCTCATCTGGTGTGTCCTTTTAGTATTGGTACGTTAGTTGATTAAAATTGCAGAGTCCAATGCCTTTTAATTTCTGCCATTTTCTGAGATAAACACATTATGCTATTTATCATAATCAACTTCAGTTTAGTTCCAAGTAATTATTATGTTAAAATTACTAACTTTGGATATATTTGATGTCAAAACATAGCAATTTAATGTTTGCAGGCATGCCACAAGTCTGGCACCATATATTTCACTAGAAACAGCATCTATTAAATAGACTTATTACGACCTCATATGCAGGAACACATACATAAGAAGTGCAACAGCATCTAAATTGAACATGTTCAATCAAGTCTAGATAGATGTTTTGGTTTTGAAAATGTCATGACAGTGGGCTGTCAGGTCATGGTCTCCCTGTAGGGCAGCACTATGAAGATGGTATGAGTGCATCTTCACTGTCTCAAGTCGGTATCCAATTATACCATTACATGGTGCAAGGAGATACATTCCCAAGAACCCCCCCCCCCCCCCCCCAACAAAAATACATTGAAAAATACCAACCCAACGAACCCCTTCCCACACCCACCGATGCAGTACCAATTTCCTTTTATATCCTTGTCACCGTTCCCGGTAAGTCATCAATGAATTTAGGTTTTCTCTGATGAGTAATTAATTAATCCAAACGTGGTGACCCAAAAACGCCAGTACCTCTATATTATAAGACAGATTGAGGGCCTTGAGCCCTGGCATAGAACCCCGCCGTAGAATCCTGACTGATTAAAAAAGCAATTACTTAAAAATGTACATTTGTTGCTAGCAAGCCTACCATTTGGCATTACATGGATAGGGCAAAGAATAGTGGCGTGAGGAAGACCATTTCTCCGGGATTGAAAAAGTTCCCTGCTTAATCGATTGGTCTGCAGAAAGTAATATGAAATTGGTGAAGAGATTTGATTACGTAATTGGAATCCCACTGGCCTATCAACAGTAAGAGCTCGGTATAATAATTGAACCTTGCATAAAATGCATTTGAACACCATTGGCTATAGTACTGTAAGTGTAAGGCTAAGTGTTCAACCAGCCATCCATCAAATACCCCAACGTAGCCTAGATGCAGATTGAGGCGATCACTAGTGTATGGTGTGCTCTAGAGCTCTTCTTTTCAGTCCGTGGGTGTGTAAGTCGCCTGTCTCAAAGCGGGTCATCCCACTGAACACCATCGTGAATGTGGAGCAGCATATCAAGGTGAGCTGCTCCCCTCCTCAGCAAAACATTCTTATTATCTCAGAAATGCGTTATTATTATCATCTCAGTGATACGTTATTATAATCTCAGTGGTAATATGTGTTATACAATCTCAGAGACACATTATATGGTATGCAGGTATTGCAGGTATAACAATACCTCAGGGAGTTTGACGGCCCTGCCCTGCCAAGTTGTAAATCACTGCCTTGTGGTAGAGGTTTTTTGACAGAACCGAAGGCTAAGGGAACAAACCATAAACAGAAAACACACACACACACACTCACGCCCACATCCACATCCAGTTCCAGACCCACACCCACACCCACACCCAAACCCACACATCCACACCCACACACCCATTCCCACCCCACCCTCACATCCATACCCAGTCCATCACCCACCCAGCCTCCCTCATACCAACACCATCACTCACACCCACACCCAAACCCACACCCAAACCCACACACACAGCCACATCCACACCCAGACCAACGCCCACACCCACACATCCAAACCCACAACCCATCCTCAGCCCCAGCCCCACATTCACATCCACATCCAGTCCCTCACCCACCCACCCACATTCATACCCACATCCACATCCACATCCACGCCCACACCCACACCCACACCCACACCCAAACCCACACCAACGCCCACACCCACACATCCAAACCCACACAACCATCCCCATCCCCAACCCCACATTCACATCCACACCCAGTCCCTCACCCACCCACCCACACTCATACCCACACCATCACCCACACCCACACCCACATCCACATCCACATCCACATCCACATCCACACCCACACCCACACCCACACCCACACCCACACCCACACCCACACCCACACACCCACACCCACACCCACACATCCAACCCACCCACAACCCACCTCCCACCATCCCACACCCACACCCACTCATCCACATCCACACACCCACACTCCCACACCCACCCCACCCACCCTCACCCACACTCCATACCACACCACCCATCACCCACACCCACACCCACATCCACACCCACATCCACATCCACATCCACATCCACACCCACACCCACACCCTCACCCACACATCCAAACCCACACAACCATCCCCACCCCCACATTCACATCCACACCCAGTCCCTCACCCACCCACCCACACTCATACCCACACCATCACCCACGCCCACAGCCACACCCACACACACATCCACCCACACACACACACATCCACACCCACATATCCGCCACCGTACCGTGACCTATTTATCTGCTTCTTTCTGCTTCCTTAGGAGGTATCCATTACCTTACCTCGTATATCCCCAATTGGGCCCTGGGGGCACAATTAGTACAGCAGGATATTAATCTATGCTGAATATTACCGGTTTCTGTTAGCCTAAGCGCTGGTGTTTTCAGCGAAGCGCACTGGTTCGTGGCAAAGCGCGTGTACCCTTATTGAATACGGGCACTGGAAGTGGAAGCATCCTACACTTTAATTAGGATGCGACGTGCGGGATAAGTACACAAATTGGTTTTCACTCTATCGGCGTAAAAGGCTTAGGGGCATTGCACTAGTTACAATAATAACGTGGTGAGGGGGTTGACGGTTGCTGGTGGTGGTGTGATGGAGGGTTTGGAGCTGTGTAAGAGGGGGTGGTAGCAAAGACCCTATAATACTAAGACGGCTCACTCAGCCTTTACTGTGTAATCAAAATGATCAAACCCACCACTTGGTGCACTGGCTGTTCTCTTGTTTAAACAAGTGCTATATTATATGTATGCATGTATATATGAATGTGAAATATGTGTCATGATGGTGATGATGAGGATGATGATGCTGATGATGATGTGTATGTGTTCATAGCCATTTCATATTGATGTGTATTCGTACTTACCTATCTCATGTATAATATAATTGTATGTGTTTACATGTAAAACACCAACCAGTAGCCGGGCTGATCAAACCCACCACAAGGTGGCACTGCAAAATTTACATTACCATGGGAGAGATAGGGAGTGAGCCGTCTTAGTATTATAGGGTCTTTAGTGGTAGGTACACCACTCCAACCCCCACTCCCACCGCATCCCACCCCTCTCCCATCCCCACTCCCACCATCACCACGATTATAGCGAAGTATTTTAGCAGATTACATTCGGTTATTAAGCAGAGGCAATTTCAATCATGAACAATTGGTTTTCTCATTCCACAAGTTTCATACTGAGCAGTTGGTTCGGTACTGACAAGTAGCACATTTTAAGTCAATGCTTTGGATCTATCTAGCACCGCCAGACAAGTTACCTCATTTGCAGCAGAGGGCGAGACATTCGGCCTGGTTGAATCGTGGATGAACAATTAATAACAGATCAGTGCAGTGGATGACTTTGAATAGAATATAATAAGATGTGAAAGCTTCCGATTAATTATACTTATATGATGCACATGCATGACACATTGGTTGTAATGCTTGCATTGCGTTTGATTCGCAGCAGAGGAGGAGTGCCCCCCCCCCCCGGGCCTCCCCCAGCCAACCACCGACCGTTGGGGTTACATAATGCCCCCCTCCTTCGGTCTTATAACCGGCTCCCCAGCCTCCTCCAGTCACTACGCCTCCACGCCCTGCCAGACGCACTCATCAATATTTTTCTCCACCCACCAGCCCTTAATTTCTGCTTCTACGTTCATAGGGCGGAGGGCTCTTCGGGGGACCTCCCCTCACATCGACACAGACACTTTTATCCTCATTATTTACTTTCAACATTGACTTTATTATATACGTTTACCTTCATTGTACATTGCTTATATCCTTATACTTTGCGTTCCTCCACTTTATATATAATAAAGTGTTTTATTTCCACTCCTGCCTTGACTTCCTCCTTCGCTGCGTATCATGGATATATTATGTATATATGCATATATATATATATATATATATATATATATATATATATATATATATATGTGTGTGTGTATAAATATGTGGAGTATAAAGCATTTATATAAATATTATTATTATCTACCGTTTCAAATATATAATTCCCCTACGTGGGATTCGAACCCGCAACCCCCAGGACGGCGCGCTGGGCGGTGCTCGCGGGCAGTGTCTGATACATCGGCCGCTGATAGGCTGCCGCTGGGGGGGTGGGGGGGGGAGTCGTCTACCCCCACCTTCTCCGGTCGGGTAGGATTATTGGCCATTTGCCTATGAAAAAGTATGATATCTAGCTTTAAACAAATTTAGTTGAATAAAGGGGTAGGTATATTAGGGGCCAGCCAGAGTGCTACTCAATCCAACTACTGCGTCTTGTGTCTTAATAACTAATAATATGTATCCATGTCAATATTTATAATTTATTCATGTATCTGTCATTATATATGAATATATTATATATGTCAATATACATAGATCTTTACATATATATTACTCTTTCCAGGGGTGTAAGAGGTAAGACATCCCAATGTGGAATGAGTGTAACACAACTGCACGTGTCGACGTCTAGTTACTCAATGCTTTATTTATCTCAACCGCTGCTACACTGGTACCTCGCAGCGCTCGCTGGTGCCCGGCGCCCCAGCCGGGTACAATACATAACATCTCCCTTTTTATAAACAATATAGATGAACTTGAATAAACACAAATGGCATGTACGGTTTAACACGGGCTGACAATCACCCAATGCGTCCGCCTCGCACCGCTGGATTTTAACCCTCGTGCCTCAGAGTTCAGTCCTAGTGTTTCCTTTATAAACAATATAAGATGGAGCTGGAATAAACACAAATGGCATGTACGGTTTAAAACGGTGATAATCACCAATGAGTCCTTTGTATTTACCATACTCGTCCTTGGACTATGTTGACGCGCAGTTCTCAAAGCGCCTTTGTCCATTGCGTCAAATCACACGTACACATCGTTATCTCCTCTTTGTGTGAAAAAAACGAGAGAAAAAAACTACAGTTAAGTATACCGATACACAAAACAATGAAAAAATAAAGGAAAACACAAGTGCAGTAACATATATGGTCAGGTTATACATGCCAATAGTAATGGGCACATTTACAGGCACTCGGGTGAATTTCATTCCGCATGACATACCGTCTATACAATTTTGAGACAAGCGCTGATGTGCCGGCGCCCCATGCCGTACAATACATCAAAGGTGAAGGAATCAACCCATGGGACATGGGGGATGGACGCGTGGGGGGGGGTAAGGGGTGCTAAGCTAGGTGCGACTGACGGGCATTGGTATGAATCCTTAACCCTACACCACCCCCCACCCGCCCCCACCCTGCACACCATGTCGGTGCGCCCCAAACAACCCCTTGACAACCGCATAAGTTGTCCCTGGTTGCCGAGCATGCCGGCGTCTCTATGGTAATTAGTCTGGGGAACGCTGGGACTGTTAAAGGGTACGCTGGCAGGTGGCGCTGCGCATTGTGGGTCGCGTGCGCCTGCGCATATATGAGCAATACGCAGATTCCGAGGGGTGCTTGCCTGAAACTGCGAACTACACGCCGAGTCGTAGTGTAATGCTAGGTACACACCTACCGTATACGATTTGTGCACTAAAAATCGCGACCCGACCCGACCCGCTTAAAAGTGAAAACAGGCCGATTCATTTTTCGAATCGTGAATCGCAATCGTAAGGAAGCAGTTTTAGCCCTAAAAAGTCGCGAATCGCAATCGGTAGGTGTGCTAGGGGAGTGCACACCTCACGATTTTTGGGCAGTTTTAGATTGTATACAGTAGGTGGGTGCGGAAAAACGGTAGGTGTGTACCTAGCATAAGGTTAAGTGAAATTGTGGTTGGTCTCCCCATCTCTCTCCACCATATGATTCACTATAGACCTTATAAGTTATACTGATTAAGTCGTAGCTTACAGTTGTCTAGTCTGTTGAGAGCATCAACGATTCAAAACCAAAATAGTCATCTAAATTTGAAGCTACATATACAACTTAGATACGGGTCCACAGCAAATTTTCAAAACCAAAGCACTTATCTAGATTTGAACCTAGATATCCAACTTAGATGCTGGTGCATTTATTACAGGCACATACTAAGTCAATTTAAGAGAATGTGTTAGTGCTGAAGCATATGGAAGTGTCTTAATGTGTATGTGCTTGCCAAAATTATATTGGGATATTTTCACTTCAAATATCTCCAACGGTAACCATTTAATATAGAAGTTATTTCAAACATACATAAAATAGATTATAATGACCAATTTAATGTATTTATGTAATACAATTGCAGAAACCCAAAGGGGATTGAACTACACAATTTAAAAGTCAATGTGCACCTTTATACATATGTTTCCTGGTTGGCAAACTTGGTAGGCTTCTTGGGATTCATTTATTACTGATGTACATTGTAAGGAATTTTGGCGAACATATATTTTAGAATTGATATTATATCACGTTCTGTATGTGTACCAATCAACTCTTCCACCTTTTACAGTTTCAGCATGCAGTCATGTTGCCAGGACGTAAAACTCCAATAACCATCCACAATCATGTTTAAAAAAAAAAGTGTTATTGAGGCTATATTTATACTGTCCATAGCATATAAGCCTGGGTACCCAGGCTTGTTTTCAATGCTGGCCAGCTGTAGTGTTGGTGTTATCTTATCACACAGTAGCTGCTGATAAGGTATTTGATTGCCTGCATTTCAGTAGCAGATCAATAATTGGTTGGTATGGTTAGTAGGCTATGTTAGTTTTTATGGATCTTCTTGGCATATATGTGTTTTATTTTGTATACTCTTACTACTAGACTAGCCTACTCCTATTTACATATCATAGGCTTGTATGTAGCTGTGTGGGGTGCTATCTGGCTACTTTTGGCATGGTTAATGTAACCTGAAGTTACCACCAGGCATGTTTAAATGTTGGGTAGCAACTCCCTGGCATGAGCAGACACAAACTCGGAATAGCCATATTAGGGCAATGCCTATGGGGAGGTACGTATGGGGCAAAGGATGTACACTTTATGCGTCCTATCAGTCTGAGGGATTTGTGACGCCGGGCGAATGTACCACTACGATGTTCGCTCCATAGATTATGCCACTGCTCCAGCATTGCATTTGCATCAATATAATCAGCACATCTTATGCCATGTGCATTTAGATTTAGACAAATCGGGGCACTCAGACTAGTGTTAGAGCCATAGCCAGAGTCATGTTTTTATTTATATCCTATGGTTAATGCCACATATAGAACTAGAAAATTAGTAGGGTTAATCATATATTGGTTATATATTTCCGCGAAACAGGTGTCTGTTGACACATTTGGCATTTAAATATTAAGAACAAGAATTAATAATAGTGATGTCGATATCAGCCTTAAAGTGACTGATTGTTTTGTGTGGACTTGTATGTTTCTAAGCTCAACATGGCAGTCAAGTCATGAAAGCAGTCTTTGTCGCATCGTGACCGGCAGCATGATGATGATGATGTTTAACTATGGCTAGTTTTCTCTTAGTTGTATTCATCAGATCATTATATTGCATGTGTGCATACATGTTTATGCCGAATTGTTATGTATTTCTATTAATTTTGAATAAAATGGAAGTTTTGCTCTATGCGTATCGGCAATCTCAATGGCCAGATGCATTTGCTTTGCTGCCAACGCCGTTTTCAGCGCATGCACAGTCGGAACCGTGATCTCCTCTATTCAGAGTTACCCTACTCCACCCCCCACCCCCACTTCCCCATACACCCCCATGCAGCTTTTTCTTTTTTATATTCGCCGCTGTGTGGTCTCTGTGGCCTAGTGGTTAGAGTGTTGAACTTGTAATACGTACAAGCCTATAATATGAAAATAGAGTAGGCTGTTCTAGAATTAAGTGTAGGACAAAATAAAAAAGAGGAAGACTCTTACCAAGAAAATCCAAAAAAACTAACATAAATCACTAACCACAAACCATAGACCGATAACTGCCCAGCATTGAAAACAAGCTCGATAATCCGAGATTATATGCTATGGACAGCATAAACTCCCCATACAAAAAAACACCCCAAAACCATACATTCATTTCTCCTCTCGCCGTGACCTACTCTATACGTGACCCCCCCCCCCCCCCCCCTTGTATGGGCGTGTGGTCTAGTAACGAGCATGGTGGTTGGCTAAAAGCACGGGGAATGCGATGCATTTAGGCGAGAACGACAGCAGGGTGGTTGTCTGCCAGGAAACTGTCAATATGTGTCCTGAATGTGTACTGAATGACTGAATCTACGACACAGCAAGTATGATTTGAGCTTTAGCGTTAGCTTATATGACACCAGGTGGGGTAGATGGTGACTACACAACCATGTTACAGACCTATCCCATGATGCGGGTAACCCGTATCCGATAAGCCTGTTGATGTTATTTTTAGTGATACGGCCGTACTCCATTTTGATACTGATTTGTTTTACTTAAAGTCGTGGAAATAAAAATGTGTAACGACAGCCACATTGGTTAATGATATAGGTGAATGTAATGTAGTTTGTTGTATATACTGTTTGACGAATACAATTAGGTAATTGTATTTTTTATAAATATAATTGTATTAACATATTTTCTATGGTATGTGGGACATATATATGTGTGGTGGTCGGGGGGGGGGGGGGATACAGTAAACCGCATGCCGTAGATGGCAGCCCTGTCGCGGCGCTGCCCGCAGCTACCGTATCAGTATCACCACCTATCGATGTAAACTGAGACAGTGATGGACCAGTCCTTGCTGCCACCGTATTGTAGCAGTCACACTACGACGACAAGCAGCGGCGACAGCCCTGCGACAGCGACTTCCGGTGTCGCACAGGTGTCGCGCAGGTGTCGCGCAGGTGTCGCGCAGGTGTCGCGCAGGTGTCGCCGCGACAGCTCCGCGGCTACCTCCGCGGCACCTCCAGTTTCTCCACTGTCGCCGGGTTGTCGTGGGCATTTTGGACATGTTGAAAAACTTCGACGACAATCGACGACAGCCGATGTTGCGGCACTGTCGCGGCACTGTCGCGGCACTGTCGCAGCACTGTCGCAGCACTGTTGCACTGTCGCGGCACTGTCGTGGCACTGTCGCGGCCCTGTCGTCTTGTCGTTAAGCTGTAGTTACTTCTCTCTCCATGTATGTGTCTCTGTGTGTCTCTGTGTCTGTGTCTATGACACACACACAGACACACACACATACACACAGAAAGAGAGTGAGAGTCAGACTGAGAGTGAGAGTGAGAGTCAGACTGAGAGTGAGAGTGAGGCACACACATAGACACAGACACACACACATACACATACACAGATACATACACAGACAGACACAGACACACACAGACACACACATACACATACACCCATACACAGACACACACACATACACACACATAGACACACATAGACACAGACACACAGATACACAGACACACACATAGAGACACACACACAGACACCGAGTCACACATACAGAGACACAGACACACACACATACACACACATACAGACACACACAGACACACACACAGACACACACAGATACACAGACACACACAGACACACACATATACACACATATACACATACACACCTATGCACACATAGACACATAGACACACACATATACACAGACACACAGATACACAGACACACACATAGAGACACACGCAAAGACACAGAGTCACACACAGGCACAGACACACAGACACTGTCGTCCTGCTGTCGTCCCGTCTGTTGTCCCGATGTCGTCCGGATGTCGTCCGATTGTCGTCCAACTTAGCCCGAATTTGCATAGGTCGTCGGGATTTCACAAAATCCCAGCCGCCGGGCTGTCGTCCTTCCCTTGTCGTCGTAGTGTGACTGCTACATGAGGTAGTGTAGCTCATGTCTGGACTACTATATATATAATATATGCATATGTAATGCATAACTAAGTATTATGCGAGTATAAATCCGTGGAAGGGAATTACAGTATTCTTATTCTTATTATTATATCTACCTATTTGCTACTCAGTGCATCCTGACCACCATAACCAGACCGCTGGCAGCGCAACCGGCCCTCGCTTTATTTGGGTCCCAACCATACCATTGTACGGATATTCTAACTATCTAAACCGACCACCTCCCTAAATGGACCACTTAAATTCAGTACCATGGTCGGTCGATTAAGAGAGGTTTTACTGTATATATGAAGTCTACTATAATATCCTTTGACTGTAATTTGAAGTAACATTCATTTTCAAGGGTTATCCTTGGAGATATTATATGTGAAAATATGCTAAATGAATTTGGACACCATATAGATCAGTAGGGATAGGGTCTATAAAACGACTTAGTATTCCTTCTATGCATTCTACCTGTACCACTGTGCGAGGTGTAGGATTTAAGGTGCATAGTCCGATGAAAACATAACATTTTCAAAACCAAAACAATTATCTAGATTTGATTCTACATATCAAACTCAGATGCTGGTGCACTTATTAAACATTTGTCGTCACATATAAGGGGATACTGAGTCAAGTAATATAACCTGTCACTGCAGAAGCCTATGGTGATAGAGTTTGGGCAAGCTTGCCAACATTAATTTAGCATGTTTCCATTTCAAATATCTCAAAAGTTAGTGACTTAAAATAAAAGTTATTTCAAACTAGAGTAAGGTAGATTATAATGAACAACCTAATATGTTTATCTCAGAAAATGTGAGAAACTCAATATCATCGGACTATGCATATTTAATTCTCCATAAGAGCGTTGTTTCCCAAAATGTTGATGGTCTCATTGGATTATGCAATTTTACACTGCTTTTAGACTGACGCCGCTCGCCCAATGTATTTATAGCATCCTGTGTAATGCCGGCAGGCGTGAGGGTAATGAAGATAAGGCATGTGGTAATCCTCATCATGACGTGCACTGTGACGAGATACATCTGTTGGCGCCAGGAAATAGCAATGGGCGCCGTTTGTCGCGCCATCCACAAGTGGGAAGGATGGGCTTGGGCGATGCTGGTGAAGATGAATCATCACATGCCGGAGCGACCAGACGGGATGGCCAAATGAGTTAGAGCGCCAGTCTCCCGTGCTGGTAGATCGTGGGGTCGTGGTTTTGAACCCTGGTCGAGTAAAACCAATGACATACAAATTTATACTTGTCACTTCCTAGCCTGGTGCTCAGCATTATTAGGATAGGACAAAGACTGGTTAGCTCAGTGTCAGGATAATGTGACTGAGTGGGATATCGGGTCATGGTGCCGGCGGCCTGGTTTCCCAGTGGGACAGCACTAAAAAGTTGCAATGAGTGTGCACTGTCACAAGTCGGTACCCGTCCTGATATTAGCTTAGATGTTGCTAGGACATAAAACAACAAACAAACAAACATGCCGGAGCATCAGGTCGAGATGAGACCCTGCATCAAGCGTCGGCGCGGTTAAGGAGCGATGGGTAGGCTATGGGTAGCATGGAGGTATACTGAGGATCGCAGCTTACTATCCACCAATGCGCAAGAAGAAATATAGGATGCACATGTTACCCTTGTATTTCTACTCGTATAATGCATTATACATCACATATACATATATATATAAGATGTGTAAAGTATTATGCAAGTATTTTTTTTTGTTGGTAAAGTATTTATTCATCTGAATATGACATTTGTCAGCGCTGGAGCACTGGTCTTCCGGCCATCTTACTATCGGAATTGACATTTTAAATAATCTAAGTTTGATCAGTGCTGTATTAGTCACAGCACCGATCGTGTAGAATTAAGGGAGTGGCTCCTGCTGTATAATGTACAGCACCAGTCACTGCAGTTCATACAAAAATGGGGAGCAGCACCGAGTAGAAGGTGTATACTCGGGGTGACTCAAACAATCGTTGTGGGTTACATTTTTCTCTTATAAAACAAGCTAAGTTTATAGTTGTCAAGGCATTTTGTCTGTCTTATGTAATGTTCAATGTGTTTAAACAGATTGATAGTTGTGTAGGATGTTCGGTCTGTTGTTGGTTTGTTCATGATGGTTAAGGGTGGTGGCAGGGAAGGGGGGGCCCATTGGGGTGGGTGGCAGGGGGGGAAAACCCACAGGAGAGCAAGCGAGGACGCGGGGGGGCAGGAGCTCAGGGCTTTGCTAGTAATTACTACAGCAGTCATTCAAGGGCCTGAATAACCAGGTGGGCTTTATATGCATTTTTGAAGGCTAGTATTGTTTCTGTTTCTCTAACTCTGATAGATACAGAAGGGAATATTACTTATTATTATCATTGCTTTACTCCGTAAGATGCAACACTGTACTGGTGGAACCATCTTGGCCCACCTCGCCTCCACTGGATTAGTCGCACCGGAGAAAATATATTCTCCCCAAGTGCTGTCTCTATCTCCCTCTCTCTCTCTCTCGATATACATATATATAAATATATATATATATATATATTTATATATATATGCCGCTCCATATATATGACTCCCGACTCACCCATTAATGTTGCTTCATTCAATGGTCTTTCAGTATAAAGTTGTTTGTGGGGGGGGGGGGGACATTAAATGATATTATAAAATATTTGCAACGAAAGCGAGGTTATTTCTGTTTAAAGGTGGCATTCCTTACACGAGTTATGCGTAATGCATTATGCGTTATGCGGTATGCGAATGCCATCATTCCTTACACACGCTATGCATAATGCGCTATGCGGCACACAACTGGCTATATTTAAAAAATAAAAATAAACAATTATTCTCCATACTGCTCTGTATATGACTAAATATTGCATTTATATCTATGTAACTGTTTGTATGACACATGGGGGGAGGGGTTCCTACCTTTATTATAACCAAATTATAGATAAGTATTCATATTTTTGTGGCTCTGGTAGCATTTTTAGCAACCCAAACCCCCACCACCACCACTACCAATAGTACCATATGTTTCCACTCAGAAGCCTTGTGCGTGACCGTTCCGTAATGCTCAGTCACCTCTCCTAGTGTTAAACTACTGGACACATCAGACTCAGGTTTCTATTCACACCCAGCTTGACGCATAACGCATTACGCACCGATCGCTACATGGACCGATCGGGATAATGCATTCGCATTCGCATTCGCATTCGCATTATGCATGTAAGGAATGTAGCTCATAGGTTTCAAGGCGTTTCGATTTTTTGTCGCATTCGCATTATGCATTGTGTGTGTAAGGAATGCGCCCTTTAGTTGGCACTATATAATACTACTAGCAGGGGGCCAGTCATAATTAATATATGCTTATTTGTTTAAGCATTATGTAAATAGCTATCTAGCTAAGGATTGCCACATGCAATTGCACACACTATTGTCAAAGGATATCGACAATATATAATAACGATATAACGGCATATCCATATCAATCTGATTGTCTACCTATACCGACCGATCACTTAACTCGCAGCTCGAACCCGCACCCCACATTGTTTAACCCAGCAGACAATGGATGGCAGCACGGTGCTCGTCTTAGAGCCGATATAGTTTGTGTTGTATACAATATGTTCAGCGAGAAAATATAGCCGATAACCAACGGCTTGACTTCTGGGGGGTTTGTAACCTTATGACGGTTACTAGACAAGGGATGGCAGCACGGTGCTCACCTTAGAGCCGGTATAGCTTGTGTTGTATACAATATGTTCAGCGAGAAAATATAGGCGATGACCAACGGCTTGACTTCTGGGGGGTTTGTAACCTTATGACGGTTACTGGCTGCAGAACTGCCGCAATATAGAGAGGCACCGATAAATCGGTCCAATCTTTGGTTGAAGATTAATCTTCTGGTGGGATGGTTGTAGAAGCTGGGGATGTCTTTAGAACAATTAAAATGACAAATCGTTGGGGCATGCCGCGAATCACTCCGGTCCGGCGGTAGCAGAGCATTTGTATCCATTCAACAGCAGCAAGGGTTCAGGAGGAAGGGACGGGTAAAGTTGGGTCCAACGGTTCCAGCAACAACGCGAGAAAATCAATAAGGTAAAGGGCCCAACCAAGCAACCAACTCCCTTGATCAGGGGGGAGAGGTAAGCCCATGAGAAAAAAAAGGGTACAGTATAGGAAAGAGAAATGAGGAGAGTTGAATCAAAGGACCGTGTCTATCTGCTCTATAGGTACCAGCCGAGAGCCAAAGACACAGACAGAGTAAGAGTAGAAAGTGAAATGCTGATGGGCTCCCCCTCCTGGAACTCTTTTCAGAGATTATCAAGGAGGAGCAAGGCCAGCAGAGAGAAGATGGAGAGAGGTGTGGATGAAGTGCGGTCCGGATAGAAAGTGACCAACAGCTGATATATGTATTTTATGAATATGTACATTATGCTACAACAACGGCACCTTTGGAGGAATATAGTGAGAAGGATATGTTTCCCTAGCAGTTTTACTTATATAATATGGTATACAGTATACACATATATATACATATATATGATGTATAACGAATTATGCTAGTATAAAGATATGTAAGGGTTCATTATTAATATTATTATTGTTATACTCCGTAAGACCAACACTGTACCAGTGGCTCCATCTTCTCCCCTCGCCTCCACCGGATGTAAGCCAGTGTCAGTTGCACTGGAGGATTGTATCAGCATCATGTTATAGCACCTTGCCATAATTATATACTGCAATACCTCAGTTATGCCCCTGCATCAGAATTCCATTTTAACTTGATGGGGGTTTCGTGACCTAAAGAACTGCAGCATTAAGGAACGGCGCCGTTAAACCGGCCCGATTTTGGTATTTTGTTGTTGTTCTTTTCCGTTCTCTTCTTCTGGAATGGCAGGAGGGGGCTATGGGGGTTTTCGGGCGTCGGTTCGCTTGTATCCTGAATCCCATATCGCTGCCCCTGATATATATCACCCTGCCCTACACTCACATAGTGATGCACCTCAGTTATACCGAACGACACGGCTGTGTTGCCTAGTACAGCGTTCTAAGCTTACACCACGTCATAGTTCTGCGGCGTCCCGTCTGAGTTAGAAGCCGGCATCTCACATTCTTTAACCTCCTGAGGTTCTATATCTCCTAAAGCAGACACCTGTCTCAGCATGCGCGGGGCTGCGTGCGCACTTCCGTGACGCTCTCTCTGGGGCTCCCCACCATGCAACGCCAGTCCCGGTAATTAGCGGCCGACTTCCGTTCCAGATACCCCCACGGGCATGCGTGCTTCAAGCCTTCCCAGAGTGCTGCTGGGCTGGAAAGAGGGATAGGAAGTTGTGAGGGAGGCGAGGGTTTTTCTTAAAAGAAGGAGTTTTAAAACAAAGAGAAAAAACTAATGAGATCTCCCGCCACCCGCTGTCATTATACTTAACTCCCCTCCAACACTCGCCCCTCCACTCCCCCCCCCTCCCCCCCTCCCACGCCGGTTCCCTCTCCTCCCCCGCCAATCCCAACATCACCCCTGCCATTCAAGATGGCGCTTAGTGCTGCTTGTTGACGGGGGGAGGGCGGGGTGGGAGTGGGGGTGTGGAGGGTCGCTAATGCTGGTGGCAGTGCTGGAATGCGTACGGATACCAGTGATTCTCTATAGCACAGCGGTTTGACATTAGTTTTGTATTGCTGAACATTGTTTCTTGTGACTTAATTAGGTGTACCCTCGTGTCAATTCTAAGTTATTGCTGTCATCTACTGCCATATTCGTACTTAAGTTCTTGTATATATTTACGGCGATGAAGACGCCTACCGAGGAACGAACATACGCCAATTTCCACCCCCAAACAATTTATTATTGTGTAATATAATTTGAGAACACTAACTGGTGTTTGCTTAAAGTTGTTTAGTAAGATTATCTTGAGGTTCTCTTTAATTAGATGAATATAAAGGAATGATCGATGTAATGTATTTTACTTTAATTTGAAGTAATTGTTACTTAAGTGAATATTATCAGCTTCCTAATGGGCTGATCACATTGAAATCAGCAGTTTCACTTGCTGACTAAATGTATGAAAGGTAGCATTTCTCCAACGTTTTCATTGTTACTGGGCAGTAAACAGTGTGTACCGCAGATAGCTTGATGAGAGTACGCTGCTGTACGATTTGATGCTCCTTTAAATTTGCAGATTAAAGATGCATGATCCGTTGCTTTTCAGTTTCTGTCATTTTCGGAAATAGATATATTAGATTGATCTTTACAATTTACCTTACCTTCATTTAAATTAAGTTTTATATCAAATGCGAATGATGGCACAGGGACTCTTAACAATAACAACATGCTAAATTAATTATGGTGTTCTTGTCAAAATTCTAATGGCAATTGCTGAAGCAGAGACTATCCAGGTTCTATTATACCTATATACTGCATTAACACGCCGTTATATGCGGTAATAAATGCTTCAAGTTGCATAGTCCGACAGTTCAGAATTTCTGTCATGTTCTGAGATACATATATGAATTTGATTGTTATAATCTACTCTAGTTTAGTTAGAAATAACTTTTATTTTAAATGGGTAAGTAACCTTTGAGATATTTGAAGCGCAAGCACGCCAACATTATTCTGACCCCCTCGGCTTATGCAGTGACAACTTATATTAAATTGACTCAATATGGCCTTCTATGTGGCAATGTATATTTAATAAGTGCACCAGTATCTGAGTTACATATCCAGAAGTAAATAGAGTTGAGGGTTTTTATTTTGAAAATGTGATACTTCTTCGGACTGGGCAGCTTAATGATGCTGTCACATTATGACGCTTCTCGCCAACGTGTGTGGATGTATGTAAGTTTTTGGCGGAACGTCAGGATACATCAGGAAGCATTACATGCACGTTAGGCATGCGTTGGTATTCTTTGATGGACGGCGACGGTCGGCGAGGGTCGGTGGTGCGCGTCAGGGTATCAGCAAAGTTTTGTGCTTGCACAAAATTTTCGATGTGCGACAACGCGCGGGTGCCAACATTATGGCGATGTTAGGGACACATCGTGATACGTTAAATGCGCTGGAATAATTTTATGCGAACATTATGCACACACCGCGCATGCGTGAGGGTCATTCCGACACATTGTGCCAAACTGTTGCTTTGTTTGTTTGTTGTTGTTTTACATCCTACCAACATCTAAGGTCATATCAGGACGGCACGCCAAACATTTTTTTTTTTTTCCTCACAACGTCGGCCACACACTACCAATACGTTGTGCTGACGCTGACAAATTTGACATGTC
The DNA here is from genome assembly GCA_030323885.1 of Branchipolynoe longqiensis. Taxonomy (NCBI): domain Eukaryota; kingdom Metazoa; phylum Annelida; class Polychaeta; order Phyllodocida; family Polynoidae; genus Branchipolynoe; species Branchipolynoe longqiensis. The sequence goes on along the minus strand of CM059191.1, from coordinate 89,729,918 downwards.
TTGACGATTAAAAGTGATTTTGCACGTTGCCGGTGCGCCGGCGAGAAGCATCGTAATGTGACAGCACCATTGGTCATAATGCGAAGCATTACGCTTGATGCGAGGAGAGGAAGAGACCCTCCCCCGCCCCGGGCTGTCGCGCTGCGCTCACACCTCACCAGACGCCGCCGCGCGCCGCTTCCTCCCCCGCCCCCGTGTCGCGCAGCATTCGCGCCTCACCCGACGCCCACTGCTCACCCTTACTCGCCCTCCCCCGGGCCAGCAGCATTCACACCCTCACCTGCTGTCGCCCGTCCCCCCCTTCCGTATAAGGACGCCCACCGGCCTCCCGCAGCACTCGCCTCCTGCCGCCTTCACCGCTGACCTCCTTCTCCTTTGGCTCTTCACCACCGCTGCTCCTCCTCGGACCGCTGCCCCGCCTCAGGCTCCTGCACCATGCCCGGACACGGAAAGGGAAGAGGCCGCAAGAGCTCCAGGGTCACCGCCCGGGCCACGCCGGTGCCCTCCTCGGGCTCGCCCTGGCGACGCCTCAACATCTCCCGGCCCCGGCTTCCCCCTCGGCCACCTCGGGCGCCGACACAGCCATCATACTCCAGGCTCTGCAGCGCCTCACTACGCGCAATGGACGCCTTCGAGTCGGCGGGAGCCCGAGGAGCGCCGGAGCAGCTGCAGGCAGGGTGCACCACGCCGCCCGCCCCAGCTCCTCGGGCGCAGACCGCCGCCGGGGGCCGGCCCCCGCCCCCACCTCAAGTGACTCTGCCCGGAGCAGCCCACCCCCACTACCAGCAGTACGACCGCCACGCCGCCCGAGGCGGGCCCGCGCCCCCCCCCCGGCCTACCTCCAGGACGTCGCCGAGGACTACACTAAGTGCATCAATATCGAAGTTGGACACTTGACTTCAAATCTAAATAGGTATCTCGCTTTTGAACATTGGAACTATCAAGCATTAAATTAAGCAATGAACATTCATTTGCAACAAATTATTCTGCCTTATTTTATTAGTTAGTTTTTTTGGTAATAATGTTTATACCGTATATGTCCCCATAGATGCACAGTGCGCGAGTGTAGACACATGTATGTGGTTCTATTCAAAATTAAAGAATTTCATGGATTTGATTTTGTCGTTCCTCTGAAATAAAGTGGGATTGTCTTATTTTATGTGCCTTCAGTCAGAATATGATGTTACATTTTTATTAGTTTTTGTCATGCCTCTGAAATGAAGTAGGATAAATCTTATTTTATGTGCATTCAGTCTGAATATGATCGTAAATGTGTGCATGCTTTCAATCTTAATGAAATGGGAGGTGTGCTTCTAGTGGGTAGCGTGCTTCTATTGTAACATACATGGTCGATTTCTTTAAACAGTGGATTTACTCCACAGAGGTTCGAACCCACCACCTCCTGGACTCTAGCCAATCACTCATACTCATAGTCATACCGATTCTGCCATCACTTCGAGTATGCCTACATGCGGGTTTTCATCGCCCCACTTTTGAGTTAACCCTAAACAAAACTGATGGAGTGATGGCTGGACATCACCGATGAGACTTGGCCTCCACCAGCACCTGCCACCACAGCATGCCCCCCCTCCTCCTACACTGCTGAGCCCACACCCGCCTCTGCCACCACATACCTGCACATTAACGTCACCCTCGTACTCACAAATAACAACCACACGTACTATATTACACACCCTACCTTCCGTACCCTCAAACTTACAACCTCGCATGCATACCAATGATTTCGAAAAACTGGGTGGCCGAATGCTGACTTGACCATCTGCCTCATATTTTGGTTAGGTCATCAGATTTTATCGCCCGTTTTCGGAACCTGAGTGAACGAAACCAAGCGTTTATATTTGACTGGAGCTTGGCGTTAGTAATCTAGGGAATGGACCTGTGTAATGAGGAAGAACATTTGTATGCGATTGTTTCGGATTCCCTTCCATAATCACCTAATGTACAAAAACAAAAATACCGAAACCCAAACACAGATACCTTTATTTGTACCTCCACACACACCCTGAACATGTACTCCATACACCATTACACACTCCTATTGGAACACCACCACATTCATACTCATAGCTCTAACCTCAGTCACCCATGCTGACACACCAGAGGGGATGGCGGAATGAGTTAGAGCGTCCGTCTCCCGTGTTGGTAAACCATGCGGGCATGGGCTCGAACCCTTGTCGAGTCAAACCAATGACGTAAAAATTGATACTTGTCGCTTCCCAGCCAGGCGCTTGACATTAATGGTCTTGGGCAAGAACTGGTTGGCTCAGCGTCAGGATAATGTGATTGAGTGGGATATCAGGTAATGGTACCAGCAGCCTGGTATCCCAGTGGGACAACACTATAAAGTTGCCATGAGTGCGCACTGTCACAAGTTGGTACCTGTCCTGATATGACCTTAGATGTTGCTAGGACGTACAACAACAAAAACAAACAAAGAAACCCATGCCCACATACTCACACCCACACAAATCCACACTAGCACATCCACACACCCAAACATCAACATTCATACCGCACCCACGTTACACACACATCCGATACCCTCCCCCCGCACCTGCGACACACATACCAATAAACTCACATCAATACCCGCAAGCACCCACATCAAAGATTATGTAGTACTAGTAGGTACCCGCAAGCACCCACACCAAAGATAACGTAGTACTAGTAGGTAACCGCAAGCACCCACACCAAAGATAATGTAGTACTAGTAGTATATATATACAGTGGAATCTTTGTCGACACTACCTCATAACTCTACTCTCTCACACAAAACACACCACCAACGACATCTACCGACAGGAACAGTCCCCCCCCCCCCACCATCTCCCACTGCTACACACTCCCACGCACACTCCTGCAACAACAGCCCCACCCCATCCCCTCACGCAGCGCCCACCGCACCCCGGCACACCTCCCCCGAACCCCCCGCCCCCGCCTCCAGCTGCACCCCTTGCCGGTGTGGCCGTCTCAGCTGCCGCAAGGCTGATTTTCCAAATGTCGCTTCTGCGCATGGGTCAGAATCCAACAGCGTCGTCTGCGCATGCGTCAAAACTGAGCCAGTCTCAAAGAATTTCAAATCGAACACCGCGAGTGGAGTCGACAAAAACACGTGCTGGTACCTGTAGGATAACAGCTACCACTACGAGTTTTTTTAATGCTTTTTTTTAAATAACCCAGATTGTCAGCTTATACGATCCTAAAATACTTTAAATCCTATTTTGCTGTACTTATATTTGTTATTAAAACAAATAATTAGGTTTTAGATTAAGCCACCATTTTTTCCACCCCGAGCGTGCAGAAGGTTATTCGGTTATTCGACCCGAGTCTGCAGGTTATTCGTCACTCGAATCCGCGCATGCGCAGAAACGACATTTGGCAAATCAGCCTTGTGGCAGCTGAGACGGCCACACCGGTGTCGCAGTTTCATTTCCCAGCAGTTGAAGTTCCCACAATTGCTTCTGCGCATGCATCAACATCTAACGGCATCGTCTGTGCATTGTCAATGGTCATGAGCAATCTTCACACATAAAAAGTGAAATATCTCTAAAACCAAACCAGCTACAAACAAATCGCTTGGTACACATATAGAAAACATATTTACAAACACGATTATATTAAATTGATATGGTTAGGTTTCTGGATTTCTATTAATTTTGAATAATGTTTTGTACTGCGCATACCACCAAACTCAATGCATTGTCAATGTTTGTGAGCAATCTTCATGCAGAAAAAGTGAAATATCTCTAAAACCACACTACCTAGAAACAAATCGCTTGGTAGACATATAGAAAACATATTTACCGAAAAGATTATATTAAATTTATAAGGTTAGTCACACTGACACTATAGTGACAGCGATTTGTGGTGATCGGCGATGGTTTAAATCGGGATAATGTTGACACATTTGCAGACACTGCTTTGACGCATGCGCAGATGCTTGTGTGGGAACTTCAACTGCTGGGAAATGAAACTGCGACACCGGCACCTCGGCAGGTTAGTGCCGCTGACCGCTGCGACTGCCTGGGTCATCAAAACAGAGGGACGCGGGAGCGGGAGAACGAGGTGAGGCGGGAGGGCGAGGTGAGGGGAAGGGGAGGCGAAGGGTGTTCTAGGGGGAACGGAGGCTGGAGGTGACAGCGTAATGCCCGGTACACACCTACCGTATACGATTCGCGCACTAAAACTGGATGGCCGACGCAACGCGCTCCGACTCGGTCCATCCCGTTTGCGACTTAAAACTGACGACAGAGGGTGCGCACATATACCGATCGGATGTGTGCACATATACCGTCCGATTCGCGACTGCGTTCCACGAACCTGGTGTATTTAGCGCGAACTACACTGGCAGCAGCGCCTCCTAGCAGTTGTTGATCGGCCGTCGGTCAGCAACGCTAGATGGCGCCAAGTTGTTTTTAGCGCTCCGACTGGCGTCGGGGCCGTGAACCGTCGGTGAGGCGTGAAAGCTGCGGGCCCGGGGGATGGCGAGGGGACGTTGAGCAACGGGCGTCGGGTGAGGCGCGGCGCGGGGAGGGTCTCTTCCTCTCCTCTCCTGCGTGACAGCCCGGGGCGGGGGAGGGTCTCTTCCTGTCCCTTGCCGCGCATAAAATGCAATGCTTGCTGTGCATTTCGACCAAACTGACCAGCAACATGGCACCGCGTTCAACTGCTCAAAAGCGAGCCACGGCTCTTGCGCTCGCTTTGCTTGTCATACGCCGTCGCCGACGACGTCGGAGGATTGCTCGAAATGTGTGGGTTCGGCCACACATCGCTCAAAGACCGGAGCTAGGAGCATTCAATGCCCTGATGGCCGGTCTACGCAGGGACGAGCCACAGGCCTTCACCAACTTCAGCCGTATGCCGTCGGAGCAGTTCGACGAGTTATTGCACCTGGTGGAGGGTCGTATCGCGCGCCAAAACACCAGATATCGAGCGTCGATATCGGCTGCGGAGAGGTTGGCCGTCACGCTGCGATTCCTTGCAACTGGTAAGGACTTAATTTTATTATATTTGTCTCCGCTCACATTTAAATATATTCAAATTGAAATAAACCGATATATAATTGAGTTGAGCAAACATATTTTCTTAGTCCTTGTCATATTTGTTATGAATTGTAAATCACAATTTTTAAATCACGACAACTCGAAATGTAAATAAACCGAAATAATATAATTTTGTTTGTAGGTGAATCCTTCCGGAGTCTCAGCTACCTGTTTCGTGTGGGGGCAACCACCATCGGCCAAATTGTCCCCGAGACCTGCGACGCCATCTACCAGTCGCTGAAAGAAGACTATTTAAAGGTAAGATTGTTTTATATAGGTTTTTTATTGAAGTGCACACAACCTAAAATGAAAACCGTAACCACGTTAGAATACAGTAACAACTGCCACAGCAGGTTTCAGAGCTACATGTTTGGCGCACTTGAATAACGTTAACAGACTATTTTAGTTTTCATACTCGGAAAATTGAGCCGACTCCAGCATATTTACGTACGAAAAGCCACCACCGCTCCCCGACGGTCCGGGTCTGTTATGAGTGTCCGCCTGCGGGTTTCTTTGGCGCGCCAAGTTTCGCGCCGCCAGGATCTTCATGTTCCCGCGGAAACACGCCTGGTCAATGTCATTCTGCACAACCATCAACACTTCCGGATCTGTGATGGTGCGTAGTCTGTTGGTAACGTGCTTGCCGAAAGTCGTAAGCGCGTCGTCTGGAGGGGCATTTGTGTCTTCCAGGTTCTTGATAACAAGGTTCATGAGATCGTCGTCTCCTCCGTCGGCCTCACATCGCTTGCGTTTGGACTGTGGGGTGCTGGTGTTGTTTCGGAAGGATCCTACCTCTGGGGGATCGTCGCCGACCGTACTCAGATTGGGGAGAAGACACACTCGGGGTATCGGCATCTGTCTCTGTCTCCTCTGTCTCCTCTGTTTCTTCGTCGGCGTCACGGTTTACCTGCGAGCGTGAATAGAAAAACAATTTAGTTTGTCGCCAAAAACGTGTAACTTTATTTCTTAATTTCGTAATTTTAAGTGTCGTTGTATTTTTGTTTTTGCAGACCCCGTCGAGCCCGGAGCAGTGGGGGAAAGTCGCTGACCAGTTTCAGGCTAGATGGAACTTCCCCAACTGTATCGGCGCCCTGGACGGGAAGCACATACACATCAAACCCCCAGCACACTCCGGGTCAACATTTTACAATTATAAACACACGTTCAGCATAGTGTTGATGGCCCTGGTAGACGCCGACTATCGGTTCATATTTGTAGATGTGGGATGCAACGGCCGGGTTAGTGATGGCGGCGTGTTTTCCGGATGCACCCTTCAAGAGGCTCTGGAGAACCGAGCAGAGTCGTTCCCACCCCCCCAACCACTACCCGGGGATGATCGGCCTTTGGGTCACTACATTGTGGCGGACGATGCCTTTCCCCTCAAGATTATTTGATGAAGCCGTTCAGCCACAGAGACATGCGCCTGGATCATCGGATCTTTAATTATCGGCTGTCGCGCGCCCGACGTGTCGTTGAAAACGCGTTCGGCATCCTGTCCAACAGGTTCCGCGTGTTTTTGACGAACATCGCATTAGCGCCAGAAAAAGTCGAGAAGATCGTCATGGCGGGCTGCGCCCTACACAATTTCCTGCGGGAAAAGATCGGCACCACAGCTACAGCTGACTACGAAGACCCTGCGACGCACTCGGTTACTCCCGGGTCATGGAGAGGCGATCTGGAGCTACGTCAGGCGACATTCCCATCGGGAACCAACGCAACGCAACGGGCCAAGACACAACGGGATTACCTCGTCGAATATGTAAACTCAGCGACAGGGGCTGTCCCGTGGCAGTCGGCGATGATCTAGACTGTATATATGGCTTAAATAGTGTAACGCGTGGACTACCAGCTCGCTCTGTGATCGTACGTAGTATATCGGAATGTGTATATATGTCTATTTGTATCTGTTTTCTTAAAAAAATTTTGTATATATGTTTTTGTAAATAAATGTGTATAAATTGTACATAAACCATTACGTTATAATTTCGAACTTCTAATTAACTACGTATCAGTACCTCAGCAGCTTGCCTGCATCTTGGCGATGGTAGTGGGTTGTTGGTCACACTCTGCCGTCGCTGCAAGTGGGGTGCCAGGAACGAGAGCGACGTCTGTATCCATTTTTGACGGGCGGTCAGACGCTTTCCTGCAGAACCCGAGGCCGCTTGTTTCCGGAAACGTGTATACTGGGTGCGGAGATTCGTCATCCTTTTCTGGATGGACGCCGCTGTAAAAACAAATTATAGCCGTCTTGTATTCTATTGTATAATAATTTTCGGCATGTTGACATACAACGCGAGCCGTTTCACGATTAGAACAATTTAGTTTTGTGGTCATTAAGCTGATTATTTACGTTCCGCGATTACGATTACGATTACGATAACGATTACGATTTTTTGTAAACTTTTCAACGACCCAAAAAGTAACTTTGATTTGAAAAACAATAACTTTTAGTGTATTTTTCATGTGAGAGCGATGCCCTAAGCAGAAGCCAGCCGGCACTTTTTCAACCGTCGGCACATTTCACAACAATGATGACAAACAAATTCAATATTCTCGGGAAAAAACGGGCGTACCTGACTGTCCAATTTCAGCGGAGATCGCCGCCAACGCGCCTACTTTCTTGACTCTGTTCGAATACTCTTGGCAGGATACATCAAACAGACATGGCAGAGTTTGCCACATCTCTACCATCGCTACCTCCGCCTCGTTCGTCCAGTCCGCCATTTTGTAGCGTACTTGTATGGACAGGGTCACATGACCGTTCCCGGCCCGGCGATTGGCTGATGCGTTAAAACCCCGACGCGATCGATCGCCGACTAGCACACACCTACCGTATACGATACGACTGACCGCTCACATATACCGATTCACGAACGGGCCGATTCGTTTTTCGAATCGGTTGCGATTCGAGTTGTAAGCTCTAAAACTGAGTTTTATACGCGAATCGTAAGCGTCTAGTGTGCGCGGGGGCCGCACACCTAACGACTAAAACTCAGTTTTATGCGCGAAACGGGCAGTTTTAGATCGTATACGGGAGGTGTGTACTAGGCATAACGGATGCTAGTACGGCGTTGACTGATGGGGCATGCCGAGTGAAGGATGGGTTCCACCGGCAGGTGAGATGAGCCGGACGTCGAGCGCTGAAGGGTTATATGACGACTAGATCACCCCGACTGTCCGCCTCCGCCCCTCACCACCCCCGACTCCCACTCCGCCCCGCCCTCATTCTCCTCCTCACCTCCCCATCTCCGCCCTCGCCCCACTGGGATTGACAACGTAATAGGTATCGTGTGCGTCAGTTGATTTGTATTATTATTATTATTATTAGTATCATCTTCATCATCATCACCGGATGCGATGGCGAAATTGGTACGAGAGCCGGCTTTCCTTGTGGAAGGTCGAGAGTTAAAATATTGGTCATTTACTCTATTATTAGTTTTTTTCATCATCATAAAAACTAAATAGGTTTTATTTAACGACACCTCCAGAGCACATTGCTTTTTATCATCGGCTATTTTGGACGTCAACATATCATCATCATCACCAACATCATTATCATCGGGCCCGATGGCCAAAACGGTAAGAGTGGCGGCTTCCCTTGTGGCAGGTCGGTAGATCGAATCCCGGCCGAGTGAAGCCAATGACTTATGCCAATTGATACTTGTTGCTACCTATTCTGCCTGGCGCTCTTTGTTTAATATCATAGGGCAAGCAAATTAGCTCAGTGTCAGGATAATATGACAGAGTGGGAAATTTGGTTATGCTGTTCGTAGCCTGGCCTGCTAGTCGGACAGCACTGTAAAGTTGCCATGAGTGTACACTGTCACAAGTCGGTAGCAATCCTGATATGACAACGCAATGTTGCTACGAGATCTGGAGATGAGATACTAACAAATCCGCAGTGACTTTGGTTGTTATTACATTTGTTAGCAATAGTAGCAGTACTATCATTATAAACGGGACGATCAAATGAGTTGAGTCCTCACTGACCTATTGGCATTACTCTTGGAAATGTTTCCAGGATGCATTTATCTCAGAAAATGAGAGAAACTCAAAAGCATCGGACTGTGCAACTTTAAATGACTTTAAAATGCAGACACGTGGCTAGCTCCTCAAGGTCAAGGTCGTAACAGGGTGGAAAAAGGAAGAGTAAAATGAGCAAGATCAATTGCAGTTTTCCGTGCTTAGTCATCCATCCCCAGCGGGCATGCCATACTGGATTCATGTTCGGTTCCACCTGAATGACTCTGCACCTATAACCCCTTCCCTTGCCTCTGGACCGGACGAAGCGGCCTTATCAGTAGAGCGCAGGCTTCGCATGCGGAAGGTTGGGAGTTCGGTTCCCGATCGAGTCAAAGCAATGACTTAAAAATGTATACTACCTGCTTCCTATCTCGGGGCTCAGCATTGCTAGGATAGGGCAAGGACCGGTTAGCTCAGTGCCAGGACAATGTGGCTGATTGGGATATCAGTTCATTGTCCTGGCGGCCTGAATTCCCAGTGGGCAGTGAATGAAGTGACCATGAGTGCGATCTGTCGCAAGTCGGTACCCGCCCTCATATGACCTTTGATGTTGTCAGGGCGTAAAACTTCAACAACCAAGCTAATCTCTGAATCGAGTCTGATGTTTAACAGAAGCGAAGGTCCTGCTTCTGATAATTTATAAAGGATCCGCCAGGATTGCAAAATGAATCAAGTTCTGCCTGGTTGGGTGTTTTTTTTTAAGTGCGTTTAATATATAATAAATAAATAAATATATATATACATATATATATACATATATATATATATGTATATATATATATGAAGAATTCAGCCGAAATCAATCCATGACGACCAGGTTTGAGCTGAAAATGGCATCATTCTAATAATCAAATTTGTTTTCTTTGCAGAAACCAACACATTCCTGATATAATTTACATACGGGAACAAACTGGAGACTAGACAGAGATGGAGATAACAACAATTTATTGGAGAACATAACCTGCAGGCAGGTCGGTCTTGGCTGGAGAACATATCGGTATCGTGTATCGTGTCATGAGTTAAATGAGAATGATGTTATTGAGGTATCGTATAGAGTACCAGCAAGGTTAGGTCGGTCTTGACTGGAGAACATATCGGTATGGTGTATCGTGTCATGAGTTAAATGAGAATGATGTTATTGAGGTATCGTATAGAGTACCAGCAAGGTTAGGTCGGTCTTGACTGGAGAACATATCGGTATGGTGTATCATATCATGAGTTAAATGAGAATGATGTTATTGAGGTATCGTATAGAGTACCAGCAAGGTTAAATGATGTCATGATAAGTGTCAGGCATATCGAACAATTGAATAGTGATTAGAGATGAGACTAGTTAAATGTTATGTTGCGAGGAAAATGGAAAGGTCAGGAAAGAGATGAGAGAGAAGAACTAGCACGGAACCAGCAGCCCTCAACCCCTACCCCTTACCTCCTTCATCATCGGGTGGGTGGGTGGGTGAAGCGACTTGCAAGGAGAAAGACCGGCGTGAAAGTGAAGTGCGAGTCAGCAGTCAGTGACGAGGAAATATGGCAAGAAAGTAGTGCCGAGAGAAAGTAGTGCATGTGTTCCCGCCAGTAAATTATCCATGTTGACAGTGCCAACATGCGTAATGCATTGCTCAATATGAAATTGATAGACTGCGTCTGTTAAGCCTGACAGCAAATTATATTAAACAAATAGATTGCATTTGTTGGTATTTGCACCTGAACTTTTCATATATAGATGGACATATTTTTTAATCGACATTTATTGTGTTTCTAAACCAGATATATGTGATGTATAACGCATTATGCGAGTATAAAGATACATAAGGGAATATTACTTATTGTTATTGTTATTGTTATCCTCCGTAAGATATAACACTTTACCGGTGGCGCCATTTCGGCCACCTCACCTCCCCGGGATGTTGACCAGTGTCATATATATATATAGATATATATATTTATATGTTGAAAATTGCGGAAAACATAAGATTCAAGGGCATGTCATCCCTAAATATCATTTGGGTCATGAACAAAGATATGACTCACAGCGAACAACCGCAGCACCACTCGTTCTGTCGCCTGCCGTTCGCTTCCTTTTCAGGTGCAGAAATATTCAAATATAGTCAGAGATTGAGCACAAGTAGAAAAGTGAATTTAGCGAACGCCGTGCGTGACCTAGGAAGAGTTGCATGACGGGAAACCCGGAATAATACAAAAGGAAGAAATTGTCATTGGTTTGTTTTAAGGCAATTCCATTGTCTGCGTGAATCAGTGTCGTGGGATTATGAGCCTGGACTAACCCTATTATAATTGAAGGTGTGCTTATTTTTCCCTCCACTGTTATGTTCTATTGGTTTAAGCAGTGTTGACGGTCCAACTCCCCGCCCAATCATCGTGCGGTTCGCAGGACACGTGACAGCCGGGTCGCGCGCCGTGTTGACAGCCCTGATCGGTAGGGGGCGGGTGGTCGCTGTGAGTGTGGGGGAACAGTGTCATACAGTGCTGCAGATTTGAAGCCTTCAGCACGCCACCGTGATTGGGAAACTCCCCAACAACTTTGATTGTTTGTTGTTGTTTTACATCCTAGCAACATCTAATGTCATATCAGGATGGGTACCAACTTGTGACAGTGTGCACTCATGGCGACTTTATAGTGCTGCCCACTAGAAGACCAGGCCACCAGCACCATGACCTGATATCACACTCGGTCACATTATCCTGACACTGAGCAACCAGTGCTTGCCCTATCCTAATAATGCCAACTGGCAAGCTAGAAAGCAACAAGTATCCATTTTTACGTCATTGGTTTGACTCGACCAGGGTTCGAGCCCACGACCCCATGATCTACCAACACGGGAGACGGACACTCTAACTCATTTGGCCATCCCGTCTCGTCAACAAATTTGATAAATCACATCTGATCTGGAACCAATGCCAAAAAGGACCTTTCACATTACCACCCTGCTTATTCACTATTATTATGATCGGATATGACTGGTCATGTTGTATACATCTTGAAGCCAACTAGTCCCTGTATGTTCGGTAGGACCCAATCAAGGCCAAGTATTTATTGGATTATTCTGGTCATTCTGCCCTGACTTTTTGTCTAACTTACTGTAAAGTCCACGGCTCACATCTGTGGTTGTGTAGGCAGGCTGTAGTGAAATCATTACAGGCAAAAAGAGACAGGAAGAGTATAAAGAGTGAAAGAAGAGAGAGAGTCAAGCCCTCAGGTTTATTATTTATATGGTACATGGATCCAGTATAGTGTATCACCTCACCCTATTCTCCCAATGAGAAACAAGCATTTCTAGCTCCACCAATGAGAAACAAGCATTTCCGGTCCCCATGGTTACAGTGTTCTGCCCAATACCACCAAGCAGTGTAGCTCCCCTGGCCACCACCTGCCTTGAGCTGAGTGTGTGGTGATCCATGACTACCAGAGGGGGGAGGGGGTAGTGTGTAGGGCTCTGAGTGCCCCTTACACACTTTGTTACTTGCACCACAATGTCTAGTTACCTATCAATCAAGCACCACCAGCAACTACATAAACACATCTATGCACCTGGCCATGTATACCTGTTTCACAAATAGAACATTTGCATTTCCCCACCAATGCAACATTATTGTAATATTTTACATTACTATAATGGCATATCTCAGGGCTTAGGTAGTTGGAAAAGCTTTCTCTATAAAACATGACATGTGCGTATTTTGAAGCATTTGACTCCGCTTAATAAGCTATTTAATTCATCATATCCCTTGACTTCATGACGTCTGAAAATGGGCTATTTGATTTCAACCACCACATGGAAGGGACTGATCTGTCCAGCAACATTAGCCCAAGTGTTCCTGAACATTGTTAGCATTATATGTAAAACAATTGATATTTCTAGAATGTAACTAATGTATTGGTCTGCACTGACTTCTCATGCAAGGAGGCACGTAGACAGGCATTCCGGGCCAGTGTGCTAACCATTGCACCACCTAGGCTCCTTGATGTCACCATCCTACCTACACCTGCCTGGTTATGTGGTTTGTTGCCTGAGAGATCAGTGCATACTACTACACTCATCCCCCTGGAATTGTAAGTCTTTTAAATGGTTGTTTAAGGCTTACAATTACATACATACAGGCAATGCACTTACATATACATACACAGAGTAGGTTCAACAAGAGATATACTGGGTTGTGTGTAACCTTACAACGGTTACCGTTTGCAGAACTGCAACATTATATAGAGGTTCAACAACTTACTTTGGGGGTGGTTTGTAACCATATGACGGTTACTGGTTGCAGAACTGCAACATTTATAGAGAGGCTCCGATAAATCGGCGCAATCTTTGGTTGAAGAATACTGTTCAGTCGGGAGGGTTGTAGAAGCTGGGGACATCTTTACATCTTCGGTCAGGCGGTAGTTGAGCGGTAGTTGGGCACTTGTATCCAGTTGGCAGCAGCAGGTTTCACGGAAGGGCGGGTAAAGATGGGTGCAGCGGTGGTTCCAGCAATGAGAACAAAGCGAGAGAAAATGTAAAGGTACAGGGCCCACCCAAACACACAACTCCCCTGGTCAGGGGGAGGAGTATGCCTAGGAGAAAACATAAAGGGTAGAGTATAGGAAAGAGAAATGAGGAGAGTTGCATCAAAGGACCATGTCTATCTGCTCTATGGTGACCAACCAGTGAGTCATAGACACGGACAGAGTAAGAGTAGAAAGTGAAATGCCGCCAGGCTCCCCCTCCTGGAACTCTTTTCAGACATATCAAGGAGGAGCCAGGCCAGCGGAGAGGAGATAGAGAGAGGTGTGGACGATGTGCGGTCCAGATAGCAAGTGTCTGATAGATACAACCATACACCACATAGCTTGTACAGGATCATGGTCACGGCAACTGACGTTATAGAAATGATGAAAATGGGGAATAACTGAAGCCAGAGTGGATACCATGTGAAGCAACCATCTCATATTATGGTAACCAAACCTTTAAATAATCGATAGTCAGCGAAGCTGAAAAACAGCGTAATAATTTCACTTCCAAATTTGGCTCTTCAGCGATACACAATATGACAATGAGCGTTTACATATTGATACAAAGAAGTCCCTGAACCATGACGAATAGCGCCTCGCCCCAATGCACCCTCCCCACGCATGTCACAAATGTGTAAGCACCTCGTAACGGGATACAAAATACTCTTTAATAATGCAGCTTTTACTTTGGCTCATAATTAGTTAATTATTGGTGCGTCCAGAATAGCCAACGCTATATATATATATATATATCACCAGCCCCTACCGACTGAGACTGGTACTACAGCTTCGAATGGAGGAATACATTGTCTCTTTCGTTGCACAAAAGAGACTGACAATTAGAGAGTTATTAATTTGGGAATAACATGCGAGGGTTGAGTGAATGGAGTATTGTTACAGAACAGGTGTTTTCATGTTTAATGTATTTAATGCTGCATAGTCAGATGAAGATATCTAATGTTCTAACCCAAAATACTTATCTAGATTTCATTCTATGCTGTCGTATTTATTGAGAAGTTGGTACACCTGCAGGGAATAGAATATTAAGTCAATTTGGTGGAACTACCTATGATGTCAGAATTTCTACATGCACGCTAAGATTAATTACTTAAACAGAGACCAGACGGGATGGCCGAATGAGCTGGAGCGTCCGTCTCCCATGCTGGTAGATCGTGGGGTCGTGGGTTCGGGCCACGGTCGAGTCAAACCAATGACTTGAAAATTGGTGCTTGTCACTTCCTAGCCAGGCGCTCGGCATTACTAGGACAGGGCAAGGACTGGTGTGCTCAGTGTCAGGATAATGTGACTGAGTGGGATACCAGGTCATGGTCCCGGTGGCCTGGTTTCCCAGTGAGACAGCACTATAAAGTCGCCAGGATGCGCACTGTCACAAGTCGGTACCCGTCCTGATATGACCTTAGATGTTGCTAGGACGTAAAACAACAACAAACAAACAAAACAAACAAACAAACATGTTTGCGTTTCAAATGCCTCCAATTTTACCAATTCATAATACAAATTACTACCAACTAACCTAATATATTTATCTAAAGAAACTTGCAGAAACCCAAAGCCATCAGATGACATACATATAAGGGATGGACACAGAAATGAGTGGAGTCTGACGCAGCATAGATTGTGTTGGTCTGGTATAAATGCACATGTAATAAATACACTGCTAAAACAAAAAGGAAAGTTTGTTATATTAATGATGGCTCTAGAGCACATCAATTTCTATCATCAGCTATTGGACATCAAATGCATGATCAGTCTGACATATTTCTTTGGACGAAACCTGCTGCCACCACATAGGCTCCTCTTTCCGATAAGCAGCAAGGTTTTTTTTATATGCGCTTTCCCACAGATATGACAGACATACCACAACCTTTGATGAACCAGTTGTGGACAACTGGTTGGAACAGAAAATAGCCCAAAGTGCAAATGGGTCCACTGAGCAGGATCGATTGGATGACGCACACCTTTACAGGTGGACACTCTACCGCCTGTGCTACGTCGCGCTCCTAATACACTGTTCCTATCACAATGCATTGCATACAACTACTAAGGAACACATAAGCTAATTTCATGCACCTGTACAGTGGACACCCCTCTCTAGCCTACAACAATTGTCTTTTAATTTGTAATCGCTTACAATTACATAGATACAGGCAATGGTGACCTTACCTATATATATATATACACAAGGCAGGTTCAACAACCATGCATGGGGTCGCAGTAGCCAATGTTGTGGAGCTGATGCAAATGTGAAATATTGTGACTAGAGCGATGTTCATTCATTCACATTATCCTGACACTGAGCTAACTAGTCCTTGCCCTACCCTATTAATGCCGAATGCCATGATAGGAAGCAACTACTATGAATTTTAAAGTCATTGGTTTGACTCGACCGGGAACCAAACTCCCGCTCTTCCGCAAGTAAGGCCAGCGCTCTACCGATTAAGCCACCGTGCCTTGTTTGGAGATGAGTGTCCCGACCCCTGAATGAGCTGTGTCAACTGGGCCACCTACCGGTCATGCATCATTCCACTTTTTGGCATGTCCATGTAAACCCGCAAATATTGCATGATGACACTGGAGTTGTGGACACACCATTAACCCGGCATCCCAGCACAAACCGGCAAGCCAGGGTCGCCGTGTGGTGTGTGTGTGTGTGTAAATGGTTGGTTGGTTGTTGGAGTTGATGTCCGAGCAACATCCAAGGTCATCTCAGGACAGGCCCCGAGTTGTGACAGTGTGCACTCATGGATACTTTATAGTGCTGCCCACTGGGAAAACAGACCGCCAGCATCATGACCTGATATCCCACTTAGTCACATTATCCTGACACTGAGCTGAGCAATCCTTGCCCTATCCTATTAATGTCAAGCACTAGGCTCAGAAGCGACAAGTATCATTTTTAAAGATATTGGTTTGACTCGACCGGGAACCGAACTCCCGACTTTCCGCATGCGATGCTCGCACTCTACCGATTAGGCCACCGGCTCTTTCTTATATGTAATTACCAATAACATTTTGCTTGAATGTGTTCTGCTTGTTAAAAGTATGTTATGAAGGTGTGTTAACATGTTTTTATTGGTGGATGCAACATTGTTCATTTTAGTGGCTTTCTCAATTTGTATGAGACCAACAAGTGAAATACGAAGATTTCAACGCTGACTTATGCGCAACATATAATTATAAACCTTAATATAAATATTGATTCTGCTATTAGTTGGAATGTTTCCTGCTATTATGTGCAATGTCTTGATCTCAATTTTCATGTCAGAAAAGTGGTATATCGCTTCTGAGAACGACCCATATATATATATATGAAGAGCTCAGGTGCAAAACCATGTAAACGCCAATCCAAAAATTACGATAAACATCGGAATCAACCCTTCAACATTTTTATTTGTTTACATTCCGACTTTTTTGCTCATTTCTCCATTATCATGATATTACAACAAAAAAAGGAATTAGTGAGAATTACAATTATTGTTGGCACACATCTTTTATTTGTATTCAATTGTTGTATTGGCGTTTACACGATTTTGCGCCTGAAGTCTTCATATATATATATATATATATATATATATATATATATATTATATATATATACATATAGATATATATATATATATAACAGAGAAGCGGCTTTCAAATCGACCCTACCCGCATGGTATGGTTTCAAAATGACACTCCGCTCTTTGTTTTACAAATGCGTCTATGCAGAAGATGAAAATATCCTGACCAAATTAACCAAAATACAACAAAACCTCTCCCTTCGGAAAAAAAACTCCAAGCAAGCGTACATTTAAATAAACAAAAGCAAAACCCTGTAACTTAGTATAGGAAGAAGAAGAAGAAAGCGCGCCAGTTCCACCCCCTCCTTCCACTCTGCCCTCTAACCATGGGCCCCCGTCCTGATATGACCTTATATGTTGCTAGGACGTAAAACAACAACAAACAAACAAACTAACCATGGGCTTGTTTGAAGCACCAAAAGGGATGGCCGAATGAGTTGAACGTCCGTGCCCCGTTTTGATAGATCGTTGAATTCGAATGCACGGTTTGCAACCTTGCTCGAGCCAAACCTTTGACTTCAAAATTGATACTAATTTTGTTATTGTTACTTCCTAGCCTGGCAGTCGGATAGCATAGGGCAAGGACTGGTTGTCTCCGTGTCAGGACAATGTCACTAAGTGGGATACCAGGTTACGCTGTGGCAGCCTGGTGTCCAACTGGGGCAACGCTATAAAGTCGTCATGAGTGCACACTGTTACAAGTCGGTACCCATCCTGATATGACCTTCCATGTTGACAGGACGTAACACTCCAGCAACCAACCAACTTGCATGAATCATTAATGAAATGACACCGCACATGTACAAAACATAGTTGTACACACTGGATTGCATCTTGAGACAGTCGTGGCCGCGACGCAACGCAGCTGTACATATTTGACTTGCGGCCTTATACTAAGTTATAGATCGACTAGCTCCAAGACGCAGTGCACAGGAGTAGCCTGTAGCTGGACGTAGAAGTAACACCCGGTAGCTGTATGGTATGGTGGATGTGTGTTGTGGGGAGGGGGGGGGGGAGGGTCGTTATCTACACCTTTATCGCGCCGTCTCGACACCATACCGCTAGATGGCGCCCTGGCAGCTGGTTTCTAATTGGCGGCGGGCAAGACAACCTCTCCCCAATCTATTAACCCCCACTCCTACCCCCACCGACATCCGTCCCTGTACCCACCCGTGCATTCAACTAGCCCCTCCTACACCCGCCCTATATCCCTCCCTCCACCTACCCGCGCCCTTAACTACCCTCCCCCCTACCTCCTACACCCACCCTATATCCCTCCCCCCCCCCTCATACACCCGCCCTATTTCCCTCCCCCCTTCCTACACCCACCCTATATCCCTCCCCCCTTCCTACACCCACCCTATATCCCTCCCTCCACCTACCCGCGCCCTTAACTACCCTCTCCCCCTACCTCCTACACCCACCCTATATCCCTCCCCCCACTCTACACCCGCCCTTACTACCCCTCCCCCCCTACCTCCTACACCCACCCTATATCCCTCCCCCCCTCATACACCCGCCCTATATCCCTCCCCCTCCTACACGCCCCCTATCCCTCCCCCCCTCATACACCCGCCCTATATCCCTCCCCCCTCCTACACCCGCCCTATATCCCTCCCTCCCTCCACCTACCCCGCCCTATACCCTCTCTCCCTCCTACACCGCCCTATCCCTCCTCTACACCCGCCCTATATCCCTCCCTCCCTCCTACACCCGCCCTATATCCCTCCCTCCCTCCAGCCCCCTATACCCTCCCCCCTCCTACTACCGCCATCCCTCCCTACCTCCTACACCCGCCATATATCCCTCCCTCCCTCCTACACCCGCCCTATATCCCTCCCTCCACCTACACCCCGCCCTATATCCCTCCCTCCCTCCCTCCTACACCCGCCCTATATCCCTCTCTCCCTCCTACACCCGCCCTATATCCCTCCCTCCTACACCCGCGCTATATCCCTCCCTCACACCGCCCTATATCTCCCCTACCTCCTACACCCGCCCTATATCCCTCCCTCCCTCCTACACCCGCCCTATATCCCTCCCCTCCTACACCCGCCCTATATCCCTCCCTCCCTCCTACACCCGCCCTATATCCCTCCCTCCCTCCCTCCTACAACCCGCCCTATATCCCTCCCTCCCTCCACCCGCTCCCTTAACTACCCTCTCCCCCCTCCCTCCTACACCCGCCGCATATCCCTCCATCCACCTGCCCGCGCCCTTAACTAATCACTCCCCGCGCCCCTCCCGTCTCCCTTCCCCAAGGCCACCTCTGTTCTGCCCCCCCCCCCCCCCCCCCCCCTTCCCACACACACAGACACACACCATTCCAGCAGGCCCGTCTAATCCACATACCAAGTGCCTGAGACTGAGACCCGTACCCAACAAGCTACCTACCTACCTACCTACCGACAGGACGCGAATACATGTGTACCACGTTGTGTCCGTGTCCTCCAGGGAGGTCTGTCGCTGCGACCCAGCACGCTAATGGCCGTGTCACATTACGGCGTATGGCGTTAGCGTATGCCGGCGTATGCGGTTTTCGACCCATACACCGTCATACACCGTCATACGCCGTCATATGCTATGCACGAGGTCCCAACGGCATCTGAAGCGCATGCCCAGCATATGCCTAACCTATGCCTAACCTATGCCTAACCTTTGCCTAACCTACCCCGAGTCTACGGTGGCATATTCAAAGTGTATCCCGACCTATGCGCAGCGTACTGTGATGAGGTTTGATGGTTGTGATTGACAGTTCAGCATACGCCCAAGCTATGCGTAACCTATGTCGGCGTACGCATAGCGTACATCAAGTATATGAGCAGCGTATGAGCAGCGTATGAAAATCCATACGCTAACGCCATACGCCATAGTGGAGACCACCTTTACAGAACGTTGGGGGTATGCAAGAGATACCCGGCGGGTGTCAATCCAGCAGACGCCCAACCTATGCCGATGTACCCCTAACCTATGCGTAACCTATGCCGGCATATGCATAGCATACGCCTATCGTATGAGCAGTGTATAATCCATATGCTGCCATACGCTGAAAATTTTGAGCAAGGAAACAGGCTTGTTGGAGGAGCAGCGTATGACGGCGTATGATGGTGTATGATGGCGTCTGCATAGCGTCTGCATAGCATATGGCGGCATATACCAACGTATATGATGTAACGCGCTTACGCCGCCGTATGCTCCCGCAAAAAACCCTAATGTGACAGCCCCTTTAGTCGCACCTTCAGTTTACACATCAGAAGTTGGGGTTAGTGCCAATATCCACTACCACTTACCAGTATCATTCGAGATGAACCCTTAATCGTTAATCTTAAGTTCGACTGATAATGACCAACCCTGGGAGAATTATGATTAATGGTTTACAATAATATAATAATAATGAAGGAGTTCCCTTCCGCGCCGTTTTACTCGCATAGTTCATCAAACATCATATATATATATATATTTATTCCGTTCAGATAGAGGAGTCAAGGAGAAGAGGGGGGGGGAGGTCCAGGTTGGTATCCGCTCCACTCGCGTCCTCAGCCGGACGGGGGGGGGGGGGGGGGGGGGGGCGGGGATTCCAGAGCTGATTAGGTGATTAAGGGATTATCACTATTCATACACAGCAAAACCTCTCTAACCGACCACCTCCACAGATCGACGACTCCCCTATATTGATCGCTATACCATTATGATCATATTCTACCGACCTCAACCGACCACCTCCATAAATGGGCCAAGTAAAGTGGGTTCCAGGGTCGGTCGATTTAGACAGGTTTTATTGTGTGTATATTTATATATATATATATATATATATATACACACAATAAAACCTCTGCAAATCGATATACATATATATATGGAGTATAATGAATTATGCTCATATAAAACACGTAGAATTAATTTAATATTATTATCTCTCTCTTGACTATTATTGAATATTGAATATTGCATTGAATATTGTGAATACAACTGGAAATTGAAGTCGCACGCTAACCGCCGGCTCCGAGTTGTGACTGACGCGCCACCACCACTTGTTGCGGAAGCTAAATGCGCAGGTCAGAAGCCGCACTTCTGCAATATTGTCCAATATATATATATATATATATATATATATATATCCCTCTCTTAGTCTTACCGCCTCTCTCTGTCTTCTACATACTCCCACTCTTCGCCCTCTCCCGCTACAACCCCCCCCCCCCCCCGCCCCATATCTTCCCGCCCGCCGCTGTGGCCGTTATCAGCGCAGGGGTTCATGGCGTAGCGTCTGTCTGTAATCTCTCATGGGCCCGAGGGCCTGATGCTCCGTGGCACATTCCGGCCGCGGTGCACAATTACCGGCCAGCGCGTGACCACAGCGAGGTTCGAGCATGCGCAATCTGTGCGACGCCACCGAAAGCCGAGTGCTGGGCGTACTGACCCGGAACTCGTATTTCTGGGTAATCAGCGAAGACCCTTTAGTCATTCAGCGAGAGTACACGATCACGCCACAAGAAGGCGTTGCAACCAGCGGGTTGTTTAATGTCCAATCACAATAGCCGGCAACTGTAGCTGATCCACTGTTTAGCTATGACTAGATCTACTGCGCAGGCGGATCGCGATATTCACTATAGCCTCCCTCAATAATACGGAATTTCTGCTGGCCATCCCAGATTCGCTTGTGTCACTGAGATGCTTGATTCTGTTTTTGTTTGTATATATATGCCCACCCTGCATCCTCGCGCTCAAATATGTCCCAGTAGATGAGTAGTTTAATCTCGGAAGGAGGCACCTTGAATTGGGTGTGATAGGGTGATTGCATATGGTATCTAGGTAGTGTAATGGTTAACATGCTAGCCTCAGAATAGAAGGAAGTGTGGATTGGAATCCTGTGTCCCCAGTATATGAGAACAGTAAAACCTGTTTTCCTGATCAGCTCCACAGAACGACCGCTCCCATATATCGATCACTTTATTTGGGTCCCAACAATACCATTGTAACCATATTCTATCTCACTAAACAGACCACCCCCATAAATGGACCACTTAAAATCGGTGGCGAGGTCAGTCGATTTAGAGAGGTTTTACTGTAGTCTGATCTGAGAAGGAGGCACAGTGAATTGGGTGTAATAGGGTGATTGAAAATAGAAAAACAAATCAGTAACGTACAAAGTGAAATGAACCATGATGTTTATGCCTGCTTAATTGACTATGAGAAGGCCTTCGACCGAGTCAATTATGAAATGTTAATCAAATGTTTACAAGATATTGATGTCAATGCCAAAGACAGTAATCTAATTGTGAACTTATACTGGACACAACATGCATTTATAAAAATGGAGCAGGGCCTATCGGATGAAGTTATGATTAAATGAGGAGTTTAACAGGGGTGTGTTTTGTCACCATGTCTTTTTAACCTGTACACAGAGATGATTTTCAGACACATTGAAGATTGCAAGGGAGTGACAATAGGTGGCATGAACATCAACAATCTTAGATATGCCGATCACAGTGTAATACTAGCAGACAGTGAGAAAAACCTACAAGATATTGTGAATAGAACCAATGAAGCTGGAATACTATTCAACATGAAGATGAATGCCAGGAAGACCAAAACAATGGTTATAAGTAAAAATACAGAAACAAGAAATATCAATATAACCATATATGGCACAAACATACCACCGGTATCCGAATTCATATATCTCGGACAAAAGGTTACAAATGATGGGAGATGTGAGGAAGAAATTAAGAGAAGGATAACAATAGCCCAAACAACATTCTCCACAATGTATAGAGTGTTAACATCAAGTAAGATATTAATACATACAAGGAAGCATATTCTTCAGTGTTATGTGTGGTCTACCCTAATGTATGAGGCTGAGACATGGACACTCTCTAAGAAAATGTACAAATCTTTAGCAGCATTTGAGATGTGGACTTATCAAAGGATGATGAAAATATCATGGACAAAGGAGATCACCAACAAAGCAGTTCTCAGAAAAATGTAAACAAAGAAACACTTGTTTGCCACTATACAGACAAAGAAACTTATATATTTTGGCCACATCATTCGTCAGAGTTCAATATACCATACATTGTTGGAAGGGAAGGTGAATGGCAACAGAGGGAGAGGGAGACCAAGAACATCATGGTTTACAAATATTTCACAGTGGACAGGCTTGAATTATTCACAGTGTATCAGCACAGCACACCATCGGGACAAGTGGAGAACCATTGCAACCAACCCTCGACTAGAGGACATCACTATTGATTGATTAATTGAGGGTGATTGCATCAGGGCTCCTAGGTGGGGTATTGATTAGCATGCCAGCCTCAAATTGGAAAGAATTGTGGGCTGGAATCCTGCTCCTGGACATTCTGTTCATGGATGCCTATGTCACTGTAAAATACCGAATCCTGCTCCTGGACATTCTGTTCATGGACGACTATGTCACTGTAATGTAGCAGTCACACTACGACGACAAGGGGGTGACGACAGCCCAGCAACTTGGATTTTGTGAAAACCCGACGACATATGCAAATTCGGCCCAAGTTGGACGACAATCGGACGACATCGGGACGACAGCCTGACGACATCGGGACGACAGACGGGACAACAGCGGGATGACAGTGTCTGTCTGTGTGTCTATGCTACCATATGCACAGAAATATGAATACCTATCTATAATTTGGTTATAATAAAGGTAGGAACGCAGTTTCCATGAGAAATATGAAGAATGGGACGGTGCAAACATGTAGGTTTATGCAGCGGACCTGTTAGGAAGCAGTCTGCATATGATATATGAAGAAATGGGACGGTACAAACATGTGTGTTAGACTATGCGGCGGACCTGTTAGGAAGCAGTCTTCATGAGAAATATGAAGAATGGGACGGTGCAAACATGGCTCAGTTTAGCTTGCTTTATCGCACACACAGAGAGTGTGAGTGTGATAGTGAGTGTGAGTGTGATAGTGAGTGTGAGTGTGATAGTGAGTGTGAGTATGATAGTGAGTGTGATAGTGAGTGTGATAGTGAGTGTGAGTGTGATAGTGAGTGTGAGTGTGAGTGTGATAGTGAGTGTGATAGTGAGTGTGAGTGTGATAGTGAGTGTGAGTGTGACTGTGATATTGAGTGTGAGTGTGATAGTGAGTGTGAGTGTGATAGTGAGTGTGAGTGTGATAGTGAGTGTGAGTGTGATATTGAGTGTGAGTGTGAGTGTGAGTGTGATAGTGAGTGAGCTATGGAGTGAGCTATGGAGAGCGAAGCGACTACAGCTTAACAACAAGACGACACCGTAGCGACACTGTAC
Source organism: Branchipolynoe longqiensis (assembly GCA_030323885.1). Taxonomy (NCBI): domain Eukaryota; kingdom Metazoa; phylum Annelida; class Polychaeta; order Phyllodocida; family Polynoidae; genus Branchipolynoe; species Branchipolynoe longqiensis. The sequence continues at coordinate 89,705,450 of CM059191.1, read as the reverse complement.
CGACCCCATAGCGACACCGTATCGACAGGAGACCGCATCGGCTGTCGTCGCCTGTCGTCAAAGTGTTTCAACATGTCCAAAAAGCCGACGACAACCCAACGACAGTCGAGAAACAGTAGAGACACTGGAGGTGTCGCGGAGCTGTCGCGGCGACAGCTGCGCGACAGCTGAGCGACAATCGATGAAATCGACGACAGACCGGAAGTCGCTGTCGCTGGGCTGTCGTCGCCGCTTGTCGTTGTAGTGTGACAGCCACATAAAAAACTGAATCCTGCTCCTGGTGTTCATGGACGCCTATTTCATTGTAAAAGACCGAATCCTGCTCCTGGACATTCTGTTCATGGATACCTATGTCACTGTAAAAGACCAAATCCTGCTCCTGGACATTCTGTTCATGGATGCCTATGTCACTGTAAAAGACCAACTCCTGCTTCTGGGCATCCTGTTCATGGACACCTATGTCACTGAAAAAGACCGAATCCTGCTCCTGGATATCCTGTTCACGGACACCTATGTCACTGTAAACGACTAATGGAACTACACCGTTTAAAGTTCCATAGTCTGATAGTTTTGAGTCTTTGAGTTTTTCTGATATGAATACCTTAGATTAATTATTATAGTATATTTGATTTAATTTCAAATTATTATTATGTTAATCGGGTAATTTTGATATATTTGATACGAAAATATGCTAAATTAATTTCGGCAAGCACATCAAAGCTCTGATAGTAGTGAGAGTGACAACATATGATTCAGTAGTACATGGTCTATTAAATTGACGTAGTGCACCCTTCTATGCAGCACAAAATCCTTAATAAGTCTGCCTGTATTTATAGATATGTAGAATCAAATCTAAATAAGTGTTTTGGTTTTGAAAATGTTATGTTTTCTGCGGACTATCCCTCTTTAAAACAATGAATAGAGGACTAATACAATATTCATCTGCACAAAGCAATGTACAGATATAATGTACATATATATATATATATATATATATAATGTACAGTAAAACCTCTAAATCCCCCGACCATGAGACCAACTGTAAGTGGTCCATTTAGCGAGGTAGTCAGTTTACAGAGGTAGAATATCATTACAAGGGTATTATTGGGACCCATTTAAAGAGAGTGATATAGGGGAGTCGTCAATCTGTGGAGGGGTCGGTGTAGAGAGGTTTTACTGTATATATCCGCTCGGTGCTAGATATACACATGCGCTATGCATACCACATTGGCTCAATATACATAAGCTGGTATGTGACACAATGTGCCATTGTTACAGCCTGCCCGCATTGCTTATATATATATATATATATATATATATATAATATGAAATATATGTATATATATAATGATGTTGCCTCTTGCTTACAGGTCAGCACCTGCGTGGGTTAGCAGATGTCTACATACTTATATATACAGTATAACGCCGTTAAACCAAACTTAAAGGGACCCTAGAAATTTGTTTGGATTAACCGAACATTGGTTTAACTGAGCTTTGGCTTCGGCTTTGGGAAACACGTGGGTGCATTATGAATGTAATATACAATGTATGTGGACACCTTGATTATTGTTATTTATGTATATACATTATAACCCCGTTCAACCAAGCTCAGTTAAACCAAACGGTCGGATAATCCAAGCTTTAGTCGGCGGCCCCGCAAAATACTACAATTTATCATATAAAAAAGTCTCAGGTGATCTTATAACCACATGAATGTTTGGTTTAACAATAGCAGAATTGATCTGGGGCCTGACAATTTTGTTTGGATTAACTGGTACTTTGGATTAACCAACTTTGGTTTAACCAACTTTGTTATATGATAAATGGTAGTATTTTGCCGAGACGCCGAAAAAAGTTTGGATTATCCGATCGTTTGGTTTAAGCGAGCTTGGTTTAATGGGGTTGTACTGTATAATCATTCTCCACAATCCAACCTGGGTAGAAGAAAAGGATTGTATATGTGTATACCGAACCTCTCTCTATAGATATATTCTTTACTTCTGTATATGTATGCTATGTAATACATTAATTATATCAATATTTCCTGTGGCGGCGGTGATAGTGGACACATTAACACACACTAACAAAGTACTTTACAGATCAAAACTATCAAAGTAGTATCCTATGCCTGCCGTCATGTAGTAAATAGCATCACGTTGGTTATGCGTTTATTATTGATAATGCATTATATAAAACATACTTAGTTGGTTCGAACCCTGACCGAGTCAAACCGATGCCGTAACAAAGTATACTGGTCGCTTCCTAGCCGGGCGTTCGGCATTGTTAGGATAGGGCAAGGACTGGCTGATTCAGTGTCAGGACAACGTGACTGAGTGGGATATGAGGTCATGGTGCTGGTGATCTGGTCTCCCAGTGGGGCAGCACTATGAAGTTGCCATGAGTGCACAATGTCGCAAGTCGGTACCCGTCGTGATATGACCGTAGCTGTTGCTAATATGTAAAACAACAAGAAACAAATATCATGTATATATTTAGGAAATTATATATATGTACATACTTTACGAAATAGATCGAAATATATGTATTACCTAATGCATATTTTGGATATACATATACCTAAATGCAAATGTAAATGGGCATATATGTGCGTATATATATATAGTTGATTTATATGCATATATGCATTTATACTTTATAGGTAAGCACATTCTTACCGAGAGAACCAAAGTACGAGAGTCGGGGAATGTATATATTATATATATATATATGGGTCGGTTCATGGTAAATGGGGCCAAATTGTGACACGAGGGTAAGCAATGAATATTGTGTATTTTCCTAATTTGTTCACTGAGTACCCTACTCTTGTCCATCTATATCCTGGTAATGTGAAGGAAAAAATAGTGGATGTTCCCAATTTGTCAGAAAAACAAGAACTAATTAAGTAGCCAGTCCCAAGTGTGGATTTATTAATCAGCAAGTGTGAATGTATTAATCAAATCAATTATTAAATATAATTTATTGCATGAACACTTAATGTTTACATTGTGGTCCCTTAAGTATAGAAATGCACTGCAAAGAAATCTGCATAGGATAGTAATATTTTCCCCAATTTTGAGTTGTGGATGTAACACAATAGAAGGGGACACCAACAATAATATGGAACTTCCACTTTGTAGAAATATTATATTACTAACCATGGTACTAGAAAATAGCCTTACACATGCAACAATAGCAAATGTTTTTTTTACAGAAGCTCTGGTATTCCCACTCTCAGGATTACATATTTCCTAATTGAACAGCACGTGACAAGCAGGGGACAGGAGGTGTATGTCCATGACCAGTTTAATCACCCTTTATTTCAAGTATGTGTGTTCTATTATTTCATTGACTAACAGGTAATATTCTAAGCAAAATAAAGGTCTAGTGTGCTGTAGAAAAGTCCGAATTCTCCATGTCATACATTCATGCCTTTAAAACACAATACTTTTGAAATGAAAATCTTGGCTTTTATTCTTACTATGTCACATTAGGCCTTACCTTTTTCATATCTATCTCTCCAAACTGTAAGAATACCAGTTCTAAAAAGAAAATACATCCTCTACTCTTTCCATAATTGCTTTTGAGCATTACATACTTAAAAGTACATCGGCCCAATTTACCATGAAACGACCTAATATATACATACACACGTATACATGAATTTGTGAATATAGGAATTGTCACTGCACTAAATCCACTTACTACCGGTAACTTTCGCAATTGATTTATATTACCCTGTGAGCTATACTAGTAACATACCATCCATGTGCCAGTATGTTCCAGACTTGAGCATAATTGCTATAATTTCGGGGTGCTGGTGGGAGTGGGCGTGGGGCGGGAGTCACTGCATTCGCATCCAGCATGTCTCAATTATTTAGTTAATATTAACAGGCAGGAATTCTGGTTTCTTTCTCAGCACCGTGCAAGATTTCCGAATGGGTAGAGCGTGGGTCTCGCATGCGGAAGATCGGGAGTTGGGTTCCCAGTCGAGTTAAACCAATGACTTATCAAATTGATACTTGCCACTATCTCACCTGACTCTTGGCATTAATAGGATAGGGCAAGGACTAGTAGGGTTAGCCCAGTATCAGGATAATGTAACTGAATGGGATATTCTGGCATGGTGTCAGTGGCCTGATTTCCAAGTGAGGCAGCACTATACATTTACCATGAGTGTGCACTGTCACAAGTCGGTACCAGTCCTGACATTACCTGATATGTTGCCAACCAACCAACTAACCATCATCGGGGAGTTGTTGGTGTGACGGCCCCATAGGGGGGGCGGTGGGAGTGGTGGTGGCGGTGAGGACGGAGGGGGCGGGGGGCGGTGTGCGAGGTGGAGGCGATGGGGGTGGTGGGGGGCGGTGTGGGTGGTGTGGAGGCGCCTCCCGCAGGTATGTGCCGCCAATTAGAGCATGCACAGTGCGCGTGTTGTGAGCCCGCATACTGGTGCCACGGTCAGCATGCCTCCCTGGAACACTTTGACAAAATTAGGCTGGACTCGCCGACCTCGCCCTGTAGCCCGGAGGCCATGAACCTGTTTCTATCTTGCCCTTATCCCCCCCCCCCCTCCCCCGGACTCAGCTCCCCCTCCCTATACACATACCACGTCCCAGCAAAAACTAACGACCATTAAGTGTCCGGCAGTTGAAATAATGGAATGTGTCTCTAAAGAAAAATGAGCTGAAAACAACGACAACGAAAATGGAGTACAGGTCTGAAAACCGTACAAATTATCAACAAACCTAACCTTCAATGGTATGCCCAAAGCCCCCACCCCCTCTCACCAACAAAACCCCATCAAAACTAGCATGGAATAACTAGATTAAAAAAGTAAGGGTAGAAGGTACTGCAAATGTTAACTATGTCGAAAAATATAATTGAAACCCAAAAACATTGGAAAATCTCCCATTTTACACAGGTTTACAGAAATTAGTGATAAAGGAAATCAATCCATGTGGATTATGACTACTGCAAGAACAAAAACAAGTGCCTGCACATAACGATTATGAGAAGAATACGGAACCGATAACTAAACACACAAATCTCCACTTTGAAATATCAATTGTATTAATAATATATTATACGTCGTGCATATAAATATGGATATACATGGTCATGAACGATCTAGACCTATTTTCCCATATCTTCATATTTGCATCATGATATGATTTTGCCACATTTCTCTTCTTAATTTTGTACTTTAGTTGATAAAGCAGGGGAAATTTATATCACCGAAAATGGGTCTTCCTGAATTCAACTGCTCCTTGCCCTATCTTACTAAAGGTGAAGGGACCAGACGGGATGGCCGAATGAGTTAAAGCGTCCGTCTCCCGCGCTGGTAGATCCTGGGGTCGTGGGTTCGAACCCTGGTCGTGTCAAACCAATGACTTAAACATTTATACTTGTTGCTTCCTAGCCTGGCGCTCGGCATTATTAGGATATGGTAAGGACTGGTTGGCTCAGTGTCAGGATAATGTGACTGAATGGGATATCGGGTCATGGTGCCGGCAGCCTGGGTTCCCAGTGGGACAACACTATGAAGTCGCCATGAGTGCGCACTGTCACAAGTCGGTACCCGTCCTGATATGACCTTAGATGTTGCTAGGACGTAAAACAATAAACAAACTAAAGGTGAAGCCAGGCTACAGCGAAGAGTATGACTTGTTACGTCCCCCGGTCAGAGTTCTTACCCGAGGGGCCACAGACTAAATTATTTAGTACATATATATATATATATATATGTATATATATATATGTGTGTGTATGAATTCACAAAGGAGGGTTCGAATCCCATACACTACCAAACCGGGATCCGGGTGCTCAACTCATTCGGTCATCAGGTTATGTGAATAGTAAAGTTGCATAGTCCGATGGTTTTGAGGTTCTATTCCTTTCTGAGATAAATATATTAGATTGATCGTTGTAACCTTCGCGCATTGTCACGCACCATCACGAATGTGCACGCATTAGCATGCATCTTTATGCAATTACACGCATTCAGATGTAATATCACATATTTTCACGCATTCTCACATAGTCACACGCATTCTTACGCATTTGTGCGCATTATCACGCCATTTCTCATGCACCCAAGCCTTCTCAAGCACTCAAGTACTTACGCATTATCACGCACTCATGCCTTCTCACACATTCAAGTACTCACACTTCACGCGCTCACGCCTTTCTTGCGCACTCAAGTATTCACACCTTCTCACATACATGCGCCTTCTCATTCACTTGTGTCTTCTCACGCACTCAAATACTCACGCATTCTCACGCACTCATCACATTCTCATTCACTCAAGTAGCACTCACGCATTCCCCATCCCACTCCGACTAGTCCCCCATATCCACCATTAGAGGCCTCAGACACCCGCAGGGCGTTGCATACTTTACACTCGTCTCTTCGCATCCTGCACATTGGCTACAGATGCGCATGATCACGTTCACATTATGTCGCTTCTTTAGCTGCCTGCAGCAGTGATAGGTGCCCGGCATGCTGCTGAGCAGGCTGCCGGCCTGTTATTGTGCTGTCACATTATGACGCTTCTCGCCAACGCATGTCGATGTATGCTATTTTTTGGCGCAACGTCGGGATACGTCAGGAAGCGTTACGCGCACATTAGGCGTGCGTTGGTATTCGGTCATGCACGGTGATGGTCGGCCATGGTCGGCACCACGCATCAGTGGATCGGCAAAATTGTGTGCTTGCGCAAAACTTTCGACATGCGACAACGCCCAGGTGCCAACATTATGGCAACGTTAGGAGCATGTCGGAGGTGCTGGAATAACGTTATGCGAACGCTAGGCACGCGCATGAGGGTCGTTCCCATACGTTGCGCCAAACTGTTGCTTTGTTTGCTCAATGTTGTTTTATGTCCTAGCTTCATCTAAGGTCATATAAGGACGGCACGCCAAAACACGCTACCAATACGTTGCGCTGACACCGAAAAGTTTGATGTTTCTCGACGATTAAAAGTGATTTTGTGCATTGGCGGCGCGGCGGTGAGAAGCATCGTAATGTGACAGGGCCAGTACCGCAACCTGCCCAGTTCACAGGCATGTTTTAACCCGCCCCGTCACAGTGTCAGTGAGTGTCTCTCTGCCCTCCCGTCTCCTGAAATGATAAAGCATAAAGAACAAATTCAGCTATAGTGGGTGACACCAAGAAAGGGGCTATACAAAAACTAAGCAGAAATGTATGCATACAAAATCAACAATGATAAGAATTTAAGATAATACGTAATAGCTTGCCACGAAAGGGGCTAGAAACATACTAAGCAAAAATCTGTATATAACAAATGATAAGAATTTAAGATAATAGCTTGCTGCTTCTGAAATCCTGACCAAAACGTCCATTCTCAGTATCCATGGTCGGGTCAGGGTAGACGATCATGTGATGTGCGAAGTAAAGCTTGTTTTCTTTAACGATGCCTCTAGAGCACATGCATTTTTCTCATGAGCTATTTGATGTCAAACGTATTCTTTGAAGGAAACCCACTGCCACCACGTAGGCTCCTCTTTCAATAAGCAGCAAGTGGTCTTTTATATGCACTTTCCGACACAGAGGTCAACACTTAACACAACCTTTGATGAACCAGTTGTGGACCAAAGCAAAATAACCCAAACTGTAAATGGATCCACTGAGAAGGATCGATCCGATGACCGACAGCTTCAACGGTGGACACTCTATATCTGAGCTACTGTGCTCTCCCCATCCTCTCAGAAGAGCTGAGGTGTGGGGAAGTATTACCATCTCTGACGACACCGGATGATTATTAAAGCTGCATAGTCCGATCATAACATCACATTTTCAAGACCAAATCAATTATGGCCAACTTAGATACTGATGCCTTTATAAAACATTTGTCACCACATAGAACAGAAGAGAATGCTGAGTAATTCAATATAATTCATTACTGCAGAAGCTTATGGTGTCAGAGTTGTTGGCATGCTTACGTAAGCTAATTTTACACATTTGCACTTCAAACATCTCAAAAGTTAGCCATTTCAAAATAAAAGTTACTTCAAACTAAAGTGAAGTATACTTATCTCAGAAAAATGACGAAAAATCAAATAAAATCGGACTATGCAACCTTAAAATTGGATTTGAAAGTGACCAGAAATACCTGGTGACATCAAGGATAATCCCAGATAGAAGGGCCCAGATGGAATTGATCATTGGCTTCTAATATTTGATACTAGTCGCTCCCTAACAAGACACTCAAAATTACTGGGATGGGACAATGAACAATGGAATGAGGAAAACTAATTGTAAATGATGGTAAAATAAAAGAATCACAATATTTGCTGAAGTAGATCCACTCTGTTGTCTTTTGCTAATGGCGTTGAACAATTCTAGTGAACTACCGTTGTCAATTGTGTCGAAATAGGTTTCATAATTTGGACAAGCAATGGAATTTATCGATTCCATTTTAGGCCTGCCCAGACATACATAACGGAATGCCCGACCTTTGCCTCATATTCAATACACTCGATATACTTTTCGATGGTTGTATCATTTTAAATTAGTTTTTGTTAAAGCCACGATTAAAGAAGGACATTTTGATAGTCTTCTCTTTGAGTCTGGCAGGAATCTAGTCCACGATCTACCACATAGCAAGCAATCAGTCTAAGCAGTTATCTATGGTGTCTGGCTATTCTACAACAAAGATATATTTAAGTATGTACATGTATACCGTGTATATAAATGTATATATCTATATAGCTATATTACTACCTACTTTCAACAACGGTTATAATGGGCAAACGCCAGCAAAGTGTGAAAATCGTTTCATTGTACAAACTGCTTTTGCCAAAATGTCCATGATCAACCATTTCAATAATATCTATAATAAATTATAATAATGTATTAAAAATCGATACTTGTCACTTCCTAACCTGGCGCTCTGCATTATTAGGATAGGGCAACGAGCAGTGGAATGGGAATGGCCAATTGTGCACGATTGAAATGTCCTATGCTTTATCAACTAATCTACACACACTATATATATATATATAAATATGTATTGGTCTGGAAGATAAGTTACTGAGTAAATTTCAGGGACTACTCTATATTTATAAAAAAATCTCCCGCGATAAAATCCTCAAGTGTGACTGACACTGGTCTACATCTGGAGGGGCCAAGGAGGCAGCAGGTGGCGCCACCAGTACAGTGCTGGATCTTACAGAGTATAACAATAATTATAATAATTCCCCTACATATCTTGATACTTGCATAATGTGTTATATATCCTGAAGATTTATACTGCCTATCATGGATAAGTCTGAATAGACTTGTTTTCACCATTAGACAGTTTGTCGATACAAAGCCCGATTCTCCACTTTTACCGACCCAAGTGATTTTTAACCTCACACAGCACATAGACATTGCATGAGAGCAACTGGCCTTTAATGACGCTGTAAGTTATAGGTAGCGGTGGAAATCCAAATTGGCAGAGATGGGGGGCATGGGGAATCAAACCACCAACTTCAGATTAGGAGTCCGACCTGGAAAAATGTCAGACACTCTAACCACTCCGCCACAGAGAACACCAGTACTATAATATATAGTTATCACATAACTATACACTATAGTACAGTTTTTAGCAGTGTGTAGAACCCTGCAGGCGGTCGTCAGCATATCATTTGTCAGTTAATGACCACATAGGGGGGAACAGTACTTAGAAATAGCCATGAGTAGTTGTGTTCAGGTAGCGTGCAACCGAATATGCAACTATTATTTTTAATGCAGTCTAACCAAGTCTAATCTGCTGAGGCATGCCTAATTCGCATCTATATGTCTTTGTTTGATTGGGGTTTTACGTCCTGGCAAGACCTAGGACCAAATGAGGATGGGAACTGACTTGTGACAATGTGTATTTATGTGGACTGTATAATGCTACCCCTTCTCCAGGGGGAACAGAACGATACTATATGTACCAGACAATTATAATATAATATAATATAATATAATAAGGAGCAGCCCACTTAATTGTTCCCTGTTCTCTTCTAACCGTCATGGTATTTGCTATGGAGTGGTCATGCTCTCCTTCCAGCTCTTCCAAACTGTGAGTCAATGGTCGTCCAGCTTAATTTCAAGCACACACCCAAATCGTGGGCCGAGTCATGCTCTCGCAAGCAGTATATATCGGCCAACGCAGGAACCGCAGACCAGACCCGCAGGAGATGGGAGTGTAGCAATACGCATTTTATCATAGCGAACCACATCAATTCAACAGAACATGAACCAACAAGTATAATCCATTGTCAGCATCCTGTGCTTGTATGCCATTTCAGACGCCCTATATATTCTATATATGTATATTATATATATGTTAGGTTGTCATGAACAGTTAAATTATCTTTCATTAACAGCATTGTTAATATGTTAACAACATGGACAAAAATAGGAATGCCCGAATTGTGCCCGAAATAGGTTATTTATGGCATACGCACTTATTTTTGTGATCACCGCTGTCAAGTGCAGAATACACATATGATATGTCTCGTTAAAAGGTATCAGATGGCCATATATGCCCATCTGTCCCTGCACCAACAAAAATGCATTATCCTTAGGCCTACAGCCGTAGCGACACTGACGTTCATCCAGTAGTACTAACAATAGCAGCTGCAAACATCGTGGATCGATTATATACGGCTCATATCAGCAACACGTAATCTGTGAGGAGGCAACAGGTATTTGGTCAAATACACAGTCTGTCTTCAACAGCATGCCCTGAATGATGGTATAAAAGCATGACCTGTCAAGCTTCGACATAATCCACTAATGCCCAGCACAGTCCAGATTTGCCATTAAACATGGCCGCAGTCCAATCAGCAGTAACATACACACTGTTAAACTCCTTCTTAAAGTTGCATTGTCCGATGATGCAACAACATTGAGGAAATTCAATTATTTGCCTAGATTTGCTGCTACAACTCCATCTGAAATGCTTGTTTAGTTACTTGGTAGATAGCGGTGATCGCTTATGGCAGTGTCGGGGGCAAAGGTCATATAGTTATGCGATATAGTTTAGTTAGTAAGCTCAGCATGCATTGCTGCATATGAGGAGATATCAAAGCAAGTCCACTGAAGCTTTTCCTGCTTAAAGCTGCATAGTCCGATGAAAACATCAAATTTCCAAAACCAAAACAATTACCTAGATTTGATTCTACAAATCTAACTTAGATACTGGTGCATTTATTAAACATTTGTCACCACATATAAGGGAATACTGAGCCAATTTAATAGAACCTGTTACTGCTAAAGCCTATGTTATCAGAGTTTTGACAAGCATAGCAAAACTAATTTTGCACCATTGCACTTCAAATATCTCTAAACTTAGCCATTTAAAATCAAAGTTACTTCAAGGTAAAGTCAGGTAGTGACCAATCTAATATATATATCTCAGAAAATGACAGAAACTCAAAACCATCGGACTATGCAACTTTAAGAAGTTCATGGTGTACACATTTTGGACGCACAGGTTTTATTCCCTCTTCAAATGTCTAACGTATTAGTCATTATTAAGCAAAGTTACTTTAAATTTCACGTCAAGTAGATTCTAATCATCAGTTTGATATATTTATCGTAAAATATGGTGACAATGGTTGGATGGTTGTTGGAGTGTTATGTCCTGGCAACATCTAAGGTCATATTAGGACAAATACCGACTTGTGACAGTGTACACTGTTGGTGACTTAATAGTGCCGCCCCACTGCGAAATCAGGCTGCTGGCACCATGACCTGATATCCCCCTCAGTCACATTATCCTGACTGACACTGAGCTAACCAGTCCATGCCCATTGCTATTAATGCTGAGCGCTAGGCTAGGAAGCAACAGGTATCAATTTTAAAGCCACTGGATTGACTCAAATGGGAACCAAACTCCTGACCTTCCGCATGCGAGGCCCCTGCTCCACTGATTAGGCTACTGTACCAGGTGGTGACAATATGCGGAATATGCGGAATATGCGTAATATGCAACTTTAAAGATATGGACGTGTTATTTTCACATCTATTCCTTGCAGGCATTCTCGGCGATTTTCAGCAACATGTTGAGATTCTAGAAATCTGAATTATTTTAAAACTTTGGAGTTTTGAAATTACCCCTGGGATGTTCCTTCTAATTTTTTTTATTGAGGCTGTATTTATACTGTCCATAGCATATAAGCCCGGGTACCCAGGCTTGTTTTCAATGCTGGCTGGTCTAATGCACCTGCAACAACAAAAACTCCAATGCCTGGTTCTTCGGGTGGATATCAAATCCTCCAATCCGGTGACGTCATACCTGGAAGTAATACTAATAGCTAGGGGTGGTTTAGAATTATACTGCACAATTATTCAACGTAGGCAACTAAGATATGTTTTTGGGTTATTCTCCAAAACTGGGCACCACATATTTGGTCTCCATGTTACGATGCTAATAATTAAGTCTTTGTTTTAGTGATAACAAGTCAAATAATTATTGTAGCCTCTGTCTATTAGGTATGTTAGCAGTTCTCATGTATTGAATTTATCCCGCATAATATATCAAAATTATAATCGTATGATTTTGCGCTAGAGTGAAAATGTGAAAATTTACACAATGACACCATACATGCGGCCAAACTTTTTTCAACTTATTTTTCAAGTTTTTTCTTGTATGTCATACCCTTGTCTGCTTACCAGAAATCAATAAAATCTTGTTTGACTATGTTGTATATGTTAAAAGGAGGTTCTGGATGTGACTTTGATTTTCATGTTACATGAGTGATATTATTTAAGATCTAATTCAAAAAGTGAAATTAATTTAGTTAAATTCTGACATATGCACAACATGCAAACGTTGATAGGATATTGGATTAGGCTATTATTTGGAAGGATCTTTGCTATTATTTGGAAGGTTTTCACTTTTGGTTTCCAGTTTTAGAGAATGACCCTTTTATCTCTGACTTTATTATGGGTGCCAACTTACTATGGCTTATCTGTTTATGATTATCTTAAAGTTGCATGGTCAGATGGTTTTGAGACGTAGCCATTTTTTAATCCATTCTCCATTCACCATTCACCAATATTAAGGATGCCACCAATGGAGGATTTATCAATTATAATATAAGTGACCACAAACCAATGTACATATTAAAAAAGAAAATAAGGAATGACAAGAGATCTGACACATGCTGGGGATGCTCATACCGAAACTGTGATCAGAGAGAATTGGAAAACTCACTACATGAATTCAACCAAAGAGAGTTCCTTGTGGAACAAGACCAAAACAAATGCTGGGAAATGCTTAACACAACAATAACAAAAGCAGCTGACATGCACTGTCCCCTAGTAGAGCTCACTCTTAGAACTAACATGGATGGGTCCCTTAATGGTGAACTAATAGAACTACAACAAGACAAAGACTACCTCAGACACAAATTTGAAATATCAAATGACCATGATGATGAGTTGATAGCCAAAGGTATGACCATGAAAACAAGAAATGAAGTCAGAAAAGGCAAAGCAAGATTCCTCCAAGACCAACTAGATAAACATCGAGAACAATGGCAAAAAATGCTGGTGTGTACTCAAACAGATTGAACCAGCAAATCAGACCAAAATTAGCAGCCTTTCCAATGAAGAATCTGGCAATGTGATACCTGAAAACCTACTTAGTGAAGAAATCAATAACTATTTCATTGAGATAGGAGAAAGGTTAGCCAGTAAATTTAACCAAGTACCAGCCCAAGAAAAATGTTACGAAACCAAACTAAATAACCAAAACTATGATCTCCAAGAAACATCTTGTGATGATATCCTAGACAGAATAAATCAAATGTCATCCTTTAAATCATCTAGTATAAAAGATATCAGACTGCCCTCATAAAGATGGCAATAACAGCATTCATTACGGAATTCACACATATGCACAACTTAATAATTAAAACAGGCATCTTCCCCACTGCATGGAAATGAGCTACAGTCATCCCAATCCTCCACACCAATAACCCAAGATACTGCAGTGAACTGTGACCAATTTCCATCCTCCCACTTCCAGGACATATTATTGAACAGATTATACATGACCAAGTTAAAGCATTCCTTGAATCATCCAACTATCTGACCTACCACCAAAAGGGATTTACGAAAAACAAATCCACAACAGGGGCTCTAGCATCTCTACTGGATGAACATTTGGGAAACATGGATAAAGGTGAATTAACAATCACTGTCTTCCTTGATTTCAAGAAGGCATTTGATACAATTGACCACAAGATCCTGATGCAGAAAGTAGCAAGAGCTGGATTAGGCAACAACAGTATATAATTTCTACACAAATTATCTCAAGAACAGGGTGCAGTGCACAAAACCAAACAACTATTACTCCTACAATATTGCCTGTTATAGATTATAATGACATCATATATGAGCTCTTAACAAAACAAAAGACCAAACTGCAAAGAATTCAGAACCGAGCACTGAGAACAGTCTACCAAGGCAAGACATTCAGTGTGGCTGACCTGCACAAGAAAGCCAAATTGGATACTCTATCAGAATGAAGGGACCTACACCTGATGGTACTAATGCACAAATGCACAAAAGACGAAAAGTTCATTGACCGCACAAATAGAATAACAAGAAGAGGAGCCGCCACTCTCCTCAATGTACCACACCCTTCAACAAATAAATATATCGGAGCAGCATTCTACAAAGGTAGTGTCACCTGGAATGACCTCCCTACCAGAGTCAGAGAAACACAAACAATACTTGCCTTCAAAAATGCATATGGAGCCCCTCTGGTTATTCAGGCCCTTGAATGACTACTGCAGTAATTACTAGCAAAGACCAGAGCTTCTGCCTCCCTGGCATCCTCGCTTGCTCTCCTGTGGGTTCCCCTCCCACCACCCACCCCAATGGGCCCCCTCCACTGCCACCACCCTTAACCACACACCGAACATCCTACACAACTATCAACCTGTTTTAGCACATTGAACATTATATAAGAGAGACAAAATGTCTTGTCAACTATAAACTTACCTTGTTTTATAAGAGACAAAATGTAACCCTCAATGATTGTTTCAGTTCCCCTGAGTTTATACTTTCTACTTGGTGCTGCTCCCCATTTTTGCATGAACTGCAGTGACTGGTGCTGTACATTATACAGCAGGAGCCACTCCCTTAATTCTACAGGATAGGTGCTGTAGCTAATACAGCACTGATCCGACTTAGATTATTTAGACTGTCAATTCCACTAGTAAGATGGCTGGAAGACCAGTGCTCCGGCACTGACAAATGTCATATTCAGATGAAGAAATATATTACCCAAAGAAACAAAACAAAAAAATATATATATCAGATTGATCATGATGATCCACTTTATTTTAGTTTAGAGTAACTTTGTACATAACCGGCTAACTTTGGAGATTTGCTGCTATCTATCCAAGTTAGATACTGGTAATAATATACTTGCGCATTGAGCACTTCTTATTGCATAAAAGTGGACACTAAGCTAATCTAATAGAACATGTTACTGCAGGCTATGGCATCAAGATTTTCAGATGCTCACCAATATTAACTTTGCATCTTCTCACTTTAAAGACGTCCACACTTAGCAATTTGGAATAAAAGTAACTTCAAACTAAAATGAAGTTGGTCATAACTATCAATCCAAATTATTTATTTCAGAAAATTGTAGAATCTGAAAACCATCGAACAATGCAAATAATCAACTCACTGGGTTGATCTGAATGCTAAGCAGGAGAGAAATAATCTTGCTGGCTGGTGTCGGTGGCTGGCTATTCGTTGTCAAAGCAGGGATAGCCAAACTTTCCGATCAGGAGTGCGCACTCTGACAAGATCTGCGCATTGTGAAGCAGCGCAATGTGAGGTGGAGCAGTGTGAAAAGTTGAGGGTGAAGCGGTGTGCTGTGAAGCGGGATGGCCAATGGAAGGTAACCGTGCCAACATTAACCAGATAACCATGTGCAAGCCTATGATATGTAAATATGAGTAGGCTCGTCTTGTAATAAGAGTAGAAAATAAATAAAATATATATATACCAAGAAAATTTAAAAAAAACTAACATAGACTACTAAGCATCCTAAGCAACCACTTACTTGCTACTGTAATACAGGAAATCAAACACCTTATCAGCTACTACTGTGTGATAAGATAACTCCACCACTACAGCTGGCCAGCACTGAAAACAAGCCGAACACTTGAGCTTATATGCTATGGACAGTATGAACACAGCCTCAATAAAAAAAAGATTAAAAAAAGAAATGATCTGGTCTGACGGACGAAAGTGGTGTAAACAGGTGTGACATGAAAGAGTTTAGTGTGGAGACTTGGTTGCTTGTTGGAGCTTCACGTCCTGGGAACATCTAAGGTCAGAGCAATTTTATAGTGATACCCTACTGAGAGACGAAACCGCCAGCACCATGACCTGATAACCCACTCAGTTTCATTATATGGACATCCAGCCAACCAATCCTTGCCATATGCTAATAATGCCGAGTGCCTGACTAGGAAACGACCAGTATCAATTTGGTAAAGTCATTGGTTTGACTCGACCAGGGTTCCCACGATCTACCAAAACGGGAAAGGGAAGCTCAACTCATTTGGCCATCCCATATGGAACTGCATGGAGAGGCCTGGTGTAAAGAGAGTACTGTTGTTGTTGCTAAAAGAGATATATTGTGACAATGCAAATTATGAAGAGGTGTGGCATGAATAGGTGCGGTTTGAATAGATGCAGTGTGATTATTTGCTGTGTGAATATTTGCAGTGTTATTAAATGCTGTATTAAGAAGTGTGGTGGGGTGAAGGAATGCGGTAATATACATAGTGTGAAGAGGGGTGGTGTGAAGAGCTGCAGTGTAAATAGGTGCATTGTAAAGTGGTGAAGGGGTGCAGTGTAAAGTGGTGCAGCTTGAAGAGGTACATCGTGAAGAAGAGTGGTGTTGAGAAGTACAGTGAGCTGAGGAAATGCGTTACAATACATGGTGTGAAGATACGTAGTATGAAGAGGTGCGATATGAAGAGGTTAATTGTGAAGAGGTAAAGTGTGAAGGGGTGCAGTGTGAGGAGGATCAACATGAAGTGTGAAGCAAAGAGTTGCAGGGTGAAGAGCTGATATCTTAATATCTATGGTGTGAAGAGATGTGGCATGAAGCACTCCGGAGAATGAAGTGAAGGAGGGTGAGGGGGAGAAGCAATGTGAATCGGTGCAGGGTGTAGCGCTGCAGTGTGAAGTGATGCAGTGTGATGGGCCGTGGTGTGAGGAGACGCGGTGACGGCGCCTGGTCGAGACGACGCGGATTAGCGCGCCACCTAGGGGCGACCGGATAATCCCGGCATCAATACCGATCAAGGCCGAATAAAAGTCGCGCCTGCCAGTGGATGTCGGACGTGGGGGTGGGGGTGGTCGGGGTGGTCGGGGGGTGTATGTGGGGCCGGGGGTGGGGGGTCGTTAAGGGGAGGGGGCAGATGTGGGTCGGGGTCAGAAGGATAGCGTGTGAAATAAACATTGTGGGGCTCAGCCGCAGCGGAGTGTACTTGAGCAGATCGGGGAGTAGTTAGTCTGCAGTGCGCAAGCGTGCCTAAGGTTGGTTGGTTGTTGGGGTTTTACGTCCTGACAACATCTGAGTTGATATCAGGATGGGTACCGATTGGTGACAGCGCACACTCATGACAACTTTATAGTGATGCCCCACTCGGAGTCCAGACCATCAGCACCATGACCTGATATTTCCACTCAGTCACATTAGGGCTGACACTGAGCTAACCAGTCCTTGCCCTAGCTAATTATGCCGAGTGACTGGCTAGGAAGCGACAACTATAAATATTTAAGTCATCGGTTTGATTCAACAATGAACCAAACTCCAAACTTTCCGCACGCGAGGCCCACACTCTACCGATTAGGCCACCTCGCCCGGTGGGTTAGTTTTCAGTGCTGAAGCCTGGTTTTGGGGGTTTAACCTCCTGGCAACATCCAAAGTCATATCAGGACGGGTCATATGAGGACGTGACATATGAGGACGGGGCATGTCAGGACGGGTCATATCAGGACGGGCCATATCAGGACGGGTCATATCAGGACGGGCCATATCAGGACGGGTCATGTCAGGACGGGTCATATCAGGAGGGGGCCATCTCAGGACGGGTCATGTCAGGACATGCCATATCAGGACGGGTCGTGTCAGGAGATGTCATATCAGGACGGGTCATATCGGGACGGGTCATAGCAGGACGGGTGATGTCAGGCCGGGCCATATCAGGCTGGGTCATGTCAGGACGGGTCATATCAGGACGGGTCATATCTGGACGGGTCATATCAGGACTTGTGACAGTAAGGATTCATGGCAACTCAATACTGGTGACCCACTGTGAGACCAGGGCACCAGCGCTGAGCACCAGCACTGAGCCTGAGCCAACCAGTCCTTGCTGTATCATAATAATGCCGAGCGACTGGCTAGGAAGCGACAAGTGTCAATTTTTAATTCATTGGTTTGGCTCAACCAGGGTTCAAACATGTGGGTTCGAAATCAATAATCTCCCAAAACGGGAGATGGAGGCTCCACTCATTCGGCCATCCTGTCTCGCGCCTGCCTATTGGTGTGTTCACGTGTGGGGAAGGCTGCAGTTGCAGTGTGATGCTGAATTGGTGTTGATTATTCGCCTACATCTTGAATCTGACGACGATGACGATTCCCTGCCTGGGTCGATACAAGACTAGCATGGAGACCAAACTGTTTGGCGTTCAGTTCCAGGATAATGCAAGGAGAGGATAAAATGTTCAAAACCAAAACAATTACCTGATTTTTATCTGACATGCCCAACTTCGATACTGGTGCATATATTGAGAATGTGATGTTATATTGAATGGAATAGTAATTGCAATCCCTGGTATTCTATGTTTCAGATTGATATAGCAGATAAGGGTAGACCCATTTTCTTGAAGATTTATACTGCCAATTATGGATAAGTCTGAATAGACTTGTTTTCACCATTAGATAGTTTGTCGATAGAAAGCCCGAGCCTACACGTTTACCGACCCAAGGGATTGTTAACCTCCCACAGCACATATACATGGTATGAGAGCAACTGGCCTTTGATAACGCCAATCCAAATTGGCAGAGGTGGGGGCATGGGGAATTGAACCACCAACCTTCATATTAGGTGTCTGACCTAGAAAAATGCTAGACACTCTAACCACTCTGCCACAGTGAACTTGTGGTGAACTTCTACATGCAGAAATATATATATATATATATATCCACCTGGGTTACAATACCAGTAGAATATATAGTATGTGCACACAATATATATAGTTATAAACACATTGGACTAGTAATGGTACATAGGTAATTCATAACATAGAGACTAGGCCTCTGGTAATTGAATCTGCATTGGGTTGCTAAGTAAGGTAAACAATTTCAAATGCATATCCCTAAAACACTCATATCAAGCCAAAGATCCTAGGATTTGCATAGGGTTGCTAAGTAAGGTAGCCATTACATATGCATGTCCCTAAGCAATTATATCAAAAAATTCTAAAATCATATCCAAGGCAACCTATAGAACATCCTTAATCATCAGCATAGTTAACTCACTTTGCTTCTGACAGTCGTACAGTGTACACCTCCTAGCAGATTTCCCCACCCTCCTAACCCTCTTTTTGATAAATCGGCTGAGTGTTAGCGGTATTCGGTTGGTTCGAACCCGGAACCATGAAATGTTAATAAATAACATGTGTGTGTGTAGTTCTTTGAGAAAGATAAGACTAATAATACTGACATACTGTATAGTACGTATGTATAGTATCAAGTGAATTGTACCACAAAACTAATATAAGACAATAATCTAAATATGTAAATACATTTTAAATTAAAAAAACCCACAAAAAAACCCACACAAACCCCCCAGATATTAAGCTGATAAGAACAGATACTACACTTTGACCTTAGCCAAATTAATCCAATATGCAGCCAGCCATATATATAGACACATACATACATATGCATAGAGTAAAGCCTCTCTATACCGACCACTCTACAGATCGACCACTCCCCTATATTGATCGCTTTATTTGGGTCCCAACAATACCATTGTAAGGATTTTCTAACTCTCTAAACCGACCATCTCCCTAAATGGACCACTTAAAGTTGGTCCCATGGTTGGTCGGTTTAGAGGGGTTTTCCTGTATATGAACAGTTCAGGTGTAAAACCATGTAAATGCCAATCCATAAATTGGCATACATTATTGGAATCAAACCTACACATTTGTTGTTTTACATTGCTTCTTTGTTGGTCATTACTCCATAATCTAGATAAAAGATTCACCCCGTACTGACAGTACAGGGGTGAAAACCAACCCATTAGAAAAGCCGGCGAAGAATTTTGACATGCTGGGGAAATTAATTGAATGAATAATGTCTTAATTTAAGAAGCAAAATATATTCTTTATATATGTTTTTATATTTAGCCACTACCTGTGATGTATGCAGGTATTGCAGGTATAGCAATACCTCAGGGAGTTTAATGCCCCTGCCCTGCAGAGTTGTAAACCACTGCCTTGTGGTACAGGTTCTTGACAGAACCGAAGGGTAAGGGAGCAAACCCTAAACAGAAAACCATGTCACTGTGGCAGCATTAAGGGTGGTTGATGTATGGAACTCCCAACATCTCCCGACCAGCCACTGCAGGAACACACGTTTTGAGGCGAATAAGATGAGGCAAACTAGTTGAGGTGACTTCCCATGTGTGAACAGGGGTTTACCTAACTTCTTGCACCGACCTCCTGGGCCCGCAATGATTCGGTCCAAGTCTAATCCAATCGGCTCGGTCACATTCGGGCATTAGTTTTAGCCTTTGGGCTGTGAAGGCTAGATAGTTCTATTGTGAATGTGAGGACATCAGCTTAGTAGTCCTGTCACACCCTCGCTAAGCGGATTGACTCTAACAACTTGCAACATGTTAAAACGAATGTAGATCAGCCGAGTCTTGCTTTCTTTCTAAATAATGATAAAATGCCTATGTAAAATAGTCTGATAAAACGCATTGGTGGGGGAATGCATATGGTCTATTGTTGTAAAAGGTATATAGGGCCAAGTGGATGAATGTATTTATGTAGTTGCTGATGATACTTTACTCATGGTCAATAGTCATTGCGTGTTAGACAGATAGTGTGTAAGGGGCACTTGGAGCTCTACTCACTACCCCCTCCCCCTTCTGTTAGTCATGGATCACCACACACTCAGCTCAGGGCAAGTGGTGGCCAAGACGGCCACACTGCCTGGTGGTGGTGGGCAGATCACTGTAACCATGGGGACACAGGATGCTTGATGTTCATTGGTGGAGCTTTAGATGCTTGATTCTCATTGGAGAATAAGGTCAGGTGTTGTGCCATACCAGATCCATGTACCACTATAAATAATAAACCTGAGGGATTGGGTCTCTCTCTACTTTCACTCTTTATACTCTTCCTTTCTCTTTATGCCTGTATTGATTTCACCATAGCCTGCCTACACAACCACAGATTCCAGCCGTGGACTTTATACCTAGTTTGTGTTGGCGTTTCTGTAATTAGGAGGGTTTTCTGTCCTTATTTTAATATAGAGCAGTGGCATAAAATATCACGTGAAAATAATAGCTATGCTTAATTCCTCGCAATAATTCAAGTTAGTTAAATGAGCATGGATTTTATAATATGAATGTGTAATTCATCTATAAGATATAAATATGTAATTAATTGGTAGGTTTAGATATGGCTAAATCGTCTATAACTAGTATAATTACAAGAATTGTTAAAAAAAATGCCGTTTACTTAAACAAAATTAAAAATACAACCCAAGGTGGGTTTGTTTTCAAGTCCGGCGCCATTGCTTTTTCAGGCCTGTGTTATAAAAGTTATTTACACAATCCAACTTTATTGACATATCAATTAAGGGATGGTACAATAATGGCTGTGGTGGAATATATGGGTATACATAGTGTATACATGATAATACATCAGAGGAGGGTAACCCTCCCTCACTATGTTAATAAACTCTCTTACTCCCACTAGGTCTCCGGCTTCCTTACTCGAATCGTTCTAATCATTGATATTAATTGATATTCCTGATATTATTGGTATTACCAATTGTAAAACTCCACATGTGACAGGTTGTGTCAGCTACCGCTCACCTTGCCACTTATAGTTTAGCATTGACAGGGGTGTTGCAAAGTCCTTAAATTTATCCTGAATGTAAAGGTAGATAAAATACAACAACCTTATTTGTTTCTAGGATCATTTCATATAAAACATAGAAATGCACTACATTTTAAGAATTGCGACACCGACGTCTTAAATAAACCACCAATTGGCCCATTTTCGTGAGGCTGACTCATAAATATAAATATATATATGCACACATTCCATGCCTTTTCTGTGTGAATATATATATATATATATATATATATATATATATATATATATATATATACACCAGAATAAAAGATGTCTTGACAACAAAATCTTTCTCCTTGCGTTCCCAGCAAAGTATGCATTAACGACAAATCCACAATCGTAACTTCACAACAAATCAACAGTCCACTAAGCTCGCATGGTACTACCATGCGAGCTTAGTGGACTGTTGATTTGTTGCGAAGTTACTATTGTGAATTTGTCGTTAATGCATACCATTGGTAGTGGGACCGAGGGCAATTTGCACCCGTCACAATACTGTTGGGGGATTATCTGTGA
Organism: Branchipolynoe longqiensis; assembly: GCA_030323885.1. Classification (NCBI taxonomy): domain Eukaryota; kingdom Metazoa; phylum Annelida; class Polychaeta; order Phyllodocida; family Polynoidae; genus Branchipolynoe; species Branchipolynoe longqiensis. The sequence continues at coordinate 89,682,730 of CM059191.1, read as the reverse complement.
CGGGTAGGGGTAGGGGGAGGGAGAGCTGGTGGATGCGGGAGGAGGGGGGGGGGGGGAGTTGTAATGGCCAGTCGGATGGTGAAGGAGGGGGAGAGGGTTGGGGGTGAGTGGGACGGCAAGGAGGTATGGGACCGGGACTGGGGCGGGGTGGGGTTGAGGGGGGGGGGCGGCAGGCGGGTGGGCGGAATGGCAGGTGGGTGGGTGGTGGGAGGCACTCAGGCGTTATAGTGAGGCATCAAGGTGAGGGGGGCCCGGAATAGCGGAGTATGCGTGAGTATGCGCATGCGCATGCGTATGCGTCACAAGGGAGTTAAGGCCCGTCAGTGTCACAGCGCGGCGCGATACGAGATGGGGAGATTAGTTTCGCGGTCACCCCCTCCCTCCGACCCCCCCCCCCTCCGACCCCCCTCTCCACCCACCAACACTCCCAACCACCCTGCACTACCACCTGAAATTAATTCCTCTGTATCCGAATTAATTTGGCAAGACCATGAGCCAACAGATCGATCACGGCCCGGCGGCGGGGTGGGTGCTGACTTAACGGCATCCTTGATTAACACTTGCAATGAATACAGTGTGTCCTCGCCCGGCCGCAGTGGCCGGCAGGTGAGTGGTCAAATGGGCCACTACATCAACGTCACCCCCCTGCCGGCCAGAATACAAATAAGCGTCGGGTGTCCGGATATCCGCTATACCTGTATCTTAGTCCGCCAGGCCGCCCGCAAATGCCCGCAATTGGCCGCGACTCCGCCGCTCCGCGCCCGCAGCCTACCTGCCCCATTCCCTACTTCCATCCATGCCCTTACCCCACACATCCCCATAGCGGGCTTACCAAGCCCCCAACTGCCCGCAACTGCTGGCAACTGCTGGCAACTGCCCGCAACTGCCCGCAACTCCGCCGCTCCACACCCGCCTCTTTCCGACCCCTACTCCCACTCACATCCACACCCACACACACCCCCACACCCACACCCCCACCCACACCCACACCCAAACCCACACCCACACCCACACCCACACCCACACCCACACCCACCCCCACTCCCGCACCCACACCCACACCCACACCCACACCCACACCCACACCCACACCCACACCCACACCCACACCCACACCCACACCCACACCCACACCCACACCCACGCCCACACCCACACCCACACCCGCACCCGCACACACCCACACCCACACACACACCCGTTACTCGGCTTCCTAAGCAGCCATTGTGTATGGCTCAATAGAAAACACATGTTGGTTGGTGGTTGGGAGTTTTACTTTCCTGGCCACATCTAAAGGCCCTGTCACACTACAACGTTTCCCACCAATGCGCGTCGACGTGTTGCCTTTTTGGTCGAAACGTTGGTACACGTCCGGTACGTTACCGGCGCATTACCGGCGCGTTACCGGCACATTACCGGCACGTCGGTACACGTAGACTGATAGCATTGTGTGATCCAACACGTCGGCTCCCGTTGGTGCCTTCCGGCTCACGCTGATCGTTTTGTGCTTTTGACGGGCCGCAACACGCGTCAGTGTGTTGGCGGGCGCATAACGGACGCGTTAGCAACACGTTGACATCTGTTGGCGGTGCGCCAGCGGAACGCTGGCAGGTCGTTGGTCAATGTCGATTAACATTGGCATTTTTTTTGCCAAACTGCGATCGTTCTGTCGGCACGTCGGTAACCTCCCATCGACGTGTAGTGGGCGCGCTATTGGCGTTGCTCCAGGGTTTCTCGATGCGTTGGACATGTTGCTGGTGCGTCTTGACGTATTGCTGGCACGTCTTCCGCGTGCCTAATCTTACCCGGCGTTCTGCGAACCTTTAATGATGCGCTACCCCGACACTGTTGGCGCGCCAGTGGTGCGCCGACAACGCGCCAATAACACGCTGATGGCACGCTGGGAACCCGCTGGCGGGACATTGACACTTTGTTCCGCCACACGTTGAACCCCGTTGGCCGCGCGCTCATAGCACGCTACTAACAGGCTGCGCCCCGTCAAACTTTCTGCCAAAATGGACGTGTGTTGACGGGTTGCAAATATTTTGCGCATTGCCAGCACGCCGGTGAGAAACATCATAGTATGACAGGGCCTAAAGGTCATATAAGGACATGGTGCCAACTCAATGGTTGTTTGGTATATGCAGTTTTACGTCCTGGCAATATCTCCAGTCATATCAGGACCCTGTACCGACTTGTCACAGTGCCCATTCATGGCACCTTTATAGTGCTGCTCCACTGGGGAACTTGTACACCAGCACCATCACTTGATATGCCACTCAGTTAAATTATTTTCACATCGAGCTAACCAGTCCATGCCCTATCCTAATAATGGCGAGCGCATGGCTTGGCTAGGAAGCAACTAGTATTAATTTGTTTGACTCGACCGGGAATTGAATTCTTGACCTACCGCACAGGAGGCCTGCGCTCTACCGATTCGGCCACCGAATCCACCAACGCCCACACCCACATATCCGGTTACCCGGCTTCCCAAGTGGCCATTGTGTATGCCTCAATAGAAACCACATGTAGACGGCGAACTGCTCCTTGTCCTGCCCCTACCTTAATTACCTCAGCTAGCCTCTCCAAGACCCACCTCCTCTTCCTCCCTCCACTCCCCCTACGTCACACATTACCTGGCGCGGTGGTCGAATGGATAATGCGCTGGCCTTGCGTGCGGAAGGTCTGAAATTCCGTTTCCAGTGGAGTCAAACCAATGACTTATCAAATTGATACTAGCCTTGCATTATTAGCATAGGGCAATGAGGTTGGTTTTGTGTCAGGATAATGTGAGTGATTGGGATATTGGGTGCTGGTGGCCTGTTTTCCGAGTTGGTCAGCACTATAATGTTGCCATGAATGTGCAATGTCACAAGTTGGTACCCGTCCTGATATGACCTTAGATGTCGCCAGGATGTAAAACTCAAACAACCGACCAACCTGCCAGCCCGCCCTCCCCCGTTATAAGACCCTCAATCACAACAGATACCACACATACGCACGCCCAGATACACACACACACACGTCGGGACCTATAACAGTGGCCTCTGGATCTTCGTGCCCACGGCAGGAATCAGAACAGAGCTGGTGCCCGGATGTACCCGGCTTGTACCCGGCGATAGGCGGCCTGTCGGAATTGCGTCAGGTGATTGATGGGTGCTAGGGAGGACGAGGGTGGGGAAGAGGGAGGAGGAGGTGGGAGAAAGGGGGGGGGGGGAGGTGGCGATGAAGGGGGCAGTTGTGGAGGGTGGGATATACGGTGGTTGGAATGAGGGAGGGTGTGAGAAGGGAGCGTGGAGAGGAGGGTGGAAAGCTGGGAGGGAAGGGTGGGAGGGTGGGGGGGGGTGGGAGGGTGGGAGGGTAGGGGTTGGAGGGTGGGAGGTTGGGCGGGTGGGAGGGTGGGAGGATGGGAGGATGGGATAACGGTTGGTGGTATGCAGAGAAGGAACGTGGAATGGAAGGATTGGAAAGTGGATGGAAAGGAGGTTAGTGTGTGTGGGTTGGACTGGGAGGGCGCGGAAGTGGGAGAGAGTTGGTAGGATGGAGGAGAGGGTGGGAAAGTGTGAATGATACTCATACTGATAGGGGGAATAGTACGGGCCAGTAGGAGGGATGGACGGTGAGATTGAGGGTGCCTGGAATGCGATAGCGTTGTTGCGGAGGGTGGGAGATTAACTGAGTTAGTTGGTTGTTGGGGATTTACGTTCTGGCAACATCTAATGTCATATGATGACCGGTACCGACTTGTGACAGGGTGTACTTCTGGGTAATTTATAGTGCTGCCCATTGGGAAACCAGGCCACCAGCCCAGCACCATGACCTGATATCACAGTCAGTCACATTATCCTTCACCGAGTCAACCAGTCGTTGTCCTATCCAAATAATGCTGAGCGCCTGGCTAGTGAGCGACAAGTATACATTTTAAAGTAATTGGTTTCACCCAACCAGGATTAGAACCTGTGGGTTCGAATCCCACGATCTACCAAAGGAGGAGATCGCGTTCAGTGAGTGAGTGGAACAAGTGAGCTCGTAGGAAGGATAGCAGATCAGTTTTATGGGTCGAGGGTGTGACAGTTGGACTGTGATCGGTTGCTGTAGTTCCCAGGTTGCAACTGCTGTACCACATTGCCTGCTGCAAACACCCATCGCTATTTGTCCACACATTTCTAGACATAATTTATTTATCCTTTTCTGGCTGGAAAAGCTGGTCAGTATAGCCCTGCAAATCACTTCCTCTTTTTGATAAAAACTTCATTATTAATCACAATATCCCGAGACCTTTCACAACTACAATTTCCTGGGAGTAATCCGTCATCTTCGTTCTGTTATTTTGTGCTTTTGTTAAGGGTAATTATCTTGCTCGAAATAAATATCTGAATCCTTAACATCATTGTATCAATGAGCTATTGCGCTAAAAAAGGATTTAATTCTGATGACTATGCAGGCAGTTCGATCTCGGTTTCAGGTCGGTCAGAGGTCAGAAGTAGAGCAAGAAAATGGCGGTGACATTTGCATGAAGTTGCATGATCTGATTGTGAGCTTGGCAATATTTTGGAGATAGATATACAGAAAAACCTCTCTACCCGACCACCTCCGCAAATCGACCACTCCCCTAATTGGGTTGCTTTATTTGGGTCACAAACAATTGCCAGGATACAAAGAAGTCCCTAAACCGACCACCTCCCTAAATGAACTATTTAATGCACTTAAGCACTAGACATTGGACAAACTTGGATGGGCACACTACACGTGAAACATACGCAAACATATATATACATATAGATATATGGATATATATATAATATTAATATCCATAGCTATTGTATATTCATCGAACCAGAAGACCGTCCTTCTCCCTGGACTCTACGGCTAGAAAGGATGCCGTAGTCCTAGATCTATGTCTTCTCCCACAGACAGTGCTTATCTTGGTGGACACTCCCAGGGTATTGCTTAGGGAATCACTGCTCCTCCCCTCCCCCCTCACCACCCACCCCCACCTCCTTACACACACATCCGCTCATACATACACCCATGCGCCTTGGCGACCCCATACCGGGAGGGCACGTCTCCGGTCGGTGGAGGCCGGGTGGCCCCGGGACCCGGTTAATTACTTATTAACCGGAAAGCAACGCAACCGGAAGTCAGAGCTACACAAACAGCGGTCCAGCTCCAGCTCACCCGCCAATATTTTCCGAACAATCTTGGCGGTGTGTGTCTTCCTCTTGTGGACGGTGGGTGTGCCCGCTCATATAAACATTCTGCGGCCCGGAGGGCGGGGGGGGGGGGGGCGGCCGAGGGTGGATGGGTGGCCCGGGGCGGGGCGATGGGGGGGGGGGGGGGTAATGTTTGCGGATAGCTAGTCCATGCAAAAGCCTCTCCACGCACCATGCCTTCTGCTAGCCTTCCCCACCCTCCCCTCCATCTCCCTCCTCTAAAGCATCCTCCCTACCCATACCCGGTGCGCTGGTCTAATCGGTAGAGCGCGGCCCTGCGTCCGGAAGGTCGGGAGTTCGGTTCCCGGTCGAGACAAACCAATGACCTCAAAATTGACTCCTGTGGCTTCCTGGCCTGGTGCTCGGCATTGATAGGATAGGACTGCTTAGCTCAGTGTCAGGATAATGTGATTTAGTGGGATATCCTAGTGGGGAAGAACTATAAAGTCGCCATGAGTGCGCACTGTCACAAGTTGGTACCTGTCCTGATATGACCTTAGATGTTGCCATGACGTAACACGCCAACAACCAACCAACCCTCCCTACCCTCGCTCTGTCATCCCTCTACCCCCCTCCCCCCGACCCCCCAAACATTCAGTCACACCTCTGTACACGCACCAGCTCCACTTTGTTTAGTTCAACACGCCGCCGCGTGGGGACGTACCAATGCTGCTTCCGGTAAAATCAATATAAACGCGCGTCCGTTTCAAAGGTCTGCTGGCTTCCTTGCACCTAACAACATACATTCTGAACTAAGCACCCATCTGTGTTCCTCACATTTAGTAATAAATTAAACTGTGGTTGGTTGCGACTTGTCCGTTATGTCCCTTGTTTCTTAAATTTCAGATATTTAACAAAACATTAAAAACATGTCCCAATGGTCCCCATCCTCCCCTACTGCGTATCTAAGACACATTCTAGTACCAAACCAGCCGAAAAGCTTCCTCCTCTTCCCAAAGACAGTCTGCGCTGGATAATGACCATTCTCAGTCTCCGCAGAGCCTCTCCCCTCTGTATAACATGTGACTGATTTGCTTAGTTATTGTGGGTTGCTTATTTTTCGAAATTAAATATAAATAATATTGTCACAGCGGCCGAACCCACTAGAACGATCAGCATCAGAATGATATCCCATTCCACCGTATTATCCTAACCTGAAGTTAAACCACTCCTAACTTACATTAGTAATGTCCAATAACAAGTATGTTATCACCAATGTTCTAGGTTTTGGCTTTGACTGTTTGTGGTGTTCGCTGTGGCGGAGTGGTTAGAGTGTCTGACTTTTTTCTAGGTCGGACTCCTAATCTGAAGGTCGGTGGTTCCCCATGCCGCCATCTCTGGCAATTTTTGGATTTCCACCGCTGTGTATAACTTACAGTGTCATCAAAGGCAAGTTGCTCTCATACCATGCATGTCTATGTGGTGTGGGAGGTTAAAAATCCCTTGGGTCGGTAAAAGTGTAGGCTCGGGCTTTCTATCGACAAACTGTCTAATGGTGAAAACAAGCCTATTCAGGCTTATCCATGATAGGCAGTATGAATCTTCAACAACAACAACAACTCCGCTGTGATTTGAACCCAATAAATCCAGCTTGAGAAGAGGGTGCCGTACACAGTTGCCCATCCAGTCCAGTGAACTGTTGGGCAATGTCCTGCTGCGCCGACCTGTGAAATCAAGAAACGTCACTTGAAATTAATAATGTACAGATGTTACTTGAATTTAGTAATGTGAAGCCTGCTCATGGTGAACCAATATGAAGAGGGCTAGTACTAAATTGTCCATCAAATAATTCACAAACAGAATAACTGACAATTGACAGTTTCGAGGGAGCAGGCGCACTGCGTTCCTACCGACAACAATAGTTCTGTCCACTGCAACCCGAGGGCAGCTTGAACAAATGACCTGATATCCCACACAGTCACATTATCCTGACACTGTGGTAACCAGTCCTTGCACTATCATATTAATGCCGAGCGCCAGGCGAGGAAGCGACAAGTACCCTTATTTGGCTTGACTCGACCGGGAATCGAACCCTAATCTCCCGCACGGGAAGGCTCCGCTGTACCTATTCGGCCACCGCGTCCGGTTCAGAAGATTGATACAAACAAGCATTAGGCTAATGGACTGAACGCATTGAACGAGGAGCCTCGGCAGGTATGTTTGATCTTGTCAGCACATGTGGGAAAAGGCGCCAGACTGGCCACTGCTACATCCTGGTCGTGTAGGCTGGATTGACTGGACAAACTGTCAGCGTCAGAATCGACACGTTTTAATCGCCTTCAATAGGCTTTTCCCATGTGGGAAATGGAGGTGATTCCCCCCTGCCGCACACGATACTAGGTACACATACATGAAGAGTAGGTTGCTTCAAATTTGTTTCATCGAAATGTTGTAAGAAGCCTGCACTGGGCTCTCAGCTAAGGATCCACATTGAAAGGTAGGGGTGGATAGTGTGATTGCATCGGGGAGCCTTTTGAGTGTAATGGTCAGCATGCTACCCCTGGAATGGCAATAGGAATGAGCTTAACAGCTTTGCTAGATGCAATATTTCTCATTTCCATCATCCGCTGGCACTGGTTTTCGTGAGCAGCATCCTGTACAAGATACATGCTGTGTGGTTGTTGAAGCTGGCCTATGCATAGATATGCATGTAAATTGCCTGTATGGATTTAATGGTAAGCACTAAACGACTTCTGGATATGAATAATTACTAATCGAGAGGACACATGTACTAGCTTGCACTGATCTCTCAGACAAGAGCCATTGAGATAGATGGGCGATGGGGAACCTATGTAGAACCTATGCCTGGTACACACCTACCGTTTGTGCGCACACACCTACCATATACGATCTAAAACTGCCCGTTTCGTACACAAAAATCACAAGGTGTGCGCTCCCCGCGCACACCTAGCGATTGCGATTCGCGCATAAAACCTCAGTTTTAGGGCTAAAACCGGCCGATTACGATTGCGATTCGCGATTCGAAAAAACGAATCGGCCCGTTTTCAGTTTTAAGCGGGTCGGGTCGAGTCGCGAGTTTTAGTGCGCAAATCCTATACGGGAGGTGTGTACTAGGCATAATGGATAATGATAAGAGTACTGGATTGTGGAAAGGCATCGGTTCGATTCCTGGCAAACAATGAATATGTCATTGGACGAACATACACATTGGACAAAGTAGGATTATTTGGCGACAGCTAGCCTTTTTTTATTTTTTGTTTTATTGACAAAGTATTTACTCTGCCCATAATTTATTAGCTCCTGCGAGGGTGCTTGTTTTCAAAGCTGGACAGCCGTGGTGCTGTCTTGGTCTGGTCCCTCGCCCAGGAGGGTTTACGTCTTTCTACTCAGGCCAGACTTTTGCGATTGTGGGTGTTAGTAGCATATGCTAGTTTTGTTGGTGTTCCGTATTGCTAGCATATGTAAATTACTGATATGCTTAAAATCAGGATTATGGGGCTGAGTGTTTCTTCTCGCAGTTGGAAAACTATTATTCTTTGGGAGGTGTTTGGTGCCCAACAGATAAGACAACAGAAACAGGGTACGTAATGTATCCCATTTACATAGTAGTTCATTCCTGTCCTGGTCCATTACTGTCTTGGCCTATTCCGGGAGAAACGGTCCTGTCCTGGTTTGTCCAGATGTATCGGACCTGTCCATCGGACCTGTCTTATCGGGCCTGTCCATCGGGTCCGGTCCCTATCCTGTCCTGTCATGTTCTGTCCTGTCGTGCCCGCTCATGTCCTGGCCTGTCCTAGACGCTCCAGTCCTGGCTTATCCTGGCCTGGATTGTCCTACTGTCTCCTGCCATGGCCTGGTCTCTCCTGTTCTATCCTTACATGCCGTATTCAGTCCTCTCCTGTCCTGGCCTACACTGTCCTCTGTCATCTGTCTTACATTGGCCTGTGTTGTCCTGTCCTCAAAGGACCCTGCCTAGTCTCTCGTTGCATTTCGTGGCATGTCCTGGTCTGGCTGTCCCCTGCAGTCCTCTCCTGTCCTGTGCTGTCATGACTCACCCTGAACCCTCCTCTCCTGCCCGATTCCACACTAGAATCTGTTGTAGCCCAACCCTGACTGTTTGTGGACCTCTAATTCCGGCGTCAGTTATCCTTAAAGCCCTCCCCCACACATCAATAAACCACCCATATCCCACCATCTCCCCACAACAACTAATCTCCTAGTCCGATCAGCCCCCGCTGTTGTCTCTCAAATCAAATTCTCCATTGACATGATTGAAATAATTAAACTAACAGCATACTTTTCCAGTGCTCCCTTTTTTCATTTTCTTCCGCCGCGCTATTTACAAAAAAAAAGATGTTGGTATCTCCAAGCATGCTATGCCGATCAGCCATAGAAGTCAAGTCGTACTAGGCTGATAGAATACACGTCTATTCACACGTGGTGGCATGGCTGTAGAAGCCTTAATCAAATTTGTTTGGATGTGTGTGATGGATGACACCCTCGCGTGACACAAATGACACGAGCACCTGCTGTCGTCACTATGCAATGTGTGCTTACTGTTTGCACTGAATGTCAACTGGAACTGGCGTGCTATAAACACTCTAAAAAGAAAACCCGATGTGTTTCTTTCAATAATTTAAATTTCACAACGTGAGGTGATCATCAATGTGCTGTCATGTTGGATTCTTTCAATAATGTACATTTTGCAGTCGATGGTGTTTGAGGAAAGAAATATTATCGGAATCCTTTGTTCCCTTTCGGGCGTTTCACTGCTGGCCTATTTGGTTGGTTGTGGTTTTACATCTTGGCAATATCTAAGGTCATATCAGAATGGGTACCGACTTGTGACTGTGCCCATTCAGAACGAGGTGATAGTGCTGTCCCACTGGGAGACCAGGCAACCAGGACAATGACCTAAATTCCCACTCAGGCATATTATGCTGATACTGACTTAGCCAGTGCTAGTCCTATCCTTGTTATGCTAAGCGCAAGGCTATGGGGCGACAAGTTTCAATCTTGAAAGTCATTGATTTGACTCAGTCGTGTTTCAAACTCCTGACTTTCGACACGGAAAGCCTGCGCTTTGCCGATTCGGCTACCCCGTCCGATCACCGCTATCTAGTTTTGCCAGTTGCTTTTTTACTACAATGCATATACTATAGGAATCCGATGTGTCCCATGATAGAATAGTATCAGAATCCTTATTACCATCTATGTATTATCACTGTTGTCCACCTATATTTGCCGCTAACAATAATGTATATATATATATATATATTGTAATCGAATAGGTACAGTCATAGAACAGTAGTGCATGCATTAAGCTCCCACAGACTCAAAGCGCTGCCTTTCTAAGATCTTCACCTATGCCTGGTATTTCTATTTCTATTTGCAAGTCCTCTTTAGCTGAATTCCCTGGCTTTTCTGTGACATCAAATGAAGTATTCTTGTAAGACCTACCAAAAAGACAAGTCCATGCCATTGCACTCATATGCAATCCTGGTGTAGGAAACCGTATATCCTTAGGATCACCTTGTACATGTTCAGCAATGTCCAGTCCGGTTCGCAGCTTTCAATACTGCATCTTATGCAAATAGGAGCTGAATCCTTCATGCCAACTGATCCATTTTCAATTCCTTATTTATCATAGCCAGCTATTTTAGTGAAGACTTTATGAAATCATGTTGATTAATACAACTTATATGTTGAAATGAGAGCTTTCGGTGGCTGTCATATGGAATTTGTTCTGCATTTTCTACCAGTTTCTCATTTGTATGCCAATATGGATCAAGAATATGTGGTGGAACAACTATCATCGCTGTTGATTCCTACTGAAGCAGATTCTGCTTGTATGGAGACATGTTACGCATCCACCTATACTCTGGGGAGTGATGCAATGTTTTAAAAGCTATTTTGACTGTAATTTGGGTGGACTGTTTTAGAAGTAGCACAATGTTAGTTCCCTACTTCGCCACTAGTTGGCATCACCTTGGTCTCAGAAGTAACTGTTGTGTTGGCTGTGCAGGGTTCTGAGCTAGAATTAAATTGAAGCGGTGAGTAATGGTGATTTCGGGCTGTGTCAGCAACAAAGCAATCTTTTTCAGGCTGGGAATTAAATTAAATTATGTGGTGAACAGGTTTTAACGAAAGTGACACATTGAGCAATTACGAAAGGAATGGTTTATTTCCTTGAATATAACGGAGGAGGACAGACTGGTGGGCTTATTCTTTTTCTCCCCGTGCATAGGAAGGCAGTAACGAGAGAACATATCTTAGTTCTAGATAGCCATATTTCAGTCAAACGTCGTTTAAATATACAAACAATTTCTGGTTTGTGTTCTTTAAAACAACCAAAACATTATATTAATCATTGCAATCGATTTTACTTGATATTGGAGCAAGTTTAAGTTAAATGGCGAATTTTGGATGAATTTAAAGGGAAAACATGGCAAAATTGATTGTGACAAGCGGATCACAATGTTGACACTGCACGCATCAGCGGTAACAAGCTCCATTAAATTGATTCCATTTGATGCGCCAAAAAAAGGAAATGTTTAATAAGGTCACCAACATCGAAGTTGAATATGTAAGATCAAGTCCTATGTAAGTGTCCTGTTTAAAAAAAATGCTTTCATTGGACTATACAGCGCTGAGTTTGTTAGTTGAAGTTTGATGTTTAATGTTGATAGATTTCTGATGTTTATACTATGCACATATTATTTTAGTTGGTTGTTGTTGTTTTACATCTAAGGTCATATCAGGACGGGTACCTACTTTTGACAGTGCACACTCATGGCGAGTTTATGTTTATAGTGCTGCCCCACTAGGAAATCAGGCTGCCGGCTCCTTGACCCGATATCCCACCCAATCACATTATCCTGACACCATGCTAACCAGTCCTTGCCCTATCCTAATAATGCTGAGCGCCTGGCTAGGAAGTGACAAGTATAAATTTTAAAGTCATTGGTTTGACTCGACCGGGAACCTAACTCCTGACCTTCCGCACATAGATTATTTTATAGATAGTATTGCTGGTGGTACTGGTAGTAGGAGGATGCTGTATTGTACCTGCAACCTACTGAATAGCGAATAGCGAATTGTAGACAGGAAGTGTGAACACTTATTTGTCTCTCTGTTTCTTTTTTTTTTTGTACATTAGTTGTCCCAAGATGGGGAAATCCCAGTCACAGACGACTGGTCTTCTCCACTCCACTGCTGGTCGATAGAAAGCCCGAGCCTACACTTTTACCGACCCAAGGGATTTTTAACCTCCCACACCACATCGACATGGTATGAGAGCAACTGGCCTTTGATGACACTGTAAGTTATACACAGTGGTGGAAATCCAAATTAGCAGAGCTGGGGGCACGGGGACTCGAACCGCTGACCCTCAGATTAGGAGTCTGACCTAGAAAAAAGTCAGACACTCTAACCACTCCGCCACAGAGAACGCCACGGTACCACTCTAGCCATACTGAATGTTTCACAATGCTGGCTGGTGTAAAGGGGAAAACAAAGGGAGAAAATAAAGATTCCGGCTGTTTCTAATGGCGTCGATGCGCTGGTCAGGCAACACTCAGCAGGGGGCCTGGCTAACCCTTTCAGACGTAACCGAGTCGGCCGCCAGGCTGTCAGAGGGCGATGTGATCGGGTCAGTGAGAGCAGGTCGCGGGGTCAGTCCCCAGGCGTGCATTGTGGCTCCGTGTTCGGCGCTGTCTGGGCAGAGCGGGACGGGGCGGGGCGGGGCGGGGCGGGGCGGGGCGGGGCGGGGCGGGGCGGGGCGGGGCGGGGCGGGGCGGGGCGGGGCGGGGCGGGGCGGGGCGGGGCGGGGCGGGGCGGGGCGGGGCGGGGCGGGGCGGGGCGGGGCGGGGCAGGGCAGGGCGGGGCGGGGGTGGATGGGGTGGTGGGGTGGGTGTTTGGGTGGGTAGAGTGGTGGTGTTCACTGGGTGTGCCATTCTCAGTGCCCAGAGGTCAGCGCGGATTGCTTTGTTGTAGGAAACGAAAGGCTCCGTCTGGCCACTGGTGTGGCCGTAATGGAGCCGCCCTGGGCGGGCCAAAGTGGCCCTGCCTTCTGAATACACTAGATCACCGTTCCGACTGCGCATGCGCCGAAAACAGCGCTGGCAGCACAGTAAAGGTGTACAGATATTGAGTTTGCCAATACACATTGGGCAAAACTTCGATTTTATTCAAAATTAATAAAAATACATAACAATTTGGCACAAACATGGATGGATGGATGCAATATAATAATATAATGAATATGTTTAAGACACAACTCTCCATAATTAAGCATTTTGAGCTAAGAAACATACAATTTCAGTCACTTTACAGGCTGATGTTTACATCACCATTGACTAGGCATAAGTACTTCTTGTTCTAAATATTAAAATCTCAAATGTATCAACACAAACATGTTTCGAAGAAATATATAACCAATATTTGATTAACCCTACTCATTTTCTATTTCTACATATGTCATTAACCATAGGATATAAATAAAAACATGAATAAAATAAGTAAAACAGACTCTGGCTATGGCTCTAACACTAGTCTGAGTGCCCAGATGTGTCTAAATCTAAATGTACATGGCATAATATGTGCTGATTATATTGATGTAAATGCAATGATGAATACAATATTAATATCTTAATTTATTATGTATATTTTTTCAGTTAGTGTTCTATGTTTCAAACAAGAGCTGAGATGAACCAAAACTAGCGCATTTCATAACTGCACCCAGTATATGAGCATGTGCCATGTGCTTCTCGCTGGAATGGCGATGTAATATATTGTTGGTTCGCATGCGCGCGCACCCGGCAAACACCTCCTGTGTGGCAGAGGGTCGGGCAGGGCGAGGCAGTGTGGGGACTGGACAGTGAAGTGTGGGGCGGTTCGGTGCGGGTCGGTACGGTGCGGTGCTAGACAGTGCGGGGCGGTGCGATTCACTGGGTGCAGTGGGGTACAGTGCGGTGCCCTGCCGATCGGTGGTAGTGTATGCAGTGCGGTGCAGTTGACTGAGGGGCGGTAGAGTGATGTGAGGTGCATGCAGTGTGGTACCGGCAGCGCAGGAAGGGTGAGAGGTTATATCATACACTGATGTTGTGTATGACATAACCCTGTACCTATTTTTACTGTGACAGAACAGGGCAGCACAGTGAGTCCTCTCGCTGTGCTGTCAGCTGGGCAGTGTGGGGCAGTGTGGGGCAGTGTGGGGCAGTGTGGGGCAGTGTGGGGCAGTGTGGGGCAGTGTGGGCAGTGTGGGGCAGTGTGGGGCAGTGTGGGGCAGTGTGGGGCAGTGTGGGGCAGTGTGGGGCAGTGTGGGGCAGTGTGGGACAGTGTGGGGCAGTGTGGGGCAGTGTGGGGCTGTGTGGGGCAGGTGGGCAGTGTAGGGCAGCGGGGAGGTGTGGGTAGTGCGGGCAGTGTGGGCAGTGTGGCGCAGTGTGGGGCAGTGCGGGGCAGTGTGGGGCAGTGTGGCGCAGTGTGGGGCAGGGTGGGGCAGTGTGGGGCAGTGTGGCGCAGTGTGGGGCAGTGTGGGGCAGTGTGGGGCAGTGTAGGGCAGGGTGGGGCAGAGTGGGGCAGTGTGGGGCAGTATGGGGCAGTGTGGGGTATTGTGGCGCAGTGTGGGGCAGTGCGGGAGAGTGCCGGGCAGTGCGGGGCAGTGTGGGGCAGCGTGGGGGCTGTGCGGGGCAGTATGGGGCAGTGCGGTGCAGGGTGAGGCAGTGCGGGTCAGTGCGGATCAGTGCGTGACAGTACAGGGCAGGGCGGGGCAGGGTGGGGCAGTGTGGGGAAGTGATGGGCAGGATGGGGCAGCGCGGGGCAGGGTGGGGCAGCCCGGGATTATACAGTGATGTTCCTGGCTATGTTAAAATTACATAATCAGATGAAAGCACCACATTTTCGAAAGCAAGACACTCATATGGATTTAAAAAGTATCCATGCATAATCAAAGTTATTTCAAATTCAAGCAATGTGAAGTAGATTATAATTTATACTCTGCCTTTTGAATTCAATCCATAATTCTTTCGATACACATATTTTATCGATGATTTTATTGTACGGATGTTTCTAATGGTTTTTTTTCCCTAAAGATTCATGACATAACCTTAAAACCGGTGGAATCGGCAACTTTCAACAAGGGTGACTTTATTCACAATTTAATATCTGATCAGCGGTGAACTCTATGAGCAAACTACTATGTGCCAGAAAGGAGATGACAGGATGCATGTCTACTGCCTATCAAACTAATAGTGCGTAGGGATAGATATATATATATATATACATATATATATTTGAAGCTTATGAAGCTTAATTTACAAACTGCTAAAGCATCGTGCACATTAAGCATTCAGTGGGTGTTCTCGCTTCGTTACCAGTCAGTTATAGTTCACTGTCGCAAGTAATACCCGATACCTTCATGCGTCCTGCTCTAAGACATTCTTACCGGATAGATACCTACCTACGTGAGTGGGCAATTCTCCAACGCGCTGGGACTGGTAGCTAACTATAGACTGGTGGCTGCTTAATCGCGATCGCGCATTGATGAATGAATGATTGAAAGCTGGCTAGCCCCCTTGCCTCAAATCCCAAATCCCAAACCCAATACGCCCTGCACAGCCTCACTTTCCTGCCCTCCCCATCTCTGCTCGGCTCTGCTATACTCTGCTTTGTACTGTGCTGATCCGCTCTGTCCTGCCTTCCACTGTTCTGGTCTGTCCTGCTATACTCTACCATACCCTGTTCTTCTCTATTCTGGGCTGCCCTGTCCTGCTCTGTCCCTGCCCTGCCCTACACTGCTCTGCTCTGTCCTGTTCTGTTATCCCTGCTCTGTTTTGTCTTGCTCTTCCCTGCTCTTCCCTGTGCTGCCCTGTTCTGGGTTGTCATTTTGTTACATGTACTGCCCTGTTCTGCCCTGCTCTGCCCTTCTCTACACTGTTCTATCATGACCTGGTATGTGCCGCTCTGCCTTGAACTACACTGTTATGTCCTGCCTTGCCCTGCTCTGTTCTCCTCTGCCCTGCTCTAGACTGTTATATCATGCCGTGCTTTGCCCAGCTCTGTTAGTTTTATGCTGTCTTGCTATACCTTGCTCTACCCTGCGCAGCCCTGTTCGGGGCTTCCCTGCTCTGGCAACCCTGCATCGTCTGGCCATGCCCTGCCCTGCTCAGAACTGCCTTATTTTACTCTGCCCTGCCCCACCCTGTTGTGGGCGATAAAAGAGAAGCCCGCTGTACAGTGTCAACGAATGTCAACTGGAAACTGCAGCGGGAGGTGATGCGGCAAGCAACGTGTGTAGCTCGTGTCTGCGTGTGTGTCTGTCTGCCCGCCTCCAGGCACAACCTCCCTCGTTAAATGCGTAACATACACAGAACCTTTCGTACCTATACTGAAATAAACATGATAGGCAGAATAATAACAAGAATGAACAACCAGAGTGAGAAGCAGGACATATAATTGGAGGACGCCGACTGTGTTGGAGCCTATGTTAGTCAGGGCAGACAGTCGGTGGGAGGTGGCTCGGCAGGCAGGGAGTGGGTTAAATCATTAAGGGCGCCGCCTCACGGCCGAGATAGAATCAGGCGGTTTGGCGATCACTTAGCCCTACCTGCTTGAGGCTGGCGCCAGAGCCGTGTGGCGCCTACTTGAGGCGCCGGGCGCCCCGTGCCCCGTGGCACGCTCTGATGGATGGGCTTCATAAATGTCCGTTATATGGCAATACAGTGAGAACCCACGCAGCGGCCAACCCTGACTGTGCTAAAGCAGTGACGCCGCCCCCCCCCCCCCTCTCACCCTTCCTGTCTCCCCAGCTATAGCCCATCCCACATGCACACACCCACACAGTCTATATGCCTAATGTAGTGCTCCCTGTGGACACTTGTTTTTGGACACAGCAAGGTCACATGTTTGTTCGCGCAGGTTAAACTGAATGATCTTCTATGAAGTTGTGGCCAGGGGTGTGGGTGGGTGGGATGGCTGGGGTGGGTGGGGGCGTAGCGGGTGATCTGTGGGAATGGTTTGAGGAGCGGGCCCGGGTGGGGGGAAGGGAGGGGCGGGAGGAGGGTGTCGTCCGAGGTAGTGGGTATGCACTGCACTGTTGACACTTTCAGAATATAAGCACCACGTTAATGGATCCATTTCCACCAGCTGCATGCAGTTTGGTGTGGATTGCGCATGTGTGCGTGTGGGTGTTGGGTTGCGCATGTGAACATGTGGGTGTGGGTCGCGCATGTGTGCATGGGTGTGGGTTGTGTGTATGTGTGTGTGTGGGTGTGGGTGTGGGAGTGGGTGTGGGCGTGGGAGTGTGTGTGTGTGTGGGAGTGTGTGTGGGTGTGGGGGTGTGGGTGTGGGTGTGGGCGTGTGTGGGTGTGCATGTGGGTGTGAGTTGCAGATGTGCGTGGGTGTGGATTGCGCGTGTATGTGTGGGTGTGGGAGTGGGTGTGGGAGTGGGTGTGGGTTTGGGTGTGGATGTGTGTGTGTGGGTTTGGGTGTGGATATGGTTGCGTGTGTGGGTGTGTGTGGGTGGGTGTGGGTGGGTGTGGGTGTGGGTGTGTGCGTGGCTGTGGGTGTGGGTGTGGATATGGGTGTGAGTGTGGGCGTGGGTGTGGGTGTGGGCGTTGGTGTGGGTGTGACTGTGGATGTGGGTGTGGCTGTGGGTGTGGCTGTGTGTGTGGGTGTGGGAGTGGGTGTGGGAGTGGGTGTGGGTGAGGGTGTGGCTGTTGGTGTGTGTGGATATGGGTGTGAGTGTGCGTGTGGGTGTGAGTGTGGGTGTGCGTACGGGTGTGGGTGGGTGGGTGGGTGTGGGTGTGGGTGTGGGTGGGTGTGGGTGTGGGTGTGGGTGTGGGTGTGGGCGTGGGTCTGGGTGTGGGTGTTGAATGAGGGGGCGGATGGGCATGTGTTTGCTGTATTGTGGGTTGGTGGGTTGTGCTGGGTGCGTGAGGCACGTGTCTGCCGCTGGGCTATGGTGGATGGGTGCTGAGGGTGGGGGTAGGGGTGCCTGGGCCCTACTGCATTGTGGGTCGGACTGGGATTGTTTGTCCGTTGTGTGTTGGGCTTGCATCTAGGGACCTGTGTTCATCATTGTGTCATGCTTTCGTTGTGTTCCCTTTCCCGATAGCTGTCTCCGTGTCCCACTTTCCTGTACTTCTCTATGTTTGGGTCCTTTACTCCCTCTGTATTTGTCTCCCCATGTCATGGTATACCTGTGCCACTGCCTATTTGTCTGCACATGTCATTGTCTCCCTGTATCACTTTGTCATTATCTCCCTGTGTCCATGTGTTCCTGTGCCATTGTCTCCCTGTGTATCAATGTCATTATATGCCCCCTGGGTAACTGTGCCATTTTCTCCCTGTCTCATTGTATCATGTCGTCACCATGTCCTTGTCTGCCCATAGCACTGTGGCACTGCCTCACTGTACCACTGTGTAATTGTTTCCCTGTATCATTCGCTCACTGTGTCACTGTGCCATTGCATCACGGTGTCACTGTGTCATTTTATCTCTGTACCCCTGTGTCATTGTCACCCTCTGCCACTGTGTAATTGTATCCCTGTGCCAATCGCTCACTGTGTCTCTGTGTCATTATTTTCCTGTGGCACTGTGTCATTGCCTCACTGGGTCACTGTGTCATTATGTTCCTTGCTCACTGTGTCATTGCCTCACTGTGTCACTGTGTAATTGTCTCGCTGCATCGTTCGCTCACGGTGTCACTGTATCATTGCATCACGGTGTCATTGTACCATTGCCTCTGTGTGTCCCTGTGTCATTGTCTCCCTGTGTTATTGTGACCCTATGTAACTCCCCCCTCCACACACTCCTCGTCTCTCTGCCTCACTGTGCTAATGTGAACTTGTATTCCATTCCCCCCTCTCTCTGGAATCGTCTCTGCATGCCTCTTTCTTTCTAAACCCCGATTCTGTCCAATTCCCACACCGTCCCAGTGTTTCCCCCTATTTTGACTACTATATACCTGTTTCCATGTCCCCCTCTCCCCACATTCCGGTCTCACACCCAGGCTCTTCCTTCCTAAATCCTCGCATCCATGCGCCGTGCCGCGCCCCCTACAGGCCTACTTGAGCCCGCCGTTGGATACTGATAGAGTTGAGTACCGGTACTTTAATTCCCCGGGGATATAGGATTAATAATCCACCGCTAGGCGGACATATCACTGTGCGGCCGGTGAGATGGTCCGTAATGGCCGGGCGCAAATGGAGAGGAAGGGCCGGCAGTTTGGAGAGGTTTGCCCACACACCGCCGGCCGACACGCCCAGGCGCCCGGCCAGTCGCGACGCCTTTAGACCGCTCCGATTTATGGCCTTCGCCTTTGCAGATATCAACCTTGCCCCGGCAATACAGCGGACAAAGACATGTTATCCAGCGTAATATAGATACACCACTCCATCCGCCAACAATCGCATAGAAAGTACTGGAGGTTATTAATATTTAATGAAAAACACTAGATGATTTACATCACAGAACATAAATCACGTAGAAAGTACTACATGTTCACAATGATACATGAGGAACTAGGTCGTTTGTACTACAAAAAGAAACCGTAGAGAAAATAGTGGGAATTTACAATGCCTTATGAGTACCAAATAGCATATAGAAAGTACATGAAGTTATCAATGTTTGAGGAAAACTATTAGATGATTTCCACCACAAAAATAAATCGCAGAGAAGGTACTCGAGGTTTCCAATGTAAATATACTGAAGCTTCACAATGTTTACTGAGAACCAATAAATGATTTCCACTACCAAATCACAGTGTAATGTCAGTGACACGAAGCAATGTCCTTGGTTGTAGCAGTGAACTGTCCAACATGCTTTGTGGGGAAAGTGTACTATATGAGATTTGTATCACCAGCGACCTGCCCTCTGATGAGATCATAAAGTGTTGTTCTCTGTGGCGGAGTGGTTAGAGTGGCTGACTTTTTTCTAGGTCAGACTCCTAATCTAACGGTCGGCGGTTCGATTCCCTGTGCCCCCATCTCTGCCAATTTGGAGTTCCACCGCTGTGTATAACTTACAGCGTCATCAAAGGCCAGTTGCTCTCATACCATGTCTATGTGGTGTGGGAGGTTAAAAATCCCTTGGGTCAGTAAAAGTGTAGGCTCGGGCTTTCTATCGACCAGCAGTGGAGTGGGGCAGACCAGTCGTCTGTGACTGGGATTTCCCCTGCTTGGGACAACTAATGTACCAAAAATAAACAAAGAGAGACAAATAAGTGTTCACACTTCCTGTCTACCATTCACTTTATCGCTATATCGAGAGTATCAAGAACTGGGTATAGCTGGTCTATAGGCATTCTCTGCAGAAAAAGGTCTATTGGATAAGTGCAGCCATGGTGAGAAACAAAAAGTATGAAGATCTAGAATAGTAGCTAAGGTGCGGCTCACGGCCGTTAACGATCAGGTGGATGTGGGGGGGGGGGGGTGCCAGGAGAGGCATTTCCTGAATTTTGCGCTGAGTGTGTGCTTGAGACAGACTGGGCGTGGTGGCCGAATCGTTAGAATGGGGGACTCGAGTGTGGGAGATCGGGAGTTTGGTTCCCGGTCGAGTCAAACCGATGACTTATACAATTGATAATTGTCACTTCCTAATCTGGTGCTCAACATTAAAGTTGCATGGTCCGATGAAACATATTTTTTTCAAAACCAAAACACATACTTACATTTGATTCTATCTATCCAACTTAGGTGCTGCTGCATTAACTAAGGCTTTGGGGCAGCATATACAGGATAATCAGTAAATTTATTACCCCAATCTCTTTGGGCACCTACTTTGAGAGAGCCATTAAGCAAGGAGACCACTGACCAATTAGGTCAATCTGATGACCTTATTAGTCCTAGCCTCATTCCCATTACCATATATGGCATTAGTCAGGTTCCACACTACCTACACATTAATAGGTCATTCCTCATCACATGACCATCGCAAGATGTGAATCTGGGCGACAACAACAAGACTTTTCACAAGCTTGCCAAGATGATTTTGGGTTCTTTCAACTCAAATTGCTCCAAAACTAGCTATTTTCCATCAAAATGACTCCGGATAATGAATAGTAGGTTATAATAGTAAACCCGATATATTTATCTAACAAATTATGCAAAAATTTGAAAGCCATCGGACTATGGAACTTTAATAGAATAGGGCAAGGACGTGTTCGCTCACTGTCAGGATGAAGTGACTGAGTGGGATATCAGGTCACGGTGCTGGCAGCATCATTTCCCAGTTAGGCAGTGCTATAGTCACCATGAGTGTGCACTGTCACAAGTCGCTACCTCTCCTGATATGACTTTAGATGTTGCCTGGACACACAATTTCAACACCCACCCAACCAACAACTGTTGAGTAGGGAGGTGAGTGTAGTTAAAACGGTCTTCCAAGGAGGGGTCTTCATTTGCTATCGAGCTACATGTAACTTAGCATCATTGCCACTGTACTACGACATAATGAATATTGACAATTATTCAGGGTGCACGAGTCTGCTTACTGCATGTTTGAATCTACCTTGCCTCACCGGCTGTCCGAATGGATATGCCGTCAACAAACCCCGGTGGGACGTGGTAGGGTGGTAGTGGAGGGATACTCGTACTACTGCTAGAGTGATGGGCTCAATTCTCGGCCGAGACCAACACAAGTCAACCTTACAGAAGTTGTACGCACCGTAATGCCAATTATACTGACTTGCATTACTAGGATAGAGAGAGGGTTGGTAGGCGCAATGCCAGAACTATCTGCCAGGATGTATGCAATGCCAGGACAGCATTGCTCTGGATGCTGAGGTGTTATCTTGAAGACAAATATTGCTGCGTATGCATGGAGTGTGTTATGTTTGAATGTGGGCCGGAATCGGATCATAAAGTGGGGTAGTCTAGTCTAATGATTGATTGATTGGTGGTTGCTTTACGCCATGTCGGCAGCATAGGCCATAGTCACGGCGAAGTCATGAGGGATGATAGCGGCGGAGCTGTAGGGGACGACAAGTTGGTTGGTTGTTGGAGCGTTCTATCCTTGCAACATCTAAGGTCATATCATGACGGGTATCGACTTGTGACAGTGCACACTCATTGTCACTTTATAGTACTGTCCCACTTGAAAACCAGGCTGCTGCCATCATGATCTGATAAGTGATATCCCACTCAGTCACATTATCCTCCTCATTGCCCACTCCTTGGAGTAACCTATTAATGCTGAGCGCCAGGCTAGGAAATGATAAGTATTAATTTGATAAGTCATTGGTTTGATTCGACTGGGACCTGATCACCCGACCTTCCGCACGCAAGGCCTTGGCTCTACTAATTCAGCCACCACGGGCAGTAGGTGATGACAGTGATTGGCTAACGAGAAACCTGATGAAGTATTTCCCATTCACAATTTCTTAGTATTGCATGGTTTTAATTCAATGGCCAATTACTGTGAATGAAATAACAGCCCGCAGGCGGAAATTCGATAAAAAATATTTGGGGAAATCGGATTGCTATGGCACTATCTGTATGGGTGGGGAATACGGTTACTTGAAAGCATCTTGGAAACAAACCAACATCATAATGGCGTTCTCTGTGGTGGAGTGGTTAGAGTGTGTGACTTTTTTCTAGGTCAGCCTCCTAATCTGAGGGTCGGCGGTTCGATTCCCCAGCTCTGCCAATTTGGATTTCCACCGCTTACAGCGTCATCAAAGGCCGGTTGCTCTCATACCATGTCTATGTGGTGTGGGAGGTTAAAAATCCCTTAGGTCGGTAAAAGTGTAAGCTCGGGCTTTCTATCGACCAGCAGTGGAATGAGGAAGACCAGTCATCTATGACTGAAATTTCCCCTGCTTAAACAACTAATGGACCAAAAAATAAATAAAATACCGGCAAGATAATACTACCATTAGTATATGTCGCTATATCCTTTATGTTGACTAGCATTAGTAAGATGGGAAGAGAATGCTGATTGGTGCAATGACTTAAAACTGGGACAGGGCACATGCTATCTCAATACAGCATTGCTCCGGGTATGGATCTGTCATTTGAAGACATGTATTGCAGTGCATACTCATATGGACAGGGACGCCCTGTATGGAAGATCTTCTGATCAAAAAGAATCTCTGGTGGACTGGACACCTCATGAGGATATCATCAGACAGGCTACCAAAGCAGATCCTCTACTCTCAACTGTCTTCTGATTACAGAAAGAGAGGGTGCCCTTGTTTCCGGTTCAAGGATAGCATCAAGAGAAACCTGAAGCTGAGAGATATTAAGAACGACTCATGGACATCAATCTAACAGCAGAGAGCTAAATGGAGAGCAACAGTCAAGTAATGAAAGCAGTCTTTGTCACATCACGACTGACAGCATGATAATGAGGACTGTGGTGTATGCTAGGAGTGCAGTATGCTTGAATATGCATCAGCCCTAAGCAGGGGATATCAGACCATTGCCATTGTTTCCAAATCGGTTATCTGTTGTTGAGAGTGCAGGCAATTCACCGATAATTTAGAACCGCATGTAATATGAGACAGTCTTAACCACATGTTGTTCGTCTTTGATGGCTTCACATCTCACCCACCTATTGATCAGCGACCCCAACTCTCCCCCAGACCAAGCAGGCCGAGCAGCATATAGTGTGATTTTCACAAAGGTATCCAATCTCATGTAGCAGATTCTAAGGTCATACGCACTACATGTACAATTCCCACTGGTTAAAGCGACATCTATCCCAGACGGACATATCCCGTAGTGCGCACGAAACGAGGATGCTTAGCGTATTGGGTTTTATCTACCTATACATACAACACGGTGTTCCCAGGCATATATTGTATTAGTTCCGGCCATGTAAATCTCGTCAGCACAACGTCGGTAATAGCAGCAGGATTACTGCCTTTCGTCGGTAAATAGGTGTACACAGATTAAAGCAAAATATTTGCTTGCATTTACTTGAGTTGTCCGCAAAAATACAAAAAAAGCTGTATTATGGTTAGTATTCCTTTCATTCCCACTGTAATTTGACACTGACACCACATATGAGTTTAAAGTTTGATTTATTTCTTTTTCAATAACTAGTCTGTAGTAAGCACATGTCAATTTTAGTAAGCACATATTTAGTTCAACAGAATAAGCACAGTGAGATAAGGCAATGAGTTATGCACAAAGAGGTCAATAACCTTTAACCCTTAACCCTATATAGTCTTTAGCAGGGGTGGGTGGGATGGCAGTTCAAAGCCAGCAAGTATCCTCCTGTGGCCGTGTCGAAGTGAGCTCTACGCCGCTAAGTCAGTCCTTATATAGGCACTTGGGCCAGTAGTTCGAGCGGGCGACCGCAGATGGCAGGTCAGTAAGATAGAGTTAGCATCTCGAAGTATTTTGTATCAAAGTACGAATATATAGGTGGCGCTGACGCACAAGTCAGAAGGTAGTTTCGCCGTTACTAGATAGGTGGCAGCATAAGTAGTATCTTAATGATATGAGGCTATGGCGGCGATCGACTGCCAAATTACACGTGTTGCTGAGCATCACGAACAATGCAATATGTGCTGGCTACGTTAATGCAGACATATATATGTATAATCTGTTGAATAAATTGTCACACTAACAAGAAATATTATGTTTTTCGTCGATATCAATAACAAGGGTTTTTAAAAGATTGCGTTATAGTTCTCCCTCACCATCTTCATTCAGAACAGGACCAGACGCGATTGCTGAATGAGTTGAGAGTCCATCTCGTGGGATTCTAACCCACGGATTCGAACCCTTGTCGAGTCAAACCAGTGATTTAAAAATCGATACTGGTCACTTCCTATCCGGGCGCTCAGCATTATTAAGATAGCACAAGGACTGGTTTACTCAATGTCAGGATAATGTGACTGAGTGGGATATCAGGTCATGGTGCTGGCCGTCTGGTCTCCGACTTGGACAGCACTATAAAGTCGCACTCAGTGTGCACTGTCACAAGTCGGTACCCAATCTGATATGACCACAGATGTTGCTAGGACGTAAATCACCAACAATCACCCAATCATTCAGCACATCCATATGAGCTTGGGTCATAGTCTCAGGGAAATGGTTACTGCACCGAATATAGGCTCTCTTTCAGAACAAGCCAGGACTTTAATAAAGTTTGAATACAGATAAACACCAATCATTTAGTGCATATCTGCGTTCAACTTTCCCTTTATCCCATACCCAATTCATTGAGGAACGGCATGAACAAATGTGAATACAATGAAGCAGATTGGCGTCATTCATCAAATGTCTCGATCCGAGAACACTATATCATTCATTCAATGGCGTCGGTAGCACCGGCCCGGTGGATACACCGCCCGGACAAATTGTGTGAGGAGGTGGGGTGGGGTGTAGTGACATCAATCAGCCAAAGATATAGAGAGCAGGTAGCGAGGAGCAGCTGCTTCCCCTCCCCACGACGAACCCTCACAGCTGCCCTCTGAGGGCCTCGTTTTGCGAAAAAAATGCCTTAATAATATCCTACTTGAAAAGAGCGGTATGTGTACACCCTGAGCAATTGCATGCCATTATTGGGGGTAAGAACCTTTTTTCAATTGCCTTGCAGTTCTTTTCAAACTCACAAAACACCGTGATTATTGTCTGCTATCCAATGTAAGGCTGCGCTGAGGAGTATGGCGCCTTTTGTTTTTGGGTTTGTTTTTTAAAAGAATTCTTATGAATTAGTATTTCTTTTCTTTTCAGCGCTGGCTGACTGCTCTTTCAGAGATTTACGACAGTAATTATTTACTATGTATCGTAGAATGTTTGGTTACAGCGTACCCCTATCATATAATGATATAAACCTAGACTAGGCGGTGTAGCTATCCGCTATTGGTCAATACAGTGACAATAATGGTGGTTAGACAATTTTTCTTTTGTGACAAATATGTTTATTCTGCTGAATAAGTCTTTTGTCAGTGCCAAAGCACTGGTCTTCCAACCATTTTAAAATTCAGGGTTATTTACACAAAAGGTATACAAGAACTGTTGAATACACAATTTGCAGCATGTAACACAATTACATTCTGTAATCCGAAAGTTTGATAGCAATATCGTAGCAGTAGTGTCATATAACTAGATCAATATTAGACAGATCAATGACAGATCAAATACATGATATGTAGAATTGTGTTCATTATTTAACCCATCCTAATATAATGATTATTATTAAATACAAACACCACATTTGTACTAAGTTTATATTGAAATGAAAATGTAAAGACAAATTAAACCGGGACTACTGTCTTCTTCATTTCTGGTATTTCTTGTTCGCCCCTGGCATACATTGAAATGTGTACTGATAGAGCTTCTAGTCAATGTATTCGAGTACAATGAGGGCAGAAGGCTTGCCCACTTGATATGTCATTGAAAAAGGTCCTTTCTCGCAATGTTGGCATAACTGGCCATGTATATAATATATGATGGTATGCAGTTAATGCAGGTATAGCAATACCTCAGGGAGTTTGACGCCCCTGCCTTGAAGAGTTGTAAACCACTGCCTTGTGGTACAGGTTCTTGACAGAACTGAAGGCTAAGGGAGCAAACCCTAAACAGAAAACCATGTCACTGTGGCAGCATTAAGGGCGGTTGATATATGGAACTCCCAACATCTCCCGACCAGCCACTGCAGGGACAAATAGTTTTGCATCTGTCTTGACATGTTCTTGCTGATGTGAAACCTCTATTTGCTCCCCGAGAGAGTGTCGCTGGTAACTTGCAAAAGCCAGCAGCACTTCAACACTTTTGCAGGCAGCTTTCATGAAATGTAGAGGCAGTCAAGTAATGAAAGCGGTCTTTGTTGTATCACGACCGACAGTATGATGATGATGATATAATATATAGATATGTATAAATATGTATGTATAATGATATATATGTTGGCTTATATCATGGATGAAAAATCTCAGCAATTTCGCAGATTTGCGTTATTTTTTATATTCGCCGATTAGTGTTCACAAAATGTCAATGATATGTCTATATGGACAACAATCGGTCAGTCTGAATGACCCTAGGACATGATATTGCTAGGATATAAAACCGAATAAAACAGAAAACATGTATTGAATGCGAAGAGAAAAGGGGCGATTGGCAGCATGGATTATAACATAGTCATAACAAGGAGAGTGGCGCACTCTCCAAAGATAGCATTGGGGCCTACTGACTGATCAGTGAGATGGAGCAAGGATAGTGTTTGGAGAGTCCTCTACCAAACCTAACTTCTGGGATGTTTGCTTGTATTTTCTTGACTGTGCTAAGGCTATGGAATAAAATAAGGTTTTCGCATAAATTTGCACAGAAGGGGACTAGCAGCCATCTACATGTGTCACTCCTCCCATATTGCTAGGATATAAAACCGAATAAAACCGAAAACAAGTATTGAATGCGGAGATCAAATGGGGGATTTGCAGCATGGGTTATAACATAGTCATAACAAGGAGAGTGGCGCACTCTCCAAAGGTAGCATTGGGGCCTACTGACTGATCAGTGGGATGGAGCAAAAACAAAACAAACAAACATGTCACATACAAGCCTATGATATGTAAATAGGAGTAGGCTAGTCTAGTAATAAGAGTAGCACAAAATAAAATACATATATGCCAAGAAAATCCAAAAAAACTAACATAGGCTACTAACCATACCAAGCAAATTATATATCTGCTACTGAAATGCAGGCAATCAACTAACTTATCAGCAGCTGCTGTGTGGTAAGATAACACCGACACTACAACTGGCCAACATTGAAAACAAGCCTGGGTACCCGGGCTTATATGCTATGGCCAGTATAAATACCGGCTCAAAACAAAGGAAAAAAAAAAAAGACATTTCTTTTTAAGAATGCACATCAAATATCTCCCAGGTTACTCATTAATCAATCGAAATTACTTCAATCTGAATTTGGGTAGATTATATCGACCAACTGGAAATGATAATCTCCAGAAAATGGCAGAAACTCAAAATCATCGGAACATGCAACTTTAATTAAGTTGGATCTCCCAATACCCGTCCGAGCACAAACAACTTACTCTTGCCTCGGCCTTGGCAAGCAGGTAGGAGGGCCGGCTCGGGATAGAAAGGTTCAGGAGATGGGGAAGAACAAGCTGTGTGTTGTTCTTTTATGGTTCTCTTATCTTCTTTCACCCATATGTATTGTTGTTGTCGCTATCTTTTTTTGTTCTTTTCTTCCTTCGAACTAGGAGCAGTTAATACCAAATTGCGACAGTGAACCCATTTGAGTTGTAACAACCTTAAATAGGTCAGATGAAAGGACTCTGTTTAACGGAGATGTGACTTCATCAAATGGTGGCTTGAGGGGGCGGGTAAAATATTTGTGGATATTTTGTAGCAGATAGCGGTGTGCTGAAATGCCGCCAGTGTGAGATACTAGTGTGAGTGCTATTATAAAGTGCCTTCACTTTTTATACATAATAAATGCATATTACAGCATTATTGTATTGGGATGGTAGGTCAATGTATCTTTCTGGTGGGTTAGGGGATATGTTGACTTTTTAGTATTTTAAGGGCATTATATATATGGCTATTCATTTTAGTATGTGTCACATTTCATTGAGATGGTTTGTTTGAAGAAGAAATTGCATCTGTTGTCATTCTTTTAACCAGAGGTAACAATCAATTCACACTGGCAAATAAGTAAACATTTTCAAAACAGATCTTGTTTGGGAGGATACTTTATTGTGGGAGGCAGAATATTATTTCACATGGACATTCTGCTACCCTTCATCGCAGGAACCTATCTGTACAAATGAGTAGCAGAGGACAAGGGTTAAAGGTGGGGATCCGGGTCAGGGGGCATTGCCTTCCCATCCACAATTCGATCTTTTAGAGTTGCATAATGATATTGTTTTAAATATCTGTAAGATACAAATATATACCTATATGAAGAGCTCTTTTCAAAACACGATAAGCGCCAATCCCCCAAAAGTGGGTTTGCAATACCAATACCAAGGTCATAGATTGTGTAATGGAAAATAGCTCTTAATATATATAAATAGCTCTTTATGTTTTTATATATATGAAGATCTCTTGTCCAAAACACGATTTAGAACATTGACATTGATATTGCAAGCTCATTTTTTTATCGATGCTTATCGCATTTTGGAAAAGAGCTCTCCAGTATGTCGGCCTATATAACGTATTACATTATTACAAGGAGAGCTTAATTTAACTGTTCGACCTAATTACAGCGAAAGTCCCAGTTCTGCAAGTTCTGAGGTATGATGATGAAGTAGACGGGGTTATCTAGATTGTGAATACTGTAGCCACTCGAGATAATTCCACGGTGTCCCAAGTGGCTGACTATGAACAGTGCTGAATTAATTGCACTAAGGTTAAAAGGGGGTCTAGTTGTACTACTTGTAGCATATATGTAGATAGATCTGATGGGATAGCAGTATTGGTAAGACCACTGTTCGCTCTTTCTGTGGCAGTTGTTGGGCTTCAACCCTTATCAAGTTAAACCAGTTGTTAACTAGTGGTATTATACATGCTAGAATCTTTATAGGAAATACAACCCTAACTTCTGTGTGTGGAGGCTGAAAAGCACTAATGTATGATGTTACTCAAGCGCTGATCCACTTACTATATATGCTTAGTATATCTACTTACTATATCTGCTTAGTATATCATTTCCAAGAAATAGTAACCCAACAGAAATTAAGTGTGGAAAGTCTATTGAATCTCCTCCTGCTGTGCTGTCTCTAGGTCATCTTCCTGCCACACCACTTGCCCAGCTCTTTTATTCAGATGGAACACATTCAAAATACAGGCACACAGATGCTGGGATTCTCCTCATTCAGAGACAGTAACATGGCATTTCATTGGCTGAACTCCTCCAGTCAGTGGTGGGGGGAGGCAGGGTGGGAGCGGGTGGACCTCCACCACTCCCACCAGCCCCCTCCCCCCCTGCTGGGTAAGGGGGTGAGGGGCCAACCCAAATCAGATACATATTTTTCCATCAAGTTCACCAATCACACTTACATGGGAGTATCAACCCTATGTATCTTTACATAAGAACAGTGGTCACCAGTCCCTTAGATTGGGACAACTCCAAAATAGTAGGAGTTTATACATGCCTTACTTTGAGAATTACATATTGCATCATCTGTAGTTCAGCAAACTGCCACGATGTGGTGGAGGAAGGGCTCACCAAACACACACACACACATACTCCACCTCCCACCTCCAGCCTGACACCTAGATTTGGCAGTTGCTGCAACCACTCACACACACAGGCCCCATGCATTGTCACGTGTGTGCTAACACTCCCTCAGATGCTGGCATCTGTAAATCATACAATAACAGGCACATATAACTCAGTTTCTTAAGTTAATTATTGTACCCATTCTGTGGCATTCTTCACATACTATTTGTCTGGGGAGATATTTAAGAATTCTTTTTAACTATTATTTATTTATGAACCAGACCTAAACGTCGGATTATTTTACACAATGACTTATAACATTGACACTTGTCCCTATCTAGTCTGGTGCTTGGCCTTGCTAGGATAGGATACCTACTTGTAAAATCCACGGCTGGAATCTGTGCTTGTGTAGGAAGGCTATAGTGAAATCAATACAGGCAAAAAGAGAAAGGAAGAGTATAAAGATTGAAAGTACAGAGAGAGCCAAGCCCTCAGGTTTATTATTTATAGTGGTACATGGATCTGGTATGGCATACCACCTG
The DNA here is from genome assembly GCA_030323885.1 of Branchipolynoe longqiensis. NCBI lineage: Eukaryota > Metazoa > Annelida > Polychaeta > Phyllodocida > Polynoidae > Branchipolynoe > Branchipolynoe longqiensis. The sequence goes on along the minus strand of CM059191.1, from coordinate 89,651,871 downwards.
ACCGTATTCTCCAATGAGAATCAAGCATCTACAGCTCTACCAATGAACATCAAGCACTCCTGTGTCCCCATGGCTACAGTGAACTGCCCACCACCACCAAACGGGGTGGCCCCTTTGGTCACCACCTGCCCTGAGCTGAGTGTGTGGTGATCCCTGACTAACAGAGGGGGGAGGGGGTAGTGATTAGAGCTCCAAGTGACCCTTACACACTATCCTACTAGCACCACAATGTCTATTTATAATGAGTAAAGTATCACCACCAACTACATAAACACATTCATTCACCTGGGCCTATATACTTGTTTGATAAGTAGAACATTTGCATTCCCCCACCTATGCGTTTATCGGAATATTTTACAGACTGACATGCTCAGAATTAGGATAATGTGACCTAGTTGGATATTGCTTCACGGTGCAAAAGACAGTCTCCCAATGGGAGATGCGTGGGAGGCAGGACAAGGAAGGCGCCACGAGTCCACAATCTTGGAGTAATTACTATCACTTAAATGTTGCTAGGAATTTAAACCACTTCAAGTAAACACCGAATGATATTCATAAGAATTGTATAAAATTTGATGTTGAGCATTTCTCATTTAATCTGATGTGCTCTGATGGTTGGATCTCATATTTGATAAGAATAGTGGGGGCATAAATGACCACGTGTTACCCTTATTTTAAAATGGATTATTCCACAGTGTTGTACTTACGGATGTGGTAAGCTAATCAAGTGCATGTGCCTCAGACAAAGTGGTGTGGGTAAATGGAATATACCTTGTACCACCATTGCAATGTCTTATTTCTTCAAGCGAAGTACTAATTATTGGCTATGTGGATGTGTTGGTTACTAAGCATTGACAATGTCTTGTGTGTCAAAGTATAGAAAAGGGACTCTCTGGAGATGGCATATTGTTAAACGGTGTACTTCTGAATTCACTCTGATTGACAATATATGCAATATATTTATTTTTGTCTAGAGAACATGCACAGTGAATTGCTTTGCAAAACATTAATTCTTTCACTGCCGTAAGATGGCGAGGTGGTAGTGGAAATCGTGTGTTGAATGTTGACACCTACATAATAATAACTATAGTTCCTTTAGCTACTTAGCCGTATTCTAAGGACTTTCAGGTGGATGTATGTTATTGTTGTATGTTCAGGCCCACAGGTGGTGCCACCGTCCTCATGTCGCAAGTCTCTCACAGTGTACACATGTAGGATCCTGAATCTCAGTTAGCTCCTTCACACAATACCCTTCTGAAGCTCCATCTCCCATCTACGCCTGCTCTCCTGAATGTGCGTTGCAGTAATTGTTTTCCTTCATCTTTCTCTTGTCGGTTTTGCTGACCTACATAGCGATCCTCAAAGCGACAACGTATCAAAGGTCACTGAGACAGGATATGAACACATAGTGCACATTCCTTTCATTGTTTGCTTTATTTCAAAACGGAACCTTGTCCTTAAATTTAAATGTTCCACCCCCGCAAAAGCTTCAAGGGAGTGAACCGTGTATATCTAGCTACAGCTATGGATGCCAAGGCATGCATTCTCTAAATGTCTGTTATTGTCATTAACAGGTAATCAAAGATAAAGTGCATTCTGCTCTTTTTCAATACAGAATAAAGCAAATTTGAATGCGCTATGTTTGTGTTTTATAGGATTGTTCTCACTGATCACTGGAAACATGCTATGTCAGGAGATATTGGTGACTGGTGTGATTTGCCCGACAAATATGTTGTCACTAAAACAGAGGTATATGTTAAAGATGGTGCTATTATACACTGCTCTGAAAGAGAGGTATCCTAAAAGACAGGTATTTGCTACTGTATACCTCTCTGAAACAGAGGTGTCCGTTCAAGACATGTGCTATTGGAAACCGGTTTGAAACAGAAGTGTCCATTATAGACATGTACTAATATATACATCTCTGAAACAGAGATGTCCGTTAAAGACAGATGCTATTGTATCCTTCACTGAAATAGAGGTGTTCGATAAAGACAGCACTACTGTGTCCCTCACTGAAACAGAGCTGTCCTTTAAAGACATGTGATATTGTATACATCTCTGAAAGAGAGGTGTCTGTTATAGACAGGTGTTCCTGTACACCTTTGTTGGTGGTCCGGTGCCCTGGCATACTACTGTATTGGCCTGTGTGCTGTGTGCTAAACATAGGTGCTACGGTACACTTTACTCTGATACCTCTGTATCTGTCTTCTACAAATATATTGGCCTGTGTGCAGAGGTGTCCATTAAAGGCATCTGCTACTGGACACCTCCTTTTTGTGCCAGATGGCCTGCCTGCAGTGCTGTCCGATAAACCAATGTGCTACTGTAGACCTATGTTTAATGTCAGGTGGCCTGCCTTCCCGATAACCTGGCCTGTGTACAGAGGTGTCCGTTAAAGACATGTGCTACTGTAGACCTATGTTTAGTGCCAGGTGGCCTGCCTTCCCGATTAACCTGGCCTGTGTACAGCGAGGTCTGTTAAAACCAAGCGCCCTGTCCTGGCTGCCCTGGCTGCCCTGCCCCACGTTCTTCTCCAGTCCCGGGGCTCATCCGTTGGGCGGGCATCTCTGGATTGTTGTTGACTTTTTGGCTGAGCCGGTTTGCTTAGCACGTCACGGCCGGTGTGGAGATTAATACGCGCCGTGATGCGCAGTGCTGGGGCATTGTTCACGCCACACGCAGCCGGAATACAAAGTAACACAAAGTAGTGCCGTCTGCCTGACCGGGGTAAAGGTGAGGGTGGTGGGAGGTGTGGGGAGGGGGGAGAGGAGGGTGTGTTTGGGCGGGCTGGTGTATAGATGGGTGGTGGGATGGGGGAGGGTGGTGCGGAGGTGATGGGTGGAGTGTGGTGTGGAGGTGGAAGATGGTAGGGAGATGGCGGGGATAAGGGTGTGGGTGTGTTGGGGGTGTGGATGTGGATGCAAAGTATTTAGGTGGGTAGGGTGGTTGGGTGGGGGTGGATGGGATGTGGGGTATGGTGGAGAGGAGGAGGTAAGAAAGGTGGTGGTGTGGGAGTGGAAGTGGGTTATGGCGGAGAGGGGTGGGGTGGGTGTGGTGGTGGTGTGGAGGTGGATGAGGGATGGGGGATGTTTGAGAGGAGAGGATGGGTGGGGTCGGGTGTGGATGTGGATGTGGGGTGTGGTGGTGAGGAGGGGTGCGTGTGGTGGTGTGTATGTGGATGAGGGATGGGGTAGGTTGGACAGGGGGGAGCGGGCTGAACGGTGGGGGGGGGGTGAATGTGGGGTATGGTAGAGAGGAGGGGATGGCTTGGGTGGTGGTGTGGAGGTGTGGAGGTGGAAGTGGGGCATGGTGGAGAGGAGGGTGGTTGGGGGGTGTGGGGGTGAATGTGAGGTATGGTTAATGGGAGGGGCTGGGTGGGGTGGTGGTGTAGAGGTGGATCTGGGGTATAGTGGAGAGGAAGCATCTGCTACTGGACACCACTTGGGTGGTGTCGTAGTGTGGAGGTGGGTGAGGGATGGGGGAAGTTGGAGAGGAGGGGACGGGTGGAATGATGGGGAGGGGGTGAATGTGCGAGGAGGGGATGGGTTGGGTGGTGGTGTGGAGGTGTGGAGGTGGAAGTGGGGCATGGTGGAGAGGAGGGTGGTTGGATGGTGTGGGGGTGAATGTGAGGTATGGTTAATGGGAGGGGATGGGTGGGGTGGTGGTGTAGAGGTGGATCTGGGAATAGTGCAGAGGAAGGGTTGGGGGGTGTGGTAGTGTGGAGGTTGGTGAGGGATGGGGGAAGTTCGAGAGGAGGGGACGGGTGGAATGATGGGGAGGGGGGTGAATGTGGGGTATGGTAGAGAGGAGGGGATGGGTTGGGTGATGGTGTGGACGTGGATGTGGGGTAAGGTGGAGAGGAGGAGGTGGTTGGAGTGTGTGGGGGTAAATGTGGGGTATGGTTAATAGGAGGGGATGGGTGGGGTGGTGGCGTGGAGGAGGAATGGGGTAAGGTGGAGAGGAGGGGTGGTTGGGGTGGTGGTGTGGAGGTGGATGTGGGGTATGTTGGAGAGGAGGGGATGGATGGGTGGTGTTGTGGAGGTGGAGGTTGGGTAAGGTGGAGAGGAGGGGATGGGTGGTGTCGTGGTGTGGAGGTGGATGTGGGGTATGGTGGAGAGGAGGGGGTGGATGGGGTGGTGGCGTGGAGGTGGTTGTGGGCTATGGTGGAGAGGAGAGGGTGAGTGGGGTTGTGGTATGGAGGTGGATGTGTGCTATATTGGAGAGGAGGGGGTGGGTGGGCTGGTTGTGTGGAGCTGGTTGTGGGCTATGGTTGAGAGGAGGGGGTGGGTGGGGTGGTGGTCTGGAGGTGGTTGTGTCCTATGGTGGAGAGGAGGGGATATCTCGGGCGTGGCAGAGAGGAGGTGGGTGGGTTGGTGTGTTGAGGGTGTGGGTGAGGGAGAGGAGGGTGGCTGTGATAGCGTGGGGGTTGATGTGGGCTGCAGGGGTTACGTCGGAGAGGCGGTTGGTGTGGTGCAGGGGTGTATGGAGTGGTAGGGTGGTGGTGGTTGGGGTCTGGGGATTTCAGAGAGGAGGGGATGTGTGTGGGGTATGGTAGATAGCAGGTTGGTGGGGGCGTGATGGTCTGGAGGTGGGTGGGTGCTTGGGCATGACCGAGAGGAGGGGATGAGTGTTCAGGGTGTGTATTGGGTAGTTAACGAAGCTGGCAGTTGGTGTCTTGGGTGAGAGCGTTGTGTCCGACGTATGTACAGGTAAATGCTCTAACTGGGAATGTGGTATTATTCAGTGGGGTATGAGCGCTTTGTGTTGTGTTGGGTGGGGGCTGTAGTGGTGGTGGGTTGGGGATTGCATGAGGTGTCAGTTATGTGGGGTGGTGTTTAGGTTGGGGTGGCTGCGTTGGTGTTGAAGGTGAATAGGCACCGTTATGTATGTAAATGCAGGGTTGGCGGAATGCTGACGCTGGAATGGCGGGGAGATGAGGAGAGCCATGGACCCTGTGTGGTTGAAGATGAAGAGGGTGTTTGTTCTAGGTGCATAGGCAAAGAGGAGGGCGTTGGTAGCAGAGCGCAGGATGAGAAGGCTGTAGGATGAGGAACGACGAGGGGAGGATGAGAGCAGGATGTGAGGGAGGGTGGCTATGGGTTGGATAAACGGGGTGGGGGAGGGTTTGGCATGTGTGCAGGAGTGGAAGGGATCGACAAAAGCAGGAAGGATGAGGAGAGATGGAGGGGGCTGAGAGATGCTATGGGCGAGGGTTGGTAATGCGGTGATGTGGTGTTAGTAATGTGGATCAGGTGGTATATACTAAGCCATTGGAGTAGATGGGAACAGATTGAGAGAGGAATGGCGGTTGGAGGGATGAGGTGGGGTGGGCAGTGTGATGATGGGGTGCTGAGGTAGGGTGAGTCAGTTGGTAGAGAATGTGAGAGGGGGGATGGAGGGAGGAAGGGAGGTTGAGGTAGGGTAGTATGGGCTGCGTGGTGTGGTTGTACCAATGTGGCTGCTGAACTATAGGTGGGTTGCATTGGGCACCAGAGGATCCACCTCACAGAGTGTATCCCCCCCCTCCCCCACCCGGAGCAGCTGCCTCGGGCGGCCGTAGCCAATGAAAGCTAAGCTGGTAATGAAAGTTAGGATTAGCGGGCCGGAGCGGGCTGGGTGCCGGCGGCTGATGGCCGCCCATTGTGGGAAGGTATGGTGACAAGGCGCATGGGAGAGAAGCGCACCGAGGGTTTGGGATGGGCATGGGGTGATGGGCTTGGGAGGGTGAGTGAGTTCTTGGGTGGGTGGGTGGTTGGGAGGGTGGGAGTGGGTGGGTTTGAGTGGGTGAGTGGGTTATTGGAGAGGTGGGTTGTTGGGAGGGTGCGACTGCTAGCGGTTGGGCTTGAGCGGGTGAGTGGCTGAACGAGCTGTATGATGGGTGGGTGAATGGGAGGGTGGCGATGACTTTGAGCGGGTTAATCGGTGAGTGAGCTCTTTGATGGTTGGGTGGTTGGTAGGGTGGGAGGGGCCGGGGTCTAAGCTGGTGACCGGGTGAATATGTGGGTGGTGAGGGGATGGGGGTGGTTGGGGGGTGGGTCGCCCATGGTGGGATGGTAGGTTGACAGGGCGCGTGGGTTTGGATGGGTGGGGGGAGGGGCTTGAACGGGTGAGTGGGTGGGTGAGCTGTTGGATAGGTGGGTGATTGGGAGTCAGGGAGGGGAGGGGTGAGGAGGTGTGTGACTGTGAGCTGGTGGGTGGTTGGGTGGTGTGTCGTTAGGGCGCCAAACTGATCCAGACCGAATTATCTCCCAAGATCCACACAGATAAATCCAAACTGTCTCTATTCAGTCGATGTCTAGGCACACTACTGACCACTGTGCAAAGGAGAGAGAGAGTTAGCCAGCAACTGATCTCCACTCAAAAAACTGTCCACTGCTTCCTCCTTCCACCCTCCACGCTGACCCTCTCCATCCTCCATCTACCCTTGTTTCATTCAGTCTACCTTCTTCTCCCTCCTTTTCTCTTCACCTTCCTCTTCATTCCTACTTGCTTTCTTTTATCCCCCCTCCAATTCCATACCTTTTCCGCCTTGCCCTCTACATCATGTTCTATTGCTACATCCGCCATCCATCATTGTCCCTTATGTGAACTTGTTGCATGCTCTTCCTTGCTGTCCATCCTACCATTCTTCAGAAGCTTTCCACCCCACCTTCCTTCTCTCCAGGTCACATTTTTCTGTCTCGGTTCCTCCTAGCTACTCCTTCTAATTGCTCCCTGGTTCCTTTGTACGTCATTTCTTCCTCACTCCATCCCTGGACCCTTCAGTTCTCTTCCTTCCTAGCTCACCGTCACTGCTCCCTTCATGAGTCCTTCTCAGTCTCTTCCTCCCTCCCTGCTCCGTTCAGCCTTCCTCATCTCATCTCTTTCCCCTCTCTTTGTTCCCTTGGTATCCTTCAACAGAGATCATTCCTCTTCCTGCATCACCGTTTATCTTCACCCGCTCTGTCTTCCTTCCCTCGCACTCCCCCATACCTCCCACCCTCCTCTCCCTCCCCTCGATCCGCACCTCATGTTTACATGCAACAGGTACGACTCCTAATTCCCAACCCAACCTCTGGAAGCTTACTGTATCTCTCAGTCTCTCGCTCTGTTCCTGTTGCCTTTCCTGTCACATCTCTTTATCCGGTTCTGTATCTGACCACTCCTCTCTATCACTGTTATTCAATCTTTGTATCTCTTCTTCGTGACGTATTTTTGTTGGTGTCTGTTCTTGTTTCCAATTCGTTACAGAAAGAAAGTTTATCTCGGTATCACGCTGTGACCTTGTTCCCTTTCCTGTCGCCTCTCTCTGTCTGATTCAGTATTTCGCCCTTTCTCTCTATTACTGTTTCAGACTGTCCTTTTTCAATATCTGTATCTCTTCCTCACGATGTATTTCCTCTTTCTTCTCTATCTGATTCACTATTTCGGCCATTCTCTCTATTACTGTTTCAGACTGTCCTTTTTCAATATATGTATCTCTTCCTCACGATGTATTTCCTCTTTCCTCTCTATCTGATTCAGTAGTTCGCCCTTTCTCTCTATTACTGTTTCAGACTGTCCTTGTTGAATATCTGTTTCTCTTCCTCACGACGTATTTTTGTTGGTGTTCTTATTTCCAGACAGAAACATTCTCTATTTCTCTAGCTGTGTCCCTGTTCTCTATCCTCTCATAGCTCTCTATTTGATTCTTGTTCTCGTTCCTTCTCTCTATCACTGTGTTTGTCTCTCTTTTATTCAGTCTCTTTATCTCTCCTTCACGACGTATTTTCTCGGTGTTTGTTCTTATTTCCAATTCGTTACAGAAAGAAACCCACAGGGGGAAACCATGTCTCCCATGTCTCCGCCTCCGCGATCCCTCTGTCACACACATCCACAGAGGACGGGCTCTCACACAGAGCCGTCGTAAGCCCGTCAGCAATGCATTATACACCCGACTTTTAGAAGATGACCAACCCCTCCCAAACCAAACCAAAACAAAACAAAATATTAGCAACACAAAACATGCAAACCTCCACATACAAAGAAGGACCCGAACTAGAAGCACCACGTTTAAATATGCAACAGAACGGTCGACCTGCGAGGGAGCACATCCGTAACCTTTGCGTAATTCGCGTTATTAAAGGCGTATTTAAAGAGTTAAATAGGCCTCCGGGAGGGGAAGCAATGTCCAGCGGTCAGCGTAACGGTCGCCACAGGACCTCTCCCCGCCGCAACGACTGTCTCCGCCTCCGTGGGCGGGGCGCGCCGCGCACAGGAAATTACTGCCGGTGTCTTGGAAGCGCCCCCCTCAGAATCAATCACTGGTGGTCTAATAGGCCCGGCAAGGTCTGCGGCCGAAGGGCCACACGGCACCGATCTTCTCTCGCATCCCGCCCGTCTTCGCCCCCGGCCTCCCGCCCGCCTGCATCCACCCACCGGCCCTCTTTTCAACCCCCTCTCACAACCCCCACCTACCCACGTCTGTGGTACAACGTGCCGTCCATCCTTTACTCCCCTCCACCCCCCACCCCGACCCCCTGAGCCGGCTTTGTGAGAATGGACAGAGCTGACAACTGAGAATGAGGTCCCGGTGTTCAGCAGTTCACTTTGAAACACCGCCGGACGCGCAGCTTAGTGTGCCGGCCCGCTGATGTACTTGCGTCTGTGTGTGTGCCTTTAGGCACGAGTCACGTATTAGTATTATTATTATGAACTGAAGCCACGTTTGTAGTAGATATACAACAGAGACAGAGAGAGAGGGAGGGGGAACCCAGTCAGGGTTCGAGCAAAAGATAGAGGGACACACATACACGACTCACACACACTCAGATGTGATGGAGTGGAAGAAAAATGAAACTCCGGCTTCTTCTGCTTGGATTCCCCTTTGAGCCGTTCCCCCGAGCTGCTCTGAGCAGATCATGATGACAACTGAAGGTCGTCTGGCCATTACCACCCCTTGACCGAAGCGGGCACAGCCGGCCGGGGACCGGTGTCACTGCGATGCAGTGGCCGGGGTCCTGGTCGGCAGAGATAGTCACTGAGCCCGTCATCTCTATGTTGTCTGCCCGCCTCCAGCATGCATTAACTATGGCCCACTAGTTCCGGGCTTAAGGGGGCGTACATATAGACTAGGTGTTGCTGGAGCACACTATGCATATCCACACCCCTGCGGCCCTCCACACTCCTATGCCGACTCTGTTGTATTATGGATCTGTTTATTTTGGTTAGACACGTACAATTGGGTCAAGGCTATTAATTGCCAAAGCTGCTCACGCAATTGCGAAATATATATTGTATATATAGTTTATATCGATTTTTTTCTTTTCTTGATATCGTAGTGGCTGTACTCATATCATGACATTCCCATATGTCTTCATGCGAGAGGGACTGTTACGAATACCAATTGGCTATATATTCCAATGCTTCTTCAAGGATCAATCCCTCCACACTGATTTGCAGCTGGAAGATCTAAATAGTTGGTTGTTTGTTGGAGTTTTACGTTCTGGCAACATCTCAGGTCAACTCAGGATGGCCACAGACTTGTGAGAGTATGCCATTATGGCAATTTAATAGTGCAATCCTACTGAGAGACCAGGACGCCAGGACCATGAACCGGTATCCCACTCAGTCACATTATCCTGACAGTGACCTGACCAGTCCTTGTCCGATCCTAATTATCCTGAGCGCCTGGCTATGAAGCAACAAGTATCATTGCTTTGACTCGACTGGGAATTGAACTCCGGACTTTCCGTATGCGCTCTACCGATTCGGCCACTGCGTCCGGTAGAACTATATGGTGCTTACACAGTCTCTCCAGAATCAAATATATTACCAGCAATAGGAACAAATCTGTCAAATAGGTAGTGAGGTGCACTTATTGCTCCTGGTGAAATTCCACATGGCAGGGGTAGGTGTATTACCATCAAGACTCCCGGGAAGGCAGTCGTTAAGACGATAGACCTCAAAATCGAAGAGATCTGGGCTCAAATCCCGTTCTAGGTGCAATGTTTCCCATGTGCCAACATACACCAGACGATAGAATAAGGAATATGATAATAATTTATATGATGGGTTTGATTCAGTGTAATTTAGTCATTATTGGGATGGCTCATTGTCTGTTAAGTGTTGGATAAGCCCCAGCGGGGACCGATATAGTACTGCGCATTGAGAGGTGTCGTCATGTCGATTCGTACTCAACCCTTCCCTTTGAGGTGCACTGTTCGATGGGTGGGTGGGTTGCAAAATGCTGCTGGCCGCCAGCCCCACACACTGTGTGTTTGAGAACCCGGAAGAAAATGGCAGATCGAGCTGCTCTCTGGACGGTAGGGCAATAATCTCACGCTAGGTGGCCTGGGAATAGACATTCCGGAAATTGCATTTGGCTGTAGGTGGCAGCACTGGAGCAGTTTCCTGTGTCGCGACTTACCAATGTCACGTAGAAATATAGAGAGTTACTGGTTTAAAAGTCAGCGTTCTTTTATAGAAATATCTGAAGAGTTCAGGCACCAAACCCGGTAACTGTAAATTAAAGAATTTGTGAGATTGTTAGGGAGGAATGAACAAATAAAAATGAAGAGTGCTATGATAACCTGGTGCGCTTAATGGATATATCCTTGGCCACCATAAAATGTCTGGTTAAACAGGGTCTTAAAGTTGGTCTGCGTGCCACTGCTTTTAACCAAAATAACGTTCTGTGATATAATACACACCTAATGTGAAATGTTCACGGTCAAAGTGCGGCCATCGGCGGTGACAGATAAGCGTGTATGTAAACACGCAGCGCTGTAAACGGCCGGAGGCTGTCGGAACATAGTAGTCCATTGCAGCCATGGCACACAGGACAAGAAGGCACAGGTGGGATAACATATCTTTATTCCAGGGAGCCCCCGGGGGCATTACATGAATGGCTTTCTGGTTTGCGGGTGTCTGCGAGCAGGCGTCCACGAGTTGCAAAGAATCAGTGTCATGTGGTGATCAGAGTGGGGGATGAGAATGGCATGAATGAGGTGCGACAGGTGAGCAAGGCGAGGTGAGGAGATGACAACCAGCGGATAGCAGTGGTTGAGTAAGGTAGAATATTATATAATAATAATTAATGGTTAATTAATTAATACGTGTTAATTAGAGAAAGGGTTGTGACCATTGATTAATTATGGTAATATAATTAATTGATGATTATTGGTATTGTTTATATTTCTTCGGCCAAGCCAATATAGTATCAGCATTTGTGGTAGGTTTGGTTGTAATGGATGCTACTGTGTCACAGCTCACACAAGCGCGGCGTTGACCTTCTTGGAGGCCTGGGTGCTGATGTAGCATTTGTAGGCATCATTGGTCCATCCCCCGAATCGCTGCACCTCGACCTCAGATCTGCCCGAGGTGAATGCGACCGTCGCCGCCGCCCTCCATATCGCATGGAGCGTGTATGGGGGGCGGTGGGACCGCGCCACCTGGGCCTCCCTCCACCTCCGCATTATGTAGGGGATGGTCATGGGCTGCTTGTACCCCGGAAACAGCAGGAGGGGCTGGGCGGGGGCGGAGGTGGGTGCAATTCAGAGCATCGCGCGGTATGCCCGGACCGGGCAGAAGCAGGGTCCGGGGCCGAGGCCAGCACCAGAACGCGTGACTGGTTGTTGGCCTGCATGTTTTTGGCCCACTTCTGGTCGATGCACAGGGCCCCGTCCCACTCCCAGACGTCCGCCCTGGTGGTGTGCCGCATTCTGTCGAAGGTGGCCGCCAACCTCGGCGCGACCTCGGACTGCTGGGCCCCCGCAAAGAACATGACCAGCAGTGCGAAGGCCACCACCATCCCGGGCAGGCTCGCTTCTGAGGTCAATGACCGCCTGCCATATGACTCTCATGGGTGCGTGCAGGGGGGCCTTGGGCCTGTGGATCTTGGACCTGTGGAGTGCGTCCATCGCCAGCCGCACCGTTATGTAGTCGAGGGGGCGGGTGGAGGCCTCCCTGAGCTGGAAGAAGAGCCTGAGGTGCGACACCGAGTTCGCCACAGATGATGGGCACAGTCGGGCCGCACGCTCTTCTATCCAGCACCTGATCTGGAGCGGCCTGGGGGACAGCTGCTGCACTGTGTAGTGGTTGCAGTGGGCCATGTAGTTGGTGATGGTGGCGTTGTAGTTTGCCCATGACCCCTGGGCCCTGGCCTCCATCTGCCTGGCTGTTGTGGCCCGGGCGAGCCCTGCGTACTCCGTGCCTGCGAAGCAGAAAGAGGTTGGAGGGGAGCATAATGGAGAAGAGCTGGTTTAACAGGGCTTAAGCAGTTTTCAATGCAAATGTTTATGGCAGTAGCCTGGTGCTTGTGGCTTATGTGGGCCCTACTCAGGGCATCAGCTATGACATTCAGGTAGCCGGGTATGTGGTGGTAGGTTATGCGGACGTTCCGGACTGCCTGGAACATCCAGGTGGCCCTCGCACTTGCGAGCAGTCGGGGGTCATGTCCCCTGCCAGTCGAGAGCACGTGGACGGCGGTGGCGTTGTCACACCATATAGCTATGTGGCCACCGGTTTCGTGGGGGCGGGCCAGCATGTGGAGCGCGACCAGCACATTGAGGGCCTCTATTTGCATGATGCTGTCATCGGCATTGCAGTAGCCGTCCCTGAGGGGCATGGAGTAGGCGTGGGTGTCATTGGCCCCACCTATGCCCCCAAGGCAGGCATCCACAGCTATGTCCCTTCCTTGGTAGTTGGTGGGGATGATTGCGGTGCCATTCCAACGTTCAGCAAATGTGGGGAACGAGGCAAGGTCCACCCCCATTTCATCGTCAACGTGGGCGCTGGTCCCGGAAATGGTCATGGGGGCCCCCAGCAGTCGTCCGTCGAAGAGCCTGGCGTGGCGGACACACTTAGAGAGGTGGAGGAGCTTTCCGAGCAGGGACTGGAGCTGCTTCCTGGATATGCAGGCCCTGGCGGCAGTGGCATCTACCATCCGCATGGTGCTCACAACCATTTCGGCCGGCATGGCTAGGGTCATGGTGGGAGCATCTATGAGGATTCCGAGCCACCGGATGGCCGCCGCGGGGGGCTGGGTCTTCTCAGCCGCCTCGGGGAGGCCAAGCTCATCAAACACGCCTTGGGCAGTGCGGAAGTGGGCATCGGCATTCGGGCGATCGGGGGCGACAACTATGAGGTCGTCCAAATACATTGTGGCCGCTATCCCACGACCGCGTAGTATGTAAACTACTGCCTCCGCCACCCTCTCTCTGTATGTGGCAGCTGGACCCGCATGCGCCAAACGGTACGGAGGTGTCGAGGTAGTAGCTGCCTCACCAGCGGGCCCCGAGGAGGGGCCAGTCGAGAGGGCAGGACCAAAAGTTCTTGTAGCCCCTGCTAATTTCCATGGTGAACATGAAGCTGTTAGGGCCGCTGTTAGGTCGACCGTGGGGAGGCAGTGGTTGCGGGTGTAGCCCAGCGCGGTGTTCTTAATGATGTACGCATTGACAGATGTTTTGCGGGGGAAGGAGAGGTCGGAGATAATCCTCCTCTTGCTGGGGTCGGCCTTCTCCTTCATCATCATGGGCGAGGCATGGAACCACGGTTGGAAGGGTGGTTCACGGTAGGGGCCGTGCAGCGCCCCACACTCCATCTCCTTGCGGTTGTATTCTCCCACAACCTCCGGGTGTTTTGTGGAGCTGAGGTGGTTCCTGACCTGTCCTGTCCCGGAGGTGGGGGCTGAGGTAGCCGAGGGGAAAGCCGAACCGTAGGAAGTCGACCAGCTGGCGGTGGTTGTGGCACCGTGGCGCTCCACCGTTCAACCATAATGCCACTTGGTACCGGTATGCGGGCCTCCACCACATTGGGCATCCTCATGGCTCGGACGGCCGCGTATATAGTCACTATGCTGCCATCTACCGCGGAGGTGGTGCACAGCCAGTGGTCATGGCGGTGCCCTGCGAATGCCCGCGGGGTGGGGTCAATGCGGCTTATGGGGAGGTGTCCTGAGCGCAGTGGGTCCGGATCCTGTCAAAGTTGGGATGGGCCTCCCCACCACCGTGGGCGGTGCCGGGCCATTAGTGGGTGTCCCATCCGTGCAGCGTCCACGTATGTCCACATACATGGACTCCTGTGCGGCGTCCACATATGTGGCGTCGCCCGCATTTAGTGATGTGCCGTTGCCCGCAATCTATCAGGTCGCATCCGTCAGGTCGCCCGCATGTTCCAGCATGGGCGCTGACTGGCGGGGGCAGGTGTGATGGAGGGGGGTGGTGCGTGTGTTGGAGCACGGGGGAGGGGGCGGGCGGGAGCGGGGGGAGGGGGCGGGCCATCCGCCGGCTCGCGCCTGGGGTCAGCGAGTGTGGGGCCGGTGGGGTCAGCGGGTGCCCATGCACCAGCTTGATGTGTGTAGTCCCCGCCGGCGTCTGCCAGGGTCGGGGTGGGGGTCGTTGGGCATGCTGTGCTTGATGTTGCCCACGTGGCCTCCTGTTGGCGACGCGGGTGGGCGGAGCAGGGGTGGGGGGGTGCAGGCCATTCGGCCGCATCCCCGGCATCTAGTTTTTTGCACCATCCTGTGTCTTGCGGCGGCACTGCTGCTCGGAATGGTCATAGAATGCCTGTGTGACCCTAAAGCAGTGGGCACAGGCATGGACGACCTCGTCGGGGCCGTCCTGGTGGTGCTGGGGGAGGGTGCCGCGGTGGCCGGAGTTAAACGCGGGGAACGGCCACTCGTGAGCCTCTGCCTTCATGCGGGCGCATCCCGGTTTGTTGTTGCCATTGTTTTCTTCCCGTCCGCCAGGTGCGTCTGCCCGGGCCGGGGTAGGCGCGGCCGTGTAATAGGTGAGCCACACATGCAGCATGGCGTTCCTATCAGACCAGGTAATCTTGTTCTTTTCAATACGATCAAAGATTCGCTGCGACCCTTTGTGGGCCATGGGCCAAGGCTTTGTCATGCACTCCTCTGTGATGGACAGGTAATGGTCAATCATGTCCTTGTAGTCACGTGGCTCATATACCGGCTCGTCATCCAGGAGGGCCATGAAAACATGGAGGTACGCCCTCTCGGTCATGGTACCGCGCACAGCCAGTTTCTGGGCAGCGGACTGGCAGTCAGCCCTCTCCAGGTACATGTAAGGCTTGGATATAGGGTTTGCTACAAACATGTCATGCATGATGGTGTGCCTACCTTCCAGCCTGCGGAAATGCTCGCGGTCAGGATCCATCTCGTCGTCGAGCAGCTCTATCTGCTGAGGCCTGGCCTGCCTGCGAGCCCGTCCCAGTGAGCGTCGGCTGCCGAGGGGACCGCTCCGACCGGGGAGGCAACTGTGAGGAGGCGATCCGGTGCCAAGCCATGTACGATGCGGGCTGGGAGAACAGGCTATGTCGTGGTTGCCCAGGCGGGTGCCCACGTGTGCACCCCCCTGACCTGGGCCTGTCACGGGGCCACGCCGGGGGCTGGCTGGGGGGCGGCCGGTGTGGTGCCGGGGCGGTCATCAGCGCGCGCCCGCGGGTTGATCTGGGGTGTGTCCCGCCCCCCGGCCGCCTCGGCTATGAGAAGTATGGCGTCGTGGAGGGCCCCGAACCGGTCGTCGAATCTTGCCTCCATTTCCGCCAAGCATCGCTCCATATGGGTGTCTGCCTCCTCACCAGGTACAGGCCGCAGGTCGCGTGGGGACGTGGCCCCCCTGGCTGGCCGCGGGGAGGACTGCCCCGGCGGTATGTAGGAGCCATCACTATCAATGGCCGAGCACCCTGCTCCCCGCGGTGAGCCTCCATTGTCCTGGGGGCTCTCCTCCCCAAGGGGGAGTATGGAGCAGGATCCCACGGGCCGGGACCCCATGACATTATGTGCAGGTCATGCAGCCCACAGCTTTTTCCCAGCAGATCCGTGTCTGGGCATATCTTGTTGTGTTTGCAAGATGTCCCAGGTGCCAAAGTAAAATTGTGTAGTGGTCAGGCCGGATGTGTGAGGCAGAGTGACCAGCTGAGGGCCTGAGTATCGGTGTGTGTGCTCTGTGGTCCCCCCCCCCCCCCACACCACACCACCTGGTGGTGGGGGGCAACGGGATGGGCACCGCGCCTCGCCGCCACACATGCCCTGCAATGACCCCGAATGAGCAAACACTCATTCCCCACGATGACCACTAACTAACATAAAGAATGCTGCAGTAGATTACTGATGGTGGCGCATAGGAGGAACTGGCTATTCACAGAGCTGCTCTGCAAATTATTGCCAGCAATATTGTAAATCACAGAGCTGAACCAACCAATCAGCTTGCGTCAGTTTACAGCGCATGCGCATGTACATGTGCATCTGCAGAATTATTCTGCATTTCGATTTGGTCAAAATTTTAGAAAATAGTGTATGTATTGTGCAATAGTAATTTGTTGCGCTGTTATGCCATCACCAAAACAAGTATTCATTGATGTATTATATTGTCAGTTAGGAATGATGAGAGTAAGTATGTGATTAATAATTATTACTCTACTAATTGGCAGAGCAAACCAGCTCAGCAAATAATAATCAGTCTTCCGCTACTTGGCACAGCAGAGCAGCTCAGTGAATAGCCTCGTCTAAATACAATTGTGATGCATAATTATGTAGTTATGTATTGCTGTATAGTTTGAAAGTGAGCAGAATGACCATTGGCACACAGCGTGGAAGAGGCGGGCAGGAGAGAATGTCCACTCTGCAGCGAATATCCTGGAGGTTAGGATGGGTGGAGCGAAACATTAAGGGGCTGCCGTTATTTATATCCACATAATAAATTATATGGTACATAAATACATATGGAGCACAAGCCGAGTTATGTCGGCGAACATGCATTGAGTCACCGCATATCATTTCACAGTATACCATAAGTCTGTTATTGACATTTTATTGAAGAGTACATTCTTGATGGTTATAAGCTTTCAGGCAAGATTGGATTCTACATCCGAACAGTTACCGAGGATCCCCTCCTAGTTGTGCCCTCAAGTGGATATATATATATATATAGTAATACATATATAGCAATATATCACAATTTAGTCAATGTAAATGCGCAATAGGAATGTGCGCGCGGGAGAGGCAGATCAACCGGAAATAGTATGGCAAAACCTACACAACCAAGAGCCAAAGGCGGTCCATACTTTTACCGGTTTGGTCTTTAGTCCAGAAGTCGGGATGCAGAAGTTGAACACAGTCTAATTTGTGTGTGACAAATGTATTTACCTTGCTCATAACATATCAGTGTGTTAACATTTGTTTTTGTTTTCACCACTGGACAGCACTAGTCCAATTTGATTCAAATCATTTGAATATTGTTTTGATTAATACTTTAGGTTTGTTTTGCTTCGTGTGTATGGCTTGTAAGTGTTTGAAGATTGCAAACAGTCCAAAACCCAGCTTTCACTATACTTTGTGTTAATCTATTTAAACATCATCTGTTGTTTATAGGTTAGATTATTTCTTGGTAGATTCTTAAACACTGATATTTTTTCTGCATTTTGTGTTGCAACTGGCAGTATATTCCAAATATTGGCACTCATGTTAGGTACACTGGTCACACTTTCTATAAAGGGTGTTATA
This sequence comes from Branchipolynoe longqiensis, assembly GCA_030323885.1. Classification (NCBI taxonomy): domain Eukaryota; kingdom Metazoa; phylum Annelida; class Polychaeta; order Phyllodocida; family Polynoidae; genus Branchipolynoe; species Branchipolynoe longqiensis. The sequence continues at coordinate 89,634,389 of CM059191.1, read as the reverse complement.
TAAACTGTTTAGCAGGTCGGACGATTGCGGCAACAGTTTGTACCATCTAAACGGTAAGCAACACACAACGTTATCTAACGAGAACTGGCAAGAGGATGATGCCCAGCCCCACAGGGGGACTTCATTGATATATCGTTCCGATGTCGGGTTCTGCATCGGGTGACGACAATCTTCGATGTTTGCCAAGACATGGTTTTGATCATCAGAAAAAGGTTCTTGTGAATTTTCGGAGGATGTCAGATACCGATATAGCTGTGAAATCTATATAATACTATACATCCAAATCGGTAAACATACAATTTCCCACTTTGAATCAAGCAAATTGGGAAAGCATAATATTGTTTAATTAGTAACAAATTTGGGATTTGTAATTATATGACAATAACCCGACCTGGTGGTCAAATGAGGTCATCGCTCGACTGCTGTTTTTAGTAGGTTATAGTATTCGAACTTGCAGGTTCAAACTCTAGTTGAGTAAATCCATTGACTTACAAATTGATACTTTTCAGTATCTAGCCTGGCATTTGAAGTTACTCGGATATGGCAAGGAACAATGAAATGAAGAATAACAAATTGTCTTAACTTGAAAATTGTCCTCCTTAAACAACCAATTTCCACAAAAAAACAACCACAAAACAATCTTGAAACTAAATGTCACATGCCAAACAAATTCGATACAAGGATTGAAACTAGGGATCCAATATATTCAAGGAAACACTCTCCAATCTCAGCTACCAGGGCCATGGTGATTGTGCTTAACCAATAACCCTATGTGTGGAATAGTTCAAGGCGTGTGCAGTAGGTAGGGTCGGTCCAAGGCTATTACAATAAGCATTTGATGACTTTTCTAAGCAAGTCTAACTGCAGCACACATTCTATTTTGAGGCTGTGAATATATATATTAAGTTACAGGGAATGTAAAGAATGAAAAGAATTAAAATAATGAAAAGAATGGCGATTATATGCTATGTGTGACTGCGGTATGTATTTCTCCATACCATTGCTGATATAGTATCTCACTTTATTGGTATCATGCATAAGTAATGAGTCGACTGATCTACCCTCATTTCCAGGTCATGGCAGGAATTCCGCTTGAAAAGCAATTTCATTCTAAAGCATCAGAATGTCAGTGTAAATATTCTAATTATTTTCCAATATCTAACCAATTTTAAGCTTTGGATTTTGCATAATGTCTTTGCTGCAATACTCTTGCGACAGGCAGAAGTGCTTTCGTTATTTCCAGGGAATTTTGCACCATGTAGCCCCCGTAAAGATGTTGATATCCGAAGGAACCTAAAAATGTGGACATTGTTCCGACATCTTAATGCACAGTGGGTGAAGTTTCGCCAATTAACATTACACCTGCTGCCTAGACATATGTTTAAAATACCAGGTGTAATTTTACCTGGCATATTTAATTGTCATATAGCTTGGTTTGCTTAGGCATGTGACCAGACGGGATGGCTGAATGAGTTGATCATCCAGTTCCTGTTTTGGGAGATCAGGAAATCCGAACACATGGGTTTGTGCGTTCGAACCCTAGTCGAATCAAACCAACAACTTAAAAATTGATACTTGTCACTTCCTAGGCAGGCGCTTGGCATTATTGGCATAGAGCACGGACTGGTTGGCTCAATCAATCAATCAATAGTTCCATCCTCTAGTCGAGGGTTGGATGCAATGGTTCTCTACTTGTCCCGATGTTGTGCTGTTCTGATAGACTGTGAATAATTCAAGCCTGTCCACTGTGAAATATTTGTAAACCATGATGTTCTTGGTCTCCCTCTCCCTCTGCTGCCATTCACCTTCCCTTCCAACAATGTATGGTATATTGAACTCTGACGAATGATGTGGCCAAAATAAATAAGTTTCTTTGTCTGTATAGTGGCAAACAAGCTTTTCTTATTTTTAATTTTTCTGAGAACTTCTTTGTTGGTGATCTTCTTTGTCCATGATATTTTCATCATCCTTCGATAAGTCCACATCTCAAATGCTGCTAAACGTTTGTACATTTTCTTAGAGATTGTCCATGTCTCTGCCCCATACATTAGAGTAGACCACACATAACACTGAAGAATACGCTTCCTTGTTTGTATTAATATCTTACTTGATGTTAACACTCTATACATTTTGGAGAATGTTGTTCGGGCTATTGTTATCCTTCTTTTAATTTCTTCCTCACATCTCCCATCATTTGTAATCTTTTGTCTGAGATATATGAATTCGGATACTTGTTCTATGTTTGTGCCATCTATGGTTATATTGACATTTGGTTTATCTGTCTTTTTACTTATAACCATTGTTTTGGTCTTCCTGGCATTCATCTTCATGTTGAATAGTATTCCAGCTTTATTGATTCTATTCACTATATCTTGTAGGTTTTTCTCACTCTGATAGTATTACACTGTCATCGGCATATCTAAGATTGTTGATGTTCATGCCACCTATTGTCACTCCCTTGCAATCTTCAATGTGTCTGAAAATCATCTCTGTGTACAGGTTAAATAGACATGGTGACAATACACACCCCTGTCGAACTCCTCGTTTAATCATAACTTCATCCGATCGGCCCTGCTCCATTTTTATAAATGCACGTTGTGTCCAGTATAAGTTCACAATTAGTTTAATGTCTTTGCCATTGACACCAATATCTTGTAAACATTTGATTAACAGTTCATGATTGACTCGGTCGAAGGCCTTCTCATAGTCAATAGAGCAGGCATAAACATCCTGGTTCACTTCACAATAACGTTCACAAATCATTCTCATATTGAAAATCCCTTCATGTGTACCTCTTCCAGATATAAACCCACTTTGTACGTTACTGATTTGTTCTTCAATTTTCTGTCTGTTTCTCAGTAAAATTATTTTCAGGATCATCTTCAACATATGACTCATCAGGCTTAGTGTTCTGTACTCAGTACACAATGTTGGTTTTAGCTTCTTTGGGAGTCATACAAATATGGATTCATTCATATTCAATGGTATAAATCCAGTCTCATAGATGTCAGTTACTAGCTTATGAATGATTTGAATCCCCACTTCATCTAGTCCTTTTATCATTTCTGATGTTATCTGGTCACTTCCAGGAGCCTTACCTGCCTTTAGATCATTGATAGCCTTCTCAACCTCTGATACTAATATAATATTCCCATCTTCTTTCTCAATTGTGGGTGGGTTCCCTCTGTCATCATTGTATAGTTTGTTTACATATTCTTCCCATCTGGACTTTATTTCATCTTCGTCAAAGAGCATTTTGCCGTCTTTGTTCTTGATACATTTACTGCTTCTCTGTCTGTATCCTTGACCTGTTATCTCTTTCACTTTCTTGTGCATCTCTCTTGAACGATGTTGAGACTCAAGTTGTTCCACTACTTCACACTTCTTATTCCACCATTCATCTTTAGCTTTTTTGCATTCATCTTCTATTTCATTCTTCAGGTGTTTGTATTTAGGTGGATCAGTGGTTTTCACTTTCTTCCTTTCTGCCATATTTTCTAGTATGGTTTGCGTCATCCATGATTGCTTTGTCTCTTGTTTTTTATTTGGTAACACCTCCTCTGCTCACTTGACCATGCTTTCTCTGAGAGCTTCCCATTCCATTTCAATGTTGTTATACTCTCTCTGAGGAGTTTCTTCATTCATCAGTACACTGAATTTGTTATGAACAGAGACATTATACTTAGTTCTGTATTTTGCATCTTTTAACATGTTCATATCCATTTGAATGTTGTTTTTAATTTTGTTCTGCTGTTTCAATTTCACTACCATACTGGTTGGCTCAGTGTCAGGATAATAGGACTCAGCGGGATATCAGTCCATGGTGCTGGTGGCCTGGTCTCCTAGTGGGGCAGGACTATAAAGCCACCATGAGTGTGTACTGTCACAAGTCGGTACCCGTGCTGATTTGACCTTAGATGTTGCTGCTAGCATGTAAAACAACAACAAACAAACAAACGCTTGGGCATGCTATCATATGTATCACATGTATGGTTGACTTGGATGTGGGAGGGCCTTCCGGGAAAGGCATTTTTAAGCCAAAGGGAGGAATTCACACCCACACACGTACAGATCTTCCACCTTCCCTCTCACTCTGCGAAGGCTGACCAGCTGTACTGGTCAACACTTACCTCTGAGGGAAAGAGCTACATAGACAGGGAGGCGTGGCTAGTGTAATTGATTAAGGTAAATTAGGTAATGTTCTGATTAACACAGTGTGGGTTTCAATGCTGGTCTGCACGCTATATGTCTCATGTTCATCTCCCCTACCAGCCTACTACACTAACCCTAGTTCCTGCACCCCAGAAACTCGACCACCTAGTCTCCATAGTCAGCTCTCCTCCTCGCATCACCACTTGTCATGATAAGATTCATCAATTCACTTCAAGTACTCCGCCATTTACTCTCTAGATAGCATCCATCAAACTCTCGAGATAGGATCAGTCCCCGTACTTGCTTCTTTTTATGCTTCTAATTGAATAATTTAAAGAGGTTTATCCGAAATAAACCAGCACTAACACAACACCCTTTTCATCGTGCCTTACCATGAAGATATTTCCTAAAAAATCATACCTGTTCTAATCAGAACATCAAAATGGCTTCTCACTTCCAAAATGCATAAATGTTCAGCAATTAGATTCTACGATGCGCGAAAAGGAAGTATTCAATATATAACTGTTCTGCAGTTAGCGTATTCAATATATAACTGTTCTGCAGTTAGCGTATTCAATATATAACTGTTCTGCAGTTAGCATCTTCAATATATAACTGTCTTGCAGTTACCTTTTGCAATACATACATTTTCAGCAGTTAATTGCTAAAATACAATAACGTTTCGGCAGATAACTCTTCCATAGTTAGCTTTTACAAATACATAATCCTTCACCGTTACTTTCAAGCATCGTGTTCCTCAGTTATCTACTAAGGCTCGATACATAACTGTTCTAGAGTCAACTTCTATAATATGTACCTGTTCTACATTTATTTTCTACAATAAATAACTGTTCCCAGGCTAGCTTCTACAATATATAACTATTCTGCAGTTACCATCTTCAATACATAACTGTTCTGTAGTTACCTTTTACAATACATACATACCTGCAGTTAGTTTCAACATTACATAACTTTTGGGCCGATAACTCTTCCACAATTAGCTTCTATAAATGCATACTCCTTCGCCATGAGCTTTAAGCATAGGTGTTCCCCAGTTACCTATTAAGGCTCAATATATAAATGCTCCATAGTTACCTTTTACAATACATACCTGTTCTCCAGTTACATTCTACAATACATAACTGTTCTGCCGCTAGGTTCTACAATATAGAAGTCTTCTGCAGTTACCTTTTACAATACATACCTGTTCTGCAGTTAGACTCTACAATTTCTTTTTTTTTGGGGTACAGTATTTATTCATATGAATATGACATTTGTCAGTGCCATAGCACTGGTCTTCTGACTATCTCACTATTGGAATTGACAGTCTATATAATTTAAGTTTGATCAGTGCTGTATTAGTTACAGCACCAATCCTGTAGAATATAGGGAGTCGCTCCTGATGCGTAATATACAGCACAAGTCACTGTAGTTCATGCACAAATGGGGAGCAGCACCTAGTAGAAAGTTAAGTGTATACTCGGGGCAACTGAAGCAATCATTGAGGGCTACATGTTTTCTCTCATAGAACATTGTAAGTTTATAGTTGACAATACATTTTGTCTGACTTATACAATGTTCAATGTGTTTAAACAGGTTGATAGTTGTGTATGATGTTTGGTGTGTTGATGGCTTGTTCATGATGGTTAAGGGTGGTGGCAGCAGAGAGGGGCCCATTTGGGTGGGTGGTGGGGTGCGGGTAAAACCCACAGGAGAACAAGCGAAAATGTGGAGAATGTATCACTCTTCTGCAGTTACTGCATTCAATATATAACTCTGCTGTAATTATCTTTTCCAATACATATCTGTTCTGCAATTAATTGTTACGACACATATCCTTTCGGAAGATAACTCTTCTGCAGTTGGCTTTCACATCGCATAATCCTTCCCCATTACCTTCAAGCAGAGATGATTCCCAGTTAGCTACTAAGGCTCATTTCCGTTACCATTATTGAGCATCTCCTAAGACCGGAACATGCCATTTAATGTGATCTTACTTGGATGGAAAGCTTACCTGGCTATAGCCCTCATCTGCATGGATATATGTAAAGCTCAGAAGTGAACACTAATCACTGCGTAACGGTTTACTATTTGATCCCCTCACTACTGCTCATCGGATGCCCTTTGCAACAACTCAATGCCATGTGCTAATGCGTCAGGTATTATACATGGGACCAGGATTAAGCCTCGGTTTTACTCGCAACCCATCACCATCAATATTGAGTCTTATTTCCTGGGAGATGCTGTAAACATCACAGCCAGGATAGAGGGCATAGAGACAAACCTGGGACTTTATCGTTGCATAATGGAATATACTTGAGTTTCCACGGTATTATTTTTGTTTCTCAAGACAAATATATCAACTTGATCAGTGTGATCTACTCTTTAATTACATGTGAATGAATCAGGGTTATGGTAAAGGGTTGACTGTGGAGATATTTAAAGTGAAATTAGGCACCATTATTGTTGGTGTGCATATCGAAATTGTAGACGTCATAGTTTCCAGTAATACCCGATTCAAATAAATCACTCAGCAGCAACACTTGCCTAACAACTGCACCAGTATCTGAGGTGGATATTAGAATACATATCCAGCTTAATGTTTTCGTTTTAACATTGGTATTCTTTCATCAGACATTTTTTAATTTATTTGTTATGGTCCATTAGTTGTTTAAGCAGGGGAAATGTCAGTCATAGACGACTGGTCTTCCTCATTGCACTGCTGGTCGATAGAAAGCCCAAGCCTACACTTTTACCGACCCAAGGGATTTTAACCTCCCACACCACATAGACATGGTATGAGAGCAACCGGCCTTTGATGATGCTGTAAGTTATACACAGCGGTGGAAATCCAAATTGGCAGAGCTGGGGGCATGGGGAATCGAACCCCCGACCCTCAGATTAGGAGTCTGACCTAGCAAAAAGTCAGACACTCTAACCACTCCACCACAGAGAACGCCCACATTGCAGCTTTAATGACTGACCCAGTATGAACATTGAATATGTAGATTTGAATATGTAGTTTTAAATATTGTGCATTGGATTCTAAAACTTGATGTTTTCATTTCAGACATCAGGAGTATGATGGCATGCAATGTATGAAACCATTCATTGCCATAACAACCGCATTCTGTGGATAAATAGCCAGGATGTAGGCTCCAAATGAGATCCACAAATGAATTGACGATTAGATAGCTAACTAACCATTATATACAAATTAATTAATGAGGACCTTAATCTCGCGGATTTGGCAGCGTCAATTCCAGACAGTAACGAATCAATTGCTTAGGGTCAGATATCCAAAAGGAAACGAATCTACTATAATCACTGCCTTCAATAGATAACGCAGAATCAAGAGCAATGTTGTCTTGGCATAGCAGATGGCCTGCCATCGGAGGGTAAATTAAATGAAGAACATTAAATGTATGCAGCTAATAATTTGCCGCACATTGCCTGTGGCAGCCGTTCAGAGGTAACACTGAAGGCAGGTGCTATTGTAGAATAGAATGTACCCTGTCTTTTGGTACCCTTCATTTAAAACTATACCACGTGACCAGATTTTGATTGTGGGCCAAATCATTAGGGACAACCCTTGATGCACACAATGTAAATATATCTGTTAATAGCCTTTATTGAAATATATACAACGTCAGCATATTTTCATGGTGGCCCAAATCACCAGGGCAACCCTTCATACAGGTAATGTGCCTATATATGTTGCCAGCTTCCATTGAAATATAATCCATGTGACCTTATTTGATTAATACCCAAAAATTCATCACGGAGAACCCTTGATGCAGGCAATGTGTCTACATATGTTGCTAACCTTCATTGAAATATAAGCCACGTGACCATATTTTGATTACGGTCCAAACACACAGGGGGGAAGGCTTGATACAGGCAATGTGGATATATAGGTTGCTAGCCTACATTGGAATATAAACCAGGTAACCATATTCTATTAATAATTAAAGTCATCGATACTCCTCTCTTGATTCAGGCAATGTGGCTTTATTTTGTGTTAGCTTTCAATGAAATACATACCAGGTGACCACATATTGTTAAAGGCCCTGTCAGTGTCACACCTCACCGGATTGGGGGAAACTGACAGAAACCAAACAAAGTCTGTTAATGTCCGTTTTGTGTCTGTACAAGTTTTGAACATGCACAAAACTTGGAATGGATGCCACCGGATTGAGGTCTATGTTTCTTGTCTGGTTTGAGTTTGTTCCATCTGTTGGCTATCCGTTCATGTCCGTTTCATGTCTGTTTCATGTCTGTTTCATGTCTGTTTCATGTCTGTTTCATGTCCGTTCGTCCAGTGTCCTTTGCCCCAATATCGCAACATTTTGACATTTGTTAATACATTTTGATACTTATCATGCCTGAACCCCACCGGACTAGACAATTATGTCCGTTGCTCAATCCGGCGAGGTGTGACAGCCGCTTTATGCTCAGAATCACCAGGGAAGATCCTTAATACAGGCAATATGTATATACATGTTGTTAGCCGTCATTCACCTATATGCCATGTGATTATCTTTTGGTAATACTCAAAATTACTAAGATCTCCGTTGATACAATCAATGTGGCTATACATGTTGTTATCCTCCATTCAAATATAAGGCATATTACCATACTTTGCTCCAAAAACCATCATGGACAACGCTTGATGGAGCCACAGAATGTCTGCAAACAGTACATCAGAACGGACATCGTGCATGAACACACTCTGTTCAGTATTGAGGGTTGGGGTGCTACCTGAGATGTAATCTGTCCACGTCATAACTGTCACGGCAGTAATGGCAGGTTTTAACCAAAAACACGACCGTGCTGCCTCCGCGCGGCCACGGCAGGCATTACGTGGACAATTAAATTGACCCCCACCTCCGCCCCGTCATTGTAAACAAACGACTCGATTTAATCACCAGGCCCACCTTTTTATTTTATTTCCATAATGGAATCGCTTGCTCTTGAAAATAATTTAATTTCAGGCACTTCGTTATTCAGTCAGAGTGTTTGGGGACCAGTTATGGTGTGAGGTGAACCTGGTTTGAAATGCTTCGAAGGCAAAGATGGGATAGGACCAGCAGTAAAGTTGCATAGACCGATGGATTTGAGTTGCTATCATTTACTGGGATAAAATTATTAGGTTGATCGTTATGATCTAGCTAAGTTTACTTTGAAATAACTTTGCTATAAAATGAGTAAAGGAGAACATGCCAAATTAATGTTTGGGAAAACGCTGAGCTAATAAATAGACTTAAGCAGCAGTAAGTGCCCCCCAATGTGTTGCTACCTTGTCGCGGATCGGGGATGGGAGGAGCCCCGGACCGCCATCCGGGGTGGTCCGGGGCGATCCGGGGTGATCCGTGGCTCGTCCGTGGCTCGTCCATGCCGACACCCCCTGATCCAGCCTGATCTGTGGCTCGTCCGGCGCCGTCCGGGCTCAGCCCCGGATGTTGTAAAATGTTTAAAACATCCAGGGCGGCCTCGTCTGGAGCCGGTCCGGCCCAGTCCATGGGCAGTCCTGGGGTGGTATGGGGCGGTCAGGGGCTCGTCTGGGGCTCTACCGGGAAAGTGTGACTGCGAGGCAAAAATCAACGAAAACAGTGATTTTATCATTGGCGGTCCGGGACAGTCTGGGCCATTGGTTTGTGGGTGGTCCGGCTCAAAATCCGGGGCTCGTCCGGCTATGTGTGACTGGGGCTTTATCTTAGCTTAATTGATTGTGTATCATAATTGCATTGATACCGCCTTATACTAGTGCAGAAGGAGAGCGACTGAATACTGCTGCTCAATTAGGATACTGCACCGTTGGCAGCATGCGCCGATATAGATCTCGCATTATCCTGACCTTGCTGTCTCCAATAGGTGTCATATAATTGCGATGCAAATAACCAGGCTAGCTAATGACAATTATTAATTCGGCTGGTTCTGTTTATGAGCACTCCACCTCCTGAATGAGATATCAGCACTCTACAAACTCAGCTAACCCGTTTGCTAGCTCATAAAGGATGGATATATGGGCCATTCAGGGATGATACGTGTGGCACGTTACTGTACAGCTTTGGTGTAGGATGAAGAGATTTCAATTTCATTTCCCATGTTTGTATTCTCAAAACGGATCGAATTTGTGTCTATTGGAGGTAACTGCAGTCAGCAACAAAGTGAAGCCCTCAAAGACATGCAATGGGAACAGTTTACAATGTAAGGCGATGCGGCTATATAACTACCGTAGAACTTCTCTAAATCGCCTGACCTTGGGACCGACGCTAAGTGGTCCATTTATGGAGGTGGTCGGTTTTGGGAGTTAACATATGGTTACAATGATATCGTTGAGACCTAAATATAGCTATCGATATAGGGGAGTGGTTGATCTGTGGATGTGGTCGGTTAAAGCGGTCTTACTGTACTACCTTATAACGAATGAGGCATTTCTAATCACTTTAGTAATTTACTCAATTGTCACAATTGCGTCATGAAAGTAATCAGTATTGAGAAACTTTATTTTCGGGGACTTTGTTCGTCATTGCAGTGATAATGGTTGCACTCCCCATGATAGCCAAGCCCCCTCATTAAAAGCAAAAAATTGTGAATCCATTGTAGAGAGTGAACGATATAGGTAATAGATAAGGATACATATATACGATGATAGCAATGACACAATAATACAGTGTTTCTACCTGCACAGTTCCATGTTGATAGTCAGTGTGAGTTTATTATCAATTATTCATAGCCTGCGGGAAAACCACAACCGCTCGTCTGGAAGCGGATGCTGTTTACGATATAGCACGGTGATATATCATAGAATTGGCACAGTGCCAGACGAGACTCTCCACCAGCTTTTTTTCCCACCGAGCCTTCTCAATTTGAAGAGCGTAGTTACACCTTATCCATCAATACCAGTTGTAATTTCCCACGATCCACCGCACGTGGTGTCCGAATCGGTAGAGCACAGCCCTCCAGTCTGCGAGATGGGAATTCGATTCCCGGTCGAGGCAAACCAATGACTTTCAAAATTGATATTTGTCACTTCGTAGCTTGGTGCTTGGCATTATTACGATAGGGAAATGACTGGTTAGCTTAGACGTAGGATGAGGTGATTGAGTGGGATATCCGGTCAGGGTGCTGCCAGCCTAATTCCCTATTGGTGCAGCACTAACAGGTTGCCATGAGTTTGCACTGTTACAAGTGGGTACCCATCAGGATATAACCTTAGATGTTGCCAGCATGACAGGAAACTCCACCAACCAACCAATATGCCACCATGCTGAGGTCCACCTCTTCCGGTGAGGTCACACTGGTACAGCAGCAGCAGATGAGTACGCACACTAAGACTCTGTGTAATGCACCAAACACAATCTGATTTATGTCTGACAGTCCACCATAACTCTCACAAGCACACTGCTGATACGACCAGGATGATGTAAATCAGGTCATGGTGCTGGTGACATGGGCTCCCAGTGGGGCAGCACTATAAAGTCTCCATGACTGAGCGCTGACACAAGTCCATAGCCATCCTGATCTCACCTCAGAGGATGCCAGGATGTAAAACTCCAGCTAGCAACCAAACCACTGAACCTAAGCTAAAAAGCGATTGCAGCCAGGTCAGGACAAAGGCAATGACTTCTAACATTCATAAGCCACATACATTTACCAATGATGAATGAGTACATGATTCTCGAGACCAGCCGGGATGGCCGCATGAGTGAGAGCGTCCGTCTCCCGTGCTGGTAGATCGTGGGGTCGTGGGTTCGAACCCTGGTCGAGTCAAACCAATGACTTAACATTTGATACTTGTCGCTTCCTAGCCAGGCACTCGGCATTATTAGGACAGGGCAAGTACTGGTGGGCTCAGTGTCAGGATAATGTGACTGAGTGGGATACCAGGTCATGGTGCTGGTGGCCTGGTTTCCCAGAGGGAGAGCACTATAAAGTCGCTATGAGTGTGCACTGTCACAAGTCGGTACCCCTCCTGATATGACCTTAGATGTTGCTAGGACGTAAAACAACAACAAATAAAAACATGATTCTCGAACTTGGATATGTATGCGGACATCTTGGTTGACCATTTCATCGTGTTTTACAAATTGAACCCTAGTAGACCCAAACTCACCTTTACCTAGATACATGTGCAGAAAGATACAACAAGCATATTATTCACATAAGAGTACGCATGGTGCAATTCGATGTGCCATTATTATGTATTCTGGACATGTAATCACTGACATTACAAGACACAAACCACTCTATGGTTTCCTAGCTAGACTGAATTATGCATCTATGGTAGAATGGACATGCAAGGCTGTTCACATGATGTGAATCATTTTGTGCAATGGCTGATGTGGAGGTGGCGGAGGACGCAGGAACGCTGCATTCAGGGGTCATGAAAGGTTACTGAAGCCTGACAGTTCAACGGATCTCTCTGTATGTGGGTGGGTCAGGGGGCACTGTTCCAAATTGTAGGCAGGCCAACCCTCTGATAGCGTGCGTTTTACCAGCCTCTTCCAATGCGCAACACCAGACCAGCACAATTACACACCTCGCATGGCATTTCGTCCTTACCCACTCCGCACCATATTCCATACTGTGGTTCCTACCGTGTTTCTGCGGTAGCCGATTCGGTAAGAGCGACGGCTTCCCCCCCGGCAGGTCGGGAGTTTGAATTGTAAGTGAGTGAAATGAAAACTCGCAAAATGAATACTTATCATGGCGTTCACAATTAATATTGTATGGCAAGGACAGGGTAAGGATAATGTGCAGTGTAATGATAATGTGCAGTGTAAGGATAATGTGCAGTGTAAGGATAGTGTGCAGTGTAAGGATACTGTGCAATGTGAGGATACTGTGCAGGGTAAGGATATTGTGCAATGTAAGGATAATGTGCAGTGTAATGATAATGTGCATGGTAAGGATAATGTGCAGTGTAAGGATAATGTGCAGTGTAAGGATGATGTGCAATGTAAGGATAATGTGCAGGGTAATGATAGTGTACACTGTAAGGATAATGTGCAGTGTAAATATATTGTGCAGTGTAAGGATATTGCACAATGTAAGGATACTGTGCAATGTAAGGATAATGTGCAGGGTAAGGACAACGTGCAGTGTAAGGATAATGTGACTTGGTGACCTATTTTGTCATGATGCCAACATCTTCTTAGTAGATCTAAGCGCAATATAGATAATATCGATAATATAGATAATATAGAACAATAATGTATTTTCTAAGATTTATATTCAAGTAAGACAATATATTGTAGCCCCAACTTCCTGCTTGAGCACTGTCTCCATCTCAGGCCTGCTCATGAGACAAAGTGTTGGGAAGGAGTAGTGGTGGGAACCTTCTTTATTAACATAATATATACCTAACTTAGAGTTAAATATATAATATATCATCTATGCTTAGTATGTATTTATGAACTGTGCAATGACTCAGCTGGTGATACTGGTTTACTACCACTTTATATATATAACTAATTATATTGTAAAATATAGCGTATCCGCACCTGGTATTTATTTCAGAACTGCGCCGTAATTAGGCTACGAAGACATGTGTGCTCATAGATATACATCTTTTTTTCATATATAATTGCTATGGATGGGCAATTGACACAGGCGAGGGAGTGTTTGCGTCTTTGAAGGCAGCAGCAAGCTGACACACCACGTTTCCCATTACGCTGATGGATGGTCTACTGTAAATAAGCGGCTGAGCGATTCCAAATGCTTGCCCGGGAAGTTTGAAAAAATAGAAAGACAAAAAAAGGGACCCATTGCAACGCAAATGCTAAAAATAGCCACGGGACATGTCCGGTAGGGTAGTATAATTGCGGTGTCGGTGCGGCGAATTGCCAGAGAACGCATTGTTGGGGCATGGCTTATTGCTGATAGAGCCTGGTGCGTGGCGGGGGGGGGGGGGGGGGAGGAGGGTGTGTTGTTGGGTGTTGGGTTGGGGGTTACTGGGTGGGTGGACAGTCTAATCAGATCCAGTGTGGTTGAATAGAACACAGGCTGCACTTTTCTCAGAATCCAATTGAAATAATGAGGGGCGAGCCCGACTAGAATGTGGAACTGGTAGCGCTGCCTGATACCAGCCGATACGCACATACAAAGTCTCACCAGCAAACCTGTCAAACTGCCTCGAATTACACCACCGAGGACTTATGGGAAGATCGTCTCCCAGGGTTGCACCTAGATCAAATATTCAGCACTACCCACAGTACTGTGTGAACGACAACCATGTCTAAATCGAAGAAAAAAACTGCTTTGATATGAATCAACTAAACAAGAAGTGGAGCTCCTGGTTCCATCATCCAGGGTATATATATATATGGAAGTATACTTGATGACATGGGAGAAGATACAAATAAAAAAGAGGGCGGTCAGTGAATGCTCTTCATTTGACTTTTAAAACATGTCACTTTACGTCATTTATTCATTTCTTAACGCCAAACATAGCAAGCTATGGAAGCTAATGATGTATATATATGAGCAAAGTTGTCTGGCCAGCCGAATTAGCGCACAGTTCTCAAATAAAGAGGAAAGCTACTCCATATTTTACTATAATGTTTGCTATATCCATGAATCAAAGCAATGCTTCGGTTATCCCAGCACCAGCATATTTATTATATGATTGATTGAAGATGTATACTGCATATCATGGATAAGTCTGAATCGACTTGTTTTCACTATTATACAGTTTGTCGATAGAAAGCCCGAGTCTACACTTTTACCGACCCAAGGGATTTTTAACCTCCCACACCACATAGACATGGTATGAGAGCAGCCAGCCTTTGAAGCCGCTGTAAGTTATACACAGCGGTGGAAATCCAAAGTGGCAGAGGTGGGTACAAAACGAGTTGGATATATACGTGAGACAACTCACGTGGTAGACCTGAGCATCTGGCCTAGGATTGAATAGATCACTTTACTTCATAAATTCATGATGTGATATCTGCATTCAATCATGAGGCTAACCTGGAAGGACAAAGTGACAAATAAGGAAATACTCAAACGGACAGGGCTGCCCTCTATGGAAAATCTTCTGATCAAAATGAATCTCCAGTGGACTGGACACCTCATAAGAATGTCATCAGACAGGCTACCAAAGCAGATCCTCTACTCTCAACTGTCTTGTGGTTACAGAAAGAGAGGGTGCCCTCATCTCTGGTTCAAGGATACCATCAAGAGAAACCTGAAGCTGAGAGACATTAAGACTGACTCATGGACATCACTCTCACAGCAGAGAGCTAAATGGAGAGTGGCAGTCAAGTAATGAAAGCAGTCTTTGTCACATCACAACCGACAGCATGTTGACGATGACTTCAGATGTTGGCAATATCCAGATGGCAGTGGAGAACAGGAACAACTGATGAAAACTGGTTTAAAAGTCATCCATGGTACCCTAACATCCCTGGTAGTTAAGGGACCGATGGTGATGATGATGAAGTCACCATGAATGTCCACTGCTACAAGTCACTACTCTTGCTGATATCACATTAGATGTAGCTGGCATGCAAACCCCAAAATAAACAAGCAAATCCCCTCCTGATATGTCCTTAGATGTTGCTAGAACGTAAAACAACAACAAGCAAACATACCAAACGAATAAAACTTCTACCATTCCCTTCTTGTAGTTATTTCACCGAATCTAGGCGAAGTCCTGCATTGGGATCAGAGAGTGTTCTGCTACAGATATCCCTAATGTAGGCAGTTTCTTTCTCGACAGATCTCTAAATGCAGATGATATCCTGTTGCAGAGATCCATTAATGAAGATGGCCTCCTTGCTAGGAAGCAAATAACAAAGACCTGTTTGCCTTCAGCAGCCAAGTTAGCACCGTAGAACCTATTGAACTATACCAAACCAAGGCCTATATGGCACTATTGTTTATGGAGAAACTAATATTTTTCAAGAGAGATAAGTGTGCAATTTGACTCATTTAGCCCCAAAGCCACTAATTGACTGTGATATGGTTGGATGTAAATGGATTAGGATTGCCTCACTCAAAAAGGTTAAAACGGTATTATAACTACCTGCTAGCAATATATAAAGCGGCCTCATAGAACACAAGTATAAACACTTCTAAATTATACACTTACCTAAATTCGAGCCTACAAATTAGATATGAATCCGCTTAATAGCATGGTCTGCTGCATAGACAGGAAGGCTAAGACAATATCAAAAAGACTGAGCGCTATCATGCCCACCGTTGTGGTATGAACTACATTACTACTTCTCTTTGTTTCTACTGCAAATATATTTACAATGTATACAATTAAAATAAGACTTACAACGTGTGATATTGTATACTGCACTTCGAAATACAATAAGGTAGATTCTAATGATAAGCATACTAATCCAACATAAATGTTGCAGAAACTCACGACCAGAGTAGACGTGCAATTCTAAGGCAAGTCACTGGCAGATACCATCAAACCTCCCACCTCTTCTCCTTCAGTCAGCGTTGAATAAGCCGTGGAGTAGCACAGCTCTTCATTCATAGTCAATCTCGTCAGGTGCCCGTTTTCCAGAATTACGCCGAGCTGTGTGTGATGGAGGAGAGGGGTCGGTGTGTGTGGGTCTGGGTGGGCAATGGTGTGGGGGGGGGGCAGTCACTATAATAAACCATGTCGTCTACACGTCAGTATGAATGCATCACGATGATGCACTCTTGGAATATCCGTCCAATCTGTTTGAAATCATCGATAACACTGACCAGCTTCTAGATTATACTCCATCATCTCTACGACACTTGCAATCTGCTGCCACAAACCGTCACTCCCCCCCCCCCTCCCCACTCCCACACACACACTGCCATACTGTTCGATGGTCCACCCCGAACCACCACACTGACACACCACCAGACAGATAGAGGTCGACACTGTCACCTTGTCACACTGTCACACTGACGCACTGACACACTGACACATTGCCACAATGTCACACATCAACACAGCAACACCACCACACTGGAACAGTGCCACATCTCCACACTCCCACACTGGGCATACCACACCGCTTATACTACCACACTGACACACTGACATACCGCCACACTACCACAATGTGACATTGTCACACTGGCACCCTGTGATATTGCCCTACTCTGGTACTGTGATACTGTCACAATGTCACACTGTCACACCACCAGATCGACACCCCGCTACAGTGTCAAATTGCCACACCAACACACCACCACAACATGGCATCGCCATATCGACACATGTCTGCCGTGCAACAATACCACTGTACAACACCGCTACTGTCCCACACTACCACACTGCCACACTGACACACTGTCACACTGCCACCCTGCCACACCACCACACCACCACACGACCACACCACCACAATGCCACACCGCCACACTGCCACACCACCACACCACCACACCGCCACACCGCCACAACACAGCATCGCCAGATCGGCACATCTCTACCGTGCAACACTGCCACTGTACACCACCGCTACTGTACCCCACTACCATACTGCCACACTACCACCGTGCCCCCCTTCCACAGTGCCACCCTGCCACCCTGCCACACTGCCACACCGCCACACCGCCACACCTCCACACCACCACACCACCACATTGCCACACCGCCACACCACCACACCACCACACCACCACACCACCACACCTCCACACCACCACACCACCACATCGCCACACCTCCACACTGCCACACCGCCACACCACCACACCACCACCCTGTCACCCAACCACATTGCCACACTGCCACCCTGCCACACTGCCACACTGCCACACTGTCACGCTGCCGCACTGCCACACTGCCACCTTGTCACACTGCCACACTGCCACAATGCCACACTTCCAACCTTCCACATTGCCACTTTGTCAAACTGCCACCCTGCCACACTGACAAACCATGATACTGCCTCACTGCCGAGCAGCCACCTCTTTAGACTGCGCAGATATCGCCTCACCGATCAAATCTGAATGACACTCCATATCACATTGCTGACTGCGTATATGGACCCTTTCAGTTGAGACAAGTGTCTCTAACAATACTCACCTCGAACTGCGCCAATTTGGCTAGATTTGGCTAGATTTGATCCGATTCTGACTCAGAGCGACCAAATGTCCCATATGAGTACAATAGGTAACCTTTACCATTAGCCAGACACAAGGTTTCAATCAATTCAGGAATAAAATATATGTTCCGAGAAATACTGTTTCCCCTATGTGAGGCCTTTGGGTTTTCTGGTGCAATCGGCTCAGGCGACGTTGCGCAATGAGGCGCATGTGCTGTTATAGCAGTTTGTGTCAGTGATGTATGAGGTCCCGATATCACTTACCCCGAGGTCCGTTGGGGGCCTGTCTCCACTTTTACAGGCAACACCGGGCGCGTAATGACGGCCCTGAAGGCGGGTGGACGGCAACAATGGGGCGCCGACATGGCTCGCCCGGCATCCGCGGCAGTCCCCGCACGAAAACGCCCTCCACCCGGACCCCCGCCCCACCTCCGCCCGGCCCGACTCCCGCCCGGTCCCAGCCCGGTCCCCACCTGGCCTCCGCGATGCCCGACTCCCGCCCAGGCCCAGCCCAGCCAGCCGGCATTCCTGGTCGAATCAAACCAATGACTTATAAAATTGATACTTGTTGCTTACTAGCTGGGTGATCGGCATTAATAGGATAGGGCAAGGACTGGTTATCTCAGTGTCAGGATAATGTCATTGAGGGGTTTTTCAAGTCATGGTGCTGGCAGCCTGATTTCCCAGTTGGGCAGCACTATAAAGATGCAATGAGCGCACACTGTCACAATTCACTACCCATCCTGATATGATCTTAGAAGGTATCAGGACGTCAAATTCCAACTATGAACCAAGCCAGCCGGTCCTCCGCCTTCCCCTCCGCCAGGTGCCCCTCCCCCCCCCCCCCTTCTCCATTGCTGGGCCACCGTACTGTCTACTCATCATGCTCCGGATCCGGTGACAAAGTCTACCTCAGACCACACGGCAGTCAGACGAAGTGCTGGGTACCCATGCGTGTGGATGTGGAGGTTGCGTGATGTGGGTATTGTTGCAGATCGAAGGAAGAGTGTATGGCAAGAGGATATTACTGATTAGAATTACAGTGTGCTGAAAGGGTGGCCATATATTGTTTACTACAAGGAGGTGGGGTGGAGGAGTAGTTTATTGTCAAGGTTCGTTCTGCACAGTCTGCACTGATCCCTCAGGTAATAATCCGCATATACAGCTAGATGTGCACTTTATGGTTGTTGAACCTACGCTGTGTATG
The DNA here is from genome assembly GCA_030323885.1 of Branchipolynoe longqiensis. Classification (NCBI taxonomy): domain Eukaryota; kingdom Metazoa; phylum Annelida; class Polychaeta; order Phyllodocida; family Polynoidae; genus Branchipolynoe; species Branchipolynoe longqiensis. The sequence goes on along the minus strand of CM059191.1, from coordinate 89,614,973 downwards.
CATATGTATGTAATTGTAAGCATTAAATGACAATTTAAAATACTTACAATTCTAGGTGGACAAGTGTAGTAGTCTGCACTGACGTCTCAGGCAAGGAGCCAGATCGACAGGTAGGTATGGGGAGGATGGTGACATCAGGGAGCCTAGGTGGTGTATTGGTTATAACACTGGCCCAGAATGGAAGAGATGTGGGTTAGATTCCCTCTCTAGGCACAATATTACCCATTTCTGTCACCCCCCCACCCCACACGACACTTCCATGATTCAATCCTTTAATAGTTTAAATAGACTTAAGCATATATATCTGTATAAGACAGCATATATAGAGACATATGTATAAAACAGCATAGGATACTACTTAACTTATTAGCATCTAAGAAAGCCCTATGTTTTGAATCATGCACAAACTGAACTTTACATGATGCCTCTCATTTCCCTCGCGAGAGAATTGTATAAGTTTGAGTTCAGAAAAGCAGAGTACTTTGACAACCCCGCCCCTCCCACCGGACACCCCACACATAATCCACAAGGCAATATGTCTTAGTGCAATGATCGGCTGGTGGAAGCTGGTAGGGAGGAACCAGAAGGTCGGAGGAGGACTGCACTGTAAGACTTAATGACTTAGGTAGTGTTGCCAACCAGGAAGTACTGAGAATCCTTCAGGTTTTACATTGCGGGCATTAAACCCAAGTGACAGGAGCCATGATCAATCTCGAGTTTCTTGGAGCATGCCACCCCTAGAATTTCTTTTAGATGGGCTATCTGAGCGTATTTCCCGGTGGTTATAAGCTGAAATTTCAGCATATGTGTAACTTGATATTTATTTATGTTTAATTTGTACACAAGTTCAGAAATGTGTGGGATTTTGTACAACAGCACATACATTCATGGGATTTGGTGGTTGATCCGCGACTCATGAGCTGACTTATCAGAAGCTTCAAATGCACTATTTAGCTTGATGGGACACTGAAGGCTAGTTGGGTGGACGGGATGCGGACAGTGTGCATTGTCACATTGTAAAATATTCTGAGAATGATGCGTCGGTGGGGGAATGCAAATGTTCCATTTATGAAAAAGGTATATAGGGCCAGGTGCATAGATATGTTTATGTAGTTGCTGGTGGTACTTGACTCATTGGTAAATAGACATTGTGGTGCTAGTAAGATAGTGTGGAAGGGGCACTTAGAGCTCTACCCACTACCCCCGCCCCCTCTGCTAGTCATGGATCACCACACACTCAGCTCGGGGCAGGTGGTGACCAAGGGAGCCACGCCACTTGGTGGTGGCGGGCAGATCACTGTAACCATGGGGACCGGAAATGCTTGTTTCTCATTGGTAGAGCTCTAGATGCTTGATTCTAATTGGGAGAATGTGGTTAGGTGATATGCCATACTGGATCCATGTACCGTATAAAGAATAAACCCGAGGGATTGGCTCTCTCTCTTCCTTTACTCTTTATACTCTTCCTTTCCCCTTTTGCCTGTATTGATTTCACCATAACGTGCCTACACAACCACAAATTCCAACCGTGGACTTTACAACCTGATTTCAGATTAGATTTTGCCAGGATGCACACCTCCAACAGACAAACAAAGCAATAAAATATGTACACTAAAACCTCACTAACCGAACAGCTCCAGAGATCGACCACTCAGCTAGTCATGGATCACCACACACTCAGCTCGGGGCAGGTGGTGACCAAGGGAGCCACGCCACTTGGTGGTGGCGGGCAGATCACTGTAACCATGGGGACCGGAAATGCTTGTTTCTCATTGGTAGAGCTCTAGATGCTTGATTCTAATTGGGAGAATGTGCCAGGATGCACACCTCCAACAGACAAACAAAGCAATAAAATATGTACACTAAAACCTCACTAACCGAACAGCTCCAGAGATCGACCACTCAGCTAGATCAATCGCTGTAGGTGGGTCCCATCAATACCATTGTTAACTCCCTAAACCGAACACCTCCTTAAATGGACCACTTAGAGGGGGTCCGAAGGTCGGTCGATTTAGAGAGGTTTTACTCTATACAAAGCGCAGAATATAGTTTGTTTCCTGCTTTAAAACAAACTAAACAACACTGATTCCAGTCCATCCTAGCCATGTATTACTGCAGTTGTATGAGAGCGATGTTCCCATCAGTATGCCTAGCCAACAACATAATTCTATATTGTATTTCTATACTTTAATGTGCGAGTGCGCTTATTGCAATCTGTGCATACAAGTTACCTTTTGTAGGTGCATATGCACATTATGTGCTGCGGCCATGACACATGACCAGTTTGTGTGTGAGATATAAATGCTTAAGAAACACGCTGCATACTGCACCTGCCTGTTCATGAAGGCAATAGGTAATTTGCGTGTGAAGATTTGCATTGCCACAGAATGCCCACCTGTACCTATGTGTAGTTTGAACATAGTGTTCTATATAGCCTCTACCTACATTAGTTGATATTATGTGGAGCAAGTTCTGTTTTACCATATACATATATACATATTTGTTTTTAGTTTTTTTTTGTTTGTGACAAGTTTTTTATTCTGCCCATAAGGTATAAGCTCCCATGATGGTGCTTGTTTTCAACGCTGGACAGCTGTGATACTGGATTGGTCTGGTCCCGCACTCAGGAGTCTTTACCTGATCTTTCTCGGGCCAACCTTTGCGGTTTTGGGTGTTAGTAGTTTCTATATTAGTTTTTTTTTTAATTTTCAAGTTTTTTTCCTAACCTGTATATGATAACTTAGCCTACTATGTACATCTACACGGATGACATACAGGACTGTGGGAGAGGATATATATATATACAATTATTTATATATATATATATATCTTGACTGAGTGGCGGAGGGGGGACACACAGTTACACAAAGCTCCAGAGAGGGTGGGGTACTTCACCGTATCCATCACATATCTGCTCTATAATCTGTTATGAGATGTATTAATATCATTTGCACGAACATGATACAAACCGATTATTCACTTAGGGTAACTGCACACAAAAATGGCTATACTGCCGCCATCTATGATGGTTGTTGACATTTATTCCTCTGTATGACTGGCTCACTCGACAGAAAATAAATGTTCCGCTTAGGCAAGGCATTTAATTCCTAGCGAGATAACATAGTATTCAAATATATCGGTCGACTGGATGACTATTCTCTGTTGCGAGGCAATCAAATAGGAACAATGCAATGATTTATTAGGACATACAGAAAGAAGGGGTTTATGTACAAAACAATGAAACGACAACCATTCAATTTTCTTCTGTCTTCATGTCTGTCTACAAAAGAAGTAATTTGCATCCTTTGGTTATAATGAGAGACCCATGCAACATTTGATTACAAAACTCAAACACAATGTGAGTAAACCACTAAACATTGTAGTATGCTTAATTTATTCCGCTAAATACTGAAATCAGTTTTCCGATCCAGAGTAACAATCTAGATTTGATTATGTATAGCAGTTTTAAATATGATGAATTTATTGAGTATTTGTTTCTGTGCAAAACCGGATATTAAGTCGATTTAATTGACCCATTTTCTTGCTGAAGTCTATGGCCTCACACTTCCAATGAACCTGCTTCCAATAACATACATAGAGGTACTGCACTTACATATACGATGACATACATGAAGGTACTCCACTTACATATATGCACAGGTTAGATTAACGCCTCTGCTAAATCTAGCTTGTACAGGGTACTGGGCATGACACCCAGTGTCGAAAGAGTGAGGACAATGGGAAATATTGTGCCTGGAGCTGTATTCGAACCAAGACCTCTTGCGGTGTAAACCATTACACTATCTAGTGGCCTTGATGCAATCAGCCTACCCTTGCCTATATCTCCTTGTTTGAATCACCGAATCGATAACAGGGGTGAATGGCTTTCAATGTGGCATGTCCTGAGTTCGAGACCCAACCGAGTCGAATGAGTGATTAATTTTTTTTTTAAAGAAAAAAAAGGAATCTAGACGTACAGCTTTTATCGGATGTGGCAACGCAGTATCAGAATAAATTGACTGAGTGGGATATCAGGTGATAGTGGCAGCGGCTCGTCTCGCAGTGTGGCCAGCATTTTAAATGCATCATATATGTATATTCTCAGAAATCAATATCCGTCTCATGATATGTGTGTATGAGTTGCTAGGACGCAAAACTCCAACAAACAAACACATAATGATGTTCAACGATGCACATATAAATATATCCAGAATAAAACGGAGACTTAGCGAACGGCACACACAAATAACAACGTACTATGGGAGTTTATCCGTCTTTACCTCTATTCAGATACGGAAGTAGTTCTGTGGGAGCAGTCCAACTCGTAAAATGGCCAAATTAGAGTTTTAGTATTACACGAATAATATGCACAAAAACTGGTTGTCACTGAACCCTGACTTGCTTCCCTCGCTACGTGCCTGAGGCATTACACACGCCGGGAACTGGTCAGCTAACATTTAACTTAGAACCAACAAAAAACTGTCTCCATTGTCAACATAATATATGTTTATGACACAAATATGCACTTCGTCAGGGAAAACTGATTTCATCATTACATCACCTAGGCTTCGTGGTGCAATCATCTTATCCGTGCCGAGCTTTCCTTGCCTGAGACGTCAGCGAAGACTAGTACACTCTTCATCACCGACTGTACGACAGTGTGATGCTCTCAATAGAATAACTATTTATTGGAACCATGTGCACAAATGTATGTCCTTGTCTTAGGTTTTCAGTGCAACCGGTTCTGTCCTGCTTTGTGTCAATTCTCAGGTTGACACCAACATTGGTCATCAACTTTTGAGACAGGCTCAAATGCTTCCGCCCGCAATTAAATGGCTGACTCAGTAGGGTGCAAAATACTTGAAGGTAGTCTCTGGAATGCTGGCGTATGCACATATGTGAAATATAATTTATTATATACATATGAAGAGGCAGGGTTTTACCTACCTTATTTATTATTATTATTTATTATTGTTCTTATCGTATATAAATGTGCTCCGAGGCTGATGTTGCCCCATTGCTACTCCGCCACTGCTGCTCGCAAGTCACTTGCGCTGCCACCATGCCCTGTATCGCACACATTTTTAGCTTTTCTATTGGTAGGGCTGTTTCTTTTGCCCGGACATGGGCCTTTCTTGCAAAATAAAACTGGAAGGTTCCCACCCACTCCTCGTTTGCTCTCCTTTCCTTCTCCTCCACCATAGCCAGTTTTATATACTGATCAAAAGCAGACTTGTAGACGTTGGGGATTGTGGACGACACACGGCACGAACATCTGCAAGTGAATGGTCAATCAGTACACGTGTTAGTGTAAGCACATACCAGTCAGGTAAAGTCAATATTGATCTTCTTTTGACAGATACTTTAATGCTGCATTCAGGACTGTGTAATTCTGTCAATCATCTCAAGAAGAAAATAAAACTTGTAAGTGCGTCCGGTTGGAGTCTGGAGGTCAGGACGGTATTGTTTGGTTGATTGTTGGAGTTTTACGTTCTGGTAACATCTAAGGTCATAGTAGCACGGCTACCGACTTGTGAGAGTGTCAATCATGGCAAATTTATAGGGCTGCCCCAATCGGAGACCAGGCATCATGACCTGATATCCCACTCAGTCATATTATCCTGACACCAAACCAACCAGTCCTTTCCCTATCCTAATACTAACAAGCGCCAGCCTAGGAAGCAACAAGTATCTATTTTGTAAGCCATTGGTTAAACATGACTGAGAATAGAACTGATGACCATCCGCATGTGAAGCCTGCACAGTACCAATTCGTCCACCCCTTCCGGGGTGGTCAGGATGTTCAGAATAGCAATATATAAAGTAGGAATAATAATGGACTTCCCTTCCGTGCCTTTATACTCACATAATGCTTACACATCACATTTATATGAATTATGTAAGTCAGATTCATGGACCTAATTGTCCTCCTCCAAAGCGGTCGAAGAGTCCATGGAAGGTGAGGTTGCTATGTATTACATGGTACGGTGAGATTGTCCCGGGAGATTCCCAGTGGTCCTTGGTTGCGGACAGTTCTAATGGATCTTAGGATTTGGGTGCCAGGGTGCCCCCCTCCCCCCGCCCCCCAAAAAGAAGAAACAACCAAACAAAGAGAACCAAAGGAAAACATGAAAGCCCTTGCATGTGGAGCGGGTCCCGTCTCTGTGAGGTGGGCCGTGCCACTGTTCACGTGTGTCTGCGTGAGAGTGAGTGAGTGTGTGTTGGGGGTCTGGTGGGTGGGTGGGTGGGGGTGGGTTGGGGGTAGTTTGTCGGTCATTGTGCAATGGTATGTCTGTGTCTATCAAGCTGGGGCTGATGGAGGTGAGGTGGGTCTAGAACGAGGCATACTGGGGGGGGGGGGGGGGGGGGGGCAGACTGAGATAAGGGTTGCGGGGAGCAGTACGGTGTTTCTGGGCGGGCAGGCGGTAGACGGGGGACGGGTGTGTGGGTGGGAGGGCGGAGGTAGGGGTATCCCTGGGTGCTGAGCAGGAAGCATCAGCAGCAGGACGTAGGGTGGGTGTCTGTCACTGGGCCGCCTGGACCCGCTGTAGGGAACAATCAGGGGGCCGACGGTGGCCAATGTGCCGCCTGTCTGAACACATGACCGCCGCCCGCCCGCCCGCCCGCCCTCCCGCCCGGAGCCCCCCGCCCCCACTCCCACCACTCCCTCCGACCCCACCCCACACTGCCCCACACCGTCTGCCAGGGTCCCCGGGCGTCCCAGAGGCGAGCGTCCGGCTTAGGCCGGCTGAGTAAAGACCGTAAAGACCAAGGCCGCGCTGTAAAGGCTTTACCTCTTGACACAAGCCGACTGGGTGGGGAGTAAACCCCTTCTCCCCCACAGCCCCGCCCATACCGCACCCCCCAACACTGCCCCCCCCCTCCCCATAAACCCCTCCAAAACCCCTCACCGACCCCGCAATACTCTCAGCGGCATCCCTATTTCCCAAGCTGATGCCCTTGCCATTCTCACCGTCAATCCCACCCCCACACACATATACATCCGCCACCCTCCACACACACAACATCACCTCACCTGAGGGCATCTCGTTAAAGCGGGCGTTGGGTTTTAGGGAGAAGCCATTTTGCTGAAGGTCACAATGACCCGTTCATTGTCCGTCTCTTTCTCCACCTTCCTTTCTCTCTTTCTCTCTGTCTCTGTATCAGCCTCTTTGTCTCTCTTTCTGTCTCACTCGCTCTCTGTTTTTTTCTCTGAGGGATTAGAGTTGAGTGATCTGTCTCATTCTCTCTGTCTCACCCTATTTGTCTATCTCTCTCTGTTCCAGTCTCTCTGTCTCACTCTCTCTCTGAAGGATTAGAGATATGTCTTCTTCTTTCTGTCCCACCCCCACTGTCCCACTCCCAATGTCTCACTCTCAGTCTGTCTCTATATCTGAGGGACTACAGTTTAGTGATCTGTCTCATTCTCTCTGTCCCACTCTCTCTACCTCACTCCAACTGCCTTACTCTTTCTGTTTCTATCTCTGAGGGATTGGAGTGTAGTGATCTGTCTAATTTCTGGTGTCTCACCCTTTCTTCCCCACTCGCTCTCCTCTCTCTCTCTCTCTCTCTCTGAGCGAGTAGAGTTTAATCATCTGTCTCATTCTCTCCTTCTGTATCACTCACCGTCTGTATTACTCTCTGTGTCTTTCTCTCTCTCTGAGGATCAGAGGTTAGTGATCAGACCCCTCCCTCCCTCACCTTCCCCCCGTCCCACTTCCCCCACACACCCGGTTCCCTGTTAACTTTCTCAGCGTGTTTGCTAAGCTCCACCTCCTTGTTTTCGCATGGAAGGGCTTCAGAGGGGCTTTCCGGGTGCTGCTCAGGAGGATAGGCAGGACCTGCCGGGAGTGGGGGGTGGGGGAGGGTCACTGTTCATCCCGTGCCGGGAGCCCGGCTCACACTACCCCCGGCTAAGCACACACACATGCGGCACCATCACCGGGCCAGGGACCTTTCTATTCCCGTAAGGGCAGCGAACAATTAGTTTGGTGACTAACAGGTTGCTTGTTGGCGTTTTACGTCCAGGCAACATCTAAGGTCATATCAGGATCCAAAATCCAACAATCCAAAAAATTAACATAGACTACTAATCAGACCAACCAACTATCTATCTGCTGCGGAAATACAGGCAATCAAATACCTTATCAGCAGCTACTTGGTGATAAGATAACACCAACACTACAGCTGGCCAGCATTGAAAACATGCCTGAATACCCAGGCTTATATGTTTTGGATAATATAAATACAGCCTCGATGAAAACATTTTAAAAAAAGGACAGGTATAAACTTATGCCAGTGCATACCCATCTCAAATTTATAGTAATGCCCACTGGGAAATCAGGCTGCCAGCACCATCACCCTATGTCCCACTCAGTCACATTATCCTGACACTGAGCTTTCCAGTCCTTGTCCTATCCCATTACTACCGAGCCTCTGGCTAGGGAGCGAAAAGTATCAATTATATAAGTCATTGTGGTGACTAACATCTATACACCAAACTAACTGTACAGATATGTCTATCCAATCCTTTCATTTATATATTTATGTATACTGAGCGTGGGGTTTTCAAGAGAAAAGGGCTTCAATATTGACACTAGTGAAGATTTGAATTTAAAAGTCCCCCTCCGCCAGCAGCCACCTAAAAGCTTGCCTCCCCTGCACCCCCATCTCCCGCTGTTGCAACTCATGCCTTATCCCTGCCGTCCCCGGGGCCCAACATGCAGTAGGGTGGGAGAGGGGGCTGGGTGAATGGGGGAGGGGACAAGTGGAGGTGTGGGGGGGGGGGGTCGGTTGTCGCCAGGGGGCGCAGTGTAATTTCCTTTGGCCTCGTTCTCGAACCGTATGCGACTCGGATCTATAGAATACGACGCCGGATGTGTTATCAATTGGGTCGGGCGCCTTAATTATTGATGGCATTGTTTTCCATGGCAGACTGACGAGGTGAGCCTACTTGGGGGATGACAACAAGGAGTTGCAACTAGCTCCGATTAGCTGACACTACCTACGATGACTAGCGGAGACTAGCGGCGACTAGCACCGACTAGCGGCGACTACAGGCGAGTGGCAGTGCCTAGCGGCGACTGGCGGCCAGTAGCGGTAACTAGAGGCGAATAGCAGTGAGTAGCTGGAATTTGAGGCGAAGAGCGGCGACTGGTGGCGACTAGCGGCGACTAGCGGCAACTAGCGGCGACTAGCGGCGACTAAAGGTGCCTAGCGGGTAGTAGCGGGAATTAGTGGCAAATAGCTTTGACTAGAAGCGAATAGCAGGAACTACTGGCGAATAGCGGCGAATAGCGGCGAATAGCGGCGAATAGCAGCGAGTAGTGGGATCTACTGGCGAATAGTGGTGACTTGTGGCGAGTAGTGAGAACTAGAGGCGAATAATGGTAACTAATGGTAGTAGCAGGAACTAGAGGTGAATACCGGCAAATAGCGGTGAGTAGCAGAAACTATAGGCGAATAGCAGCGACTAGCGGCGACCAGCGGGAACTACTGGTGAACAGCGGGGACTAGTGGCGAGTAGCGAGAACTAGAGGAAAATAGTGGGAACTAGTGGCAAGTAGCGGGAACTAGAGGCGAATAGCAGTGACTATAGCAGTGAGTAGCAGGAACTAGCGGTGACAAGCACCGAGTAGCGGGAAGTACTGGCGAATAGCGGTGCCTAGCAGCGAGTAGCGGAAACTAGAGATGAATAGCGGCGACTAGGGGCGAGTAGCAGGAACTCACGATGACAAGTGGGGAATAGCGGTAACTACTGGCGAATAGCGATGCCTAGAGATGAGTAGTGGGAACTAGAGGCGAATAGTGGTGAGTAGCGGCAAATAGCAGGAACTAGTGGTGACAAGGGGCGAGTAGCGGGAACTACTGGTGAATAGCGGTGCCTAGCGGCGAGTAGCGGGAACTAGCGCCGACTAGCGGCGACTAGCAGCGCCTAACGGCAACTAGTGACGATTACTGGTGAATAGCAGTGAATAGTGACATTGGCCTCAAATAGCCAAGATGAGCAGCAATTTGGTGTGACTAGTGACTGCTGGTGACGAGCAGCGAATAGCGGCAACTACAGGCGACGAGCAGTCTATATGACTTGTGTCGACTAGTGGCAACTAGCGGTGACTAGCGACGTCTCATGCCGAATAGAGGAAACTGACATCGAGTAACACATCGAGTAGCGTAGCCTGACCATGACAATAGCTTTGTCTAGCATGTTCTCGTCCTTACCCGGTGTCGCAGTTTCAGCTCCCGGTCAGTTTCCACCGCCAGTATAGACTCAAACTCAAGGCATTGTCAATGGTCGTGAGCAATCTTCATACAGAAAATACAGCAAAAGTGAAATATCTCTAAAACTAAACCACCTATTAACAAATCGCTTGGTACACATATAGAAAACATCTTTACCAAAAAGACTGTATTAAATTTATAATGTTAGGGTTCTTGATTTGTATTAATTTTGAATAAAACTAAGGTTTTGCACTGCGCATACCGTCAAACTCAAGGCATCGTCAATAGTCGCTAGCAATCTTCATACAGAAAATACAGGAAAAGTGATATATCTCTAAAACCACACCACCTAGGAACACATCGCTTTGTACACATGTAGAAAGCATGTTTACCAAAAACATTATATTAAATTTATAAGGTTAGTGACGATGATGTTAGGTTTTGACGCATGCGCATGAAACTGACAGGCAGCTGAAACTGACCTGGAGCTGAAACTGCGACACCGGCACCCAAACCTCAGCAGCAGCTCACACTGTCTGACAACCACCCTAATCCCCGCACCACCACCCTACAGCACCACCAAATTCACCCCCACATCACCCCGATAGCGACCCACCCACGTCACCACGCCACACCTACCACTAACCCCAATACACACACGCGCATCCCAAGAAAATAAACACAAAATAATACAAACTGATATCGATATCAATACAAAATTAAAATACAACAATCGCGCCTGTTTATTGAAATATCTATCAGCGTCGCCGGTCTGTCCAGCCCCCCGGTGGAGCCGGCTGGTGGCGCCCTCTGGCGACACGGGGCGTGGGCCTAATTCAATTGCGCCCGCGTCGGGCCCCGGATCGGTGGCAAGCTTAAACGGGGACGCCCTGATTACCGTCCGGGCACCAGGCGTCAGGCGCCGGTGTCGCAGTTACCGACGGCCGGCAGTTTCCGCTGTACGCATCGCGTCTGCCCATGCATCAACATCAAAAAGCATCATCGCTAATTAATAACTTTAATATAATGTTTTTGGTAAGGATGTTTTCTATATGTGTTCCAAGCGATTTGTTTCTAGGTGGTGCAGTTTTAGAGATATTTCACTTTTTCGGTATGAAGATTGGTCACGGCCATTGACAATACATTTGAATGTATGCGTACCGCGGAAACTGGTGGACGGTGGAAACTGCGACACTGGCAAGAAAAAAGTGCACCCCTCACAGCACCCTCCCCCTTCCCTCCACCCCGAAAGAATACAATTTTTGTTTAACCCACACACTTAACAAAATTGCGCTTTTACCAGGGGAGACACCGGGAATTGGGAGAATGCTTGCTTCGCATATCAGAGATTGGGAGTTGGGTTCCCGGTCGACTCAAACCGATGACTTATAAAATTTATATTTGTTGCTTCATAGCCTGGTGCTCAGCATTAATAGGATAGGGCAATCACTGGTTAGCACAGCAGCAGGATAATGTGATTGAGTGGGCTATTGGGTCCTGGTGCCGACAGTTGCCATGAGTGTGCACTGATACAAGTCGGTACCCGGCCTGATATTACCTTAGATGTTCCCAGGACGTAAAACTCCAACAACCAACCAACCAACCACCTCACCCCCCGGATCACCAAACAAAGAAAACAACAACAAAACAACCCACACAAATAAACAAATTGTGATTTTACTGTGGAGAACTTCCCCTTCAACGCTCCCACAGACCGTGCGTAGCGCCTTCGTCTTCCTCGGGGATCTCAGGGCAGATAGCAACCGATTGCTTCAGTCCAGGCGACCCAAGCACATTTGAGTTGACGCGCCTCGGGACGCTGCTAAGGTCCTTGGATTGGGAGGAATCGGGGAAAGCATCACCAGTTTGTTACTCACAGAAAATCGCCATTGAAATGACATGAAAACCTCTCTAAATCGACCGACCATGGGACTGACTGGTCCATTTGCGGAGGGTTCTTTTCATTAATTATATTGTATGGGTGATCGTTTGGGACCCAAATAAAGTGCTTGATATAGGTAAGCAGTGGATCTGTGGAGGTGGTACTATGTGTATTGTATAATTATGCATAATTATATGTATTGTATACATACTTATATATGTTGACGCCTTGCTCAGTGATTTGCTGATAGACATAGTGGATGTTGTATGTAGCCGCTATTGTTTCTAAATACATATTATAACACTATGTGTATTGGATCATTATGCACATTGCATCTTTATATGCACCTGTATAGTAATGTGTATATGCCCTGCTCAGTGATGTGCTGATAGATGTAGCACCTGGTGTATGTAACCGCTATTGCTTCATGATATATACATATATATATATATATATTATAACACTATGTGTATTGTATAACTATGCATATTGCATCTTTATATATATTATATATATTTCCGGCGGAACAGTGAGTGGTGGTGACAGTTCGAAGGGGGGGGGGGGAGCGCCTCCACTGAGCTGAGGTGCAGAAGCTGGAGTAGTAGATGATTATGAGAGACTCCCACAGTCCCTGGGGGCGCATTACCGATGAGGGAGAGGAAGGATATTCCGGGTTATTATACTCATATAATTCTTATGCATCATACAAATACATATATATATATATATATATAAGCACATTTCCTGCTCAATGATTTGCTGATAGACGTATTGCCTGTTGTTTGTAACCGTTATTCTTTCATGATATATATATATTATACATATATCATTATATATGTATTTTGTCATTACATATTGCATCTTTATATGTATTGTATATAACTCGTATACAGACCTGTATGCAGATGTAAGAGAGAAGGACTCCCGCTATACTACTTCTTTGATCATTCCACTACTGTGGTTCCTGGGTTCGCTACCAGTGGTGCAGGCGGCGCTGTGTCTGCTCACACCCCCACCCTGTCCGAGGTGCGCTGGACTTCACTTGCCTGCCAGCCGCACCCAGAGCACAACCTTGAGTTGCATGCCCAGAGCACAACCTTGACACCGGTGCGAGGCAGAGGGGCATTCCTAGACCCATGCAACATATAACCGACTACTGCGGGCCGTGTGGTCAGAAACACGTGTTTCCAGTCAATGAATTGTGCCCTATGAGGTTATCAGCATCTACGAAACGGGCAACCCGTGCACACCCTGTTCCTGAGCAGCGAGTAGAACAAGTAGAAAAGATGGCGACTGAAGTTAAAGCAGAGGTGCGTGGCGCGACTCGAGCAGTGTTAGAAGACACCCTATCGGCGGACGAGGCCGCACTGAAGTCGCAAGTCGAGTTGCTGGAAAGGCGGTGGAGGGTAGCAGCGTTAGAGAAGCAGAGGACCATGGTGGAGGAAGAGCTCCGCTTGTTGGACATGTCGGCAGAAAGGGGTAGGAGCAATTCGGGTCACGCGCACCGGTGTCACCGTCGTCGCAGGTCTTCTTCGTCAAGCTTGGGAAATAGGACGCCAAGTAGGGAGAGGAGACGTCAGCGTAAGTGGACGCTAAAGCACCACACAGTCGAGAGAAAGCAAGTAAAAAAGTTGAATGCTTATGAACTTATTGAGTCAACATGTGCCTGGTTTCAGGATAGTAGTTCTTATGATGACATTAATGCTTGCCATGCGTTATTCAACCATATAAGTTATCTGAGCGCCAAGGCGAAACATAATAATTATAATAACACTGCACACGTTGCATATGACACTGGCATTCGGAAATTGGCTCAAAAACAAGGTTTCGAAGCATTCGTAGTAGGGAACAGTGATTTGGCATTAAGACACTATGCATTCGAAAATATCAAGGACAGTAAAAAACCAGGTATGTCTGCTAACACAACTAGTGCTTCTAATCGTCTCTACACGCGTGATGGTAAGAAACCGTGTTTTGCCTATAATGGCGAACAAGGATGTTCTCGTGATAACATGACGTGTGACTACGGGCACTGGTGCTCGCGGTGCGGTAGCCGTAGTCACAAACGAGTAAATTGCCGTAGAGACTGAAAAATTAGTAAGGCTCGTAGACACAGTTTAAATAAGCAGAAAATTAATACATTAACTACGAATAAAAAAGTCTATAGTAAAAGGGATTTAAATGAATATGCTGTTAATAATGCGATGGTGCAGAAGTATAACGTTACAAAAGATACTATAGTAATGAATGGGCGAGAGTGTGCTTCCCCAGCTCTACTAAAAATAGCCATGCACGACATGCCGGTGCAGGGTCGTTTAATAGGCAATCATGTGATTGGCAAGCAGCCAACTAGGCCTATGCCCCATTGGAATCCAATTGAAGTAACATGGTTAGAGTTATTGAATAGGGTTGACTACTTCTATGTCACCGCGTATGATAAATACTCCAAGAGTTCATATAATCGTAGTTTTCCAGTTTCTCATAATTGTTTTAATGGAACTTGTACTTGTCAACACACAATTGCCGGTGCAATTACGCAAATGAAGGCATGCCGAGTTTTTGTTGAGACTTTTTTCCAAAATGACACCGACCCGGACTGGGAGTATATATTGCATTGAGTAATTTTCGGCTTTAAAATTATTAATGAACAATTTAATAATTCTTATACCAGCATGTATACTAGCAAAAGTGACCAGAACATAACACGTTTATGAAGGCAAAGATACAGGCCGAAATTAATAAAGGCTATATTTCTCCAACTAATACGCTTCCTACTTGCTCCCATAACATGTTCTGCATACCAAAAGCGACAGGCTCGGGTTATAGGGTAATAGTGGACTGTAGTAAGCCCTATGGGAAGTCGGTGAATAACTTTGTGTCAGAAACCTGTTGTAAATTTTGTTATAAAAGTGTGGACACATTATTAAAACTGCTTATACATGGTGATTACATAGCTGTGATTGACATTCAAGATGCTTACCGAGCGGTCAGTATTCACCCGTCGGACAGAGATAGGCAAGGTTTAATATGGAATATTAATGGTGAAGACGGATATTTTTTGGACAATAGATTATCTATGGGACTGTCTTCTAGCCCGTATATATTTACAAAAATATCAGACTATTTATATCGATGTGCAATTCGACATGGTAATGATCGTGTTGTAAATTACTTAGATGATTTTGCGGTACTATGTAGTTCCTATGAGGACTGCCGTTTAAATCAATTGGAATTGATTTCTATATTGAGGTGCCTAGGCTTCTACATTAATTTTTCGAAAATGGTTACTCCTTCTACAAATACTAGATTTCTTGGTATTATGATAGATAGTATAACTATGAAAGTGAAGTTACCTTCTGATAAATTGGTTAAATTGAAAAATCACCTTAATACATTCGTTAACAAGAAAAAAGCAACTAAGAAGGAGTTAGAGCAATTGGGTGGTCGGTTATCGCACTGTGCTGTGGTAGTTCGAGGTGGTCGTTGCTTCTCGGCTCGTATTCATAGTGCAGTAAAGGCCCTAAAACTCCCTTATCATAAATATAGAATAAACAAGGCTTTTCGAGAAGAAATACAGTGGTGGCTATCCTATGTGGATCAATTTAACGGTGAACAAAAAATATTATTAAACCAGAAAGAAACTCTATCAGTTTATACTGACGCTTCACAGCAAGGTTATGGCGCTCTACATGGCACTGACTGGTGCGTAGATAACCAGCCTGTTAATTGTTTAACCCACAATAGGGTGTTAGCGCCTATGGAGTTTGGTCAGTCACACATTAATATTAAAGAAATGTGGGCGGTTGTTGCAGCTGTTGATCGTTGGTGTGGGTACTGGAAAAATAAAAATGTTGTAATTATAACTGATTATAACACTGTGAGATCAGCTCTTGTAAAGGGTGTTTCAAAGAATCAAATTATAATGAATTTACTAAAGCGCATATTTTGGGTTTCTATACGTTATAATTTTAATATAACAGCAGTTCATATTAAGACCAATTACAATATAATACGTGATAGCCTAAGTAGGTGGGATACCCCTCGACAGCTAGAAAGAATAGTGCAGGCCGATAAGACTAGGACCTTATGTTGTTCTCATTTGTTCGAATGATAATGCGTTATGAGACATATTGCTTTGTAGGTCTGGCAACGCTGCAGACGGAAGCGAGGACAATAGCCATGCAGTATTACGCACCAAATAGTCGCACCACGTGCTCGATGCAGATAAGAAAGTATTTTACTTTTATAGATCAATTTAGAGGTCTTCTGGCCCCAATACCATGTCTGTCAAATCAGGTAGCGTTATACATAGCTTGGCTAGCTCATAGTTTAACTTACAGTTCTATAACTAACTATTTATCTGCGTTAATTTTTTTCTTAAAATCTGAGGATGTTGTGCCTATTGATTATAAAAACCACACTGTGAAAACTACTCTAGGAGGTGTCAAGCGAATTCTTGGGTGTGAGGTGAAATCAGCAAAGCCTCTGCTTCCACGTAATTTATTAATTATGTTTGAATTTCTAACTGATTCCCCAGGTCATGTTGCAACAAGGGCTGTGATATTAACAGGTTTTCAAGGTCTGTTACCTAAGTGTCAGTTGACACACTCAGAGTTGACCCTGCTAAGGTCGGATTTTGAATTTTTTGCATGGGGGATGATTGTTTCAGTAAGACGATCGAAAACAATTCAATTCAAAGAGCGCAGGTTGCTAATCCCTATAGCTTCGTTTAAAAATAAGTCCCTATGTGCAGTTCATTGGACAAAATTACATTTCAGTCAGGTACCAGTGTCTGATAACGCAGCAGCTTTTCAAGTGCCTTCACCGATGGGTGGGATTAAGCCTTTAACTTATGTTATACTTCAATCAACTATTAAATATCTATGTGTATCTGCGGGGTTCAGCCCGGATGACTACTCTTGCCATTCCCTGAGGAGAGGTGGCTGCACTTTCCTCCATATGCAGGGGGCAACTATAGAAGAAATTAAGGCTCGTACACATGCCACTTGTACACACAGTCTGATTTCCAGACTGTGTGTACAAGTACATTACCTTGCCAATTGCAGACCGTATACTTAATGATATACGAGCTGCAGCATCAATCGATGATTGTGCGTAGTAAGACGAGATGTCTCTGAGGTTTTTTTTGTTGTTGTTGTTTGTTTTGTTTTTTCTCTCTTTGGCTGGGTCGGGCGTTAGGCCCTTGGCAGTGGCCCAGCCAGATATCATTTGACTCGATATTGTACTGATTATTCATTATGTGGTATCATATTGATTATTGCTAAGCAAATTATTCGATGAGTGTTCATCATGAGAGATAATATTGATTATTGCTAAGCAAATTATTCGATGAGTGTTCATCATGAGAGATAATATTGTGCTGATGTTCAAGCATTCATAACACATGTTGTAGTAGGAATAAATGATGTCGCCCTTATGTTACCTCTACATCTGACTTCTAGCCTCCTTCGTTACAACTCGTATACAGACCTGTATGCAGATGTAAGAGAGAAGGACTCCCGCTATACTACTTCTTTGATCATGCCACTACTGTGGTTCCTGGGTTCGCTACCAGGGGTGCAGGCGGCACTGTGTCTGCTCACACCCCCACCCTGTGTGAGGTGCGCTGGACTTCACTCGCCTGCCAGCCGCGCCCAGAGCACAACCTTGAGTTGTTTTTTTTTCTCTTCGGTAGGGCAGTGGCCCAGCCAGATATCATTTGACTCGATATTGTACTGATTATTCATTATGTGGTATCATATTGATTATTGCTAAGGAAATTATTCGATGAGTGTTCATCATGAGAGATAATATTGATTATTGCTAAGCAAATTATTCGATGAGTGTTCATCATGAGAGATAATATTGTGCTGATGTTCAATCATTCATAGCACATGTTGTAGTAGGAATAAATGATGTCGCCCTTATGTTACCTCTACATCTGACTTCTAGCCTCCTTTGTTACATGCATATATATCCTGCTCAGTGATTTGCTGATATAGGTAGTACCTATTGTATGTAACCGCTGTTGTGTCATGATATCTAGTATACATGTATGATTATATATATTTGTATAACTATTCATATTGCATTTTTATATGTACTGGATATACATGTATATATATATATACATATATATATATATATATCTAGATATATATATATGTCATTCCCTGTTCAATGATTTGCTGATAGACCTAGCGCCTGTTGTATGTAACCACTATTGTTTCATGATATATATGTTATATCACTATGTGTATTATATCATTATGCATATTGCATCTTTACATGCATTGTATATTTATACATATACCCTGCTCAGTGATTTATTGATATAGGTAGTGCATATTGTATGTAACCACTATCTTTTCACTATAGACATATATATATATATTAGATCACTGTGTGTATTATATAATTATGCATATTCCAGCTGTATATGTACTCTATATATACATATATATGTATATGCTGTGCTCAGTGATTTTATTATAGACCTGGTGCCTGTTGTATGTATCCACTATTGTTTCACGATATATATATTATTTCAGTATGTGTATTGTATAACTATAAATTTAGCATCTTTATATGTACTGTATATTGTGTCTATGCCCTGCTCCCTGATTTTCCGATATATGTAGCATCTATTGTATGTAGCCGCTTGTTCACTATGCATATTATAATACTATGTGCATTATATAATTATGGGTAATGCATATTTATATGTATTGTATATATCCATATATATATGTAATGTAGAAAACTTATGCGAGTATAACAGAGTTTAAGGGAATGTTCCTTATTGGCCACCCTGATGTTGTGTACTACTTTATGGGTGACCCCCTCTTCACAGTGGGACAGATGGTGCCACCAACCCCTGCTGCTACCATTTCCGAAAATACTGTCACTTTCACACTTCCTTGTCTTGTCTCCTCATTGTACTGTAGAAGACTTTATATATATCTCAAAAGGTGCTAAGCAATATGGGACAACACTTTGTCCATTGTAACGATCAACATACTATCTGCTTTTGCATTTGCTCAGGATAAACGGATTTGTTTTTAACATGGTGTTTCATAATCCCAATAGAATACATATTGATTTGAATCAAATGTCCTTGTGTTTTCAGTGTAACCATTTCTGTGCTGGTTTGTGTCAATCATTACAATGGACAGACACAAAAATAGTTATCACCTTATGAGACAGGCTCATATATGCCCTGCTCCTTGATTTGCTGATAGACGTAGCGCCTGTTGTATGTTACTGCTACATCCCTTTTGGCACTGTGCATGTTGCTGTCTAGAGTAAGAAGGTGGTTCGGTGTGGGGGCACTGGCACGTGCAGCGATGATCACCCCTCAGTCAGAGGCCGCTTCCCCAATACAAAGCACAATGCCATTGTCTATGTGTTTGTAAAACAGTACAAGGAGAACAAATGAAGAGCTTTTTTTCCAAAACACCATAACCGGCAACCCAAAATATGGTTTTGCAATGCCTATACCAAGTTTGTTGATCGTATTTTGGAAAGACCTCTTCATATATATAAAGAGCTCTTCATATATATACACATACACTTCTGAGCGAGTGTCATGCGGAAGCTCCGGATGGGGGGGGGGGGAAGTGAAGGATGCCGGTACCCACCCCATCCAGGAAGGGGGGGGGGGTAGCAGGACACTACAGAGATTGGTTTACGTGATAACAGTCTTATCACTATCCATATATATATATATATAACCTCTCTAAATCAACCGACCTTGGGACCGACTTTAAGTGGTACATTTAGGGAGGTGGTCGGTTTCGAGAGTTAGAATATTGTTACAATGGTATTGTTGGGGCCCAAATAAAGCGATGGATGTAGGGGAGTGGTCGATCTGTAGAGGGGTCGATATAGAGGGGTTTTACACTATATATATATAAATGAAGACATCTTTTCCTAAACATGATCTAGAAACTTGGCAATGCCATTGCAGGATTCACTTATCACGTTTTGGAAAAGAGCTCTTCAAACAAACAAAGAAATATGAGCACATTTGCTATTTGTGCTTGACCACCAGGGACCTGTTCCAGACTTATTCAAGGAGTACCGGTTGTGGCGCTACATTGGTAGAGCGCATGCTTCCTATGTGGAAGGTTCTGAATTTGAAACTCTGTTGAGTCAATTTTATTTTTTATTTTTTGGTCCATTAGTTGTTTAAGCAGGGGAAATTTCAGTCATAGACGACTGGTCTTCCTCATTCCACTGCTGGTCGATAGAAAGCCCGAGCCTACACTTTTACCGACCCAAGGGATTTTTAACCTCCCACACCATATAGACATGGTATGAGAGCAACAGGCCTAGGATGACGCTGTAAGTTATAGACAGCAGTGGAAATCCAAATTGGCAGAGGTGGGAGCATGGGGAATCAAACCGCCGACCCTCAGATTAGGAGTCTGACCTAGAAAAAAGTCAGACACTCTAACCACTCCTCCACAGAGAACGCCATTTGATGACTTACAACATTTTGACTAGCCTGGCAGTTGTCATTACTAGGATAGGGCAAGGACTCAGCTTAGTGTCAGGATAATGTGACTGAGTGGGCAAATGAATCAAGTTGCCAGCGGTCTTGACCCCCCAGTGCGACAGCAGTTTAAAATGTCCATGATTGTGCATTTTCAAAAGTCGATGCCCATTCTGATCTGACCTTATATCTTGCCAGGACATGACAGTCCAACAAATGAACAAACATACAAACAGGTTACAAGCTCAACGGCTCCGCTGGGTAAAGTAAACAGTTCTACCTATTCGGCTGGTGCTCCAGTTAGAGTAGTATAACGCCTAGACTAGAGTAACCCAGGAACGGCTGGTAAGCTGAGACCAGCTCCAGGTATCTTGCCCATGTGCCTTTGCTATGTCGTGGTTAATGTAAAGGTTAAGGGATTAGGGCTTCCTTGCCATTAAAGCCACTCTGTAACCGCAGGGTGTGGGAACGGGGTGCTCTACTGGCTGCAGCTGTCGAGGGTTGTTATCTCACAGACAAATATAAGGTTCAGATATATATATATATATATATATGTATATATGTATATATACCATCATATACTGTACTGTGATTTGATTTAGAGTTAGTTCAGTATATATGAATAGTTCAGGCGCAGACCCACGTAAACGCCAATCCAAAGATTGAATTAAAATAACCGATGCTAATTTTAATAATAATAAAATAATAATAATACAACATTTATATAGCTTATTACTTCCACTTTTTGTGTGATGAAATGTTTATGGAGCAATGAACACAACAATAGGAATGTAAACAAATTTTAAGTAAAATGACAAATGTTTAGAGGGAGCTAATTTTAGTTCTCAGTGATTCCACTTTTCATGTTCTATAATGATTATGAAGCAATGAACACAAAATTAACTTTTGGAAGGTTTGTTTAAACCCATGGTTATTTCAATTTTTGGATTGGAGCTTACTGGGTTTTGTGCCTGAACTCTTCATATATATATATATATATATATACATATATTTTATGAATATATATATGTATATATATGTACCGTCATATATTTTGCCCTTATTTGAAGTCTATATGTGATAGTGATTAGAAATTCCTTTCACATTTGAATATGAATTTGTACAAATGACTATATAATATAGATATCTAGTTACTCTATCATCTGGATAGAATACTATTCAACATGAAGATGCATGCCAGGAAGACCAAAACAATGGTTATAAGTAAAAAGACAGATGAACCAAATGTCAATATAACCATAGATGGCACAAACATAGAACAAGTATTCAAATTCATATATCTCGGACCAAAGATTACAAATGATGGGAGATGTGAGGAAGAAATTAAAAGAAGGATAACAATAGCCCGAACAAAATTCTCCAAAATGTATAGAGTGTTAATATCAAGTAAGATATAAATACAAACAAGGAAGCATATTCTTCAGTGTTATGTGTGGTCTACTCTAATGTATGGGGCTGAGACATCAACAATCTCTAAGAAAATGTACAAACGTTTAGCAGCATTTGAGATGTGGACTTATCAAAGGATGATGACAATATCATGGACAAAGAAGATTGCCAACAGAGAAGTTCTCAGAAAAATTAAAAATAAGAAAAGCTTGTTTGCCACTATACAGACAAAGAAACTTATTTATTTTGGCCACATCATTTGTCAGAGTTCAATAGACCGTACATTGTTGGAAAGGAAGGTGAATGGCAGCAGAGGGAGAGGGAGACCAAGAACATCATGGTTTACAAATATTTCACAGTGGACAGGCTTGAATTATTCTCAGTCTATCAGAACAGCGCACCATCGGGACAAGTGGAGAACCATTGCATCCAACCCTCGACTAGAGGACGGAACTATAGATTGATTGATCGTCTGGATAGGAATAATATGTTCTATATATATAGTACAGAGTCCAACTGTGAGTCGTCATATCCTAAACTATTATTTGATATAATTAAGTCCCTGCATATTATAATTTACCTTTTTCATAGCCAGTCCAATTCAATAGGGTTACTCAGTCTGATAAAGTTATTATCGGACTATTTGCAGTACTCTTCTAATTTGGTGTTGTTTGTTTGGATAACTTCCATTACTTTCCGTCAATTTAATTTATTCAGAATACCTCCGATTTGTAAGCTGGAATTCAGCAGGCATTGAACATCTTCAGACTAGAATATGTTTACTTTACAGACCTTAAGATGAATTTCAAACCGCGCTCAAGTTCATCTTTATTTTGCAGGTCCTACTGTAAACCGCAATACCTGCATACGTATGTGTTGTATAGGGTATTACCTGAGTATAACTTGGCAGAAGGATAACGATTAGTATGTATTAGGTTGTTCTGAACTGAGAATCTTCTCCCTCAGAAAACAGCCACGTGAAATATCTCCAAAATTAGCCAATTAAGATAATGCTTACTTCAAACTAAAGTAAATCATTCTAGAAGGCTCAAGCTAATATATTTATCAAAGAAAATGGCAGAATTTCAAAACTATCCAATAATAAACATTACCGTCTATGTCCTAGAATGCCAATTAGTCATATGCTTTTCTGATAGATATTTCCATTTGTAGATTTTTGTAGAATGCTAGGCATGCTTACAAAATGGCATCAGCAGATGGGGATTAGCTGTCTCCCAGACATGGCAATAACAATGATATTACTACCGGGTATGGGGATCCACATCGAATGTGCACCGAGTGTTGTGTTCCTAATGGGATGAATAGTAAAGTGGAGATTGAGTGATAAAATGAATGAGTTATGGAAGAGTTTACAACACGGGTAAACCTGGTGCTAGGATCGACTTGGTTAGAGCAAACCACAGATAACATTCACGATGAAACTGCCAGCAATGCAGGAATATGGATGTTACATTTAGTGGCTCAGCCAATGTCGCATAGAACATTGCAGTGTGCACATGGCATATTGAGGCCTGTGTAGGGCCAGCATACATGGCATCATATATAATGTCAGCTTTACTACAGAGTCTTGCCACCATCCCCCACACTTAATGGTGGAGTCACACTACGACGCTTCTCGCCGGCGACCTGGCGACGTGTGGTGTTTTTGGGCGAAAATGGGTGAAATATCGAGACACGCTGGGGGCGCGTTATGCGCGCATCGGTACATGTCGGTACATTTTCCTTGACGTTGACGATCGGCGCAAAATGCCGGCGCGCGTTCCCTGTCGCCCAAGGTTTTAAGCATGTCAAAAAAAAAACAACGACCGCCAGCACGAACAAATATATGGGTAAGGACGTTAGGCGCGCGTTGCGATGTGTTGGACGCGCCGGAATAACGTTATGGGAACACTAGGAAGACGGCGCGCGTGCGGGAGGGTCGTTGCTCACACGTTGCGACAAACTGGGGTGTTTTTGTTTTATGCCCTAGCACCATTTAAGGTTAGATGAAGACGTCGCGCCAAACTTTTTTTTTTTTTCCCTCACGCGTCGACACCCATTGGCCGTGCGCGAATAACGCGCCGCACTGACGCCAAACTTGTTCCCCAAACCGCCGAAACGTTTTACGTTTCTCGACGCGCAAGATTTTATTTTCAACGCTGACGGGTCGCCGGGAGAAGCGTCGTAGTGTGACTGCACCATTACGGCGCATTCATGGTTGATCGATATGCATCCAATGTGGCCCCAGTTATCCATATCAGCCATGACAGCGGGGCCTCTTCTCACAGTGCACACTTACCCTCACCTTAATGTTGTCAATATCACTTGTGTTCAACCCACAGGAATAGCATTCAGAATGTCGCTGAAAGCATCGCCTTTGCCTAAGTGTATGCCCTGGCGGCGGTTCTGCGTATTAAGTGCTGGGCCTTTTGCTATCCCCTTAATGCTGGATTTCATCAAGCACTGCACTGACTCACATGGTATGTGGAAATCCCCATCCCACAACCTTTTCATTTCGATTCCCATCCATTTGTGTGGATCATTGCCCGCAGACAATTCCAATTCTAACATGGCAGTAGATGTCATGTGCAGATGGATTCAAGTGTTAATATATATTTGATTTCACAGATGTGATTTTCTGAGTTGGAAGTCTCGAAGGGAAAGAAGGAAATCGATGCTTATTGCTATGCCAATCATCGTAATGCACAGCGGGCACTACAGAACAATGAGAACAATGTCGGCATTTAACAACAATTGTATTTTGTTATTATATTCAATGATTGAATGTGAAATTTCAATTGCGGATAATTGGTCCTCCTCGTTCAACTGCTTCTTGCCCTATCCTGGTAATGTCAAATGCTGGAAATGGGATTGTTTATATGCAAGGATGCATCTAATCGAATGGGATATTAAATAAAACTGGGGGGGGGGGCGGGCGGGTGGATTTCCATATACCATGTGAGTCGTCGGTACAGTGCATGATAAAAGGTAATATTAATGCGATAGCCAAAGGTGGCTTGGTCGTGGGAGCCGGTAGCAACGACAAATCCTTGTCACTGACTAACATTTCATAACAGGCATAACTTGTTGGCTGTATGGACTGAGAGCGTCTGGTTGTTTTTATTTGAAATATACGTATGTACATGGTTCTGCATTCATATAGGGGGGAATAGTGATTATGTAACTCCAATCCAAACGCCAATCCAAAAATTGTCGTAAACATTGGAATCTAACTGTAAAAGGTTCATTCTTTGACATTCCTATTTTGTTGTTCCTTGCTCCATAATGAGTTCATAACAAGAAATGTGGAATTAGTGAGAATTAAAATTAGCTCCAGGTAAACATCTTTTGCTTTAACAACATTTTTGGATGGGCGTTTAGAGGGTTTTGTGCCAGAAGACTTTGTATATATATAGTTAAAAATTGAATGCGTTAAGGCCAGGCGCAGCTGGCATACAGTGCACAGGGCCGCTCACAGGGGGCGCCACCGTGGTCTATGTCATAATAACAGGGTCAGCTAGATAGGATAAGTGCTAACTATTACATAGGGAACTGAAGATCGGTAGTGTCCTTGTTTATATTCCCATAATGGATTATAGAGCACATACATATATAGGTATGCAGGTATAGCAATACCTCAGGGAGTTTGACGCCCCTGCCTTGCAGAGTTCTAAACCACTGCCTTGTGGTACAGGTCCTTGACAGAACCGAAGGCTAAGGGAGCAAACCCTAAACAGAAAACCATGTCACTGTGACAGCATTAAGGGCGGTTGATGTATGGAACTCCCAACATCTCCCGACCAGCCACTGCAGGGACAAATAGTTTTGCGCCTGTCTTGACATGTTCTTGCCGGTGTGAAACCTCTATTTGCTCCCCGAGAGAGTGCCGCTGGTAACTTGCAAAAGCCAGCAGCACTTCAACACTTTTGCAGGCAGCTTTCATGAAATGTCTCATGAGGATGTCATCAGACAGGCTACCAGAGCAGATCCTCTATTCTCAACTGTCTTCTGGCTACAGAAAGAGAGGGTGCCCCCGTCTCCGGTTCAAAGATACCATCAAGAGAAACCTGAAGCTGAGAGACATTAAGACCGACTCATGGACACAACTCTCACAGCAGAGAGCTAAATGGAGAGCGGCAGTCAAGTAATGAAAGCAGTCTTTGTCGCATCGCGACCGACAGCATGATGATGATGATGACATATATAGGAATATACGCATATGGTTGCAGTCAGACATATTGCTACATATATTGACATAACTCTACATGTAATATGAGGCCCGGATTGGCAGGTAGTGATGGGGAGGTGCTGTGGGGTATGTGGGATGCGGGGGGGGGGGCTCCAGGATTCCCCCAAGAAGCTTAAGTGCCTAACCTGCCTGTTCCAATCCGGGATTCATCACACAGCGGGCGATTGGAGAAAGCAGTCCGATTCTGCCAGCTAACCTAGATGCTAACAAGATCGCAGTAGAGAAGAAGGTAACCATTTGCCTGGCAACATGGACATAAACACGGGCCTTACGGTGCATATGGGCCGGTATATCACACATACCGTGCCATATGGGCCGGTATATCACACATACCGTGCCATATGGGCCGGTATATCACACACACAGGCACACTGCAAATGGAGGAGGCGGTGAGGGGAAGGGGGCGTGACCTTTCCAAGGCCCACACTACCATTCTTAAATAATAGGGAGTCTGCACTGAAATATACAACTCGACAATGCGCATGCGAACATGGACTAATCTCTTCCCTGGTTGATACTAGTCACATTTGTCCTGTATGGCAATGGCTATGGCTATGGCTACGGCTACGGTTTTGGTTATGGTTATCGCTATGCCGATCACTATGGCTGCGGCGATGGATGTGGATATAGCTATGTCTATGACTATGACTATGACACTGGCAATGACTATGGAAATGGCTATGGTAATGGGTCTGTATATGAAAATTACTATCAATATGGCTATGACAATGGCATTGAGTATTGGCATGGCTACGGTCATGGCAATAGATATGGTTATGGCTATAGTTATCGATATGGCTATGGCTATTCCAATAGCTATGACTATGGCAAGGTCGATGGCCATTGCTATGGCTACGGCTAGGAGGATGGGTATGGCTATTACTATGAGTATGCCTATGACTATAGCTATGAATATGGCTACGTGAACGGCGTTGGTTATGACTATTGCAATGGGTATGGCTATGACTGGCGATGACTACGACTATAGTTACGGTTATGGGGGCGGCTATGGTGATTGGTATGCAGGTATTGCAGGTATTGCAATACCTCAGGGAGTTTGACACCCCTGCCCTGCAGAGTTGTAAACCACTGCCTTGTGGTACAGGTTCTTGACAGAACTGAAGGCTAAGGGAGCAAACCCTAAACTGAAAACCATGTCACTGTGGTAGCATTAAGGCCGGTTGATATATGGAACTCCCAACATCTCCCGACCAGCCACTGCAGGGACAAGTAGTTTTGCGCCTGTCTTGACATGTTCTTGCCGGTGTGAAACCTCTATTTGCTCCCCGAGAGAGTGCTGCTGGTAACTTGCAAAAGCCAGCAGCACTTCAACACTTTTGCAGGCAGCTTTCATGAAATGTACAACCACACAACAAATGGAGAACAGCAGTCAAGTAATGAAAGCAGTCTTTGTCGCATCGTGACAGACAGCATGATGATGATGATATGGTGATACCTATGCTTATGGCTATGGCTATGGCTATGGCTATGGCTATGGTTATGGCTATGGCTATGGCTATAGCTATGGCTATGGCTATGGCTATGGCTTAAGATAGCTAGATCTGCATTATGGAATGTCCAGTTGTCGCTTCTAGATACTACTAGCATCACCTTCTGTCATAGGAAATGTCCTCCGCTTACCAACTGTCTGTGAGAAGTGTGACAATGCGATAATTTCTGCAGGATATCAGAACTAATGTATTTGAAAACACCCGAAGCCACAGAAAATTAGTGGAAAATTGAATATGAATATAACATATAATCGATTTGTTCTCAGTTACTGGAAAATTGAATATAAATATAACATATAATCGATTGTTTATCAGCTTAGTGAATAGCGTAATATGAAGCAAATGTCCTGTGTCTCATCTTCCCATCTGCGTTTACATTTAGAACAATTGACATTACATATTGGATGCTTCTTCCATGTTATCCAAGTTTTCATTTCTTTAAATTGAAATCTAATTTCCTTCTCCATGGCAACAAATAACCTGTAAATGAACTCACATCAAAATTGTACATGAAGGATAAAATCAAAATAGATGTTTAATTATTAAAGATGATTCATGATTTCATCAGAGTGACCAGCATATAAGTTGGACATGAAGGGTGAAATCTAAGTGAATGTTTTGGTTTGGAAAATAATAGAGGTATTTCATTACATTAGGCAGCATCACATTCTAAAGAAACAACCCTTCTTCAGCAAAACCATTTCGATACATAATTTGAAGGATCACAGGAATTGACTGAAACGTCAAATGAGCCAGGGTGTGGACATAAATGGCTTATACTAGTTCTACTAAATTAGCAGGAAAAGCCACTTATCCTGTCTATTACCATACCTACTGCCCACTACTTTGCACTTAGATAGCTGATGTTTATGCACCAATAACTTTGATGGCCATCAGGAGGCTGTTAATGACGTAGCGTCATGTGTGTTGAATGCTTCCTCTGGATTGGATGGAAGTTAATGTTCATAATTAGCATCGACACTTTGGTGTTGCACCAGTGGCTCATGCCCTTGCCTTTATCATATATATATGATGTGTAACATAATATCTGAGAAAAGACCAGACGGGATGACCGAAGGAGTTGAGCGTCCATCTCCCGTTTTTTAGGATCGTGGGATTCGAAACCTCAGCTTTGAACCCATGTCGAGTCAAACCATTGACCTTAAAATTGATCCTTGTCACTGATTAGCCAGGCACTCAGCATTAGTAGGATAGGGCAGGGACTGGTTGGGTCAGGGTCAGGATAATATGACTGACTGGGATACCATGTCATTGTGCTAGTGGTCTGGTATCCCAGCGGGCCAGCACAATCGTTGGTTGTTGGGGTTTTACGTTCTGTCAACATATATGTTCATATCCGGACGGCAGCAAAATAAAGTCGTCATGAGTGCGCACTGTCACAGGTCAGTATCCGTCCTGATATGACCTTAGATGTTGCCAGGATGTAAAACTCCAACAACAACCAACCTATGCGAGTATAAATATATGGAAGGAATGATATCATGATATAGCTGTCCTACCAACACACCCATCTCTACCTGTGGCGCCACTGTCTGTCCAGCTATCCTGCCGCTGCGTTACACCAGTATAAGTTGCAGTGGAAGCTGGTTTCAAGTTGGCTGGATACACCAGACTTAGCGTGAATTCTAGTCAACATCGAGCGTCTTACTTACAGTTAGAGAAGTCCTATGCTAGGTACACACCTACCGTTTTTCTGCACCCACCTACCATATACGATCTAAAACTGCCTAAATGTCGTGAGGTGTGCACTCCCTTAGCACACCTACCGATTGCGATTCACGAATAAAAACTCATTTTTAGGGCTAAAACGGTAGGTGTGTACCTAGCATTACGATTGTGATTCACGATTCGAAAAATGAATCGGCCCGTTTTCAGTTTTAAGCGGGTCGGGTCGAGTCACGAGTTTTAGTGCGCGAATCCTATACGGTAGGTGTGTACTTGGCATAAGTCTTGACGATGCCCACATACACATGACAAGCCGGATCCTCCTGATACTAGAATGTCAATTCCAGCAGGAGGTGTTTTGAGAACTTTAGACTTTGCATTTCACCAACAGTCAATTCATGGAATGACTTTTGACACTCAGCATTCGTGATATGTATATACCATTTCCCCATTGGGAGACGCAGTGCTACTGGCAGACAGGTCGCAATATCCCACTAGGTCATATTATCCCGACATTGAAGCAACCGCAACTTGCTCTCTGCTGATAAGGAAAGGAACCAGCCAGGGGGGAGGTTGGGAGAAACTGTTCAGAACGTGTTGTTTCAATTTGACTAGACCCATTGACGAGCATCTCTGACTTCCCATACCAGGAACACTTGCAGTATCTAGTTGGTCATGCCGTCGAGACTATGTGGTAGATTTGGGTTTCACGTCCGAAGAACGTGTGAGGTCATTTTAGAACAAAGGGCTGTTGCTGATACCGGTGAGGGAATGTGGTTTTATAATGATGTCTCAGTGAGATATGCCACATAGCAGGACTTCCACGATA
Source organism: Branchipolynoe longqiensis (assembly GCA_030323885.1). NCBI lineage: Eukaryota > Metazoa > Annelida > Polychaeta > Phyllodocida > Polynoidae > Branchipolynoe > Branchipolynoe longqiensis. Next base: position 89,584,688 of record CM059191.1, on the reverse strand, counting down.
CTGTTGATACCGGAGAAAATTAAAATATGTCCAGGGTTAACTGGATTAAATTGAATATAGAAGGCTAGAGATTCAGGAATTGTATATACATGTATATATGGGTGTGCATATATATATATATATATATATATATATATACATATATATATATATATATTCAGTAAATCCTATATAACCGACCACCTGCACAGATCGACCAGTCCCCTATATCGATCGCTTTTTTTTGGTCCAATCAACACCATTGCAACCATATTATAACTCCCTAAACCGACCACCTCCCTACCTGGATCGTTTAATGGCGGTCCCAAGGTCGATCAATTTAGAGAGGTTTCACTGTATATTTATATCTATATATATCTACCGATATGGATATATATATATATATATATAGATATCTACACATATATATGCATCCATTTATAAATTCGTGCTTTATTTAGACAGACATTGTTGCTGAAAAAGCAAGAGTTTTGATGAATCTCTCATATTTTCTTTGCTGGATCTCTATATCAGATTGATTTCTGCCGTCCAACATCTGACTCTTTTATGGACAGTCTGATAAACAGCAACCTTTCGGCACCAAAACAATGGCCTGGATTTGATTCGCCATCTACGCCTTATACACTAGCGCATTTTTACATTGAATACTTACTGACACAATCTAAGAGTACCATTCACTTCAGCACTAAGGACTTTGTTGGGCATATCAACATTATTTGTTAATAATTTCACTTCAAGCATCTCCAAAATTACTCTTCCTTAATAAAATTTACTGTTAGCTATATTACCGCTGATTATAAGGATCGCTCTATCAGTATCATATGGATCTCAAATTCTGGCAGACACTGAAAATAACCCCAATCAAATCAGCAACTTTAAGCCTGAGCTTGAATGAAGGCCTAAAGCCTGATTGGTTGTCCCTGTACATATGCTATCGTCATTACCTCAAATACATTAAACGTAAAGAAGTACATACTAAGGAGTAAGGCATGTTGTTAAATTGCTATTAAGGGTTTGGAGGGTAAGATATCCTTCGCCTAAATATGCAAAACACCTGATAGCAACTGGTGATTCAAACTATAGCAGGGGCTGTTGAACGCCACTGGGAAACGTCGGCCCACAGCAAACCGGACGGGGTCCAGCGATTGGTCAATCATATCCCCGCATTGAATCGCCAACTAAATAATTAAATAACTCTCCGAGCCCATATATGTATATAGTTGATTATATAATATATATATATATATATATATGCTGTATAAGAATGATACGAATATGATAACCCAAACCCCATACTCGCTCCTCACATCCACCCACCAGTAATCGGGTGGTGGAGCCTCGGGCTAGTCATCTACTGCTCCAACCTACTCGCCTCAGCACTGCTGGTGGCGCCACCGCTCGCCTTGCTCATTATCCTGACTCACTTAATATACACTGCCATGTTTATAGTGCAAGCCTCGTTCTGGTATCAACAATAGACCTCGGGAGTATAAATGCTAGGGGGAACATATACTGTCACTATTATTCCTTCATAGACGCCTACTGGAGTGCCAGACCACGAGCCCTGTCAGAACATCGGTGCAGTTAGAGCTGGGCATGCCAAAGATCGACAAGAGTGCTAACCAAGGCCTTTCCTTACCCTTGGCAGGCGAGGAGTGGGCGACAGAGACTCCCTGAATCCCCTGGCTCCCTTACCGCCAACATATCACGGTTGCCGGCCGTTATCGCACCGCAATCGGGCGCGCCAAGATCGAGAGCCGCTAGTGCAGGACTTCCACGATACTGCTACCTAGTGCACCCAACTCCCGCCAGGAGGAGGGGGAGGAATCGATGCTACAGCTCCTTCACCACACACCCTGGGGGACAGCGTCTGGAGAACATGCCATCGTCCCTACTATAAGTGTACACGGGAAGCATGGCCAGTGACGCCGCCTTCGGAATTGTCATTGGTTCGATTCCTGGTCGTGTTAAAGGTGGTATTGTCGGATGGTTCTCATTTTCTGGAATTTCAAGGTTTGACACAGAGAACTACTTTTTAGCCCCCCCCCCCCCCCCCCCCCGGCGACCAAAGTAGTTGGTTGGTTGGTTGGTGGAATGTTATGTCCTGGCAACACCGATGGTCATGTTAGGATGGACATCGACTTGTGATAGTGTGCACTCATGACAACTTTATAGTGTTGCCCCACTGGGAGATCAGGTCTGCGGAACCATGACCTGATATATAACATTCAGTCCCATTATCCTGATACTGAGCTAACCACTCCTTGCCCTATCTTAGTAATGCTGGGTGCCATGCTAGATAGCAACAAGTATCAATTCTATTAGGTATAGGTTTGACTCGGCTGCAGATTCAAACTTCCGACCTTTCGCAAGGGAAGCTTGCGCTCTACCGATTCGGCCACCACGTCCACTACAGCGCCTGGAGAACAGGAGAGGGTCGGTAATGTAAGTGTAGAGAGGGAGGTGGCCAGTGGCGTCGTCATCGGGATTGTCCTGGGTTCGATTCGTGACCGTGGTCAAAGTTGCTAGTCCGATGCTTTTGAGTTTCTGGAATGTCATGGTAGTACACATAGTACTACTTTTCACTCCGCTCCCCTACCCCAAAGTTGTAAATGAAAAATGAATTCGTGAGATTGTTCTTATGGGTCTGGAAGAGTATCACATTTTCTATTGTTCAGGTATTGAACTCCAATCATTCCGTCATATTCCAAATTATCTTTTCAATGATATTCAATTCTAAAATTCCTGGCTCCTATGGAAGACATCACCCCAAACTAATTATTGTAGCTGCATTTTCTATTGAATAAATCTGTATCTATTTCAGACTTTATTGGTTATACATGAGCAAGTGGAATTCCATACAAACATTAAAGAAAATGACATATATAATGGCAGAAATTAGAGCACATCACCAAGAAGGATGGGATGTGTAATGAAGACCATCGTTGTGATAAATCTATGTAATATTATATAACAGGCTGACAACATGCTAATAAAATAGCAGTACAAAAAATATAATATAATATAATGATGTAACTAACTAGACTGGTCGTAGGAAATTACATGATATTTGCAAAGGCGATTCAAGAAGATACAGAACATCAAAATCAAAAGATGATATTACAAAGAACAGTGCCTTGTTTCTAGTCCAAGCCTCGTTCTGGTATCACCAATATGACTCGGGAATGCATCAATAATAGGGATCGCAAATGTAGTACTACGGTGAAGAAACCCCAAGGAATACACCAAGAAATGTGCAGCACACCAGGAACTCGAAAACACTCCAGCACCTGCCCCAACTAGCTCAGCAAATGCGGCAAGTGGGAGCTCCCAATGGATTTGGGAATTAAAGCTTCTATGTTGTCTACAGCTGAATATGCATTGCCACCATCTTTTATTCTGCGGTTACGCTTGTAAGCGGTGGTCTGGCCATTTAACAATAGGCCAGGCTCATCCAAGCAGTCGGATGATTCGATTACTGGCAGTCCAATGTGCTAAACCACCCCTGCAGGGTAACATCACCAGGTGGTGAGTTGCATGAATGCGGTTACATCAAATAAGCATGCACGATTCCTTTTGTTTACATGCTTTACTGATCAAATGCGCCGATGGAGAAACCACTGGGCCGTAATAGGCACATCCAATGAAATAATGAATAAGCTCTGCTTGAGCCCCAGTCACGCCTACCCGGATCAGAGGCCGGACAAGCCCCGGACCGTCATCCGGGTTGGTCCGTGGCGATCCGGGGTGATCCGTGGTTCGTCCGTGGTGAACCGGCGTGATCCGTGGCTGGTCCAGGGTCTGCCCCGGATGTTTTAAAATGTTTAAAAGATCCGGAGCGGTCCGTGGCATTCGGGCTCGATCCGGCATGGTAGTAGTAGCGAAACAACCCTGGACAACCCGGACAGGCTCCGGTTCTTCCCCGGACTACCTGGACTACCCGCGGACCACCCCCGGATCGCACCGGCCGGGTACATGTGACTGTGAGGCAAATAACAACGAAAATATCGATTTTATCCGGGGCTGTCCGGGACAGGCCGCGACTGGTCCTGGGGTGGTCTGGCTCAAAATCCGGGGCTTGTCTGGGTAGGTGTGACTGGGGCTTAAGAGTGTTGCCCTACTGCCCGGTGGTTGCCGAATAATGATGAGGTGGTAACACTTGGCCATGCGTTCTGATTGGTTGAGCTGCTCAGCAAAGCCATGAGCTACTCAATGCCTTTCGCTATCGATAAGTTCTCTGTGTTAGCGATGTATGCATATTATGCAGTAAACGATTATTCAGGTGGTGTATATACAGTAAACCTTCTTTAAATCGACCGACCATGGGGCCGAATTTAAATGGGACATTTCGGGAGGTGATCGGTTTAGGTTTAAACAAAATATTGTATTTGCGATCATTTTTTATTTTATATTTTTTTTGTTGGTCCATTAGTTGTTTAAGCAGGGGAAATTTCAGTTATAGACGACTGGTCTTCCTCATTCCACTGCTGGTCGATAGAAAGCCCGAGCCTACACTTTTACCGACCCAAGGGATTTTTAACCTCCCACACCACATAGACATGGTATGAGAGCAACCGGCCTTTGATGATGCTGTAAGTTATACACAGTGGTGGAAATCCAAATTGGCAGAGCTGGGGGCATGGGGAATCAAACCAGTGACCCTCAGATTAGGAGTCTGACCTAGAAAAAAGTCAGACACTCTAACCACTCCACCACAGAGAACGCCACTTTAGGGACCTAAATAAAAGGATCGACATAGAGGAGTGGTCGATCTGTGGAGAGAGTGATTTAAAGAGGTTTTACTCTAGATATATATGGGATATAAACTGTGTTATGGTGGTATCATTAACTGAAGGCTCTACATTCACCATTCAATACTAATTACCTGATACAGCTGATTCTGTATGTTGTGTTTGGTTGGCACTGCCATTGGCCATCCTCATTAGTGCTTGCCACTTGTACTTGGCACAGTTGTCCCTATTGATTCAGCTGATCTTACTAAATAGCTATGTATATATATAGATATATATATATATATATGCGCTCTATAATCTATTATGGGAATATAAACAAGGACACAACCAACTACCTTTTCCCTATATTAGTTACTACACCCTGTACTGCCATGTTATTAGGTACTCCTACTGTACTAGAGTCATTGAGTTAGTACTGCCACTGCTGCTACCTAGTCTAGTTCCTTCATCCTCCACTAGTCTGCCTCCTGTGTGTGGCTCCTGACCGCCCTGATACCAGCTGCGTCTGGTCACTACTGCTGCCAGACCCGCTCAGACAGTCGGATTTTTAAATATATGGAGTTTGAAACCCCTCCATCAATGACGGGAGAGACGCTGGAGTTGACCACACGCAGGAGGTGGCGCCAGTGGTGGAATTAGGAACCATCACCGACATAGCCGGCATATATTGGTCAGTGAGGATTTAACTGGGATGTGCCATCTCCGTTATTTATAATAATAACATGCATAATATATCACATATATATTTAGATGTATATGCTCTATAATCTATTCTGGGAATATTTACAATTAGCCTATCAAATCTCCGTTCCCTGTGCTATATTTCATATGCATATATTATATATATTCACCATCTCAGTAATATATATAGTATCTACTAACTCAGTGCTTAGTTATAGATTTGATCGCACCGGCGCCCCTTGCAAGTGCCTCTGACCACTTGGCTACCAGCTGTGCCTGGTTATTATCGCCTCCAGACCCGCTCAAACTGTGTCATTTTTACTATATTGCCACCAGAGAATATATATGCTCTTTCACTACCACGTCGGAATTCTTGTTATTCTGTTTCATCTGGTGCCAATTGTTCACATATATATATGTATATATACATACATTAAAACCTCTCTAACCGACCAACTCCACAGTGCGACCGTTCCCCTATATCAATCGCTTCATGTGGGTCCCACCAATACCATTGTAACCATATTCTAACCCCTAAAGCGACCACCTCCCTAAATGGACCACTTAAAGTCGGTCCCAAGGACGGTCGATTTAGAGTTGCTTTACTGTTTATTCGAAGAGTTCAGGCACAAAAAACATGTAAACCGCAATCCATCAGAGCTAGAGCATCCAGCTTCTTGCGCTTCACTGCCATCTTCCCCTGTGACAACTGGACTGGTGAAGCGACATCACAGCACAGGGAGGCGGTGACACAACCCAGGCAGATTCCTCATCTGATGACAACCCCATAGTTGAGGGTGACGGTTGTGGTCTTCTCAGTGTTTTGGTGGCCACCTTGTGCGGGGTGGGCTCCGTCTGCGCCACCCTCTTCGATGCTACTCTCTTACCAGATGGTTTGGTCATGATCTGATTTGTCCTAGGCGCTCCAGAATTTGGAAATGAGCCGTCCAGCGCAGCGCCATCTTTTATACTCCAGGCTATCCAGGAGTAGTCCGGGGGTGGTCCGGGCAGTCCGGGGTGAACCAGGGGTGAACCGGGGGTGCACCAGGGATAATCCAGGCTGTCCGGGGATGGTCTGGGGCTCGTCCGACGTTGTCCAGGGGTCTCTGGCCCAGTCTGGGGATAATCCGTGGATACACCTGTGAGTACGTGGGTGGTCTGGGGTCGATCCGGGATTGTCCAGGGTTGTCTGGGACTGATCCATGACTACTCTGTGGATACACTGGGTAGTCCGAGGGTGGTCCGGCTCAGTCTGGGCTGATCCGGCCTCTGGTCCATGGCTAGACTGTGGCTCGTCCGGGTAGGTGTGACAGCGAGCCCAAAAATGACCAAAATAATGAGTTTTTACTGGGCTGTCCAGGACGTCTGGGGGAGTGGTCCGGGGGTGGTCTGGCTAAAAATCCACGGCTCGTCTGGGTAGGTGTGACTTGGGCTTAACTGCCACTGCAGCCGGATATATAGTCAGAATACCGTACTTATATATGCATACATATGCACCTTCATTCGCAGCACTGTATTTCTAGTTGAGTCTCTAATAGTAATCATCACATCCCCCGGATATACAGTCAGAATATGCGAGTTTATATATGCAGTTGAATATATAATAAAGATTATCACAGCAGCCAGATATACAGTCAGAATACCGCTCTGAGATATACATACATATGTACCTTCATTCACTGCACTGTATTTCTAGTTGAATATCTAATAGTAGTTATCACATCAGCCAGATATACAGTCAGAATACCACGCTTATATATACATACATATGTACCTTCAATCACTGCACTGTATTTCTAGTTGAATATCTAATAGTAATTATCACATCAGCCAGATATACAGTCAGAATAGGCGAGTTTATATGCATATATACATACCTTCATTGAGGCTACTGAATATTTAGTTGAATACCTAATCATTTCTCAATATTCGAGGGTCAATCCGCGAGGTTTGTACGCTACTTGTAGTCCCCTAGTTCAAAATAAATATTTTGCTCACTGGTCATCCTGATCTGGATCATGTATTGTATTGGTAAGCCGAGTACAAAACACATGATGCCATGTGTTGCAAAAACAACATTAACAAAAAGTGTAACCGCTATTAACTGAAATATGTTTTTCATTCCCTTTCTTGTGCTTAATTCCCTATTAAGCGTTGTTAGGAAACCACACGGGGAATTCCCCCTGCCTGACTGTTGCATGCATTCACCTAGTGAATACTGGCACCAGCTGGGCAGACCTGTTCCTATCCTGGGCTGCCCCCTTAATCGAATCAGTTGGTCTGTATTATTCAGATGACTGTTATTATATTCATATTACAACCCACACCGCCCTTCCGATCTGCTCCGACGTACATGAATACATTAGACGTTTTTCTTTCCTTAGTCTATATATATATATCCATATACAGATGAACCTCGATCCAACGGTCTAATAGGGGGGAGCAATTGTCTGTTAAAGCCGTTTGTCCATTGCAGTGACACAATTTTCCGGGGGGTACATAACCATATATATATATATGTATATGTGTGTGTTATAAATTGATGTGCAAACACATCTACATGTAGGTATACACATATATATATATATATATATATATAATCTGAAGCACTGGTGGTGGCTACTGAAGTATTGCTGGTGGAAGGCTGGGGTTCAGAAAATAACTTGTTCTCTTAAAGTGCGCAAATGTTCAGATATTCACTCTAGCGGTTTGTGTCCGTTGGATCCGGAATCCATTGCATCGGTGTCCATTGGATCGAGGTTCATCTGTATATATATATATGTATATATATTTATATATATATATATATATATATATATATATATATATATATATATACAAGGGCACATCAAATATATAAACTAGTGCAATATGTTTTGAGGTGGAAATCCAATTTGGATTTTCACCACTGTGTATAACTTACAGTATCATCAAAGGCTAGTTGCTCTCAGACCATGTCTATGTGGTGTGGGAGGTTAAAAATCCCTTGGGTTGGTAAAAGTGTAGGCTCGTGCTTTCTATCGACAAACTGTCTAATGGTGAAAACAAGTCTATTCAGACTTATCCTTGATAGGCAGTATACATATTCAACTAAACAAGCCAATGTATCATGCAAGTATACATGCGCTGAAGGGAATCATTATATTTATTATGATCGTCATTATTATTTGCCTATTGCCACCTGCTTGCTATGCTCATGACTGGTGGCGCCGCCACCGGCACTCCTCGTACTTCTCGTGCGCGCCAAACCGCCACTGAAACCAGTGGATATTTTCGCCTGATCTGTCTGTTTCTTGTGCAGTTAATATTGATATGTATTCTGCTGATTGAGCCCTTTTCGGTGCGAGGAAAGGGTGTTATTCCGGCCAGTGTTCAAGTCATAATTATTTGTATATATATACATATTTGTATATATAGAATAACTTTGAGAGTCAATAAAATTGGATCTGGTACGTAACTTTAGGAATATATGGTATAGGCTATGGTACAAATAGCATTTAAATGTCACAATTCACAGCCGTTAGTAGAAGTAAGTTCTCTTCAGTGCAGGGAAGTCTCATTGAAGTATGATAATGGGTTGAATCGGCTAATAAATACTTATATAATCGTTTATATGTATATTATTGTTTTCCTTCCATAACAAATAGAGACAATAAAAGAGGAGACAAGTCAGATTTGTATAGATCGAGCCTATAACTCTGGCTGGACCTTAGCACCTACCTTTAATCTATTTGAACTAAATCGGTGGCAAAATGGGCCGTTAGTAGATGGGTGAGGCGCCGCCTGGAGGAAAGGAGGGGAATTAGGGGAGCTGCTTGGATGAGGGCCTCCCGTTCCCCAGGCCGCACCCCAACCTCCCGTAACCCACAGAAGCAAGGAACTGTCAAAGGAAGGTTTACAGGAGCAATATCGGAATAAGAACAATACAAGACAGGAGCATTACATACATAATAATATTTGCATAATTACTTTATACCTCACATATTTAACCAGACGGGATGGCCAAATGAGTTAGAGCGTCCGTCTTCTGTGTTGGTAGACATGGGACTGTGAGTTTGAATACTGGTCGAGTCAAACCAATGACTTAAAAATTGATACTTGTCGCTTCCTAGCCAGGCAGTTGGCATTATTAGGATACGGCAAGGAACGGTGGAATGAGGAAGACCAGTCGTCTGCGACTGAAATTTCCTCTGCTTAAACAACTAATGCACCACACAAAACAAAGATTATATAATAGATATATATGCTGTATAAGAATGATACGATAATAATAACTCGGTAGCCCATACTCCCTCCTCACACTCACCGACCAGTAATCGGGTGGTGGAGCCTCGGGCTCTCTATACAATATAGCGACACCCATTTTGACTCCACTATATACATTTATTTAGTGTTGTCGTTTGGTGATTGAGTTGATTAATAAGACCAAATTTCAATAACGGACAAACGATTTTTTACTCATGTTACTCACTGCTAGTTGGAGTATGCTAGTAATGCCAAATGCCAGGCTAAGTAGCCACATGAATAAACATTTACTTCATTGGTTCGACTCTACCACAGTTATGCCTGGCACACACCTCCCGTTTACGATTCACGCACTAAAACTGACTGCGCATCACAACCCCGACCCATCCCGTTTCACGACTAAAACTGCCGGATTCGTTTTTCGAATCCCTTGCGATTTCAGTTTTAAACCCTAAAACTGAGTTTTAAGTCCCGAATCACAAGGCTCTGGTGTGCTAGGGGGTCACACACCTAGCGACTAAAACTCAAACTTAAGCGTGAAACGGGCAGTTTTAGATCGTATACGGGAGGTGTGTACCAGGCATTAGAAGTCAGGAGTTTGAATCCTGCAACCTACCAAAAGAGGAGCTAGACATTCAACTCATTTGGCGGGCTGGTATGGTTCAAATAGTGTGTGTTACATGATATAATTTCCTCGGATTCTGAATTTCCCGATATGGATTTGGTTATTCTAACAACGGACATAGTAGTGACTTTTGACTAAATCACATGGATATGTGCAGATATATAATATTATATATACCCTGATGCAACTGACACTTGTCAACATCCGGTAGAGGTGAGGAGGACCGCAGGTGGTGCTGCCAGTAGAGTGTTGAGTCTTACGGACAATAACAATATAATAATAATTCCATTAAGTATAGGTATGCTTGCATAATCGGTTATAGATCACAGACATCTGTATATATATATACATATATATATATATATATATATATTCATATATATACATAAACATATATATATGTATCGGTTATAGTCCTGAGTATATCACTATCAGAATACCGGTGTATTGGAACAGTACACTTCCCCTTCCCTGGATAGAAGAACATGAGCTGCACAGGATCCAGTCATAGGGCAACCATATAAGGCTCACGGGGGGAGAAGATCCCTCACACCTCCGTTCAGCTCCCGGTCCCGCTCTGCCAGACCGCCCGGCATCCCTCCCCACCGAGCCCCGGCCCGCCCCGGCCCGCCCCGGCCCGCCCCGGCCCGGCCGCCCCGGCCGCCCCGGCCGCCCCGGCCCGCCCCGGCCGCCCCGGCCCGCCCCGGCCCGCCCCGGCCGCCCCGCCCGCCCCGGCCCGCCCCGGCCGCCCCGGCCGCCCGGCCCGCCCGGCCCGCCCGGCCCGCCCCGCCCGCCCCGGCCCGCCCCGGCCGCCCCGGCCCGCCCCGGCCCGCCCGGCCCGCCCCGGCCCGCCCGGCCCGCCCCGGTCCGCCCCGGCCCGCCCCGGCCCCGGCCACAGCAAGCCCCGGCCCACCACGGCCCGCCACGGCCCGCCCCGCCTCGACCGGACATAATCCTTCACGCCTTAGCGAATGGGGATGAGGTGGTCGTTGATTGTTGGAGTTTTAAATCCTGGAAGCAATTAAGGTCATATCCGGAAGGGTAGCAACTTGTGACAGTGAAAACCCATGGCGATTTTATAGTGCTGTCCCACTGAAAAATCAGACCGCCGGCACCATGATTCGATATCCCACTCAATCACATTATCCCAACAATGAACTAACCAAGCATTGCCCTATCCTATTAATGCCGAATGCCAGGCTAGGACGCAGCAGGTATTCATTTGATAAGTCCTTGAGATGTGAGAGATTGACTGAACTCGGTTGAAGGGGTTGAAGGAGTGGGAGGGGTGGGGGGTGGAGTTCCGTTCCCTCACTGCGGGGCATCATCTTCTAGTCCCGAGTCGTCCGTTGCCCGTTTCTGCACTCCGCGCATGCGTATCGATTCAAAGTTCTTGCATTGCAGCCGACAAGGGAAGGAACATCCCCCTGCAGGCGATTCACGTTGTGATCTGTTGTTATCTTACCACACCGCTGCCACGCCCAATAACCCATCCTTCCTTATGACTTAACGCGCGGTGCATTCTGGGCGGGATATGTGAGCTGGCGACGCCCTTGTTTGGTTTGCGTCAGATGCGCGCACATTTGCGCGTGTGAGTGAAACAGTTGGATGCTTTGTTTTTCAGGAAGAGAAACTAGTTACCAAGTGCTTTGTCAAGCAGAGTATGAGTTGTGGACTTTGGTGATTCAGCTTGTATTGGTCACATGTAGTTGAGGACCACTTGGATGCCTATATCAAAATCTATATATAGACATATGAGACTCTCTCAAAAGGTGCTAAGCAATATGGGACAAAACATTTTACATTGTAACGATCAACATAGTATCTGTTTATGCATTTGCTCAGGATAAACTGATTTCTTTTTACATGGTGTTTCATAATCCCAATAGAATACATATTGATTTGAGGCAAATGTCCTTGTGTTTTCAGTGTAACTGTTTTTGTGCTGTTTTGTGCCAATCGTTACAATGGACAAAAACAAAAAGAGTTATCACCTTTTAAGACAGGCTCATATACATGTATATATACATATATGTACATATATATGCATATACAATAAAACCTCTCTAAATCGACCGACCTTCTGACCGAGTTTAAGTGGTCCATTTAGAGAGGTGGTCGGGGTAGGGAGTTAAAATATCCTTACAATGGTATTTGTGGGACCCAAATAAAGCGGCCGATATAGGGGAGTGGTAGGTATGTGGAGGTGGTCGGTTAGAGAGGTTTTACTGTATACATATAAGTTTAGGCTACAAATAAACAACGAGACACAAAACAGGTAAATGGGTTGGCAACTTTATATCTATATATCTGACCATAGGTTCGGTAATACTCGTACAGGTGAAAGGAGAAATGAGGCGAGTGGAGCGAGTCACGCGCTAACCCGCAGTATATATTGGTCAATGCAGGATCCCAGCACATGCTAGAGCACAGGCCCGTAGCACATTTGAGCACACAATGACAACAATAATAAATACATCAATAGGCAAGTGACAGATTCTAAAGCACAATAATAAATTCCAGTGTATTTTCCGCGTCATATATTTGTAGAACATTGTATACGCATCATATATAATATTTGTACCTATGAACATATGTATATAAACATCCAGATGTGTATATGTATATACAAATATATATATATATATATATATATATATATATTTATGTATATGTATATGTACACACATATACATAGTTATGCATATATATATATGTATGTATATCTGCACTGACCTCTCAGGCAAAGCGCCGCATAGACAGGGAGGCGTATGTAGGGTGGTGATATCAGGGAGCCTAGGTGGTTAGCATATTGGCCATGCATGCAATACATGTGAGTTCGATTCCCGCTCTAGGCGCAATATTCCGCATTTCATCACCCACATAACATATCAATACATATATATAAATCAACGTATACTTTATATATACAAACGTATATGTATGCATATAGAAACATATATATGTGTATATATATATATATATATACTTAGGAGTCAGCACCGTCCTCTCAGGCAAGGATCCGCAGAGACATGTAAGGGTGTGTGGGGTGATTGAAATAAAGGGTCTATTCAGTGTATCAGTTCACATTTGGATATGGAGAACCAAATCTAGTGAAGTGTTTTGGAACAATATGATGCTTTAATCGGACTATGCAGCTTTCCCCATCAATCGCTAAAGTGAGGACACTGATAATTTGAAAAGTTGTCACAGTATACCCATGCCGAATTATTAATTGAACCATCCAGAGTGTATTCTGCTATCCGACATACACAGTCACTCGATCTCAACTGGATGCCAGGCTGCCAGATCAGTAGGAGTACATGAAGCAAACCATGTTTGCTAACTCCTGCAAACCAAACGGGAATACAACACATTTCGTCAGATCTGGCAATATGCTTACACAGGGAACCTATGGTCCCAGGGCTACACAAAGGGAACACGTGTACCTTGGTGTTGATAGTTTCACATAATGACATGATTGATGTCGGAGCAGTCAGGCAGCGGATAGTGCCGAACGATATTACTACATAATAGATGTTTCACACGTAGAGAACAGAAAGGATTCGGCAGTGAGTTTGATACACTTGTTGCAGACAATATTCGATATACCTAGTCTCATACCCTAAATGACTGTTTACCTTTCGTCACGATCTGTAGGTAATGCTGAAATCCGGGTACTGCAACCATTTTTATTGTTTTGATAAATGGATTTTATTCATATGGATGAATACCATCTTTGTTTGCTTTTTCGAGGGTTACATCCTGGCAACATCTAAGGTCATATCAGGACGGGTACTGACTTGTGACAGTGTGCACTTATGGCGACTTTATAGTGCTGACGCACTGGGAAATCAGGCTGCCAGCACGATGACCCCATATCCTACTCAGTCAGATTATCCTGACACTGAGCTAACCAATCCTAGCCCTACCCTATCAATGCCGATTGCCAGGCTAGGAAGTGACAAGCATACATTTTAAAGTCATTGGTTTGATGCAACCGGGAACCAAACTCCCAACCTTCCGCATGAGAAGCCCGCGCTCTACCGATTAGGGCACCTTGCCCGGTAAACTGATTACAATTAAATAAGCTAGATTATTTCTAAATAGAGCATCGCTACGCACAAAACAGCAGCAACCTAGTCATACGTCCTATTGAAATGTTTTCCATTCTGCACAGTCCAGATGTGAGGCTCTCTTTCCAGTGATCCAACTGGTAAGAAAGGACATTTTATTGGTAAATGGATGTTATTCGTATGCAAGGCTCTCTTTAGAATATTCCACCTTTTAAACAATTATTTGTTGGGGGAAATGCAAAGAAGGAAGCAATCACCCAACTGCATAGCAGCGATCACAGCGCCGAAGCGGCCTGTAGCAGCTCGAACCCGCACCCCACATTGGTTACTCCAGCATCCGCTGAATGGCAGCACAGTGCTCGTCTTACATATTACAGCCCCCTCTAGCGGTGCTAAATAATGGTGTGTATATATATCTATATATATATACATATATACAGTCAAACCTCTCTAAATCGACCGATCTTGGAGCCGACTTTAAGTGGTCCATTTAGGGAGATGGTCGGATTAGAGAGTTAGAACATCCTTACAATGGTATTGTTGGGACCCACATACAACGATCGATATAGGGGAGCGTTCGATATGTGGAGGGGTCGGTATAGAGAGGTTTTACTGTACATTTACATATATATTTATATATATGTACAGTAAGACCTCTCTAACAGACAACCTCCAGAGATCGACCACTCCCCTATATCGATCGTTTTAGTTGGGTCCGAACAATACCATTGTAACCATATTCTAACTCCCTAATCCGAGCACCTCCCTAAATGGACCACCTAAAGTCGGTCCCGAGGTCGGTCGATTTAGAGAGGTTTTACTGTATATTGGTGTACTAACCCTTCAGATAGGCTTAAGTTAATTGATATAAAACATCTTAGAATCGATGTAGTCCAAAATGCTTTCATCTGTATACACATATATGTGCATAAATGTATATGTATTATATCATTTATTATATGGATATACATAATGGCAGCCGCTTAAATGTTTCTCTCTAACCACCTTAACTTCCATGGTATTTGCTGCGGAGCGGGCATTCTTTCTGCCTCCTATACCGTGAGCCAACTGTCACTCTGCTCACTTTCAAAACTTTTTCAGTAGGGCATATATTCTCCTGCCAGAGAAGAAACTCTTTCCTTCTCATTTGCGAACAAGCTATTTATATATATATATGTGAAGTGGGCGAGACTGCTCGCCTTGTGCATTTGCGCACAAGTGCCGAGTGACTCGCATCTAGAGATGCGTGCTACTGGGTTGCACAGGTGCGCAAATCGCCAACATTTGCGCGGCCGCGGGTTCTCGGCCCTGACATGTTGCTTGCATATGTCAAGTGCGACTTTCCAAGCAACGAGAGGAGGTCGGGCGTTCGGACCCAGACCCATCGGACGTGTTTTTGCACGCTCTGATGTTTTAGCCGATATTTAGCCCTTATTTGTTGTAATTCCAAACTTATTTAATGTAATTAACCATGTGAAGGGATTCATCGATAATATTACAACCTGCTACTACGCCATCCTGTTAGTTTCGGTAAGAAAAAATGGTCATGATCTCCTGGAAGGGTGAAATGGAATGTTCCTTGCATTCTTTACTTTCCTCCAGTATTAGTGTAGATTAACCGCTATGGAAAAACCTGATATTCGATTGCTTTATATGTAATTAAGGGCCTTATGCCTAAATAGGCCTTATGCAGTTGATCAACCCATCTGCGGGAATGTAATAACATACATATTAACAGAATTAATGTAGTGTTACTTTTGGCTAGAAATAACGACATAGCCTTAGGCGGATTAACCGTGACAGCAGCAGCAACACTAGCTTGACTGCTTAGTTCTGGATTAATTTGGTAACATCAATACAACCCAAATGGCGAGGGGACAGCCAGTTAGTTGAAATAACCTAAAATAAATATCCTTTAGGCCGAAAAATGCATGCGATGGCAAAAGTGCATTAATAAGACGATACTCTGGCTGGCCGCCTTTGGTACGGGGCGGACACCGATGGAGACTGATGACCTGCGGACGTGACGAGAGGCTGCGGCGGCCCATGGCAGGCCCAAGGAAATACACAACGAAATAATTACATAATATTAACACGAAGGCTCGCCTTAAGCGGGGGTGGGATAGCCCGATGGTTACATATGTATATATATATATATATGTATATTTATATATAATTCATCAAGCAGTAATGACTCATTTAAATTGGCGCAATACTATCCACCACTTCGCTGTATCATTACGTCACTACCGTTGCCATCCTATCTGCAATTAGCTCTGGCTATATATATACCCCCCCCCCCTCACATCACACACTGCAGGAAATGTTGTCTTGCTATTAATCCCTGAGCTAGTTATTAAATACAAACCAAACTTACCTGCTCTCCTTTATTATTTTGTGTACCAAGAAATTGATATACAGTAAAACGTCTCTAACCGACCACCTGCACAGACCAACCACTCCCCTATATCGATCGCTTTATTTGGGTGCCAAAAATAGCATTGTAAGGATATGTTAACTCCCTAAACCAACCACCTTCCTAAATGGACCAGTTATACTTGGTCCCAAGGTCAGTCGATTTATAGAGGTTTTACTGTATATATATTTCCCGCTAGGATGTGTAAATATGTGTCTGTGGAACAATTAAAGCTTCTTACGGGACACTCCTGTAGAGCCGGTCATATCCTGTAGCTGTGTAGGGTCCTCTTGAAATCAAAGAAGATAGGAGGCAATCTAGAAATAGAATCCTGATGAGGTCTGCAATCCTTGGTAAAATGATACCCTGCTGACACGTCTTGTATGTGGGAATAGCCAAATATATATATGCATGTAAAATGAATATTTATTTCAAGTAAGAGTCTTCTTTTATTATTTCATTGACTAAGAGGTAATATTCTATGCAAGATCACGATTAAATAGGGTGTAGCATCGGTCCGACGTAGTGGTAACCTATGTTGATGCATGAGAACAAAACTAAAAAAGTTTGGCACAACGTGTGGCTAACATGCATACTGCATTTACCTAGCCTTGGCATAACGCGCTCCCAACGTTCTACTAGTGACTGTTAAATGTGTTGCACAATGTATGAGAGCGCAGTGCCAGCGCATGAGTGATGCATGTCCAATGACAATCCAGTGCAGTTTGGTCATGCGCCAGCGTGCACCCAGCGTGCTCAACTTGGCGTAATGCATGAGAAACACATGCCAATGTGCGGGGGGCACCCGACCCACCTGCACAACGCTCATGACACGTTCGCAGGCGTCACCATCATCATCATGCTGTCGGTCGCGATGCGACAAAGACTGCTTTCATTACTTGACTGCCGCGCTCCATTTAGCTCTCTGCTGTGAGAGTTGCGTCCATGAGTCGGTCTTAATGTCTCTCAGCTTCAGGTTTCTCTTGATGGTATCCCTGAACCGGAGACGGGGGCGCCGTCTCTTTCTGTAGCCAGAAGACAGTTGAGAATAAAGGATCTGCTTTGGTAGCCTGTCTGATGACATCCTCATGAGGTGTCCAGTCCACCGGAGATTCTTTTTGATCAGCCCCATCCGTTCGAGTATTTCCTTATTCGTCACTTTGTCCTTCCAGGTTAGCCTCATGATTGAACGCAGATGTCGCATCATGAAGGCATGCAGCTTTTTCACCTGCCGTCTGTACACTGTCCAGGCCTCGGCTCCGTATAGTAGGGTGGATAGCACGATTGCACGGTAGATCTTACCTTTGACCCGAATGGACACATGGTGGTTGTTCCAGAGTCTCTGGCGTAGTCGGCCGAAAGATGCGCTAGCCTTGGCTATCCACCTCTGTATCTCAGCATCAATGCGTGCATCACTTGATATAGTGCTTCCGAGATAGGTGAATTCTGGAACAGAGTTCAGCTTGTTTCCGTCAACCATGATCTCCTCCTCTCGGGTTCTTGTAGAGTTCGGTTGGTTCAGCACCTCCGTCTTCTTGATGTTAATTTTCAGGCCAAACTTCTTTGATGCATCGGAGAAAGCGTCCACTATTTTCTGGGTCTCTTCAGCAGAGTGGGCAACCAGTGCACTGTCATCTGCGAATAGTAGCTCTCTCACCAGTATCTGAGTAGTCTTGGTCTTCGCTCTGAAGTGTGCAACACATTTCATGAAAGCTGCCTGCAAAAAGCGTACATTGACGTATACCAACACGCGCCTAATTTACTACACTAGACACAACACGCTTATATGCATATTTGGAATCAGATTTATTATCTGAAAACAATTAAAAGGGCTCAAGGAGCAGCATTCTCGAGGTGGCGACAGGGCCGTCTTTCATGATCACCGTTTAGCATGCAGCAATGTCTAGTACGTTAATTAAGTAGTCTTATATGTATATCGGAATTAGGCATCGTGGCCTCTTAATTTTGCGATACAGGCAGTATGACAGAAAGTTACAGTTCCTTGTAGAGTCAAATCTGGAATACAAACATAGTATAGTAATCTAGCAGGCTGTAGTTGAACAGGTCAGTACACCTCGGCAGCGCTCAACCCCTTCCGTCAAGGGTGGGTGGGTGGGAAATTTGCGCACGTCTTAGTCCACTGGCGGGCAGGCGGGCTATTGCCGCTGAGAGCTAGCGACCGATACGCCGCCCTGGTGTATCATGAGTGAATTAGGGATGTTAGCTAGCCAACATCACCAATTCAGTACACAAGACACAACACGCTTATATGTATATTTGGAATCAGATTTATTATCTGAAAACAATTAAAAGGCCTCAAGGAGCAGCATTCTCGAGGTGGCGACAGGGCCGTCTTTCATGATCACCGTTTAGCATGCAGCAATGTCTAGTATGTTAATTAAGTAGTCTTATAAGTATATCGGAATTAGGCATTGTGGCCTCTTAATCTTGCGATACAGGCAGTATGACAGAAAGTTACAGTTCCTTGTAGAGTCAAATCTGGAAAACAAACATAGTATAGTAATCTAGCAGGCAGTAGTTGGACAGGTCAGTACACCTCGGCAGCGCTCAACCCAACAATCTTCCGAGCGCTGCCGGGGCAACACTGACATGTACTGCACTTAGGTAGGCATTTACAGATGCGCTTCTCCAGGTACCTGCAGCCATTATTGTATCCAAAGTTAGCCCTTCACCTTGGCAGGCCTGAGCAGCACCTCTGCGGAGCCCATGCAGGGTAAATCCTGTTTGTCTACCAATTGCCATGAAGGAGGGCAAGGTCAAGGCGCGTTTCAGAACCGGAAGAGTCAGTGGTAAGCTTGATGGCAACATGAAGGCTGCGGCGTTAGGGTATGTTGGCTTGTTGCGTATCTTTGCCAGGCTCTGACCGGGCAGCACGAAGAGAGCGGGAGGCCTGGAAGCCTAAATATTACAGGTGGGGCAGAGGAAGGCCTCGTTTTGGTGGACCTTAAGACCACCAGTAAGTTATCGCCGTCTACATAGATATCCTTGTATCTTAGAACATGCCTCATGGCGTTAGGCTTGACAGATGAGGGAACTAGATTTCCTTGCCGAACAAAGGTGAAATATCCTATTAGAATAGCCGCAATGATAACATGGGGCGCTGGGGTTAGGCTTTGGAGGTATTCGATTATGGCCTGAAGTTCGGGCGGATTAATTGGGGCAGCTCTAGTAACTACGTGACGAGAGGTTTTAAATATGCCAGATTTGAAGAGTTTAATCTCAGGTGCATCGAAGGCACTTGCACTACCAGCACCCGCAGCTACCCATAGTTTGACTGAACTAAAGTAGTTCATTACGGCACCAGGTGATTTAAGACGATCTTTGAGGTACATAAGAAATGACAAGAGGAGATATACGGAAGGATTTTGGCACTCTGTGCGGTGCTGGGTACAAAAGTCTATATACAGTTTAACGTGGGCTGCCTTGTTCTTCCAGGTCTGAGGTGCTAACGCGAGCACATATCTATCCAGGAGTCTCTGGTGGTGTATTAGCGAGAATCCTGGAAGATAGAGCCACAAAATTACTATCTTCCGAACCTAATTATTACAGTTTACATTTCAAGATGTTAAGCAATGTCAATAGGGTAATCTCTTGCAGACCACGGGTTCGACACATATTCAGCACGGACAATTGATGGGTTTCGTCATGTGGGGCTCTACTCAGGGCGACGGCTAAAATTAATTCTTTCCCGGGTTTATGTAGAATTAGAAGTTGACAATTTTCCTTAGCTGCAATCAGCCATAACTGCCACGCGCATGCGCACAACATTTTATCTTTACCTCGTCCTGAATCCAAAACTTGTTGCGAAGCACTATTATCCGTATTAACCACTATAGTGAATTCATGGGGCTTCGGGGGAAGGAGGTTAGCTACGGCATGTATCAAATTCAGGGCTTCAAGCTGCGTGATGAGTAGCTCTTGGGCGCATAATTTTGAATCGTACTCAGCACTATAATAATGATTGGAGGCAAGATTGGAGCCGAAATTTGCGCACGTCTTAGTCCACTGGCAGGCAGGCGGGCTATGGCCGCCGAGAGCTAGCGACCGATATGCTGCCCTGGTGTCTCATGAGTGAATTAGGGATGTTAGCTAGCCAACATCACCAATGTACGCATAACGCATAACGATATATCCTGAAGTAGCATCTGAAAATGACATATGTGATGTCTATTTATTCTCATCTGCGTCTTTATACTTTAATAGAACGTTATCCAATCCAGATATATATATATAAATATAATTTACGCACGCGGACAAACAGAGAACGAGAATAAGTGAATTATAAATTTTTTTAATTTAAAGTACATAACCTGCAGGCAGGCCGAGGTGTGGAGTACATAATCGTGAATGGATATCGTATCGTGAGGCAGGTCACAGTGTCAATATATCACGTAGGTATAACAAGTATCATGAACAGTGCAATAACTGTTGATATGAACAGGTATCAGTTTCATCAGGATAAGTAATGAGTAACAGGATAATTAGTGCAGGCCAAGTTAAATGGCGTGAGGAAAAATAATTGAGGAGAAGGAAGCATAGTAGAGATGAGAAGACTTAACAAGAGCCAGCAACCCTCAACCCAACAAATTCCCGAGGGTTGCTGGTACAACGGAGATCCGAGACTCAGACAGGTAGGCATGCACTGCCCCACTGGTCCAGGGACCTGCCTCTCATATGCTTGCCAACGTCACTCCTGCACGGATGCAGGCCTGCATTGCCCCCTCCGGAGGCTGTGCAGGGTTAGTGGGTGTTCAGGCCCAAATAGAACTGATGCAGACAGTGCTAGCACCTTGGACAGACCAGCTATGGTTAGAGGACCTCCATCAGACAGGAGGAACGCCGGTGACTCCGGCCACGGCGTGTATATCTCATAATACGCCGTCCACGCTAGCACTGGACAACATGGAGAGGCAATAAGAGAAGGAAGAAGATAGACAAGAGGAGGCTGAGTAGAAGTTCTTGTTTCAGAGGACCTAATTGATACGGATAGACCGTTGGAGGCGAGCAAGATATCAGAAGCCAAGAGGGTATGCGGACCGCGTTCCACAGATTAAACGGATGCTATATTACTCTGTAGGGCTAGTGTGAAGTAGCTAATCAGAAGAGTGGCAATGTACAACAGAGCAGGTCTGCCAAATGAGCGGAGAAAATGAATTAGCGTCTTGAACTCACGCGGTGATAATGGGGAAGCTCGGGCAGGAACATGTGTCGAGTTCTTAGATAAGCCTTTCTTAAGTAGAGTGACTAAGTAGACCGAGAAGTTAGAGGAATCTCCTCCAAGTACCTCGACACATATCTTCGCCCCTCTGAAGTAGTTCGCAACAGAACCAGGGGACTTTAATCATGCATTAAGGTGGACGAGAAAGGAGAGCAGATCATATACGGCAGGCTTCAGAGGATCTACACCATGACGATAACAGAATGCCTGGTAGGCATGGAGATGGACAGCTTTGTTAGCCCAAGTTCCTCTGGCGAGCGCAGCTGAGCACGCTGATACTAGCTGCAAGTGTTGTGTCACGCTGTACCCTGGAAGATAGAAGCAGAAGAGTGACTATCTTCCAGGGAGTGAGTAAAGAGGTATCAGATGTCAAAATCAAGATTATCTAGTGAGAATGATACATTCTGCTAGAGCGGCAATCCTAGCTTGTTTACTATGCGGAAGCCTACTTAAGTTATCAGCTAGAACAAGGTCCTTCCCTTCTTTGTGACTGATCGTTATCATACAGCTTTTCAATGCTGAAATCAGCCAGATCTGTCTTGATAGTGAAGTTAAGATCGGATCCCTCCCTGCGCCTGAGGACAGGACTTGCTGTGAGACCAAATTATCTGTATTCACCACCACGTTAAAATTCCTCGGATCAGGGGGCAAGAGGAATGTTAATGCAATCAAAAGATTAAATGCTTCTAGCTGGTTAATGAACTTAAGCTTATCAACTACTTCAGAAGGGTAAACCCCCGCATAGTAAGCCACTTGGGAAAACGCCCCGCCCCCCCGCCTTAAGGGTCGAGTCACACGTGATCACTTGTGCCAACGGCAGGAGGACAATTTTATTAAAGCTAGCCGCAAACTGCAAAAACCAATCAATATCTTTAATTATATCCAGGGCAAACGGATGTTGGCCAGCATTAGGAGCAGCTCCAATGGCAGCCAACACCCTATTCATGAACGTTCTAGCGGGTTTGACACATTTAGCAATATGCTGCATATTGCCAGCTAGACTCTGGAGCTGCTTTTTCGAGGCCACTTGCTTCCCGTTCCAGGCACAACATTCTTCGAGGACCCCTGCAAGCTTATCAGGAGGAATAGTCACAGTTAACTGCGGGGCAGATATCAAGAAACCCAACCAAATTAAGCTATCAGTAGGCGGTGTACATTTTTTAGGCACAAGGGCAAGACCCAGCCTCTTAGTAATCTCAAGAAACATGCTATAGGCTTCAACCGCCCTATCTTTTGAATACTCAACACTGACAAAATCATCCAAGTAGCACAAACAGAAAAAAAACATTTTCCTCAGTAACCAGACCACCGCACGAGTCGTCCTAGCACATGCTAGCGCCGACGTGCGACAGCCAAATGGCGGTGCTATATCAATAAATAGCTGATCATCTACAGCGTCTCCGCTGAAAAAATAGCTAAATAACCCGGAAACTGTTCCCAACAGGCGGTATCCGGCGTTGGCCAGAACGAGAGAAGGGTGGGCCGAAACTCCAACAGAGACGGCGGGGCATATTCATCAGCTGCGGAACCTTGAACAGGCGGTTCAGTAATCACAAAACCTGCATCAAAACAGTCATACAAGAAATTAATTGGTAAATCATTATCAAGAGTAAGCAGAGGAAAAACATCATGCTCCACAGCCACAGGTACAGTATCAGACATAGCAATTGGAAATAAGTCAGTAACAACAGGCTCAGTAATCGACAGTTCCGGTTATGTAACCACAGGCATCACAGAGTCGCCCGGGCGGCCACGGAGTAGCGACCCAGTCCCGGTCACCAGCTGTTGTTCACACCTCTGCTGACTACCGCCCACTACGACCGGCGCCTGCTCAGCTGACGCACCAACCGCCAGCCGACGTGACTGGGAGGGGCCAATCACAACAACTGAGTCACTAGCAGCAGCGACTCCACTCACCGCACCAGCAGCATTCACTTCTGACGCAGTAGTCGTTGTCGGCTGCGCAGCTTTCTTGTCTAGGAACTGGCGCTTCTTGAGACAGTCCTGCTCACGATGTGACAGAATCCTCTTGTACCTCAACGCACACCACACGCAATTATGAATATAGCGAGTCGGAAGCACCCCTTGATTCTCTGAGAAACCACACTCGTCGCCCCAGTTCCACTTATGACATGGCAAGCCATTCACCTCTTTTGAGTAATCATCGCGAGGATTGATCGGCTGGCCTACCACCTGTTGTTCTTGTTCTTGCTGCTGACCCTGCACCGGAAGCACTCTCTGAGTGCTTGTCACTGGCACGACATGCTGCCTACCCAGCGCTGACTGCCCTGCATAGTGCTGGTACGACACCTGAGACTGCTTGCTCGTCGCTGAACACACGCCACGCTGGAGAACCTTGATTGCCACTTCATTGGCCGAACCATTCTTGATCCTCCCAGCAGCCAACCTCTTAAACACTTTGTCCGACCAATGCCGACATGTTGGCCAATCCCAGGTCTCCGCCATCTCCGCCAAATCCTCCTCATGCTGAGCCAAAGACAGCAGCCAAGCCGGCCACAGAGCCGAGCATGCCGCCAACCGCTTCAACGCGCCAAAGTACTCCAGCCACGTCGCTTCCCCCATCAAAATAGAACGACATGCATCCCCCCGTGTGATAAACAAATGAGGCTGCAATGCTGTACCTTGAGGCTTCTTAAGAGCGGACGCTCCTCCCAGCAACAACTCCGCAAGCACTGAAGCCGTCTGCTGGACCTGCGGAACCGTCGCCACCACCGGCACCACCGACTGCACTACCACTCGGGGCTCAGACAGCACCAACCTAGGAAGGCGGCACCACAACTACAGGGGGTGGAGCCACTACCATGGCAGGCGTCACAAGCCCCTCCCCATGAACCTCTGGCCGCGCCGGTACTTGAGGCACTTGAAGGGGATCGTGAACCGCCACCTTGTCCGCCCCCCTAGCAGGTGATGGAAGCGGTGACACAGGGGGCAGGACCGGACGCCACGGGGTAACCGAGACACCCCGACTCTCCAAATCGCAACTCTTACCGCCAGCTCTCTATTACGCACCAAATTCTCACGCTGCATTTCAAACATGGTCATAGTATCAGGGTCTGGAAAGTCCGGCGTCGCCGAAGTTGACGCCACCGGCTGCCGAGTCCTCCCAAATCTCGCCTCCCCAGCCGACACTGCCTGCTCAAGCCTGGCACGCTTACACAGGCCTCTCGGGCTTCTCCTGACAGCTTTACGCTCCTTCGACACACTTGACTTTACCGTACCGAGCGGAGGCCCCTTCTTCTTTTTAACTGGAGGCATATCGCCGACACACACAACTCAAGGAACCAATGCCAAACAAAGCTACTGCTGCAAAGTGTGAAACGACTGGCCCGAGCAGGTGAGGGTGGGAGAGTGAAGAAACCAGAGCGTCACATGCCGAAAGTAGTGCCGTGTAGGTAAGTAGTTAGAGAAAAATAGTGCAGTGTCCGCTTTCATAAATTATCTATGTTGACTAATCAACATATCCAATTGTATATACTAGTTGAGCTACATAAGGAATAAGAGGAAGACATGACAAGGTGTTAGAGTGTATTTTCTCTGGCTAGAGCAACAATACACCCCTTGCATAAAAAGGACAGATTTTCGGCGAAAATGAATTAGGTTAATGAGCAGAGGCGAGTGGTGGCACCACCATTTGGAGCTGAGGTTAAGGAGGTTGGAGCAGTAGATGACTAGCCCGAGGCTCTACCACCCGATGACTGGTGGGTGGGTATAAGGAACGAGTATATAATTTAGGGTTATTATACTTGTATAATTCTTCTAAGCGCAATATTCCGGACATAGTGGCCTAATCGGCAGAGCGCGGGTCTCGCCTGCCAAAGGTCGGAAGTTTGGTTCCCAGTCGACTCAGACTAATGACTTTCCAATTGATGCTTTTCGCATCCTAGGCTGGCACTCGGGCAATCATAGGGTAGGGCCAGGACTGTTAGCTGAGTGTCAGAATAATGTGACTGAGTGGGATATCATGTCATAAGGCTGTCGGCCTAATTTCCCAGTGGGGCAGCCCTATAGACTACATCGCCATTCCAGCCGCATGGTGCATTGGGGGATGCATTGAAGAAAACCAAACCCTCGTGAAGCACATGGCTAATAGTTATACTAAGACAGTTGGTACAGCTATGAAATGTGATAGTTTCAGCTCAACTCATCTCTTCTTTGAAAGATAGAATACCAACTAAACAAATCTATATAATAAATTAAGATATTTATTGTTTATCCAGCATTGCATTTACGTCAATATAATCAGCACAGCATATGCCATGTATATTTAGATTGAGACAGATCTGGGAACTCAGCCTCTTACCTTAGATGTTGCCTGGACGCAAAACTCCAGCAACCAACCAACCAACATCCTACACTACGTGCTGATATGACCTTAGATGTTGCTAGGACGTAAGACAACAACAAACAAACAAACACTACGTCACCTTCATAAAAACAGCTACCCCCCCTGCCTGGCCCTATCACCATTACTGCCACACTCACACATACCCTCATGCCAGCTTCCCCCCCCCCCCCTCCCACCCTGCCCACACCACTGTCTCTCGATCTCACCTCCTTCAACACCCACCAAGCTGAAGATATAATCATCATAACACTCGAGTCTAGCAACAAGTCCCTGAGCTCTTAGCCTGATTTAAAGCTGCATATCTCAATGAAAGCTTCAAATTTGCTAGGCAGAACATTTCTCTAGGTTTGCTTCTACATATCCAGATGAGGTGTTGGTGTAGGCCCCTTTATGAGAATCAACTGCCGTATAGAAGGGAATGCTAAGGCAATGTAATATAACCTTTTGGTGCTGAATGCTATGGGAATTTAGACAGATGCGTACAATTTAATATTACATGCTTCAAATTCAAATATCTCCTAAATTAGCCATTTTAATTCAAGGTTACTTCAAGGTAAATTAAGGTAGATTATTGTTGTGTGTGTTATTTTGTGTGTATGTCATAGTATGTGTGTGTGATGGTTTATTTGGCCTGTCCATTGTGGCTAAGTCGCATTTCGGCTCTTTTCATCGCTGAATATCAATAGTGTCAAGTTGGTAGTTGCTTTGTCATCTTAGCTGCTCAGTGATATATGTACCTACATAAGGTGCCAAGCTTTAGGTCCATCCCTTTATCTGATCAAACTAATATGTCAAAGGATGACAGTAACTCAAAACCAGCGAAGTATGCAGGCCTTAAGGAAGGCCAACTGAAATATTAACCCTTCTTCGGTTCACCGTCGCAAATCACGGCCATTCCTGGACCTCATGTACCATTGATTTTTATTTCTTGAAATTTTATACTGCCTCTCATGGATAAGTTGGAATAGACTTGTTTTCACCATTAGACAGTTTGCCTACACTTTTACCGACCCAAGGGATTTTTAACCTCCTACACCACATAAACATGGTATGAGAGCAACTGGCCTTTGATGACGCTGTAAGTTATACACAGTGGTGGAAATCCAAATTGGCAGAGGTGGGGGCACAGGGAATCGAACCACTGACCTTCAGATTAGGAGTCTGACCTAGAAAAAAGTCAGACACTCTAACCACTCCACCAGAGAGAACACTGTCATGGGGATGATGAAAATAGGAAATATTGCGCCTAGAACGGGCTTGAACCCACATTTATTTGCATTCCGGGCCAGTTTGCTAACCATTACACCAGCTAGGATCCCTGGTGTCACCACACTACCAACACCTACCTGTCTATGTGGCTCCTTGCCTTAGAGGTCAGTGCACACCACTACAATACCAAGGCCAGGCTTCATCCTTTATCAAATCCTTCTTTAATTGGTGAGAAGATGGTGTCAGTACTCCTCCACCCCCAATCTCCTCCTGGGAGCGAGCTTTTTAATCTTGTTGCCAGGCATCATCTTTAAATTGTTTGCAATTCGCAAAATGTAGTTATGGTTGCTAGTGGTGCGGCTGCGGCCACTGCCACAAGCAATGTCCTGCACCGTACCCCTCCCACTACCACCACCCCTCACTCCACAACCGCACCCCCACCTCAGGCGTTGCTTCCCCATTCCAAGCCCTGCCTCCACGCTCCGCACTCAGGTTCACTGGGCGCGGTGTCCGAATCGGTAGAGTGCGGGTTTAGCGTGCGGGATATCGGGCGTTCGGTTCCCAGTCGAGTGAAACCAATGATTTAGAAAATTGATATCTGTCACTTCCTAGCCTGGTGATCACCATTAATAGGATATGGCAAGGACTGGTTAGCTCAGAATCAGGATAATGTGATTGAGTGGGATATCAGGCCATGGTGCTGGCAGCCTGGTGCCAGAGTGGGGCAGCACGATGAAGTCACCATGAGTGTCCACTGTCACAAGTCGGTATCCATCCTGATATGACCTTAGATGTTGCCAGGACATAAAACTGTAACAACAAACTGACCAACGAATCCCCCTCAGGCAGTGATTCCGCACTCCACGCTCCACCTCCAACTCTTGCGCTCAGGTCCACCTTCTCGCTCCTTGTCTTGATCCGCCCTGCCCAGCTCGGTCCACCTCCCCTTGTCCATTCCCCCCCCAACTCCCTTGTCCCGTTCCCCGCCCGCCAATCACCACACAACCTCGGTCCCTTGCCCCGCCTTGCCGCGCACCGCCCCGTCACCGCCCCGTCCACGTCCAACTGGCTGGTGGGATGGTTTGGGGGCCCCAGCGACAGTTGCCTTCATTCGAGCTGACTGCCTCCTTATCGGACCCACCAGGGACGGGAAGGGAGCTGTTCTCCTGCCCGACCTTCACTGCCGAGCAGCCCGGGCTTCCCAGGCAGCCCGGGGTGGCGACATGTGTTCTGTGCACGAGCACTGGGAAGCGTCCGTGTCACGAGGGACTGAAGGGTGTGATGTGCTGTTGGGGTAGGGGTGAGGGTCGGGGTGTCGAAGGAGTGACTGAGAGTGCGCGTGTCTGGGGCTGAGTGGGTGAGTGGGTGAGTGGGTGGGGGCTGCGTAGAAGGTAGTGTATATACAACGTCGGGTGTGGGTTGATGTTTGTGGATAACCTGAGGAAAGGCAATGTCTAGAGAACAGGTAAAAGCCTGAGGTCAGTAAAAGGGTTCACAAGGAAAATATATTAGAGGAGGTAAAGGACAGATGTGTTGGGAGTAAAAGGCGTGAGAGATGGGAAAGGTCTGAGGAAGGTTAGAGGACTGACCCAAGGTAAAAGAATGAGCAGTAGTAAAATGACACATCTTGCATTGAGGTCAAAAATGAGGTGAGGTTAACCTGTCTCTAGACATAAAGTCATAGATTGTATTATATTATATACTGCATAGTAACACCTTTGGTAATGTTGTTGGCGGGGTTAAGGAATGTGATGGGGCATGAGCGGAGTAAGGTCCAAGGTAATTGATCATATGCTCATGGTTTTACATGTTCATACAAGTTAGGGTCATAACTAGACAAGGTCGGGTGTGTGGCACCTGCTACTCCTGATAGATGTATAACACTTGTCACAATATGTAATCTATTTATAGGGAACTGCTATCCTGTATGTGTGCCATAATCAGCAGTGGATTTCCATCATGCCTCATTTAATCCTCTGGCGGATGGTTATATTGTTCACCTCCATGTTGGTGGAACTGCTGATTGATGTGATATGGCTTCATATATCTTCACCTCCAAACCTCGGAGAGATGCATCGATACAAGTTGTGTCGCCAACTCGCCGCCACATCCTCCACTACGTCACCTTCAGTGTTACAGCTCCAACTCTCACCCAGCTCTATCACCATTACTGACAAACTCACACAGAATCTCATGCCAGCTGCACACCCTTCCCAGAGCACTATTTAGTCAGGACCAGGACACTTGTATTCCAGAAGTGTCCGTAAAACTGTTTAATAGTCAAATAACAATGGAAGAAATGTTAGATGGCTGCTGATGAACACAATGTTGCTGTTAGTATTATTTATATTCATATTCATGCGGACAGACAATGACACAACCAATAATAGTTGGATGAGAATATCTCTGGCTCAACCTCGAAAGGCCCCTCCGTTTATTAACCTAGCTTAAGAATAACAATATAAAGTCAAATTTCCAGCCGAATGGATACCTGATAGCGATCGCGCCGCCCGAAGTCGCCTCACCCGGGCACCCGGAACCTGATTGGAAGCTGTCCTGTGGCACGGGGCACCCCAGCCGGGTGAGTACAGGCGGCACAGCACCCACCAGCCCTATGCAGGCAGGTGATATTAAAGCCCTGCAGCCTAAATAATATGGGCATTACTCGTTATACAATACGATAACACTTTCCAATCCCCATCCAATCATGCCTTGCATATCAGTTTCAGGTATGACACCAAAAGGGTCCTACATTATCAAAACGGTTATTCGATTTATAAAACCTGGAATTGAACATGCAGTTTAACTTAGTGAAAGGTCCAAGTATATTGCTTGATCATAGGATTATGTTTTTACATCCTAATAACAGATATAGGGACAACTTAAACCAGCCTGGTCTGTGGAAAATTACCATCCTTATAGATTTATGGCGCTTGCCAACTAAGATATTGCTATGGGGGTGATACCAATGGGAAATGTTGCACCTTGAGTGGGACTCGAGCCCACATCTCTTTGCAATCTGGGCCAGTGTTCTAACCATTACACCAACTAGGCTCCCTGATATCACCACACTACCCATGCCTACATGTCTATGTGGCTCCTTGTCTGAGAGGTCAGTGCAGACCACTACACTCATCCCCCTACAAGTGTAAGTAAGTCTTTTAATGCTTACAATTACATACATACAAACAGTGCACTTACACATACACTGGGTAGGTTCAACAACTATACAGCACGTAGCTTGTACATGATCATGGCCATGGCAACCAGTGTCATGGGAGTGATCAAAATGGGAAATATTGCGTCTAGAGTGGGACTCAAACTGACATCTTGTTGCATTCCGGGCTAGTGTGCTAACCATTACACTGGCTAGGCTCCCTGATGTCACCACACAACCCACGCCTACCTGTCTATGAGGATCCTTGCCTGAGAGGTCAGTGCCGATCAGTACAATATCATAGTGGTGTGGCCATATTATATTCCACCCAATAAAATCGCACAAAATGAACACAGCATTATTTCCTGAGTAGGATCAAATACTGTTATTTATTAGATTAGTTATTCACTGATTCAAATCAAAATACTGTTATTTGAGAGTGTGACTTAATAATTGTGAGAGAGTGCTAAACTCATATTCACAACTCAGTGTCAGCCACTTGTTTGCTCGCTTTCTTCAAAATTAGCTCTGTCACTATCTAATAGACTAATGCTGTGTTCATATCGTCCTGTGGAATATCGTGAACTTCCCACTTACTGCGGATGAACAAGATCATGTAAACGGAGAGCGTTCATTTGACAATTCACGGTAATCAATAACAATATGGACTCCACAAGGTTTTTTAGTTTTTCCCATGG
Source organism: Branchipolynoe longqiensis (assembly GCA_030323885.1). Lineage (NCBI taxonomy): Eukaryota > Metazoa > Annelida > Polychaeta > Phyllodocida > Polynoidae > Branchipolynoe > Branchipolynoe longqiensis. Next base: position 89,553,222 of record CM059191.1, on the reverse strand, counting down.
TATACCCATTATATTAACACATAATCTAAGTTTAGATACATAGATTTAATTAAATATGATCGAAATAATTAATATTGAGACATGTTTTGTGGTCTATGATAACAAAATTGAACGTTTCAGGCTGGGTGATAATAGAGGCAACCTATAGTATATGCATAAATAACACGTAAGCTGCACATTCTTGGGAGATATCATCCATTACCATAATATACACCATGTATGATTTGTTTTGAGGCCACACTTCATGGACAATGGTTTCATTACAAACATATTTTTGTCAGTTATTATGGAACCTTACCATGCAAGTTTTCTCCATTCGCTGCCATTTTTTCACAAGTGGTGAATAACGAGCAGCTTACAAAACCTCCACTTCAAAGGTGGTGGTCACCAGTTGCAAAGTCAATTAAATGCAATTCACTGGTTGTGAAGTGGGAAACACCATAGACACCAGTTCATATGAATGCAACATAACGCGGAGTGTCAATGACAGTGTCAGCTAATTTAAAGCCAATCAACAATGTTTGTTTCTCCATTTGCAATTTTAACAAAGTATGGCAAATATAATGGCTTCATTGAAAACAATCTAATTTGCAGGATGTCAAATTAAAAATAATAAGATTCATGTAGCTCATTTTAGAATACTATTACCAGTATCTAGAACAATTTAATCCTCTCAGATGCAGATTCAGATTGCAAACGTTGCCTTGGGTCGCACATGGTGACTTTGATGAACTGGCAAACTCCCAAATAACCATTTACAGTGTTTTAGTGACACCAAATATGCATCAAAACCATTCTCAACATCTTCACTACGCCATACATAAATATACTAATAACACAATAATAAAAGTATCAACCTGAATAAGCAAGGCAGGCCTTAGACAGCATTGAAATCTGTGAGAGTTGACAAGGGATAACACCCAAAACTGGAAAGTAGACAGGTCCCCGAGACTACCATGACTGTGCTGTACATGACTGATGTTTTTGCCACTTCCTTCACGGATTCTGTTAGGTAGAGTGTGGTTAGCTTATAGGGTTATGCTTAAAAGGTTAATACCTCAGGTGTGTTTTTTGACTACATGAAGTAGTTTGAGTAAGTAGGTTGTTAGTAATGATGGGATAAACAATGCTTGGAGGATTGTACATTTCAGTCATTTAGTAGTCTAGTACAGTCGTTATTAGTGTCTATGTTTATACAAAGACCCCAGAATACCAAGACGGCTCACTCAGCCTGTACTGTGTAATCAAAATGATCAAACCCACCACCTGTTAATGGTGTTGGTTCAGGTTAACTGAAAATGTGCCAATTGCCATTGAAGCAGTGAATGTAAAAAAAATAGCCCTGATTTGCATACAACCTACCTTCACCAACTGAACTTGAAAGATTCCATCTGATTGGGCGATTTCAGCTTGCATAGATTTAGGCAGGTCCCTTGGTCTTCGTTACAAATGTGGCCATTCCTAGTAAGATACCAAGGTCAAGGCCAATCAAACAAACTGAAAATATGGACTCATTTAAATTAAGTTATTGTGCACTCCATTCATAATCCATGCATGTCTGATATATTCCTAAAATTAATGATATAAATGAAAGGAATAGACATTCAGAACTCTAGCTGAAATGTCTGACTGAGTTGACATGTATGTGAAGTGGTGGAAGTGGTGGATGTGGTGAGATTCAGGATGGCCATGTCAAAGTGAGGGAGTCAGGCTACAGTTACCATCAGGTGATGCAGTGCCCGTCAACTACCTGGCTGAGTCAACCTACAGTTGATACTCAATACTTCTTGTGAGTGAAAGTGTTAGATGTGCCTCTGGTGCACGCTCGGAGGTGGGAGGCCGGAGGATAGTGGTGGGAGGTGGGAGGTGAGAGGTGGGATGTGGAGGATTGGGTAGTGGGATGTAGGTGGTGGGAGGTGGAAGTTGGGATGTGGGAGGTGGAATATTGGGAGGCGGGACGTGGGGTGATGCGAGGTGGGATGATATTGGTGGGAGGTGGAAGGTTAGACGTGGGAGGGGGAGGATTGGGAGGTAGGAGGTGGGAGGATAGTGGTGGGAGGTGGAAGGTGAGATGTGGCAGGTGGAAGGTGAGAGGTGGGAGGTGGGAGGTGAGAGGTGGGATGTGGAGGCTTGGGTAGTGGGAGGTGGCTGGAGGGAGGTGGAAGTTGGGATGTGCGAGGTGGAATATTGAGAGGTGGGAGGTGGGGTGGTGGGAGGTGGGATGATATTGGTGGGACGTGGAAGGTTAGAGGTGGGAGGGGGAGGATTGGGAGGTGGGAAGTGGGAGGATAGTGGTGGGAGGTGGATGATTGGGTACGAGGATGTGACTGGTGGGAGGTGGAAGCTGGGATGTGGGAGGTGGAATATTGGTAGGTGGGAGGGCGGGTGGTGGGTGCTTGAGGTGGGAGGTGGGGTGGTGGGAGATGGCATGATATTGGTGGGACGTGGAAGGTTAGAGGTGGGAGGGGGAGGATTGGAAGGTGGGAGGTGGGAGGTGGGAGGATAGTGGTGGGAGGTGGAAGGTGACAGGTGGGCTGTGGATGATTGGGTAGGTGGATGTGGCTGGTGGGAGGTGGAAGCTGGGATGTGGGAGGTGGAATATTGGTAGATGGGAGGTGGGGTGGTGGGTGGGGGAGGTGGGAGGTGATGGGTGTGGGCATAGGAGACGGGTGAGGAGTGTGGGTATAGGAGAGCGGGTGGGTGTGGGTATAGAAGATGGGTGTGGGTGTGGGTATAGAAGATGGGGGATGGGTGTGGGTATAGGAGAGGAGTGTGGGTATAGGAGAGGGGGTGGGTGTGGGTATAGAAGATGGGTGTGGGTATAGGAGAGGAGTGTGGGTATAGGAGAGGAGTGATGGGTGTGGGTATGGGATAGGGGTAATGGGTGTGGGTATAGGAGAGGGGTGTGGGGTGATAATAAATGGGCGATCACGGGAGGTGCAAATGCAGTCAATTCACAATTTCCAAACACATCAAGGAAACCAGTCCAATCTGCCTGATCTACCGTGTAATGAAGTGTCCACGCATCGATTATGCCCTGAATGATTAACATAGCTGGGAGATAGGTGCCTACTTTATGGCCATACAAGCACGGAATAATAATGGATACGGTGAGGATGGTGGGAGCTGCAGGAGATTGGCAGAGAGGTGGCCATGGGTATAGCCCCATCAAAATGGTATCAGTGGAATAACTGAAATTAAGGAAAAGAAGGGCAGATGGGGAGGTGCAGAGGTGCCACCTGGAGGGAAGGAGCTGCATTCAAGCGGCGCGGCGTCTTACTCAGTAAAGCGCAAGTTTCACGTCCGGAGGGTCGGGAGTTCGAATCCCAGTCGAGTCATCCCAATGACTTCTATAATTGAGCCTCGTCGCTATCTATAACATGGCACTCGGCATTAATTGGATAGGACATGGACTGTATCAGGATAATGTGACTGTGTGGGAAATCGAGTCATGGTGTCACTAGCCTCATCGGCCAGTGAGGCAGCACTATAAAGTCGCCATTAGTGCATTCTGTGTCACATTGCTACCCATCCTGATATGACCGTAGGTATTGCGATGACATAACCCAACAACTCAAATATAAAGTATATTCAATGGCAAACTCACTGATGGATTCGCTTAGAAAAGGCATGGCTTAAATAAACACTGATGCCAAAGTGCACGCTCGCTATTGATTAGCAAATTTCATACACTGCATAACCCAGCTATTTCTGACTAACAGCAATGACACACAAGGCTTGTGTTTTCTAAGCGAATCCGTCAGTGAATTAACCATTGAATATACTTTATATTTGATTTGTTGGTTTATGTCATAGCAATGCAGGCAATCAAATACCTTATCATCAGCTACTGTGTGATAAGATAACACCAACACTACAGCTGGTCAGCATTAAACACAAGCCTGAATACCCAGGTTGATATGCTATGGACAATATAAATAAAGCCTCAATACACTTTTCTTCTTATTTTTAGAGACCCTACCATGGCAGTGCTGCAGTGTTCGCGGCTATGCCATTTCAAGGTCACGTTCACAGTGACCTCATCGTCAGGTGATACCATCCTCACATAGCAAATTAACAGACCCGGCAACTTGTTAAGCCACGCATGTCCACGTACTTGTTGGAGAGCACGCCGATGTCTGCCTCGCTGAGGGCCGGCGAACCACCATAGGTGGCGCCTCTGACAACTTCCTGTATACGCCACCTAACGACGGAATGAGACACCATCGCAGCTGCTTTAACGGCACGCCATGAGAAATATGCCCCAAACGGAAGGTCCAAGAGTCGCGTGCGCTGAGGGAGTAGTTGCGCATGCGCGTAACTGACTACGCATGTGTGGGTGGGTGGCCTCTTTACTTTACCTCCCGCCTCCATCCCCCCCCCCCGCCCCCCAATACCACGCTAGCCCGGCAGCGTGGTAGAAGCCATTCCATCGACACCTTTACCGTCTCTGCTTGTCAAAAGCTCCCTCCCCAAGCGCTATGAGCATTTTCTTCCACTTTTCTCACAGCAATCTGCACACACACGATCAGAGGGGATGGCCAAATGAGTTAAGCGTCTGCATCCAGTATTGGTGGATTGTGGGATTCGAACCCATGGGTGGTGGGAGGTGGAAGTTGGCATGTGGGATGGGTTGGAACCGTTGTCGAGTTAAACCGATGAGTTAAAAATGAATGCTTGTCGCTTCCTAGCAAGGCACTCAACATTATTAGGACAGGGCAAGGACTGGTCGGCTCAGTGTCAGGATTATGTGACTGAATGTGATATCAGGCCATGGTGCTGGCAGCGTTATCTCCCAGTAGGGCAACACTAACAAGTTGAGTGATCACTGTCACAAGTGGGTACCCGTCCTGATATGACGCTAGATGTTGTGAGAATGTAAAACTCCAAGAAAAAAACAACCCTCCCTTCATACAGCCCGTCGGCTGTTCTCACTCCCTTCCCTCCCAAAACCTCCCCACCCATTGTCTACCCTTCCTCACCCTCCTCTCATAACTCCCACACTCAGTGGGACCGGGACGTAGCTCAGACGGTAGAGTGTTCACATGTGAAGGTGATGTCATCCTATCTATCCTGCTCAGTGGACTCATTTGCAGTTTGGACTATTGGCCATTCCAACGACAACTGGTTCATCAAAGGCTGTGGTATGTACGTTCCAGTCCTTGGGAAAGTGCAGATAAAAGACACATTGCTATTCATCAGAAAGAATAGCATATGTGGTCGCAGCAGGTTTCCGCCAAAGAAATATCTCAGAATGACCATATGTTTGAGGTCCAATAGCTTTTTTCTAGGTTTTCTGAAGGTTGTTGGTTCGATTCGCTGTGCCCCCAAATCTGCCAATTTGGATTTCCACTCCTGTGTATAACTTACAGCAATCATCAAAGGCCAGTTGCTCTCATCCCATGTTTATGTTGTGTGGGAGGTTAAAAATCCCTTCGGTTGGTAAAAGTGTAGCCTCAGGCTTTCTATCGATAGACTGTCTAATGGTGAAAACAAGTCTATTCAGACTTATCCATAATAGGCAGAATAAATCTTCAAGAAGAAGAAGAACACTGCCCTCATCCACCCCTTCCCTCAACTTGTCCAGATCCCTCCCCATCTACACCTTCCACTCTCACACCCTCCGCTTATACACCGACTCCTCGGCATCGCACCATATGTTCCCAGTCCCCCACTCCCATGCGCTCCCTCCCATACTCTCCCCTCCTATCCACTCCCGTCATACTCCCTCCACTACTATGTACCACGTTCCTCACCTTCACCGTCTCTTCCACCTCCACCTCTGGTTTCAAGTCCTTCTCTCCCAGAACCTCCACCCCACACTCCTTTATCCAACCTCGTGTCCTACACCATCACAATCTACTCACCCTCACCCCACCCCCCGCCCAACTCCACCTCTCCTCCCTGCCCACCCAAGACGGTCCCCCATAGACCGAGTACAAGTGACGCGTCTCGGGCCTTGACGTGTCAACGTGTTTCTTTGTCGCGCACTACAATATTTTCTGAAAAGAACACGATGATCTATCCAATCCGCACCCAGTGCCCGTCCATCAGTCAGCCATCCCTCAACTGTACGCGCGTGTCTGACGACCTGCTTGGACATGCTATCCGGCCCTAATGGAGGCTTTGTCAATGGCCCGGGGAAGTACCAACAATACCAACTGTTTGTTTATGTTAAATTCCCCAAGCCGACTCGAGACCCCAAGCTGACCCGAGACCATAAACGCCGTGCGTCAAAGAGGCGACACCTGGTGGCGTTGTCCGAAAACATAGTCGCCTGACGTCACAATGGGGTCCCCAATGTGTGTCTGTCACAGATTAGTGTTGACAAGGGGAAGTGTGTCAAGTGTCAGTGGCAGTTAGTGCCGGTTGACAGTGACAGTGTTCGGCGTTGTGCCTGCAGCCCATGAATTCCGGTTCTAGAGGTCGGTAAGCCTGACAGTGGTAGAAAGGGCAGACATGATTAATTAGCAACTTAATGATTCAGTAATGACAGAAATGAAGCAGTGTATGTGTGGGAAATGTTTAATCTAAAGGCCCATTCACACCTCACCAGATTGGGGTGCCGAATAGCAATGGACACTGTTCGGTGAAATACGATAATGTACGGTTTATATACGGTTGGCATCCGGCGTGTCCGGTGGTGTCCGGTGTGTACGGTGGCAAGTTTTGAACATTCACAATACTTGTACCGTACACCGCCGGACTGAGGTGTACGGTTGGTGTCCGTTTTAAGTCGTTTAGTCCATTTTGTCCGGTCCACGTCCGTTACCCATCCGTTACATCTCTGGTTTGCTTCCTGCCAAGTCCTTTGACGGTGGTTTTTTGGGGGGGTTTTGGGTTTGTTTTTTTATTAGGGAATTCGGTCAGTATATGTTTTCAGCGCATCTGTGAACAAGCCGGTATGTCCGTTTGACATTCGGTTTTCGTCCGGTTAGCATCCGGTAGATATTCGTTAATGTACGTTCCTTGTCCGTTTAGCGTCCGTTTCGTCCGGCGGCCGTTGCAACATTTCGACAAATTTAGGTACATTTTGATACCAAACACCACTGGACTAGAACATTATTGTCCGGTTTATGTCCGTTGCTCAATCCGGTAAGGTGTAAATGGGGGCTTAAAGCCGTGCAGTAGATGCCGGACCCAGGTCTACAGAAGCATAAGAAGTAGAAGGGTTGCTGGGTGGAAAACAACTGTGTCTTCCTGGCTCCTGGAGAGACGTGCCTAAAGCCAAGTTATTTAGAACTTAAGTATGGTAGATTATAATGATCCAGATAATATATTTATCTCAGAAAATTATAGAAACTCAACGATATCGGAATATACAACAGCAATGTATTTTCGATGAAAGGAAATAAACTTTGTAGTGTTCATTTGATTGTCCATCTGATGACAGGGCGCATACTCTGCTATGACAACATTGTTTTGTATACATAATCCTCCGGTGAAGACAGCTGATATTATATATATATATATATATATATATAATAAAACCTCTCTCCACCACTCCCCTATATTAATCGCCGTATTTGAGTCCCCAATCATCGCCCATACAATACCATTGTAAGGATAAAACAAACCTTTCTAAACTGACCACCTCCCTAAATGAACCATTTCAAATAGGTCCCGTTGTCGTCGATTTAGAGATGTTTTACTATATATATATATATATATATATAATAATCCTAATCCTTATGTAGATATATATGTATGTATATATGTATATATATGTATATACATATATATATATATATATATGTTTGTTTGTTGTCGTTTTACGTCCTAGCAACATCTAAGGTCATATCAGGACGGGTACCGACTTGTGACAGTGCGCCCTCATGGCGGACTTTATAGTGCTGTCCCACTGGGAAACCAGGCCGCCGGCACCATGACCTGGTATCCCACTCAGTCACATTTTCCTGACACTCAGCCAACCAGTCCTTGCCCTATCCTAATAATGCCGAGCACCTGGCTAGGAAGCAACAAGTATCAATTTTAAAGTCATTGGTTTGACTCGACCGGGACTCGAACCCACGACCCCACGATCTACCAGCATGGGAGACGGACGCTCTAACTCATTCGGCCATCCCGTTTGGTTATATATATATATGTGTATATATATATATATGTATATATATTTATATATATATATGTATGTATATATATTATGTATACCGAATTATACACGTATACATATACATAAGGGTTTATTATTATTATTATTTGTTATACTCCGTAAGACCAACACTGTACCGGTGGCTCCACCTACCCTCCTCTGCTCCACCGGATGTAGATCAGTATATGCGCCAAATCACCGTTCAGAATGAAATCAAATTAAATGTACTGTTAAAGCGATACGACCAAACTTGCGTGTGGGCGATTGGCATCAAGTGATGTGTATGGCGCACAAGTTGACATGTATCAGTCGTCATCTGTGGCACATACAACATCCGGTGAAAGGGTGCGATACATGTTTGATGAACTATGACACAGACGGCGTGTGATCTCAGACCGGGCTGTCAGCATGGGGGATGACACCCATTGACATGTCTTTTATCCAGGTCACATTAAGCCTCGCTATGGAAGTAGGCTGCGGAAGGTCCAGAAGTCGTTCATGCCCTGTGACGTTAGCGGCGTCTCAACACCGCCCGCTGATGGTTATTTAGTCATAGTGAGGAGGGACGGGCACTGCATTGGTTCGAAGCAGAGATCACTCGAGAACCAGTGGACAACTGTATGTTTGTTGGAGCTGTACGTCCTGGCAACAATTAAGGCCATACCAGGATGAGTACAGACTGTTGACAGCGCACACTTATGGTAACTTTATAGTGCTGCCCCACTTGGAAACCCGGCCACCAGCATTATGATTTCGCACTCAGGAATATTTTCCTGATATTGAGCTAACCAGTCCAAGCTAAAGAATGAATAAGGGAGTATCTGATCACACTGAACTAAGAGTAAGTAAAGGTACTGGTATCGACCTGAATTGGAAATCCTAAACCAACAACTAAAACTTTTTTTGTAAATGTAAAATGATTGAATGTACCTCATACTCATTATTTACTGCATTGTCTACGGTTTAATTTCAAAATCTACTTCACATTTCAAGACACTATATAAACTATGATACAAAAAAAGAAGAGATTGTGTAAATACAAAGATACATGTAACAGTTACGGCCGGAAGACCAGCGCTATGGCAACAGATTTACATGAATAACATTCATTTACCAAAACAAATGTTGAGCACCATGCTAGTTAGTAGTTAGTGACAAGGATCAATTTGATTTGTCAGTGGTTTGAGTCAAACCGGGACTTGAACTAGTACCCTTCCGGGAAGCCTGCGTTCTACCGATTTAGCCACCGGATGCGTTTTTGCAGTATGCATGCCATACAGAACACAAGTCGCACCCATCCATAGTGGTTCCACACGCAGGGGACAGAGTGGCTGTGCTGCACTGTTTGGGGGCGGGGTAAAGGGCGCATTCCATATACGCGTAATGCGTAATGCAAATGCGAATGCGAATGTGACACCTTGTAACCTATGAGCTACATTCCATACACACGTAATGCGTAATGCAAATGCAAATGCGAAAAATCCATTATCCCGATCGCTCCATGTAGCGATCGGTGCGTAATGCGTAATGCGTAATGCGTAAAGGTGGTGCGAATAGAAAAGCATCAGTCGCATTTGTCCATTGATATAAGGCTGGAGGAGGCGACTGATAATTACGGACAGCCGGGACAAGGTGGTGCGAACAGAAAAGCATCAGTCGCATTTGTCCATTGATATATGGCTGGAGTAGGCAACTGATAATTAGAAATATGAAGAATGGGACGGTGCAAACATGTAGGTTTATGCGGCGGACCTGTTAGGAAGCAGTCTTCATGAGAAATATGAAGAATGGGACAGTGCAAATGTGTAGGTTCATGAGGTGGACCTGTTAGGAAGCAGTCTTCATGAGAAATATGAAGAATGGGACGGTGCAAACATGTAGGTTTATGCGGCGGACCTGTTAGGAAGCAGTCTTCATATTTGGGACGGTCCTAACATCCCTCGAAGCAAACTAAACTGAGCCATGTTTGCACCGTCCCATTCTTCATATTTCTCATGTAGGTTTATGCGGCGGACCTGTTAGGAAGCAGTCTTCATATTTGGGACGGTCCTAACATCCCTCGAAGCAATCTAAACTGAGCCATGTTTGCACCGTCCCATTCTTCATATTTCTCATGACAGGTCCGCTGCATAAACCTACATGTTTGCACCATACTTTTTATATACTTCACTGCATAACGCATAACGTATAACGCGTGTATGGAATGATGGCATTCGCATAACGCATAACGTATTACGCATTACGCATATATGGAATGCGCCCTTTAGGCCTTCTGCCTCCATACTGTGGGTAATTGAAAACAGAACGAGACAGTAGCATAAAGTGGCAATTTTAATTCTTTCTATCTTAGCTTGTTACATTACTCTTTCATGATGAGATGACCTTAGATATTTCAAGGATTACAGGCACTTAACCCTATCGATACATCATATTAGTTGGGTGGGTGGGACTGCAAATCTGGGCGGCAGAAGTATGTCCTCTCGGTTTGAAAAGTCTGGTTGAAGTGAATATCTCCAGTGCCACGTCATCGGCTTTGACTGGAAATCACTATAGGTGGCGCGTCAATCGGCGGCCATTTTAGTTCTAAAAGTGAATATAGATGTCACCACCAGTCTGATTTTAATCTAACTGCGTAGTTCAAGAAGTATCATGTAGATGGCGCGTCGATCAGCGGCCAAAGTTATTAGTTCTAAGAATAGAATATAGTCGGCGCCATGGTGCCCTAATCTACTGAAATTCACAGTCTCGTTCATTCAATTACCCATGTTGCGCACATCATGGACAATTGAAAACAGAACGAGACAGTAGTATAAAGTGGCAATTTTAATTCTTTCTATCTTAGCTTGTTACATTACTCTTTCATGATGAGATGACCTTAGATATTTGAAGGATTATAGGCACTTAACCAAAAAAATAGAGCAAGTGTCCTGGGAGCCGATGAAACCGACTGCCTTGGTACATAATCATGCACTGCGTCAGTGGTCCAATGACCCAAGTGTTTGATGTTGCTGATTGACGATCGTTGCAGAGCACAGGCTTGTGCACCACCTCGTCTCAGACTATGCAGTGTCATTGCCGCTGGGGCCGGATGACCTGCCATGGACAGGGCCAGTCGTATGGTGTCAGGCAACGCGGTTGCACGTAGAGGTGATCCGTTGGTAGTCAGGAAGGCAGGGCCATCGGGGTGAAGTGGTGTCCTGGACACGTAATCCTTCCACGCTTGATGTGGACAGTAGGGCGATCCAGTTATTGCCGGAACGAGAAATGTCTCTTGGAGACGATGACTTGTATTGTTTTTGATTACCGGACTCGGACATTGATACCCACTGCGGTTAGCCTCAAATCCTTGGCCCGACGATAGTGGCCAGGGTCAGAGCTGCCAAATTTAGGAAAGGTTAGTCTGTCGGAGAAGTGTGCGCTGATAGTAGCTAGCACCAGTAGTATTCCCTTGCCTGGGCTGCCTTATTCCTCCAGGTCCCAATCGCCAGCCCCGCCTTAATGGCATCAAGAAGCCGCTGATGGTGACGTTGTGAGTAACCTGGGGAGAGAAGGCAAAAAATTTAAATATCGATCCCAGGTTACAGGTTAGGGGTCAAAGCATTGTCATGTGTCACAATCACCGATTCCAGGCCGGCCTCAGCAACAAGTCTCTGGCTAGACTCCTTGCACGCAAGTCGAAACACCTACGACTTAGAGCATCAGGAGAATGATGTCCTTTCCTGGTTTGTGTCGGACAAGAATGTCGGTACTCCTTCGTGCGGCAAACAGCCAGATCTCCCGGGCACAGGCACAGATGACAGGGTCGCAACCTGCCCCGGAACTGAGCACTTGCTGTGAGGTTGCATTGTCTGTGTTTATTGCGATGGTGTATTTGTGCGCTTGATGTGGAGAGAGACGTTTGAGGGCGACAACCAAATCCATCGCCTCGAGCTGTGGGTTTTTGAGATGGTCTCCAGACAAATTCAGCTTTCGTGTAGGATGTCGCTGTACTCGTGACTCTAGAGTGGCTATGTATACATAAGCCTGTGTCACTTGTTCTGCGAGTACATCAACAGTGTACGGGGAGCCGTTTCCATGCAGGGTCATTAGAAATGTTTATGTGATTCTTATCACGCATTGTAGGCCTTTTTGTCTCAGATTGTGATTTGTTAGCTTCTGACATGGTCTGCAAACAAATTTGTGTAGGAAGTTGCCATACTCGTGACTTCAGTGTGGCTATGTATACTTAAGCCTGGGTCACTTGTTCTACGAGTGCATCAAAAGCGTGCGGGGACCGGTTATTTCAATGCAATGTCATTATAATGTGGGTTGTCAGCTTTTGTCTATCAAGCAATGCCCAAGTGCGCCATGATGATAAGGCTCGGCACCCTATTAAGCTTATGAGATAAAAGAATGCAGAGCCCTTGGTGAATTGACATCTTAGAATGTGATTGAAGAATGCTTTGCGGTTTCATGTATTACTCAAATCCTATGCACTGCCCGACCTCCAGGTCGTGGTGATGTCGGCACTCCCTGAGACTTTGCGTCTGCGACAATATCTAGACGGTCGCCATCACAGCAGCCAGACAAGATCTGGGTGTAGTTTGCATGCACTCTGTGTACTGATAACTTTTGTCTGGCCAAGTGCGAGATCTGGGTCAGCGTCTGGTTCATGGAGCTTATGTACAGGTCAGTGTAATTAGAATGTGGAGTGTCAGCTTTTGTTACTTGACTTATTGTGTGTCGGATCGGTTGTTTATATCCAGTGTCATTGAGGAGATATTTTATGTGTGTGCACCTATGGTTGTTGGATGGCACCATCTTGAGTATTAGCGTGTTCTGTGGTTAGGTAATGTCCGAATGATTTACAGTCTAGTGGGGGAAGGAAATGTCTCCAGCTTATGCATGCTAAATAGTTTTTACTATCAATCCGCTGCGACGCAAGGTTCGTTGACTGCATCCCCCGTTCGTCGTCGCGCCCATTGCTCGGACAAACTGCATTGCAGATAACATGTCCTCCCCCTCCGGCACACATCCGACGCTCCCTACATCGAAGACATAAGATTTAAACTCACGGTTTCCACGTGTTCGTCGCCCACGCCGGGGGCCACCATCAAGGAGATCACAGCCGATTGTACCGAGAAGGAGCGATGGCGTGTCGGTTCAAACGATCACCTCCATAACAATCCGTCGAGCATACTGTCATGGCCGCCTCCTCGTGCCATGATGTCAGCACGCCACCAGCTCGGAGAAACTGCATCCTCCCCTGCTGGCACACGTCCGATGCTCCTCGCCATTGAAGGAAAGAGATTCGAACCCACTGTTTGCATGAGTTTGTCGTTCATTCCGGTGGCCACCATCAAAAGAAATCACATCCGATTGTAGCGAGAAGGAGCGATGGCTCAAACGGTCGCCTCCATAGCGATCCGTCGAGCATGCTGTCATGGCCGCCTCCTCGTGGCGTGACGTCAGCACACCGCCGTTGCGGTGTAACGGACCTAAATTTTTGTCATTCCGCATTTCCCTGCGGTTTGTGATACGTACATTAATACCAAGTTTGACATCGGTGATGTGGTTTCTGTAATGTAGCCAGAGCCACGGTTAATCCCACGTCCGCAGGCTTCTTTGACGCGTCAATTTTTTGTTGTTGTTGTTGTTTCATCTCGCCGTGCCTCACCCCGATCCTGTGTTCGAGTTGAACGAGACTGTCTTATCGATATATATTATATGATAGAGCCACTGACTTCGACCTAGTTTTCGGTTTCTTCCTCCTGTTGACCAGGCTTGTTGATCCAGAGTATCTGCCCTGGATCCCTTCGTGGGTTTGAAGCGTCATTCCCACTCCAGTTTTAATCCAAATCTGGGTGGCAGAAGTATGTCCTCTCGGTTTGAAAAGTCTGGTCGAAGTGAATATCTCCAGTGCCACGTCATCGGCTTTGACTGGAAATCACTATAGGTTGCGCGTCAATCGGCGGCCATTTTAGTTCTAAAAGTGAATATAGATGTCGCCACCAGTCTGACTTTAATCTAACTGCATAGTTCAAGAAGTATCATGTAGATGGCGCGTCGATCAGCGGCCAAGGTTATTAGTTCTAAGAATAGAATATAGTCCTTGTGTTTGCAGTGTAATTCTTTCTCTGCTCTCTTATTTCAATCGGAACAATGGACACACAAAAAAAAGAGTTACCACCTTTTGAGACAGGCTCATATATTAAATTCCCATGAGTGTGCACCGTCACAAGTCGCTACCCTTCCTGATATGACCTTAAATGTTACCAGGATGTAAAGCTCCAACGACCAAGCTATCGATCAATCAATCAATGCCCGTTACACTGGAAAAGAAAGAAATCATCAGCTGAAGAAAGCACCATAATAAAAAAGAACACCAGTCCGCATCCACCATTTTGTTTTCCTCTTGTGCTGGAGCTGCATCCAGAAATAGGCACGCACCTAATTGTGTGTGACCGCGGATGTGGCCGGACGATTGTGTATGCTGGCCATATGCGTATATTATTGCCTGTTATGCCGCGGCCTGCGTGTCCTTATGACGTTACAAGCGCCTAATATTGTGGTGGCTATATGAGAAGATTCGATGGGATTAAGTGACAAACCCAATTGCTTGCAAATTCATGACATGCCTCCGGGAACCGGAAAGGTTCTCCTTGTGCGAAAGCTGGTTCCTGGTGTAGGTTGGAGCTGTAGAATGTACTATTGCTGGAGAGCAAGTTCTAAATGCTAGACAATGACTGGTTATTACTGGAATCAATCACTGTCTGTTTCACACAGCGTGTTGTCTAAATTGCTTATTTTATTAGAGCTGTCACCACATAGGTAATACCTGTATCATGCTATGGGACTTTACATGGTGGTTATTGATTATATAATAGAGGTAACATAATTCACACTGTACACAATATTCCATATAAGAAAGAGCCGAAATACATCCGAAAGATGTAGCCTTAATAACCCCTTTCTTTTGTACTTAGTTTGATTCCTTCAACCTTTGAAGTTTGACTATCAAAATGGGGCTTAAGGCGACACTCCATTTTTCAGTTGGTCTTACATCTTCCCTCAATTCCCATCTTGGTGACCATTTTCCTAAATGGTAATTAATGCAGAGTGCCAGGCTAGGTAATGGCAAAAATCAATTGTATAAGTCATTGGTTTGACTCTGCTAGGATTCACACCCACGACCATCGGCCGTCCTGAGTACTCTGTGTATATCTTGTGTAACCCTCCAATTACAGACCTCAACGCTAAGGGTTTGTACCTAGCTACGTTTTTCCTTCTTGAATACTCTGACCAGGAGTGGAAACTTCACAGATATGTGATATATAATCTAGTAGTGCACGGATATCAGTCTCCCATCCATGTAATGTAAATAGTCCCTGATGTCCGCTACTACTTTAACTCCTCATCAGTTCTAGTCGTCCTGGTATCGTTGGTTGGGTGTCTTATATGCATTGTCCCATTTCAATACGATGTTCCAGGCCAATGACTGACTGTCTAGGGATATGTTCACAATATCATTTCAAATTCTTCTCTCGTTTATCTTTCTATGAAAAGCTCCTTTCCAAAACCGCGATAAGGGCCGATGAAAAAAAATGAGCTGGCAAGGTCGGAGCTCGTGCTTTGGAAAAGAGCTCTTCAGATATATAAAGAGCTCTTCATATTGATATATACATAGGGGTTATATGAAGAGCTCTTTTCCAAAGCACAAGCTAGGAGCTTGGCATGGTGATTGCCAGCTAATTTTGTTGGATCGGCACTTATCGCGTTTTGGAAAATCACTCTTCATATACGCATATATACATATATTATGGATATATTTATATACGTATATTTAATTATATATACATATTTACATATATCATCATGGCTATTATATCGATGCAAGGAGATGCTGGAGGTGGCGCAACCAGTCATATGCATACATTCTCTGGCACGAATGACATAGTTGAGCATCCGTAGATACGGTCGGTGGCGGGCGTGTCGCCACTGGTTACATGGGGTGGGGATACTTCGCACCAAATGGATATCTCAAGAACAATATAATAACAATAATAATAATCTCCGTTCCGCGCCGTTATACTCGCATAATGCTTATGCTTATATATCACATAGCCACCGGAGGATATATGTATATAATGCATATTTATTTATTATAAGCACACCGACAATATTATTAATTACTGGTCAGTGAGTAGTAAGCGGTTGCAGAGCTGAGTTCCATTCTCAGTTTGCACTACCATTCCAGTCATAGAAAGCATACAGTAGAGGCAATGCCGGATTCTACATAATTATTATGTCCATATATATATATATATATATATATATATAGGTGGAAATAATATATATGTATATATAAATATATATATATATATATATATATATAAACAGTAGGCCCCTGATAAAGAGAATAGCAAGAGGACTGACATGGTGAGAAAGTGTACACTATATCCTTTGGCGGGAATATATTAATTGCCCACCTACAATTTAAATTTGAACATCCAAGCGCGTCTCTAGGCGCGAAGGACCAGGCACAGCATACAACTTTACAAGTGGTAAGAGGTCCGCACAGGTGGTGCCAATGTGCCAAAATCTAGAACTACATACTGGATCAGTAAATAGTGTATAGTGAGTATAATATAGCAGAGGGAACTGAAGCGAGATAGTGTCCTTATTTATATTTTCATAATATATTATATACAGCACCTGTGTCATTTCAACATGTTCTCTCCTTTCACTGTATGTAGATGATGAGTATGTATGTATATATATATATATATATATATATATATATGTGATGTATAACCAATTTTACGAACATAAAGGCTGGGAGGGATTTATTTAATTATCTATTTTATTGTATCGAATATTGTACACAGTCTCCTACCCATGATCATGACTGGTGGTGCCACCTTCAGCACCTCCTGGCACCTACCAGGCATGCGAAACCTCACTCGCATCGGAGGAATTATATATATGTATATATATATATATATATTATATGAGTATATACATAAATAAATGCACACATTTCTGCTCTGACTCTCTAGCTTCAGACTTACCCAAGTCTCAATGCCCTACCAACAACATCACCATACAAAAAAAGAAAAGAAAAACAACAAAATTCACATCCATCAACTGCCTAATACCCCTCTTTCAAAAAACGACGTGCCCCCAATTGTCGCATTTGCATATGCGCATGCTGGCTGATCGCTTATGGGGCTGTCAGATTACGACGCATCACACAAACATACAGCGATGTATATGTTTTTTTGCCGCAGTGGCGGGATACGTCTTATGCATTATGCGTGTATTAGGCACGCATTGGTATACGTCAATGTACCTCAATGTTCGGTGACATACAGCGGCATGCGTCAGGGGTCGGCAAAGTTTTGTGCATGCACAAAACCTTTGCCGTACGACAATGCATGGGTGCTTACATTAAGCCTACGATAGGCGTACGTCGAGATAGGTTAGGCATGCATTTGAGGAAAGTTGTTCTTATGTTGTCCTACGTTGACTTTCGTTCCTCTGATGGAGAGCATTCAGTCCATGTGTTGGCAACGTAACGCCAACATATGATGACGTTGTTCTAAAGTATGCATAACGTATGACCGACGCACGGTTGGCGTTTCTCCAACAATATCTCAATGTATTTGATGTATAGGGCACACGTTTGGCACTTGCTTAATGTATAAAACGTTCGCAAGCATTCTGTGAATGTGCCATGAGCGTTTTGTGGGTGGGTCAGGTGCCACCCGGATGTTGTCATGTGTTACTCAGGAATTAAGCCAACATTGCGTGTGCTGGGTGCATGCTGCCACAATGCCAAAATGTGATGGACTGTCATTGGACATGCGTTGCTCATGCACTGGCACTACGCTCTAATATGTTGTTTAATGGTTGCTAGCGGAATGTTGGGAGCGCGTTAGGCCAACACTAGGTAAACGCTGCACATGCAAGAGGCACGATAGCCACATGTTGTGCCAAACTTTAGTGGGTTTTTTCTCATGCTTCGACATACATTACCACTATGTCAGACGGACACTACGCTGTGCTGATGTCCAACTTTTCCCCCTGTGCTGAAAAGTTTGACGCATCTGGACGTAAAAAAGTGGTTTCATGCATTGGCTTGTGAGATGCGTCGTAATGTGAGAGGGCCTTTACCGTTTAGTTCTGACGATGCGTTGGTGGCGCCGCCTGGAGGGAAGATGCATACTATTAGTACACGCTGCATCACCGCCAATTCATCCCCAGCGCAGCCGCATAACTCGCAGCATACAAATGCCAGCCGCAATATTTATCTCCATTTTTGGATTGGCGTTTATGTGGATTTGCGGCTGAACGCTTCATATGTGATTTATAAGCGTTATGCGAGTATAAAGCCACGTAAGAGATGTTCTATATGTTCATTATATTATATTATTCCAACATTATATGATTAGCCAATGCGCTCTCTGCAGGTATTTGCTCCTTACTCATACGCGTACTGGTGGCTCCACCACCGCCCGACCATACTTCGGGCACTAACATTGTCACTTGAGCAGAACTCGCAGAACATTAACAATGATATACTCATCCTGAGTTAGATATGTACCATCAAATGTGGATATTTGTTTTGATTTAGAAATGTTTTTGTTTCCTTCGGACGAAGCAGCTTTAATATGCAAACAAAATGGGGTCATTTCATCTCAACTGAAAATCACATTATTCCCCCGACTGCATGCCTATATAGGTCACCTGTCAATTTCCTTGGTGACACGTTGTTTTCCATTGTGTGGGGTGCTAGTTCCAACACCGTATATACCTTTATATCAGCTATTATCTTCCAAACACCTGGAAATAAATATCATAACAATCCTCCAGCACATGTACATTTAAATATCAGGTGTATTTTGAAGTGTGCACACAGTTAAACCATGACTATGAGCTAGCTACGACATGCTAACAGTACCACTAATTGAAACAAAGAGCTATTTTATATAATATTAAATGTGACATTAAACAGGTCAGCTGTGATAACAACAACAATCCTTCGCCGCAAATGACACAGGTTTAGTGCAGCCGGGGCACAGAAGGGCCGCTGACAGAGTTACCAGTCCAGGTTGGTATGTTGGTAGGGACGCTATAGATGGTAGATTCATTCCGTATATTATACTCATATAACATGCTATACCTCACATGCATTATATATAAACTGATATATATATATGCATAAGAGCCTGTCTCAAAAGGTGCTAGCTCTACATTTTGTTGTCCATAGTAACGATTGACACAGAACAGCGCAGAAACAGTTACACTGAAAACACAAGGACATTTGCTTCAAATCAGTATGAATTCTATTGGGATTATGAAACACAATGTAAAAACAAATTAGTTTATCCTGAGCAAATGCATATGTTGATAGTGTGTTGATCGTTACTATGGACAAAGTTTTGTCCCATATTGCTTAGCATCTTTTGAGACAGTCTCATATCTATACATATCTACGTTGTCGGTGGTTCAGTGAGGCTTGATGGGGAGGCAACTGATATCACATTGGACAGACAGGTGACTCCCACAAACGGATCTGAGGTTAACTAGGCTAGGAAAGTAGATGACTAGATCAAGGCTCCTCTAGTCAGTGATTGAAGCGGAAGAGTAAGGGCTGAGGAGCGAATGGAAGATTCCAGCTTTATTAAAGTCGTAAAATGTTTCATTCAGTATAGAGTAGAACAAATGCTCCAGTGTGAATGACACTTGTCGACATCCGGTGGAGGAGACCTGGGTCTCAGGTAGCGTCACTGGTTAAAGCTGCATAGTATGATGAAATATAAAATTTTCAAAACCAAACCAATTATCTAGATTTGATTTGACATATCTAACTTAGACATTGATGCACTTATTAAGCATTTGTTTCTGCATATAATGGAATACTGAGTCAATTTCACAGAAATGTTACTGCAGAAGTCTATGGTGTCAGAGTTTTGGCAAGCTTTCCAACACTAATTTTCCATGTTTGCACTCAAAATATCAAAAAAGTTTACTATTTAAAATAAAAGTAACTTTGAACTAATGTAAAGTAGATACTAGTGATCGATCTATTTATCTCAGAAAAATTACTAAAATTCAAAACCATCGGATTATGCAACTCTAAGTGCTGGAGTCGTATGCAGCATCCCAATATCGTCGATATCAATAATATCAGTAGTATCAATTAATATTTATAATTACAACAATTCCGTTTTATATGTTTATACTTGTATAATGCGTTATGCATCACATGTACAGATGCGGTTGGAACGTGAGAAATCAGCGCCTACTGACCTAGTTTGATTCAGCGTTCCTGAAGCCCCACCACTCTAGGCCCCTTCCAGGTCACGTGACACGTGAGGGCGTTAGAAGTGCTCCTACAAGTACGCCGGCTACCAACGAATTACCGGCACTCAATTTGCTTATGGCTAAACTCCCCATCACTTCAAATTAACGAATGCACTATCCATACTGCTCACAACCTAACCTCCTGATATGTGGTACTAGGATAGACCAACTAGCAGCCGAACGAGGAGTAATTATCATTTGCGATTGACGCTCCGACCATGGGACCGACTTGAAGTGGTCCATTTAGGGAGGTTGTCGGCTTAGAGAGGTAGAATATCCATACAATGGTATCGTTGGGACCCAAATAAATCGATCGATATAGGGGAGTGGTCAATTTGTGCAGCGGTCGGTATAGAGAGGTTTTCGTTGCATAGTACGCTAACTTTGAATTACTACCATATTTGGAGTTAGATATGTCAGCTTGATCCGTACAATCTACTTCATAATATATTGGAGCAATGTTTAGTAAATATATATTTAACCAGTGGGTATTTTAACTCAAATGCAGCAACTTATAATTGGCGTGTTCGCCAACATTCTGACACCATAGGCACCCGTAGTAAGATCTTCTATTGAACTCACAGTTTGTGCCATTCGGTTCATCGAACATTGTTGTGCTTCTTTGTGATTTACATCCTATCAACATTCACAGTCTTCTGAAGAGGGTACACCAACCACTGTTTAATACATTTTTAATACGTGAATCGGTATCTGACATGGATACCTAGGATCTAATCAAAATGAAAGTTGATTTATATTCGAAAATGTCATCATTCCACCAGACTAGGCAGCTATAGCCAAATAATGATAAAATACATATGTTCCTATTAGTATTACCTCGTAGCTGCAAATTGTTACACCAACGTGCCCTGCTACTAGATTCGGTTAGAGCTTGGTTGGCGAATCTTCGCTGCAACGGGGCCGCCACTAATCCGGCCATTATGTATTCTATCGACTCTTCTGGGGTGTCAATGCCTTCATCCTTTAGCCCCTGTGGATGGCGAGCGGGCGGGGAGGCTGCCGTGGTTGGGGAGCTGTAGCTGCACACACACACACCACCACCCTCACTCCCTCACTCCCCCCTCAATCCGTCGCTCTCTCATCACTCCCCGCATCTGTGGGCGCGGTGTGAGGGGCTCCTAAGAGTGCAATATTTACATGTAATTCCAGCACTGCTTGGATGCCATTACATCTCGCGCATGTACATCACTCCCGCTTGGTGGCGAGAGGACAAAAGCCGACGCGATCTGCGGTGCGTGGGAGTGTGACTGCTACCATGGAGCCAGTATGCACCGATAGCCACAGAGTCCTGCTGGTTGGTAGTTGCCTTGCCTTCCGGTTAAAGCTGCGCAGACCAATGAATCAGCACATTTTCAAATCCCAAACAATTATCTAGGTTTGATTCTTGTTGACGATTTATACTGCCTATCATGGATAAGCCTGAATAGGCTTGTTTTCACCATCAGACAGTTTGTCGATAGAAAGCCCAAGCCTACACTTTTACCGATCCAAGGGATTTTTAACCTCCCACACCACATAGACATGGGTTGAGAGCAACTCGCCTTTGATGACACTGTAAGTTATACACAGCGGTGGAAATCCAAATTGGCAGAGGTGGGGGGCACAGGGAATCGAACCACTGACCTTCAGATTAGGAGTCCGACCTAGAAAAAAGTCAGACACTCTAACCACGCCACCACAGAGAACACCACCAACATTCTACATATCTAACTTAGATACCGGTGGACTTATTAAGCATTTGTCGGCACAAAGATGTGAATGCTGAGTCAATTTAATATAACCTGTCACTGCAGAAGCTGATAGTCTCAGACTTCTGGCATGCTTGCCAACATTAATTTAACATCTTTGCACTTCAAATATCTCAAAAGTTAGCCATTTAAAACAATAATGACATCAAACTAAATTAAGGTACGGAATAACGATCTCCCTAATATATTTATCTCAGAAAATGTCTCAAAATCATCGGACTATGCAACTTTATATAACCTCAGTGGGCTACAGTGTTCCTGCCCTGTGGAGTTTGTATGAGTTGTCTGTCACCAGTGGATTCCCAGCCTTCCACATTCACATTCCGTTTGCTTACTGTTAAATATGATCAAACCATCCGATTTTTTTGGACCAAGACAAATATGGAGATTTGTTCGTAAATATCCACATTTAGGTACGTACTTACTTATAAAATATTGGTTGCAGTTTGGTCTTCCTGTGTTTTAGTTGAAGGTACGTAAATGAAGCCTATCTGTTCACCAGGTGCCCATACCAATTTTGGATGTAATACATTTAAGAAATCACAAAGGTTTACCTTTAAAACAACATTACTTAATGGTAAAATAACTAGATTAAGGCACCAACATAATATATTCCTCGGAAAGGAAATCTTCATCGGGCAAAACAACAACAATGATTGATCCTTCCCGCCCGTGCCTGCAAAATCGCCCGCCCTGAATTTGTTTTATTTTATATTTTGTTGAAGACTGTTAAAAAGAATCGGGTTCGAAGCAATTCAAATTTCGTATTAATTTTCAAGTCAGTTTGTTGACGTTTAGCGTGCTAGCAATTTTTAAGTCATTGATTTGACTCGGCCAGGGTTAGAACACAGGAGTTTGAAGCCCAGGACCTACCAGAACGGGAAGCTGACGCGTATGTCATTCGGCCATCGTGTCTAGTAATGTATTCCGTCTATGTATACTCCAAATTAATTATGTTTAAATGAACAAAAATGCCCGCCCGACTCTGATTTTTATTTTAAAAGGGACGATCATCACTTTTTATTTCTTTATTTGGGCTAACTACTAACATGCCATTTTGCGATATTTGTTTCCAAAGAGGCCATAGAGAGAACGTACTCTCGACTGATTATGCCATCGACTTACTGATTTTGCGACCAACTTGGGTTTTACACCCCTTCCTCGTGGAAACCCTTTCAACCAGAAACCTCAGTAATGTCCCTAATTGGTCTCTATTGTATCACGCGCTTCCCTCAATGTGTCCACATATTATTATAAGCCTTTCCAGCTTACAGCAAACATCAACCAGTAAAGCCAAGTTTTTAGCAGAAATCCTTTCAGCTATAGCTTCTGTAACTACCCTAGCAACCTTCAGAAATATGGGTTCCCCAAAATTGCCAAGAGATGCCTTCCAAACTCACACGCCGTGGCTATGACCAGGACCACATAGTGGCCGTCACCATTATCTTCAATCATTCTAGCCTTCCATTCTCAGCTTCTTGCATCAAAACCACTATATACAGCGATGATAATACTAATAAGTTTGTTTATGTGTTTGAGTTCCATGTCTAGGCGACATCTAAGGACATACTTATCTGGACGCAAACCGACTTGTGACAGTGCGCACTCATGGCAACTTGCATAGTGCTGCCCCACTGGAAAACCAGGCCAGACAAACCATGACCTGATATTCCGCTCAGTCACAGTTTATTGACACTGAGCTAACCACTCATTGGCATATCCTAATAATGTCAAGGGCTAGGATAGGTAGTGACACGGATTAATTGTAACTACTAACTCCTGATCTCCCGCGCATGTAGCCTGTGCTCTACCGATTCGGCAACCACGGCCGGTCCTACTAAGTAGACCCCACTTGTCCCCAGCGGTCTTATCTTTGTCTTCAGTCAGTACTCTCCCTACGTCCCTCCCACCAATGCCCTGATTTCCCTCTGGCGAGAACATCACTACCCTCAGTGGCTCTCAACATTATCCTAAGTGGCCCTCCGATATTGGCCTCAGGGAAGCTGTATGCCCCGCCCTTAGTCGATCTGTGCAACACCCTCACTGGCTTCCACAATACTCTTACTGCATCCCACTACTGCCCTCCGGGCATTCCTCCCTTGCCAACGGGCAATTCCATCATTCTAATCTGGTTCTGGTCCATTTCTCCGGATATCCTCTAAGAGTGATGGACAAGCAAGGTATTCTGGTAATGCTTAAGGTGGAAGCACAGACACAATCCCGATGATTGATTGATGACGGTTTAATGCGTTGTCAGCATCAGAGGTCATGATAAAAGTAAAATGGTAGTATTGCGTATTGCGTCAGTCTGGATATTCACCCTATATTGAAATGTACACACACAGATGAAATGGTCAGCCTTGTGGTAACTGACAGCAAATATGATATCGAATGCGATTTTGAAGTGGCTATATCTATATCAAATGACATCAGAAGTTAACTCACAAAACATATCTAAACTTAGAGGATGCAAAACACTCTGGTTCTGCTTAGCACCTGTAACACCTGCTGAGGGTTTACATGGTTACAGTGGCATTGGATGCTATTCATTGAAACATGGCTGGCACAATCCAGCACATAAAGACAATGTGTGATGTAACTGATAATACCCCCAAATAATGCAGCCATAATTATGTTTTCCATAGGTCACAGTCATATAAATATGGAAAACCAGTGATAATACTCTGGTAAGACTAGACGGCATTGTCGATTGAGGTAGAGCATCCGTCTTCCGTGTTGCTAGATCGTGGGTGCGAACACTGGTCGAGTCAAACCAATTACTTAAAAATTGATGCTTGTCGCTTTCTAGCCTGGCCCTCGGCATTATTAGGATAGGGCAAGGAGCAGTAGAATGAGGAAGACCAATAGTCCACGATTGAATTTTACCCTACCTAATCAACTAATGTTAAAAAAAAGAAATACACAAAAAAGGCAGGACAGTTCTAATTGTGAGAATGCCATAATGTAATACGCTACTTTATGGAACAGAATTGACCAATATGCGGTGTCATTTGTGATTTATCATGTTGCTTCGGTAACATAGGTATGTTGCACACCAGAAGGGACATAAGGTGCTGCCACCTATGGTTCAGTTGACTCTAGCCCGCCACCTACATTCTACCTGCTGAACCTGCCAGAACTTCCGGTCGACGACGAGTACAGAAATAAAGCAGTACCAAACAAACACTTGCCATGTCAAGTAGTTCCTGTGTCCTTTGTACTATTACATGGTGTCAGATTTCAAGATTTCACTAAGATGCTCACAGGTTTGATGCCACCAGGACCTCCAAACCTGGGGCCATATGAATGTGTCTGGGTTAGCGCTGCGAAGCTGGTTTTCGGCGAGTTTACCGGGTTAGCGGTGATAACTCCGTATGTATTTGTTGGCGTTAGACAAACCCCACAAGCTTAAAGTCACCTGCAGTAACCCCAAGTCATAGGATGGTCAACGTGGACGTTAGGGACCGATTAGGCCCAAATCTATTCAATGCGATCATATTTAACAGAATTGCATACGCAATAAGTGAAACTTTATCAATTTAACCCTAAATTTGAACCGTTATTAATGCTGCCGCTGCATTGGCAGCAATATTAATAGTGTCGAATCGACAAACGTAAAGTAAACAAATCGCCGCCGCCGCAGCGACGTCGATATCCATACTATCCAACGTCAACTAAACATGGACGCCGCCGTCGCCGCCATATTGGCGGCAATATTTTAGGCGCAAATCTATTAAATGCTGTCATATTTAACAGAATTACATACGCAATAAGTGAAATTTAATCAAATTAACCCTAAAATCGAACCATTATTAATGCTGCCGCCGCATTGGAGGCGTAATTCATATTGTTGAATCAATGAATGTAAACTAAACAAACTGCCACCGCCGTAGCGACGTTGATATCCATACTGCCAGAACGTCGCCGCATCGGGGATCATATTTAACTAACCCCGCCATGCTTTGGACACATACATACCTTGTGACACATCTGGAACACCAGCGTTAGATAACCCGGGACCCACCATTAACACCGGAGCTGGTAAAAAGTTGCTCATTAATATGGCCCCTGGAGGATAATGTCCCTAAACTGGGAAATATGGTAAGACTAGTACAAATACTATGCTGCAGCAGCCGGAGTTCACAGTAAAATGGAAAAGGTACAGCACGCAGTATTCCTTCACATGGCCAGTGCTGAGGCACAAAGAGTGCACAGGACACTAAAAGTTGACACCAACATAATAGATCAAATTCAAGCGTTAGTCACAGCCTTTCGCCTATATTCCAAAGGCAAGACCAACATAACAATCATACAATATAAGTTCAATTTGCTCCAACAGACAAGACGGTCAATGGACAGATATATTTGGGAGCTCCAAAACCTTATTGTACATTGTGATTATGGGGAGCTCAGTGATTCCATGCTGTGTGACAGACATGTGGTGTCAAAGACACAGAATTAAGAGACCGTCTACTACAAACTGCCAATTTGACTTTAGAGCAATGCATCGAGACATGTCGTCTCAGCGAGAACCGCTCAGCTCTATTATTGGAAACAACAGCAACGAGTGAGACTCCACCTACAAAATTACAATATTGTATTAACATACATTAACAATGTGAACACCTACTTTGCAGATGCCCTATCATATGCGCACTCAACTACCATCCAGCCGAGCAATTTGTTCAACACGACCCTAGCTGTCGCAGAAATTGATGTGGCGCCACACATGCTTCACCAAATCGTGAATGACACCCAAACAGATGAGGCCTTAATCAAAGTAATCCGTCTCACACAGCAAGGTTGGCCCAACAACAAACAGAAAATAGATGAGTTAGCAAAACCATTTTTCACATTTAAAGACAATATAGCATCCACAGACAATATATTGTTTAAAGTTAACCAAATAATAGTACAATCCAAATTACAACATGAAATGTTAAACATATTAGATGAATCTCACCTGGGCATTGTAAAATGCAAAGAGTTGGCCCGCAAAAAATATTTGTTTGTCCGGAATCTCCAAACAAATACATGATGCAATTTCATGATGCACAATCTTTATCATTTGCCAATCTTTATCAAATAAGCTACATGCTGAACCTTGTATATGCCATAAAGCTCCCCAGCTGCCATTGCAAAAAGTTGGTATCGATTTGTTTCAAATATATAATAACAATTTTGTAATTTTAGTAGACTACTACTCAAAATACCCAGAAGTGGTGGAATTAAATTCTACTACTAATACAGCCACAATTGTAGCATTAAAACAAATTTATTGCCATTTCGGCATCACCAAAATTGTGGTATCGGACAATGGTCCGCAATTCAAAAGTGCAGCTTACAAAGAACTTGTGGTAGAATTCGGATCTCAAGCAGTGTATTCCAACCCTCAACATACACAAAGTACTGCCCTGGCTGAGCAATACGGGTAAATGGCAAAACACGTAATAAAGAAAGCAACCCGCCAGAATAGCAACAACAATATAGCGCTGTTAAAAACACAGTTGATAGCGATACAATGAAATACTACCATGTTAGGTTACCATTGAATATGATAAAACCAACAAAACTTGCTATATTGAACACAAAACCAAGGGAGATCTGATATATATATATAGATTTGGGGCTACCCGTAGTGTGGGGAACCCTGTGTGAGTACAGAAATAAACCAGTACCGAACATGTACGCGGCGTGTCAACTCATTCCTGTGTACTTTCTCCTATTACAGTAACCAGGATTCGGTACATTTTGAAGGTTGTATGGTGTTGAACATGCCCTGTGTAAGTACTTTAACTGCGGTACATAGTTAGATGTGATCATAATTATATTAATTGCAATTCAAATGTTTTGAGTGTAGAGAGTTGTGCTCAACACCATTCCTAAGACAATGCCATCCGTTGATTTTATAAACCAAGCATGTTGCAGAAGTCGGTATTTACATTCAATGTCTGCATATATAATGAATAATGTTGGTCTTTGTGTAATATGTTCTGTTTGTGCATCCACAATAGAGGCTGACATCGATTTGATTATATTAACCCAGCATGCATGCCGCAGATATCTGTGTCCGTATTCGATTTCTGTATTTAGACCTAGTTGATGTATGGAACTCCCAACTTCTCCCGACCAGCCACTGCAGGGACAACTAGTTTTGCGGCTGTCTTGACATGTTCTTGCTGGTGTGAAAACTCTATTTGCTCCCCGAGAGAGTGCCACTGGTAACTTGCCAACGCCACCAGCACTTCAACACTTTTGCAGGCATATTTCATGAAATAACTCTGGTGGACTGGACACCTCATAAGGATGTCATCAGACAGGCTACCATAGCAGATCCTCTATTCTCAACTGTCTTCTGGTTACAGAAAGAGATTGATTGATTGATTGGTGGTTGCTTTACGCCATGTCGGCAGCATAGGCCATATTCACGGCGAGAAATGTTTGTTTTTGGTTCAAACCATCGCTTTTACATGTAAAAGCAGACAATCAATTATGTGCCAATAGACACTAATTAAATTAGAAAGCTCACAATCATATATCTGTGGTCAAGGGAAACAAATTCCCATAGAAAAAGAAAAGTTTCATTAATAATTAATAGAATCCATTTAGTAAACTATATAAGGTGGTACAGTCCAGCTGCCCTCAAAAAGGCTAAAATGTTTTCCTGTTTTACCTTAGTAAAAAGGTCATGCATACTGCCTGCAGTGGAGAACCGTTGGCGCAGGGCCAAAAATTCAACGCAACTTAGTAAAATGTGTTTGAGTGTCAGTGGGGACTGACACCCAATACATTCAGGGGGAGGTTCCCCCTTGAGCAGAAAAGCATGTGTAAGCCACGAGTGGCCAACACGGCAGCGACTAAGGACCACTTGGTCCCGCCGACCTCCCGCATGAGTCTGTGGTGGCTTTCCCACAGATGGTTCAATTTCTTTAAGTTTATTGATGTTTTCATCCCACTCATGTTGCCATTTGGATTTTATGTGGGTGGCTATTAGTGGATTCAGATCAGAGTGAGGGATCAGACACGGTTCAAGATCACAGTTCAGGGCCTTCTTCGCAGCCCGATCAGCTCGTTTGTTTCCTTGTATGCCAGCATGGCCAGGCACCCAGCACAGGTGGATATCATACCCATCTGTTGTCAGTTGGTTCATTTTATAAATGACCGTTGCTAGAATAGGGTGATTCGTTTTCAGTCCAGCAACAGCCAGGAGGCAAGAGAAGGAATCACTGTATATAACATAGTTAGTGTGGTTGGATACCTCGATACACTCCAAAGCGAGAAGGAGTGCTCGGGCCTCTGCAGTGAAAATCGAGCTCTGATCGGGCAAACGTACACCAAATTTGTCCCGTCGGCAGACTGCCGCAGCAGCTACCTGGCTTTGGTCTTTCGAACCATCAGTGTATATGGAGAGGTGGTCTGCAAACTGGCCTTGAATCTCTGCATGCAGTCCTTTGTACTCGAGTGGATGTGTCCCAGATTTCCTCAGTTCCGTGAGTCGGAGGATAACCGATGGCTTTCTCAACGACCACGGGGGATGTTCTGGGACTTTGGCATCCTCCAACACGTCCAAATCCATGCCTAAGGCCTCCAAATGAGGTTTCATTCGGAGCCTCAGTGGCCGGATGTAATTTGGCCTGGCTTCATACCTGGATTCGTCATGTTGCTCGAATAGACAATTGTGTGCAGGATTCAATGCATTAGTTTTTATCTTGACTACATATTGCATGGCCAGTTTGATTCTCCTGTTATTAAGTGATGGTTCATTGGCTTCGACATAAAGGCTCTGAACTGGTGAGGTGCGGAAGGCCCCAAGGGCCAAGCGCAGTCCCTGGTGGTGGATCGTGTCTAGCAGCCCAATATATGATTTCCTTGCGGAACCATATACCATGCTGCCGTAATCCATTCGTGAACGAACCAAGGTTCTGTACACGGAGAGCAGAACATCTCTGTCCGCTCCCCACTCTGAGTGAAAGAAAGAGAGGGCACCCTCTCTCCGGTTCAAGGATACCATCAAGAGAGCTGAGAGACATTAAGACCGACTCATGGACATCACTCTCACAGCAGAGAGCTAAATGGAGAGCGGCAGTCAAGTAAGGAAAGGAGTCTTTGTCGCATCGCGACCGACAGCATGATGATGATGATGATTTAGACGTAGGAATTTTGGGGTTTATGCTTAGTGATGCAATCATAACTTTTTTTTTAATTGATCGAAAGTAAACATGCAACTTTAAGCACTTGGTATATGCATCGAATCTATGTGTGAACAACCATGTACAGTATTTATGTTTCAGTAGGATTAAATAGTGAAGACTACCGTACGCGACCTAGTAACCCAGATTCTGTGCTTCGAGGGCGGTTGGCAGACGTAATTTGACTGAGTACATGTCGGTGGTACCCAGGGTGCTTCAACAGATGGACTGACACATGATATATGGGAAGTGAGCCTCCTGGTGGTAGACTTAGCAATTATTTGGTGACTATCATTTCAAAGAAAGAAGACACCTATGTGATGTAATAAATATACATATATATATATATATATTATATAAATATATAATGTATATGTCTGGGTGAGTGGATATATTAGTATTTCCAAACTCTATCCATTTCCCCAATTGCATGTCCCTATTCCCTGCGGAAATATAGCACCGTATATCGACAGTGCCTAAGCTACATATATATGTATATGTGTGTGGGTGAGAGTATATATTTGTGTTTCTAAACTCTATCCATTTCCACAATTACATGGCCCTAATCCCTGTGGAAATATAACACAGTATATGGACAGTTATATTTCACACCTTGCCCATGTCTATTCTGCGCATATTCCTCTTAGCAATGTTGGTACAGGGTTCTCCGGTCTCCTTGGCATCGTTAACCTAACCACAAACCGGCACCTTCTATGAACATAGCAAATATAACTCTAACCAACCACCTTCTTCCCGGTAAAAATAAAAAAATATATACACACGGCTATATAAACCGATAGATTATAGTAATATGAATGAAAATCCCATGGGTATTTCACTGTTTGGTCAGCATCAGGCAGGGGATTCTGGGAAGTAAGGCTGGCTAATTGGACTTCCGGCTACCATAGAGCGTGGCGAATGCGGGCTGGTGGAAGCGGCTTCTGCTGTGCTTCGCTGGTGACGTGCAATCTGCGGGTCTGTCATTGACCAAGCGCGGCAACCGCTTCTGGCCATAAATAAACGATGAGCGCTGACATCCTCTTAGTTCAACCGCCTCGTACTGCGGCACAGCCCCGGCTCCTCCGTCACCGGCGCCGCCTGCCGAGGCCGTCTCTCCCTCCGAGGCCGCCGAGATAGCCTGACGACTCAACCGGAAGTGCGGAGGGAAATGTGCAGCCCACCGCAAAACTGCGCCTGCAAGAATCATCAAAGCAGAGCATTAGACCCTGGTTGTCTGCACTTGCGACATCTCTTGTGCGTATTGTTATGGGGGGGAGGGGCTGTTGCACCAACAACAGTAGCATCAGGAATATCTTGCGTGAGGTTAGATTGCAGCCCCACATTGTTGGCATTAACATAGTTACTGACGCAGCTCCATCTGCAGACAGGAGAGGGCTACCGTGGACGCCTATAACAAAAGTGTCGGGAAGCTGGGATTTGGACATACCTAGTTGAAATTGCAATTGAGGATGCTAAATATATGGTTCAAGTACTTATCTATCATAGCCCCCTAGGGCTGGAATGAAGCATTCTCCACAATGTTTTCATTTATTCCACAGAAAATACAGATTGATTCAAATCACGCTGATTAATTAGTAAATTATTTGCTAACCACACACATTTTCAACAGTTTACACGGAATATCAACATAAATACAAATTAGCGGCTGGTGATTTTTCAGGCTCGGGCGGGGACGGTCACCAATTTTCTTTTTTATTTTGCCTTAATATACCTGCATAAGTCAGCATGGTAGTGTGGATGTATATGCAGTGTGGAGCTGGGTGTGTACAGCAACCCAATAATTATACTGGAGGTTGTGCCATTTATGGCTGATGTAATTCATCTTCATTGTGTTAACCCACCTGCCTTCCAAATAGGTATGGCTCAGTCAGCATTTGTGGGGCTCCCTCCACAGATCACCTTACCGTCTTCATTTCAGACCACGTGACGGATACAATTCCTGAGGACTCGGTCTCTAACCCGCTGGGCACACATTTTAACTATGCCTTGTCATATGAGTTAAAATTGCATTGTCCGATGGTTTTGAGTGTCTCGGATTTTTCTCTGAGATATATACAATAAATTGATTGTCATAATCTACCGCACTTTTGTTTGAAGTAACTTTTATTTTAATTGGTTACCTTTTGCCCTACTTGAAGCGCAATCTGGTCAACTTAGTTTTGGCAAACATGGCAAAACCCTAACACCATAGGCTTCTGCTGTAACAGGTTCTATTACATTGGCTCAGTATTCTCTTATTGGTGGCAGCAAATCATGCACTAATATATAAGTTAAATATGTAGAATCAAATCTAGATAATTGCTTTGGTTTTGACAATTTGATGCTTAATCCGACTATGCACACAGCGAATTAGGATGAAGTGATATTAGTTATGCCTTTATCTGATAAGTTTCACCTGAATCGACTATAGATCACGGCATTGTAGAGGAAATCCGGTTAATACACAAATAACTCCTTTGTCATTTGATAAATAGGGGATTATTTGGGTATGTACATTGGTACGACATCCGCTCATTAGGCAATATTTGTCACCTTTGTTATTCTGACAAATGCACTGCTATCTTTGCGCATAATTGTGCAATCATACGCCATCATGTATATCCGCTCAGGCCACCATTTGTGCCCTCACCATCCACCATTTGGAACCTCCGCATCCACCATTTGAAAGCTCCCCATCCACAATTTAAAACCTCCCGATCCACCATTTGGAACCTCCCCATCTACAATTTGAATCCTCACCATCCACCAGATAAGTGCTCATGTTATGAACCTCAGAATCCCCGGTGTGTATATAGCCTCATATTCTAACATTTGTATGTAGCCTCAGCATCCAACATGTTTATATAGCCTCAGCATCCACGATTTGCATATAGCCTCAACATCCACCATGTATATATAGCCTCAGCATCCACGATTTGCATATAGCCTCGGAATCCAACGTTTGTATGTAGCCTCAGCATCCAACATGTGTATGTAGCCTCAGCATCCACGATTTGCATACAACCTTAACATCCAACATGTGTATGTAGCCTCAGCATCCAACATGTGTATGTAGCCTCAGCATCCACTATTTGCATATATCCTCAGCATCCAACATGTGTATGTAGCCTCAGCATCCACGATTTGCATATAGCCTCAGCATCCAACATGTGTATGTAGCCTCAGCATCCAAATTGGTATGTAGTCTCAGCATCTACTATTTACACTACTGCCTTAGCATCCGAAATATATACCATAATCAGCCAATTCACCAGCCCAATTTTAAAGCCATGGTCTTCTATTTCTACTGCACATGTGTAAGATTCTTTACTCATTCTATACTGAACCTCCAATATGTGTACGATCCAAGTATAGTAGTATCCTCGTCCACTCTTTGAAGCGCCATCATCCACCAGTATTTGTCATCTCCTAATTCCTCACTTAGAGCCACACCATCCCACCACTCTTACCATTGCCATTCACCCACCACCCGTGCCCCCAACACCCACAATTTCAACCGGGCGCCTTGCCGGAGAAGATGGGCTTGATCACGTGATGTACGAGTATGGCGTTCTGGAAGGGCATGTGACTGCCTCCCTTCTCTCTCAGACCCCAGTACACCCCCCTCGCAAACACCCGCCAACCTTCAGCACCAACACACACACACTTGTGGAAGCTTCAAAACCCAGCACTCTACAGCAAGGATATGTCTCTAATTCCCCCTTCCAACACACACATGAGGAACTTCTCCGCCCCCTCCCCCCCACCCACGCACCTATCAACACCATCAATTTGTACAGTCCTCCACCCACTCACCCTCCCCTACATACACACATACTGCAAGCCCCATGCCCCGAAACACACACTTCAACTTCCTCCCCTCATACCCAACCCAAATACTGCACATCTATGTTCCCTCACACTGCAGTCCCCCCCCCCCCTACACACACATAACCTACTCCCCTTACTCAGAACTTAACCTTACTCCCCGACCCAAATACTTCACATGTACTATCTCCCCCACACACACTTCAGCCTCGCCCACACACACTTCAGCCTACTCCCCACACTCTCTCACCCCCCGCACACACACACTCTTCAAGCCCCCCCCCCCCTCCCTACCCTCCAAACACTCACATAACCATACGCCACAAAACCCGACCCAGCACTGCATTTCTGGTCTCTGTCTTCAAGCCTCCTCCGGCGCCACCCTCCCACCCCTCCCACCCCCTCCCTCCACCCTCCCACCCTCCCACCATCCCTCCCACCCACCCACTCCCCAGCAGCCGCACCGCGCCCGGTGGCAGACGACACTCAACATCCTCTAAGTTACGACCCGCTCGTTATGGGGCGCCTTCTTATTGCGTTTATGGCGAAAGAAAGGGGCGCGTTTTGTGATTAAATATCTCCTCGGCGTCTGGAGGTATGGAAGCCGGCGTGACTTATGACCCGGGACCGGCGGGGGAGGACGTGTGGATGGCCGAGGTGCTGGAGCCGCCAGACAGCGACCGCCTCTCCCCTCACAGCGCCTGTCAAAGAGGCGAGAGGAGGCCGGGCGGGTGTGGATGGGCTGGCAGGTGGGGGGAGGGTGGAGTGGAGCGGTCCTCAAGCGGTTGGGGGATAGGAGCTATAGATCATACCGACTTATCAGTGCGCTATCTTTGGCGTCTGCTATTTAGGGTGAATAGCGCCATGTGTGTATTATGCCATGTATATATAGAGTTGAAGCATCCATATGGATACCCATATCTGATCAACCTTGGGCACAGTCACAGTCTTATGGTCCTATTTAGCCAAGTGTATTGACAATAAATATCACGATGTTGGGCGACTATCATAGTGACTATGGGGTTCCATTAATAGTGGGTATAATATATTCGCATATCTGATCCAATTCTGTGCAGGTTGGAGTGTAAATAGATATAGTAGCTAACATAGAGTGAGTATAAGCAGTATGTAGTATAACAAATTCCTGGAGTATCTATGCTAGTGGCACACTGCATAGTTAGAAATTCCGCCGCTGATGGCGACACTGCTATTCAGTGATTTGTTCTCTTGCCTCCTGGCTGTTGCTGGACTGAAAACGAATATCCCTACTATAGCAACGGTCATTTATAAAATGAACCAACTGACAATGGATGCATATGACATCCACCTGTGCTGAGTGCCTGGACATGCTGGCATACAAGGAAACAAACGAGCTGATCGGGCTGCGAAGAAGGCCCTGAACTGTGATCTTGAACGTGGCTGATCCCTCACTCTGATCTGAAACCACTAATAGCCACCCACATAAAATCCAAATGGCAACATGAGTGGGATGAAAACATTAATAAACGTAAAGAAATTGAACCATCTGTGGGAAACCACCACAGACTCATGCGAGAGTCGGCGGGACCAAGTGGTCCTTAGCTGCCACCGTATTGGCCACTCGTGGCTTACACATGCTTTTCTGCTCAAGGGGGAACCTCCCCCTGAATGTATTGGGTGTCAGTCCCCGCTGACACTCAAACACATTTGACTAAGTTGTGTTGATTTTGTTGACCCTGTACCAACAGTTCTACACTGCAGACAGTATGCTGACCGTTTTACTAGGTAAAACAGGAAAACATTTTAGCCTTTTTGAGGGCAGCTGGACTGTACCACCTCATATAGTTTACTAAATAGATTCTATTAATTATTAATACAACTTTTCTTTTTCTATGGGAATTTGTTTCCCTTGACCACAAATATATGATGGTGAGCTTTCTAATTTAATGAGTGTCTATTGGCACATACTTGATTGTCTGCTTTTACATGTAAAAGCGATGGTTTGAACCAAAAACAAACATTTATCGCCGTGAATATGGCCTATGCTGCCGACACGGCAAAAAGCAACCACCAATCAATCAATCAATCAAGCTATTCAATTCTAGGAGTAGGGAGTTGCCTGTCAGCCAGATATAGCCATGTTATGGTGTTGATGAATGCCTATAGCTCAATACCTAGGCATGTGGCGATCCTGCCGCTTATTTATATTGGCAGAATGCATTATGAGGCATATAAAACAATGTTCAAGCCACATATCCCAATGTCAGGATCTCTGGAAGGAGGAATACCATTTTCACAATTGAAGGTTCACCTGCTTAATAGAGGAATCCATTATCCATTATTACATTTATATTACTATTACTATTCTTAAAAACAATATATATATATATAATTATATATATATTCTAGGCATGGATATGGCCATAGTTCTCGAGATGGCATAGCACCTCCAAATCAGTAACTACCTTTATATATCTATACATATCTATATATATATTTATCTGAAGAGGTGACAGATCATGTCAGCCTTGCCCGATTCAAGCCGCCTTCCTTGATCAAGGTCGGCATCAGATATAGTTGGTCGTGCGCAACGTCGATGAGGGAATACTTCAATGGTTCGCATGTCACTTTGATATCCTGTGTGATGCAATCATTGGGAGTGAGGAGTGGATGGAGATGTGCATTGAGGTGTACATAGGGATGCGGTGGGGTAGCAGTGTAATCAGAGTAGGGGGGTGCGGAAGGGGGCGGTCTGTGATATCTGGTTACGTCAAATCAATGAATTAAATATTGATATTTGTCGCTACCTAGCTGGGTACTCGGCGGTATTGGGATAGGGCAATGACTGCTTTGCTCAGTGTCAGGATAATGTGACTGATTGGTATATCAGTTGCTGGTGGACTGATCTCCTAGAGGGGCAGCACTATAAAATCACCACGAATGTGCACTTTCATAAATCGGTACATGTCCTGATGTGACCTGGTATGTTGTCATGACGTAAAACTCCATTAACCAACGTTTTTACCTGATGGAGGTAATGCTCCGTTTTGTGGGCATAGTCATGGCTGTTGAGAGGTTGGTGTTCCCTGAGTGACAGCTGGTCAGTACCCCCAGGGGAACAAGAGATGGTGGAGGTGATTGTGGTGATAGTGGTGATGGTGGTGATGCAGGCTGTAGGGAGATGGAAGGAGGGTGTCTGCAGGGAGGGCTAAACAGGCTGAAATGACTTCTGGACGTTGTGGGGGTGGTTAGTAGTTCGCCCACACACTCAACAGGCTATGCCCACACCCCCCTCCCACACCGTGCATCTCCCTGGCGGGCGAACAGCCAAGGCCCGCCGTTATCTGACCGGCCGCAGGAGGCCGCCTCCCGGTGAGTTTAGTCCGTCCTTGTAGCGACGGGGATCGCCTCACTTGGCGCTACAAGGAATGAATGAATCAAGTATTGCACAGCAATCCTGGTCACAGAAATCAGCCGGCATTTGTATCAGCGGTTTCACAGTTGGGTGTCACCACATATAGCGGCGACAGGAGGAATAAATCAATAAGCATATATGCCGCCGTTGCCGCCGTTGCCGCCGTTGCCGCTGTTGCTGCCGTTGCCGCCGTTGCCGCCATTGCCACCATTGCCGGCGTTGTATCCATTTGAGCCATTGACGCCGCCATTGCCCCCGCCGTTGCAGCCCTTGCCGCCTTTGCCCGCCGTTGAGCCGCCATTGCTGCCGCCGTTGGCGCCGCCGTTACCGATGACTTAAAAATTGATACTTGTCACTTCCTAGCCAGGACATTATAAGGATAGGTCAAGGACTGGGTAGCTCAGTGTCATCATACTGAATGGGGTATCAAGTCCTGGTCCTGGCGGACTGGGCTTCCAGTGGTCCAGCACTATAAAGTCGCCATAACGTGCACTGTCTCAAGTCGGTTACCGTCCTGATATGACAGTAGATGTTGCTAGGACGTTAAACAACAACAAACAACATCTAGAGGTAGTCTGAATCTGGTTTGAACACGGATGTCCAATCGACATCAATTGAGTCAGCAGGAATTGACACGATCAGTTAGCGCTGCCTGGTCAAAATCGGAACACATGTATATTAAAAGTATCAATTCACTACAAAATGAGAGTCACATATTACACTGCAAGTGTAGTTATATATATTTCCCAGGCGCAACGCTACACAGAAGAGACGGCCGATGCAATGTCCTTTTTGCATGTTCAACTGAAAGAACTGAAAGCAGTGTTGTCCGCTCCTCTGAAAATGCCACAAGTATGTAAGTGTATATTCCTTTAAGCTCACGAGTGTGGTGTAGAGAGCACCGGCAGTGCACGTGTGGAACAAAGTTTAAAGGATTGTTTGCATGTTTCGGTTGCTCATTTTCACGGCCACACATAATCAACAGGGGTCAGTTCGGTACAAGACCACTTCAGAGTACCCTATGAGAGTGCCCAGTCTCTCAATGAGAGGGGGGAGAAGTGGGGGCTCATTCGTAGAAAGAAAGAAAGCTTGTTTTATTTAATGATGCCTCTAGAGCGCATTGATTTTATCATCGGCTATTGGATGTTAAACATATGGTCATTCTGACATATTTATTTGGAGGATTGATGATGCCGTCACATAGGCTACCCTTTCCCATAAGCAACAAGGCGTCTTTTACATGCACTTTCCCACAGACAGCACAGCAGAAATGGCAGCCTTTGGTGAACCAGTTTTGGACCATTCGTGGAAAGCAGCAGACAACATAACTGGCCTAGGCATATGCTTTCCACACCGAATTATTACAATGCAAACTCTTGTCAGCAGTGAGTGATATCGTATCCATTAAATCTCCCCTAATAAGATGTCAGAGGTGTACATTTGTTGTTAGTTCCTACTATGCAATACCATTAATTAAATATATTGTACATACATCCTGGTATGACCTCAGATGTTGCCAGGACGTAAAACTCCAACACCCAATCTCCCATTGTAAATAAATGGTAATGTATCACTTCCTGCTCTCCCCAAGTCCCCCCGCAAGCATCCCCGAGTGGAAAAGAATCAGTGCCCAGCGGTGGCCCGGCACACCGCTCGGCAGTGACATATTGGGAAAAGTAAGTAGTATATGGCAAGTGCGTGCCGTAGCAGCAAGTCGTGTCGCAGCCAGAAAGGAGACAACTCTTTAGGTTGCTTACTTCAGAGAAGAAGGCGCAGCCAGGGTAACCTGAGCCACCTCTTTGTTCTGTTCCTTTCCAAAGTAAACTGAACATCATGACAGACTTTCACTCACCACCAGCCCTCGGCTCCCCCTATCCAGGTACCGTTGTATAAGACTCCGCCGCCTTCATTACTCCCTCCCGCCCGCCCACCTGCCACTTCCTTTAAATTGTAATTCTTATATGTGAGGTGCGCGCATATACAAACAAAAACGTGGATA
Source organism: Branchipolynoe longqiensis (assembly GCA_030323885.1). Lineage (NCBI taxonomy): Eukaryota > Metazoa > Annelida > Polychaeta > Phyllodocida > Polynoidae > Branchipolynoe > Branchipolynoe longqiensis. The sequence goes on along the minus strand of CM059191.1, from coordinate 89,513,582 downwards.
CATCAATATTTTGAGGAGGCACCCTTTCGTTCAATACTATAAGAAAGGGAATATGTTTCATACTAAGTGTAACATAGCTGTGTAATTATTGACTGTGTTGGTCCTTTGTCAAAAACCAGAGCTGGTATTCAGTACTTGCTCAGAATAATTGAAAACATAACGAGACAGTAGTATAGAGTGGCAATTTAATTCTTTCTAATTAGCTTGTTACATTACTCTTGATGATGAAAATGACCTTAGATATTTCAAGGATTACAGGCACTTAAACCTATCAGTACCTCATACTAGGTGGGTGGGTGGGAGGCAAATCTTGTCGGAAGAAGTATGTCCTCTCGGTTTGAAAAGTCTGGTCGAAGTGAAGATATCCAGTGCCATGTCATCGGCTTTGACTGGAAATCCCTACAGGTGGCGGGTCAATCGGCGAGCATTTCTAGTTCTAAACTCGAATATAGGTGTCGCCACAATCTGATATTAAACTAACTGCGTAATTAAGTTAACTGCGCAATAAGGAGTTCAAGAAGTATCATGTAGATGGCGCGTCGATCAGCGGCCAAGGTTATTAGTTCCAAGAATAGAATATAGTCGGCGCCACAGTGCCTAATCTACTGAGATTCGCAGTCTCGTTCATTCAATTACCCATGTTGCGCACATCATGGACAATGTGTGCTTCTCCAAGGGTTCCTGAGGCTATACCACTCAGGAATATCTCTGCTCAAAAGGTAGGCAAATCTTTGATTCAATTTTTCTCATTTGTTGGTCTCCCACAAGAGATTCAGTCTGATCAAGGCTCAAACTTCATGTCCTGCTTATTCCCACAAGTAGTTCATGAACTAGGTATAAAGCAAGTGAAATCCAGTGCTTACCACCCAGAGTCTCAAGGTGCATTTGAAAGATTCCATTGCACTCTCAAAAACATGAGGCAAACCTATATCTTTGAAAATGAGAAAGATTGGGATGAAGGTATTGGCCTGTTGTTGTTTGCTGCACGAGAATCCTTTCAAGAATCCTTGGGATTTAGTCCCTTTGAGTTGGTTTTTGCTCACACTGTGCGGGGTCCCTTGATGACAGAGATGGTTCAGAAAGTGTAAAAACTGTTGGGTGTTATGTAAATGCACCAAGCGATAATGATGATCAATTACCTGATATTGTACCTACAGACTACAATGCAAAGTTAAACAACTAACAAATTCTAGCAAATCTAGATGTAAAGGTAGGACACCTGTCTCCAGTACAGAAAGAGGAACTGAGTGAAGTGCTCCTGGAGTATAGGGTTGTCTTTCCCGATGTTCGTAGTCAAACTGATATTGCCGTCCATGATGTAGATGTTGAAGATGCTTTCCCTATTAAACAACATCCTTACAGAGTTAACCCACAGAAAGCTAAACAAATGAATGAAGAGGTATCTTATATGTTAGAGAATTACATCATCGAACCAAGTAACAGTGAATGGTCATCACTGTGTATACTTGTGGCCAAGCCAGATGGCTCTGTCAGATTTTGCACAGATTATTGCAAAGTTAACGATTTAAGTAAGACAGACTCATATCCTATACCAAGAATAGATGACTGCATTGACTTAGTATATCACTAAGTGTGACTTACTCAAAGGTCGCTGGGCTGTTCCTTTGAGTGATAGAGCAAACAGAATATCCGCTTGTGTTACTCCTGATGGTTGGTATCAATACAAAGTAATGCCATTTGGTATGAGAAATGCTCCAACAACCTTTCAAAGAATGATGAATCAGTGTTTGAGGGATCTGCCAGGTGTGGAAGTGTATGGTGATGATATTGTCGTGGGGGTGATGAAAATGGGAAATATTGCGCCTAGAGCGGGACTCGAACCCACATCTCTTTGCATTCTGGGCCAGTGTGCTAACCATTACACCACCTAGGCTCCCTGATATCAATACACTCCCCACGCCTACCTGTCTATGTGGTTACTTGCCTGAGAGGTCAGTGCAGACCACTACACTCGTCCCCCTGGAATTGTAAGTCTTGTAATGCTTACAATTACATACATACAGGCAATGCACTAACACATACAGACACAGGGTAGGTTCAACAACCATACAGCGCAAAGCTTGTACAGGATCCTGATCATGGCAACCAGTGTCGTGGGGGTGATGAAAATGGGAAATACTGCGCCTAGAGCGGGACTCGAACCCACATCTCTTTGCATTCCGGGCCAGTGTGCTAAGCATTACACCACCTAGGCTCCCTGATATCAATACACTCCTCACGCCTACCTGTCTATGTGGTTACTTGCCTGAGAGGTCAGTGCAGACCATTACAATATTGTGATTTAGAGTGACACCTGGGAAGAACATTTGTGTAGGTTGCAAGCTGTGTTAGATAGACTTAAAGAAGCCAACCTAACTGTAAACCTAACGAAAAGTGAGTTTGGACAGGTAAAAGTGATTTATCTTGGGTATGTTGTTGGTTGGGGTCAAGTTGCTCAGTTGATGCCAAAATCATTGGTACTGTCGAATATCCAGTTCCATCAAACAAGAAAAGTTTGATGAGGTTTCTTGGTATGGCTGGATACTATAGGAAGTTCTGTAAGAATTTTTCTGGCATAACTACTCCATTGACAAACCTACTGAAAAAAAAGAAGAAAAATTTGGTCTAAAGACTGTGTTGATGCTTTTGATCAAGTGAAGTCTATATTGTGTTCTGAACCTGTTGTGATGGCTCCAGATTTTGGCAAGCAGTTTGTCTTGATGGTTGACACAGGTGACATTGGGGTAGGTGCAGTGTTATTGCAAAATGATGATACTGGTGTTCTGCATCCTGTATGTTACTTTTTCCAAGAAGTTCAATTGTCACCAAAAGAACTATTCAACTGTAGAAAAGGAAACTTTGGCTTTAGTGTTAGCCATACAGCATTTCAGTGTCTATGTATCTTCTCCTGTGCCACCTGTACTTGTGTAAACAGATCACAACCCCTTGACATTCTTGCAGAAGATGAAACACAAAAACAGACGATTGTAAAACTGGAGTTTGTTGTTGCAAGAGTTTAATCTGGAGATTATTCATGCGCGAGGTGTAGATAATGTCTGCACTGATGCATTGTCATGGGCTTCATAGATATTTTCCTTAAATTGAGTATTTACTGTGACATTATTCATGTCTATTCAAATATGTTGGAACTTAGTAATTGTAATTATGAGAAATTGTAAAACTATATTGTAATACGCCATGTAATTTATTGTATAATATGTTATATAATGTACTCTTTGAACAAGAAATAGAAAAAGAAAATAGTTTTCTTTTTATCTTGTAAGGATGGAGGTGTAACATAGCAGTGAATATATGGAGACTGCTTCCAAACAGGTAATTTGCCTTTCATAGTGGTTACAACACATGTTTGGACCGTCCTACTCATCCCATCTCTTCGTCAGGAATGGCCTACCCACCAACTATATAAGGAGCATAGTCACACACTCTCGGCACTCTACTCCCAGACATCGAGGCGTCAACATCTCCAATGGATCACCTATATCTATCAACTCCTCAAGGCAACTGAGACATAAAATAAGCACCAAGAGGACTGAGTGTATCTATCATATATATGGACTAAACAGACAGTTGTGAGTGTAATATCATACCATTGAGAATTTATATGTAACTGTACACTTTGTAATTGAGAATATATGTTATAACTACATATATGTGTATCGTTATTTGTCTTTTTTACTAAGAATAGAAGATGTTCCAAATTCTCTTTTCTCATCACTATATTAGCTAGTATATAAGATTAGGCATTAGTTATTATACATGACATAAGTCACAACATGTCTTCAGACAGGCTACCAAAGCAGATCCTCTACTCTCAACTGTCTTCTGGTTACAGAAAGAGAGGGCGCCCTCGTCTCCGGTTCAAGGATACCATCAAGAGAAACCTGAAACTGAGACACATTAAGACCGACTCATGGACATCACTCTCACAGCAGAGAGCTAAATGGAGAGCGGCAGTCAAGTAAGGAAAGCAGTCTTTGTTGCATCGAGACCAACAGCATGATGCTGATGAAGTCACAACAAGAGCCATACAGAAGTCGTCAACAGGTGACAGGTTGGGGAGTTGGTTGTTTATTGTTGGAGTTTTATCTCCTGGCAAAAACTAAGCTCCTATCACGATGGGTACCGTCTTGTGACAGTTCACCCTCCTGACACCTGTATAGTGCTGGGACACCAGGCCTCCAGCACCATGACTTCATATCCCACTCAATCACATCATACTGACACTGAGCCAACCAACCCTTTCCTTATCATTATACTGCCAATCACCTGGCTCAGAACTGACAAGTATCAATTATTAAGTCATTGTGTAAAAAATATACAGATTTTTGGTTCGGAATTATATATTGGCAGAGGGCATTACTATTCTTGGGCGACGGAGTGGCGACCAAGGTTATGTAACAGAGAAGCAATGGGTGCCACACTCACTGTGTGACATATGAGACTATGTGGAAAATACGATAACACATAGTGCCCAAGATTATGAGGAGATGTCCTTATCTAAGAGACAGTTAATGTTTGGTGAAATATTCTCTATATGCACCAGTAAGTGTGCAAGTGGAGGAGAAGGACATTTTTAATGTATATATTTATTGTAACTGTATGCAGCTACCTGTTACCACAGGGCCAATGGGCAAGCACACCCATCCATCCTGCATACATTATGGACACCAGCTGCAGCTGGGGTTGAGTGACAGCTGCCCGTATTAGGGCATCACCTGCCAGGCTGTAGAGGGTGTCTGATTGGCTGGCTGTGGGAGGCCCAGTCACCCGCACCCCTTGCACCACCTGACACACATACCTCACTTTGATATATATGATGCTACAGGCACTTATTGAGACACTCTTGAGAGAGACTCTGATCTAGGCACTCTAGCATGAGACACCCTTCTCTTGTCCAGGGACCCAGAGACTCTGACTGAGACTCCACTTTCTATATACAAACTAGCAGCAGCTATTCAAACTGCACTGAGCTGTGTGCAACAAACATGGGACTTCGGTTCAATGGGCTGTAGGCACTGATTCCTATACATACTAACGAGAGTAATGAGGATCTGTGTGGACAGTAAGTAAGGAAAGAGGGTGATAGGTCGCTAGTAGGTGAACAGGAGTGAATGCCAATAAAGCACAGCTTCTTCACTCTCAATCTTGCACGACTTGTCTTCCCTTTCTTTCTTATGAGTTCGTTGGAGAGGGGCATCAGGTGTGAACTGAGAGACAGTTGTCACAACGCAACTGGGTATCTTGGGGCTTTGACGGCCGAGACTCAACATATTACACTTGGTTTGACTCGACTGGGATTCATCGAACATGGGAGAGAGCTGGTGATGGGCTGCATGTACATATACAGGTGCTTGTGATCAAATGATGGTATTGTTGTGGTTGGAGGGTGTCTTTTGTTTTGCTTAGAGATATTGGGAACTTTCCGCCTAGAGTGGTTTTTAAACCCACATGTCTGCTATTCCCTACCTATGTATGTGCAATTTCACCTCAGGAGATCAGTGGAGCTCACCCCTATGGCTTAAATGTGGATTATTATCATGATATCTGTGGTGACTAAGAGAGAGCTGATTTATGTGTTTGTAACTTCAGATTGATGCACTACCTGTATTGCCTCAGGGAGAGAGCTCGAGAAATAATGGCATGTCCATGAATTATTATAATATTACAGCCAGCTAAGCCATAATAAGTTATATACCCGTTCCCTCCGAATGAAGGATGCACTTGAGGTCTATGCGACTGGATGGAGTGGATGGAGATATGGCGCAGAACAGTTGGGTGGGAAAGGGTAGGGGCCGAGTGGGGATGTGATAAAATAATGGCCTTAACATGAATTATGCATGGGTAGGCAAAGGAATAGTGCTTAACAGATTATAATGATGCCCATTATATTACGCGATTCTAGGCCCAGAAGCACTGATTATGACAACTGCAATGATTGCAGTTTTATCCCTGGATTTCCGCTTAGAAAAAAGAATGAAAGAAACATAAATAAGAAAATAAATATTTTTGAAAATTACCCAGGATGGCAGGAATTTGCCTTGGGCGGACATTATAACTGCAAAATGAACGCTCTATAAATAATGACGGTGCAGCTCACGATGAATTACGACTTTACCCAGAATTAAGTGCGTAAGCCCCGCCACTTCCGGTGTTTTTGTTTTGTTTATCTTGTCTGTGTTCCCCAAACATTCTCAGGATGTGGGGATCGGGTTTGAAGGTGGAGAGTGAGGTGGTGCTGTCAACTTTACCTCCGGCCCTGGATGTTTCTGTCTGCAAGCTTGCGGTAGCAGCGTGATTAAGTTAGATTTTGTTTGTCTTGATTGTTTTGTTGTTTATTGCCCTCCACATAAACGCCAATAGGCCTAAGATTTAAAGTTCTGCACGCCTGCCCTGACTACCGAAGTTCCCTTGTTATCAACTGTAAACGGTAACATAGTCTAGATCCCCTGGGATTAGTGTCTTAAGGTGTGAGGGGTGTTGATAACATAATGGATATCATATCCAGATTGGGATTCAAACTGACCTTTATGCCCCTCTACTATGAGAATCCTACACATTGCCCTAGCTGAGATCTACTCAGGTTATGCACACCTACATGCCCAGAGTAGCCAGATAACACACCACACAGCTACGTATAAGCCTATGATATGTAAATAGGAGTAGGCTAGTCTAGTAATAAGAGTAGAACAAAATAAAATACATATATGTCAAGAAAATAAAAAAAAGTAACATAGGCTACTAACCATACCAACCAATTATCTATCTGCTACTGAAATGCAGGCAATCAAATGACTTATCAGCAGCTAATGTGTGGTAAGATAACACCACCACTGCAACTGACCAGCATTGAATACAAGCCTGGGTACCCGTGCTTATATGTTATGGACAGTATACATACAGCCTCAATAAACAAATAAAAATTAAATAAATATGCCGTTGTGGATCCCTACATGGGAAAGTCATTTCAAACTTACACTGTAGGATCTAATCTAAGTTTTGTTTGTTTGTTTGTTGTTGTTTTGCATCCTAGCAACATCTAAGGTAATATGAGGACGGGTACAGCCTTGTGACAGTGCGCATTCATGGCGACTTTATAGTGCTGCCCCACTGGGAAACCAGGCTACCAGCAACCTGACCTGATATCCCACTCAGTCACATTATCCTGACACTGAGTCATCCAGTCCTTGCCCTATCCTAATAATGCTGAGTGCCTAACAGGAAGCGACAAGTATCAATTTTTATGTCATCGGTTTGACTCGACCAGGGTTCAAACCCATGATCCTAGGGACTACCAACACGGGAGACGGACGCTCTACCTAATTCGGCCATCCTGTAACAAAAGTATGTCTCAATCGATCTAAGCTAGATGAATACACAATTCGATGTAATAGTACTATGTAAGTCATCGTATCAAGTAGCCCCCCCCCCCGACCCACTCAGCCTAGAGCAATTATTGTTGTCATATATTGCTATAATTTTGTTTGTTATTCTTACCTATTGCTTACATTTATTTTATATTGGAATGCCTATCCTGCGATGGAAACTCTTCTGGGACTTGATTCTTGGCGTTCCGTGTTTATTTCTCGTTGCCTCGCCTGTTGCTTATGGTGCTGTCACATTACAGCACTTCTCGCGGGTGCGCCGCCAATGCGCAAAATCACTTTTAATCATCGAGAGACGTCAAACCTTTTGGCCTCAGCGCAACATATTGGTAGCATGCGGCCACCGCTGTGGTAAACGTTTGGCGCGCCGTCCTGATATGACCTTAGATGTTGGTAGGATGTAAAACAACAAAAAGCAACCATTTGGCGCAACGAGTGGGAACGAGCCTCACACATGCGCGGTGTGTGCTTACCGTTCGCATAACGATCTTCCAGCGCATTTAACATATCTCAACGCGCCCCTAACGTTGCCATAATGTTGCCACCCGCATGTCGTCGCACGTCCAAAGTTGTGTGCAAGCACAAAACTTTCGACCCTGTTAATGGTGAAGCCCAGTAAATCAAAATTTTGGGAAACATGCCAACACTACTTTTGCATATGAATGCTCACAAGTATCTTCAAAGTTAGGCCTTTTAAATCAAAGTTACTTTAAACTCATGCAAGATTCATTCCATCGATCAACCTAATATATTAATCTCAGAAAATTACAGAAACCTATAGGCATCGATCGGCCTATGCAACAGTACATTAGCTACATCAATCCTTAAGCCACTCAACCAGCAACGGTGAAGTGTGACTTCAAATCCAACAATACGTACTAAATTCCTAATTGTTGCAACAATTCTCACAAAAGTTATTTTCCTTTTATTCACACAATGCCCTATATAGCATATATATATATATAAATAGTTCAGGGGAACAAAGAAATGTTTATGGAGAAGTCTTTGGTACTTTTCTATTGTAGGCAGCATACTAGTCAGTTAAGCTGGACAGAACCTGACTAGAGTGTTTCCAGATTCTGTCGATAGATGCCACTAGCTTAAATGCTGGGGTTTAATACATGTGAAGAGAGCGACGGTGAAATCCAGAAGAAAAATACAATATAGTTGTCTTAAAAAATATATATATATATTTGAAGGATAAGAGCTTTGATGCCAATTGCGATATGAATATATGAATATAATCAAACATTGTAGTAATTATGCACGCATTCTTTACGGAGATATAGCATGTGAAATCATAGGCAGTCAGGCAAACGACCCGACTTGATTGGTTTAAAATTCTGCTGAAATATGTCACTAGCTTAACTAGCGGGATCTATTGAGCCCCGCTATCACAATGTGGCGAACTACCAACAGGTGGCAACACTCTATCAGTAGCAATCCCTATGTTGATCTGCTCCACCGATTTGCTAGCTGCCACCCCCTATCAGAGGTTGCGTGGTAGATGGCTAGGCTGTGGAAATTCATTTTTATTCTCCCCTCGGCGAGATAAACCAGGAATGATTTTGATGCTTTACAGCCGAGATGGTTTGTCATGACCTACCTATACTTATACTTTTACTTTTCTGTTGATATATTTAGACATAATAGCATGTTACGACATTCGGCCAGTTTATTTATGACCTGCCCTAATTGCAGTGGTCCTGCGGTGATGACTATCTATATATATGAAGAGTTCAGGCACAAAACCACGCAAACGACAATCCAAAAATGGAGATAAACATTGGAATCAAACCCTCAACAACTTTTCTTTTCTTCATATTCCTTCTCTTTTGTTTATAGCTCCATACCCATGTGGTCATATGAGAAGTGCAATAAGCGAGAATTAAAATTACTTTCAAGTAACAATCTTTTATTTAAGCTACTTTTTGGGATTGGCGTGATTTTGCGCCTAAAACTCTTCCTATACTGATAGGAAATCAACACGGTACATCAAGGTGTAAAATATTCCAATAAATGCATTGATAGGGGAATGCAAATGGTCTATTATGTTAAAAGGTATATAGGGCCAGGTGCATAATTGTATTTATATAGTTGCTGGTGATACTTTACTCATGGTCAATAGTCATCGTGTGTTAGTCAGATAGTGTGAAAGAGGCACTAGGAGATAATGTGTAAGTGGCACTTGCAGCTCTACTCACTACCCCCTCCCCCCTCTGTTAGTCACGGATCACCACACACTCAGCTCAGGGTAGGTGGTAGCAGCCACGCCACATAGTGGTGGTGGCCAGAGCACTGTAGCCATGGGAACCCAGCAATGCTTGATGTTCTTTGGTGGAGCTTGAGATGTTTGATTCTCATTGGAGAATAAGGTCAGGTCATGTGCCATACCAGATCCATGTACCACTATAAACAATAAACCTGAGGGCTTAGCTCTCTCTACTTTCACTCTTTATACTATTTGTTTCTCTTCTTGTCGGTATTGATTTCATTAGAGCCTGCCTACACAACCACATATTCCAGCCATGGACTTTACAAAGGTATGTATTACAGTTAGGAATAAGTTCATAGCTAAAGTAATATATGACATGAATTGAGTGATTTGGTTAAAGTTGAGAGATCCGATGCTGAAATGATAAATATTGGTAGTTCCAGTCGCGAGGATACTGGATCCTAAGATATGGCTTACTCAAATAGCATTGGCAATTTAGCTCATCAGTCCTTATCTAATCGTCAATATAGATGTACATAAAATAATGATGCTTTGAGACAGCTATGTTCAGCTATGATAGTTATGGTTACCCTGATGTATGAAATATGTTTCCATTATTATTGCAAATCAATTTCGATATAATAAATTCAATTAAATTGTGTTCGATTGATTGGCTGCTGATTAGAAATGCTATATTCACAACCATAAGTTAATGGTACTCATTCTATCAGCTTCGTTGACCTACCAACATTGGAATTTATACACAGATCTGAAATCCGCAGATTTGCGTCAATTGAGAACAAAAATGATTTAAGATGCCATTTTTGAACTGGTTGAGATGTCATATTGTTTGATAACCTCTTCGTTAAAACCCACTTTGTACACAACATCCTCCCACCCCACTGCCTCAGTTTTCCAGATCCCCATTTCCGAGACCCAAACCTGACCTTGTGTCCCATTTCTCTGCACTTTACGTACATCTCTCCTCAATACCAAAACAATAGTAAGTGCATCTCCTCTGTGATACCCGTGATATCCATGTATTGGCTATGAGACTCCATCGATCCATAACCCTGTAGCCCCCTCCCCAAACACCACTTCTTCCTTTCTATTCATATATCTCCCTCCTCCCTAATGTCTTAAACTCTTAGGTTGTCTGTGCATATATCCCTCCCTTTTCACTGTTGCTAATCAAGCACCCATACCCTAAGCCATAGTCACTGCTCCCACCATGCCACCTTACTTCCTGTTGCTACCTCAGCACGATCCTACTAAAACCCATTCCTCTGCCACTATTGCCACCACAGCCGCCACCACCCGCCCGACTGCCATCAGTACCACCAGCACCTTCACTGCCACTATAGTGACCACCACCACCACCATCACCACCACCAATGCCACTACCACTGCCACCGCCACCGCCACCGCCACCACCACTGCCACCGCCACTGCCGTTACTGCCACTGTTGCCACGACAACCACCCACACCACTGCCGTCATGGCCATTAACACTGCCACTATCACCAAAACTGTCACTACTGCCATGAATGACACCATTGCCACCACCACCACCACCACTGCACCGCCAGTGCCAACGCCATCATTAATGTCACTGCTGCCGCCACCCCCATCATCAACAGAACCACCACTGCCATCATCACTACTGCTGCCATCGCTTCAACCACTGCCACAGACACCACCAGCGAACCCGCCGAAACTGCCACCAACTCTGCCGCTGGGTCCGCCAATTTATGATACAGCGCTGAAGACAGCTGGCTTAGTGCCGCCTTCTGTCGCTGTGGAAACGAGCTGGAATCTGCGCTGAGTGCCGTTGGTAAGGGCTATTTATAACCCAACCTCGCTGGGTTCGGTGGTGGTGTTTGTGGCAGAGGTGAAAGCGATTGCAAGGGTAGTAGTGGTAGTTGTGTTGACGACGGGGTTAGCGGCGGCGGTAGTGGCATTGGCGGTAGTGATGGCAGCGTTGGTGCTGGTGGCAGTGAACGTGGTGGTGAAGGCAGTGGTGGCATGGCGTTGGTACTTGCAGTTGCGTTGGCCATAACGGCCGTGGGAGTGACAGAGGGGGTGGTGGTGCTGGTGGTGGTGGAAGTGGCATTGAAGGTGCCGGTGGTGGTGATGGCAGCGGCACTGGTTGTGGTGGCAGTGGTGGCAGTGGCGGCAGTGGTGGTGGAGATGACAGTGGATGTGGTGGCATCATAAGCAGTGGCAGTGGCAGTGGCAGTGGCAGCAATGGTGACAGTGGTGGTGTGGTTGGTGGCAGCAGTGTTAGCAATCACGGCAGTAGTGTTGCTTGCAGTGAGGGCGCTGGTGGTGACAGTAGTGGTGGTGGCAGCAGTGGCAGTGACTGTGTCAGTGGTGGTCTTTGCGGTGGTGTCGGTGGTGGCAGTGGTGCCAATCATGGCAGTGGTGGTACTGGTGGTGATGATGCTGGTAGCGGCAGTGGTGGTGGGGGCAGCATTGGTGGTGGCGGTAGTAGTGGTGGTGGCAAAATTGGTGGCGCTGGCGCAGCAGTGGTGGCGGTGGCGCGGCGGTCCAGGCGCGGTGGCGCAGTTTCCCAACCAGTCCCCATTCCTCGCGTTCTCTCTCTGCCCATTTGTTTGCACTCATCCAATCTATTTGTCATTATTTTCACATTTCCTTTCCACGCATCTTTCGCAGGGTGGCATCGCCAAGAGATGTATTATTTTTTGTTGGAGTAGCAGTGTGGGGTGGCTCTGTATGTGTGTGCGTCTCGCCATGAGTGGGCTGGAAGTGTTGGGAAGTTGGTATGAAGGAGTGAGGCAGGAAGTTGTGGGGGTGTGGATGTTTGTGTCAATGTGTGTGTGTGGTTGAAGGTGAGTTGACGCGCTATGGAGGGATGGGTGAGGATGGTGTGTGTGGGTGCGCGTCGGTGTCGGTGTAGGTGTAGGTGTAGGTGGAAGTTGGGTGTGGTGTGTGGGATGGACGGGCGGACTGGATGTAGTGGGTGTGTGCGTGTGTGTGTGGTGGCTGGGTCGATGACTTGTGTGTGGTTGCTGAGGTTGTGGTTGATGGGACAGGGTTTGGGGTAGTAAGGTAGTCGTGGAAGACACACCCCATGTAGAGATGTTGTGTGAGCAGGGATTGTGTTATGTGAGCAGGACTCTGCTCAATTGAGCGCATATTTGCGAGTGCAGTGGGTTGGCAGCACAGACTTACCAATGTAAATACAAAGTTAAATTCTGCTTCGTATGTGTCATGGGGGTGACACAATGTGAAATATTATTCCTATAACAGTTTCAAACTCACACCTCTTGCCATTCTGGGGCTAGCATGCTAACCATTACTCTACCTAGGCTCCTTAAAGCAATGGACCCTATCCACCCCTACCTGTCTCTGTGTGGATCCATGTATGATAGCTCAGTGCAGACGACTACACTGTAGTAGTGTCAGGACACTGCTGTGGTCAGTGTCAGGATAATGTGACTGAGTGGGATACCAGGTCATGGTGCTGACGGCCTGGTTTCCCAGTGGGACAGCACTATAAAGTCGCCATGAGTGTGTACTGTCACAAGTCGGTATCCATCCTGATATGACCTTAGATGTTGCTAGGACGTAAAACAACAACAAACCAACAAACAAAACTCCGTACATCCAATACACTTATATAAATAAACAGGGAAGGTTCGGCTACCATACAAAGCAGGTCTTGTCCAACATCTAAGTCATGGTAACTACCATCATTGGTGTGGTGACAATTTGAAATAGTTTGCAAAGGACAGGATTCAAAGCCAGATCTCTTACCATGGTGGGGTAGCACCCTAGTCATTACATTACCTAGTCTATGTGATGCAATCAATCACTCTATCCATGCCTAGCTGCATATCTGGTTCCTTGCCTGAGAGGGCAGTGCTGACTACTACATTTGTATGTGTGTATGGTCGGGGGTTATGCAGGGACAGTATGGGTGTTGTAGAGGTGAGAGTTGTCATGGGATATGGGGATTGGTGGGAGGCTTTCTCTGTGTGTGTGGTGGGGGATTGTCCAGTCCAGTGCAATTCAGCTCTGATGTCACTTACACTAGTACTAGGCGTGAGTTTGCTGGGTATTATGCTTCCCGTGTAGATAAAGGTTGGAGCTGTACTAGTGTAATACAGTTATACAATATAATTTATTGCTGCTCGGAAAAAAAGTCCGGCCCTCATGTTATAAATGAAATCCTTATCAGGTTAGTGAGTATGCATCACCCTGTCACTCTAGGTGGATCTGAGGACTGCCGATTTAGCTGATGCTTGGCCCCCAGCTTAAGGGAACAAATATAGAAAAGATAAACATAGCAAATATATTAATGTAGACATATATGCATGTACACCCATTTAAATATATAAATATCGAAATACTTCTAATATGTAATTACCTCACTATGCAACTATGTAAATATGTAAACATGATAATATCTAAATATATAAATATCTGAATATCTGCAATATCTGGATATTTAATTATCTGAATATTTAAATATCTGAAAATCTTAATATCTGAATATCTAAACATTTAAAAATGTAATGATCGAACTATCGAATATCTACATATATAAATATATATAAATATATATATATATGTGATGTATAACACAGTATACGAGTATACATTCAAGGGGAACATATACTGTATATCATTACCTCTTTGTCGCATTGGGGGTCCCCCCCCCCCAACAGCTGTCAGGGTAATTGGTGGGTGGAGACATACCTCGCGCCACACACACTTGAGGAATTCATGAAAATATGAATATACAATGACATGTATATGATATAGACATATGTGTAGATATAAGGGTGTGGGTTATAATTAGACCATTATTATCGTGTAGGAGGTAGGGAGGATGAAGTATAATGTTCTTACTGACCACAACCGCGTAACCGACTGGATCAGGCTCTGACTGTATGTATGTTGGGTAGTTGAGTGGTGCCTGGTAAAGGACAGACCATGTACTCTACATATAAGTGTGTGTGTGTGTGTGGATGCCTGTGCGGGATCTGGATAGCGAAGGCTGCCCAATTCCCACGCAATGCGGAGCTGTGACTGCATACAACCCCCAGTCCGAACCATTCAACAAAACAAACCTTCTCAAACCCAGGAAATACAATGCTAATGAAAGAACATGAAAGCAAATAAAACAACACCACAATTACACAAAAATGCGCCAGCCGAAAAGGGAACATGGAACCCGGCGTTCTTTGCTGAGCCAATCCAAACGGACTAGTAATGCCACATCAGACAGATATATGCTCGTCGCGCGAGTAGGCAGAGGCGGCTTTTTTAGTACACTATCCGTGGGTCGAGTGTTGTCGGGGGCCGACTCAACACGCCGCCGTCGACTGGGTGCGTGCCGGCGATAATATACCAGTTTTCAATGGCCGATTGGCGGGGGCTGTAATACAGCCAGTGGGTGGTGATGGAGGATGGAGGTAAGGGGGACGAGATGTGGGAAGGGGAGGGCTGCGTGGGGAAGGTGGCAGACTGAGGTGAGTAGGGGTAAGGGAAGGTGGGGGTTGGTTGGAGAGTGTGTTGTGGTGGGGGCCAAGGGTGAGCGGGAGGGAGGGGAGAGAAGTGGAGGGATGGGTGGGGAGGGTGGCAGGTTGAGGGGTGTAGGGGTAAGGGGATGTCGAGGTTGGCGGGTTGTTTGGTTGTTGGGGTTTACCGTTCTGGCAAAATAAGGTGATATCAGGATAGGCACCGACTTGTGACACTGCACATTCATTGCAACTTGACAGTGCTCCCTCACTGGGAGACCATGCTACCATCACCATCACCTGATATCCCCCTCAGTCACATTATCCTGACACTGAGTCAACCAGCCCTATCCTAATAATGCCAAGCACCTGGCTAGGAAGCTAGAAGTATAAAGGTGTAAGTCATTTGATTGACTCGACCAGGGTTCGAACACATAGGTTCGAATTCCACGAATTCCACGATCTACCAAAATGGGAAACGGACACTCAACTCATTCGGCCATCCCGTCTGGTCTCGGGATTGGCTGGAGATTGTGTGTGATTGAGGGAGGCACGAGGGGCTTGGGGGGGGGGGGGCTGTGATGCAGCAATTGAGTGAGGGCGGGTAGGGGACGAGAGCTTACGGAGGGAGGGGGCTTACGTAGGGAGGGGGGCAACCTGAGCTGCATATGGCTAAGGGGAAGTGGGGATTGGTGGGAGTGTGTGTGGCGGTGAGGGGTACAAGGGGATGGGGTGGGAGTGCGCTACATACATTTGGTAGGGTGAGCGAGGGGGGAGGAGAGGAGGGATGGAAGGGGATGGGAGCCGACTGAGCTACATAGGGCTAAGAGGATGTGGGGGTTGGGGGATGTGTGTGTCTGCTGGTGATGGGGGGTGGGCATAGAGTCCATGGGTGGGGGTTTGTCTGGTACATTCCAAGCAGGCTCTGAGCACCGTATTCACACACTATTCCCCAATAACATCACCCTAAGCAATTCCTCCCCTCTCCATGTACCCCCCGCCCGACTACACTATGCCTCGCCCCTCTACCCACGCCCCGCAATTTGCTGTACATGCAACTTGGACCGGAAGTTACATGGTTAGGACCTGCGTCCCCTTCAATCGTCACCTCATCCATTTCCTCCAACCCATGATCACCCATTCCTGCCAATGGTCGTTGCTATGGGCAGCTACTGAGTGTCGTCTGCCTCATCCCGTCAGCGACCCGACTCCGTGGCCCTTCCACCCGCTCCCCCCGTCCCCCGCCGTGGCTCTCCCTGGATTCCTGTTTCTCCGTAGTGTTGCCCGGGCATATGATGACGGTGACCAACGACTGGCATTATATGATGACAGGGTTCACAAGGGACGAGGGATAACGGCGTCTCTGTGCCAATATCGAGCGTCTGGTTGACCCGGGCTCTATATACATCAGGGACAGCCTCGTCCAGCAGAGCACACGCTAAGGCAAGCTCCTCCACATGCCGCACCCCGCAGCCCTACTCAGCACTGCACACCCCATATTCTACACCCCACCACATCCAGGACCACCCACCCACCCCACACCTCAAATCCCTCAGTTAGCATACCACATCTCACATCTCATATTCCACACCCCACACCCCACACCCCACACCCCACACCCCACACCCCACACCCCACACACTGCACCCCCTCACCTTACACCCCAGACACTGCAGACTGCACCTGACAACGTACACCCCACAACCAACAGCACCTACACGCAGCACACCATACCTCACACCCTACAACATGCACCCTGTAAAGGTAGAACTCAGGAACGACTGCACATGTTTATGTCTAGTTACTCAATGCTTTATTCCAGAGCTCGCCAGTCTACACTGGTCAGCCGTGATGCTGGTCCCAATCAGCTGGTTCCTGGCCAGCTGTTCCTCAGTACATACATATCATCTTCCTTTCACAAACAATAAAAGAACAATATTGTGTCAAGGATAAATGAATAAAATGAGCAACAGAAAATAATGTACAAGTCAACCGTTGTTTGTCAGTCTCTGGTTTTCGATGTTGGACTTTACATATATTATCTCCTTTTCCATATATTATCTCCTTTGGTATAGGACAGACTAAGAGCAGCAACTAAGGTCTCCAGGTTGGGGGTTGGGCATGGGGCCAACAACCCCACCCCGGAAAAAAGAACAATGTTACAGAATCACAAACAAGAGACTCAAGGCCCAGGACCAGGAAAATTGGAGAGCCCTTGTTTGTGGCCTTTGCCCAAAGTTGGGCGGTAGGCGACACGTTCATCTACGACATGGCTGAGGAGGTGTTTGTGTGGGTGGGCACTGACGACTCAACTGGCGAAGAAGAAGAAGAATCTCCTTTTCCAATAAATTGTATCTTAAACAAGCATGGTGGGCACTGCACATGAAGCGGTTACTTTCATCACAGTTGATGTAAGTGCATACTACCAAATGTTCATATTAGCAGGAGTATATGAAATGTCATCAAATATAGTTAGATTCAATAACATGATCAAATGTCTCATGATATTGTAAAGCACTCTATGTAATGACCATGTCGGTTGTAAGGATATACACCTATCAAGTTTGACCCGTTGACACTTTTAACTTAACACTAACAGTAATTCTCAGGAGTTTGTCTTCACTTATCTCACTTTCAACTGGTTATCCTGATTACACAAACCTAGTTACACAGGATTCATTATCAAGTGATGTCATTAATTTCCTTTCATTTATCTTGTTAGCCTTATCTTGACAGCTCTGCTGATAAGCGTGTAGTAGGTGGTCATCTCTTTCTGATAACCACATCTTTTCACAAGCCTTATTTCTCAGCCATATTGTGTGGGATAGTTAGCTTGTGTTGTATTTGGGTTAACTGTGTTTGCCAGCTGTGGGTCTGCTGGGAGTGCGTTTGCTTGTCGGTTTTCGTTTGTTTCACATTTGGTTGGGAATATGTATTTGTGGTTTCTTCTAACTGTCAAGTTCGATCCATTTCTGATTTCATAATTTCTTGAGTCTTTGTTAATTGTTTTTGTTATTACACACGGGCCCATTTCCCTTTGTGCATGATGTATCCTACATGTTCTACGGCATGTCGATCATAGAATTTCTTTTGGTTGTGTTGTACTTTCTGGACTTAATTGTCTTTAACCTTTTGTACTTCAGGTTTTAAATGCCCTTGTAATGTGACTAGTTTAGATCACAGTCTACAACTGATTAATAGCTTGAGTGGGTGAAGCATTTAGTTCTGACAGAGGTGCATTCCGAAAGTTCAACAAAAACAGATTGTAAACTTTGGATTCATGCATAGCTTTTTTTTATCATTGTTTTGACTGTCTGAATATGTCTTTCTGCCTGGCCATTCCTTTGCAGATAGTGTGGGCTTGAGAAGGTTATACTGAACTTGTATTCCTTCGTAAACTTTCTATATTCTTAGCTAGCAAACTGTGGTCCGTTATCTGAGATAACTACTGATGGGTAACATGCCTACTAAATGTTTGCTTCATAGCTAGTATTACTGCCTTGCTTGTTGTGGATTGAAGTTCAATTACCTCAGGGTATTTAGAAAAATAGTCAACCAAAAGCAGATAATATTGGTTCCCTATTTGGAATAGGTTGGGACCCATTTTACTGAATGGAATGCATGGGATATTGTGTGACTTTAAAGGTTTGCTGTGTTGCTTGTTACGGCAATGTCGACATAAACTGCACCTTGAAATGATGTGTTCTAACTGAGTTTGCATTCCCGTCCAGAAAACGTCTTCTCTAGCTAATCTTTTCCTTTTTATTATTCCCGGATGAGTCTCATGCAGTGTTGTCAATATTGTTTTTTGTACTTGTTTTGGTATTATTATCCTGGTGCCCTTCAGCAGTACATTTGTGTGTTTAGTTATTTTATGTCGAAATGTCTGGCAGGGTGTCGTGCATTTGGGTATCTGTTCTTTGTCTTCCGGCCATCTGTTCTCAACCAACCTTATCACTTCTTTTAGAAATGTGTCACTTTGTGTTTTGGTGGCAATTTGTTGTATATAGTCTTGAAGTATTTCTACTCCTGCAACCCTTATTTCTTTGTAAAAAAGTTAATTTGGCTGGGTCGTGGTGCTGGGTGTCTCTTGAGCACATCTGCAACAAACATGTTACAACCTCTTATGTGTTCTCGTTCTAAATCATAATTTTGTAACCATATCTGCATGCGTGCATATGTGCAGACAGTTGATGCAGGGGCTTATTTACAATAGCTACAAGTGGTTTGTGGTCCGTTTCTATGCAGAGCTTTTTGCCAAATATGTCATTGTCAATTACTGCATGACTGCTTTGAGTGTCATTGATAGCTTTTGAGGCCATTGCAATTGGGTGGCCTTCCTGCAATAAAGCGACTCCAAGACCAGACTTGGAAGCATTTACCTGAAGGGTGATTTCTTTAGTTACATCATAGAAACAGAGTATATGTGCATGCATTATCATGTGTTTTAGTTTATGACACTTTAGCAAAGTGTCTGATTTTTGTACACACAGCACATACCTTGCCTTTGGCCAGACAGGCGTACTGGTCCCGGCGGAGAGAATACCTGCACCAGCCACACTCTGCCCGTGGGCCGGCAGTTTTGTTCTGCTGTTCACAAGAAAACTTTGCTGGAGCTCGGTGGTACTGCTGCTATTGCTGTGGTATTCCTGCTGCCCATGCTGCTTGCGTCATTGTCTCATGGTGTTGGATGTCATCCAATGCGAATTCAGAACTGCTGTTGGCAGTGAGTTGTTTAGCCCCATGCTCACTCACTCTACACATTTCTTCACACACTTGTAATGATAGTTCCCTGATGGTATTGCATGTATTCCCACTCACTAGGCTATCACACATAAGCAAATCTTTGATTTCACCATATTCACAATGCCCGACATGGTGCCGCAATTCCCATATGTAGGAGTTCATGTTTTCTTGCCCTTGATTATAAGTGATGAATTTGTACCTAGTCACCATGATATTTGTCTTACCCTCACTATTTAGATGGAAAGCCTCCTTCAGTGGCCTGACTTTGTCTGTCTCTGCTGTGGTGAACCTCATAGAACGATGGAGCTTCTGTGCCACAGAGCAGGCAACATGTAGAAACACACAGCACTGAACCATTTCACTTCGGCTCAGCATGCCCACTGCTGTGGCGTAGATGTTGAAAGAGTGTATCCTTGCTTTCCAGTTGGCTGCTAGGTTTTCCTCAAAGTTTAATGGCCCAGGTAATAGTTTCATTCCGGAGAGAGACATATCTGTCCAAGATTCCGCCTCTGACACCATGTAAATTTAGAACTCAGGAACGACTGCACATGTTGACATCTAGTTACTCAATGCTTTATTCTGGTGCTCTCCAGTCAACACTGGTCGCCCGTTACGGTGATCCCGACCGGCTGGTTCCCGGCCCACCATGCCTCAATACATACATAACACATCCAACAACCGACAACCCACGCCACGCATCTTACACTCGGCACACCACATTCCACATTGCACACCCCACACCTCACACCCTGCAACATGCACTCCACAACACACAACCCATAACCCACAACAGACACCCCGCATCCCATGCTGAGTACAACTCAGCCCACATCTCATACCCTGTACCCGGGAACCCGCATCTCACACTAAGCACACCATGCACCACACACCACATGCCACAACCTGCATCCCACACTGAGTACAACTCACACCCCACACCCCACACCCCACACCCCACACCCCACACCCCACAACCCACACCCTGCCTCCCACACTGAACACACTTCATCCCACACCCCGCACCCTGCACTCCCAGCACACCGCATCCCACACCCTACACCCCACACCCGACAGCCGGCCCGTTACTTAGCTTAATCACATTTATATACCAGTTGTTATAGCACGGCTGGGCCAACAAGGCTCATATCTCATCGTGCTATATGGCACAGTAAATAACAGGATTCTAATAACATCGGCTCCTGGATTCTCGGCGGATATATGAGTCATATGCACACCGATTCAACCATCGTGACAACAATAAAGCGGAGTAGATTCAGCGAGCCATAGATCGGAAGACATGGCGGAAAGGAAATAGTGTGATTGTCTACATAAACAAATAGCCGATGCAATCCCCAAAATGCGAGACTTTATCTGGAACTATTTTGTTTGTTTTAGTTTTAGTTTTGTGAAGATTTGAATAGCCTGAATAGATTTGTTTTCTCCATTAGACAGTTGGCTGATGGAAAGCCCGAGCCTACACTTTTACTGATCCAAGGGATTTTCTACCTCCTACATGGCATAGAAATGGTAGGAGAGCAACTGGCCTTTGATGACACTGTAAAGTACACGGAGCAGTGCAAATCCAAATTGGCAGAGTGATGGCATGGGGACTGGAACCATCTACCTTCAGATTAACCTATTTATCATGTTCATTTTCCTTTAGGTCTTAAAGCAGGATAATATGATGAAAGGATCACATTTTCAAAAACAAAACACTCACCCATAGTTGATCGTACACATCCAAGTTAGATACTGAGGCACTTATTAAGCATTTTCTGAGATAGTAAGCCAATTTAGTATAACCTGTTTTATGGTATCGAAATGTTGACATGCTTGACACAATTAAATGTGTATGCTTCCACTTCACATATCTCCAAAGTTAGCCATTCAAAATACAACCTATGGTATGAGAAGGTTAGCATGCTTTACGAAATTAGATTTGCGTGCTTTCCCTTCAAATATCTCAAAAGTTAGTCATTTAAAATAAAGCTTACTCCAAATTAAAGTAAAGTGGATTACAACGAGGAACCCAATGTGTTTATCTCAGAAAATAATCTAAACTCAAAACCATCGGACTATGTAGGTGTCATGCCTTTTATTTCATAATATATCATTCTATTCCTTTCTATTGAGATTAAAACGCTCATAGCTGTCGGACCGTGTGCTGTACAGGGCCCGTATGCATGACGCAGTGTTAGCTTACACTTAGTGTGTTTGCGCTAACACCGCTCCTTGCGTACTGAGTTTTCGCAGCTAACCTAGAAATCCCTGCCAAAACCAGTTTTGGAGTGCTAACATCACGTCATGCATATGGCCCCTGGTCGCCATGCATCCGCAACTACCAATTCTGTATTACATTTCCAGATTCTATGATATTGTCTAATATACAGTTAGTCTAAAAAGGTTGTGCCCCCAGATGAAAATGTGTATCTATTAGAAAAAGAATAACCATATTGACACCAGGAAAGCTTTGTTTGGCTACTAAATAGCACACGGTTCAACGCAGTGACCATTGCCATGGCCAGTAACATGACCTTGCCAGGGCTAGTAATATGACCTTGCCAGGGCCAATAACATGACCGATGCAATTGTATGTGTGCGCACCAAAACACCTGTGAGCAAATTGCTGATCACACGTAAATACGGTCCTTCTTTAAAAATAGTGTACAATGAATGACTAGAGAACCTCCCTCATTCCATATCCTCTAAGTAAAGAACGGGTCCCTATTAACTCAGGGTATTTCCCGATCTGCTGGTCACTTTTCGGGGACCTTATCACAGTGGGGTGGCCATTAGTGCAGACATACTCTTTAAAGTCTTAAACTCACAGCTTGACACCAACTTGCATGGGGACTATTTAACCATATATATAATTCTTATAGAGAATAGGGTTATAACATATCTCAATTAGGAATGGACAAATTGGATTAAAAGACATCTACCTATGTAGAATTGGGAATATCCATATTTGATTAAAATACGTCTCCCTGTCTAGAGCTAGTTTAACTTTCAATTAATCTTCCCCCCCGTTGCTATGGCAACCAAATGTTCAGCCAAGCAAAGGTAAACTGTATTAGTGTGAGCTGGAGGGGGGGGGTGGAGGTCTTTCCAGATAGTTATCTGAGAAGGAGTAGATGAACTGTTACTAGCAAAAGTTGTCTTGGTTGAGAGGAATAGACGGGGCAGGATATGGGTGGGGTGGGGGGGGGGGGCTAGAGCTGGGGGGATGAGGGGGGAGGGCTTGGTACACTGAATGTAGATCCAACAAATATGATTAATGCTGGGGAAATGAAATTCCTATTTTCAGCGATTGCAACTTGGAAGGTAATGTTGCTATTTCCTTTTTGATGACACCAATGAAGATTTACTTTAACAAGATGGATATTTTAATTTTTTTATTTTTGGTAAAGTATTTATTCATCTGAACATGACATTTGTCAGCGGCGGGGCACTGGTCTTCCGGCCATCTTACTATTAGAATTGACAGTCTCAATAATCTAAGTTTGATCAGTGCTGTATTAGTTACAGCACCGATCCTGTAGAATTAAGGGAGTGGCTCCTGCTGTATAATGTACAGCAACAGTCACTGTAGTTCATGCAAAAATGAGGAGCAGCACCGAGTAGAAGGTGTATACTCGGAGCAACTCAAATAATCATTGTGGGTTACATTTTTTCTCTTATAAAACAAGTTAAGTTCAGAGTTGACAAAACATTTTGTCTGTCTTATATAATGTTCAATGTGTTTAAACAGATTGATAGTTGTGTAGGATGTTCGGTGTGTTGATGGTTTGTTCATGATGGTTAAGGGTGGTGGCAGGGGAGGGGGGCCCATTGGGGTGGGTGGTACGGGGGGAAAACCAACCCTGAACTTTAATGAATGCGCAAATAACTCATTTGGATATGTAAGATAAGTAATTTTGTTTATGAGAATTTGCTCTTTTCATTGTGCTAGATAACTTCAAATCAATGCGAATCCTGGCTTATTGACAACTTTGGTAAGGTGAGTATTATTTATCGGAAAACTGGAAGGTGTGCTTGTTAAGTTCATAATGAGAATACAAGTTGGTGTGAATTCAACCCGAATCTGAGACCCTGAGGCCGCCATATGAATTGTGTGTGTGAAGGGTTATGGTGGGTTGCACGATGGGTTAGGGAGGGAGGGAGGGAGGGGGGAGAGGGTGGGGGTGGGTTATTTGCACCCACTCTCTTCAGTCTGGATTAGGGTTATCGTGTCCTTACTTGCGCGAATCTTTCCAATTCGTTGAATCCTGACGGAGCCATTTGATTGCGCTTGATTATGCCATAGTCGTGCTGCCTCTTTCTTAAGTAGTAATGAGGCACTACGCCCCAGGACCCTCCATCTCAGGAGGATGGCCATATTGCTAACTACCTATCACCTTGCTAAATATTCCCCAATTTGTTGTTGTTGGTTATTTCATTATATTTTATGCATTGCCCTGGATGGGATAATGCTATAGCATGTTCAAGCCTAATTATTGAAAGATTATTCTGACTAACTTATTTCTGGCTTATTCTTACATGTATGTATACATGTGTCGTGGGAGTGATGGAAATGGGATTTACACCTATCAACATACATGCACAATAACTACTGATACTGCATTTAAGTACCTGAATCCATGACACAATATACATATAATATTCCTATCATTACTTTCTTTGTTACTAACTGTGAAGAGACGCACCAGTATCTCATCATAATCATTAGTTAAAAATGTTGCTTAAGTTTAATCATTTGTTATTGTCATCACTTGTTCATTCACATCATGGAGACCAGCTAGATAAGCATCGCTTTTCTGGGATCCTTTCTGTCTGTAAGCAATTTGTATGCATTTATTGTATCACCTCAGTTTATTGTAAACATACCTTGCAGAGAGTTAAAATAAAAGAATTGAATTGATATGAACTGATGAACACTAAACAGCCTTTCTGACATGATAGATTTCCACCGGTCCGAGATATATCATCTCTGAACTACGCTAGCGAAACTTCTCACCTCACTCAGCAGAGTATCATTTCCTTCACATTCCGCTTTGGTGCTGAGTGCATCTTGACATCTCTCAGGTGCTCATCTCACGCCTCCTGGTGGCGACGCCAAACCACTAAGTGGTGGGAAGTGATAGGTGCAGCATTTGTAACTTGTAAGTGGGTATGTAAGATGTTTCATGGAGGTGCTCTGACAATTCGTAGTACCCTTTAAAGCCCTGGTCACATACACAGTAGTGAACATAGTTGAACGGAGTTGACTGTAGGATGGATTAACGTAGGTCAAAGGTGGTGTACGAGTGTTAAACTACGGTGAAATACGTTAAGGCACCTCAGGTTTTGGTATGGATAAATACGTTACAACACGGATGCTGGTACATTCAATTAGGTTCAACTAAGTTCAACTTATTTCAACTAAGTTCAACTAAGTTCAACTACGTTCAACTAAGTTCAACTAAGTTCAACTAATTTCAACTAAGTTCAACTAAGTTCAACTAAGTTCAACTACGTTCAACTTATGTTACCCTCCACTATGGTCAACTACGTTCAAATATGTCCAAGTATGCTAGAGTATGCTAGAGTATGCTACAGTAAACTAGAGTGTGATTGAGTATGATAGAGTATGTCAGAGTATGCGAGAGTACATTAAGAGTATGGAGACTTCGCCACAGTATGTTAGCCTCTAATTTAGTACTCTTTTGATCATGTCCAAACATTAAATCAGAACTTACGTCCACCCACATAATTAACAAGTTAGCATGATGGAGAAGTATGGATGCCGGTACATTCCACTATGTTCAACTGCATTCAACTACGTTAGCCTCCCCTACGTTCAACCACATCCACTAATGTGTATGTGACCGGGCCTTAACACTTCTCCTACTGGGCTGCAATCAGACATGCGCAGAACATGATAGAACTGCTCAGTCTGATAATAATAGCACAACATTTCACACCAATGCACATTTTTAGTGTGTTTGTTGTTGAATATTTGTTGATTAACCACGTGAAATTTCAATCGCCATCTTCCTAATTCCACTGTTCAATATCCTATTATAATGACGCTGATTACAGGACTAGGTAGTGACAAGTACAACTTTGTAAGTGACTGGTTCGAGTTGGCCAGTGTTCAACGCTCCAACTACCAAAGGTGGCTGTTCACCTCCTAGGGCCATCTCTTCTGATCTTGCCTAGATTTGATCTGATGTAAATAATTGAGATATTGCAGCATTCTTTGCAGTTGCATTTCCCCAGGATTTAGAATTTCTGCCAGTATTTTCAGGCATATATATTTTAGATTTCGTGAGTTTGAAGTAAGTTCTATTAAAAACGCTTATCTTTGCCAGTTTTTGAAGTCAAAGCATACAACTATAATGGTGTTATGTACAGCAATATTCTGACACCATAGGTTTTAACAGTAATGAATTATATTAAGTCACGTATCAGTCGGTCCATGCACAAACATGTTTGTTTAATTAGGGCACCAGTATCTAAAGTAAATATGAGAAATCAAATCTAGAAAAGGGTCTTGGTTTCGCAAATGTGATGGTTTTCGGCGAGTTGTGCAGCGAGTTGAATGTTATCACGCCCTCTAGGACAGATTCTGTGAACTACAATTCATGGAATGTTCCATATATGAATACTGCAAGTCACAGAACCACAAGCCATATACAGTATGTTGATAACGATCCTCCTATAATATATATATTATGTTGTTGGTGATGTGGATAAATATGTGTATTCCCTTCAATACTATTTGTTTCTTTCGTCATTCTAGTCTATCGGTCACGCATGTATTTGATATTTAATGTTACTATAACAACTAAAATCCATGTGATAACCCAATTGAGGTGTTCAGAGATACAATCTGTTCATGGTTTTTACACTGATTCAAACTTGCATATATTCTAAGGTCATGACATTGAGATATAAACTGAACACCTAAAATTCCAGTATTTCCTTTTAGGTGTTCCATCAATGCGTGCCAATTACGTAAGAGCCAACGCGCCTCTATATTACATAATTCTCAGAAGCTTCTAGTCGGGAGACACAGGAACACAACTTACAACATTCTCACTTCCACGACAACGCCCTTTGCTATCAGATAACCAAATGGCTGCTATCTCCGCTCTCTTTGGTGATTCAGCAATTGCCGCCAAGTTGCCTGTTTCTAAGAACCAGCTGCCTAGCTAATATCATGGCTGAGATGTCACTTTGGTACTTCTACTAATTAATCCGGCCTCTCTTAATTGGCAGCGGTGCTAATAAGAATTACACAACCCGGCGTTGGATCATGTTAGTTTAGGAGAAGGCCGGGCTGGTGTATAGGGATTCAATTTCTAGTAGTGCTGCGCTCAGATTGCTCGGTTATTTATTTATGACTTATATCATTTCATTTTAATGTTATGTAAGTTTCTTTGTTTGGTGTTGTTTTGCGTCCTAGAAACATTTAAGGTCATATCAGGACGGGGGCCGACTGGTGAAAGTTCTCATGCATGCCAACTTAATATTGCTGCCCCATTCAGAGATGAGGCCGCCAGCACCAGGCCCTGATATCTCACTCAGTCACCTTATCCTGACACTGAGCTAACCAGTCCTTGCCATATCCTAATATTATGCTGAGCGCTTGCCTAGGAACTGACAGGTATCAATCAATGTCTAAGTCATTGGTTTGAATCGACCAGGGTTCGAACCCACAAACCCGTGGGTTTAGAACCCCCGATCTCTGGTCGTTACATAAGTATTGATGAGGGCAGACACAATCAAATACCCTATATTACTAAGACGGCTCACTCAGCCTGTACTGTGTAATCAAAATGATCAAACCCACCACTTGGTGCGCCGGCTGTTCTCTTGGTATAACAGGTGCTATATTATATGTATTAATGTATATATGAATGTGAAAGATATGTGATGATGGCGATGCTGATGATGATGCTGATGATGATGGGTATTTGTTCATATCAATTTCATGTTGATGTGCATTCATACTTACCTATCTCATGTATACTATAATTGTATGTGTTTACATGTGAAACACCAACCAGCAGCGAGCTGATCAAACCCACCACAAGTTGGCACTGCACAATTAACATTACCATTGGAGAGATAGGGAGTGAGCCGTATTAGTATTATAGGGTCTTTGACACAATGTAGAATCAAGTTGGCTTGAGTAATATACACTCTGGCTGGCCCAACATACCTATCACTTATTTATTCACAAACACCATTTGAAATGAACTTGGTAGATCAGAGTTTCAAACTCTGGTTGAGTCAAACCAATGACTTTAAATGTGATACTTGTCGCTTCCTCGCCAGACACTCGGCATTTGTACGATAGGGTAAAGACTGGTTGGCTCTGTATAAGGATAATGTGACTGAGTGGGATATCATACCATGGTGCTGGCGGCCTGGCCACCCAGTGGAGCAGCACTATGAAGTGTATATGAGTGCACACTGTCACAAGTCGGTACCCGTCCTGATATGACCTTAGATGTTGCCTTGATATAAAACTTCAAAAAACAACTAACCAACCAACCAAATGAACTGGCCTGCTACCAGGACGGAAAACTCCAACAACCAACTAATCACGTGCGCGAGTGAGAGTAGTTGGCGCCACTGCTTTGGGTTTCGGCCGGCGGTGGCGCCACTGGTCCCAATAAGGGGCGGGCTCTGCCATAGAGTAGGATGCAACAGAATAAGTGAATACAATGAAAATAATCTTTTACTTACGCGCCTTTATGCTCGCATCATCCATATACATCACATATATAATTAATAAATAGTATGTGATCATACCGGCACGAACGGTCAGTGTTGTTTCTACTCTACATTCTACTCTGTAAATATATGTAGACGGCCTATGTATTAGCGAGGTACAATATAAGAGAGTGCAGTGGACATATCATCTTTGACAAGATTATTAGCGCAACCATGACAGCAAACCTAGAAAAAGGTTGTCTGTATAGCCTGAATAAAGCCTGCTCCTCAACTCCCATATACAACCTAGTTAGGTGTTTCGTCTTTAGGTGCGTGAGTCCCTAACACAGCTGAGGCTTCTGATTTGCCTATACAAATTAGTTTTCGGGCTTAGGATTGGAATCTTATGAGATTCGAAAAATGAATTGGGCCGTTCTAGAAACGGTAGATGTGAGCGGCGCGTCGTATCGTATACGGTATATCTGTGATACCTGTAAAGGTATAATGTCTGAACACTTTGACAACTGGATCCTGAATGCTTTATTCACTGTCCAGGTTCCTGGACAGCCTCTGTCTATGACGTCATCTCATTTACAAATCCTTTGTTCTCCACACATGCCTGGCTGTCTTTTATGCATATATTACAACAGCCGCCGTCCGTCGCCGTCCAATTCTTCCATTCTCTTACCTCTCTTCCATTCCCCACATTTCCCCCTCTTCCATTCCCCCCATTCCCCACTCTTCCATTACCCCCATTTCTCCTCCACTTCCATTCCCCCTCTTCTATTTCCCCCTTGCATTCCCCATCATCCAACCCTCCTCTTGCATTCCCCACTCTTGCATTCCCCCTCTTCCATTCTCCCCTTTCTCATTCCCCAGTTCCATTCCCCCTTTCATTCCCCCACTTCCATTCCCCCATTTCCATTCCCCCTCTTCCATTCCCCCTCTTGCATCATCCCCTCCTCCATTATCTCCTCTTCCATTCTCCCCTCTCTCATTCCCCACTTCCATTCCCCCTTCCATTCCCCCACGTCCATTCCCCTATTGCCATTCCCCCCTCTTCCATTCCCCCTCTTCCATCATCCTCTCGTTCATTATCTCCTCTTCAATTCCCCCTCTTGCATTCCCCCTCTTACATTCCCCCTCTCCATTCCCCCTTTCCATTCCCCCTTTCCAGGCCCCCGTTCCATTCCCCCTCTTCCGTTCCCCCCTCTTCCATTCCCCCCTCATCCATTCCCCCCTCTTTCATTCCCTCCCTTCCATTTTGCATTCCCCTTGTTCCATTCCCCTCTCATCCATTCCCTCCACTTGCATTCCCCAGTCTTACATTCCCCTTCTTCTATTCAACTATGTCGGACATGTTCTAACACAACAAGGTCTCAAACCGAATAAACAGCACATTGAAGCGATAATAAACATGCCAACACCCACAGACAAAGCCACCAAACACCGATTTTGGGTAATGATGGGTTACGTTGGGGAAAGTAAGAAAAGGGGAATGGAAGAGGGAGAATGGAAAAGGGAGAATGGAATAGGGGGAATGGAATAGGGCGGAATGGAAGGGGGGAATGACAGAAACTCAAAACCATCGGACTATGCAACTTTAAGCACCAGACGGGATGGCCGAATGAGTTAGAGCGTCCGTCTCCCGTGCTGGTAGATCGTGGGGTCGTGGGTTCGAGTCCCGGTCGAGTCAAACCAATGACTTTAAAATTGATACTTGTCGCTTCCTAGCCAGGCGCTCGGCATTATTAGGATAGGGCAAGGACTGGTGTGCTCAGTGTCAGGATAATGTGACTGAGTGGGATACCAGGTCATGGTGCCGGCGGCCTGGTTTCCCAGTGGGAAAGCACTATAAAGTCGCCATGGTTGCGCACTGTCACAAGTCGGTACCCGTCCTGATATGACCTTAGATGTTGCTAGGATGTAAAACAAGAACAAACAAACAAACAGCAAAATCATCCCTAATATGTCAGAGATAGCAAAACCATTAAGAATATTGTAAAGCACGGAAACAGTATGGCACTGGGATGAAAAACAAGAACATGCGTTCAACACACTCAAAACACTACTAACAAACCCACCAATGCTTAAAGTTGCATAGTCCGATGGTTTTGAGTTTCTGTCATTCCCCCCTTCCATTCCGCCCTCTTCCATTCCCCCTATTCCATTCTCCCTTTTCCATTCTCCCTCTTCCATTCCCCTTCTCTTACTTTCCCCATCTTCTGTCCCTCCTCTTCCCATCCTCCTCTTCCGTCCCTCCTCTTCCCTTCCTCCTCTTCAGTCCCTCCTCTTCCGTTTCTCCTCTTCCATTCCCCGTCTTCCATTCCCTATTCCCTATCTTCCGTTGCCCATTCCCCGTCTTTCATTCCCCGTCTTCCTTTCCCACAACCTAGTTCAATCTGCTTCATAAATTGTGTAGGTCTAAATGCGGCCCACCCGTGCTCAATTCAGGGAAATGTTCAATTATCAAGTAATTGGAGAAGACATTCATGGCGCTATCAGGCAGTGTTCGATGGTTTTGAGTTCCATCCATCACATTTAGATAAAAATAGCACAGAAATTATTATGAGTCAACATCACAAAAAGAGGCCAATTGGGGGAAGTTGTCGGCGTCGATCATTGGATGTCGGCGTCGAACAGTATAATTAAAGTTTAGCATTGACAGAGGTATTGGAAAGTCCTTAAATTTATCCTGAATGTAAATGTAGAGAAAACACAACAACCGTATTTGTTTCTAGGATAATTTAATATAAATCAAAGAAATGCACTACACTTTAAGAATTGCGATGCCGACATCTGTTAAAGTTGTCGGTGTCGAGCATTGAATGTCGGCATCGATCGGCAGACTTATAGTTTAGCATTGACAGAGGTGTTGCAAAGTCATTAAATTTATCCTGAATGTAAAGGTAGAGAAAATACAACAACCTTATTTGTTTCTAGGATAATTTAATATAAAACAAAGAACACTTTAATAATTGCGACACTGACATCTTAAATAAATCTCCAATTGGCCCATTTTCATGAGACTGAATCAGGTTGTATTAAACTGTCAAAATTTGAGGATATTTGAAATGATCAAATTAAGAAATCAATGTTGACTTGTACATCAAATTGTTGGTGACCAGAGAATTCAATGTGGGTTGTATTAAAAATAAATTGACTTAAAGTAGCAGAGTCTGACGGTTTTGAACTTCTGTCATTTTCTAAGATGACAACATTAGACGTACAACTATGGAAACGCAGCTTGGGCAAACATGCATAAATTATAGATTGTATGCTTCTATAGTAACAGGTTCTATTAAATTGTCTTATTATTGTCTTCTATGTGGCGATAAATGCATAACAAGTGCACCAGTACTAACTTAGATATGGAAAATCAAATTTAGGGAACTGTTTTGATTTTGAAAATTGGATTTCTTCATCGGATTATGTAGCTTTGATATCGCGTCTATGGAAAGTGGACATAACTGGTAGGTAAGTGTGTGAATTGTTTGGGAAAAAACAATAACATTGATGTTTTCATAGGAATGCACAGGTTTGGCACTGAAGGCCTATAAGAGAAGCAGTTGCTTGCCACAGGTAGCAATTGTAAGGCACACATGTTGCTTACCACTAACCCCCCCCCCCCCCCAGTGCCCCCCCCCCTCCCCTCCTCCACTACCCGACATACACCGCCTCACCTTCCGGCCATCAAGAAATCCACTGGGAAGAGGACACGGGACGTGACCGACTCAACACCGAGCAGATCCAGTGACGGGCTGTGACTTGTTGTCCCTTCCAGCATTGACTATGCTTTCAGGCAGAGAAGGGGTGATGATGGTGGTGGGGGCGGGGAGGGGAGGGGGCCGGGGGCGGGAGTAACGGGATGAGAAGGCTTGATTTCAGGCTTATATATGGTGGGGACAGGAGTGGGGTTGCGGATGGGTGTGTCCACGCTCTAGTGAGGGAGTAGGTGGTGAATAATAGCTGACTTTTGTTTTGTCTTGATGGGGTTTTACATCTTGGCAACATCTAAGGATGGGGACAGATGCGGGAGAATAATTGTTTATGAGGAACTACTGTTGGATGGATATTTGGTATTTACACTGGGAAAAGCTTTTTTTGTTGGGGATTACACACTGGCAGCATCTAAGGGCATATCAGGGTGGGCACCCACTTATGTTGATTTCATTGTGAGAGCAGGCAAATTGGCATCATGACCCAAGTTCGCACTCACTCGCACTATTCTGAAAGTGAACTAACCAGTATTTGCGCTATCCTGGTAATGCTGAGCACAGACCAGATATAAGCATCAATTTTGTAATTCACTGGTTTGACTTGGTCTGGATTGATGAAGTTATATGCAGCAAACAAATGAGTAGTAGTAGTTTATTAATATTTAGGAAAGTAATGTATATTGCAGTATTATTATTCCCATCTTAGCCGAGTAATTGGAAATGTAAATAAGAGAACCAATCATCAAGTAAACTCATATGATATGATCAATATACATAACTCTCTTTACATCGATTCAGAAAATATCAGTTCAGCGAATCTACTAAGGAAAACACTACTCTGGTTTGTCCATGACCGAGATAGCAGAAGACATAGTAGTGCTAGTCCGGTCGTTTCACTAGATGGATACAATAATCAAATGTATATGATGTATTGATGAAATAAGTATAATTCGGTTCCTAATGTAGAAGGCGGACATATTTGCTCCTAGACATATATATTTATATTTACACATTTATGTATATAGATGTAGGCATACATACAGGTGTACATGTATGCATATAGTGCTGAAGTATATGGTGTCGGAATGTTGAAGTGCATGTTTAAATTAAGTGCATAGCTCAAAATATTTCCAATGTTAGCCATTTTAGATGACGCTTATTAAAAAAAAAAGAACCACATACTATTATGACCGATCGAAAATATTTACCCAAAATAGTGTAGTAGTCTATGCATGAGTTCCACTACTATGCAGTGATGGCAGATTCTATGCCGCACACCTACGCAGTTACATTGAACTGCGCTTGGTGGTGGCATTTTAGCCACCAGGCAGGGTCCTGACTGGGTTGCCCCCTCTACTGCATGTGGCTAGCACACACACCCACCCACCTAGAGAGGTGATGTGGGACCTAGCGAGTTAGGGGGTGGGTCACTTGACTGTTGACGCCACAGAGAGCGGATATGTTTACCAATAAACCAGGTGAAGCATACTGTATCTGGACATCGGCGTTCTTCTGTGTGTGTCTGACAGCGAGTGCAAGACCGTGAAATGGCTGACATCGGGCCTATCACAATAACAATCGGAGAACCTCGAAAGTGTCATATCATCCAACATTCTTTTAAAATAATTTGAAGCACCTTTTCCCCATCTCAAGCACTGGATCAAGGTAATAAAATATTCCACACAAATATAACATTACCGGAGTAATTATGCAAGTCCTGCAGCCATTAATTTTAACATCGAAGCTAAACCAATTTTTCCTTATTTTAATCACTTATTTCAAACAGTCTAGTGTGGCTCGGCAGTGAACAAAAATAAGGATTGTGAGCGCAATAAAAAGCAGCCTCCGTTGGAATACATATGGACCATACACGTGTACATAGATTTACTCTTTAATTAATTGTGCGCTGCTGCAATCTGGCCTGATTACTTCAAGTAATACATATTTACATATTCATTAAGCTTTGCGTTTCTTCATGAAGAAGAGATGTTTCTACATCTCTGCCAAAGAAGAATGGGATTGTCAAGCAGCAAAATATATGGTACGTAGCTAGGGCATTTGTTAGAGCGTGAACCCTGCTTTCAAGGTAAGAGACAATATATGCAGAAGATCCATATGCATTATTTAGATTCTACCACTAGACAAGTCAGAAAACATGTTTGCTGAATGAGCAAAATCTGTCTAGTACCTGTTAAGGCGGTGTAGTCATATACTGTTTCCTGGTGGCATGTTCCCTTGTTCTGTGTTCGCTTGTGACCTTGTGATGCACCACACAGACAATGAACCTGTGTTTTGCCTATTCCCATGAGGTGGACCCAGGGTCTGTAAGGCCTTGTGCACACCACATTTGATGTACCGGAACATAGAGTATAACCAATGTTTATTGTCCATATGGCATGTCACAAGGTCAAACCACTCCACAAAGGAGCAGTCTATCCAAGCACACAGCCTTACAGGTAGGTCCCTCTATTCTTTACAGTCAAACTTATGGAGAACTGATTGCTCAAATATTCACCAACTAGCACATTTACTTCCTGATGAGTAGAGGGGTAGTGGTCCAAGGAAGCTCGAGTCCGGTCATAGCTACAGTTCGGCTCCAGCCTCCATTAGTCTGCCCACTCATCTCAGTTCATGTTAGGATAGGCAACGACTTCTGACAGTGCACATTCATATAGCGACATAGCGAATGGTAGACAGGAAGTGTGAACACTTATTTGTCTCTCATTTTTTGTTGTTGGTACATTAGTTTTCCCAAGCAGGGGAAATCCCAGTCACAGACGACTGGTCTTCCCCACTCCACTGCTGGTCGATAGAAAGCCCGAGCCTACACTTTTACCGACCCAAGGGATTTTTAACCTCCCACACCACATAGACATGGTATGAGAGCAACCGGCCTATGATGATGCTGTAAGTTATACACAGCAGTGGAAATCCAAATTGGCAGAGCTGGGGTCATGGGGAATCGAACCGCCAACCCTCAGATTAGGAGTCTGACCTAGAAAAAAGTCAGACACTCTAACCAGTCCGCCACAGAGAACGCATGACAACTTTATAGTGCTGCCCGACTGACAGACCAGGCCACCAGCATCATAACCTGATATCCCACTTAGTCATGTTATCCTGAGACTGAGCCAACCAGTCCTTGCCCTATCCTAATAATGCCAAGCACCTGCCCATGAATCAAGACGTATCAAGTTTTACGTCATAGGTTTCACTTTACCAGGCTTTGAACACAAAACGGGAGATGGACGCTCAACTCATTTGGCCATCCCGTCTCTGTACACAGGAAATTGCATAGTGAATAGTACATAATTGATATATAATGGATATATAGTGAAATATGCACAATTTGCCTCATGATATATTGGATAGACAAAACTGATCCAAATGCCTATTTTGCATCGCTTCCACAAACACAGCTGGCTGGCCACTATGAAGAATCTATCCTCCCTTTGAATAATAGGCCCAGTTAAAACCATGTCTCAGAACCACTAGTCACGTGACCGCACCAGCAGATCCCGCGGTGCACTGCCATACGTCACATCTGGCCGGACGAAGGCAGACAAGCCTACATCCTGCCAGCAGAGCATGCGCAATGTACATCTTCCGCTCACCCCGGGCTTTTCAGCGGCTTGATCTAAAAAGGCCTGCATGTATGTAACGATGCACTCGCTGCCGTGAACACTGGTGGAGTGCAACAAATATTTGGTTGTTGTATCAGTGCCCGCAAAGGCCGATATGCTCGATGCTGTGGCTGGTATGGATGAATGCATGGAGTGACCATGACCAGCCTGTTACCCGGCATCAAGACTG
Source organism: Branchipolynoe longqiensis (assembly GCA_030323885.1). Classification (NCBI taxonomy): domain Eukaryota; kingdom Metazoa; phylum Annelida; class Polychaeta; order Phyllodocida; family Polynoidae; genus Branchipolynoe; species Branchipolynoe longqiensis. Next base: position 89,477,491 of record CM059191.1, on the reverse strand, counting down.
GACTCCTGTCATGCCATTTATTTATCTTGCATCAATGCTGAGCTCTAACCGGTTTAACTGTCCAAATTTCTGGCCTCAATACATGACTAGCTCATTAGCCAGAATCAATGGTGGACTGCTGTCATAACATTGGTACCTGGCGTCAAAGCCAATATTATCTGACATCAATGCTGGGGTCTACGTGGTCCAACTTTCGAAATAGCTGGCTTCAATGCTGGGCTCTAACCGACATGACTAGCTGGTTCGCCAGGATGAATAACGGACTTGTGTCATGCCATTTATTTATCTGGCATCAATGTTGGGCAGTAACCAGCATAACTGTCCTAGGCTTCAATACTGGCCTGTAACCGCCAAGAGTAGCTGATTAACCAGGACTAATAGTGAACTTGTGTCATGCCAAAGCTATATGGCATCAATGCTGGGCTCTAACCAGTCCAAATAGCTGGCCTCAATACTGGTATCTAACAGCCATGACCAGCTGCTTCACCAAGATGAAGCGTAAATTTGTGACATACCAGTTTTATCTGGCATTAATGCAGGTCTCTAACCGGTGTAACCTGGCTGCCCAAAATGGTTGCCTTCGATGCTGACCCCTAACTGGTTTACGTTGCCACATATATTGCTGGTCTCAATGTACACCTATATCGCTAAGTTCCTGGCATGTAACCGTCCAATTAGCCCATTCAATAATAAGTAATTTCAAAGTAAAATAGATTCGATTATTGAGGTCGGCCTTACATATTTATCGAAAACGAGTTATGTGAACTTCAAATCATCAGATGTATTTGGATGATAAGTATAACAACTAACTTTGTGTTCAGAGTTCCTTTCCTTGAAGTGCAACCAGATACAACAACATTTACCTTTCACACATATTGAAGGTATGCCACATACATAATTCGGAAGTGTTTTTGTTTTGAACAAATAAAATGCTTTCAACGGAATAAATAGCTTTGATGCAAAGGACACCATCTATAGGCTGATGTCCGTTTCAAGGAATCCAATGTTGTCGTACCGGTGCGCATTAAATGCTCTCCTCGACTGATGTCAGTCACGTCCATTTCTATTCCAATCGGTCTGGTTGATAGCAGGCATTAGTGGGACACATGGGGGGAATGAGGAGCTACTTGCGCGCTGTTTTATACACGGCCAACCGCAGCGCCGCCTGCGGGAGAGATCAAACTTAGGGATTGATGTGGGTGGGAGGGGGGAGCGGGGGATGGGCATGGGGGTAATGGTGTAGGAAGAACAGCGAAGGGGGAGGAGGAGGAGGGTGAGGGGGTGAGGTGGGCGTGGGCGTGGGGGTGCTGCAGGCCGCGTCCTGTGCCCGCGCCTCTGGTAACTAGGGGCACAAGTGTGAGATGGATGGATCCGTTAAGCATTGGTAATGCGTGCGATATATGTGGGGAGGAGGGGGGTGTTTGTAGCTCAGACGTGGAGGAGTTAGGAGGTTTGTATTCTGGGGGTGTTCGCTGTGTGGGCACACCCGACGCAGTGGCCGAAGCATCGGTAGAGTGCGGTGATTTTGGGAGTTTGGTTCCAGGTCGAGTCAAACCAACGACTTAAAGATTGATACTTGTCACTTCCTAGCTTGGCATTCTGCAGTAATAGGATAGGGCAAGGACTTGTTCGCTCAATGTCAGGATAATGTGACTGAGTGGGATATCAGGGCATGGTCTGATTTATCAGGTGGGCCAGCAATATATTGTCGCTGTGAGCGTGCACTGTCACAAGGTGGTGCCTGTTCTGATATGACATTAAACGTTGCCACGACGGGAATATCCAACAACCGACCAACTGTGTGTGTGGGTGGGTGGGGGGAGAGGGGAGAGGGGGAGAGGGAGGGGACTGGTAGGTGGTTCCAGACCTATGGCTGGCAGCTTCTATGATTACACGAATAGTTTGAAAGTGATGGTGGTGAGATGGAGAGGCACTGCGGTCTGCAGATGATTATATCCGGTTGTAAGGGAGCCTGGATGGGTTTTGATGGGAGTCGGGTATTGCTGGTGATGACCTCGTGACGGTGTTACAGATGGTGATGTCTAGTGAGGGGATTATTGTTGCATAGTACAATGGCTTGGAGTCTTTGTCCGATGGCTTGGAGTCTTTGTCGTTTTTCTGAGATAAATATGTAAACTTGATTGTCCTAATCTACCTTGACTTAGTTTGAACTAATTTGAATTGCAGAAATGGAAAATTAGTTTTGGCAAGCATCGCCAAAACTCTTGAAACCATAGGCTTCTGTTGGAAGAGGTATATTACATTGACTCACTAGCCCCTTTTATGTGGCAACACATACTTGCATCGGTATCTCAGTTAGACATATGAAAGCAAATCTAGATACTTGTTTTTGTTTTCAAAATATGATGCTTCATTGGAATATGCAACTTTAATAGAGACAACACTTTGAGAGCTCTTCTCTACTTTTCCTTCCCTTGTAAATTATTTTCGGTGAATATTTCATCTTCTGAACATTATGGTGCCAAAACTAAGGCATTTCCTTTTCCGCCTATGAATAATCAAATTGATCAGCATTTGGCAATAAAGCTAGTAAAATGGCCAGTCATGAAAAACTGATTACACTATCCGAAAATGTAATAGTGAAGGTAGTTTGTTATTGTTGAGGGAGTATTTTAAGGTGTTTTGTTTGTTTACTGTTCTTTTACGTCCTAGCAACATCCTACGTCATATCAGGACGGGTCTTGAGATGTTAACAAGTGATATTGCGTTTGCTCAGGTTTCAGAAGGGTTTGACATTGAGAGGGGAAAGAGAGAGGTGAAGGCAGCGGGAGGTAGGAGGTTGTCATCGAATATAAGTATGACTTCATCTAGCTCAGTTACAGCGAGCGAAGGCAATGTGTTAATGGATACTGGGTTGTCATGGCCACGGAATTCCCAAGGGATGGCGGGAGGAGGCCATTCTGAGGGGAGGAATTTCAGATCGATTCAATGAGGTCAGGCTACCTGTCTGCCTATGTAGGTTCACTAGGTATATCTGGAAGACACTCGAAAGCGAGGGATAGTGTGCAGTGTTTTGCGCGCATGCCAGACAGAGCGCTGATAATGTGCACATTTTATGGAATTTCTTACTTACTTGGCCCTAAGTAGCAGGAGTGGTAATCTAATGTTGGACTTCTCCTGCGTCGGTGGAATTTCAGACCCAGACTAGTGCCACATTCTATGCCAGTGTAGGAAAGTGAACTGAGATCGGCAGGTGAAATGAAATAGTGCCTTACGGTTGATTCTATTAGGGAGTCTAGCTCGAGAGTCTAATGGGTACAAGACTAGCTCCTGGCAGAGTAGGTCTGTGAGTCTCACTCTAGCACAATGACTCTTTAAAATGTGTACTATCTGTATATGTCTAGGTGATAGGAGAAAACTTACAGATCACGTGGAATGATTGGTGTGACCTGCACTGGAATCCATCTGTGAAAAGTGCCATAAGGCTGAAGTGGAGGTAATGGAAATTGGAACTATTAAGTCTAGAGTAGGATTTCAACCCACAGTTCTTTGCATTCCATGACTTCTGTTCTAACCATATCACTACCTAGATTCACTGATATAACCCACATGTCAATGCATATCTGTCTATCTGGTTGCTTGCCTGAGAGGTCAGAGCAGTGCAGACTCCCTGGACATACAAGTCCTTAAAATAGGTTACATCCATAAATAAATCAATATTTACACTTACGCACATACAGACAACGCTGTTAAATATCCAAACACAGGGTCAGTTCTCCTACCATGACACATGTTGGTTGGACAGGGTCCTGCTCAAAGCAACCTGTGTCATAGGGGTGATGCAAATGGGAAATATTCCACCTAGACAATAATTAGAACCTACACTCCCTGCCATTCCAGGGCTAGAGTGCCACCCGTTACAATACATAGGGTCCCTGATGGAATCAGGCCAGCTAAGCCTCCTTGTCGATTTGATGCCTTTGCTGATAGGTTGGTGCAGACTACTACATACACTATGGGTGATTGCATTATGTAGTCTAAGTACAGTATAACCTTGTTAAACCAAACTTGAAGGGACCTTAGAAATTTGTTTGGATTAACCGATCATTGGTTTAACCGAGCTTTGGCTTTGATTTTGACTTTGAGTATGTGGACACTTTGATTGTTGTGTGTTATGTATAACCCAGTTAAACCAAGCTCAGTTAAACCAAACGATCGGTTAATCCAAACTTTTTTCGGCGGCCCAGCAAAATACTACCATTTATCATATAAAAATAGTCAGATGACCTTATAGCCACATGAAAGTTTGGTTTAACCATACCGGTGTGGCCTGGGGTCCGACAATTTTTTTGGATTAACCGATAATTTGGATTAACGGACTTTGGTTTAACCAACTTTTTTATATGATACATTGTAGTATTTTGCCGGGCGAACGAAAAAAGTTTGGATTAACCGACCGTTTGTTTTAACCGAGCTTGCTTTAACGGGGTTGTACTGTATTATATTGGCTATGCTACTGCCCTCTGGAATTGCACAATGTACGCTTCGCTTTCCCTTGTACACATGGCATTCCCATTGCAAACTTATCACGTAAAAACAAGTAATTTCTTCCCATCTGGAATATTGGACTGATGTCACAAGTTTTGTTATAAGATATTTCAGCTAGGCATCCATAAATAAACTGGCAATCCTCTTCCCAAAAGGCACCCTCCGGACAAAGTATATTCCCCAGTGGATTCGAGGTCATGGACATTCTTTATGAGGCCCTTAGCATCCAGGTATTATTGGTTGACACCGGAAATGAACACCACGCAAGCAGGTAGGAACCAAGACACATCATCAACCAATCAGAACAAAGCTTGCTGGATACTTCACGAGCACAGCCCGTGAATTCCTTTGCTGAACGATCAAGGCAGGAGTTGCCAGCCCGCATCCAACTGACTGCGTGTTATTGCCAATTTGTTGCCGGGGTAGGCAGATATGCAAGTGGAGGTGGATAGTGACCCCAGCATTGATGTCAGATAAAGCTGGTGAGTCTGAGCAAAACATGAAATTGTCAAAACCATAGCAATTATCTGATTGATTGATTGATTGGTGGTTGCTTTACACTGTGTCAGCAGCATAGGCCATATTCATGGCGAGAAATGTTTGTTTTTTGTTCAAACCATCACTTTTGCATGTAAAAGCAGACAATCAGTTATGTGCCAATAGACACTCATTAAATTAGAAAGCTCTCAATTCAATACCATATGGCCTTCTTGAATTCAATACCATATGGCCTTCTTAGGAAGCAATTACTGAATTAGTCAGACAGTGCAATACGAAAAAGAGGTTGAACCTAGATGTTTTCCTATCCCAATTAATAGTGCCAATGACAAATTATCGCGTAAGATGCATCGGCCTTTCACATGGGACTTTACTGATATCAACGCTAACACAAAAATCCTGCAATAGCAGGCCAACTTTATTAATTGTCTGGTAATGGCCCTGTCACACTACGACGTTTCTCACCAGCGACCCGTCAGCGTTGAAAATAAAATTAAAGCATCGAGAAACGTTAAACTTTTAGGGGAAATATGGGGAAATTGGACGTTGGCACAGCGTGTCAGTAGCATGTTATTAGCATGCGGCCAACGTGTGTCGACGCGTGAGGAAAAAATAAATAAAAAAGTTTGGCGTGACGGCATCATATGACCTTAGATGTAGCTAGGGCATAACACAACAAAGCAACCATTTGTCGCAACTTGTGGGAACGACCCTCACATGCGTGTGGCATCTGCCTAGCATTTGCATGACAATCTTCCATTGCTGTCGACGTGCTTCTGACGTCGCCATAATATTGGCACCTGTGCGTTGACGCGCGTTGTTGGTCCTTGCGCTTTTTTGACATGCTAAAAATATCTAGCGACCTGCTATGCTCGCCAACGTCCTCCGGCGACTGTCAATGTCCAGGATAGTGTACTGACGTGTACCGACGTTCGCATACCGTCCCCCTAACATTTCCCAACGTTTCGCCAAAAAATGACACACGTCAACGCGCATTGGAGTGACAGGGATATAAGGCTTTCACATGGAATGGCATTCCCAATTCCTTGTCCGTGGAAGCACCTAATTATCTACCTTGGAGTGCCTGTCATTATATTCACTGGCCTATTCTCGACCTGGGGAAGCCAGTGGGTTCCACAAGAGCGGCGCCATTGTGGTACTGCCACGCCGTTTCCATGGTGAAATCGCGTTATTTCATCCTTTCCCGGGATCCCTCTTCTGTTTCAGATTACTCCGTTGCAAAGATATCGATGAGAGCTTCCGCACAAGGCCAGCTCAGACTAGCGTAGGATTCAGAACTCACTGTGGTGGAGTGCTTAGAGTGTCCGATTTGTTTCTAGGTCAGACTACTAATCTGAAGGTCAATGGTTTGATTCTCCATATCATCACCTCTGCCAATTTGGATGTCCACTGCTGTGCATAACTGACAGTGTCATCAAGGGCCAGTTTATCTCAAACCATATATATGTGGTGTGAGAGGTTAAAAATCCCTTGGGTGGGTAAAAGTGTAGGCTTCGGTTGTCCATTGACCAAATGTCTACTGGTGAAATGAAGTATATTCAGACCTATCGATGATATGCAGTATGATTTTCCAGGAAGTAAAAGAGAAAATGCCATACTGATATAATATGATTGCACAACTACCAGTGATCGCTATTCCAAGTTGGATAAATACCTAGTGATGTTCTGTGGCATAATGTAACCTCAGCCCATCAACGTATACTGTATTACTCTTCTCAAAAGCTGGTTTATTTTCCTATGTCAGAATTGCCTCAGTATAATGAGGAACTTCACAGGTTGAACATTCTTCCATTCGAATATTTCCAACCCCTCAGATTTATCATGTATCTGTCTAGATATGTGCACCTTTGGAAGGCAGTGTCTTTGATAATTTGTCGACTAATGCTTCCACCGTTACTCACCACCTCATTCAGGTCACATGGTCCGAGACCCAGGTTTGAACCATATGGCCAAATGAAACCAATGACATACAATGTTGAAGCCGTTACTACCTAGTCTGTTTGTTGTTGCTTTACGTCCTAGCAACATCTAAGGTCATATCAGGACGGGTACCGACTTGTGACAGTGCGCACTCATTGCGACTTTATAGTGCTGTCCCACTGGGAAACCAGGCCGCCGGCACCATGACCTGGTATCCCACTCAGTCACATTATCCTGACACTGAGCACACCAGTCCTTGCCCTATCCTAATAATGCCGAGCACCTGGCTAGGAAGCAACAAGTATCAATTTTAAAGTCATTGGTTTGACTCGACCGGGACTCGAACCCACGACCCCACGATCTACCAGCATGGGAGACGGACACTCTAACTCATTCGGCCATCCCGTCTGTCTACCTAGTCTGGAGTTTGGCAATATTCGAATAAGGCAATGAGCAGCAGATTATAAGCTAGTCATCTTTAGTTTGTAGAAAAATGTGCGCCAATTGAGTAACTTGTGACATAAACTTCTGTTTGGAGACCAGTTGAAGGCAAATGCATGCAGCATTACTACAGTCGTGGGGGTGATGAAAATGGGAAATATTGCGCCTAGAGCGGGACTCGAACCCACATCTCTTTGCATTCCGGGCCAGTGTGCTAACAATTACACCACCTAGGCTCCCTGATATCACCACACTACCCACCCATACCGGTCTATGTGGTTACTTGCCTGAAAGGTCAGTGCAGACTACTACAGTACCGTAACTCTGCAATATTTCCCCAAGGAAGTCAGAAGTTGGAACATTCCTAACAATCAGATCTTCAAATATATGATTACTGTGAGAAGCCTAAAGGGCACATTCCTTACATGCGGTATGTGGTATGCGAATGCGAATCTGAATGCGAATGCGACAAAAAATCGAAACGCCTTGAAACCTATGGTCTACATTCCTTACACGTGGTATGCAGCATGTGGCATGCGGCATGCGGCATGCAAATACTGAATCGGTCCATGTAGCGATCGGTGGGGCATGCAAATGTGAATCCCATATACAACAGTGTTAGAGAAACCTGATACTATGTGTGTGGGTGTGGGTAAAAGGACCCAAACCAGTTGCATACCGCATGCCGCATGCCGCATGCCGCATGCCGCATGCCGCATGCCGCATACCGCATATAAGGAATCCTAGCTTAAGGTGGGATTCTCAAGTGGTATACATATGGAATATAACGCAATTTGAATAAAACGTGATGGATTTAAGCAATGTCAAACAGCATATATGTTTTTCTTATTTTTAAATTAGAAATTCAGATGGTATACGGATGTCTACCTGCATATATGGAAGCTGGGCCCGCAAATGGTCTTTTTAGTATATTACTCTTATTACTTTTTGGGGGAATGTACGAGAAACATTAAATATATGATTTTTGTTTAGAAAACATTAACTTGTCAGCGGCTTTTGACAAGTTAAAAGTGAACAATGATTGTATACCTCACTATATATATATACCTTTTGTGTTAATAACCCTGAATTGAATAATGGCTGGAAGGCCGGTCCTTCGGCACTGACAAAATACTTATTCAGCACAATAAACATTTTTAACAAACACATTTTTAACAAACATTTTTAACAAAAATATCTGAAATGGCAGTCCAATATCACATCAGCAATATTGGCACCATTACTCAATAGGCGATGACATTTATTTCACGTGTATTATCCGTCTTCCTTTCAAAACATCTTGTAGTGTGCGGTGGCCTTTTGAACCAATGCATTATTTAGTGTTTACGGGTATTATTTCTGGCGGACATATGGACACAGCACCCACATGGGGGGTACTTACAATGTGGTGTTTGCCCTCCGCCCGTCCCCCTCCACCCTGCCTCCTCCTCCACCCCCCACCCCCTCTCACCACTCTCCTTCGCTTATGCGCCTACTATACGGCGAACAGTCAGGAAGTGTTTGCCACATGTCATGCCTTAACAACTGCCCGCCTCAGCGCCATTATGAGCGGGGAGGAGCAGCTCGCCACGGGCCACAAATACCCGGATCTGGTTTCAGGTCGGCGACATGGCCGGCGCGAGAGCAACACAAGCCAGCCCGGCCCGCCGCAAGTGCACATAGGGCTTGAGTGAGGGGTGTGAGGGAGCTGAGGGGCTGGTTGAGCCTGAGAGGTGGTGAGGGCGGAGCTGGGTGGAAAGGGGGTGTTGACGCTGGGAACGGGGTGGGAAGGGGTGAGGGGCTGGTTGAGCCTGAGACGTGCACTAGAAATCGTGGCGTATAATTTAGTATGCAAATATAATTTAGAAATGGAGCCTAGCATAACCCTGTGGGGCTGGGCGTGCTCATGTGCAACCTCAGGCTTTGAGTGGTTATTGTGTGGGAGAACCCGAATTCACCTACAAGCTGATAGCCATGTATATGATCTACACATGTTTAGGAAAACATTTCTAAAAAATGGAGTTCATCTACAGGTGCACCAGGGTTTGAAGCATGTGTCACTTGTCGACGAACCTAGGGGATCACAATCCCCAATGAGATAATATTGTCATTGTCGGCTCTCGTCTCGATCCACATTAGCAACAATATTTTGGATTAATTGCCAGCTGCAACAACAAAAGTGGATAACATAGCAGTGTTTCAGAAACCAGTACACAAAATATTGTAATCTAGAAAAGCAAGATGTGGGATTAAAACAGGTTAGCACAAACGTCATAGCCAGGGTGATCCTATAGATATAGCTGCATCACATGACTCTAATGTTCACAGGCAAATGCTGGCTGAGGATATGTATTTCTCTAGTATGACATAGAATCATCATCATCATGCTGTCGGTCGCGATGCGACAAAGACTGCTTTCATTACTTGACTGCCACTCTCCATTTAGCTCTCTGCTGTGAGAGTGATGTCCATGAGTCGGTCTTAATTTCTCTCAGCTTCAGGTTTCTCTTGATACATTTCATGAAAGCTGCCTGCAAAAGTGTTGAAGTGCTGCTGGCTTTTGCAAGTTACCAGTGGCACTCTCTCGGGGAGCAAATAGAGGTTTCACACCGGCAAGAACATGTCAAGACAGGCACAAAACTATTTGTCCCTGCAGTGGCTGGTCGGGAGATGTAGGGAATTCCATACATCAACCGCCCTTAATGCTGCCACAGTGACATCGTTTTCTGTTTAGGGTTTGCTCCCTTAGCCTTCGGTTCTGTCAAGAACCTGTACCACAAGGCAGTGGTTTACATACTGGTAATGGCATAACAAAACTATTTTAATGAAAAGAATCGATGACATAGAATAGTAACTAAGTAAACTTATCAAACTGGATATCCTTAATGGTAGACCTTAAAGTCTTAGTAACAAATAAGGAAATTAGCTGTTTCTGAAAGAAATGCACAAAACAAAGACAAAAACAGTGGTAAATAGAGTAACACAGAGTAAGTTCACATTCTGATTTTGGCTACATGCTACTCCAAACAGGTAGAACCCCAAAACAAGAAAACAAGAACAAAACCAACATTATTAATAAGAACACATTTTAATGATCTAAATCAAATTGGAGTACCTTTGCTTGCAATAAAAACAAGTGTTCATACACTTATCCGTTATTAGCAGGGTAAATAGGTTTATCAGAAAAAAGTAAAGGATAAAGGAACAGAAGGTTAGAATCTGTACACGCCACTCTCAGTCATGTAGTACTAATGTGCATAGCTTGTAGGGAGTTAGAATCGGTCGCGCCCAGTTTCCGTAATGTATAGAAGTGCGCACCGCGCATGCGTACAAAGCAGACCTTCGCGCCCCAAATTGTCCTCGTCGCGTGCAGGGGGCGCTGCCTACACCAAAGGCGCCGGACAGGTCAGCGACCTCTGCCGGGTTCGCGGGAAACTGAAGGTCTTCTGGGTGACAGATGACAGTTCTGGAAATGCAGGTATAGACCGGGCTTAGAAGCTCTGACACAAAGCACTTAATGCTCGTCCCAATGAGTCCCATCTCCGTGTACAGGGTTAGGGGGGTGAGGGCATGGTGGTGGGGGGAGAGGGGGGAGAAGGCCGGCACCACCCCTACATAGCCTGCACCAGGGTCTTTCACCATACTGTGTACCCCACGGCCATAAGAAGATCTGATCTGTAATATGTCCCGTCTCTACTTGTGTACAGCAAAATACCTGATTATATGTTGCTTAAAGCTGGTGAGTCTGAGCAAAACATGAAATTGTTAAAACCATAGCAATTATCTGATTGATTGATTGATTGATTGGTGGTTGCTTTGCACTGTGTCAGCAGCATAGGCCATATTCATGGCGAGAAATGTTTGTTTTTTGTTCAAACCATCACTTTTACATGTAAAAGCAGACAATCAGTTATGTGCCAATAGACACTCATTAAATTAGAAAGCTCTCAATCATGTATTTGTAGTCAAGGGAAATAAATTCCCAAAGAAAAAGAAAAGTGTTGTTAATAATTGATCAATTTATTTAGTAAACTATATGAGGTGGTACAGTCCAGCTGCCCTCAAAAAGGCTCAAATGTTTTCTTGTTTTACTTTAGTAAAAAGGGCATGCCTACTGTCTGCAGTGTAGAATTGTTGGCGCAGGGCCAATATATCAATGCAACTGAGTCAAATGTCTTTGAGTGGCAGCACGGACTGACACCCAATACATTTAGGGGGAGGTTCCCCCTTGAGCAGAAAAGCATGTGTAAGCCACAAGTGGCCAATACGGCAGCAGCTAAGGACCACTTGGTCCCGCCGACCTCCTGCATGAGTCTGTGGTGGTTTTCCCACAGATGGTTCAATTTCTTTAAGATTATTAATGTTTTCATCCCACTGATGTTGCCATTTGGATTGTATGTGGGTGGCTATTATCTAGATTAGATAATGCAGATCGAACTTCGGTACAGGTGCACTTATACACCATTTGTCACTACGTAGAATGGAGGTCTGAGTCAATTTACTAGAACCTCTTTCTGCAGTAGCCTAGAGGGTGATAATTTTGGCGTGCTTGCACAATTAATCTTACATGTTTGTAGTTCAAATATCTGAAATGTTAGCCATTTAAAATAAAAGTTAATGCAAAGGTAGATTATAACAATCAACCTAATATATTTATCTAAAAAACGACGGAAACTGAAACCCATCGGACTATGCAACTTGAAATAAAACTGAATTCTACTCGACAACTGCAGCCGAAACGGTATCATTCCATATACTCTAATAACAGCAGTGGGCCAGTAACGCTGTGAAGACATTGCCCGACGCATGTCTTCCGTTCTGGCCGGTTGGTAATGACTGCTCCCACCCTGATGTGAACAGGTTCTTTCCCACATATATCCTTTTCTTCAATTTTCTTTTCTTTTTTACCAAAATGTAGTTTATTCAGTGAATAATGGCTTTTATCAGCAGCAGATCACTGGTCTTCGGGTCGTACAAGGCAGTGTGTTGATACGTAAATGAAACTATCAGTTGCAGTAATAATTGTACGCAAATCCAAATAAAAATAAATAATAAAATGATGATACATAATATAAATATATTATTAGTTGTAATATTAACTGTATACAATTCCAGTGAATAAAGGTATTATGCATCCTATGGTATTACCTGGTTCTAGACTTTTCTTTAACCATATTCTCTTCTAAAAACATGTGATTAGGTCTATTGTAGATACAAGATTCACCCGGTACTTGTAGCACGCGGGTGAAGACCAGCCTTATATAAATACAGGCGAAAATAGCGTTAGTATGGAACAAGAACTAGAATGCCTGGCACCAGTGTCAAATGGTTTCTTATATCAGAATAGAGTTGGTGAAATGGGAGAGAATGCAAAAAGACAAGATGGCGGCCAGAGAATGCCATCAACTTCACTTTTAAATTGCATTAAAGTATATGTTTTATTATATTTTCCAACTCAAAAGTAGCGGGTAAACATGACGACGTATACAAAGAATAAATGTTGCTTCTTAGATTGTGAAATTAGGCTCTCATAAAGACTCAGTTCATTAGCCCGATTTTTCGACCGTTTTTATATAAGGCTGCTTTTCACCCCTGTACTGGAAGGTGAATCTTTTATCTAAGTCTATTGTTGACGCGTTTTCTCACCAGGGGTCTCCACTCAGTAGGAGCGAGGGAGGCGGGTACGGTATCACCTCCTGATATGATTACATGTGATGGACACGCTGATGACATGTGCCAATCCAAACCCCGCCACGCTACCCACTCACATACCAACACACATACAAACCTCCCACTCACGAACAACAACATTGCACAACCACCGATCCCAGTGCGAGATGAGCGATAATACCAGCCGCAGCCCCACCCTCCCACTCCCGTCAAGATGGACTGCGGTCGGGTGGGTGTGGCGTATGAGCGCATCGTTTAGGTATATTCATTATGTAGCAGTCACACTACGACGACAAGCGGCGACGACAGCTCTGCGACAGCGACTTCCGGTGTCGCGCAGGTGTCGCGCAGGTGTCGCGCAGGTGTCGCCGCGACACCTGCGCGACACCTCCAGTTTCTCCACTCTTTCTCCACTGTCGCTGGGTTGTCGTAGGTGTTTTGGACATGTTGAAAAACTTCGATGACAGCCGATGTGGCGGCACTGTCGCGGCACTGTCGTGGCACTGTCGCGGCACTGTCGCGGCACTGTCGCACTGTCGCACTGTCGCGGCACTGTCGCGGCACTGTCGCGGCACTGTCGTCTTGTCGTTAAGCTGTAGTTGCTTCTCTCTCCATGTATGTGTCTCTGTGTGTCTCTGTGTCTGTGGCTATGTGTGTGGCTGTGTCTATGTGTGTATATGTGTGTTTATGTGTGTATATGTGTGTTTATGTGTGTGTCTGTGTGTGTATGTGTCTCTGTGTATGTGTATGTGTTTATGTGTGTGTGTCTCTGTGTGTGTATATGTGTGTGTGACTATGTCTCTGTGTGTCTATATGTGTGTATATGTGTATGTGTGTGTATGTGTGTGTGTATCTGTGTTTATGTGTGTGTGTATCTGTGCTTCTGTGTGTGTGTCTCTGTGTTTATGTGTGTGTGTATCTGTGTGTGTTTCTGTGTGTGTGACTCTGTCTCTGTGTGTCTCTATGGGTGTGTCTGTGTATCTGTGTATGTGTGTGTCTATGTGTGTGTATCTGTGTTTCTGTGTGTGTGTCTCTGTGTTTCTGTGTGTGTGTCTCTGTGTGTGTATATGTGTGTGAGTCTGTCTATGTGTGTCTTTATGTGTGTGTAGGTGTCTCTGTGTGTGTCTCTGTGTTTATGTGTGTCTGTGTGTATGTGTGTGTGTGTGTGTGTTTGTGTCTGTGTGTGTATGTATGTGTATGTGTATATGTGTGTATGTGTGTGTGTCTATGGGTGTGTGTATGTATGTGTGTGTATGTGTGTGTATATGTGTGTGTTTGTGTGTGTATGTGTATCTGTGTGTGTGTCTGTGTATGTGTGTGTCTGTGTCTCTGTGTGTGGGTCTGTGTCTCTGTGCGTGTGTCTGTGTCTCTGTGTGTGCCTCACTCTCAGTCTGACTCTGACTCTGACTCTGACTCTCAGTCTGACTCTGACTCTCACTCTCAGTCTGACTCTCACTCTCACTCTCAGTCTGACTCTGACTTTCACTCTCACTCTCAGTCTGACTCTCACTCTCACTCTCAGTCTGACTCGCACTCTCAGTCTGACTCTGACTCTGACTCTCAGTCTGACTCTCACTCTCACTCTCAGTCTGACTCTCACTCTCAGTCTGACTCTCACTCTCAGTCTCAGTCTGACTTTCACTCTCACTCTCAGTCTGACTCACTCTCAGTCTGACTCTGACTCTCAGTGTGACTCTCACTCTCACTCTCAAACTGACTTGACTTTCACTCTCACTCTCAGACTGACTCTCACTCTCACTCTCAGTCTGACTCTCACTCTGACTCTCACTCTGACTCTCAGTCTGACTCTCACTCTCACTCTCAGAGACACAGATACACACATGAACACAGAGACACACACATAGACACACACATACACACAGAAACACATAAACACAGAGACACACACAGAGACACATACACACATAGAGACACACAGAGACAGATTCACACACATATACACACACAGAGGCACACACACAGAAACACAGAGACACACACCCAGAAACACAGATACACACACATAGACACACACATACACAGATACACAGACACAGACACATACACACCCATAGAGACACACATATACAGAGTCACACACACAGATACACACACATACACACACACACAGAAACACAGAGACACACACACATAAACACAGATATACACACAGAGACACACACAGACACATACACACACACCCATATACACACACAAAGACAGAGTCACACACACATATACACACACAGAGACACATACACAGAAACACAGCGACACACACACATAAACATAGATACACACACCGAGAGACACACATACAGACACACACATATAGACACACAGAGACAGAGTCACTCACACATATACACACACATAGACACACCCACATGAACACAGACACACACACATACACACATATACACACACAGATACACACACATACAGAGATACACACATATAGACACACACAGAGACACATTGTCACACACACATAGACACACATAGACACACACATACACAGAGACACAGACACACACATAGAGACACACACAGATACACAGAGTCACACACACAAACACACACAGAGACACCCACAGATACACAGACACACACATAGAGACACACACAGAGACAGTCACACACACACAGACACATACACTGTCATCCCGCTGTCGTCCCGTTTGTCGTCCCGATGTCGTCCGAATGTCGTACGATTGTCGTCCAACTTAGCCCGAATTTGCATATGTCGTCGGGATTTCACAAATTCCCAGTCGCCTGGCTGTCGTCACCCCCTTGTCGTCGTAGTGTGACTGCTACATTACATTAAGAGGGAGAAAGTGGGTGTGGATGCCAGGCCGCACACAAAGCATTACTCAATGTAATACAAGCCGAGCTCACGTGAATGGATGCGCATTGTGTTAACAGACCCTTTGTTGCAACGGAATGGTTGCGCTTTTACAAAACACTTAGCGACGAATGACTGCACTATAATATGCCTACTGAGGTTGTCACACTACGACGCTTCTCCCGGCGACCCGTCAGCATTGAAAATAAAATCTTGCGCGTCGAGAAACGCTAAAGATAGTGGAAATATGGTGAAATTGGATGTTGGCGCAGCGTGTGAGTACCGTGTTATTAGCGCGCGGCCAATGTGGTGGTACCGCATTCTCTGTTGGTGTCTCTGTATGTGTCTCTGTCTGTGTCTCTGAATGTGTCTCTGTATGTGTCTGTGTCTGTGTGTGTCTCTGTCTGTGTCTCTGTATGTGTCTCTCTCTGTGTCTCTGTATGTGTATGTGTATATGTATGTGTCTCTGTCTGTGTCTCTGTATGTGTCTATGTCTGTGTCTCTGTATGTGTCTTTGTATGTGTCTCTGTATGTGTATATGTATGTGTCTCTATATGTGTATATGTATGTGTCTATGTATGTGACTCTGTCTGTCTCGCTCTCTGTGTCTATGTATGTGTCTTTGTATGTGTCTCTGTATGTGTCTCTGTCTGTGTCGCTATATGTGTGTATATATGGCTGTGTCTCTGTATGTGTCTATGTATGTGTCTCTGTATGTGTCTCTGTCTGTCTGTGTATGTGTGTGTCTGTGTCTGTGTATGTGCCTATGTCTCTCTCTCTGAGACGCAGAGACACACACACACAGACATACACAGGGACACATAGAACCACACAAATATACACAGAGACACACACAGAGACACAAATATACACACATACACACACATACCCATAGACACATAAACAAACACATATACACAGACAGAGACACCTACAGATACACATACATAGACAGACGCAGATACACATACATAGACACAGACAGAGACACATACATATACAGACGCAGAGACAGAGACACATACACAACCAGACACATATACACATACAAAGACACATGCAAACACATACACAGAACCACACACATAGACACAGACACAGACACACACCTACAGATACACATACATATACACAGCCAGATACACAGACAGAGACACATACAGAGACAGACACATATACACAAACATAGCCACATACAGAGACACATACTGAGACAGACACATATACACAAACAGAGACACATACAAAGACACCTACATAGACACATACAGAGACACATACATAGACACATACAGAGAGACACACATATACACATACAGAGACACATACAGAGACACATACATAGACATACACAGGGACACAGACAGAGACACACACATAGACACAAACAGAGACACATACATAGACACATACAGAGACACATACCGAGACACATACAGAGACACATACAGAGACACATACAGAGACAGACACAGAGACACAGTCAGAGACACAGACGCAGAGACACACACAGATAACCAGACACACACATAGAGACACAGAGACACACACATAGACACACACAGAGAGACACACACAGCAACGTATGAGCAACGACCCTCCCGCACGCGCGCCGTCTGCCTAGCATTCCCCTAACGTTATTCCGGCGCGTCCAACGGAACTCGACGTCAGCCTAACGTCCTTACCCATATATTTGCGCGCGCTGGTGGTCGTTTATTTTTTTTGACATGTTTAAAACCTTGGGTGACAGGGAACGCGCGCCGGCGTTTTGCGCCGACCATCAACGTCAAAGATAATGTACCGACGTGTACCGACGCGCGCATAACGCGCCTCCAGCGCGTCTTGATATTTCACTAATTATCGCCCAAAATCAACACACGTGGACGGGTCGCCGGTAAGAAGCGTCGTAGTGTGACAGCCCCATCACCAAACCATCCTGAGGTTAGGCTTCTCAGCGCCTTGACCACCTACTACCTGCATTGCACTCATCATGAGAGCTAAAACAAGTAGATACACACAAGTTTAAATTAAACAAACGCCAGGATGGGGAGAGTTAAAATCGGTGGCAGGGGAGGACAAGTGAAGAGGGGAGTATCGTGGGGGTGATGAGAATGGGAAATATTGCGGCTAGAGTGGGAATCGAACCCGCCTCTCTCACTTTCCGGGCCAGTGTGTTAACCATTTCACCACCTAGGTTCCCCTATGCCACCACTCTACACTCGCCTACCTGTCTATGCGGCTGCCTCCCTGAGAGGTCAATGGAAAACTATTACACTCTCAGCTACAACTCCTGGGACAGCGCCATCTGCTCCAGGTGACAATTTATGGAACTATTGCTAGTTCAGCCCTAGGGAAATCACTACAAAAGTACAATACAATTTATGTGAACATAAGATCAAGTTAATTAAAGTTCCAAAGTGCGATTGTTTAGAGTTTTTGTAATTATCTGAGATAGTTATATTAGGTTGATCGTTTTTATCTACCCTACTTTTGTTTGAAGTAATCTGATTTTAAATGGCTATTTTGGTTGAGATATTTGAAGTGCAACCATGCATTGACAACACTCTGACAGCCGAGGTTTCTGCAGTAACAAGTTCTATTAAATTGCATCAACGTTCCCTTCTGAGTAGCGAGACATATTGAGTAAGTGCACAAGTAATTTAGTTAGTTATGTAGAATCAAATCGACATAATTGCATTGGTTTTGAAAATTTGATATTTTCAATGGAATATGCAGCTTTAACTAGAAAATGCAAATTTCAATACGCCAAGATTGGTTGGTTTTATCTCGTTACGTTTTGTTCAATCGTGGTCAATATTCAGGATTAGATTAGGCATTGTGATGTTTCACATTTTTAAGTTATCACTTTGTCTCAACTCTGCTTGAAAGTGCTTTTCAAATATCCTCAATTGCCAGACGGGAAGTGGGCTCGCGACGCAAGTGTTCATCCAGCCTAGCACCTACTACTTATCTGCAAAGTCAGCAAATAATGTGGCAAGTAAGATCAACCACCAGCCACAACATTCCACACACAAAAAACAACTCCAACAAACCACAGTCATCAACAATATGGGAACTAAAATCACCAATTACTTATTTGCAAAGTCAGCAAACAACATGCCAAGTAAGATCAACCACCACTTACAACATTCCACAGACAAACATACGAAATAAACCAAAGTCCCCAACAACATGGCAACTAAAATCAGCAACGAGCCACAACATTACACACACATAACAACACAAAAGCACACACACAAGAACACCGTCATCAGGAGCCATTGTGAGTTTCTGTGGCGCGAAATCGCTGGCCGATCTCGTCTCAAATCTCGCCGCGCGCGTTGAGCCGCGCACCAAATCGACATGGTCCGCCTATCCTGTGACACAGCTAATCTAATCGCGCCAGATGCTGGTAGCCGGCGCTTGTGAGCGGCAGGCAGCAAGCGCCGGCGCCTCGCCCCTTACCACCCGGGCATTGATTGCGTCCTAAGAGGCTCATCGCGTCACATCCGCCGCCTCCTCAGAGCCCTCGTCACCCTCTTCATTGTTTACATTGGTGTTGTAATCCGCACGGAACGTGATTAGCATCACAAAGGCGATGGGACGCGGCGGGTCGTTGGGGCTAGGGGGAAGGAGAGGGGAGGAGCTGGGGAGGATGGGAAGAGCTTGGGGGAGGGGAGGGCAGGGGAAGAGGGGAGGGGCTAATAGGAGAGAGGCCTGCAATAAGGGGGCGCGCAGGCTTCGGTTGGTGGGGGTGGGGCGTGGGGTGGGGTGAGGAGTAGGGTGGGGATGCAGCAGGTCGTTGGTGGGAGGGGAGCGAGGGGGAGGGGAGGGGAGGGGAGGGGAGGGAAGCAGGTGAATGTCTGAGAGAAGAGGGGAGTGCAGGCGAGGGGGGTACATACCTTTGGAGGTGGGGGCTGTGAGGGTGGGGGTATGGAGGAGGGGGGTCACAGGCTTTGCCTGGTGGGGGATGGGTGTTGGGTTGGGGTGGGGGCTGAGGGGGGATGAGTGGACGCGGGAGGTAGGGCGGGAAGCATGGGAGAATTTGGGTGGTCGGGTGATCAACGCGTCGAGCAACTGAATGAAGTTAGTTGACGGGGTTGTGAGAGTGTGTGTGTGGTGCGTGGGTGAGTGGGTGAGCGGATGCGATTTTTGTGGGGGGGGGGGGGAGGGTGGTTGATGCCGGCGGGGGAGAGGAGTTGCGGAGATGGAGGGAAGGAGAGGGAGAATGGGGGAAAGGGGATGGGAAGGCCAAGGATCGACAAAGGGATGCGCCGGCCGGGGATGGAGCCCGAGCATCCCTGGGGACTGGCCACCGTTGGCGCCCCCAACTGCTTTCTGGCACCGGTAATGGCTCAGCTTAATCTTAATGGACAGTTAATCAGGCCGCCTGATGTATATGATAATTTGCCTATTGCGCATTTGGTGACGGGAATGATAGTGGCTATAGAAGATGGGGTAGGTGTACCGGGTTAAGGGTGGGCAGGGTGTGTTGGAGAGACAGCGAGCCAAGGCCGGGTCGGCTCTACGTTGATGGTCCATGGGCGGTTTATGGTAGATGTCGTAAATTACTTACTTAGACCGTTAACAACATGGGGTTCCAAGTGTATCTTGTGCTGACTCTTGTAGCCTCCTACTAGTTCCAGATAAAGTTGCATCGTCTGTAGCTCTTGGGTGTCTGTCCCTTTCTGAAATATATTAGGTGTATCATCATGATCTACATTACTTTAGTTTCAACTAAGTTTGTGTTAACATGAATAGCATGGCATATATTTCAAGTGTCCACATGCTAATGTAATGTTGGTGTCTTTCGCAAAAGCCTTACCCCAACGATTCTACCGAATTGAGTTTGTATGGCTCTATTCTCACTATCGCCACCAGTATCTAACTTAGATGTAAAATCAAATCTACATATCTATTTTACATTTCTAAGATGTGATGTTTTAGCGGACTCTTTTATAACGAACTCTTTATCTCGGTAAGCTTTAGTACAGCTGAATTTGCCATTCAGATTTATTTTCATTAATTTCTACCAAGTGCTATTTCTTTAAATTAGTATCGCATTACCTTTGTTGCTGATATTATTATCAACGTGGTTACATAGACATGACTTGGGGAATATGACGATTGTGATAATGTGAAGATCTTAAAGTTGCATAGCGTTATGGCTTGGAATTGCTGTCATTTTCTTAGGTAATATAATACCCTGATCGGTATTATCGACGCTATTTTATTTTCAAATAACTTACGTTATAATTGGGTACCGGTCGGTATATTTGAAGTATATACATGCACAATTAATATTGGGATACATGCTGAACTGGCTTTACAATATATATTTGTTTCCCATAACTTTTGAATCGCTTCTGTATGGTATGGATTGTTTTGTTCGGTATATATCTTTATTCTGCTGAATATTTTCGGTAAATATCGTTATTCTGCTGAATAAGTGTTTTATCAGTGTAGAAGCACGGGTCATCCAACCATTTTTCAATTCGGGATTATTTACACAAATATGGTATATAGAGTATTGTGTAAAATACCTGTTGAATACAAAATTAGCAGCTTATAACACAATGCCATTCTGTAATTTAATGCTTAATATTCGAGGCAATATCTAACTCAGATATGTAGGATCAAAGCAAATAAACAACTATAATTTTATAGGGCGATGCTTACTTCGGATTAGGCACGCCTTAATACCGAAATACCCTTCCTTCCACATCACGTAGGATACTTCCAGAGGCAGGTGTACAAAGTCGACTAATCTCAAGTCTACGCCGTATATTTACCTAAAGATGATGTTCTACTAGAGGCGATGTGGCAGGTTATGATGCTGTGGGGGTACAGGATTGTATGCTGCACTTGCTAGCTGTCAACTTGTACATGTTAGATGGGCGCCGGATTCTGCAGGTGTTAACACTTTGCTGCACAATGCATTTTCACACTAATTGCCACTCAACCTGCACCAAGACCTCTGAAGCTACCACTTTATGTGGTAGGCTCCCTGTTCTCCACATCCCTCAGGCAGAGAGTGTATACCAGTCAGCGCTTTGATCTTTTTGTTCCCACCACATTTTTTTCGGTCCACTTCTTCTTCCATGCCTTGCGGCATCTTTCAAGATGGTCTGCGCATGGAATATTTCATGAGATATAAAAAGAGGTTGCGGTTCTTGGCTTCTCTGAGCAAGTTGTCCTCGGTCCACAGCTGTTTGTTTGATTTGAAGTTTGTAACATTATATTTGTACGGTATGTTCAACATTTTATGGCTGTGCCATTCAATCATCGCTTGACTTGGCCAGGGATGAAATCCCACAATCTACAACAACAGGACGGGGGTGCACAACTCATTCGGCCAGCCTATCTAGATAATGCCTTAGATAAGCCAATGAAATATATAGTTCAAAATAGAAATATTCTTATTG
The DNA here is from genome assembly GCA_030323885.1 of Branchipolynoe longqiensis. NCBI lineage: Eukaryota > Metazoa > Annelida > Polychaeta > Phyllodocida > Polynoidae > Branchipolynoe > Branchipolynoe longqiensis. The sequence continues at coordinate 89,455,162 of CM059191.1, read as the reverse complement.
TGAAATAAGTAATATTGCACAGGTCATGCATGACCCATTGAGCATCATGCTAGAAGCCACTGCTTTGAAATGGGATTCATAGCATGGTGTTTTATAGGGTGTGGAATTCACACATTACAGACAAGAGGAACGTGAAAATGGAGAAACTGTAAATTAAATAGAGGCTATCTGCTGCGTGTACGCTAATGACACACGCTAGAATAGGATATACCAAATTCTGCTAGCAAAGCCAGGGAATACAACACCTAGATTATTGCAGCTTTCCGTGATGGTTATATATATATGAATGCACTCATTGATGTAATTGTTACCAATACCAGGGACCAGACAAGATGGCCGAATGAATTTAGCATCCGTCTCCCCTTTTGGTAGATCGTAAGTTTCGAACACATGGGTTCGAATGCTGGTCAAGTCAAAACCGATGACTTAGAAATTTATTTGCATCGCTTCCTAGCCAGGCTCTCAGCATTACTAGGATAGGGCAAGAATGGGTACGGACTGGGACAGCAGGTCATGGTGCTGGCGGCCTCTTCTCCCAGTGGAGCAGCACTGTTATTATTAAAAATCGACATTGGCGTCACGAGACAGGAACCATCATCATATAACCTTAGCTGTTGCGCGGATGTAAAACTCCAACAACCAACCAACCAAACATCCTCGGGACTGGAACCGCTAGCAACACAGGTTGACCCCTTCAGATGGAACCGCCAGCAGGATACCAGCAACACAGGTTGATCGCTGCAGATGGAACCGTCAGCAGGATACCAGCAACACAGGTAGATCCCTGCAGATGGAACCGTCAGCACGATACCAGCAACACAGGTAGATCCCAGCAGATGGAAGCACCAGCAGGGTACCAGCAACATAGGTTGATCCCTGCAGATGGAATCCCCAGCAGGATACCAGCAACACAGGTAGATCCCCGCGGATGGAACCACCAGCCCGATACCAGCAACATATATTGATGCCTGTAGATGGAACCGCCAGCAGGATACCAGCAACACAGGTTGATCCCTGCATATGGAACCACCAGCAGGATACCAGCACCACAGGTTGATCCCTGCAGATGGGCCCTACGTTGCATTCGCGTAAACTTCAATTAAATGTAACAATCCTTGTTCAACAGGAGTCCATTCAATTACCTAACTACCGCTCAAACTCAAGTCAACTCAAAATCCATGTATGCAGGCTGACAACAGGGAACCACCGGCATGTTGCTATCCCAGTTACAGGACACAACCTGGCTGTTTACATCCCATCAACAAGAGCCCACTTGCATTTATATATCCTGGCATCAGGAGACAATCTTCCTCTTCGGCCACCAGGAGGACACTGCCTGCCTTTATATATTACATATATATATATTCTGGCAGCATGACTCCATCTGCCTTTCTATCAGAAAAAGTTCCGGGCGCAAGTGACAATGGTAGCGGCGGAAGTATGGTTTGGCGGTGGTGGAGTGACCGGTACCTGTATGAGTAGGAAGCAAATATATGCAGAGAGCCCATTGCCTAATAATATAGTATCGGAATAATATAATATAATATAATAAAACATACAAAAATCCTGTACACGCTCTATACTCGCATAATGCTTATACATCATATTCAGCGGTACAGTGAGTGTATGTAGGGGGGGGGGAGCGGTGTGTGCGCAGAGGTGGCGCCCCCCAACGGACATGAGTGAGAGCCGGATGGTAGTTGTAGGTTAAGAAGGCCCAACCAGCAGATGACTGGAGGGGGGGGGGGTAGTATACAGGCTAGGAGAGGATGGAAGCTTCCGGCCTGATTATACTCGTATAATGGCTTATACAGCATATATATATACATATATGTATTTTTATTTATTCGCGCAGCAGGAAATCACCTGCCTTTATATATATCTATATATATATACTTGTATATATATATATATATATCCGGGCAGCACGACACAACCTGCCTTTTTTCATTCCAGCATCTGCATATATGCATCATCGTGGCTGGCGACCACCTGCATTCACCAGACAGTGCCATAACACTTGCATGCATGCATCCCTGCAATAGGACACCATATGCATATATACATCTCTGCAACAGTACCCCTCGTAAATGTGTACATCCCATCTTATAGAAAGCAGCTGCAGTTTTCCATCCCAACAGGAAGACGCCACCTGGTTTACATCCAGACAGCACACCACCTAGATATACACACACCATCATCATATAACCTCTTGTGTATATATGCGTCCCAACAGCAGTATTTCACATACAATTTGCATTTGGACAGCAGTGGAAACTCGTCGTCTGGCAGTTGTAGTTGTGTAGGCAGGCTATATGAAATCAATACAGGCAAGGAGAGAAAGGAAAAGTATAAAGAGTGACAAGTAGAGTGAGAGCTTGTACCCTCAGGTTTATTCTTATATAGTGGTACATGGATCTGATATGGCATAGCACCTGACCATTATCTCCAATCAGCAACAAGCATTTCTATCTCCACCAATGAACATTAAGCATTCTTGTGTCACCATGGCTACTGTGATCTACCCAACACCACCATGTGTTGTGGCTGCTTGGCCTGCACCTGTCTGCTGTGTGTGTGTGGTGATCCGTGACTAACATTTGGGGGGTGCTGGGTGAGGGGGTACTGAGTGGAGCTCTTGAGCTCCTTACACACTAACAGTAGTGCCCCTCTCACACTATCTACCTCATACACAATGACTATTGACTACAAGTAAAGAGTCACCAGCAACTATATAAATACATTCATGCACCTGGCCCTATACATCATTTACATTAATAGACCATTTGTACTCCTTTATAGACCATTTCATATTCCCCACCAATGTGTGTTATCGGAATATTTTACAGCAGGATCTCCTTCACCTGTAGGCATGTTTATTCACTGTATATCATTATTTGCTATTCGGACAGTATGTCAACTTTTTTTGTTTGGTACATGAGTTGATTACGCAGCAGAACATTCTGTTTGCAGACACTTGGTCTTCTTCCTTTGACTACTCCTTGGCCTATCCTAGTAATGTCAAGCGCCAGGCGAGGTATCAACAAGTATCAATTGTTTAAATCATTGGTTTGACTCAGCCAAGTTTCGAACCCTACCAGAACGGGAGGCGGACACTCACCTGATTCGGCCACGGCGTTGGCACAATATTACTGCACTATTATTATATGCCTGGGGCATATTTCTTTGTCAAGTTTAAACTTATTGCAGAATATAGAGTATGCGAATCTCAGTATATATGTAACCATAGAAATACATAAGCAAACAACGCAGCACCATGGTGGCGCCTTCTGGGGGAAATGTTGTCAGAAATAAGTGGCGAAAGAGGGAATAAATCGGTGCACAGATAAGCGCCAGAACCATGGACGCACACATCGAGATGGTATATACACTGGTTAGTTGGTTGCTTGTTGGAGTTTTACGTCCTGGCGACATCTAAGGGCATATCACTCAGTCACATTATCCTCACACTGAGCTAACCGGTCCTTGCCTTGTCCTATAAATGCAGAGAGCCAGGCAAGGAAGCACCAAATATCAATTTTAAAGTCATTGGTTTGACTCGACCTGGAACCGAACTGCCGACATTCCGGACGCGAGGACCACGCTCTGCCGATTAAGTAGCCAGGCCCGGTGTAGGACGTTCAAAACACTACACCGTCGAAAACACTACGGTAATTTTTTCAACCTAAGTTCAAAACACTATGGTAGTGCTTTCAACTTAAGTTCAAAACACTACTGGTAAGTTCAATACACTACCCCCATGTACATCCAAAACACTACCCAAGTTCAAAACACTATCATAACACAGCAGTTGGAGCTGTAAGTGTAATGTCGCAAAATGAAACCTAGTTTGGTTATCGGGAGTTTTACATCCTGGGAACATCTAAGGTCTGCACCACATATTACTTAGTATACGCTGATGGTGCTGGGGCGATTTTGCTACATATTAGTATTATACGCTGAAAGCACTATGCCGTCTGCACCACGTATTAGTATATGCTGATGGTGCTGCGGTACTGCACCACATATTATTTAGTATACGCTGATGGCGCTGGGGCGATTTTGTCACATATTAGTAGTATATGCTGAAAGCACTACAACGTATGCACCACGTATTAGTATACGCTGATGGTGTTGCATCATCTGCACCATATATTAGACTATGCTGATGGTGCTGCGGCAACTGCACCAAGTATTCCTATTAAACTACGCTGATGGTGCTGCGGTATTTGATTGTTTGTTTGTTGTTGTTTTACATCCTGGCTACATCTATGGTCATCTCACAATGGGCACTGACTTGTGACAATGTACACTCATGGCGACTTTATAGTGATGTCCCACTGGGAGGACCAGATGGGATGGCCGAATGAGTTAGAGCATCCGTCTCCCGTGCTGGTAGATCATGGGGGCATGGGTTCGAACCATGGTCTAGTCAAACTAATGACTTAAAAATGTATACTTGTCGCTTCCTAGCCTGGTGCTCTGCATTATTAGGATAGGGCAAGGACTGGTTTGCTCAGTGTCAGGATAATGTGACTGAGTGGGATACCTGGTCATGGTGCCGGCGGCCTGATTTCCCAGTGGGAGAGCACTATAAAGTCACCATGAGTGTGCACTGGGACAAGTCGGTACCCATCCTGATATGACCTTAGATGTTGCTAGGACGTAAAACAACAACAAAGAAACAAACCCACTGGGAGACCAGGCTGCCAGCACCATGAGAGTAGTGTTTTGAACTTAAAGGGAGTGCTTTGAACTTAAGGATAATGTTTTGAGCATGGCCACGGTAGTGTTTTGAACCTACCCTTAACTAAGTTGAAAACACTACCATAGTGTTTTTAACCTAAGTTGAAAACACTACCGTAGTGTTGTTGTGGGGTAGTGTTTTGAACTTACTACACCGGCCATATACACTGGTGGACTGGCTACATAGTCATGAATTGTTAAACATAGTATTGCGTGAAGTTAGATTTGTGAACACGAACGATGATGGGGAAGTCAGTGCGCTTGGTTTTTGCGGATAATGACAGGCTGTCATACTGTGTATTAATATGTCCAGCAGGTATGAATCATGGCGGATCATCGACCATTGAATTCAGTTATGTGAGAGTATGCTTTCATTCAGTTGCACATACATACTGGTTGTCCTGGACATTCCACAAAACCCTCAGGTGCCGGTGACACAGTGTGGCGCCCGAGGATACGATTGACCGGTGGTGGCACCACTGGGCACCTGATGCTGAGGCGGGAGGCACCCACGGAGAATATTTACCGTGACAATAATATATAATAGCAATTTCCTTCCACGTCTTTATACTCGCACAATACTTACACATCATATACTCATATAATAACAATATATCTATATATATATATATATATATATATATATATATAAATGCGATGCTAATATATATCCACTGGTTTTATATATATATGTGTGATGTATAAGCATTATGCGAGTATAAAACTGCGAAAGAGATTTTCTATATGTTTATTATATTAGAGTATATAATTGCGATATTATATTATTAGCCAATGGGCTCACGGCATGTATTTGCTCCTTACTCATATGGGTACTGATGGCTGCACCACCGCCCGACCATACTTCCGGCGCTAACATTGTCACTTGTGCCCAGAACTTTCTTCTTTTTAGCCTACAGCAAATATTCCCTATGCCAGAGAAATATATTATCTCAACCCACTTTCATTGTCTTGTCTCTTTTGTACTGTAGCTTGTCTTTATATATATATATATATATATATATATACATATATATATATATATATAGAGATTTATAGTATATGGATTAATTACTGTGCTTCTCATTGTTGCCGCGTAAGTCCCATAGGTTTAATTAGATATTTTGTTTGTCCGGATTTCCAAATGGCTTCCAGTGTTGGGTTCTGCAATAGCTAGTCATATTGGAAGAATTCCCTTATCAGCCGATGTATTTCTATACACAACGGAATAGCTCATTACTCGATATTACCTGAAGCTTTGCGGTGATGTGTGTATTGGTGAAAGCATCAGACGTGTTTGTTTATTCCAGTTGAATAATTTATTTATTCAGCAGCGCGGTGCTGGTCTTCTAGCCTTAACAATTATGGTGCATATGATCTATTTATGGATGATATGATGACATGATATGAAACATATATAACATCATAGGCTGAACTCAGGCATTGCCAATGCATTGGGGATGTTATTTTGTACATGGATACTGGAGAATCACCATTTTACCTTAAAGGGCGCATTCCTTACACGCGTAATGCGGTATGCGAATGTGAATGCGAATGTGACAAAAAATCTAAACATCTTGAAACCTAGGAGCTACATTCCTTACACACGGTATGCGAATGCGAATGCATTTTTCCGATCGGTCCATGTAGCGATCGGTGCGGCATGCGGTATGCATCAAGCTGGGTGCGAATAGAAATATGAGTCTGATGTGTCCATTAGTTTAACACCAGGAGAGGCGACTGAGCATTACGGAACAGTCACACACAGGGGTGCTGATTGGAAACACATGGTGAGCTGGGCACCCGGGAGACATACGGTTAGGGGAAAGCTAAAAATGCTACCATATGCACAGAAATATGCGTACTTATCTATAATTTGGTTATTATGAAGGTAGGAACCCCCATGTGACATACCAAAAGTTACATAGATATACATGCACTATTTGGTCATATACAGAGTAGTATGGAGAATAATTGTTTATTTTAATTTTTTAAATATAGCCAGTCGTGTGCAGCATACCGCATACCGCATGTAAGGAATCATGCCATTTGCATACCGCATGCCACATGCCACATACCGCATACTGTGTGTAAGGAATGCCCGCTTTAGACTATATCATTGATTTGATTACTATCTGTGAGGAGACATTATTACAATCTGCATGATTTGCTGATACAGGAGGTTGGATTATGTAAATAATGGTTGCATGATTCATTTACATTGCCTTGGTCAAATAAGGCTTTGTGGTTAGGATATCTTTCATTGGTTTAGTCAGGTGTTATATCGCGGTGGTTACACTTCAATAGTTATTATTTCCTTACGTTTTTTCCAGGGGGGATTTCAGAGAGGAAGCGGGGTGGGGAGTGGTTTGGGACTCTGTTTTTATTTCTGTTCTGAACTTGTGTGACTCTATCCAGGTAGATTTATTAACGTATGTCTATGTCGGCTACTCAACCTTAAATCTAAATTTAAATAGCATGTAGCTTGGTACATTACTGGTTTGGGCAGAGGGTTTGTTCCAGAGTTGCCTTCCCTAATACACACTTTTTAACCAGTAGTTAGCAATTATGTTCTTGATTTGTTGTATGTTTCTTTTTAATTTTGGCTGATTTGACTACTTCTGTATATTTAGTATGAGAGTGTAAGCTCTGTATGTATTATAGTCCATAGTCCATAGTCATTGAATATAATTATATTAGTGACAAGTGGAGAATGTCACCCATACTCTAGGCATTCAAACAACCCCAGTATTTGGTTTGGGGCGAGTGCGGGAGATGCAACACAAGACTGGTAATTGATGTCAGAAATGATCCACATGGCGCCACCGGTTGTTGCATACTGCACGGAAATCACGCCCCAACTAGTAGTAGTACAGCTAATGCAGGGTCAGACATACACTCCTTTACTCATATTGATATAATGCCTTATGTAACCCATATTAAGTAAATGCCTTCTCTTTGAGGTGTCTGTAATGGAGCACACTCTTTTTCACAAGTGTATCTCCAAGTCTGCATCGCCAGTGGATATAAGTGGAAAACCTCACACTGCGCCGCCCATCTCCGACTCGCCCACAACCACCCCCACCCGCGACGGTCGTGCAGCGTGATTCATTGCCCAATTTGAGTTTTATGCATCCTGTTCGGCGCCAGCGGGATGCGTCGTAATGCCGATAACCCACTAGGCAAAGCTACACACATGGGGGCATGCGCACGGCACGCTAACAGTCATGTCGGGAAATATTAAGGCAGACTCGTGGTCGTCATCCACATTACCCGCCCGCCAGAATGACGGCGCGGCGACAAAGTCAATGGTTTGGCGGTAGTGACAGAGCACCTGACAGTTGCTGTTTCTCACGGCAGCCACAGCCCCGGGGTCATTTACTTCATGCAGCTCCGTCATCACCTCTCCGCGTTAACATGACGCGCACACGTGCACACAGCCACCGCCCTCCGCGCCCCACCTCACACACTTCCCTCTCAGTCTCAGCCACCGAACTGTACACACACCGATATGCGCACACACACACGCCACACCCTTCCGTGGCCAGCCCCACCCCCTCTCGTCCATTCCGCTATCGGGCAGCACACATACCTCTACACACACGCACTACCACCTAAATCATGGCCCCCTCAACCACCCAGCTGTACCTCTATTCACACGCACCGGTCACCGCTGTTCCACTCCCGCCACACTCAATTCTCTCTCAGCCACGCAACGGTACACATATTCCACTATACATACACATGCACAGCCACCGATGTTCTACACGCACCTCAGCCATTTCAGTCTCATCCACCAAACTCTACACACACCTAGAGGCACACACGCGCAGTTTGCTCTGTTCCACACTCACTTCACCCACTCCCCTCTCAGCCACACAACTGTTCGCCCAGACCTCAACACACTGCTGTTCCACACACACCTGACTCAATTCCCGCTCAGCCATTCAACTGTACACAAACCTCCATGCACATGCACATCCACCACCTTTCCACTCCCATCATCATGCTGTCGGTCACGATGCGACAAAGACTGCTTTCATCTCACCCATTTCCCTCTTATCCACTCAACTGTACACATACCTCTACCCACAAGCACAGCCATCGCTGTTCCAACACACCCACCTCACCCACTTTCCTCCCAGCCACCCACATTTCCACAAACCTGTACACACAACCACCACCTTTCTATAACCACCTCACACACTTCCCTCTCAACACTCAACTTTCCAACCAGATATATGGGCACACAGGCGCCACCTTTCCACACCCACCTTACCTACTTCCCTCTCAGCCACTCAACTGTAGAACTGTAGACACTCCTCTACAGATATGCAACCACTATCCTTCTGCTTCCATCTTACCCACTTCCCTGCCGGCTACCTAACTGTATACAGACATATACGCGCACACATGCACAACCTCCGCCTTTCCACACTGACTTAACGCACGTCCCTCTCAGCCAGCCATCTCCACGCCTCACCACACCTCCGCTCCCTTGATTCCGACAATGTACACCCCTTCTGCAGATACCCACCGCCGCCCACACCCCCTCCCCATTCACCCACCTGTCCCCACCCCCCATCCCGACCCCCATCCCCACCCCCACACATCACCCTTTCCTCGCAGCTGCCCTTGCCCTCATAAACACATCCGCTGCAGTGCGACCAGCCGATCCAGCCTACCCTTCTCACTCCACTCACTCTCACCTTACCCTTCAGGGTAAAAAGCTCCGTTCTTCCATCCCCACCTACACCACAATAACCATCACTCGTACTCGTAGATGCCCACTCATCTACTCGAACCTCCTCCCCTCTACACCCAGACACATCCGCCTACCATCCCTCACACAGACACCCACACCCATCACCCCCCCTGTCCCGCAACCACACCTGTCAAACAACCAGCCTTCCTCCCCCCCCCCCCCCACTCCCCCACGGACATACCACCCTACACCCCTCAGCGACCGTCCCCCGTCCCCTGGCACTCCGACACCCAGCCACACACCCACAGCTCGGTCCCCACTTAGCGGGTATCGCGTGAACTGGTGAGAGGTGGCGAGAAGTGGCGAGGTGTGGCGTGGCAACGAGGCTAAAACGAGGCGTGGCATCGATTTTGAAGTGAAACAACAACAACACCCCACCCGCCGCGTAGTGGCTAGGAACACGCTTAATGCATATCAATTCATCTCATGCCACAACCCGGTGTGGCGTTTTCAGCCGTGTGCCGTGTTCAGCCGTGTGATTAGACTCAAACTCAAGGCATTGTCGTGAGCAATCTTGATACAGAAAATACACAACAAGTGAAATATCTCTAAAACCACACCACCTATTAACAAATCGCTTGGTACACATATAGAAAACATCTTCACCAAAACGATTATATTAAATTTATAAGGTTAGGGTTCTTGATTTCTATTAATTTTGATTAAAACTAGTGTTTTGCACTGCGTGTACCGTCAAACTCAAGGCATTGTCAATGGTGGTGAGCAATCTTCATACAGAAAATCCAGGAAAAGTGAAATATCTCTAAAACCACACCACCGAGAAACAAATCGCTTGGTACACATATAGAAAACATCTTTACCAAAAACATTATATTATGCTGGAAACTGATAACAGCTCATAGGAGCTGCTCGGACAGCTCGGAACCGCTCAGATGAACCTGTTCTTGGTCGCGCGTTGCTGTTCGGCCCAGCTCGGATGAGCTCTGGACATCTCGGGGCAGCTCGGGGCACCTCATGGCAGCTGAGGCCAATTCGGAGCAGCGAGGACATTTTCGTCATGGACCCCAGTCGGCGCACCGAGTAGCACCCTTCCAACCGCTGAACAAACAATCACGCAGATACAGTTCCCACCTCTCTATATATTCCCGCGCACACACACATAAAAACACACCGTGTTTGCTTTGTGTGATTAGTGCCTTGGTAATTCATGTAGCATTGCGTAAACAAAAACTGACGAAAAACACCAACAAACTGATACCTAGTTTACCAGTGATTCGAGTAAGGGAAGCCGGAGATCGAGTGGGAGAAAATGGTTAAGGTTTATTACAAAATGTGATGGTACAACAGGGGAAGTCAGTCGATGGTGTCGATGTTGAGGGGGGGCCTCCCTGATCACTGGCTGTCTGAGGCCACAAGAGCAGACCCAAAACACAAGGCTAGTGCTCGGGGGGTCTCATATGCAGCCATGCGGGGGACATAGCTGAACACCACCGAGGACTCCCATGTGACTTGCGCCATTATGGCCGCCAGATAGACTCCCCTCGAAGTGCAGGCCTGAGACATCGCCCACCGCAGGCCATGGAGGGTGAACCTTGAAGACGCAGGGACCCCCACCCCCTCTAGCGCCTCCCACACAATCAGGGTCAGCACCTGCCGGGTCATCAGGGGGAGCCCGTTCGGCAGAAGCGGGCGATGGCCTGCAACGGCGACTTTATCAACTTGGACGAAGATAAGGCGACTTGGAGCCCCCCGCATTGCACCATATGGGGGCCTCCCCACCTGCCATGGGAGGGGGAGAGGAGGTTTGACTGCCACATCAGGGTAAAGAATGCGATGATGATCTCCACCCAGGGAACCATGCCACGGTGTCCCTGGGTGCGGAAGTAGCTGTAGATCTGGCCGATCATCAGAGGTGTCATCAAGCGGGCATGCTGGACCGGTTTCATGAAGAGCCTCGCCCAGCCCTGCTGGATCTGCTCACCAAAGGGGCCGTCAAAGGGGATGGGTCCCCGCCGGCCTACCGGAACCAGGAGTGTGCGCCGGAGAGGGCATTGGCCACCGAAGAGGGTGAGGGCAGGAAGCAGTGGAGGTCCACGATGAACTGTGCGACATGGTACGGGGACGGCTTCATGTGGTCGACGTGCCGGTTGAGCATCAACTCGACATAATGCGAGGCCTGCCTCATGTGGTGCAACCACATCCCTGGCACCAGCGCCACCCGGTGGAGGGTCATCATGTGCGAATGCACCCCATCGTCGAGGTCTGTAAGATCAGAGATCATGGGTAAACATGTCAGGTGAGTGGTGAACCATAATTTGGGATAATGAATTAACGCGACATTGCTCGTGGACATAGTCCAGTGCCACCGGGGAGGAGTGTGCTCGACTGAGGGCATTGGCGAGCAGCTTGTGCCTGACCATGATGATAAAGGAGGCCATCACTGCCATCAGCCAGAGCTCCTGGGGTCACATCAGTGGGGTGGCCATACTCGAGGGCGGCGGCAGAAGCCTCATTGTCCATGTTTCCACGGGACACCATGGGCCTCAGGTTCTTGACCGCCAGGACGAGCTTGACGGCCTCGACCTTGTGGATGGTATGGTACATGCCCCTCATGTGGTCATCATAGGCCTTGGAGAAGATGCGCTTTGTAGAGAACGTGCCCCCACTGGTGAGGCAGGAGTCACACTCGATGATCCACGTGGGCCAGGCTGTTGCCTCCTCAGGATGCAGCACATGAACATACGGCCTAGTGGATGCACCCACTGATGAGGGTGAGCTTCCCCAGCAGCCTCTGGAGGGCATTCCCGGTGAAGGAGGGCCTCAACAGCCAAAATCTGCACTCCTCGACCACCTGGTCGAGCTAGGCCTGGGGTATTTGTATCAGCATGTGCTGCAAACACACCTCGAAGCCCAACCATGTGAGCTTGACCGCCGGGGGTAAGCACTTGTCGGGCGCCAGGTCGTCACCCAGAGCCGTGCACAGTGCGAAGAGGGCGCCGAAGGCCTGGTGGGCCCGGATCTAAGTGGCCTCGAAGCTGACAAAGTCGTTGATGTAGACTAGCGTAATGTAACCTCCCATGCCATGAGCCATGAGATCACAGAGGTGATGCACACACAGGTGCCCGCCGAGGTCATGCAACCAACCGCAGACAGGAGGGCTGCCCGGAGCTGCCAGTAGACCCGGGAGACATCCGGGGTCCAGGAGTAGGCCCCCTGGCCCTCCAGCGTCAGCCTCCTGCTGAGGTCAGCGACCGAGTGGAGGGTGCATGCGGACGGAAGACGTGCTGCTCCAGCGTTGCCAACGCATCTCTATGGCCTCCATAGTCTCCTGCATGTTTATCATCATGTCCTCTTGTCCTTTCGCCATCGCTGACGCGTTTGTCACTCGCTTTACCTTAACGGGGGTCGGCCGCCGGCCGCCGGCACACCACACTGGTGGGGGAGGTGGCATGGCCGCCATCTTCTATGCTCGTCTCGAGCTGCTCTTGCTCCGGTTGGGGCTTCCTGCCCGCGTACTTCACAGGCCTATCGACCGGACGTGAGGTCTGTCATGTCCTCTGCATGTTTGTCTATCACTTATGTAATTTTTTGACCAGGGTATGTTTGACGAGGGTGCTATGGGTGCAGTCGGAGTTGCCAGTTATTTTTTTTCAATTGTGAGGTCAATGGACAAGCGAACCCGAATGGCCAGGTGCGGGGGGAGATTTCGGTTAATGATGTTCCTCATGCCTGCTTGGGGCGTGGCTCCCTCATCAAATGAACCACAATTCGGAAATTATGCACCAATGAAGCCTGCTGGGCACGGTGGGTAGGTGTCGATGTAGATTATATGGCTGTGAGTGGCAGGGATATGGGGGGGGGGGCGAGTGTGAAGAGCACCCGGGGTAGACGCAATGGCTTGTTTTACTCACAGATCACTGCAGCAATATTTACAATTATTTACCATCGCACAAAAGACGACTCGATAAACCTACTACAAAAGCCAACTGAAGAAACAAAAGGTCTGCGCCATACGGATACGGATTTTTCATTTTGTTTAGTAGCAATTTTGGAAAAGTTGTTACCTCACACGGTTAGGTTAAAAATATTATATTCATGGGTGGATCAAAGAACAATGACTTGTTAATTGGACGGACAGTGTCTGGAATTTCGTCCGGATAGCGGACGTGCTACTGCGACACAGTAACACAACCCAGCTTCGTGGACTGGCCCAGGTTGTCAGAAGAGCGGAAATAAAAGGGAACTCACTCAACAAAGCACTGCTATTGTCTTATTCTCTTCAATCTGAATATGCAGAATATACTCAAGCAGAATTTATTTTGGCAACATTACACAATCAAACCATGTCTGCCAACAACACTTATTTACTAGGCACCTGCTTTGGGTTTTGATCTAGGTCCTAATTATCTAAGGTGGATGAAATAATATACAGGCTGGCAAGCACACCTGGTGCATATCCACTACATGTGTGTTCATTACCTGTAGCCGCTTCAGAGACTTGAGGTGTGGTTCCGGATTCGCCCACTAGGTGTCGGGTGACGTAGGCGGCACACGGCGGGTCTAGGCTTACTAATGGTGGCCATGTCCCCGGCGACTTGAAGCCGCGTCCAGTCAGAGGAGGAGCGCTTCCGCCCGTCAACAAGATAGTCCTATTGTTAAACCAAGCTCACAGCCGAAGTGCACCTGTATGTGCGCATGTGTGAGGCGGGAGTAGGGTGTGTGGTGTGTGGTGTGTATCGTGTGTTTGTTGTGTGTGGTGCGCGTAGTGTGTGGTGGGTATTGTGTGTGTGGTGTGTGCGTGTGTGTGGAGTGTCTGGTGTGTGTAGTGTGGTTGGTGTTTATAGTGTCAGGGGTAGCGTATGGGTGCAACGTGTGTGGTATGTGTTGGATGTTGGGTGTGTGGTGTGGGTGGTGGGCATAGCATGTGTGGAGTGTGTAGTGTGTGGGATGTAGCAGGTGTGGGGTTGTAGTTTGTATGGGTGTAGTGTGTGCGGGTGTAGTGTGTGTGGCATGTGTTGAATATGTGGTGCATGCTGTGTGTGTGCATCCCTACAAACCACCCCAATGTTATGTGTATAGTGTGTGGGGGTGTAGCATGTGTGAGGTTGTAACATGTGTGGTGTGAGTTGGGGGATGGGTGTGTTGGGTGGGTGGCATGCATGCATAGTGGGTGTGGGGGTGTAGCAAGTGTCGTGTGTGGTGTGTGCTGGTTGTGTTGGATGGGTGGCGTGTGTAGTGTGTGGGGGTGTGTAGCATATGTGGGGGCGTAGTGTGTGGTGTGAGGCGTGTGTGCCTTGTGTGGTGGGTGGAGGAGGAAGGTAATGGATAAGAGTAAGTGATGGAGAAGGAGTCAAGTCACACGGCCCTTATGTATGGATGATGAAAACGTAAGCCCTCACTGTCTGTCTATATAAAGCAGGACAATAAAACTAAGCATCCCCTAACACTAGTAACAGGTTCACCTTACACCCCATAACACCCCATACCGTTACCCGCACCACACACTATTCCTCACCCTACCCATCACTGAAGCCTACACACCCCACACCCCTACTTGACACCAACCATCCAACACCCCACACCACATACCATCCATCACACATCACCCACCGCACAAACACACACCACACACCACATATACCCACATCATACATACCATACCACAACCAACCACACCATACCACAACCCAAATACACACACCACATATATCCACATCATACACCTGACACCACCCTTCAGACACCACCAAACACACCGCATACACCCACACCACACATCACACACCACACATCACACACCACACATCACACACCACCCACAGCACACCACAAACCCCATACCCACAGTCACATGATACCCCACATACCACACCCCATATCCCCACACCCCACCACCCCACCACCCCAACACATCACGCACGCACCCACATCATATACCCCACCCCACACCACATACCCCATACCACACACATCTCAACCGACGACAAGCAGCTGTCGTTTCTCGATGACGACTTCCGCTCGTCGGGTTTCCGGTTACCTAGAAACAGAATGCCTCATTTGCCGATGCCTGACGTGACAGCGAGACGAGTAGGCCGCTGGGTGGGAGACGCTAGGCAGCGTATAGCGTGTGTGTATGTGTGTGCCTCTGTGCGACTCGGGCCTGGGTGATCGCGAAGCTTCATGATGAGACAAGGGCAAATGTAGGACCTATGCTTAAGGGAATACCTGTGTTCGCGGTGGAGGGGGTAGATGACCTAGAAACGTCATGATAAGACCACCGTAAATATGGGCTGTGAGCGTGTGGTAGTGGTTATGATGGTTCTGTGTGTGAAGGCTGGTATCAGTGAGTCATGATAAAACAACGGCCAATATTGACTGTCAGCGTGTGGTAGTGGGTGTGATGGGCTGATCTCAGTGCGTCATGAAGAGACACTGATCAATTTTGACTGTCAGTCGTTGTTACTGGTTATGATGGATATGTGTGGCGAGGCTGATCTCCATGCATCATGATAAGATAACAGCCAATATGGACTGTGAGCATATGGTACTTGTTAGTGGTTGTGATGGGCTGATCTCAGTGTGTCATGAAGAGACAATGGTCAATTTCGACTGTCAGTATGAGGTACTGATTATGATGGATATGTGTGCCGAGGCTGATCTCAGTGCATCATGATAAGACAACAGCCAATATGGACTGTAAGTATATGGTAGTGGATGTAATGGGGCTGATCTATGTGTGTCATGAAGAGACACTGGCCAATTTCGACTGTCAGTCTGAGGTACTGGTTATGATGGCTCTGGTGGCGAGGCTGAGCTCAGTGCATCATGATAAGACAACAGCCAATATGGAGTGTGAGTATATGGTATTGAATGTAATGGGCTGATCTCTGTGTGTCATGAAGAGACACTGGTCAATTTCGACTGTCAGTCTGAGGTACTGGTTATGATGGCTCTGGTGGCGAGGCTGAGCTCAGTGCAATATGGAGTGTGAGCATGTGGTACTGGTTGTGATGGCTGTGTGTGTGCTGGCTGATTGCAGCGCCTCATGAACGGAAAGGCGGGTGTGTTTACTAGGGGGGCACGGTGTGCATGTGGAAAGGGTGATCTCAACATGTCATGAGGAGAAGGGCACAGGTCCGTTGTGGTGTTGGTTATGGCGTGTGTGGGTGGAAGGCGATCCTACTATGTCAGGATGAGATAAGAGTGAAGAATGTCTGGTGTGAATGCGGTATGAATAGTGGGTAGGGGATGGTCTGAATACCACCTGATGGTGAAATGGTTATGGTAGTGTTTATGTTTGCTTGCCTATTGGAGTTATTACAGGTGAGTGAGGGCGATAGCAATACGTCATGATGAGACAATGGTGAAGGTAGGGCCGATGGGTTTGTGACGGCGATATTAATACGACATGATAAGACAATGGAGAAAGCAGGGTCTGTCTGTGGTAGTGGCTGTGGTAGCTGGGCGGGTGGGCAGGTGGGGGAGGGTGATCTCAATACATCATGATGATACAATACTGAGGGTAGTGTATGAGTGTGGTAGTTCTTGTGGTAGGTGGGTGTGGGAGGGTGATCTCGCGGTGTCATTATAATATAAGAATGAAGTTAGAATGTGTGGGTTAGTGGTTATGGGGATATGAATACGTCATGATGAGACAACGGCAGATATGCAGCGTGTGTGAAAGTGGCTTTGATGACATAAAAATACGTCATGACGAGACAACAGCAGAGACGAAGTATGTGTGGTCTAGTTATATTATGGTGTATGTGTGTAATTGTGGTTATTGCATACATGTGCGTCAAACTGGAGACGGATAATGGAGGGAGGGACGCACACCACACGGCACGCGTTGGATGTATTACATCGGTAACCATGGTTTCGGGGATGCGGGGATGCGATGCCACAGACGTCAAGTCCTGCCTGAGCCTTATGCCATCAGGCAGTCTCTAGCGCCAGCGACTCGATTCTGAGGCAATTAGAGGGTGCCCGACGTGCGCCGGGAGCCGGCGGGGCTTGATATATTCGGACTTAATGAATAACCCCTAAAAGACTGCAGCGTGCGTAATGGAAAATGCAGCTCGATTAGGAGACAAGCTGGCATTTTGATGACTATCCTCGGGAGACAATTAGACTGGCGGCCTTGCAGTAATGCCAACGCGCAGCGACCAGCAACAATGGCGCGACAGCCTCAGGAAAGCAGGCTGAATATATTTCATCGCCTAATGACGGATTTACACACGCCTTAATCAGTATTCTAATGTAATCTGGCTTCCCGAAATGGCCGGCTTCCATGTTCCATGCTAGTGACGTCCATATCGGTGTAGTGAACATGTAGTGAGGGTCGCCCTTGTTATAATAATGAATGATGCATCTTCAATAAGGATTCCCAGATTTGATATATCATCGGGCCATATATATATATATATATATATATATATATATATATATATATATATATATCTAGACAGTACAGCCCCGTTAAACCAAACTTGAAGGCACCCGATAAATCTGTTTGGATTAACCGATCATTGGTTTAACCAAGCTTTGGCTTCGACTTTGACTTGGCTTTGGCAAAAACGTTGGTGCATTATGAATTACTAAGCATATATTGTTTTGTTGTTTTACATCCTAGCAATATCTAAAGTCATATCAGGACGGGTACCGACTTGTGACAAAGCGCACTCATGGCGACTTTATAGTGTTTCCCTACTGTAAGATCAGGCGTCAGCACCATGACCTGATATCCCACTCAGTCACATTCGTGAAGGCGATGTGAATAAGTGATGGCATGCAACAACACACGCCCACTATTTACACGTGTGGATTCTCACAAACAGCACACACAATTAAAGTTGCATAGTCCGATGCTTTTGAGTTTGTGTCATTTTCTGAGATAAATATATTAGATTGATCGTTATAATGTACCTTATTTTAGTTTGAAGTAGTTTTTTATTATAAATGGGTAACTTTTGAGATATTTGAAGTGCAAACATGCTAAATTAATTTGTGCAAGCACGCCAACACGTTGACACCATATACTTTGGTTTAACCAACTTTTTTATAGGATACAAGTTTGGATTAACCGATCATTTGGTTTAACCGAGTTTGGTTTAACGGGGTTGTACTGTATATATATAGAATATGTGTGTGTGCGGCACGAGGGGGACAATCCGAATAGAATTACCCCGTATATATATATATATATATATATATATATATATCTGTGTAGGTAATATAATGGACAGCTTCCACATATTTGCAGTCCCATTATTAAAGCCGAGAGTGGGTGATGGAAATTGGAAACTGCGGGAAGTAGAGCATGATTTGAAGCCGCACTTCTTGCCATTCCAGGGATACCATGCTATCAGTCAACCCACGCCCACCTGTGCATGTTGCTCCTTACCTGACAGGGAAGTGCATCCTGATACTACATTAATGAATGCAATCCTTAACAAATTGACTTCGAGATAACATGCATGAAATAGGGTGGTTTTCGGCTTGTCTTCCTGTGAAACTGTGAAACATTATTTGTAGTTGGAGCGAGGTTGTGAGACCATTTTACCAATGTAGAACTCCGACAGATTTGAGGGTTCCTAAATTCAACAGTTACTGTACTGCATTGTATTACCTAATGGCCAGATGTGGTGATTGACTAGGAATCAATACTGGTTTCCCATGCCCGGAGTCTGGGGTTGCTAAACTAAGAAACTATATGACACAAGATATGTCACTACAAATTTTGAAAAGCATGGTACTCCCCTACTTTGACTATGGGGATGTAATATTTGTGGGTGCTAAAAAAGAGCTACTTAAAAAACTACAGATACGAGAAAATAGGGCCCTGAAAATTTGCCTGAAAGTAGACAAACTACACCCACTTATGACCTACACAAAATAACTAAAATAAAGCTACTAGAAAACAGCAGGATAATCCACATAACAACATTAGCATATGGATATAGCCAAGACATTAAGTGTCTAACCCAACCACTAAGGGACACCAGAGCGAGCAAGGCATCACTACTAATGTAGACCAGAAGCCAGATCAAAGCCCATGAAAAGAGCACACTGGAAATGGCTGCCAAGGCATGGAATGCGGAAACAGTGAAAGAAAGACAAATCCCTGACCTAAAAACATACAAAAAATATCTGTGCAAAATAAAAACTGGGAACCTCAACTGAACCACACCACAAGGGGGCAGGTGATATGTCATGGCCCACCAACTGGACAGCCCAAGGCAGGAAAACTGGAAATATAAAAGCCAGATAACATGTCCAACAACAATATAAATCAAATCAAATCCAAACAAGCATAACTCAACCACCTATTACATACAAACCTATGAACATGTAAATAAAATAGGCTAGTATTGAATTAAGTAGAAAAAGTGGAAAACTCTTCCCAAGAAAACCTCAAAACACTCACATATAACATTAAGAAAACAACTGACATAGTAATAAGAATAGAACAAAAATACAATGCCAAGAAAATCCAAAAAAACTAACATAGGCTACTAACCATACCAACAAAAATATCTATCTGCTACTAAAATGCAGGCAATCAGATGACTTATCAGCAGCTACTGTCTGGTAAGAGAACACCAACAGTACAGCTGGCCAGCATTTAAAAGAAGCCTGGGTACCCGGGCTTACATGCTATGGACAGTATAAATACAGCCTTAATAAAAAAAGTATTAAAAACAAAATCTCGGGTTAGTCAAATCAATGAGGTGGATAATTGATAACCGCTGCTAGCTAGCCTGGGGTAAGGCAAGGACTGCTTTTTATTAGCATTAGAACCCTGGTCTGAAATTAATGGGCACAGTTACAATCAGTTCTAGTCCTGATATGACCTTAGATGATGCTAGGATCTACAATCTTAACAAGCACACATACACCCCTCCTTTAATTTCATCAAAATTAATGTTGGCATATATTTCAAGATGGAGGCCACCAGAGGTTTCTAATAATTGACATATGCTTCCCTTCTACACATCAACACATGTGTACTCAGTGTAAGAGAGTCTCAGTTGGATATGGAGTCTAACTTCTATGTAAATGGATTTGCTTTGACAAGTTTATGCTTTCATCTGACTCGCCAGCATTTGATCCACACATCGCAATTCACCAATGTGTGATGTGCTATTGTTTCTAGATGTTCATACAATACATCAACTTAATGGATACATTGTACATTATCTGGATTTCTATGTATTTCATGATCGATATATATATATATATATACCTGTATATAATTATGTATATGTGTATATATATCTAAGGAGTGTAACACGGTTTACCATCACCAACTCTTTAAGCTATATCGTCAAATGAGGGGCTCAGACACTTAAATCCCTTTAGCTATACTTGTTTGCCCTTTTCTACTTTTCTTATATCGATAGCACATGGTATGTCTGAGTGAGATCGATCACTCAACCCTCCACAGATAATCTAATGAGACTCTATCAATGGGGGACGTTGATGCTATTGAGGAAACAATTATAGATCAAAAGGCCTGCTTCATTCCCACACGTCGGTCAGCCCGACACTGATTATGTTGATGATCCAGGATGACTCAGGCCTATCTTGGTATAAAGATATGGGCTATCACTTCAGCACTGCCAATTATTGATCGGCATTTCACTCTTCTATTTGCAGATCTGTAGTTTTGCTTTTGCAATGCTGTAAGTGCTGATCAGAAGTAACCTCCGGTGGACTGGACATGTGATGAGGATGCCGACAGACAGGCTACCAAAGCAGAACCTCTATTCTCAATTGTCTTGTGGTCAGAGAAAGAGAGTACGCCCTCGTCTCTGGTTCAAGGATACTATCAAGAGACACCTGAAGCTGAGAGACATTCGGACTGACTCATGAATATCGCTGTCACAGCAGAGAACCAAATGGAGAGTGGCGGTTAAGAAATAAAAGCAGTCTTTGTCGCATTGCGACCGACACCATGATGGTGATGATGAAGTGCAATGATGTAAGTCAAACTTAGACATATTTACTATAAACCTTTAACTAGAAAACATTTACTCTTTAAACACAGGTTATCTTTTCCCGGATGTTTTTTGTTGTTGTTTGTTTCTTGAAGATGTTTGTGCCTATCATGGATAAGTCTAAATATAATTGTTTTCACCATTAGACAGTTTGGCGATAGAAAGTCCCAGCCTACACTTTTACTGAACCAAGGGGTTTTTAACATCCCACACCACATAGACATGGTATGGTATGAGAGCAGCAAGCCTTTGATGATCATGAAAGTTGTACACAGTACTGGGAATCAAAATTGGCAGACGTTGGGGGGGGGGGGGGTGAGCACAGGCAATTGAATCACTGACATTCAGAATAGGAGTCCGACCTATAGCAAAGTCAGACACTCTAACCACTCTGCAACAGAAAACAGGAATTGAAGTTCATAGATCTGTGACGAGGGCATTGTGGAGCTAGAGAAATGCATGAATTCATACCGATTTATATGTGAGGATATGCTTAGGGCTCAAAGGATATGGGACTTGCGAAACTCAACACCTGTCCTTACTGCTGTTGTATTTGCACATCTTCCTTTATCCCCTTTATTTCTTCACCCGTTTCACTCTATTGTGTTATTTTATCCAACGATAGTCAGTATAGAACCTAGTGAGATATTTTGAGATATTTGAAGTGCAAACATACTAAATTAATTTGTGCAAGCACGCCAACACGTTGACACCATATACTTTGGTTTAACCGACTTTTTTATAGGATACAAGTTTGGATTAACCGATCATTTGGTTTAACCGAGTTTGGTTTAACGGGGTTGTACTGTATATATATAGAATATGTGTGTGTGCGGCACGAGGGGGACAATCCAAATAGAATTACCCCGTATATATATATATATATATATATATATATATCTGTGTAGGTAATATAATGGACAGCTTCCACATATTTGCAGTCCCATTATTAAAGCCGAGAGTGAGTGGGTGATGGAAATTGGAAACTGCGGGAAGTAGAGCATGATTTGAAGCCGCACTTCTTGCCATTCCAGGGATACCATGCTATCAGTCAACCCACGCCCACCTGTGTATGTTGCTCCTTACCTGACAGGGAAGTGCATCCTGATACTACATTAATGAATGCAATCCTTAACAAATTGACTTCGAGATAACATGCATGAAATAGGGTGGTTTTCGGCTTGTCTTCCTGTGAAACTGTGAAACATTATTTGTAGTTGGAGCGAGGTTGTGAGACCATTTTACCAATGTAGAACTCCGACAGATTTGAGGGTTCCTAAATTCAACAGTTACTGTACTGCATTGTATTACCTAATGGCCAGATGTGGTGATTGACTAGGAATCAATACTGGTTTCCCATGCCCGGAGTCTGGGGTTGCTAAACTAAGAAACTATATGACACAAGATATGTCACTACAAATTTTGAAAAGCATGGTACTCCCCTACTTTGACTATGGGGATGTAATATTTGTGGGTGCTAAAAAAGAGCTACTTAAAAAACTACAGATACGAGAAAATAGGGCCCTGAAAATTTGCCTGAAAGTAGACAAACTACACCCACTTATGACCTACACAAAATAACTAAAATAAAGCTACTAGAAAACAGCAGGATAATCCACATAAAAACATTAGCATATGGATATAGCCAAGACATTAAGTGTCTAACCCAACCACTAAGGGACACCAGAGCGAGCAAGGCACCACTACTAATGTAGACCAGAAGCCAGATCAAAGCCCATGAAAAGAGCACACTGGAAATGGCTGCCAAGGCATGGAATGCGGAAACAGTGAAAGAAAGACAAATCCCTGACCTAAAAACATACAAAAAATATCTGTGCAAAATAAAAACTGGGAACCTCAACTGAACCACACCACAAGGGGGCAGGTGATATGTCATGGCCCACCAACTGGACAGCCCAAGGCAGGAAAACTGGAAATATAAAAGCCAGATAACATGTCCAACAACAATATAAATCAAATCAAATCCAAACAAGCATAACTCAACCACCTATTACATACAAACCTATGAACATGTAAATAAAATAGGCTAGTATTGAATTAAGTAGAAAAAGTGGAAAACTCTTCCCAAGAAAACCTCAAAGCACTCACATATAACATTAAGAAAACAACTGACATAGTAATAAGAATAGAACAAAAATACAATGCCAAGAAAATCCAAAAAAACTAACATAGGCTACTAACCATACCAACAAAAATATCTATCTGCTACTAAAATGCAGGCAATCAGATGACTTATCAGCAGCTACTGTCTGGTAAGAGAACACCAACAGTACAGCTGGCCAGCATTTAAAAGAAGCCTGGGTACCCGGGCTTACATGCTATGGACAGTATAAATACAGCCTTAATACAAAAAGTATTAAAAACAAAATCTCGGGTTAGTCAAATCAATGAGGTGGATAATTGATAACCCCTGCTAGCTAGCCTGGGGTAAGGCAAGGACTGCTTTTTATTAGCATTAGAACCCTGGTCTGAAAATAATGGGCACAGTTACAATCAGTTCTAGTCCTGATATGACCTTAGATGATGCTAGGATCTACAATCTTAACAAGCACACATACACCCCTCCTTTAATTTCATCAAAAGTAATGTTGGCATATATTTCAAGATGGAGGCCACCAGAGGTTTCTAATAATTGACATATGCTTCCCTTCTACACATCAACACATGTGTACTCAGTGTAAGAGAGTCTCAGTTGGATATGGAGTCTAACTTCTATGTAAATGGATTTGCTTTGACAAGTTTATGCTTTCATCTGACTCGCCAGCATTTGATCCACACATCGCAATTCACCAATGTGTGATGTGCTATTGTTTCTAGATGTTCATACAATACATCAACTTAATGGATACATTGTACATTATCTGGATTTCTATGTATTTCATGATCGATATATATATATATATATACCTGTATATAATTATGTATATGTGTATATATATCTAAGGAGTGTAACACGGTTTACCATCACCAACTCTTTAAGCTATATCGTCAAATGAGGGGCTCAGACACTTAAATCCCTTTAGCTATACTTGTTTGCCCTTTTCTACTTTTCTTATATCGATAGCACATGGTATGTCTGAGTGAGATCGATCACTCAACCCTCCACAGATAATCTAATGAGACTCTATCAATGGGGGACGTTGATGCTATTGAGGGAAACAATTATAGATCAAAAGGCCTGCTTCATTCCCACACGTCGGTCAGCCCGACACTGATTATGTTGATGATCCAGGATGACTCAGGCCTATCTTGGTATAAAGATATGGGCTATCACTTCAGCACTGCCAATTATTGATCGGCATTTCACTCTTCTATTTGCAGATCTGTAGTTTTGCTTTTGCAATGCTGTAAGTGCTGATCAGAAGTAACCTCCGGTGGACTGGACATGTGATGAGGATGCCGACAGACAGGCTACCAAAGCAGAACCTCTATTCTCAATTGTCTTGTGGTCAGAGAAAGAGAGGACGCCCTCGTCTCTGGTTCAAGGATACTATCAAGAGACACCTGAAGCTGAGAGACATTCGGACTGACTCATGAATATCGCTCTCACAGCAGAGAACCAAATGGAGAGTGGCGGTTAAGAAATAAAAGCAGTCTTTGTCGCATTGCGACCGACACCATGATGGTGATGATGAAGTGCAATGATGTAAGTCAAACTTAGACATATTTACTATAAACCTTTAACTAGAAAACATTTACTCTTTAAACACAGGTTATCTTTTCCCGGATGTTGTTTGTTGTTGTTTGTTTCTTGAAGATGTTTGTGCCTATCATGGATAAGTCTAAATATAATTGTTTTCACCATTAGACAGTTTGGCGATAGAAAGTCCCAGCCTACACTTTTACTGACCCAAGGGGTTTTTAACATCCCACACCACATAGACATGGTATGGTATGAGAGCAGCAAGCCTTTGATGATCATGAAAGTTGTACACAGTACTGGGAATCAAAATTGGCAGACGTTGGGGGGGGGGGGGGTGAGCACAGGCAATCGAATCACTGACATTCAGAATAGGAGTCCGACCTATAGCAAAGTCAGACACTCTAACCACTCTGCAACAGAAAACAGGAATTGAAGTTCATAGATCTGTGACGAGGGCATTGTGGAGCTAGAGAAATGCATGAATTCATACCGATTTATATGTGAGGATATGCTTAGGGCTCAAAGGATATGGGACTTGCGAAACTCAACACCTGTCCTTACTGCTGTTGTATTTGCACATCTTCCTTTATCCCCTTTATTTCTTCACCCGTTTCACTCTATTGTGTTATTTTATCCAACGATAGTCAGTATAGAACCTAGTGAGATATTTTGAGATATTTGAAGTGCAAACATACTAAATTAATTTGTGCAAGCACGCCAACACGTTGACACCATATACTTTGGTTTAACCGACTTTTTTATAGGATACAAGTTTGGATTTACCGATCATTTGGTTTTAACCGAGTTTGGTTTAACGGGGTTGTACTGTATATATATAGAATATGTGTGTGTGCGGCACGAGGGGGACAATCCAAATAGAATTACCCCGTATATATATATATATATATATATATATATATCTGTGTAGGTAATATAATGGACAGCTTCCACATATTTGCAGTCCCATTATTAAAGCCGAGAGTGGGTGATGGAAATTGGAAACTGCGGGAAGTAGAGCATGATTTGAAGCCGCACTTCTTGCCATTCCAGGGATACCATGCTATCAGTCAACCCACGCCCACCTGTGTATGTTGCTCCTTACCTGACAGGGAAGTGCATCCTGATACTACATTAATGAATGCAATCCTTAACAAATTGACTTCGAGATAACATGCATGAAATAGGGTGGTTTTCGGCTTGTCTTCCTGTGAAACTGTGAAACATTATTTGTAGTTGGAGCGAGGTTGTGAGACCATTTTACCAATGTAGAACTCCGACAGATTTGAGGGTTCCTAAATTCAACAGTTACTGTACTGCATTGTATTACCTAATGGCCAGATGTGGTGATTGACTAGGAATCAATACTGGTTTCCCATGCCCGGAGTCTGGGGTTGCTAAACTAAGAAACTATATGACACAAGATATGTCACTACAAATTTTGAAAAGCATGGTACTCCCCTACTTTGACTATGGGGATGTAATATTTGTGGGTGCTAAAAAAGAGCTACTTAAAAAACTACAGATACGAGAAAATAGGGCCCTGAAAATTTGCCTGAAAGTAGACAAACTACACCCACTTATGACCTACACAAAATAACTAAAATAAAGCTACTAGAAAACAGCAGGATAATCCACATAAAAACATTAGCATATGGATATAGCCAAGACATTAAGTGTCTAACCCAACCACTAAGGGACACCAGAGCGAGCAAGGCACCACTACTAATGTAGACTAGAAGCCAGATCAAAGCCCATGAAAAGAGCACACTGGAAATGGCTGCCAAGGCATGGAATGCGGAAACAGTGAAAGAAAGACAAATCCCTGACCTAAAAACATACAAAAAATATCTGTGCAACATAAAAACTGGGAACCTCAACTGAACCACACCACAAGGGGGCAGGTGATATGTCACGGCCCACCAACTGGACAGCCCAAGGCAGGAAAACTGGAAATATAAAAGCCAGATAACATGTCCAACAACAATATAAATCAAATCAAATCCAAACAAGCATAACTCAAACACCTATTACATACAAACCTATGAACATGTAAATAAAATAGGCTAGTATTGAATTAAGTAGAAAAAGTGGAAAACTCTTCCCAAGAAAACCTCAAAGCACTCACATATAACATTAAGAAAACAACTGACATAGTAATAAGAATAGAACAAAAATACAATGCCAAGAAAATCCAAAAAAACTAACATAGGCTACTAACCATACCAACAAAAATATCTATCTGCTACTAAAATGCAGGCAATCAGATGACTTATCAGCAGCTACTGTCTGGTAAGAGAACACCAAACAGTACAGCTGGCCAGCATTTAAAAGAAGCCTGGGTACCCGGGCTTACATGCTATGGACAGTATAAATACAGCCTTAATACAAAAAGTATTAAAAACAAAATCTCGGGTTAGTCAAATCAATGAGGTGGATAATTGATAACCCCTGCTAGCTAGCCTGGGGTAAGGCAAGGACTGCTTTTTATTAGCATTAGAACCCTGGTCTGAAAATAATGGGCACAGTTACAATCAGTTCTAGTCCTGATATGACCTTAGATGATGCTAGGATCTACAATCTTAACAAGCACACATACACCCCTCCTTTAATTTCATCAAAAGTAATGTTGGCATATATTTCAAGATGGAGGCCACCAGAGGTTTCTAATAATTGACATATGCTTCCCTTCTACACATCAACACATGTGTACTCAGTGTAAGAGAGTCTCAGTTGGATATGGAGTCTAACTTCTATGTAAATGGATTTGCTTTGACAAGTTTATGCTTTCATCTGACTCGCCAGCATTTGATCCACACATCGCAATTCACCAATGTGTGATGTGCTATTGTTTCTAGATGTTCATACAATACATCAACTTAATGGATACATTGTACATTATCTGGATTTCTATGTATTTCATGATCGATATATATATATATATATATATATACCTGTATATAATTATGTATATGTGTATATATATCTAAGGAGTGTAACACGGTTTACCATCACCAACTCTTTAAGCTATATCGTCAAATGAGGGGCTCAGACACTTAAATCCCTTTAGCTATACTTGTTTGCCCTTTTCTACTTTTCTTATATCGATAGCACATGGTATGTCTGAGTGAGATCGATCACTCAACCCTCCACAGATAATCTAATGAGACTCTATCAATGGGGGACGTTGATGCTATTGAGGAAACAATTATAGATCAAAAGGCCTGCTTCATTCCCACACGTCGGTCAGCCCGACACTGATTATGGTGATGATCCGGGATGACTCAGGCCTATCTTGGTATAAAGATATGGGCTATCACTTCAGCACTGCCAATTATTGATCGGCATTTCACTCTTCTATTTGCAGATCTGTAGTTTTGCTTTTGCAATGCTGTAAGTGCTGATCAGAAGTAACCTCCGGTGGACTGGACATGTGATGAGGATGCCAACAGACAGGCTACCAAAGCAGAACCTCTATTCTCAATTGTCTTGTGGTCAGAGAGAAGAAGAGGACGCCCTCGTCTCTGGTTCAAGGATACTATCAAGAGACACCTGAAGCTGAGAGACATTCGGACTGACTCATGAACATCGCTCTCACAGCAGAGAACCAAATGGAGAGTGGCGGTTAAGAAATAAAAGCAGTCTTTGTCGCATTGCGACCGACACCATGATGGTGATGATGAAGTGCAATGATGTAAGTCAAACTTAGACATATTTACTATAAACCTTTAACTAGAAAACATTTAATCTCTAAACACGGGTTATCTTTTCCCGGATGTTGTTTGTTGTTGTTTGTTTCTTGAAGATGTTTGTGCCTATCATGGATAAGTCTAAATATAATTGTTTTCACCATTAGACAGTTTGGCGATAGAAAGTCCCAGCCTACACTTTTACTGACCCAAGGGATTTTTAACATCCCACACCACATAGACATGGTATGGTATGAGAGCAGCAAGCCTTTGATGATCATGAAAGTTGTACACAGTACTGGGAATCAAAATTGGCAGAGGTTGGGGGGGGGGCACAGGCAATCGAATCACTGACATTCAGAATAGGAGTCCGACCTATACAAAAGTCAGACACTCTAACCACTCTGCAACAGAAAACAGTAATTGAAGTTCATAGATCTGCGACGAGGGCATTGTGGAGCTAGAGAAATGCATGAATTCATACCGATTTATATGTGGGGATATGCTTAGGGCTCAAAGGATATGGGACTTGCGAAACTCAACACCTGTCCTTACTGCTGTTGTATTTGCACATCTTCCTTTATCCCCTTTATTCTTCACCCGTTTCACTCTATTGTGTTATTTTTATCCAACGATAGTCAGTATAGAACCTAGTGTAGTAGTCTGCACTGACTGCTCAGGGGTAAAATAAAGAGGGTGGCCATCATGGATTGCCTAAAATCTCATATGTACTGGAATTGGGTAGCACACTAGCTTCGGAATGGCAATACGTTTGGGTTTGAAATCTGCTCTAGCGGCATTATTTCCCGTCTTTATCACTGCATCAACACTACTACAAATGATAATCTTCCGTAATACTCACAGTTTTACTATATACAGCCTATGGCTTGAATAATCTGTTCTAATCCTTATTTTATTACGCAGCCAAAATGTCAACCATGTACAATTGATCTCGCTCATCCCACTGCTCTAGGCCCTATCCTACTACGACCATATGCCAGGCTAATGTAATGTGTCAGGATAATACCATTATCCTGGCATATTTGCCAGGATAGATAGCGACAAGTATACATTTTAAGTCATCGCTTTCACTTTGCCAGCAATGAAATCCCATAATGTACCAAAACAGGAGGCTGGTGCTCAAATCATTTAGCCACCTCATCTAGATGACACCCTAAATAATCCCAGACAAGACATAGTTCCAAATACAAATATTCTTATTGTGAATAAGTAATATGGTGCTAGTCATGTACTCTCACTACCCATTTGGCATCGTTCTAGAAGCGAGTGGTTGTATAGGAAATTCATAGCAATTACCATGGTGTCAGGTAAAATGAGCACAACACGCAAGTTTCGGTATGTGAGGTTTGGGGAGATTAGCAGGTCATTTGGTGTGTTTATAGCATAATATAGTTTATTAGTTGGAAGGGATGCGGGGTGCCATCCAGGTAGGATTTATCTGGTGCATGAGTGGGTGATAATAGAGGGAAGATGCGCTGATATACCATGCAGATGGGCGATAATGCGGATCTTCATACCATGGTGTGTTCTCACTTCCGGTGCCTCCTGGGTGAATGTGCATAATACACAATTTTCGTTATGATGGTGAGGGTCATGTGGTGTTGATACCGTAATATAGTTTATTATTGGGAAAGGACATGGAGTGCTATCCAGGTAGGATTTATGTGGTGCACGAGTGGGTGATAATAGAGAGAGGCGGTGCTGATATATAATGCACAGATTGGCGATAATGCAGGCCTTCATAGCATGGTGTATTCTCAATCCTGCTAGTGCCTGCAGGGTGAGTGTGCATATTACACCCCTATCACACCAAACTAGTTCTCAAAACGTCCGACCCCGTTATAAAACTGGGTAGAACGTGGCCTACGAACAGTCTGAGCATGCTCAAAGTTGTGGAGCACGCTTCCATCCCTGCAGTTCAAAACAAGTTTGTGAAACTTTGCTACTACTAGGAGTACTACATTCACTCCGTTGAGCCTGTTCGGCAACATTTTCAGGAATGTAGTAAGAACTACTTTGGTCTGATGGGGGTATTACGCAAGTTTTGTCAGTGAGGGTTGGTGAGATTGTTGTGTCCTGCAGTGCATTAATAGCATAATATAGTTTATTATTGGGAAAGGATGCCAGGTGCTATCCAGGTAGGATGCATGTGGTGCTCGAATGCGTGATAATAGAGGGAGGATGTGCTGACATACCGCACATATTAGTACCGTATCTTCATGCATAGGTTGTGCGGTTGTAGCCATCAGGGTGTGGGGGGGGGAGGGGCAACATTGCCCTCCTTTTCACCTCCCGGGCTTTCGGGTGGTCAAGGAACGCCAAGAGCAAAAGCTCTTCGACTTTTCTTCCGATGGCAAGGAGCACTACAACTCCCCATTCAGTATGGATGAGTTGAGGTGTTCTTTGGAAAGCTCGCATGACACAGCAGTTGGACCTGATGGAATTCATTATCAATTTTTGAAACATCTCCCTGAACATGCACTGAGACTGTTGCTTCAACTCTTCAACAACATCTGGGAGTCGGGTGTCGTCCCCGCCTCTTGGTGGGAGGCGACAGTAATACCGATTCCCAAACCTGGTAAAGACCAGAGTGAAGCCCACAACTATCGTCCCATAGCCCTTACAAGCTGCATCTGTAAAACCATGGAGTGCATGGTAAACAACCGCCTCGTCTGGCTACTGGAGTCAGGACACCACCTGTCCAACCTTCAATGTGGCTTCAGACGGGGCCGCAGCACCCTCGACCATTTGGTGTGCATGGAGACCTTCATAAGAGTGCTCCGTTTTCTGAAAGGTTTTTAAATTTTTCAAGACCCAAAACAGTTG